>OZ004727.1:56728746-58170974 GCA_963924685.1 Dexiosoma caninum
TTTATCAAGTAAGCTGCATAAATAATTTAATGGTCCTAGGATTTTTTTTGCTCAATGTGGATTTTTATCACTTTTCCTATATTTTAACACGGTTATATATCGGTATAGATATTGAAGGCTTTTTAGGAAAGAACCGTGTACAGCGAGATGACATACAGACACGAGTGGACCAGTTGCTGTATTATTTTGAAAAAACAATGCATCCATGACGTTAAAATTACATTTCATGTATTTCCACCTTGATACAATATAGACAAGAGTGTTGACATAGCCCCTCAAAAATAGTCTAAAGGCGTTAACTAGCACGATCTAGGCAATCAACTGACCCACCCCAAACGTGAAATAAACTGTTCACCGAACTCGCCTCTCAATTGGGACATTGTTCCGCGTGCTTTGTGTTATGTGGCATCGTCTTGCTGAAACTACATGTCAGCCAAGTGCAGCTCTTTCGTAGAAGAGAAATTACAGCGGACAGCGCCGATTCGATAATTCACGGTTATCAACAACACGGGCGGATACAGCTGCGATATTTTCATCTGTAGTATGTGTATGCGTGTTGGTGATTTAATGTCCAGTAATGTAAATTTGTTGCGTAAGTCACAAGATTCCAAATAACAGGCCCAGAAGGTGGCCCAAACTGACCATAAAATGGAAGAAGTGCACGATGCAATTTGTTAACCGGGCATGAATTTTGATAATAAAATTCAATAATCTGCAAGCGCTGTTCGTTTGTAAGTCGCTTCATTCTTAAATTATAGACCAAATTGAAGATGTTTAACAGTAACATATTACAAGAAAACAGCTAAGCTGCCAAAAACATTCTTCGCAAAGAGAAAATTGCTAAAAAATCACCCGTTACATATATACATACATACTTATATATAATATATGTATATAAACAGCAAACTAACTGAGTAAAAAATCAATTGCAAAATGTAATTGTTTTCTTGTAGTTGTTGTGTGTTTTTTACAATATTTAAAGTCAGCTGATCAGAAATGCCACTTGATAGTATTTTGCTCCTCATTGCATGTAACCATTATCTACACTAGATTTGTTACCCAGTTCAAGTCGGTTTGAAATAAAACAAACATATTTATTTTCTTTTTATTGTCAAACTCCGCCTGTGTGACTAAACTTAGAGGCTGAACTTAATTTATATATTTTTCATAATTTATAATATTTTATTAATTTTTTATATTGCTAATTTTCTTTTTTTCTTCTTTTTCTTCTTTTTAGGTAAGTTATTCCAAATTCCTAATGGGAAAAAATTATGTAAGTTTCGGATTTCAAACAATAGACAAGACCTGAAGTAAGACGTGCATATATTTTTCTCCAAGAACTAATTAACTTTTGATTTAAGCCGTACACAATACATACAATTATTATTAATTTTTTCTCCAGAGCACAAGATTTGTTTAATATTTTCAAAAGAACGTTGCAATCATTATTCACCAACCTGAACCAGCAATTAGTTATGGAAATTTTTTAAATTAAATTAAGCAAATTTAATAAATGAAAAGTACTTGCGTACTCGTGCAAAGAATGTGATTAAAAAAAATATGACTGCTGACTTGTCGTATTCATCGTATGACATGCTTTTGACTAAATGCATTTGCATTAAGGAAATTATCTCAGGTTTTATGTCAGTTACACTCTCAGCTCAAACCGAAAACTACTTCATTTAAAATTTATTTTTCATAGGGAATTCACATGCCATTTTAATGCCTTTTTAAAAATACCTTTTCAAAATGCTGTTTCAACACTGCACAGTTGTGTTGAAAAATAGACTGACAGCAGTCTGTTGAACACATGTAACTAATGCGAGTACCGAAGGCAACGCCTACATAAAATTTACATCCTTTAATGTGTTTGTGAAAACGAAAAATTTTAAATAGAAAATCCAGTTTTTTTTTGGAGCTGTACGCGTAAAGCCCCAGTGTTTGTTTGACTTTCCTTGTGCGATTGAAATATTTTTAACAAAGTTTTTTTTTTGTTTCTTTTACACAGGTTAATAATAATTTGTTTCGTTTGTAAAACAAGCATCTTATCTACGCTTTTGAAAACATTTACAAACTAAAGTTTTTAGTTTTTCTTTTCTTGTTTTTCGTTATTCAGTCTTAATTAAAAAAGTTATTTAGGTTTTTGCTTTATAAAAGAGATATTTATATTTTAAAGCGACTTTAGTTTCATTATGGAAAATCCTACACATTACAATTTTGTTGTATAAGGTTTTTTAAAAGTTGATATTTTGCATAAGAGAATAAATATGCATTTTAGTTAAGTAACTGATAGATGGGATGAATAAACAGTTGGTCATAAAAGTATTCGCACTAGACAAAACTTAAAAATGTTTTTAATAACAAGCAAACAAATTCTTATTCAAAAATATATTTTATTAGAAAAGCCTTTTGTTTTAAATAAACATTTTGTATGACAGAGTAAATTCTCTTTTAAAAATGTGCACTTCAAAACTTCTTTTTAAATAGTGTTAAAGAATGAATTGTTTTTCGCCAATTGCACTTAAAAAACTATCTTCGAATTTTAAAAATGCCAGTAGTGTATATATGCATTAATATCGAAAATCAGGAAAAATTTATAAAAAAAAGCGCAACTAGGTTTTGAGTGGCTACACAGCGCAGTGCAAGTTCATTTTTAAAATGTTGTCAACAATGGAAAGTTCTAGCAAAACTTCCTAAATTACACCATGATTTCAGTATTGCCGTATTGGCGATATCGTAAAATATCTTAAGAAGTATTATAATCAAAAATTTTTTTCCGTAGAACATTAACTTATTGTTTAGAATTACCATGAGGATATTTTTCTGTCCGAGTATAGTTATGTTCCTTTTGATTTCTAATTTTTTGTACAAATTCAATAAAAATCAGTCAATCAACTTTACCATCAATTTAATGCGCAGTAATAAATAACTAACAAGATATTTTTTTTATCTTGGACCAGCATGCAAGAGAGCCTACCCATGCGATGCATTGTACTGGAACTAGAGGAAAGGGATAGTTAGAAAAATGACAGTAGGTGAAGCTTCAATATCTTCCAACTCTGCGTTTGCACATTCTTTGTTTTATAGCAGTATTGAAGCGCCTCTGATGTGAAGGAAACATATTAAAATCTGCAGCTTCGTTTTCGTAGCCATTTTAAGTAATTATTATTTTAATTCGTTGGTACTACAAAATACCGACGAAGGGGAATGCTCTAATGTAGCTGTGGATTGGTTACAGCTGAAGCCGGTACTGGTCAGAGACCAGTGACTATACCTTCGCCACTGTAACCTTCAGACAACAACTGCCACAAACAGACACTCAAGGCCAAGCCACATAGAATCCGTCATTCTTTGACTTTTTCAATTGACAGCTAAGTTAAAATACACGTTTTCTTATGAGACTTGTCACATGCAGTACGTCTCCGTCAAAGCAAAGTGCGAAAGTTGGACAACTTTTAACTTTTAAAGTATGTTGAGTACTTTGACAGCTATGAACAACGTTGCCGTTGTAGGTTATTTTCAACATAAATTGTTTGATTTTTTTTAAGGTGGATATGTGAATGGTTTTTGCATTTTGTTTATTTTTTCCAGCCTAAGTAATACTCAATACGTAAATTTTATTTGTAAAGTTTTAAAATCAGGTTTTATATTGCGAAACACCCTTTTGTTATATTAAAAATCGTTTCCGTTGTAAAAAAAATTCAAGACTGCTGCAGCAGAAACATATATAAAAGAACACAGTATTTAAATTCAAAGTAGATATGAAGTTATTTGCACGGATTTGTAGTCTTAAATTGAAATGGTGTATTATATACATAATGCTTTTATATAATTTTGACTAGTATACAAGAAATTGAAGACTTATTTTTATAAAGTAAAACATATTCTGGTATTTTTTTTATTTTTTAACTTTTTTTGTCTGTAACTGGGGTCAAACTCAGGACTTTTTTGTTTTGCAGTCAGCGTGCAGACTACTTCAGCCATCGCCACTCTCTTGTAAGTAGACTCCAAGTTCGAAAAATGTAATTGCATTGGTGAAAAAGTGTGAGTGTATTGAGTTTTTCGGGTTAGCACGTGCATGTAGTAACGGTGTAGAATATGTTTTATATTGGCTTGTCGTAAATAACGATACTCATAATAAGGCCCAATATTTATAATTTACCAAAGTTGTAAGATATGAATCTTCCATGAAAATTTGTTTATTAAGTCTTGTTCCTTTGACACTGGTAATATTCTATACATGCCGATACTGCTATGAGGTTGAGGATAAAAATATGATCCACATTATATTTTCATGCCAGAGTCTGGCTGACATCAGATCAATGACGCTGAAAGTACATCAGCCTGAGTAAGCGCTGGAAAAATTTCCCTATAAAAAGTCCGTTAGCATAATCGAAATAATGAGGTGCTCTTAAGGTAGTGTGGGAGGCACATTATATGAAATGATCCCGATGCAAACGACGTTAGTCCGCACAGTATTATTTGTAAATTCAAATAATTTTTTTTTTTAATAATAATAAAATTTTTCTTCAGAAGTTTCTTTAAGAAGAGTTTATAAAAATCTCTGTTCCTTTAAAGAATTGCCTGTTCTAAAATTTCTTTCAATGAAGCAATAAAATCAATGAAGAAATAAACGACTCGGTGGTCACTTTAGGGCCATAATTAAAAATTTTTCTTTATTAAACTTTTGCTTGAGAATTATTTTAAAAGAATTGCATTTCAAGGACTTTCAATGAAAAGCAATTGACTTTAATAAGACTAAAAGAAAATGAAATTTATTTAAATTTTTTCAGTAACATTTCTTTGTATTCTTTGAATGTCGCCGGCAGCATTCAACTCAATTAAAATTCGTTGCTTTGAATTTCGTTCTTTTAGTTTTTGTACTTTTGTCTTTCAGAGTTCAATTTAAAATACGAACTTTTTGCTAAAAAATTCTTAATGTTTAATTAGAATAAATAAAAAAAAACCAGCAACATTTTGCACATGTGTATGGCTGGCTGCATTTAAAGCGATTTAACATGTGTCTATCATATTTAATTTATTTCCTTTCCATTTAATTTAAAGTTTATATATTTTTATTGCTTTTTTCTTGGTTCAACATGAAGTTTTTTTTTGCTTTATTCTGGAGTTTTTTTTACTGGCATTAACTGTTGAAAAAAATGTTAGTGGGCGCTTTTAAACAGACAGCTTGTCTGGTAGTAAACTTGTGTTAAGTATTTTTTTTCAGTGTTACTTCATTTGTTTTTATATGAAAAATAAAAAACGAGACATGAGAGCTGGTTTTTATATGTTGCACTTCAGTCTTTTTTTTTGCCGTCAATATAGAAAAAGAATGTAAATTATTTTTCTTATTTTTTTTCTTCTGATAACTGCAATTTTAAAGCCAGCAATAGGTTTAAATTATTTATCGTGTATCAAAGGAAATGTTACTGCAATACTGGATTAATAAAACTTGTATATAATGCAGTGATTTAAATGAAATAATATTGGCAATAAACATCCGAGAAATGGCTTTTGTAATTTATTTAACAACATATTTGATATGATGCGTACGAGATTTCACAAACAGATTGTTGCATAAAGTTGCTTTAAAATTTTTAATAAAAATATATTGATGCAAGCTTAGAAACAGATAATTAAATGTTTCAGCAATTTTATTTCAAAGTAATGAGTTGTTAGTCTTGATATTTCGCCATTATATGCGGAAATTATCTTGAATAATTTGTTCGCATCATAAATAAACGTCCACGAATACAAATAAAGGTTTAAAAAACAATTTTAAAATATAAATTTTTATATATGTATCGATGTATAAAAATATAAAACGTGTGACATATTTCTTTTTATTGATATATACAGTCAAGGGGATCATTGTGAGACCAAGATTTCAAAAGTATTTATTAAGAACTCGTTTTTTATATGTGGCAACACTGATGTTCACTTTTCAAATCAGCAGAACCCAATGTAACGCCAATATTTAAAAATATTTGGTAAAAATTAAAAATATTTTTTCCATGTCAGGCAACACTGGTGTTCACTTTTCAAAATTTTTCCGCGGAGACCCAGTGTATTTGTAAATGTACAAAAATTAAAAGAAGATTACTGGCTTTTAGAAGCCCATTTTACAAAAAATAAAAAAATGGAAGCCAAGTTGAGCCAAAACTAGTCGGAAGGAAAAAAATATTCAAATCGGTTTATAACTTCAAAATAAAACTGGCAATATGTTTATTAATTTATGAAAAAAATAACTAAGAACTGTTGTCATGATCTTTAGCAACAGTTTGCTTTACGTCCAAATACTAAAGCCTGCTACGAATTGTTGAGCAACATTGGCTGTTTCGCCGAAAAATTTTTCATGTAGCAACGTCAGTAAGCGTTTCTTTTTTACAAAAAAAAAATACACCAATAAAAGAAAATAAATTTAATTTAAGTACTTTTTAATAGTATATAATGTATAACAACAAATTGCAACAAAAACTGTTTGGTTGTTAGTTAAGATTTCGTGCGAATAAAGTACTACACATGTTATTTCCCAGGTGAAAAAAACGATGCGAGACACATTCTGTCAGATACAGTTTACTTGCTTTTCGCTATACGAACAGAGTACTATTCTCGCAACATTATTTCTGAAACTTTTCATACCAATATTTTCATATGTAATTCGCCAGTATTTCGCACGAAATTATGAACAGAGCACTAACCTTAAGCTAGAATATATGTGCATATGATTGCTTTATCTTTGTATTTAGTGATTGAGCTCATTAAGATAACCATAAAATGTTGCTCATTTTTTTTTTAAATATGAAATTTGATAGTATAATGGTAAAATGTTCCAAGCATTTTGCACGGAATGCTTCAAATGATAGTTCTTAACTTTTCTGTATGCCATAGAAACAATTTTATAACCCTTTGTTCTGTAAACCGAGTCGATTTAAAAATGAATGATTTCTCAATACCGAAGTATATATGCATATATGTGCATATATATGTATATGTGTACCCGATAATTTGACATCAATTGTAGCAACATGTTGCACACTCTTGTGTCCTAAACTGCGCTTCACATGAATACGTTTATTTTTAATTTACAATGATTACAATAATAGCCTTATTAAAATTTGCATTTGTCCTTCAAAACACCTGCAAAAATAATACCATATTTACGTTTTACAAACATTGTATTTGTCAAAAATATTAGTATGTATCTGCCATATAGTTCACAATATTTATTAATAAAAATTACAAATTTATAAACGTTTAGATGCAAATAAAGGGTGGTTAAATTTCAAGGGCCGATGTTGATTTTGAATAAAACACAAACTATTTAGGAAATTATTGTAATTTTATTTTATTATGATATATTGGTATTACTCAATTATGTATGGAACAAAATATCGGCCAAATGGGCGCCGCGACCACGGCAACAGTGGATGATCAATTTTCGAAGAAAATCATCTTCAGTGATGAGACACATTTTCACCTCAGTGGATTCGTCAATAAACAGAATTGCCGCATTTGGGCGAATGAGAATCCAAGAGTGATTGTCGAAAAACCAATGCACCCACAAAGAGTGACTGTTTGGTGCGGTGTATGGGCTGGCGGCATCATCGGGCCGTATTTTTTCCAAAATGAGGCCGGTCAGGCAGTTACTGTGAATGGTGTTCGCTATCGTGAGATGATAACGAACTTTTTATGGCCCGAATTGGAAGATATGGATGTGGACGATATGTGGTTTCAGCAGGACGGTGCCACTTGCCACACAGCTAACGAAACAATGGCTCTTTTGCGCAACAAATTCAATGGCCGTGTTATCTCACGTAATGGCGATGTCAATTGGCCGCCAAGATCATGTTATTTGACACCGTTGGACTTTTTTCTTTGGGGTTATTTGAAAGAAAAGGTGTACGTCGATAAGCCAGCAACAATTCAAGAGCTAAAGGATGAGATAATTCGGCACATTAACGGCATAGAACCTCCATTATGCCTCAGGGTCATCGAAAATTTGGACCATCCGATGGAGGTGCCGCCGTGGTCGCGGCGCCCATTTGGCCGATATTTTGTTCCATACATAATTGAGTAATACCAATATATCATAATAAAATAAAATTACAATAATTTCCTAAATAGTTTGTGTTTTATTCAAAATCAACATCGGCCCTTGAAATTTAACCACCCTTTATATGCAAAATATAACAGTAACACCTTTTATTTCGAAGTTAAGCGTGATATATTTATATGCAATTTAATTTTTAATTATTTTAAATGACTGCTGTGGTGCAAGCCAATAAAAAAAAATAGCAAACGCCCACAAAAAGATTTTAAAAAATATTAAATTCTTTAATAGACATCAACAACAACTGTTGTACAAAGCAATTTATGGTTTATCATGTCAAATATTTTGGAAAAACCATAATTTTGAATTTTTATTTTTAGATTATTTAAGAAAAAATAATACATAATATTCACAAACAAAACAATTCTATTTTATTATGCGGCAATAAATCTTACAGCAAAAATTAAAACTTTTTATTTGTTACATTCCTTTAAAATCTTAAACATGGTGGTCTTATTCTTAAAGATTTATTAGGCTTATATAGCAGATTTTGTATATCAATTTGTTCTATATACCTGCGATAAACTACTCAAAATAACAAAAAATGTTTAGAGTATAAAACTTCTAATTTAGTTTTCTGTTTGTTTATTATTAAAAAGAAATTACACAATGAAGTTAACCAGCAGCAATAAATGCAACCTTTAAACATCAAAATCCCAATATTGTTATGTGATCATTGTGTGTGTTTTTTTTCCATAATATTAAAATTGTTCTCTATTGTTCTATCGAGGTCATAATTTTTTTTGTTTTTTAAAAAAATTTATAAAACATTTTCTCTATCGTCCTACACATTTTTAAATAATCTGCTTAGTGAAGATGAAGACAAACATTTAATTTGTGTATTTGAACTTTCTTTGAGTTTTTATTGATAAACAAGTATTTTACAAATATGTAATTATTATTTGGACATAATTTTGTTTAATAAATACGTCGCTTTAAATAGGCACGATGATGCAACAATCAACATGTTGTTCAACAAAGTTAATTCTATAAATTACAATAACAAAAATCAAACAGGTCGAGTATGCATGAAGTTCAGTTATGCTGCCAGCATGCAACCAAATATGTATCGTTGGTAGCAATTGAAGTTTAGAACTCCCACTTATCCATTTCTAAGCACAATATGGACCTCATTCGCCATTATTTTATTATTTGTTGTTATATATAAAGATATTTCAAAGCATTTTAAAATGAACAAAAAAGTGCAAATACTTTGAATAAATAAAGCGAAAAGCGCTATGCAATGCACTTCTCAGGAGGCATTTTTGAAAATCGAAATCATGCAGGCTTCAAAAATATAATTCTTCTAAAGGTTGATTTAATTGATAGTTTTTTTTTTTTGTAATTTATATGTTTAAATTATTTAATTTTAACTTAAATGCGACTGCATTAAGTCGCTCCAGTTGATAAATATAAATTTCTTCAAAATAACATGATGGAAATCACAAGGCTTTCAAAACATGCCCGCCAATATCGAACCATTAATTTCTTACTGTATTTTCATTTATTCATTAAATTTTATATAGGCTACTTGTTTGTTTTAGGACGAACCCTGCAAAATGGCAGGATATAAAAATGCAACAATTAGCATGAAAAGCAGCCCGTATACTCACTCGTACATATTAGCAACTGTAAACATTAAATACACTTTAAAAGTTCATTCAAATTGTAAATAATTGTGTTACGAACTGTTTAATATTTCACATAAGAAGTTGGGATTATTTGTGTGTTAATTTTAATCTTGCAATTAACTGCATCAACAAATTTTCCATACTTTACGGCATGTAGTGTTACTTGGTCGTACAAATTTTACAATTAATTATTTATCACAGTAATTAAGCCACTTTCAAAGTAATTTTTCAAACGATTAGCTATTTTTCTAATAATTTATAGTTTTGGTATTGTTGAAAGATCAAAAAAGTCGTAGACAATTTTATCGGCCGGTTAATTATTTTTTATTTTTTCCATTAATACGAGTATTATTAATAATTACCTTCTACGAAACACGACTTCTATGACATTAGACATATGAAAGATATTTGCAATTTAATTGTAATTAATTATTTTACAAACAAATTTAAAAATATAAATGAATGCATACGAATATTCATTTATATAGTTATTTCTGCTGATTTGGAACGAAATTTTCACATAAAAATTCTTTTAAATTCTTAAGATTTTTAAAAAGGCCATTTACGAATGTACTTGTATCACAAACTATAACAAAAATATATGTATATATGTGGATATGTATATATTTATATAAAGGGTGTTCCAATATTATTGTTATAAAAATGCTCGTAAATAAAATGTAACCACAATGCATTTAAATTTTTATAATTCACTGCGAAAATTTTCACCATAATTTCACAAATCTAAAACATTTTTTTTTTAATTCGAATCTCATTTTATGTAATTAATAAATTTTTTTAAATTTCAAGTACGCTTAAGATATTACGGCCAGTAATATTGAACGTTATGAACAAAATATCCAATGAACTAAGTGCCCAAAACAGAAATGAACTAACTCCTCAAATTTTTTATAAAGCACAATAACAGTAATTTTTGGGAACTTATTTCACTTTTGTTAGTAAAATTTTTGGATCCTAGTTCATTTTTGAAATTTGGGGATTTTATTCATATGAAGTACTCCCTACATTTTGGCTACACACAAAAAAATAATTCATAATATATGTACATGAATATTTTATGAAAAATTTGACAATGTACGAATTTATAGTTCATTTCTGATTGCGGCCAAAGTTAATTATGTTCTTAATTCACACGAATTAAGTCTTTTATTTGTAATAAAGATTTTCTTTAAGGCCGTTTCAGACCATAATACAGTGATGCCCGCCGTATAGCACAATGGTGCAAAATTAATTTGCACGATTTCTTATGCTCTTTCATTCAGTCGACGACTATGTATATAGCGACGAAAACACACAAGCTGACGATTGTTAATTTTTTCAGAAATTCTTGCCCAGCAAACATGCGCGTTTCGTTCCATATTGAACAACAAAGCAAATTAAAAAATTGTTTCTGTTTACAACAGAATCGTATACAGTCTTATAGTATTTCACTAAGCTAGCGAGTACATATTCATAAAATATAAAGTAGACAAAATGACATGTGAAATATACTCGTACTTTATAGTAAGCAATGCTTTTGGTGATGTCCAGTGTATTTTATTTTATATACAGATATTTTTTTTACGGCTTCACTTCGAATTATTATTGAATTAATTTGTAACTGCCGTATTCATAAACAAACTTTTTTATTTATAAAAGGCTTATTAGACAAATTTCCATACAAAATTCAATCAATATACCTTCCGTAAATCCAAAAAATTTTTATGAATACGGCAAGTAATTGTTTACATTTTGCACTATTTTCCATTTCACACAGAGATTAAATATTTTCCAAAACATTTTTTTAATAATTATAATAATATAAATGTATTAAAAATAATATAATTATTTATTTGAAAGTCTAAAATTTTGTATAATATATACATACATATAATGCACTTTATTTTTCAAATGTTAGACGTTATTTTTGCTCTAACAGATTAATTTTCGTTTTCCTTCGTTTTTGGGCATCACTCTTACGACTTTCAGAAGACTTAGTGAGAGAGAAATCTAATGAGATTTGATGTGACTGTCAAAAATCTAAATTAATATTATATTTTGCTCTCACACTATCGCACTTCAAATAAAATGAAAAGTATAAGTAGAAAGAAGAAACCCGGTTCAGCAGTAAATTTGTTATTTTTCTAATTCTGTTATTTTCTTTATATGTTTTTGTAATATAACAACCCTGATAAAATGAAAAATCTTATTGTGTAGAAAAATTTCTATAAAAGCTGAATTCTTATGGGATGTAAATTGAATTACCGTCTGTCTTATTTGTCATTTTCGTAACACATTGCATTCACACTATCCACTCTTGCACGTAATACTTAAATTTTTGACATTAATACAAAGTATTACCTATAGTGTGAAACCGCCTTTAGTAGGCAGCGCTGTTTCACGGCTGAAGGCAAAGCATCTCTAGTAATAAAGACAAAATTTATTTAATTTAAATAATTTTCATTACATATATTTTTTATTTTATTTATATTAAAAACTAAAAAAAGTGCGGAATCAGTTAATTTTTTCAACGGGTCTTTTGTCGTTATTTTAAAACAACTTTTTCATTGGGGATTTGGTTCACTTTTGTTTGGGTTAGTTCATTAGTTCATTTCATTGGTGAGTTGGTTCATTTTAAAACATGGGGTGTTAGCTCATTGCACACTTTGTTTCTATTGTTCTTCTAAGCCGTAGCTTTATACCTTTTATGAACAAGTCGCCGGAACAGGCATAAACTAAGTCCTTAAATTATTATATTGGTAGCAAAAACAAAGACTTTGGAGATTTATTTTTAGGTTAATTTTTTCTAGTTCATTATTAAACTTGAGAACTTAGTACATTTCTGTTTTGGAAACTTAGTTCATGCCACCGTAATCTTGACTGCCAGTAGGACATCGATCTGAAGTCTATTTTAAACTGGGAAACCATTTTAATTAATTGTTAAAGTATTTTTGTTTCGTCGCTTTCCCGACCTTCTGATTCTGATTCTTGATTTCTCGATCAGAATGGTCCAAGGAGATGTTATGATTTAACACCTGTAGGCTTCTTTCTTTGTGGCTACGTTTATACCAATGGTCCAGAATCGATTGAAGACCTCAAAGTTATTGATTACATACATGTGGGAATGTGAGAATCGGTGATAGAAAATTGCATTAAGAGAGTATGGACCGATATTGTTTTCCATTCTTTATGATATACGTTCTCTTTAAAATTCATTCACACAAAACACTCGATGATTTCCCTTAAAATAACTCGTTTTTTTATATCAAAATGAAACCCCTTATTGGAAGACCCTTTATAATAAACGCGACTGCACCCTAAAACGGAAGTGTGCACTGTGATGGATAGAAAATGAAAATAATCTAAATGTGTCTTATATGTATGTATAGACGTATGTATTTTATGGGTGTACATAAAAACAGCCATTCAAAATTAATATCATTTGTGCAATAAAAGTTGGCTTTTGCATGTGATTTATAAAACAGAATTTTATTTATTTGTAAGAAAAAACTTTTTTGGACTTTTTTCAAATTCATAGTTTTGTTGCTCTTCCTACTAAAGATTTTCTAATTCCAATCGTGTAGAAAATCATTAAGCCCTGCCGAAGCCCAGCTACTCAAAAAATATTTATTAATAGATCTAAAAAATTAAAGAAAGTACGGAATTAGTTTATTTTTTGAATGGGTCTTTTGTCGTCATTTCCAAACAACTTGCATTGGAAATTTGAGTCACTTTTGTTTGAGGTATTATTTCATCCCAGTGGGGAGTTGGTTCATTTTAAAAAAAGGCGCTAGTTCACATGAACTAAGTCGACTAAGATTTTTAGTAAAATTTTTGGGGCCCCAAGTTCATTTTTAAATTTGGGTTCATTAAGGTGTTGGGACATACCACCTAATTGTCTACAATTGAAAACAACATATTTAGCTGGTAAATAAAAAATTTGTATGCATTTAATTTTTGTGCATTTATCCACGAAAAATTTCAGTTTTTCCACAGAATGTCTAATAAGAAGGTACTGAATTCAAAGCAACTTAAGTTGCCATACCTAATCGACCACTTATAAAATTTCGGAATTCTTTATCCACTCCATCACCGTCTCTATTTTTTAACATTTGCAAAAGAAAATATATTTAAAAAGAATGACAACTGAGAATTGAAAAGGATGAAAAATGAAATACTGCCACAACCCACACACATTGCAAGTAACTTTTTTGTTAAGTAGCATTATGACAGACTTGCATATAAATCTGGTTAAAAAAAAAACTTTTTTCTACTTTATACAATATACCAGCATTTGTAGATGTGTATCTGTTCTCAAAAACAGCAACAAATTAGTTTTACTGCACCCAAAAGATACAATGCAACAACAACATATAAGAAAGTCTAAACATCCGTATATATCGCTCATTTACTTAAACAACGTCATAAGGCGAAAAAGGTAGTTTTATAGAAAACAACTCTAAAATTCTCCAACTATTTCTCTCAAGAGGTTATTTTGAAAGTTATTTGTATGGAATTTTTACACAATAGAAAACCCTTTCTGAGAACTTATTCTTATAATAAAGGTAGGATCTCACGCCTTTCTCCATGCACCAATTCCTGGTGTATTTTATACAAAATGTAGAAACATTTTTAAAAGAAATACAAATTCTGATAAATAACAACATGTTGCCAAACACGAACTACATACATATATCGACATCATCGTAAGATTTCATATTTCAATAATAGATATGAGCGATTAATGTGCAAATCTTTTTTAATAAATTCACAATGTGCTGATGGCGAGTAGTCAGCGTGTTGGCTCTGCAACCAGAAAGACCCAGGTTCGATTCCCAGCCGAGTCAAATCAGAAAATAGTTTTTTCTGAGTTTTCTGTGCTACAGCACCCTCCTTCGTCGGTATTTGAGCAATAAAACGTCGGCGAAGTAAAATAATAAATAAAATGGCTCCAGTAGCTTAAATATAATGCGTCAAAAAACATCAGAGACGCCGCAACTTTGCTTTATAATTTACACGCAACTGCAGAGTTGTGCAAGAATTAAGCTCTATCTTCCTACCACTTTCACCACCTGTCTATTTCTTCCCTGTCCTCTTCTCTAGTTCCAGTGCAATGCATTGCATATGTAGGGGATAGCCCCTGAGCACTGGTCCAAGATAAAAAAAAAAAAAAAAAATTGATTGACGCATATGGCAATGCACGATAATTGAAAATACAACAATATTTATTCTGTTCCTTCCCGTGTGGCAATTAAAGAAGGCAATTCGCGCCAATATTTATTTTTTTAAATCGTAATTAATTTACTTGTTTCTACTACGCTTCTACGCATATTCATATCTTGTTTCCTAATATGTGGGATACTACATGCAACATTTCCTTTAATGTTTCATCATCCATTCCGATAAAATTGTTGAACAAAAAGTTTTGCTTATCTATATCACGAAACTCCATCAAAATTTTGTTCTTACGCGCCATCAGTGCCCCTTCTTCTAAGGCACTCTCTGGCTCAACATTCTCTTTTCTTTCTTACAGTTTTTGTATTACCGTCAGCATACGCGATTATAACAGCCAATGTAATTTCCCTTTTTTATTTTAGAGAACAAATCATCTATACGTAAATAGATAATTTCTTTTTTAATTTATTCTTTACACTTCCCAACGTAAATTTTGCAAAATATATATGCACATAAATGCACATTTAAAAATTTCTTTGTGAATGACTTAAATAGATCTATGCCTTCGTATAGGAAGTAGCAACGTGGTTAATAACGACAATTCACAAAGAACAGTAAAATATCCGGCTAATTGTGCCAAATCTATTAACCAGTGCCAGCGAGACGCATAACTATCGAATGCCAAAAATAAACACAAGCCTGACCGCACTTAAAAAATAATTACAATGAAGGGAGAGATGTTCTGCAGCCCACAGTTGTTGTAGGACTATTTGAAGACGTCTTTAATTAACTAGGTGGTGGCGGTTGGAGTTGTTGTACTACCACAACCGTTTTTTGTACGCGACATCTCAAAAATATCTGAAGTAAATATTACAAAAACAATGTGTTTTTGATGTTTGTTGCAAAAACGTAGGTACTGCAAAAAATTGCCACCTTTTTTTAACAACTATTGGACTATTTTAACAATTATATTTATACAAACAAAACAAAATTTGCCAACACAACAGTTGTTTGTTAGTGTTGTCACATACTAGAACAATCGGAGTGTGGCAATTATTGCCACTTAATCATTTTGCGACAATTTAAGACGATAAAATTTATGTAAAATGTGACTGCAGATAATTTGCTTAGAACACGCCTGTACGTTCCAGTTATTTGTCAATAACACTATTTGCAAATACTAAATTCACTATTTACGAGTGTGCGTAAACACTACAGAGAAACAAATCAAAAACTTGCTATATGTGTTTACAAACAGGCAGATGTTTACAATACTACTACCTGATGGTAAAGAAAACTGTAAGTTTTCAAACAAGTGGTAACATTTCACAACGTATTTGGAAATAGTGGTGTTATTCACGACTTCTTTTCATGCATTAATTAGTCGCGATTATTAAAATTTACGGCTTAATTTTACGTTCTTATTTGCAACTAAGTTGCACTTATAAACGTAGTATGTATTGTGCTTAAATTCAGCGCAATAAAAATTATATAAAATTACTGCATAGCGACAATCGTGTGATCCCACCTACATACATATCGTAAGTTGAAATGTAAAATTAGGTAACTAACCAAAATTTCGGAATTGGTTTTTTGATTGAATATGATGATGCATATCAGAAGTATTAATTTCTTCAAAATGTTTTAGATTTATGGAATAATACTAAGTTAATTTACAAGTGAAAATGAAAAGAATATATCTAAAATTAAGTGCAGTATATTGAAAGTTCTTTCTTCCTCCTGAAAAAAGTAAAAAATGTTAATTACGTGGTTTTGCATTTCACCTAACGATATCTACTTATATTAATTTAAAAATAGCCTTTTTTGACTTGCGACGTTGTTTGACTAAATGAGCGATGTACGGAGTATTTATAGTTCTTGCAGAAGGCACAAAAAACAATTATTAAAATAAACTGATGTGTGTACAATATTACTTGCAAATAATTCTACGTTTGCCTTAAAGTGGCTGCTGCAAGCCTCAGTGAAAATATTCAAAAACGAATGCACATTAAGGCACATGAACACACTTACTACATACATATGCATGTGTGTATGTTGGACATGACACTGTAAAGGAGTGATGTTTAGGCACATACTTTTATTGTAAACATTTACCACATTATCGTATCGTCATCAACCTCCTCTGTCAGCAGCATCATCGCTTCGCTGCTTTGAAAAGAAAGAAATACTAAAACTTTGATGAATATGTAAAAAGAAGTGTATAAATCCTCAATTAAGACTTCCGCTGGAAAGTTAAGCACCTAGTGTTTGCTTCATATAAAATATTTTCTGTTACAAAACAAGTAATTTCTTCATTTCCCTCCATGTTAATGAGCATAAAATTTTGCTTTTAAGTCGTGTGTTACGAAAGAAAATATTTTTATACGCGCACGTCAATACTAGATTGATTTCTATATTAACAAACAATTTGTCGCTTTTAGTTTTATTAACCCGTTGAGTAGCAGCTACAGCAAAAAGAAAAGAAAATAATATAAATTATTAAAACTCTCAGTCAGACCAACAAATTTCTACTGCTCTCCTTCGTCGCTATTTTATCAATAAAACATCAATGAAGTAATATAAATAAAATGGCGCTTTTGTACCTTAAAAATTAATGCATCATCATAACAGCTGAGATACAGCAACTCTGCTATACAAATTTACAAAAACACGCAACTACAAAGCTATGTAAGAATTAAGCCCTCTCTCATTTTTCTTATCACATCACCCAGCTGTCTCTTCCCTACACTGTCCCTTTCTAACTAATTCCGACTTACGAGTACGTAGGACACATCTTTGGTCCAAGAAAGAAAAAAAATTTTTTTTTAATAGGCTGACTTCCTAAATCTGAAATTATTGGCAATACCTAATCTTCCTGAATGGTTGGCAACTTATTTTGATTATTATCAGGGCGGTTACTCTCTATAACGATGCAAAAGCAATTACGATGCGATAGTTAAATGCGATGAGATGCCAATTTGATACTCTCTATTACTTTCACAAAACCTTTCGCAATATTTTTGGAAAAATTGGCAACACTGACATTGCAAAAGAAAATATGGTAAAGATTGACAGTAATAAAATGTCAAAACATTAAAATAAAGGAAAACTAAAAAAAAGCGAAGCGAAGTTTTTAATTAAAAATAAAATAATTTCAACATGTAGCTGCCACTAGAGGAAGTTGCTGAAACAAATAATCTGAATGAAATCATGTTGGCTGGCTGTTCAAAGCAATGAGACCAACAATAATCAAATATCTAAGGCAATACAAATAAGAAACAATACCAAAAACAGTTTGATTTTGAGATCATAATATTTAATTACTAAAAAATGGACTTACATAAATAATAAGTTATTCTTGTAAATTTTAATTATAATTTTTTAACTATTAATGGCACTTCATTGGCCTAGTAAAATATACATATATTTTTTTATAAACTTGTTATACATTAAAACAGGTAATCCATTGACGTGATAATAAAAACATTTTATTTAAATTTTTTGTCTATAGATTTAAACTAAAAAAAGTCATTAAACGACTATAGCAAACACATCACTCCTGAATAAAAAGTTCATTTTAATGAACTTATAATTTACTCTTAAAACTGATTGCTGATATAATATGATATGATGTCGAAAGAATTCCTTATTTTTCTCCATTTGCGTTTCATGTTTACCCATCGCAAGATATTTCCGCTTATCGAACGTTTTTGACAGACGCTTTCGCATTACGGAGAGTGGTGATACCAGACTGTGCAAAAACGGAAAATAATAAATGCGAAAGGCAAATGCCCAAACGGATTAGGAAATACCAATCGTTCGATTTCGTACCATTTTTCTTTCGAATCGCAATAGAGAGTTGCCCCACAGCTGTCAAAATCTATCTTCCATTTTATTTGCTCTGCAAAATCAAACCGTTTATGACATATGTTTTATGTAGAAGTGCTATATTGGCGTTCTTAAACGCCGTTTATTAGAAAAAAACAGTTGCACTTATGTGTTGTAGTATGGCCGACTATACTGAATTTTAATTTGTATGTACTTCTCGTTTGGCAACTTTTTTTTGTTTCTCGGAATTTGTATTTCATTTAAAAATGTTTATACATTTTGTATAGTGTTCGGTTCCCCACGGTTTTAATGTTGATACTACAACTTTGCTATCATGATTTAAAACAACTTGTAAAAAAATCAACAGGATGTTAACAACCATTATTAGACCAAAAATGAGTAGAATGTATTATTTGTTAATTACTTTATATATGGAAATTAATTTAAACAACTACTAATTGTTCTGTTTAACGAAAGCCATTTAAACGTATTTTCTTCCTTCTCTTACCTTTTAATTATTAATAAAATTTCGTATAAAAAATCAATTAAAATAATATTTGAATTTAATATTTATAGCAGTAATAAACCACGTAAAATTAAAAGCCAATTTAATAAATATTAAACCAACCACTACTTACAATTAAAGCTTTTGTTAACGTCGGAGGAACTGGCAATGAAAATCGCGGCGAAATTGCTCATAAAAAAAATTCATAAAATCAAAATTTATTAACGGATTTTTAATTATTATTCTGATGAATGTTTTCTCCAATGAGTAGAAATTACAGTCAATGTTGGCATCCAAAGACATGAAAACGATATTTTTTTTTGTCTGTGAGAAGTTAAATAGCCATTTTTAATTGCATATTATGCAACGAAATGCATAATTTTGCATATATTAATAATAAAGACGTATTCGTTGAAGAAAAAATAAATACATATGTATTCACTCTATAAAAAATATTTATATATACATATATATAAATAAAATGTCCGTAATGTAATCACCCTTATTGCAGTTGCTAACGTCGACACCAAAATTTAGAGTCTCTCCAAGCTATAGGGAATAGTTCTCAATAGAAAGCTTCATTTGATATTTACTAGAAAATTCGAATTTTAATTTGATATAAGAACCACAGCATACCGACATAACAGAAGACAACGAAGGCATTGGTATAAACTCAATGGTGGCGATGTCTGCACGTTGACTACAAAACCAAAAAAGTTCTGGGTTCGACCCAAGTTTCAGACTAAATCATAAAAACATCTCGCATTTTTTCTGATGTGCATTAGTGTGTCTTAGGGTCAGTTGTTGTCGGAAGGTTTCAGTGGCGAAGGCATAGTCACTGGCCACTAAACAGTACCGGCTTCAGCTGATATCAATTAGCAATCCAGCGAAGTAAAATAATTACTGAAAATGGCTACTAAAACGTAGAATCAAAATTTTTCCTATTTCTGACTACAAACTTAAAATTCTTATGTTCAAAATTCAACTGATTTGTAGTTCACACTGCTAAAGTTAAACATGGTTAAGTAAGCTTTCAAAACCCGTATTAAATTATCGGGATATTATTTGAAACGATGGAGTAATTAATATTATTTAATTTTTACTAAATGCAGAAGAAAACATTTCTTTCGCTTACAACAGCAAACAAATTAAATAAAATGTATGACGTGCCGCAATTAAATGCTACGTTCAGTGAAAGACCAATATTAAAAATATATGCACACAGTCTTTCAAACAAAAGCAATCTTGAGTTTTCTTGTTTTCTTCGAACGTGTTTTGGAGTTAAACATGTTTAACTTTACGTGTTTTGGAAATAACGCAATGTTTTTTTAAGAGAAATATCACTCAATTGCCTACTACTAGGTGTTAACTTCTAGAAAAGAAATAGTGGTAGAGATTACAGGTGCTGAAGAAATAGATAGAAGAAGGATTCATTAGTTTTACAACAGTGATTTTGCACGTTTCTTGTTTTATAGCAGTGTTGCAGCGCCTTTGATATTAATGAAACGCATTAAATTTTTGAAGCTGTATTTGGCAAAGATTTTATTAATTATTTTACTTTGCCGGTGATGCTACATGTTTAGCACCAAAACAGCTAAAACTTGTTAAAATTTGGCAGCGTGAACACGGTATAACCAATTGAGAATTAAATAGTTGAATACCGTACACAAAACCAAAAATTCAAACGAAAACCATATTAACCCATGAGTTTATTTATTATACATCCATACATGTTTCTATTATTATTTTTAATTTTTCTTATCTACATTTAAGAATTTGGTTAAAGGTCTACTGACGATCTTGGTATTAACACAAAATGAGATAGACCAGCTAAACCATATATGTAGCAAATATATATAAAAATCGTAATTAAATTAGAGAAAATTAATCTTTTTAATTTTTTGCATATAAATTTTCGAATGAATTATTTTTCGTTTTCTAAAAACATGCAGTAAATTCTCATGGCGATGGCACGATGGATGGTAGTCTGCACGTTGACTAGACAACCAAAAAACAGACCTGGGTTCAACCCCAGTTTCAGACAAAAAAATTTTAAAATAAAAATAAACATCTCGCATTTTTCTGATGTGTATTAGTGTGTCTTTGTGTGTGAGTTGTTGTCGGAAGGTTTCAGTGGCGAAGGCATAGTCACTGGTCACTGAACAATACCGGCTTCAGCTGATAGCAATCCACAATCATATCAGAACGCCCTCCTTCGTCGGTATTGTGTAGCACCGGCGAAGTAAAATAATAATAAAAAATATTAAACCGAAGCTTCAGCACTGCTACGAGTATAAACAAAGAACGTGCAAAATCAGAGCTGTAAAATAATTAATTAAGCTTCACCTCCTGTCGTTTCTCCTACTATCCCTTTCCTATAGTTCCCAGCACAATGCTTTGCATGTGTAGGAGTCATCTCCTGAGTGTTGGTCCTACATAAAAAAAAAATTATTTCTCTATAAAAGAGCAAAAACATGTTGCAGCAACATCTCTTTTTTGTAAACCGAAATCATTGTTAGTTTCGCATTTTTTTTTTTTGCTTTTTAGTTAAGCTCGCGCAGAATTTATAAAAATTTCATGCTTTAATATATGTAAATTAATTAAAAATATATACAAATAATTTTAATTTCTTCTTACAAAAGACGAATGACCACTGGTTCGCTTGAAGACCACTCACGTAGACGAGGTGTTTATAAGTTTTTCCATTCAATTGTTTTGCGATAATGATGAGGTTTGACGATTTCTTGTTGTGTTTGTTATTTATTATTATAGTTTTTTACATAATTTTTTTTCGCTTGTTGTTATTTTGTTCAGTTGTAGTTAGGTATTTTTATAAAAGTAATTGACGCCGTCAATATTTGAAATATGTTGTCGCCAATGCATGACATGTACGTCTTTAATAAATTTGAAATGTGCAACGTGTTTCGTATTAGTATTACTAATCTTTTTTTTACTTTTATTTCTATTTGGTATTTTATTTTTCTACTATTAGAAATTTATTTTCGTTTATACTCGTGAGTCGTAGAAAAAAAGTTTTCAACATTGCAAGTACACATGTGTTTTTTCTTTGATTTCTTATCTGTAATCAAGCACTTTATTAGAATCTAAAAAAAAAACATTTTTTTTAATTAAATAAAATTGGGTATTTAAATTTTTTTGCGTTCACAGCATTTTGTTTTTATTCTAATTCATTTTAGAACGTTTTCAACAGCGAGCACTCTACTGGCCATTGGCAGCAAGGTGATGGTGTTACGAGTACAAATACTGCAATCACGCCTTACAAAGTTAACTGAACACACACTTCCAAAGGCAATAAAGATCTTAATACAGTAAATTGTAATGCATTCCAATTATTTTTAAACTTGAGATTTTTCGCTTTTTAGTTTCATTTGCGTAACCAATTTGTAGGAACGACCTAACATTTGATTATCAAGCGTATTGCTTTTCAAATTATAATTGGATATTAATTACTTCCCATGTGCGGAGCGCGGGACGTTAAAGACAGAAATACAAACACAGTTAGCAAATATTTCTTTAAATTTAAATAACAATGCCTTAGTTGGGAATATGTACTAATAGTTTTTCTGGCATGGAGGGTGCTTTTAATAATGTGGATCCAGGGACGGTTATACAGATCTTGGTCGACTGTGCGTACACCGGTGTTTGATTGGCCTCGTGGTGAAACTGCTGACCAACAACGTCAATATGTCCAATCTAGGACACCACTACGCTGGTAAGGGGACAAATTGGGGGGCAGCAAAGGGTGGAGTTTTATCTCCACTCTTGTGGAACTTCGCTATGAACTCCCTACTGGGGGAATTTGGCTCTGCGATGTACAAGAGCATAGCGTGCACTGGTGACATCGTAAACATCTATATACTGTGGCACAGAGACTGCAGGCATAGTTGAGGATCATCGGTAGGTGGTACGACGTGAGCGGACTGGCTATGAATCCGTTGAAGACGAACGTTGTGCTCTTTGCAAATTGGTACAAGATATCATCATTCTCACTTCCGATACTGAATGGAACAGAACTCAATTAGTCTGACAGCGCGAAATATCTGGGCGTTAATCTCGATTCTAAACGTACATGGCACACGGACGTCCTGGAGAGTGCGAAAAAGACTGCTGTTTACGTGCTGGAGGACCATACGGAAGACATGGGGTATATATCCAAGGAACTGTAGGTGACACTATGCTGATTAAATTTATTCTGAAGGTGGCGATGGCTGAAGTAGTCTGCACATTAACTATAAAATCAAAAATTTCCTGGGTTCAATCCCAGTTTCAGATTAAATCATAAAAACATCTCACATTTTTTCGATCGTGCATTTGTGTGTCTTTTTGTCATTTGTTGTCGGAAGGTTTCAGTGGTCACTTTACAGTAACGGCTTCAGCTGTATCCAATCCACAGGCACATCAGAACGCCCTCCTTAGTCGGTATTTTGTAGCATCGGCGAAGTAAAATAATTACTAAAAATTGCTACTAAAAACGAAGCTTCAAAATTTAATACGTCTCCTTGACATCAGAGGCGTTACAACATTGCTATAAAACAAAGAACGTGCAAAAGCAGAGTTGTAAGACAGTGAAGCTTCACCTCCTGTTATTTCTCCTACTATCCCTTTCCTCTAGTTCCAGCATAATGCATCGCATGTGTAGGGGTCATCTCCTGAGTGCTGGTTCAAGATAAAAAAAAATTTTTATATCACAGTTTCACTGTTTTAAAGTTCAAATATTTGCAAAGTACCCAGGACAATAAAATTCAATTCAAATTCTTGTAAAATACACAGTTTCTGGTAAGCACCCTCAGCAATTTATATATATATCTAATTACAGCAAACTAAACTTAGAGATCTAAACTTAATGAGAGAAAAGAAATGAAATATACTCGTATGTATTTAGAAAAAGTAGATTAAAAAAAATTGGCTAAACTTACAAAGAAATGCACGCGTGCGTAAAACCAGATATTAACACAAATTATTACTTTTTAAATATGCCATGATTATTTATTTAAACGAAACCAGACTAAAATGTACTGAAGATATATAAAACAAAGCTAATAATTTATAATCATTATAATAGGATAAAACAAGAACAAAGTCTTCCTAGAGAGTTTTCTGGCACTAAAAAAAAAAACAAGAAATAAAGAACATGAAACAGTAACTTGCTGCACTACTTGTTTTAGAAGCGTGTGGCCAGCCAACACTTCCCATTTTTGTGGAATTTTGTTAAAGAAAAACAAAAATTACAGGCTTTTACCAACTGAAAAGAGAAACAATCTCTGAAACATGTGCCGATATACATAATAAATTTTGCGGCACAAGCTTTTAATATATAAATATTCTTTATTTTTTTTTTTTGTAACTTCAATTAAAACTAGAAAATGAATCTACAGTTAATTTTCAAGAATATGGAATATTACACAGAATTATTATCTACTAAATTGTATGCTGCTCTAATGAGTTGAGATAATGAGCAATTAAACGTTATAATTATGGACCGCTGGACACGAGTGCACCAAAGAACTTGGACATTGTGCTAACTGTAAATTTTTAGCTTTATGCCTCACTAAGTTTTCATTATGGCCATCATTATTTAATGGCGGCATTGTACTGTTGGGTTTCTTAGAAAAAAATTATATTAAAAGAAACCATAAAATGTACAAATATATAAAAATAAATTATTTTACAGCAAAAAGTTATTAACAATAAAAAAAACGTTCAAATCAAAAGGATAGAAAAAATATAAAAAATGTCCCACAAGTCGTTTACATTTTGTAAAAAAAAACTCGTGAAATGTGTATGGCCACACAGTTCTGCTCTATCACTTACAACTGGTTTATAAAAGGCTTATAATACGAAATAATTCCATTTTGATTACAGCGTTAAGTATGAAGTGTAACAATACACATATTCAGAGTATTGTTACACAAATATTACAATATTATCCATTTTCGTAGATAAAAACAATTCGCTATTCGTACTCGTATTTGTTAGAATTTATTTGAAATCCATAATGTTATGTATGCCAACTAAGTTACGTTGGGTATACAAATACCAAAGCAAGGTCGGTAGAAAAGGGTAGGCCATGACCCATTTCGCGGCGAGAGCCGAACACGGACAAAGCAAGTGTATGACTGTGTAATCCTCCTCCTCCTCATCCCGAGAAAGTTAATAATTTACATGTGCTGATAACCACATACGATGGACAAAACACGAAGAACGCTGCAGATAAAAAAAGTGTAGCAACTTTCGAAAACAGCATGTTGTTCCCTTCTGCTAGTTTTTGTCATTGTGATTTACAATTTTGTCTTTGATTTAGTTAGTACCTTAGTATATAACTACCACATGTAATTTTCATTGCCTGTATGGAATCTATTATCAGCCTATTTAAAATTGTAAAATTTTAACTTCTTACAGGCAAATTTTTTATTCGATGTTATTTATGGGGAAATACATTGGCGATTTGCTTTTGGCAAATATTACTACAACTTCTTCAAAATATTTTTATATAAAATCGACTTAAGTTATTCACTGCTATAGAAATTTTTAATATAAACGCATGAGCAAACACCCTTTATTAGATTTCAGTGATTTCACTTTTATGGCAACTTACATTTTGTCTTTATTTTTAAACCTATTAAATACGTGTAATTAGTACTATTATTTTTTTTTTGTTTTTTTTGTTTTAGAAATTAAAACTGTTTTTTGAATGCGACAGCTAACAAAAATCCATTTTAATTTACGAGTATGTGATTTGTATCACATGATTCGTTTTGAAATGTTTCAAAAGTTTACTTGTTTGCTGTCTTAAAAAAGCGATAAAAATCTAAGCAAGCTTTCAATACGAATATTCACATGTTGCATATTAAAATGCATAGATACTGCTAAGGAAGCAACACAAAAAGTAAAAAACTTTATTTCATGAGTTTCCAACAATTAATTGATTTAATGGAAAAGATAAAATAAAATTCAAATTTGAAAATTAGTTGTTAATGTCGTTCCACAAATGTTTAAAAGAAACACCTCAAAGGTATATATGTACGTATGTACCCGTATGTATGTTTCTATGTTTATAAACATGTTGCCAATTAAATCATTATTTGCAATTTGTTTTTATGGTGAGTAATTTTTGCACAATTTTCAATTTAATTATTGTTGTGTGTTTAATTTTTACAATAGAAAATTCTGTTTGAAAAAATTCAAAGAATAAAAAAGTTTACCAATTCATTTAGACAATCGAAAAATTAGCTACTCGTTCGTACTAAATCACCAAGTTAATCAGTGTTATTTGGAGAAACAATAGAATGGGTTTGAGAAAGCATCCGGTAATAAATTTTTGTTGCATTACTACATCGTAGAAGTTTTCCTTTTACCGTTCAGCATTTCTGATGATGAATTTAGAAAACGAAATATTAATAGAGTGATATAGCAATGTTACTTATAGAGCAACTCTCGTTTGTAGGTATATTTAATACAATAAATTATATGAAGCCAGTACCCAGTTCTGTAATTTTTATGAAACACATTATTCCTTCTTTTCTGAAAAAACCTGTGTCTGTAAAACTATCAAAAGGAATTACGCCATTACGTTAATAATGAAAAAATTTATAACTCGAGGTCAATTTGCAATTGCACGCATTGTAGAAGCTAAAACTATAAATATTAAAGACGGCGATCAAACTTGAATAAAGTTGAAAAAATTTTAGTCAAAAATGGCGGCAAAAATATGACCGCCGGCTCTCTAATGTACATATGTTGTGAGTTCAATGTTTGTTGTATACAAAATGGTTTTGTAAAGATTTTGTTAAGATTTGAAAACTTGAAATTAATGCCTCAGTTAGTAAAAACGTAACACGTATGCGACGATCAGCTGGCAAAAGCTGCTATTTACTTAAATCGTATCATTGAAACTGTTACTTAGAAAATCTACAGAAAATAGAATTTTACATTACAAACGTCAACTTGCAATTACTTACATATTAAACAAAAGACTGAATTGCTTGAAGTTTTACGTTTTTAATAACCGACACCTAAAGTTGAACCACACAGACAAGTCTAACGTTAGACTATACGGTTTTACTAACTAGACTCTAAGTGTTTGAGTGGATAAAATACTTACCTTTTCAGTATTATTATTAATTTTTTTTCATTTTCTTTTGTACTAAATTTAATTAAATATATTCACTGAATTTATTTTGGGAATATCCAGTTATATATATGATTCTATATATATATATATATATATAAATTCAGTTAATATAAAATACTACATGTGCACGGTATCAAATTTTGATATTCTTTTGTTTAATTTTTTAATATTTTCATTTGATTCAAAATACATTAGTTATGCTGGCATATGGCAAGCCTAGTGTAGATGAGAATAAAAAACTAAAAATAGAAATATGTGTGTTTTATAAAAGTAAACTCATGGATTGTTATGTTTTTGTTTATAGATTTTTTGGTTTGTATGTTTGATATTCAATTCAATTCTCGATTGATTAATTGAATTTTAAACATATAGATCTTGGGTTTGTATTTATTAGAATCATATATTTAATTAAATATTTTATTTCACCGCATTTTTAATTGCGAGTATAGTTGACGACAATTGAAGGCGAGAACTTTTCTGGCAAGTGTTGCAGACATACTTTTTCTGCAAATTTGAGAATAGTTTTCTTACGTGGCAGCTATTACTCGCCAAAAATATTACAGAAACAGTTGAGAGAGAAAAACATCTGTTTGTTTCAATTTATAGAATTTTTGTTTCGTTTTATTTATTTCAGATGAAAAATTCAGCATGTACAGAAAATTAAAGTTGTTTGTCACAACAATACTTTCTTATACTAACCATAATATCGCAACTATGCTACTAACATATCGGCACTCTGCGTTAAATATTTTGGAAAATGTTATTCTTTTAATTTATTATTGTACATTTTAAATGGTTGTATTGACACTCTTTGTGTTAACCATTGTGAAGTTCTATTGCGTAAACAAAACATTGTATAAAAAAATCTTAATCTTAATCTTTGCCTTCTACAATATGAAAAAATATTTTCATGTTTCTAAGCATACCTTCCCATTTCTACGTTGCATTTACAATTATTTATCTTCTCGAAAAATGCAATTAAATGTTGTTGGCATATTTTTCGATGAATGAATAAGTACGTAAACATGAATGAATATAGACTTTTTAATTTTTTTGTTTAATTATTAAATAAAACAGCCAGAGACAACAAAAAATACATTTATTATTTTTAATTACGAAATAAATTGTTTCGGTGTTAAACAAAAAACAGTTTTATATTGCACGCAATATAAATTATAATAAATAATATATTTTCAAACAACAAGATGAAAAATAAATTCTTGTTAACAATTTTGTATTCGAAATATTTGCCGTAACATGGGTGTGGGTGTGTTTGGCAAAAGACAAAATACCAGAATTTAGGAAAAAAAAAAACAATTCTATTTCAAGAAATAAAATATTAGTGAATTCTAGCAACATGTTGATAACAACAAGTGTCTCTTTAGATGCTTGCGTGTCGTTTAAAATCCAATTTAACATACTGTAAATGATTTATTTATTTATTTTTTATATGTTGTATTCGGTTTAAAGAATTTTTTAATGGAAAAAAAATATTGTGCAAATGTTGTATTGCAGCAAAATTATTGCTGTCACAATTATATGTTTTTTTACTTCCCACGCTTAATATGTAAAATAAAATATTATCGATATAATTTTATATGCAAAACATAACGTATAAATTGAAAATATTTTTAAGTTGCGAGCAAATTAAGTAAAAACATTCGTGAGTTAAACAACACTTTACAGATAAAAAACTTGAGAAGCATTTTCAATGTTGCTGGAAAAAATTAACGATCGAAATTCAGTTTTAACAGTTTATATTATATTTTTTTTATCTGGGACCAGCACTCAGGAGATGACTCCTGCACATGCGAAGCATTGTGCTGGATCTATAGGAAAGGGATAGTAGGAGAAACGACAGGAGGTGAAGCTTAATTAATTATTTTACAGCTCTGCTGAACGTGTTCTTTGTTTTTATTTTAATTATTTATAATTAAGAATTAAAAATAACCATAGAATCCATCAATGTTCGTTATATGGTCCACCCTGTCTACATGCGGCATTTCATTTGGTGCTAATACTCATAGTCAGTATGATTTCTGTTTCCTTCGTGATTAAACTCTACTAATTTTTCAGTACACATTGTCGACCTCTGATCGGTACATAAAGTGCGCCGAAAATCAATTCACAGTGCGGACTGTGAGCAATTTGGCAACAAATTTTAAAAGCTATCTTCGAAAAAATTTGCAACAATAAAATTATAATATTTTTTAGTTAAAATTTATTTTGTAATTAAAATAAATATTTTCGTTAAGGACTTTGAATTGAAAACAAAAACAAATTTTGAGTTGTTCTTGTTGTTTAAATGTAAAATTTTTATTTATTTTTTTTTTATCTGGGACCAGCACTCAGGAGATGACTCCTATACATGCGAGGCATTGTGCAGGAACTATAGGAAAGGGATAGTAGAAGAAACGACAGGAGGTGTAGCTTAATTAATTATTTTACAGCTCTGCTTTCGCACGTTCTTTGTTTATACTCGTAGCAGTGCTGAAGCTTCGGTTTAGTAGCCATTTTTATTATTATTTTACTTCGCCGGTGCTACACAATACCGACGAAGGAGGGCGTTCTGATGTGATTGTGGATTGCTATCAGCTGAAGCCGGTATTGTTCAGTGACCAGTGAATATGCCTTCGCCGCTGAAACCTTCCGACAAGAACTGACACACAAAGACACACTAATGCACATCAGAAAAATGCGAGATGTTTATTTTTATTTTTAAAATTTTAGTCTGAAACTGGGGTTGAACCCACGTCTGTTTTTGGTTTAGTAGTCAACGTGCAGACTATTTACCGAGACAGGGAGTTAGTTTTATTAAAGACAAGCTTTTAAGAAACTTTACTGTTACCGATAACAAAAAAAAATTGTCAACTATAATTGGTGGCACAACATCACTGCTATCGATAACAAAAACATTATTGGTGAGCCATTAATAATCATTATGGATTGCAAAAATTATCTAGATGAAAATCTATTTTTATAACAAAAAATTAGAAAATTTTCTAAAAAGAAAGTTGAATTTTTCTCGCGCGAAACTATTATTAAAACTCGTTTTATAAAGACTTTAATGTTTTTCACTCCTTACGCTCGTATGTACATAGAAATGTATGTCTGTGGTGTTGTTGCTTTCACGACCAGAAACTTTTATCGTTTAAAATCACTTAAACACGCCTGACAAAATGTCTGTCTAAATGAATTCTTATTTAATCTTTTTAAATGAGGCCCGACAAATTTTTTTGTTTAACTTTTCAAACATAAAAATATCAAATAAATCAGAGAAAATCATCAGAAAGTGAAAAAAAAATTATTAGTAAAAAAAGTCAAAGAAGAAACAAAATATGTTTCATAAATTATAAATAAAAATATGAAAACATGAAAATATTTAAACATTTTTTTTCTTTAATGGTCAGCAGAAAGAATAATTAGAAAAGGAAAATAATCAAATAAAACTGTGTCGAATTCGAACACAAATGCATTATTTTTACTCGGCGGCGTAATACCAATAACAAAACTTAAACGCAACACACAGGCACACATCTATGCATGTGTGTAGATATATTTATGATCATGCTTGTGTGGATGGACTATTTAAAGTATGCACCGGCAGGCGGCGCCAATTTGGAGCCTCTTTCGAACAAAATAAAAAAAACTTTAAACAAAAACGTCCAAAATCAAACAATTTTACCCAAAAACTAACACTAGTTGCATATTTTATGTACGTGAGTGTGTTAGATCGTGTGCATTATTCTCCAACGTGTATCTCTATAAAAAGTTCTTCGTTGGCTTTGTCTCATTTGAGTTCTATTCTAAAAGCAAAAACAACAACACACAAACACACTGCCCATAATACGCTGTTCGTTACATATTTTTATGCGTTGGATACGTGCTTTTGCTTTAAAATTCCATTTTAGTGATTTGGGGCTACTAAATGTATTGTTATTGTTGTTTTTAATTTTAGCCAAGGCAGACATCATAACACCATTTAAAACAATAATGTGCGCAGTCCCACAAATCAGGGAAAGAAATTAGTATAGTGTTATCCATATAAGGGGTGATTTTTTTAACCGTTTGGGTTTTGGAAATAAAAAAAAAAAAAGAATTAGCAAAAGTGAATGGAATATTTATTTGGCCCCGATAAACTAATGCCTGCTATTTACTTTTTAAAGATTATTTCATGCACATGTTGCCTGCGGCTGCACCGTAGGTGGTCCATCCTTGACCTACAATTTTGGCATACTTTTTCCAGCACTTTGGGATGTATCTCACCAATGTCAGCTGTAATGTTGTCTTCCAGGTCTGGAGCTGTGGTTGGTTTGTCCCGGTACACGAAAGACTTGATGTATCCGCACAAAAAACAGTATAGTGGGGTCAAAACGTATGTACTTTGCGGCCAATGCACTACTCCAAAACGTGAGATTAATTGCTCCCCAAACTCGCCTCTCGATAAGTTTATGGTATCGCGAGCCGTATGACATGTGACAAATTGACATATTGCGATCTTCATTGACATTGGCCGATACAGCAACCGAATCTTTTCTATTACACTGAAAAAACAAATAGCGAAAAATCACCTGAAATACTTATTTAGCTGTAAATGTCTTGAAATAGAACTGAAAGTGTAATTTGATATTCTGATTGTGATAATTTAAATTGTCATAATGAAGAATTGGTTTTGCGTTCAAAAGTGGTGAATTATCTAAACAGATTGGCTATGTTTTATATGTCCATTAAATATACACCACACATCTCCTTCTTTCTTCGCTTCTCTCACACGCTCTCTCTCTCTCTCTCATACGTTCTCTCTGTCTTTCCCGCTGTTTCATCATGTAATACACCAAAGCTCCGATTTAATAGGAACCGCGGAAATGCAACGGAACCGAAATAACGCAAATCGAATCACTTCTATAAAAATGCTGTAATTTTTTGTTGATTGGATCAATAATTGCAACATTTAGCAAATATAATTCTGTTTTCGAATTGAATAATCAAATGAATCTATCAATACTAAATGAGCTGTTCATGCGTATTCAAATTGTGACACCCTTTATAAACGTATATTGCAAAATTACTACGTAATTTCCGGCATTCATTATTTTCATTATTTTGTACGTGTGATTAAATTGCAGACTTTCAGAAAATTTCTTGATGTAAAAAGTTATTTATAATTTTATGTTAGCCATTATTTTGTTATTTTGATATGCTTATTGCATGGTTAAGCTAGTCTATACACTAAAACCCCGATTTGCGCCGTTAATGGGGCCCGAAAATTAAATGCAAACGGGAACGACGTAAATCGCATAATTTGTTTCTACATATAAAAATTTACGGATTTTTTAATAGTTATCTGAAGATATAAACTCTAAGTCAGCAATCTGTTGCATTCTGAGATCTTGTTCTTCAATGACCTCTTCAAGTTAACTGACTCCACTATTTCTGTATTTGCCGCGAAATATAAAATTTTCTTAATCAAACAACATTCCGTGAGTTGTATATTGTCTTTCTCTCCTTCATGTTACGTGTGGCAACATGTGATACACATGCTGCCATAATCTGAAGTTATTGTTGGCTGAGGATTTAGCGTGTTGACTCTGCAAACAGAAAATCTGCGGTTCTAATTCTCGATCAATTGTATCTGCGCTAACAGCGCTCTTACCGGTCGGCATTTGAGGAATAGACTGTAGTCGAAGTAAAATTGTAAATAAAGTGACTCTCGTTCAGCTTAAAAATTAATGCCTCAATATAATATAAAAAACGGAACAATTCTACTTTAGAAATTCTCAAACAATGCGCAACTGGAGAGTTGTGCTAGAATTAAACTACCTATCCTCCTGTCCCTTCAGCTGCTGTCTCTCCTCCACCTTTTCAAACTAGTTGCGGTCCATGATGCATCTGTCAAAATTAAAATACACAAGTTTATATGGAAACGTTCATTTTGACGACATCACTGCTGCACGGCTACACGACCACTTTTGTAGCTATCGCCAACTTAGGGTAATTTCTATTGTGACAAGCGACAATATCCAATTATAGTGCTGCCAATGTAAGAGAAATTATTAATATGTAAAAGCTTAAAAATACTTACTTTAATTTGAATAGAAAAGAACAGAAAAAATTAATGTATTATATTATTATCTCATATATTAAAAACAAAGAAGTTTTGCATAGATAAGTTGGCCTGTTTTTAAATATTTAAGTGGAATGAGAATATTTGGAACCAGTGTTTTCTTTTATGAAACTGAAATGCTTTAAAGTGGCACCATTGAAATATACGAAATACACATTTCTATGGTGAGCAGTTGTTCATAGCTGCCGTCTTCAAAATAATTAAATAGCCGGCTACAAGGGAACGAATGCACCCAACTACATTTGTAGTCTCTGTAGCTCGTAGCCTGCTGTGGCGAATGTGTTTCATGCTATAGTCTATATAGTTGTAAATAAACGTCAATAAATATTAGTATTACAGATACCAATGTGATGTCAAAACGCACGAAAGGAATTTTGAATTAAGAAATAAGTTTTCGGACTTTTTCGTTCGTTCGGAACATTTGTCGGTGGTGTAAGTAAATATTGCTCCAATATAGACTATACAATTACATTACATTACAAATTCGGGACAGCAAGCTAGTAACCACTACCTGTCAAAAAAAAGTAAGTACACAACGGAACAAGGTTTTTTTTTAATCTTGGACCAGCACTCAGGAGATGACCCCTACGTATGCGATGCATTGTGCTGGAACTGTAGCAAAGGGATAGTAGGGGAAATGATAAGAGGTGAAGCTTTACTATCGTACAACACTGCTTTTTGCACGTTGTGTATTTTTACAGCAGTGTTGTAGCGTCTCTGATGTCAAGGAGACGTTTTAAATTTTGAAGCTTCCTTTTTTGTAGCCATTTTTTTCGTAATTATTTTACTTCGCCGGTGCTACATAACACCGATGAAGGAGGGCGTTCTGATGAGACTGTGGTTTGGATACAGTTGAAGCCGTCACTGTTCAGTGACCAGTGACTATGCCTTCGCCACTGAAACCTTCCGACAACAACAGACACAAAGACATAGAAATGCACATCAGAAAAAATGCGAGATGTTTTTATGTGTCTGAAACTGGGGTTGAAATCAGGAAAATTTCTCGTTTGGTAGTCAACGTGCAGACTACTTCGACCATCGCCACTGATTAAGAACTGAATCTTGTTGTTAAGGTTATTTGGGACGGTGAATCCTAATTTGTTATTAAAATTTAGTTTTAATAGAACCTTGGATAGTGTTATCGTATAAACAAATAACTCGAAAAAATTAAACATAAACAAAAAATAATAGAAAAGCAATTAAATTAAACTTAAATGTTTTTTATTTATTTTAAACAATTATTAAACTTTATTTACTAATATATTTCAAACTAAAATAAGAAACGTTAAAGCTATGTACACACGATTGTCATATACTACAAAATTGACAGAAAAATTTTAATAAAATGTTCAACAATAATCGTGTGAACTCACAACATTGTCTCTAAATGTATTGTCATAATTTTGACAATTGTGAAAACGCCCTCCATTTTCATTGACACGTAATTGCCACGCATTTTGTAGTCATATGTTATTGCCACATGTGCTTAATTTAGTGCACCGTATAATAACACCATTGGCAGATAAATATTTAGATACAATGTTTAATATCGAGTATGCCAACTGTTGTCATACAACAATCTGACAAACCTGTATGAACAGGCAATTTTTATTAACAGATAAATTTATTGTGTGATATTGTATTGATATGATATTGTACGGTTTTCTTACAATAGTCTGAACAGGCAATGTACACTTCGATACACTTCACTGTAAGTGCATTGCCACCATATTGCCATATCCTACAATATTGTAAAATCTGACAATCGTGTGTACATAGCTTAACTCTATATTAATTTGCTCGTTGTTAGTGAAAACGTAACACGTAACACGAACATAAGTAATGCTCGTTTCTATTTGCTAAAATCGTATCGCTGAAATTGTCACTTAGAAAATCTACAGAAATTATATTTTTACGTTGCAAATATCAACTTGGCATTACTTACATATGAAAAAAAAACCGCAACAGCTGACTGAATTGGTTGAAGTTTTACGTTTTTAATAACCGACACCTAAAGTTGAACGATACTGACAAGTCTAACGTCGAAAGATACGTTTTTACTACCTATAGCTTAAATCTATCGCAGAGTTCGTAAGTCGCAACGAACTTTGTTCGACGGCGGTGTTGTGTTAATTTTCATAGGCACAAATATGTTTTATTTCTGGTGACGAAAGTTTGCAACGAATAATGTCTATATTTGTCATAGATATATATGTATACATATCACTCTGATACTTGCGTACTCGATTTCTATTCGCATTATAAAAGTTGACATTCGTTACATCACTAATACTCGTACCTACTCGTCTGCCATTCTTTTGATGTTAAAACATTAAAAACTATCATTTCGTTTCATATTTATTTCCTTCATTTGCTGTACAGAAAGAAGAGTGGACATTTCTCTTTTAACTTTGAAGTTCTTTTTTAATTCGCTTTTTGTTTTTTTTTTATTCCCTGCCAGCAGCCAAAGAGGAAGTTGTATCAATGATAATTATTTTTAAACGTTTTATAAGAATTATGGATGTGCCTAACAGGTACCATCAATAACATTTTCATTTCAAAAGAAAAACAACTTGTGAAATACACTCCCGCCACGCATTTGATGTGGGGATGTGGGATGTTTGGACGATGATCAAGTTTGTAATTATGTAACAGTTTATTTCAGATCTTTGCCAGCGATCATTAAAAACAAGTTGCTTAATTTGCTGGCGGTTTAGCATGGATTGTTGGTGTTCAAGGAAATATTCTTTAAAGCGTTAAAGTTTTTCTCTTTCTTCTTTGTAAATTTACGTTATTAACCATAATTTTGTAAGTTAATGATAAGAATCGTGTTTCTTATGTGTTTTTATGTTTAAATTATAAAACGATTTTTTTCCGAGTGGTTCAAACTCCACAGTTGTAATCGGCAATTAAGCTAATTATGATTTAAATTATTGATCATTAAAGCATTGCTGATTACTAAACCATCAAGTTCATTTTCTTTTTTTTTTCTTTTATTGTAAAATTTTAAATTGTCTTGTTTTCTATAAATTATTGCTCATATCAGATAAAATAATGAATTATATCGCTATGAGATATACATATGTATGTACTTACAAACATTATAAAATTCTTATTGTGAACAAATGTCAACAATAGTGAGTTTTCGAACTCGTTCAATCGGAATTGTGAAATAATCTTAGTTCGAACAATTTTAGAAAACTCTGCTTTTTAAAAAAATCCTATAATTGCTTGGATAGGAAAACCCAATAATGGCAATGCTGGTCGGGAGATTACACGACCACAGGCGACTGACGGTAGGCAGGCACTAAGTGATGCTCTGTTTGCACTTTGTATGGAAACATGTGTAATTCTTTCACTAAAATTCGCTGTAGGGTCCGCCTGGTGACGCCCAATTGCATGGCACGTCGTCTGCTTGATGTTTTTTTGTTTCTCAGCAACATCAAGAGCCACAGCCGCGATATTCTCGACACAACTACCAGTCCGGTGGCCACGCCGGTCGGCCACGGCCTGAAAGATCTGTTTTGCTTCGAGTCCAGCAGCTAAGCGGCGTAATGTTTGTCCAGTGGCGCGCAAGATAAAGAAAAAATTCACGCTGACCACCGACCGATTATTCGTTAAAAAAACGATTCAATTATTCCACGTTCTTGCGGAGTATAGCGTTGCATTGTTTCTATTCTGCAGCTGTCTAGTTCAGAAATGTCAAATATGATTGACATAAAACGCCATTAGCAAAAGGTATTACATCTTACAATAGGGTGATTAATTTTGCGCCAGCCAGTATTTATTTAGAAAAAACTTTAGAAAGGACGAAAATATAGAAAAGATAATTGCTCTCTAACATATTTGCTGGTGGCTGGCAAGTTAGCGCATTGGCCAGTGTGACCATATCAACTCTTTTGGAGCTAAATGTAGCTATTTTTAGTTTTAGCTTCAAATATCACATTTAGCTACCAGCTCCTTTTTTTAGCTTCTTTAGCCTCTTTCAGAAGACCAACAGCGTGCTCAAAAAGTTGCATCTTATTTTAGAATCTGTTTACTCTGCTTTCAGAAAACCCGCAACAGCAGAGTTGTATAAATTTAAGGCCTACTCTCTTTTTTCGCTTGGTAATTTTTCTAACCTTATTCTCGTCATCATCTTATCTCTGAAAGATAACAAGTGCTCCGGACGCTATGATTTCTTACTAAAACTAACTTAGCGCGACATTTAAGTAAAATATCTAAAAATAATTTTTATTTCATAAAAACGAATTTTTTTTTTCTTGGACCGGCACTCAGGGGATGACCCCATACATACACTTTTCTGAAAATATTACATTTCAAGAGGAAGACGGTTCTTTTAGAACAGTATGTACCTTCCAGAAATAAGTAGCATTTTATGAAATGCAATTGAATAAACTTGTTTCTAATAAAGTACCAATTAAAAGAGTTTCTTCTAATAAAGTGCATTTGAAAAAAGTACCAAACAAAGAGCTCTTTCAAAAAACATTGCTTTTAACTAATTTTGTAGCCAGTTTAAATTAAAATTTGTTTTCTCAATTACACCGATCAAACACGTTCTAATGTTCAACTTTCATTTTATCATTTCAGCCCGCACTTTGACCTGCTACTGTGATGGCAGTTGTCCGAATAACGTTAACAATGGCACCTGTGAAACCCGACCTGGTGGCTCATGTTTTAGTGCCGTTGAAGAAGTATACGATGAAAGTACTGGCTCATACGAAGAGGAGAGAACATTTGGTTGTATGCCACCTGAAGAAAATGGAGGTTTCTTAATGGTAAATATAAGTGAAATATATGATGAACAAATATTTCAAGAAATTAACCATCACTATCTTTATTTCTTCCCTATGAACAGTGCAAAGTTGCATCAGTACCACATCTGCATGGTAAAAATATCGATTGTTGTGATACGGGAAATTATTGCAATCGTGATTTACATCCTGCCTTTACGCCAAAACTCACCACACCTGCCCCAGAATTGCCAGTTAGTTCACAATCTGTTCATTATTTGGCCATGATTGCCTCCATGATTATTTGCCTGAGTGCTTTTATCGTTATAGTGATCATTGTATGCATGACATATAAACGGAGGGAAAAACTAAGAAAACAACCGCGTCTTATAAACAGCATGTGTAACAGCCAATTATCCCCGTTGTCACAAATGGTTGAGCAAAGTTCTGGTTCTGGCTCCGGTTTGCCTTTGTTGGTGCAAAGAACTATTGCCAAACAAATACAAATGGTTAAGTTGGTGGGCAAGGGTCGTTATGGTGAGGTATGGTTGGCCAAGTGGCGAGATGAAAAGGTGGCCGTTAAGACTTTCTTTACCACAGAAGAGGCTTCTTGGTTCCGTGAAACTGAAATCTATCAGACCGTTTTAATGAGACACGAAAATATTTTGGGTTTTATAGCGGCCGATATAAAAGGCAATGGCAGCTGGACACAAATGTTGCTAATCACTGACTACCATGAGAGCGGCAGCTTACATGACTATATCTCCACTTCGGTTATACATCCGCAGAAATTGCAAATTTTGGCCTATTCTTTGGCCTCTGGCTTGGCTCACTTGCACGATGAAATTTTCGGCACTCCGGGGAAGCCAGCGATTGCACATCGCGACATTAAGAGCAAAAACATTTTGGTTAAACGCAATGGCCAGTGTGCTATAGCTGACTTTGGTTTAGCCGTTAAATACATTTCCGAATTGGATGAAATACATATTGCTCAAAATACGCGTGTCGGCACCAAGCGTTACATGGCTCCTGAAGTTCTCAACCAGGTTCTAAATCCGCAACAGTTCGAAGAATTCAAGCGTGCGGACATGTATTCGATGGGTCTGGTATTGTGGGAAATGGCCAGACGCTGTTATACATCTATACCCGGCTCAAAGGCCACCACCTGCGAAGATTATGCCTTGCCTTACCATGATGTTGTGCCTTCTGATCCCACATTCGAAGACATGCACGCTGTGGTGTGTGTCAAGGGTTTCCGGCCGCCCATACCCTCGCGTTGGCAAGAGGACGATGTTTTGGCCACGGTGGCTAAAATCATGCAAGAATGTTGGCATCCTAATCCTACGGTGCGTCTAACAGCACTGCGAGTTAAAAAGACTTTAGGTCGTTTGGAAGCAGACTATGTGGACTGTCCTATAAAAATTGTATAAATATTACATATTTTTAGACTTATTTGTAAGTTTAATTTAGTTAAACTTTTAATTTAAGTATTTTCTCTATATTTAATTTATCGTTTGCTAAGTTTATAATTGTGTAAGAATTTGTTTATTTTTTTTTTTGTATAACGTGTTCTATTTTTTTTAATAATTTGTTTTTCATTCATTTGAAAAGAAATAATTTATTAATGAAAAATATTTGTTTCTTATAAAATTTCTGTTTGTTTTTCTCCTTTTTTTATATTTGATTAATTTAAGTCTAAGTTTAGTGTATAATGCTTTAAATTAAGTAAATTGTAGATAAATATTTAATTTAGTTTATTTAAATACGTATGTATGTATGTCTAGACATATGTACATCCATACAACCATTTCATACATACATATACATACATATGTACACGAGTATAAATATTTACAGTTAATTTTATACATGACATTATTTTTATATTCATTTCATTTTATTTGGACAAAAATAAGCAAAAAGTTTTTGATATTTTTGAGGTAAATGAAAATTTCCAAAGAGAGTTCAGTAAATAACGCAGACCCCATTTCAACTAATCAATTCATGTGGAAAGTAAATTTAAAAGAATAACGAATAGATATTGTAATGTGAGGAATTCTATTTCTAAATGCGAGCAAATTCTTAGCGTTCGGAACAGGTCATGAAGGGATTGTAGTTAATATTTTGCACCTGAAATAATTCTAACGGGAATAAAATAACTGTTAGACCTCAGACACATGCATACATATCCACTGTAAAAGAAGTTGTTAATTATCTGTCCCGAATTTCGAACACTTACACTTTTGAATGAAGTTCCAAAATTTATACATACATTTTTCTTGCTTGGAAAGAGCCGTAAGAAATTTTCTTTCCTAAAACTCTTTTAAATAAAGAACTACGCAAAGCTAATCTGCCAGAGAGAATATAAAGTAACTTTACCTTTTTTTTTTTTGTAAATATTCATGTAAAAAAAGTAAAACGGCTTTTTAACTGCCACTGACAGACGGGTGCATTTATTCTTTCCTAATTTCCTAGTTCCAGGGGTCATCCCCTGAGTGCCGGTGCAAGAAAAAAAAAGAATAATAATTTACAGGCCTAAAAAAAAAACTTCACAAATAAGCGTCATGGAAAAACAGAGACCAAATTACGGTAATCGATATCGACCGCAATCATATACATTTTAATAAAATTCTGTTTGCAATTTCGAAGAGATTCGAATGCCGCAATTTAGCCCCTGTTATCTGTTTCTATTCAACCAAATACCAAATTCCAAAAATAATTGAAAACAAATTTTCTAGTTATATGAAACTTTTATAAGGAATTTCTGCAAACGTAAGCCAATTTTGTGCGATAGCTGCAATTGATGTGCATAATATACATGTATGTATACGACATTACCAAATGTTATTGCACTATCGTACATGTCTATAAAGTATATATGTATGTAACTCTTGATAATGTTCTAGTTGCTCTTTTCCACATAAAAGATCATTGAAAAAAAAAAGAAACATCAAAACCAAATGCTCAATTTATAAGGATGGGGGCATATCCAGAGAAAGTTCACGTCTACCCCATAGCTTCCGCTTACTAGTTGGAATTATGGAATGTGTTTTAAAATATTTACTGTATACTCTCTAAGTAGTTACGCATAAATTTTGAACCGATTTTGCTTCTATTTATAAAGGAAAAAAAAACAAAACTTTAAGTTAGTAAACTGAAAATGCTTTAAATGAAGAAGTTAGTTATTAAGTTCCTCATGGAATACAATTTGGTTTTCAAAAAAAATTTTGTCTCATATTTTTGTTTATTTGAAGGCAATATTCTTAAAACAAAATTAAAATTATCTTAAATTTTTGTTTTTTTTTTTTAAAGCTGACCCGAATATTCTTAATTTTTTTCTTATGTTTACTTGTACAAAGTCATTATTTGTTTCAATTTGTGTATATTAAACTTATAAATAAAATTGTCAATAAGCAGCAAACAAATAAGAAATACATGTATAAATTCCCAGAAACTCGCGGCAAATTGCTCTATTCCGTATCAAGCGGAATGTCTAATAAAATTTAAGCGAATTTTTATTGTTCAAAAGTTCCTTCAATATAGAGTGAGATGATTTTTCTGCCAACGCATAACAATAGTTAGAAACTACACAGAAACTAAAAAAACATTTGACAGAAGTTTAAAAAAAAGTTTTTTTTTTTTGGTGAGGCAGGGAGTTACTAAATGAACTTTTTTTCATTCATACAAATTTTATGCACATGGAACAAAGCTTAAACGCTATAAATTTTTGCTTTTGCTGATTTCAGCAAATAATTAGTTTATATTTCGTGGGGTCAAAATGGATTGAAGTAATAATTTATTGAAAACCGATGGTGTTCTATTTAAAATAAAGACCTGTTTCAAATCAAAAGTATTTTGAAATAATAAAAAAAGTGTATAGAATTTAGTCGTTACGTTTTTTTTTTTGACAAATATTTGTCATATGTGACAAATTATTCATTTAGTAATTCTCAGCCGAAATTTGCGAGTCAATGTTTTAATGGCTTAGCTGCGACTATTGGCCGAGCAGATAATAACGTGTTTCGCACTACTTGTGCTTCAAATGTCTCCCAGCGCGGTGTGTGAAATAATTGCAAAATTTATTAAAATATGTACTTGTATGTTGTAAATGTTTCTGGGTTTATATTTACATGTATGTTTACTTTAACATTAAAAAAAAAATTTTAAATACAAAAAAAAAAATTCAAAACCTTCAAATAAAAAACAAAAAATTTTCAACATTTCTTAAATTTAAAATTAAGTTAGTTAAGCGTAATGTAAGAGACATGCGTATTTCTTAAGCATAGAAATTAATAATATTGACAAAAGTTTGAAATATATTTTTAGCGCATAAGATAAATAAACTACTTTAAAAAGGCTTTAATATTTAAACATAAAATTTTTTCAAAAGATATTAATCTAAAAACATAATTAAAGAAATATATATATATAAGTAAATATGTCTAATCTTGTTATTCCTAAAAATAATTAAATACATTTTGACTTGTTAATTTAACATAAAGTTACATAAATTTAAAAATATTTTTAACTTAATTTACTAAATTATTTATATATGTATATATATTTACATGTATAAATGAAATGCCTTCTATTTCTTAAATTTAATTAAACTTTAACAAAAACAAAAAAAAATATGAAAAATTGCGTCTTTTTTTATATATGGCTTAATTTTGGTACGTGAGCGTGCCTTTTACAAAACTTTGCACCCCTTATCGAAAATAGTATACGGGCCTGTCATAGAATCCAAGTCGGTTGTGCTTTTTATCGAATTTGCCAACAAATATTCGTTTCTTTTGTTCGAATGCAAATAAAACCGATTTTCTAATCAGCTGATGGGAAATAAATAAATACGCACGTATGACTACACGTTGACTACAAAATCAAAAATTTCCTGTGTTCAACCCCAGTTTCAGACTAAATCACAACAGCATTTCGCATTTTTTCTGAAGTGCATTACTGTGTTTATGGCGAATGCATAGTCACTGGTTACTGGTCACTGAACTGTACCGGCTACAGCTATACCCAATTCACAGGCACATCAGAACGAAGTAAAATAATTACTAAACAATATTGTATTCTTGAAATTTTCCATGATCAATTAGCACATTTGAGGAAGGATATACATATGTGTTCGATAACTTCACAAATTCGATCTCTGTGCGCTTGAACCAATTATGTGCCATTGGTATGGACTTAATTTTTCACGGAGCTGGAAAGGAAAAAAAAGTCTAAACATGTTAATTCACAAAATCTCGGCGGCCAATCGTGATCGCCTCTTTGCCTAATCACACTGTCTGAAAATCCACGGCAATCCATTCATCGTAACAGGTGCCTCAACCTCATTTTCGAAAAATAAGTTCCAATTACTCCGCTAGTTACTGTTGCCAACTCGCCAGTTCAAAACAGTTTAGATTTGAAACAAAAAATGGCTAGATTTTTAAAATAAATAAAAATGCTTTATTTACCCTGGAAATTATATACTTAATGATTATTTCTTCACTTTAATGGCTTAAAATTAGTTTTTATATCAAATAAATGTGTAATGAGATCAACTGTAAGTTAAGATGGCATCTTCTAAAAAAGTGGTGACATAGATTTTTGAAGTTCTGAAAACCTTTACTTTTTCAAATTTTTCATGCAAAATTTCCTTAAAAAAATTTTAAAATACATTTTTCCAAATATAGGCATTAATATTTGTATTGAATATTGAAATTAATATTATGTTAAAAGAAGAATGCAAACTACTTCTACTTCAAAGTAGGTGTGTCAAGCTGTTTATATGTTCATGAATTTCTTAAAAAAAAATGTACAACAGTCAATCTATTTCCATTCGGTTCAACTTTTTCGTATCAATCATTTGTTCCTAATCCACAGGTAAATCAACATCAAAGTAATAACAAAACATTCAATAAAGAGAAACCCAACAAATTGTCATAAAAAATATTACAAAATAAAAGAAATGGCTAAATCTTCCGGCTAAATAAAATTAAGCCTTTTCTTTATGAAAAAAATTACTAGATCTAGCCGGAAAATGGCTAAGTTGGCAACTAATTGCCAGCAGCTCAAAGAGCGCCCCAAACAGGCATACGTTAGGTATGGAGAGCATTTCTGACAATAATTCTCGTTAACGTCGCCTCCGAAACACGTCGTTGTAGACGTGAGTTCGTCTGTTAATTTAAATTAAAAACCTCACGACCTAAGAAAAATAAAATGTGCAAAGCACGGTGTAATGCTGTTTTTGAAATGTGCAATTCCAAAGAGAAAAATGACTATCGTGGATTTTGTTCAACATTAACAGCATCGTCGCAAATTCGAATGTGTTTTGTTGGACTATCGTTATTATAAAGGGATGTGCTCTAATGAAATCCGGACACATAAGAATAATAAGGACACATCCATTTGAGGTCTATTTAGCAGTGAATCACACTAAATTTACATGCAAAATTCAATCAATATACCTTCTATAAATGCAAAAACTTTTCGGCAGTAATTTAATATATATTTTTTTAAATCAAAACTCATTAACTAATTTTAATTTGTTACTCTGGGGGCAAAAAAAAAACAAAAAAAAATATTTTTAATACCGTATCGAAATACCCATTTCCCATCACTGCAGTAGTTAATGCTTTAGATCCTGCTGTATCAAAAACATAGTTGCCAACTATAATTTTAAGTTCAACAGAACTGTAAGCAAATTAACGAACCCATTGAAATGAGATGGAGAAAATTATATTTCCTCTTAACCATTATCTAATTTTGCAACCAATATGATTTTTACAGTGGTGAAATATAAACGTTTTAATTTTTAAATTGTACAGTCGAACTTCTCTATAAATCTTCTATATAACAAATGAAATTCGTGAACACAACATTTTTGTGAGTATTTTCATACATTTTGATCTCCCTATAACGAACTTCCCTATAGCGAAGTTCTCTCTGTAACGTACAATTTAAGACCTAAATAGAATTTTCACACTAAATAATCTCTCTATTGCGAAGTTTTTAGCAATCGATTTTTGCATCAATTTAGTAACATATGTATGTAAATTAATGTGTTCATGTAAAAACAATTTTTTTTTGTCTTAATATATTTTCTACATAAAAAAATGTAGTCAAAATTTTCTGCAGTTTCTCTATAACGTAGAAATTTGAAGGTCCCCAACTGCTACGTTATAGAGAAGTTCGACTGTATTTCTTCTTAACTAACTATTCAATTTTGAAACCACTATAATTTTTACAGTGGTAAAATAGTGAAATTTATATTTTTATAAAAAATGGAACTCTTTTTGGACCTGTGTGAAGAAATCAAATGTTTAATATTTGCATTCACTACATGACTATTGAATTAATTTGTTTAACATTGCTTCTAGCACGTAATTAATAACCTCCCAAAAAAAGAATGTTAAGTTAATGTTTATAAAGTATGTTGGTTAATAAAATCTGTAAACTTTGTGGTGTTAAAAAAAGTAAAACTATTTTCGATATATGGAAGTGGCCCAAATACGGCTATAAGGTTGGCACTTCTGGCATATTTGCCGTTTACAGTGAATACCCATAGTACGGTGAAAAGTCATAGTCCTTGTTAACAAAGTATGTTGGGTGCATAAAATCTGTATACTTCTTGGTGTCAAAAAAAGAAGAAGGTTTTCGATATATAGAAGTGGCCCAAATACGGCTATAGGGTTGTCACTTCTGGCATATTAGCCGTTTACAGGGTATACCCTTAGTACCGTGAAAAGTCATAGTCATTAATTACAAAGTAAATGTTATTATGTATAAAAAATACATATAAATAATAAAATAAGAACTGCAGAACATAAAATATGTGATATATAATTTAAAGAAAAATATAAAATATAAAATCAATTATTTTTTGGAAAAATTTGTTTTTATGTAGTAAAATGTATTAGGTTTCTTATGGCTCTTACTGTTGATTTTGTGAAAAATTCGAAACCATGAAAAAGAAGAGAAAATATATAACAAGTATTGATTTTATTAAATTAAATTAAAAGTTTTATTCAGAATAATGCAAAATATCCTATCATTTTGCTTTATTTCTATAAATTTTTTTAAAAACTTTTTAAATATTTTTACAATAATTTCAGTGTATTTTGTTACGTTTCACTTTGTTCTCTGTAAAGATATGGCAACATGAAATATTTTTCAATGCAAATTAAATATGGCTGCACTGAAAATAATGCCTACCACCAACGTTACCGTTGAAAAATTTTTGAAGGGCTATATAAGGGTCTTTTGCGAAAAAGTGTTCCATAAATGGTATTTGAAAAAAAAAGTAAATTTTTTTAACAAAAAAATTAAAGCTTTATTTTATTTTTAGTAAAATAATACAAAAAATTAACAATGGTAAATGCGAAATGTCGTGAGAGACAGTAATTAAAATTATATAAAAGAATTACCTACTTAATATTTTTGTATAACATAAACACCATTATTAATATACATCAATGCATATAATTAAATTAAAATTAGACGCATTAAAATATCCTTTAAAGTTTCGCTGAATTCAGTGTTTGATTTGTTTTCTTTGAAAGTGATTTATCTTTGTCACATGCGATGGCTTGGTTTTTTGTAATTAACTTTAAAGAGAACAATTGGTCTAATTCGACCTTAGCATTAACTATAGTGCTAATTAAGAACTAAAAGTTTCACCTTTTGTCATAATAAAATAATGTTTGGCATATTCTTTTCTACTTTGCATGAGCCCGAATGTCGCTGTCGACATTGGAGATATGTAAATATATAGCATTTCAAATTAAAAAAATAGTGTTTATTGAAAAGAAATTTTAAGTACAAGTAATTCTTTTATATATATGTGGGTTAATGTTAATGTTAATTTTTAGTTTTATTTTATACTAAAAACAAATAAAATTTTTTTTTTTAATTTACCTTTTTTTTCTTTCAAATACCTTTTATGAGGCGCTTCTTTCGCAAAAGACCCTTATTATATCCCTTTCTAAAATTTGTCAACGGTAACGCTGGTCGTTGCCATTAATAGTAATTTCACTTCAGCCAAATTTAATTTGCATTGAAAAAAATTTCATGTTGCCAGATCTTTACTGCGAACAAATAGAATTTTAACAAAATACACTGAAATTATTGTATCAAATATAAAAAGTTTTTAAAGAAATTTATAGAAAAAAGCCAAATAATAGGATATTTTGCATTATTCCGAATAAAACTTTTAATTTAATTTAATAAAATCAATACTTCTAATACATTTTCTCTTCTTTTTCATGGATTCTAATTTTTCACAAAATCAACAGTAAGAGCCATAAGAAACCTAATACATTTTACTACATAAAAACAAATTTTTCCCAAAATTATTGATTTTATATTGTATATTTTTTAATTTAAATTATATATCACATATTTTATGTTCTGTAGTTCATATTTTATTATTTATATGTATTTTTTATACATAATAACATTTACTTTGTAATTAATGACTATGACTTTTCACCGTACTAAGTGTATACCCTGGAAACGGCAAAAAATGCCAGAAGCAACAATCTTATTGTCGTCTTTGGGTCACTTCCACATATCGAAAATCGTTTTCCTTTTTTTCTCACCGTTAAGTTTACTGATTATAGTCACGAAACATACTTTATAACATAAGTTATTTCTTAATCAATATTTGGTGCGGTCACTTTGCCTTACCCCTATCGATTTGCCGAAAAAAAAACAAATTTGTGGACCTTCTTCATGCGAAAAAATAATTTTGAAAATTGGTCCACACATGGCAAATTTACGCTCGTTTGTATTATAAAATCTGTTAAAAACTATGTGAATTTTCAACCTCAAAAAAATAAAAATTTAAAGTATTTAAGTATTAGGATTTAAAGTATAAGATTTGATGCGATGGGAAAGCACTAAGTGATTTAACTATTCAAATATTGCGCCTTTACGCAAGTTCATGCGGAAACTCTTTCTTCGTGGTAGGGCGTTTTGCGTTTCAATTAACGATATGCTTTTTAGTAAATTTCATTTGTTTGGCTTTAATATATACACAGTTTTTACTGATATTAATTTTTTTTGGTAAAATTAGTTAATTTTAATTTTTATTTTATATACATTGCCGATGAACATGCCCAGTATTGCTGAAGAAAAATTACTACTCCACTAGCCTATGAGAATACTTAAAAAAAACAAATATTTTTGATTTGAAATTTCATTTTATTATTAAAAAATAGGTTGTATTTAATTTGAAGTATATTTAATTATAAAACAAACAGCAAATTCTTTCATTAATGTTCTTAAAAAGAAAAACTGCAAACTAGAATAAAATTATTGATATTAAACAAACGTAAATATATAACATTGCAAATGTTGTTTTACATTATTGTAATATATTAACTTGTATTTAGTAATTAAAAAGCTGTGCTCTGGTAGCACTTTTGTAATTTCATATGGTATGATAAACATACCTTTTTAGAACTGTATTAGGTTAACAATTAATGATACATGAAATAAAACTTTACTGTGAATTTGAGCAAACAAGAAGCCACATGTTCGTTTATTACAATTATGATACACTATAATTATTTTGAGCACAGCGCATGTTAAATGTATTGCGATACTATAGCAAACTATATTGTTTGTTCGGAAAACACAAAAACATTCATATATCGAAACCAGTTTTCTCCGTTCTGCAAAAAAACTAAAAACACTGTAACCATGTTAGGACGATCTAATCCAAAACCTGCTTCAACAATCCTTAATAGATTCAGGACAACTTGTTGCAGCCGCAGTGACTAGCGGGACTTCCACCTAGCTCAGGTATCGGTGAACGTATCCCAGATGAGTTCCAACCCTTCCCACTAGGTACGCTGCACATAAAAAAATTTATAATGTTCCTGCAAAAAAAACTCAAACACAACCACACACACACACAAATGACAACCTTTGTTCGCTTTCATTACTTTTTCCATTTCCTCCCTCAGAGGCAGATGTTCCCCTCTGACCTAGCCCACCCAACCATGTCACAATGATATTCATTCATATTTCCACCAACTCTTGTGACCCACTTCACTCGGCTTTTCCTACCTTAACTCACCTTCATGCCTTCAACCAATTGCTTCTTAAGCACGACACATCATTTCAACGTTATAAACATATGGCATTGAACTTTATTTAAATTATAAGAACTCACTCTAACAAAAAAAATTAATTCATAACATAAAATATAGATGAAGATACAACAATAAAAAAAAAACAAGTAAAAAAAAATATTCTTATTTTTTTCTTTGTTTCCAATTGGATACTAAATGAAAATTTTTTCTTAACAAAAATGCAAATTAATAATTAATAAACAAAATAATTTTATATACAAGATCAAAAAAAAATTATTGCCGCTTACGGTTCTGTAATTAATGTACAGTAAAGGGTTCAGACTAAACACAAAAAAATCTTTTATTCAACTAACGGATCCCAAATATCGGATATTAGTTTCACTACCCAAGTAAAACCATTTATTTTCTTCTGATAGCACTTTCTTTCACTACCTTTATAACCGTAATCTAAATATGGCTAATCCTAAGTAGCCTGAAGGAGCTCCCTAAGGTTAGTGGTTAGTCCCTCAACCGAATTTATTATCTTTTTCCTTTATTTTATACTAATTTAAACAAATAATTCTACCTGGCAATGACGTACTGGAATATCTACCACACCACAAATTATTTAGGCCAATCTGAGGCAAAAAATCACGATTGTAAGCTAGACAGTCTATTTCTTCACCATTCACTGTACTATAAAAATTAAATAATTATGGCTCCACAAAAGGCATTAAGATGTTACTTATTTACTAAGGAAAGGAAATAATACAAAATGTTCACGACACAATACAAAAGAAATCAAATAAAAAAAACTTTAATCTATAATATGCACTTAATTTTTTTCGTTATCTTTACCAAATCTCACTTTTTGCTCGCCCTTTTTTCCTTTTTTCTTCTTCAAGGAGTTTTATTGGCTACATAAATATATATCTACAATTCACCTGTTTAATTCCCTCGGGTGCAATCTGTGGCATTTATTACAACCACCCTCAAAATCTTCAGGATCGATTACTTCTTTGACGGATGCTGTAGACAATATTTTCTCTAATGATGGCCTCTCTTATTCCTCCGAGGTTCACCCTGTCCACACAGGTTACGTCTTTTCTCCTCTTCAGGCTTCTATGGCTTTTTTCTTCCCCCAAAAAAGGTTGACTGTCCGTTGTTTTTTTTTTCTTAACCAATTTTCCACTCAATTTATTTTTCTTTACTACTTATGTTTTCTTTTATTTTTTTGCTTTAGGGACAGTTTGGCTATTGCCAGAATTATTCTTCTGTGTCCCGTCAGTGTCTAATTTCTCTCCTTTTATTAGCAGAACTCCCTACAGATTTCTATGGAATTTTCCCAGGACTTCCCATTTTCCATAATTTCACCGTTTTATATTTATATACGGTTATATACATTCATATATATATATTCATACGGTTATATATATTCATATATATCTATATATATATAAACATATTATGCATATATAAATATACCGATTCCCACATATGCATATATAAAATATCTATAAATAATTGCCCCCTTGTTCCACCCGGGTATCATAACATTAGCCAGTATCACCACCAGTGATCATATGAATATTTAATTAAATTCACTAACCGAACGATTCCTACTTAATAATTAACATTTCCAACACTACCACTATGCGAACTGAACAAATCTACTGACATTCTATGCAAAACAGACAAAAGAAAATGTGGCGACCGGCATAAGCTGCCAACACTTTGGCGTCGGCGTTGATGCTTGCTTGGCGATGATGTGTAGTTTTGACAATCAGCGAATTGAATTTAACCTAGTAGTTTTTGGAGTTACGACACGTGGAATATAAATAAAATTGAAGAACGTATTTTGATATTAATAAAGTGTATTTGATTTTAAGATTAAGAAGCGGGTTGGTACATTGGCGACGAGTAAAATCGGTAATTTACGAAATGGACATTAAAGTGGGAAAGTAAAGTGTTTTGTTATTGTTGAAATATATGAAAATTTGATGGTTGCAATGTGAAGTTGATGTTTTTGAACATGAAATATTTAAGTGCATTCAAATTGTGCTTAATTAGCTGCTAGAGAGCAGGGACTGTTTATCAGTCGTTATATTATTATCTTGCGAAGCAAGGGGCAGTTTGGCCAGGAAGGTAATTGGAAGTATCTGGTTATTTATAACCAGGTAGAGGCAGTTTGCTATGTAAAATAGTAATCTAGCAAAGGCTAGAGGCAGTTGGCCGTATTATAAATTAGCTAGCAAATGCTAGAGGCAGTTTGCCATATCAAAATTTAGCTAGCAAAGGCTAGAGGCAGTTGGCCGTATTCTGAATTAGCTAGCAAATGCTAGAGGCAGTTTGCCATATCAAAATTTAGCTAGCAAATGCTAGAGGCAGTTTGCCATGGGTAATATCTGGGGAAAACCAGGGCCGGATGGCGTACATATACAAGGAAAATATGGCAAATGCTAATGACAGTTTGGCTTGAATAACATATCCGATTAACGCCAACCATAGGAAAAAAGGGAAAAGAGGAAATTAGTACATATGAAATGAAGAATGAGAACGATAAAACTGAAAAAGAGAGTCTGGCTCTAGTGTGGTCAGTGGAAAAATATTACTATTATTTGGCTGGCTTGGAATTTGAATTGGTTACTGACCACAAACCATTGGAAGCTATTTTTAAGCCAACTTCAAAGCCTCCAGCCCGCATTGAACGATGGTTACTTCGTCTTCAAGCATTTAAATTTAAAGTTGTTTACAAAGCGGGGAAGGAAAATAAAGCGGACTCATTATCAAGACTATGTCGTGTAAATAATCCTAGTTCATTTGACTGGAAAGGTGACCAGAATATTTTACATGTGGTATCGATGAGCACTCCTTCTGCGTTATCAATTACATAAATTTCTGATAAAAGCTGTATGGATGAAGACATTGTAGATGCAGTAATGTGCCTTAATAAAAATTCATGGACTGAGGCCACAACAAACTGTTTCTTCCCCTTTCGATATGAATTATCATAGCTTGGCAACATCTTATTAAGAGGCAGTAAAATTGTCATTCCAACCGCTTTGCGAAGTAAGGTCTTAGAACTATCTCATGAAGGACATCCAGGTGAATCGGTGATTAAAAGTAGGTTAAGATCAAAAGTGTGGTGGCCTCTCATCGATAGAGAAGCTGAGAAGCATGCAAGGATTGCCTTTTGGTATCACAACCAACTCCTCCACCTCCAATGGATAGACATCCGTTTCCAGAAGGTCCGTGGCTTACATTGGCAAGTGACTTATTGGGTCCTTTGCCAAATGGACAATATATTTTGGTCTTTATAGATTATTTTTCACGTTATATGGAATTTAAGCTTATTCGAACTATCTCAACACAAATTATAATTAATTCAATGAGGGAAATATTTTGTAGACTCGGTTATCCGAAATGTATAAGAACTGATAATGGACGGCAATATGTAAGCTCGGAATTCGATCAATATTGCAAGGAAAATGGTATCCGGCAGATATTAACCCCATCTTATTGGCCTCAAGCTAATGGTAAGGTGGAGAATATGAACAAATCGATTGTTAAACGATTGAAGATAGCTCATATGAATGGCCTCAACCTGTTGGAGGAACTTCAGAAATTTGTCCATATGTATAACGTGACACCACATAGCATAACTGGTGAGGCCCCAACTAAGCTCATGTTTAATCGGATAATAAGAGATAAAATACCAAGTATTGATGATTTAAAAGATATCCCAGTTGAGTCTGCTGAAAAAGATCAAGACTGCTTACTTAAGCATAAAGGAAAAATGCGATCCGACAAAAGGAGAGGGGCGAAGGGTCTAATATAGATGTGGGGGATAAAGTCGTTTTGAAGAACGTAGTTTTTCCACATAAGTTGACACCTGATTTCGATACAACTGAGTATGAAGTAACAGCTAGAAATGGGAACATAGTTGAGATAAGGAACAATGGGAAGGTCATTCGTAGAAACGTAAGCCACTTGAAGAAAGTTCCATCCGTTTCCGAAAACAAGCAATCTTCTTCAGACTTAAATGTTTTGCCGCATTCATCTACCAACACGTTGGTTTGGTCCGACCCAACATCAGCAGCACAGGAAAGCAATGGAAGTTCCGGCTCCCAGACCTTGAAGCTTCATCTGAAAAACATTGGAGGGATGTGGCGACCGGCATAAGCTGCCAACACTTTGGCGTCGGCGTTGATGCTTGCTTGGCGATGATGTGTAGTTTTGACAATCAGCGAATTGAATTTAACCTAGTAGTTTTTGGAGTTACGACACGTGGAATATAAATAAAATTGAAGAACGTATTTTGATATTAATAAAGTGTATTTGATTTTAAGATTAAGAAGCGGGTTGGTACAGACAACATAACTTAAAACAACCTACATATATTTATACCGAAATAATAAAAAAATTAGATAAGCAGGATGAAAAACATGCCCTGGAGAACCCTGAACGCTCCTCCGCAACAAACTCTGAAAAATTTTTATGGAATAATAAAACAAGGTTTATTGTTTAACTCACAACCCATTATAGGATGTAGATCCTTATAAGTTGTTAATAATTTCAATATAATCATTTGTTTAGAAACATGTTTATACATAGAAATTATAACAAAATAAAAGATTGTGAAATGCACAAATATGTTCAGAAAAAAAATCTGTAATTTACCTGTAATTTAAATAAGGTCTGGTGCAACATATCTCCCTGTTCAAAAGATTTCGTTGTGGTTTTAAATGGATGAATTAAAATAAAAAATCCCACGCAATTATTAAAAACTTTAATGTTCAATAATTCCGGTTTACATGACTTAACTTCCAATAAAGCATTCCGCCAGTGAATAATATATTATTGAAACTAATCTTAAGGAAATGGTCCGAGTCCTTGCAAGACTTAAATCTAAAATATTGTAGTAGTATTACAAATGCTGGTGTCAAGGAGTTGAGTTTATTTAAATCTAAATTGAGGTGGACCGCGGACACGGTCGGCAGGTGGACGGCGAGGCTCATTCCCTGCGTGGAAGTATGGATTCGAAGGAAATTTGGGGAAGTTAACTACTTCCTGACACAATTCCTCTCGTGCCACGGATACTTCCGAAAGTACCTGTACCGGATGGGCAGGGCAGATGGTCCCGACTGCATTTATTGTAGTATTACGGATGATGATGCAGAACACACTTTCTTCGACTGCACCAGGTGGCATGCTGAGAGAGGTGCAATGGCGCAGCGGGTTGGCGGGTTCGCTCCTGCCACCGTGATAGGGAGGATGCTCGATTGTGAAGACAATTGGGACGCTGTGGCACAGTACGTGGGATACGTTCTGCGGAGGAAGAAGAGGGACCTCGATGCGCTGCTGCATAGCGGGGCCCCCTCTGACGGGGACCAGGCGATACGGGCCGGGGCCATGGCGCCGGCTGCGAACTTGGCGGACCCAGACGTGGGTGATTGAGAGTGGTCCTGATTGGGACGTGGCTCTGGGCCTTCCCGAAGTAATGCGGAAAGCGGTTCCGGGGAGGAATCTACCCAGAGGAGGAGGAGGGAATTTTTTAGTGGCAACACCACTCGACGCAGAAGACGACGGTCTCTGTAAGTGCGAAGGCATTTTCAACCCTACCTCACACACCAAAAAAAAAAAAATTGAGGTTCTTAGATTTATCTCATTGCACACAAATTTTCTCTCCAGCTCTTCTGCAAGGTTTGGCGAACGAGCGAAATAAATCTCTCAAAATCTTAACACTCAATAATACAAGTATGGATAATATATGTATCTTAATTCAACGTTTTCCTTATTTAACATTTTTATCTTTGAAAGATTGTAGAAAGTATATTAACAATTTTACGGTGGCTTCAATAGTTGCCAATCTACCAAAACTACAGTATTTAATACTTAATAACTGCTCCCATTAGCAAACTCAAAGCCTTACTATGCCTCAGCGCAGCTGGTTGTACTCGACTTACCGACTTTGCTATTATTAACGGTTTAACATTTCCTGAATTACGGGAATTACATTTATTCTATTGCCATCAAATCACTTCCCAAGGCATAAAGGGACTGGTGCAAAATTGCCCTGCTTTGGAAAAGCGAAACATTTCTCTACGTTCCAAGATTTGTGACGACGATGTGTTACATCTTGCCCAATCTCTTCCCAGACTCCAAAGGTTTAATGTATGCTATTGATCTCGTTTAACTGTCAAATCCATAGAATATCTAGTAAAATTTTGTAAGAATTTGACGATACTTTCCATTTGTGGCATATCTGCGCTGAATACAATAAAGGTTCCAAGAAAATTTCTACAAGGAAAGCTCTCACCAATTTTCTGTGGTTGACATCTGGCATCTCTGCCTTCAAGCGTAAACAACGTGTAAATTTTCATCGTGAGTTTTTGCAAAATAATTTAATATAAAAAGATAAAAGAAAAAGTAAAAAACGCATATAAAATTTGGAATACGTTTTTCCAATGACTACTACTACAAAGAGGAAGAATGAGTGGGGTAATAAACACAAATTTAAAGTTTTAAAAACTTCGGATGCACCCAACACGAGTGCAAATATAATTGATCTACTAGCGACTGACGACGAAGATGACGATATTGTCATAAAGGAAAGGGTACCACCTATAATTGTGGACTCTGCCCAAAAATTTTGGAGCGTAATCGGGCTGTTAGGCGAGGACTATACCTTCAAGCGAATGTCTGTGGGGACAAAGATACTGTTCAGCACGATGCAGCTGTATGAAGACGCAATAAAAATTCTTCAAAAGAAAGATTAAAAAATCTACACACACGAGGTTAAAAATGTAAAAAATTTTAAAATGGTTCTTTTCGGTATGCCGCAATTTACCGTAGATGTAATTAAAAAGGAATTTATAGTGGACACAATATAATAAACCAAAAGGTCGACTGTGGACGACGCTATATACATGATATAATTAAACCGTGAACACGTATCTAAAAGAGAAATCTTACAAATAAGATGGTTTAGTAACATCTCGGTGTACTGGAGAAGGCCTCTCAAAAGCAACAGGGGACCGACTCAATGTGTCATATGCTCCATGTATGGTCATGGTGCTTAAAACTACCACAGAATTACAGTGTGCTCAGCCTGCGAGTTATGTCAACCACCCATTCCAAAAGCCCAACACATTCCCTACCAGTTAATTGGGAACAGTAATATTTTCATTGGTTCAACAAACTCAATTCCCATAGTAAGCAATAATAATTAATTACCAAATTCAATGCTCTACTTTCATAGTTCAATAAACTATACCATTTCACAATCTAAGTAGTCAGCATTTCCGCATTTAATTTAAATTTAATATTTCTTTACAAAACCATTTCACCAAACGTCAGCTGAATTATAAAGTAAAAGATAAGTTATAAATATTGTAAATAGAATTAAGAAAGTTAGTTCTAGTGAAGAGTTCATTAAATAAAGAAGAAATAAAACATTTCTATTTTTTTTATTTTGAAAAACGCTCGGACTCGTAAGTGGCGCAGTCGGTAAAAGATCCTTTTTAACGGAAAATAGTGAATATCCCGAAGGACATCATTAAACCGTTAATCGAAAAAAAAAAAAATATAATATCCTTGTGAAAAAGCGAACAGTGACATTGAAAAATCTAAAGATTTCATTGAAACAATCGTGAAAGAAAATATATTTTTTTTTATAACGTGAACAATAAGTCTAAAGACTTTACCAAGCATTTGTGCAAGTTTTCAACGTCTAAAGACAATATAGCACAAAAGAGCAGCTATAGTGAAAAAAAAAATTTTTTAAATAAAACCTTTCAAACTGAAATTGTGTCTAAAGACAATATATCCTTAAGGAGTGACAGTGAAAGGAAAAACACTAGAATAAACTAGTCAAACAAGATCTGACGATAAAAGAAAAAAAAATGTCACCAAAAGATAACAACATCCAGCCCGCCGTACTATCTGGGTCTGACCTGATAAAGGAAGCAGCTCGTATTAAAGAATTTCATGGTACCAAAGAGTACAGCCTATCATCATTCATCAGAGAAGTGAAGTTAATAGTGCCGCTGTTCCAGGAGAATGCCATCCTACAACGGTTTGTGTTTGAAAGATACGTAAAAAATAAAATCCAAGGAGTGAATGAAGAGTAAATGAAATTACTATTAGTGACAAATTCCCAATACCAAACATTGATACTATTCTGGAAAAACTTGGTCGAGCACAGTATTTTACTACACTCGATCTGGCTAAAGGGTTTCACCAGATCCTCATTAAAGAGGAAGACAGGAAAAAGACGGCATTTTCTACCCCACTAAGACACTATGAATTCGTCCGTATGCCTTTCGGGTTAAAGAATGCCCCTGCTACATTTCAAAGATTAATAAATTCGGTATTAAGAGAATACATCAACAAAATATGTGTGGTATATCTCGATGATATTTTGGTTTTTAGCAGAACGGTATAAGAGCATAAGGAAAGTATACAAACAATCTTTAATGCCCTTAGAAAACATAATCTTAAGATTCAAGTCGACAAGTGCAGGTTTTTTGCGAAATCCACCGAATACCTAGGACACATTCTTACTACTAAAGGTATCTATCAAGCCTAACCCGAATAAGATTGAAACCATTCAGAGTCTAAAACTTCCCGAAACTCAGAAGCAAATAAAATCATTCTTAGGGATAACCGGTTATTATAGGAAGTTTATAAAAGACTACGCCAAAATTGCTCATGGATTAACAAAGTATTTAAAAAAGGATACTAAAATAAATAAAAATGATCCTCAATATGCAGACGCATTTTACAAACTCAAGAGATTACTAGTTGACACACCCATTCTTAAATACCCTGATTTTAAACAAAAATTTAAATTAGCAACACACGCTAGTGAATTCGCCATTGGAGCGGTATTAACACAGGACAACCATCCAATCAGCTACGCAAGTAGAACTCTAAATGAACACGAAAGAAAATACTCCACAACAGAAAAGGAGCTGTTGGCCATCGTTTGGGGAGTAAATTATTTTAGGCCATACGTATACGGAAGAAACTTTGATCTCATGACAGATCACCAACCACTAAAATGGCTACAAACTAAACATAAGGGAAAGGATATAAATCCGCGACTTCAACGTTGGTTACTTAAACTTGGAGCATACGACATTAACATAGGGTATATCAAAGGCAGGGAAAATACTTTAGCCGACTTTCTTAGCAGAATCAATGCAGACACAGGAGAAATTTGTGCAATAGATGAAGACATTAACATGGATAACTTAAGTACAGCCGCTACTGTTCATTCTCAACAGGAAGAAGGGAATGATCACTTTCCTATATTAGACTCCATCGTTAACCGCTTCTATACCCAAATAATTTTGACTGAAAGTAAGACGGAAGAAATTAGAGTAATTGATAATAAACGGAAAATTTTTGTAAGCTTGGACGATATTAGAAGTGGATTCATGTCAGACATTTTTAGGAGATTTATAAAAACAGGAAGAGTAGGAATATATTCAGGCATTTGAGATTCCGACTATAACATAGTGCAACAGAAACTAATAGAACTATTTAACACAGGTGTAAAATTCTATAGATGCTCATATCATGCTAAAGACATGAGAAATGAGGAGGAAGCCCTTAGGTATATTCAAAAATACCACAAAGAAGAAACAGGTCATGCTGGAATAAACGAAAATTACCAAAGTTTAAAAAATGCCATATACATCAGAGATCTTAAAACACTCATTCAAAAGTATATAAATAACTGCGATGTGTGTTGTAGAAGTAAATACGATAGGAAACCATATAAACCAAAGTACTACATAACAGAAACACCCAAAGACACGAATGAGATAATACACATAGACACTTATGTTATTAAAAAATATAGTTTCCTAACTCCCATAGACAAATTTTCGAAACAGGCTACTGCTATTTACCTAGAGGACAGGAATAGTATAACACTTATAGAAAAACTTCGTTTATATTTCTCTTTAACCGCAAAACCAAAACTCATAATTGCCGACAACGAGTTCAACTCAACCAATGTTAAAGATTTTCTTAGGCAAGAAGAAGTAGAAATCCATTTTACAAAACCGAATTCTCATACGGGAAATGCGGATATTGAAAGATTTCATAACACCTTAGGAGAGAGATTTAGAACGTTAGAAATCGAAAATTCAAGTTTATCAGTCCAGGAAAAATTATACAAATGTACTGAATGGTACAACAAATCTGTTCATTCCGTAACTAGGGCAAAACCAATAGATATAGCCAACGGGAAAGTTGAGAGAAACAAAATCTATAATTTATTAAAAACCACGAAGGAGAAACAAATCACAAAGTTGAACCTTAACAGGGAAGAATACCAAAATACGAATCAGGAAGGGTACGTAAGAAATTAGAAAGCTCTTAGACATAAGCAGGAACCTAGATACAAAAAAATGAAATTAGAACGTATACACCCAACAAATATAAAAGGAACTAATAAATTTTCAGGTACATATGACGCTGTTAATGATAATGATAACGATGCTTTTTGCTGTGAGCAACACCACCCTAATTATCGAAAATATCAGTAGCACCAACGGGTTTGCTGAAATTGCATTGGAAGACGTGGACATAACATACAGTTACAATACTAGTTTGCACATCATTGACCCCAGGGAAATCCAGTACGTTATAGAAGGACTAGGAGAAAACATAAAGATGATATCAAATATCAACGACAAACACCTTTTAGATAATGAACTAACAAAAGTAAAATCAAAATTGAGAACAATTACCCCCACTAGACATCCAAGAGGACTAATAAATTTCGTAGGAACAGGAATGAAATGGTTATACGGCACAATGGACGACTCTGACAGAACAGCAATAGAACGACATCTATGTACAATTGAGGAAAACAATCATGCAATAATAGAAGACCTTAACGGAAGTATCCGAATAAACCAAATATTAAATAGCACAATTTCGAAACTAAAGAACGCAATAGAAAGCGATAGGGCACAAATTAACTCAAGATTGAATCGAATATCTAGGAATAACGAAGAATTAGAAAATAAGCTCATATATCTGGATATATTGCTGAAAATTAAAATTTTGCTAGATAATGTGGAACACATATAAAATAATCTTGTTGCTGCAAAAACAAACACTATGAATAATAATGTATTAACAAGTGAAGAAATAATTCGTTACAATATCGATCTTTACAAAACACAAAATACTAAAGTAAGTGCAGCCCAATATAAAGAAAATAAAATAATTTTTGCAATTCAAATACCTAAAGATATAAGAAAAGTAAAAAGATCATTTTTTGTATCTATACCTAATGAAAATCAAGAAGAACTAGTCTTCGAAAACAGAGAAATTTTAAAGATAAACAACACAAAGTATGATTTTAATAAGGAATTAAAAAGAAGCAAATTAAAACAGTCTAAACTATGTATTTTTACGAACAATTGCTTAAAAAGAAAGAACAAACAAATAGAAACTATAGAAATAAAACCAGGCTTAATAATTATAAAAAATCACATAAATTCCATATTTAATAGTAGTTGCAATAATAGACAACTCAATTTAAAAGGAAATCAACTGATAACATTTAATCATTGTAAATTAGAAATAAATGGAGATATTCGATGTGCGAAACTCCATCAGATCCTTGATAATGTGTGGAATTGACGACGTTACCTTTGTTGCTGCAAAGCAACAAAAGGATAACATGAGGGCCATTTCTCAGTGGCTGGGTACCAATCAGACCCAACTGAGAAAGTGGAGAAGGAAAAACGGCAGCTCGACAAGGAAGCGGCATGGCGTGAGGATGGTAACAAACGTTACCGAGCCTGGTGCCTATTTCACGGTATTCCGATTAAGAAGATGTCCTTGGAGAAGATGCGCGATCGATGGGCCCGACAAGACAAACAAAAGGCCGACCGTCTAGCGCGTTTCGAGGACATCAAACGCCTACGTAAAGAGGCGTTCGTCAAGAGGAAGACTGAACGGGGTGCCGGTAAAAAGGCGTACCGTGAAAGGCAGCGCACCCGCAACGCAGGCTTTAACGAGCATGCGTTTTCATTCGGAATTCGAGACTTATGTATTCGAGAATTATGTATTGTAATTTTTATGATAAGTTTGAACAACATTTTTTAATAAACAATAACTTTAATTTAAATAATATTACATCTCAGCTAACGTTTGACGAAATATTTAAGGCTATAGGGATGGCGTTGATGATTACGGGTTCACGATCACACAACAAAATATATCCACCCCTATTCTATTTCATAGCTCTTCATGATTTAAATCCAAAAAATCTAGAGGATTTCAGTTTTTCTGGTGTCAAGGGGATAAAAATTTATAATTCTACCGCATTGAAGTTCAAATGGATCAAGAAATCAGGTGGAGTTGTTGAGGACATTAGCCAGGTTGTTTTTCACTCCATTTTTGGAACTGCTATGGAAGACTTATCAGTGTTGCGTCAAGTCACCAACAACCCGAATTGGAAGAGGAGGCAGGAATTGAGTAAAGTTTTTGAAAACCAAAGTAAGGCCACTCCCAAGCATTTCACTCCTATATTGTGGACGTACATTTCTAAGTTGGCCAACGCAAATATGATGCGGAATATAGGAACTCTTCAACCTCAAATCTCTAGCAAAAAGTGCTTAATCAGATCGAAAATATTCAGAAGATCAAAGAAATCAGATTTCATAAAAAACTTAACTACGCTTTTAATGGCCTAGCGTTGATATTAAGCGTAGTAATTATATTTTTTATATACAAAAAAATAAAAAATCACAAAATAAAATTAACTATAAAAACTCAGGAGAGTTTTCAGTTAAACGGGGGAGGAGTTATGTCAACCACCCATTCCAAAAGCCCAACACATTCCCTACCAGTTAATTGGGAACAGTAATATTTTCATTGGTTCAACAAACTCAATTCCCATAGTAAGCAATAATAATTAATTACCAAATTCAATGCTCTACTTTCATAGTTCAATAAACTATACCATTTCACAATCTAAGTAGTCAGCATTTCCGCATTTAATTTAAATTTAATATTTCTTTGCAAAACCATTTCACCAAACGTCAGCTGAATTATAAAGTAAAAGATAAGTTATAAATATTGTAAATAGAATTAAGAAAGTTAGTTCTAGTGAAGAGTTCATTAAATAAAGAAGAAATAAAACATTTCTATTTTTTTATTTTGAAGAACGCTCGGACTCGTAAGTTGCGCGGGTAATCATGAAGCTGTTGATTGCAAATTAAATAAAATAACCCAATCTGGCGGAGTTGTTTACAAATGTTCCAACTGTGCCACGAAAGGCCTCAAACAGGTTAATCACAAAGCTGACGATCCCAAATGCCCATGTCGACAGGAATATTTAAATATTCGGCAACGAATAAACTCTAAGCCGAAAATGCAAAACAAACGTCCCAATGTGTCGTATTTCAACACCACAGAAACAAAATTTCCACAATTGCCTAGTCAGCCACGTGTAACTAGCTCGTGATGCTCGCCCTTATGGTGATTCCCAGTATTCTGAGGTTATAAAAAAACAACAACCTTGACAGCTCAAATGAGGATATATCGAATGCGACACTGCTGCAAATATTTTTTGATGCAGTCGACGCCCTGCAAAGATGTCAGAATAAGTATGACAAATTACGAGTGCTGGGTAATATGCTTAGACATGCCATAAATACCACTAGTATACACAATGTTCAGGTTATGCACTGGAATGCCCAAGGCATAACAAATGTTTCAGCAGCTTCTCAGCTCGAGCAAATTCTTCGCGATAATAAGATTGATATCCTCTTACTAAACGAGACGTTTTTAAAACCCCATCACAAACTCCAATTTGGTGGATACAAAGTATATCGAGAAGATCGTCAATCCCATGGCGGTGGAGTATTAATAGCGGAAAAATTAATTTAGTTCATAAGTTATTACCTAGAATTTAAACACAGTGTATCGAGAGTATCTCTATACAAGTCATGATTAATAGACGCCCGGTAAGCTTTATATCTGCGTACAACACTGGTTTCAGTTCGTGCTTTAAAACTGACCTAGATAGGCTTCCTCAATTTTCGGAAGACTTTACGGTCAGACCATACCCCAATTTCGTGTACTATTTATGGTTGTTGAGAATGAAAGAAAAAAATTGTATACTTTCTGTTTGCTATATTTCCCCTGCGCTTTAAATACTACTAAGAATGTTACTTTTTTACACACTGTGTTAATCAGCTCTGCTATTACTTAGCTTTTTATACTAACGCTATGTATTGTAAAGAATCACGAGTTCAATAAAGGCTTTTTGTACAACAGGTTATGGGCTACATGTCACGCTTGTGTTGGACTTTAAAATAAAAAAAAAACGAAAATAATAATGGCAATGGCAAATCTTCCTGTAGGATTTTCGTTGGAGCGTCTAAGGGGACGCGAAAACTTCGACGTCTGGAAGAGGCAGGCAAAATCGTTCCTTGTCATAGGTTGCTGGAAAATTGTGGAAGCTGATGCAGGTGATGCTGATGCCATATTAAATGAGCGTGCTTTGGCTGTAATAACGTTGATGGTGGTTCCATCAAATTATGGACACATCGCTGCAGCTAAAAGTGCGAAGGAAGCATGGGATTCCTTAATGAGTGCCTACGAAGATACGGTGTTGACGCGTAAAGTCGAATTATTGAAGCAGCTTGTCAATATTAAACTCAAGAATTATAGCTCAGTTCAGGAGTATGTAAATGAGCTGGTGATAATTGCTTTGAAAGTTGGTAACGCAGGTCTTAACATAGATGACGAGCTTACAGCATATCTAATGTTAGCGGGTTTGACAGACGAATTCAAGCCACTGGTAATGTCAGTGGAGAATTCCAAGCAAAAGCTGTCCCGTAGATATGCGTGTTTCAAGATTTATGTGGATACCTCCCCAAGGCCTAAACCCACAGTGGTCTTAACACCGAGTGAATAGGAGACGACCACTAACGCCCCCAGAGCACAGGTACAGCAAGTAAAACTTGCCTCCTAGAGATGGGTAGCAAATCAGTATAGTTATCACTTATTCTATAATGCATCTTGTTGAGGTGTGCGAGCGGTCTAAACTCTATGTCACATCAGAATGTATTTCCGTCAAGAACTATTTAACAGTAGAACTGTTAGTTCGAGACACATTCCGGTGACTACTGTTGAATGGCAACAGCACCTAGTTAAGTAGAAGTCGTATCAAAAATAAGTGCCTTCCCTCACATATTTTCGAACAAACCAAAGACTCGACTTCCTGCGTAACTTTAGGTTTTAACCACAGTAACTACGATTCCATTCCCAAACCAGCACACACACTCCAACTTTTCAGGGTTGATAAGATGCACTCAATTAACCCATTAGCGCCAAATGATCCCATTTGGGAACATGCATAAAAAATGTAATACCAGTTGTAGACAACAATATATCGAGTACATGAAAACAAAATAACGGTGCTGACATACCTTTGTATACAATCGTAACAATTTTAGTCATTTCTGAAAACTGTATGCTCAGTAGAGAGCAAATATTTTCCAAAGTGGTATATTTTTTCAATTGCCAGTATTCATTGTTGATTTTATTTATTATAACGGTTGATGTTTAAGTGTTTTTTAATTTTATCTGCTATTCCGTAACCTAACTGAACAAAATAATTAGTTTTCTGTGCAAAAAGCTTTTTGCATTTGCTAAACCTGGTAAATTTTTTCTGTTCCCAAATGGGAACATTGGACATTTTGAAAATTTTATAGGTCGTCATGTTTTATTCATGTAGGTTGAGGTCGATTTATCTAAACCATGTTAAGCAAACGCGCTTTGAGACTTCACGAAACTGAAGTTATTTTAGAAGAACTTCTAGACAATCAGGACCTTAGTGATGAAACTGTGATTGATATAGTGCAACTGCCTGCGGAACCCGATAATTTGACTGACTGCGAAGATATTGATGAAGATCATCTTAATGAAGTTTTGAAACTTACAGATGTTCCTGGTGAAGTTGAAATACACTTCAATGAAAACGACACAGATGTCGTACCAACAACATCAAAACGGCAAAGGCTTCAGGATAAAAATTGTACCAGCAAAATCTCAACATCGCGTTGGGTTCATTCAGATGCAAGTTACACACAGGCTTTTTTATCCTCTGAACGCTGCTCAGAATATAAAGCAAAAATCCAAGAGAAGTTTCAATATGCAGAGGCGTTTGAGACTTTTGAATTTTTCTTTGATAATACACTAGTGCAACACATAGTTGACAAAAGTATTCGTTACGCGCACCAGAATAACGTTCACAGTTTTTCTTTTTCGCCTAATTGCAAGTTTCTCGGCATCTTATTTTTTACGTCCTACCATAGTTTACCCAGTGAAAGAATGTATTGGTCAACAGATGACGACATCGATATTCATATAGTAAGAAATTGTATGCCCAGAAACAGATACCTTGAAATTAAAAGATTCCTGCACTTTAACAACAACGAGGATATACGCAATGGTGTTCTAGAAAAAGATTTTAAAATTCAACCACTGTTCGAAAAACTCAATGAAAACTTTCTGAAGCTAAATGTTTTCTCAGAACATCTGTCATTAGATGAGCAGATGGTACGTTATTACGGAGGTCATTTCTTAAAGCAATTTATTAGAGGAAAACCGATACGATTTGGTTTGAAACAGTGGGTTATGTAGTAAATGGCTGCATCAAGACATTCATTTATGCGTCTCCGCATTTGTTTTATTTCATTGCACTCTATTACGTAGTACTTTTTGCAATGACTAATAAAAGAATGAGTATTCTAACAAGAAAACCAAGCACAATACTCCACTTGATATATAGCAAACCAACACAATACTCTACCTGCTTAATAATAATAATAATTATAATAATTCACACATGCATATTCTGTATCTTTCAATCAATTCAGTAGCTAATCAGTTTTCAACGAAGAAGGAGAGTGGCAATTTTTTTCGTTTGTTAATACAACAACTATTTGAGTTTCGCTATGACTGAATACACCGTAAGTTTTTTTTCATTTGAGATAAAAAAAAACATTTATTAGGGTGGTCCACAAAAATTGTGTTACCTTGCATATGTATAATATGTATTCATTTGAACAGGCATCAATAAACGGTTCTACTGACGCGGATGAATCAAATGTATGCTTGTTTAGTAATTCCACTATTAAATCTAGGCTTTTGACTGGGGAGTATAAATTTAATAACAAAAGAGGGAGGAGCAATGTGTGGAACATTTTTGGGAAAATTGAAAATGAATTGGGACAGGAGATTGATAATATTGTTGGGTGTCGGAAATGTTTAAATGTTTATAAATTCAATAAAAAGTCAACATCGAATTTAGTCAAACATAAGTGCTAAATTTTTTTGACAGAAGAAAGTAGTAGTAGTTGCAAAATTGAAGTAGACGCCGAAACTAAAAATAGAGCAGTACAAATTTTCACTGAATGGACCATTGTAAATTGCAAACCTTTTCGAATAGTTCAAGACTCCGGATTAAAAAAATTAGGTGAATTTTTCATATCCTTAGGTGCAAAACATGGGAAAAATGTTGATATTAACAGCGCGCTTCCGCACCCAACGACGGTGTCAAGAAACATTAATAAATTGTACCAAACATATTTTCAAAAAGTTTCATCCGAATTATCATCAATCAAAAATATTGGATTTGGGCTCACTTCTGACATTTGGACTGATAATTATATTCGCAAAAGCTTTTTGTCCTTGACAATTCACTATATAAAGGATGGTAATTTAGTTGTAAGACTGCTTGGAATGAAGTCTATGGAGGGTCAGAAATGTACACGTAGGTATTTTAACTTATTAATACAATATATGAACCATATACATATATGAGGGTTATCTTAATTTTCAGATGATAAAATTACTTTAAAAATTATTAAATTATTAAAAGAGTTTAACTGTGACCTCAATGATAATGTTATTATTGTCACAGATAGAGGTTCAAACATGGTTGCTGCCTTTCGACAGTATAATCATATAAATTGTGTTAATCACTTACTCCATAATTCATTGCAAAAATCAATTGAGGAAGTAAATGAAGCTGAAAATTTATGCCAAGCATGCTGTAAACTAGTGAAATATTTTAAAAAATCGGGACTAAATTCAACACTCGGTATTACATTGAAGAGTTTTACTCCAACACGTTGGAACACAGTGTACTATTTATTTGTTTCAATTGAAAAAAATTGGGCCGCAATAGTACAAATTTTGCAAGAAAAACAGCAAATGAACAGAATACATAACATTAATTTAAATGAAGTAAGCGCCATTATTAAACTTTTGGAACCATTTCAAGAATCTTTCAAGAAATTGGAAGGAGAGAATTATGCAACGCTACATCTGGTTATTGTTCATATTTATAACTTGAGGAAAGCGTGTGCTGAAAGTTCGTAAGATTTGTTAATAATTAAAAATTTGAAAGCTAAATTGAGCGGTTATTTGGATACAGTTGTAATGGCCAACTTAAAAATTTACCATAAAATTGCACTTTTTCTTTTCCCTCCAGCTAATAAGCTACTTAATTTCAATGAAAATGAAAAACAATTCATTAAATCCGAGTGCAAACGGATAATGGAAAGTTATATAGAAGATGCATCTGAGATAGAAGAACAAAATGATTCCACATCACGATTTTCCAATTCCGACATTAAAATGTTTTCTGATTTTGTGTTACAGGATAATAATATAAATGCTCATGACAAAATCAACAGTGAAATACATATGTACGAAAGTGTTAAAGTAATGCTACATGATGATTTTAACATTTTGCAGTGGTGGGAACAACATAAAAAAGAATTTCCTTTATTATATAAAACCAGTTGCAAAATACTAGCATCTCCCGCAACTAGTGCATCCTCTGAAAGGATATTTTTCATTGCCCGCAATTTAATTTCAGATAAAAGATGTAGCATTGCTACAAATGATACTTCCATAAATCAAATTATGTTTTTACATTCAAACATAGATAAAAATGAATTACAAAAAGAGTTAATTTATATAGATTAGATCGTATTTTAGTTCTGTTTTTCTTCATGGATTTATTTTATGTTTATATAGGTGATGTATTGAAAAATAAATATTTTTTTGTTGCAAAAAGTTTAATTAATTTCTTTTGCTTCTGGCCTGTTAATATATTTCATATCAAAAAAATATTCAAAGGTTTTCTAAAATTTGTGATGCAGATCCATGTAGACCTAAGTACTTTCAATATGTGTGGAGCCTCCCTAATGTATGTACGCAACTAGCCTATTCACACACAAACAAACCAAAGAGTTTTTTTCATTTGAAACAGCAATGAGTACTCATTTCAGGGTACTCTGAAAGGTAGTACTTTTGTTTTGCTTATAAAATGTTTTGATGTCTTGATGTTTTCTTTCGAAATGAATGATCGTAGAAGTACTAGTTTGTTTTATTGGTAGCGAATTTAATATTTTACGCATTCACTATTAAAGTGAATGTCTTGGTATGCCATTTAAGACATTCATTGCAGATGTTTATTATGTAGTGTGGAGACAGTGGTTTCTGCTACCAAATCGAGCTTTACAAAGGAAAAAAAAAGACGCTACTGAAAGAGATTTAACAACGTTAGGTGAAAAGGTAATTACTTCAATGATCAATCTTCTCAAAAATCCTGAAGACCATGAGCTTTATTTCGACAATTTCTTCTCAAGCTTCCGACTTATGTCAGTTCTAAAAAAAAAGCATATGCGCGCTACTGGTACCACAAGATTCAATCGAATCATTAAGTGTCCAATAAAAAATGATGACGCTATGAAAAAACAACCTCGGGGAGCAATTGATTATAGGTTCGATAAAAACAATGAAGTATTAGTTGTTTCCTGGAATGATAACAGATGCGTAAAAGTGCTCACCAACCACCAAACTGTCAATCAGTTCACGAGTTGCATAGCATAGCCAAAAGCAATCGGCAAGCACTAACAAGAAGAAAAGGGAATGACTTGAAACGAAGTTTAAATGCATTCGTGCAGACGTCTAGTAGATACTCCACCGAATTACTACATATGGATACAAAATGATAAGTACTTTTAACAGAGATCTGACGCTGTCATTCAATGAAAATATCAGGTCGTGTAATTTCGAAACAATAAGAAATTTAATAAGACATCACTGAGATTCTTTTTAACAAGAGAATACATTAAGTAATGGCTTTACAAATTTTATTATACATCTCTAATGAATGTATGAGGTTTTTGAACAATTTTCCTTTACACTGTGCTTTATTATTATTATTGCAAAACTAAAGCATTAAACCCCTAATCAAATTTTGAAAATGCATTCCAACATAGTGTTGTATACACTCCTAACATTAGGTGGGTCCGGTGCTCTTCACTTTGATAGTAAAATAGGAAGATGTTTTAATGGGATTGCTGAGTGTCACATAGACCAGGACGGCATAGCTATTGATGTAGAAGGAAATGAAATTCAAATAGAAATTGGGAAGGAGGACTCTTTTTGTGATAGTATATTTGAAAAGGCACTCAATCCTGATGAAATTGTCTGCGAGAAAAAAGGAGTAAACGTTAATTGCATCAATAGACTCTAAGTGTTGTAGTACTTTTAAGTAAAATCTCATACATTGTACCTAATTGTTGTGGTTAGATGGCAACCTCGCCTCCAGATGTATTTCTTATGTATTTCATATTAGCTGTAATTCTTATTCTTTTTATATATATACACACACATGTATATAAACATACTGTATAACGTTTTTGCTTTTACTTATTCATTATTCAATTGGAAACCATAGAACAATAAAGACTGAATTGAACTGTACAATAGATTTTAATTTAAAACTGCGAGCAGGAACACAACAGTGGCGACGAGGATTAATTGGATATAAACAACGCGCAGTATAATGGATCCGGCAATAATCAAAATTCTGGCTCAGCAGCAAGAAACGCTTCAGCATCAGCAAGCTCAAATGGAGCAACAGCAGAAGCTTATGGAGAAGCTAGTGGGACTGTATATTAACTCACCGCAGTTAGATAGTTCGACGGTAAGCAATGACACCATCATGGCAATGTTGGCTAAAAATATAAAGGATTTTGTCTACAACTCTGATTCTGGCCAAACTTTTGAGGGTTGGTTCGCACGGTATGAACATCTGTTCGGTGAAGACGCAGAAAAACTGAACGATGCTGAAAAAGTGAGGTTAGTGTTACGGAAATTAGAGCCCGATGTGTTTGACAAATACGCCGATTATATTTTGCCTAAAGTGCCTCGTGAATTAGATTTCAAGACTACAATTTCTACGTTGAAAACTATATTTGGAAGAAAAGAGTCCCTTTTTAGTGCACGCATGAATTGCTTACAGTTCACTAAAAACTCTAGTATGGACTACGTTGCATACGGTGCAATGGTCAATCGAAATTGCGCTAATTTCGAGTTTGGCAAATTAAAAGATAGCCATTTTAAGTGTTTAATGTTTCTGCGCGGTCTACAAAATGCAGAAGATGCTGAAATGAGAGCGCGCCTTTTGAGTTTTTTGGAAGGAGACACAGAAGGAAAATTCACAATTGACAAAATGGTTACTGAAGTGCACAGGGTAATTAGTTTGAAAAAAGATGCCGCCGTTTTTGAACACACTGTACATGCAATTAACAGTAAGCGCAAAATAACGGAAAAATACGATGAAAAAAAAAGGTTAGTACAATGGAAAAACCAAAAAGGCCTTGCTGGCAATGTGGTGCGATGCACTTCGTAAAATTCTGCACATTCACAAAGCATTTATGTGAACAATGCGGAGTGGTCGGACACCGAGAGGGCTATTGTCCGAATTTTACGCCACATAGCAAACAACCGAATAAAAGGAAAAACAAAAAATTCCATAATCGAAAATTTCAACCCAATCTACATGCCGTTAACAGTGTTGCTACAAATAGAACACACATTACATTGAAAATTAACGGTGTAACACAGCGGTTGCAGTTTGACACGCGCGTAGACGTAACCATAATATCCAAAACGATGTGGTCGAAAATAAATAAACCTAACCTTATTCAACCGTCACAAACTCCAAGAGACGCTTCTGGTAATGTACTTAAACTTATTGGTCAGTGCGAAGCGGAGGTGATGTTTAAAGATAAGGTTGTAACATCAATATTTTTTGTAACAAACCACATGCACTTAAATATTATGGGTGCTGACCTAATGGACCAGCTAGGTATTTGGAGCTACCCAATTGAATCGATTTGCAACCATATTACCATTCCAGAAATTCAGCAAATCAAGGACAAATTTCCAAAAGTTTTCGCCAGTCAGCCCGGTCATTGTTCTACATTTAAGATGAATCTTAAATTAAAACCTGATGCTACACCGGTATTTAAACCTAAACGACCGGTGGCCTATGCAGCATTACAACAAGTAGATGAAGAACTTCATCGCCTGGAACAGGCTAATATCATAACACCTGTTAATTATTCTCGATGGGCTGCGCCTATTGTTGTTGTAAAAAGTGCAAATAAAAATTCGTCTATGCGGTGACTACTCACCCCCGATTTCTCAAGGTCTCATTTGCTGATTAGTGCCTGTGACACCCACTTAATATTTCCGTCTAGAACTAATGATGCCAACTGCATGATATTAATGAACTGTGGGCAATTGGCTGAAGAGTGGCTCTGTCACATAAACGGAATAGCGGTTGAATGTGGAAATTGTATAAGGGAATCGTTGAAAACAAGAAACCTAGAACATTTAACAAGAATTGATATGGAGAGAAAGATAGAATCTCCTTTTTCACCCTTTAAAATCTTAGGTTGGTTCCTCAACAGTGGCGACGAGGATTAATTGGATATAAACAACGCGCAGTATAATGGATCCGGCAATAATCAAAATTCTGGCTCAGCAGCAAGAAACGCTTCAGCATCAGCAAGCTCAAATGGAGCAACAGCAGAAGCTTATGGAGAAGCTAGTGGGACTGTATATTAACTCACCGCAGTTAGATAGTTCGACGGTAAGCAATGACACCATCATGGCAATGTTGGCTAAAAATATAAAGGATTTTGTCTACAACTCTGATTCTGGCCAAACTTTTGAGGGTTGGTTCGCACGGTATGAACATCTGTTCGGTGAAGACGCAGAAAAACTGAACGATGCTGAAAAAGTGAGGTTAGTGTTACGGAAATTATAGCCCGATGTGTTTGACAAATACGCCGATTATATTTTGCCTAAAGTGCCTCGTGAATTAGATTTCAAGACTACAATTTCTACGTTGAAAACTATATTTGGAAGAAAAAGAGTCCCTTTTTAGTGCACGCATGAATTGCTTACAGTTCACTAAAAACTCTAGTATGGACTACGTTACATACGGTGCAATGGTCAATCGAAATTGCGCTAATTTCGAGTTTGGCAAATTAAAAGATAGCCATTTTAAGTGTTTAATGTTTCTGCGCGGTCTACAAAATGCAGAAGATGCTGAAATGAGAGCGCGCCTTTTGAGTTTTTTGGAAGGAGACACAGAAGGAAAATTCACAATTGACAAAATGGTTACTGAAGTGCACAGGGTAATTAGTTTGAAAAAAGATGCCGCCGTTTTTGAACACACTGTACATGCAATTAACAGTAAGCGCAAAATAACGGAAAAATACGATGAAAAAAAAGGTTAGTACAATGGAAAAACCAAAAAGGCCTTGCTGGTGCGATGCACTTCGTAAAATTCTGCACATTCACAAAGCATTTATGTGAACAATGCGGAGTGGTCGGACACCGAGAGGGCTATTGTCCGAATTTTACGCCACATAGCAAACAACCGAATAAAAGGAAAAACAAAAAATTCCATAATCGAAAATTTCAACCCAATCTACATGCCGTTAACAGTGTTGCTACAAATAGAACACACATTACATTGAAAATTAACGGTGTAACACAGCGGTTGCAGTTTGACACGCGCGTAGACGTAACCATAATATCCAAAACGATGTGGTCGAAAATAAATAAACCTAACCTTATTCAACCGTCACAAACTCCAAGAGACGCTTCTGGTAATGTACTTAAACTTATTGGTCAGTGCGAAGCGGAGGTGATGTTTAAAGATAAGGTTGTAACTTCAATATTTTTTGTAACAAACCACATGCACTTAAATATTATGGGTGCTGACCTAATGGACCAGCTAGGTATTTGGAGCTACCCAATTGAATCGATTTGCAACCATATTACCATTCCAGAAATTCAGCAAATCAAGGACAAATTTCCAAAAGTTTTCGCCAGTCAGCCCGGTCATTGTTCTACATTTAAGATGAATCTTAAATTAAAACCTGATGCTACACCGGTATTTAAACCTAAACGACCGGTGGCCTATGCAGCATTACAACAAGTAGATGAAGAACTTCATCGCCTGGAACAGGCTAATATCATAACACCTGTTAATTATTCTCGATGGGCTGCGCCTATTGTTGTTGTAAAAAGGGCAAATGGAAAAATTCGTCTATGCGGTGACTACTCACCCCCGATTTCTCAAGGTCTCATTTGCTGATTAGTGCCTGTGACACCCACTTAATATTTCCGTCTAGAAATAATGATGCCAACTGCATGATATTAATGAACTGTGGGCAATTGGCTGAAGAGTGGCTCTGTCACATAAACGGAATAGCGGTTGAATGTGGAAATTGTATAAGGGAATCGTTGAAAACAAGAAACCTAGAACATTTAACAAGAATTGATATGGAGAGAAAGATAGAATCTCCTTTTTCACCCTTTAAAATCTTAGGTTGGTTCCTCAACAGTGGCGACGAGGATTAATTGGATATAAACAACGCGCAGTATAATGGATCCGGCAATAATCAAAATTCTGGCTCAGCAGCAAGAAACGCTTCAGCATCAGCAAGCTCAAATGGAGCAACAGCAGAAGCTTATGGAGAAGCTAGTGGGACTGTATATTAACTCACCGCAGTTAGATAGTTCGACGGTAAGCAATGACACCATCATGGCAATGTTGGCTAAAAATATAAAGGATTTTGTCTACAACTCTGATTCTGGCCAAACTTTTGAGGGTTGGTTCGCACGGTATGAACATCTGTTCGGTGAAGACGCAGAAAAACTGAACGATGCTGAAAAAGTGAGGTTAGTGTTACGGAAATTAGAGCCCGATGTGTTTGACAAATACGCCGATTATATTTTGCCTAAAGTGCCTTGTGAATTAGATTTCAAGACTACAATTTCTACGTTGAAAACTATATTTGGAAGAAAAGAGTCCATTTTTAGTGCACGCATGAATTGCTTACAGTTCACTAAAAACTCTAGTATGGACTACGTTACATACGGTGCAATGGTCAATCGAAATTGCGCTAATTTCGAGTTTGGCAAATTAAAAGATAGCCATTTTAAGTGTTTAATGTTTCTGCGCGGTCTACAAAATGCAGAAGATGCTGAAATGAGAGCGCGCCTTTTGAGTTTTTTGGAAGGAGACACAGAAGGAAAATTCACAATTGACAAAATGGTTACTGAAGTGCACAGGGTAATTAGATTGAAAAAAGATGCCGCCGTTTTTGAACACACTGTACATGCAATTAACAGTAAGCGCAAAATAACGGAAAAATACGATGAAAAAAAAGGTTAGTACAATGGAAAAACCAAAAAGGCCTTGCTGGTGCGATGCACTTCGTAAAATTCTGCACATTCACAAAGCATTTATGTGAACAATGCGGAGTGGTCGGACACCGAGAGGGCTATTGTCCGAATTTTACGCCACATAGCAAACAACCGAATAAAAGGAAAAACAAAAAATTCCATAATCGAAAATTTCAACCCAATCTACATGCCGTTAACAGTGTTGCTACAAATAGAACACACATTACATTGAAAATTAACGGTGTAACACAGCGGTTGCAGTTTGACACGCGCGTAGACGTAACCATAATATCCAAAACGATGTGGTCGAAAATAAATAAACCTAACCTTATTCAACCGTCACAAACTCCAAGAGACGCTTCTGGTAATGTACTTAAACTTATTGGTCAGTGCGAAGCGGAGGTGATGTTTAAAGATAAGGTTGTAACATCAATATTTTTTGTAACAAACCACATGCACTTAAATATTATGGGTGCTGACCTAATGGACCAGCTAGGTATTTGGAGCTACCCAATTGAATCGATTTGCAACCATATTACCATTCCAGAAATTCAGCAAATCAAGGACAAATTTCCAAAAGTTTTCGCCAGTCAGCCCGGTCATTGTTCTACATTTAAGATGAATCTTAAATTAAAACCTGATGCTACACCGGTATTTAAACCTAAACGACCGGTGGCCTATGCAGCATTACAACAAGTAGATGAAGAACTTCATCGCCTGGAACAGGCTAATATCATAACACCTGTTAATTATTCTCGATGGGCTGCGCCTATTGTTGTTGTAAAAAGGGCAAATGGAAAAATTCGTCTATGCGGTGACTACTCAACCGGCCTGAACGATTCCATGGAAACGCACACCTATCCTTTGCCATTGCCGGATGATATTTTCGTGAATTTCAATAATTGCAAAGTTTTCACTCGTATAGATTTAACTGATGCGTACATGCAATTTGAGGTTGATGATGCCACAAAGGAAATGCTCACCATTAACACGCATCGAGGCTTGTTTACCTTCAATCGTCTTGCACCTGGAGTAAAATCCGCACCTGGAGCATTCCAACAGGCGATAGATACAACTCTATCTGGCATTCAATATGCTTATCCGTACCTTGACGACGTCATCATAGCAACGCCGTCACTCGAATTGAACAAAAAAACAGTGAACGAAGTGTTCGCTCGTTTTGAAAGGTATAATCTTACTTTAAATTTTGATAAATGTAGTTTCTTCTCCCGCAGTTGTACCTATCGTGGTTACAAAGTCGATGGGACCGGCGTGAAACCAGACTCTGGAAAAATTTCTGCAATTTTAAAAATGCCAGCTCCTACAAATCTCACAGAGCTGCGGTCATTTCTGGGTGCAGTAAACTATTACGGAAAATTTATCCGTGAAATGCGGCAGCTGAGAGCGCCATTAGACACATTATTGAAACGTGACTGCGAATGGAAGTGGACTAAGTCTTGTCAAGAATCTTTTAACAAATTTAAAGATATTTTGTCTTCCGACTTAATGTTTACCCACTACAACCCATCGCTCCCCATCAAGGTTGCTGCAGATGCCTCCAATGTAGGTATAGGTGCCTACATTGCCCACGAATTTCCAGACGGACGTGAAAAAGCCGTATATCACGTTTCCCGTTCATTAACGCCGGCAGAGAAAAACTACTCGCAAATAGAAAAAGAGGCTCTGGCACTGGTATTTGCGGTAAAAAAATTTCACAAAATGTTATACGGGCGTCGTTTCAAATTAGAAACGGATCACAAGCCCCTACTGGCTATATTCGGCAGTAAAAAAGGTATAGCAACACACACGGCAAGCCGTTTACAGCGGTGGGCATTAGTTTTAATGTCCTATGACTTCAGTTTAAGTTATGTACCAACACAACAATTTGGTTGCGCGGACGTATTATCAAGACTTATTAACTTAAACCAAAAACTTGAAGAAGACGTAATAATAGCCTGTGCAACACTTGAAGCAGATGTAAAGTATTTGGCACAAAATAACATCAATGCTTTTCCCATCACCTATAGCATGGTCCAGTCTGAAACTCAAAAAGATGTCGTTTTACAAAATATTATGCAATATATTAAAACTTCGTGGCCGAACAAGAAATAACCAGAAGAAATGCTGTTTTATTTTCGTAAAGACGGGTTATGTGTCGTTGATGGCTGCCTGTTGTATCAACAAAGAATGGTAATACCATCAACTCTACGTCAGAGAGTACTTCATCAGTTGCATAAAGGTCACCAAGGTATAGTTCGAACAAAAGCTCTCGCCCGAAGCTATGTCTATTGGCCACACATAGACAAAGACGTGGAAAGATTAGTCCAGCAATGCGTATCGTGTGCTTCCACAGCAAAATCTCCACCAAGAATGGAACTTCAACCATGGCTTACAGCTCAAAGGCCAATGGAACGTATACACATTGACCTTGCAGGCCCAGTGGATAAAAAAATGTATCTTTTGATAGTGGATTCATTTTCTAAGTGGCCAGAAGCGTATCAATTAAAGTCCATAACGTCAGCAGCGGTAATTGAGTGCTTAATGGATTTTTTCTCACGTTTGGGATGGCCAGAAATATTGGTAAGCGATAACGGAACGCAGTTCACATCGAAAATTTTTGTAAATTTCTGCAAAGAACGTGGAATCGAACACAAACGTACCGCACCATTCCACCCGCAATCCAATGGACAAGTGGAACGTTTTGTCGATACTTTTAAGCGTGCCATTAAGAAAAACAATTCGCCTGGTTTAATTAATGGTATTCGTGATTTATAGAGCTACAAACAACAACACAATTGGAAGTAAATCACCATCAGAACTTTTTTTGGGGAGGAAGGTGAGAATCAACATGGACTTATTATTGAAACCAAAACGGTTGTCAAATTCCCGAAATACAAAAATGGCAACACAATATAATAGAAAATACAACGCAAAAAACCGACAGTTTGAAGTTGGAAGTAATGTTTATGCGAAGGTGTATAAGCATAATAACTATTTCTGGGCACCCGGTATAATAAAAAATCATATTGGTAACGTCAATTATTTAGTAGAACTTGTCGCTTTTCCATATTTCAAATCTATGAGGTCTCACGACAACCAACTGCGACATCGTTACATTAAGTCTACGGATATAAACTCATGGTTAGAAGTTTTTGATAGCTATTCACCAATGAAAAGAAATTGTCGAAATAACCCCGATTTAAGCCCTAATTCCACTTCTCCGACTGAAGTTTCGGAACTCCAAAACTCACCAACAATCCACTCGGATCTTAACATACACCGACAAGCATCGACCGAACTGCTTAACGAAACTCGAAATCATCGCGCGCTGGATGGACCTCCAGTTCGTCGATCCCAGCGTGATAGAAAAGAGCCAAATTGGTTTAGAGATTACATTATTTAAAAAGGGGAGATGTTGTGGTTAGATGGCAACCTCGCTTCCAGATGTATTTCTTATGTATTTCATATTAGCTGTAATTCTTATTCTTTTTATATATATACACACACATGTATATAAACATACTGTATAACGTTTTTGCTTTACTTATTCATTATTCAATTGGAAACCATAGAACAATAAAGACTGAATTGAACTGTACAATAGATTTTAATATAAAATAAAAAGATTCTGGAAAAAATAATCAAAGCCAAATTAGTTAATTTTATCGAGACTAACAACATTATTCCACCTGAACAGTTCGGATTTCGCAGGGAACATAACACTACCCATCCACTGATTAGAATTAGAAACTTAGTTATTGGAAACTTTAATCAACAAAAGTCAACGGGTATGGTCTTATTAGACGTCAAAGCTGCATTTGACTCGGTGTGGCACGACGGTCTAATTTTTAAAATGATTAACTATGGTTTCCCAACACAACTTATAAAAATAATTCAAAACTTTCTTACACTACGTTCCTTCCGAGTTCATATTGGTTCATCATCGTCTGACCTATTTATCATTACAGCAGGTTGCCCACAAGGTTCCTGTTTGTCTCCTATTCTCTATAACCTATATACATCCGATTTCCCACATTTAAGTTACTGCACTATGTCGATATTTGCAGACGACACAGCTATCGTCAGCTCTGAGGTATTATCAATAGACATTATATCAAACCTTCAAAGTGCCCTAACTGAACTACATTTTTATTTTAATAAATGGAAAATAAAATTGAACTCTGAAAAGACACGGGCAATCTATTTTTCAAAAAAGCGCAAAGCATGTTTTCTGCCACAAAATAACTTTGTTTTTGACAATCGTTCTATCCAATGGGAGCAAACAATTAAATACCTCGGGGTTATAATGGATCCAAAAATGAAGTTCAGAGATCATATTTCATATATTGTGAACAAAGTAAATGTACTCACAAGAATACTATACTCATTAATCAACAGGACCTCTAAACTTAGCATTAACAATAAAAAGTTAATACTAAAAACAATTTTTCACGCTGTTATTTTTTACGCAGCACCTGTGTGGGCGACCGCTGCAAATTGTCATTTAAGAAAATTACAAATATCCCAAAACAAATTGCTGAAACTAATTTATAACCTTCCTTGGTTTTTCTCGACTGAGCGGCTGCACACACTTGCCGGCATGGAATTAATTAAATATAAACTTAAAAGGATTAGCGAAAATTTTAACACCGCATGTCTAAATTCGGGTTATGAACATATCAATGAGCTGGCTCATCGTATGTAGTTTAGTTTTAGGATTAGTCGTTTTAGTATAAAAATAAAAATATTTAAATAGGTTTTGCTAAATTTTGCCTCCATTTAGTAATATTGTAAATATGGATACATAACTTTATAAAACAACTTACATTATAATTAAGTAGAAAAAGATACAAATCTTAAACTCTTCATATATAAAATTTAAGACTAAGTAAAATGTATATATTATATAACAAGAATAAAATTGAATTGAATTGAATTGAAAACTGTACAATAGATTTTAATTTAAAACTGCGAGCAGGAACACAACACTAATAAATTTAAGAAGAAGAATTTTCTGTGGTTGTGGTTGCTTTAAACTATTTGACGGTTGCCCTTTTGACAACTACCTAAATTGATTGTGCGCTATGCCATAATATAAAAAAATTATTTTTCCCCGTTAACCGGCAAGCAATGATTATAAGTTTTTGTTTTGTTATAAATGAAATAAAAATATAAAACAAATTAGCAATTATGTGTAAAATTATATCTTTACTTTGATTGTGTCTTTCCTCAAGTGTAGTCATGCGTCCACAGGGTGAGTATTTTTGTAGATTAATTTTGAAATAAATTCATAGGCTAAGTAACGGTAACTGTAAAACGACTTTTTGCAACAGTACAGCTCAAAACTGTTTATATCGTGCATGGTAACAAGAAGTCAGCCTTCAATAAAATACAGATATGTAGCACAATTCTGCTGATCACACAGCACAACATGACATTTCGATTTAAACTCACGTTTGTAATATTGTAGTACTTTACAGGGAAATACTTTGATTTGAATAAAAATGATGACGTTGAAATAGTTTTACTTGCTTGATCTTTCTCTCCATAATGGGTTTTATTGCACCTGCTTCATCCTGTGTTTATTCAAGCCACTCCTGCGATTTCTCAAGGTCTCATTTGCTGATTAGTGCCTGTGACACCCACTTAATATTTCCGTCTAGAAATAATGATGCCAACTGCATGATATTAATGAATTGTGCGCAATTGGCTGAAGAGTGGCTCTGTCACATAAACGGAATAGCGGTTGAATGTGGAAATTGTATAAGGGAATCGTTGAAAACAAGAAACCTAGAACATTTAACAAGAATTGATATGGAGAGAAAGATAGAATCTCCTTTTTCACCCTTTAAAATCTTAGGTTGGTTCCTCATATTCTACTTAATAACACAGCATCAGTTTTCAGATCGTTTCAATATGCCATTCCATATTTTTGGTATATAAATATCAAAAGCCAAACAAATATTAGCCAGTATTTGTAACGTATTGGCATTTCGAGATTTGCTCGACACTATCGTCTTCAGAATATAATTAATTCATACAACAAATTCCAATTGTTTTTTTTAGCTATTTACCTGTCCCTAAATATTAATTCTTCGGGAACTTTGAATATGTTGATTCAAGCGTGAGATTTTCTTGAGTCTTTTTCTCTTCAGCATAATTTGACCAACAGTTCGAATTTCCTGTTTAAATAGACTTATTTTTATTGTTTTGACGGTGTATAATTATTTTTACTTGATTGGTTGATGGTCGACAGCACTCGATTTTATTTTACGCAAATCATTCTTAATTGTATGAATTGATCCAGTTCCGCTTATTGAGGTTCAATTCCTGCGAGCTTTGTTTCATTACTGCTGCTGAAGCTTTACATGTTGTTCAATGTTTTGAACGATTTGTTAATTCGCATTTAAGTCTACTGCGTGAAGTAGTTAATGTTTTTTATGTCCCTCCTGTGTCTATGTAAAGGAAGTTCCATGAATAAAAGTACAATATATAGATATATTTACATGTCGTACTCACTTTGCTATTGGTTGGTGCATCTCTGCGAAAGGTATTGCTGCGCATTGAGTGTTTTGAAGAATTTGATCTGAAATGTGTAGTAGTAGCAAAGGAAACTGTAAGAGCTTTTATTATTAGCAAGAAACAATTTTACAAAATAATGATATTATTGAATGGCTACGTTTTAATAATTACCTCTTTTGAAGATGTAATACTGTAGCGTAAATACCGCGTCGCTTTCAATGTGAATAATTTTTTGCAGCTCGAGCTACAATCTTTATTTTACTTGGTCTTGCTAGTAGATTATTGGTTTGTGCGCTATAGTTATCCACTGAGTTATTAGGGAAAAGATTTAGATTTGCAAACTAATTTAAATTAGATCATAGATACTTACTTTAAATTTTAATTGCTTCAAAAAAATTGCTTTGCATACTTTTCTGCATTTTTATGTGTGGTCGCCATCTTTATTTGTTTGGTTGTGTTGCCATACTTGTCATTTCAGCAGACATTGAACATTTACACGGAAAGAAACAAAAGGTTTCAGCATACACTGTAAAAATGTAAATTTAGTGTATATAAATAAAATATTGGTGCTAAAAACACATAAAAGGAAAGAAAATAATTTATTTAACTATTTAAAATTTTAGTTTATTTTTTTATGTTTCTTGCAATAATTTTACATATGAAATACAAAAATCCGAAGAGGACGAACGACCTAAAATACAATGTAATTTGAATTTTTACAAAAAACAAATGGATAACAAATATCGCCTAATAGAACGCATATGCGCACATTCGAACAAAGAACAAGTGGCCTGCTTACATTGCGGTGGACTATTTAAGATAAAGTTTACGCTATTTGATCATCTCAGACGTCAACCAGATAATAATAGTAAGTAGAATAATCTAGGGCTTTTGTATTGCTCTTATTTTTGCTTGGTCAGTAGTAAACAATTTATTGATTTTTTTCCCTCATTTATTGCTTGGCAAATTTTTCATTTTCAGCACAAAAATATCAATGTGCTCATTGTTTTAAATACTTTGCTTCGGAAAAGTTATTACGGTCACACGTGATAAAGCACGTAAATTGCTTCAAATGCAGCATGTGTGATATGACTTGTTCTTCTGCCAGTGCTTTAGCAACGGATGTTCGTTATTGTCATCTAAAAGATAAATCATTTAAGTATATGGAATGCGAATTGGGATGTGTTCGGGAATCCTACTTTAATCAACATGTTCAGTTGATACATAGCCAGGAAGTTCATCGTTGTGAGGAACCGGGATGTACTTATTCGGTTAAAACATTTCAAGCCTTACGAAGGGTAAGTTCTGTACTAAATAATTTATTACTTATTACTCATCGTACACTTACTAACTTTTTGTTATGCATATCTCATCAAGAAACATGACTTTCGTCTTTCCTCCGGTCACCGACGATTTACCTTACCGGATTGATGAGAATGGCTTTTATCGCTTAGAAACAACACGTATTGAAAGTTTAGAGGTAACTGAACAAATACTAACACCAAATTCTTTCGAACAGACAAATTACTTAAGATAGCAGTTGCTACGAAATCGTTTCGAAAACTAATAACTAGATGCCGCCCAACGTATCATTGTATCAAACGATAGTAACGATAATAAATTGCTGGTTTTTATGATATTATTTTTATTATTATTTTCTTATGCTGAATCAGATGACACTTTCAGAAAACTTTCTTCCCTAATTGTGAAGTTTTGTAATCTTTCGATCATTCTACATCATATACATATGTAATCTTAAGTCAAATTTGTAATTGCTCAATTGATGTAAATCGTGAGATATTGGAAAAATATATAGTTAAATAAATAAAATTGATGCTATGCTGGAAGATAAAACCAAGTTTATTATTATTTGTAATTATTTCATAAAATTGAATAAATAATTATTAAGAAGAAGCTCATTATCTTCCTTAGTTTCAATATTTTGTTTTATTCAAACAAATTGCAATGTAACACGCCATAACTATCTATCGCAGTTACAACATAGCATAATGTGAAGCAACTAATGGAAACACATACAAAAGAATATTACAATATTATGTACATATTTTTTTATATTTAATTTAAATGATTTTAGAATAAAGAGTTCACAAATAAAAAATTAAATTTACATATAGAGAAATAAAAACTTCCTGAAGATGTTAACCGAAGGTTAACGAAATATCGAAAATAAATATAAAAATAATAAATAAAAAGAGAAAAAACCTTAAAGCTTAAAAAAATAGATTGTTAAAATAATAAAAAAGGTTAAAAAAAGTATTAAGAAAAATTAAATTTACATAATTTTTAATTTAATTTGAAGTTTTTGATAATGGCTTGATGTTTTATTTTAATTGATTCATTTAAAACCACAACGAAATCTTTTGAACAGGGTGATATTTTGCACATGACCTTATTTAAGTAGCAGATAAATTACAGATTTTTTTCTGACCATGTTTGTGATAAGTTCTATGTATAAACATGTTTCTGAACAAGTGTCTATATTGAAATTATTAACAAGTTATGTGGATCTACATCCTCTAATTGGTCGTGAGTTAAACAATATCTCTTGTTTTATTATTCCATAACCATTTTTCAGAGTTGTCCTCCTGTGCATTCCTTGAATCTATTAAGGATTGTTGAAGCATGTTCTCGTCCTCATATGGCTGCAGTTTTCAGTTTTTTTTCAGAACTGAGAAACAGAAAACTGGAATGTAAAACTGGTTTCGATATATGCATGTTTTTGTGTTTTCCAAACAATCAAGAAATATAGTTTGCTATAGTATCGCAATATATATATTTACGTTTGTTTAATATCAATAATTTTATTCTAATTTGCAGTATTTCTTTTTAAGAACATTACTGAAAGAATTTGTTGTTTGTTTTATAATTAAATATACTTCAAATTAAATTCAACCTATTTTTAATAATAAAATGAAATTTCAAATTAAAAATATTTGTTTTTTTTATGTATCCTCATAGGCTAGTGGAGTGGTAATTTTTCTTCAGCAATACTGGGCATGTTCATCGGCAATGTATATAAAAAAAAATTAAAATTAACTAATTTTACCAAAAAAAATTAATATCAGTAAAAACTGTGTATATATTAAAGCCAAACAAATTAAATTTACTAAAAAGCATACCGTTAATTGAACCGCAAAACGCCCTACCACGAAGAAAGAATTTGTGTAAACGCGCAATATTTGAATAGTTAAATCACATAGTCCTTTTCCATCGCAGTTTTCTGAAACCAAAGGCCCTACCTACAATAAATGTTTATCAAATCTTATACTTTAAATCTTAATACTTAAATACTTTAAATTTTTATTTTTTGAGGTTTAAAATTTACATATTTTTTAACAGATTTTATAATATAAACGACCATAAATTTGCCATGTGTGATCCAATTTTCATAATTATTTTTTCGTATCAAGAAGGTCCACAAATTTTTTTTGGCAAATCGATAGGGGGTAAGGCAAAGTGACCGCACCAAAAAAAAGGAAAACGATATGTGGAAGTGACCCAAAGACGACAATAAGGTCGTTGCTTCTGGCATTTTTGCCGTTTCCAGGGTATACACAGTACCGTGAAAAGTCATAGTCATTAATTACAAAGTAAATGTTATTATGTATAAAAAATACATATAAATAATAAAATATGAACTCTAGGACATAAAATATGTGATATATAATTTAAATTAAAAAATATACAATATAAAATCAATAATTATGGGAAAAATTTGTTTTTATGTAGTAAAATGTATTAGGTTTCTTATGGCTCTTACTGGTGATTTTGTGAAAAATTAGAAACCATGAAAAAGAAGAGAAAATGTATAACAAGTATTGAATTTACAAATTAAATTAACAATAAATTTCTTTAAAAACTTTTTATATTATATACAATAATTTCAGTATATTTTTTAAAATTCAAATTGTTCGCAGTAAAGATCTGGCAACATGAAATTTTTATCAATGCAAATTAAATATGGATGCACTGAAAATACTATTAATGGCTACCACCAACGTTACCGTTGACAAATACTGAAAGGGGTATAATAAGGGTCTTTTGTGTATTATTATTTATTGTATTATTTTTAGTATAAAATAAAACAAAAAATTAACAATGGTATACAAACATATATATAAAAGAATTACTTATATTTAAAATTTCTTTCCAATAAACACTAAATTTTTAATTTGAAATGCTTTTTAATTTACATATCTCCAATGTCGACATCGACATTCGAGCTCATGCAAAGTAGAAAAGAATATGCCGAAACATTATTTTATTATGACAAAAGCGAGACTTTTAGCTCTTAATTAGCACTATAGTTAATGCTAAGGCCGTATTAGGCCAATAGTTCTCTTTCAAGTTAATTACAAAAAACCAAACCTTCGCATGTGACACAAAACGAAATCACTTTAAAAGAAAACAAATTAAACACTGATTACAGAGAAACCTTGAAAGATATTTCAATGCGCCTAATTTTAATTTAATTATATACATTGATGTATATTAATAATTGTTTTTATGTTATACAAAAATATTAAGTAGATAGTAGTGATTAACTCTCGGGACATTTTGCATTTACTATTGTTAATTTTTTGTTTTATTATACACTAAAAATAAAATAAAGCTTTAATTTTTTTTTTAATAAAAAATTTACCTTTTTTTTCAAATACTATTTATGAGACACTTTTTCGCAAAAGGCCCTTAATATAACCTTTTCAAAAAATTGTCAGCGGTAACGCTGGTGGTAGCCATTTTTTCAGTGCAGCCATATTTAATTTGCATTGCAAAAATATTTCATGTTGCCATATCTTTTTTGAGAACAAATTGATTTTAAAGAAAATACACTGAAATTATTGTAAAAAAATATAGAAAGCTTTTAAAGAAATTTATAGAAATAAAGCAAAATGATAGAATATTTTGCATTATTCCGAATAAAACTTTTAATTTAATTTAATAAAATCACTACTTGTTATATATTTTCTCTTCTTTTTCATGGTTTCGAATTTTTCACAAAATCAACAGTAAGAGCCATATGAAAACTAATACATTTTACTACATAAAACAAAATTTTTCCAAAAATTAAAAAAATTATTGATTTTATATTGTATATTTTTTAATTTAAATTATATATCACATTATTTATGTTCTACAGTTCATATTTTATTATTTATGTGTATTTTTAATACATAATAACATTTACTTTGTAATTAATGACTACAACTTTTTTTTTTTTTTTTTTTTTAACTTGGACCGGCACTCAGGGGATGACCCCTACACATGCGATGCATTGTGCTGGAACTAGGAAAATAGGTTATGGGGAGGAGGATAGAGGGAGTAGTGTTTATTGACATTTGATTTAAATTTTCCCATGCTAAAAGTGACAGGAAACACCTCTGCGGGTAGTCTATTCCACATACGTGCCGTTCGGCCAAAAAACGAATTTTCCCTGTAATGCGTAGTGCGAGTCGCCGTCAAATCGACCACAAATGGATGCGCTCTTAATGATGATCGCGTCGTGCGCGCGAATAACCGGGTTTCGGGAACAAGTTCCCTGATTTCATTAGAACACATCCCATTATAGTAACGATAGAACAACGAAACGCACCCCACGTTGCGACGATGCTCAAGAGAGTCAATAGAGTTGGCTACCCTACTGTCTCCTATGAGTTTCTTCGCCCTTTCCTGTACACGGTCGAGTAACTTCAAAATAGTCTTTGAAGCACCGGCCCACACATGAGAGTTGTATTCCATTTTCGGTCGGATGTAGGCGGTATAAATAGTGAGGAGATCAGATGGGGTGAAGTATGTCTTACACCGCCTTAAAAAGCCTAGGCACTTGAATGCTTCCTTTGAGATCTGAAAAATGTGCTCAGTCCATCGGACATCACACTGGATTTTCATGCCAAGAACATCAAGAGCTTCTGATTCCTCAATGTTTATGCCACCCATTTTTACAGATGAGACAGCGTAATCATGCATACGGCGGTGTGTTAGCATGCAGCATTGGGTCTTTTGGGAATTGAATTCGACCCTGTTCGCGTGACCCCATTCCAATATTCTCGTGAGGTCACCTGTTAGCGAATCATTCATATTCTGCCGCGTCGCCGCGATCATAGTTGATGTCGGCCTACGATCGAATGAATATGAATGGCAGATACTGCTGTCATCTGCGAAAGAGTGGATAGGGTTTGAAGTATGACATAGGAGGTCATTAAGAAAAATAAGAAATAGGGTAGGAGAAAGAATAGAGCCTTGTGGTACCCCTGAATTGATATTGAACTCGTTTGATGAGATCCCGTCTATAACAACTCTTATAGCGCGATCCCTGAGAAAGCTCGATATAAATCGAGAGAAGATATCACCGACACCAAAAGCAATAAGTTTGGACAAGAGTGCTCCATGCCACACTCTGTCGAATGCTTTTGAAATATCTAGAGCCACTACCCCACTTTCGCCAAAATGGTGGATGGATCGACACCATTTTTCCGACAGGAAGGCTAATAAATCACCCGTGGAACGTCCTCCACGGAAGCCATATTGTCGGTCGCTAAGTAAGCTATTGGACTCCAGATATTTCATAAGATGGAAATTTAGCATACTCTCCATTACTTTAGAAATGGTAGAGCATATTGCGATTGGGCGGTAATTTTCAGGGTTGCTTGCCTCTCCCTTCTTGGGGATCGGCGTAACATTTGCAACTTTCCAGCACGACGGAAATTCGCCTGCATGATAGAGGGTGCTGAAAAGGATTGCCAGAGGACGTGATAACGTCGAAGAGCACTGCTTCAAGACCAGTGCCGGAATTCCATCCGGGCCAGGAGACTTATTTATGTTAAGGTCCGATAAAACCCTTTTAACTGCACGAGCCCGAAAGTATATCTTTGGCATAGTTACGGATACACGCTCGGATGCGGGCAGTGGTTGATTGCTTTCCGGCAGGTGAGAATTATCAGTGAATATTTGATCAGCCTTTAAAAGAGACGGAATAGAAGAACTAGCGTTTCCCTTAACTCTTTTAACGAATGACCAAAAGCTTTTACTTCCCCGTGGGGCAGTAAGAACTTTAGCGCGAAGACTCTGCTCGTACAAAGCTTTTGCACGTCTTAGCACTTTGGCACACGAAGTTCTCTCCCTTTTGCGCATCATATCAGTATCTGCGTTTTTATTATTCCGCCAGACACTAAATGCTTCCTCTCTGGATCTGACTGCAAGTCTGCACGTCTGATTAAACCAAGACTTTGGTCTAGGCCTAATCGAAATTTGCTTTGATGGTATGAACGTTTTCATACCAAGCATTATTATATTTTGGACCATTTTAGCCATGGCATTGACATCATTGTCGAGGAAGCAGAGCCTCCAATTGAAATGCCGAAAGAAATCGTTGAGCTCAGCCCAACGTGCCTTTTCGTAAATATATTTCAAACGTTTCATAGCTGGCGGTGAAACGCCTCGAAGTTCCGCAAACGAAAAGGAGGCAGAAATGGTGCAATGATCCGAATTACCGAGAGGTGCGCTAATATTCATTTCATACTTTTCAGGGTGTGAAGTGAGAAAAAGGTCGAGGGTGTTGTGTTGGTGCCCGTCAACACATGAAATATGTGTTGGTTCATTCACTAATTGCGCAAGGTGATTGTGCGCTGCGAATAGCTCAGCATATTGGCCTTCTGGAGTTGTATTGCTCGAATGGCGGAGCCACGATAAATTATGGACATTGAAATCACCAGCAATAACGATTTCACTGTTCGGGTAATTTTCGAGGATCCCCGATATATTGTCGGAAAGGGCATCGAAGTTCTGTATAGTCTTCTCCCTTTCCGTGTTTGGGCTTCTGTAAAGAAACCCGAAATGTAGAAGATGTGCCCTGATTTTGAATTTAACCCAAAGACAGCTAAATTCGGGATCATGCGTGTCTAAAGATTGCTGGCACTGGTACACAACTTCATTGCGTATATAAATTGCAAGGCCCCTGTGTATATAGAAAAGAGATAGGAGGTGATACCCAGGTATGTGAAAATCCTGTGGGTCAGCATCCTCAGACACCTGGGTTTCACTTAAGGCGAAAACATCCGGCCGATGGAGACAAACGTGAGCATAGACAGAGAAGAAATTTGCCCTTAGACCACGTATGTTGCAGAAGTCAATTCTAAATCGGCCTGTCATGATTAACGCGAGAAAACCCAAATAAAATGTCTATTTTTTGTATTGTAGCTGCCACTGAGCTAATCACTGCTTGAACGACTGCCGGTGATCAGTGTTACTCCTTCATCACCAAACAGTCTAGCAGTAACCAACACAATGGCAACAACAATGCAAAAGATTTAGTCGGGTATGGTAGAGGGAATTAGCACAATGCCACGAAAGAGGCCATGAAAGACCTCATCCGGTCACCGTGACCCGAAGTGACAGCACTGGTTGGTAGTGTCAGCACTGATTTTTGTTTTTCTCGCCCGTCACTGGTATAGCGGTTTTTTTTTTTTTTTTTTCTTCTCAGATTCCACCGTCTAATTTATTGTTGTTTTTTGTATTATATTTGATTATTGCAGTTTATTGCTTTTTTTATTTGTTAATGAAAGTTGAGCAAAAAAAATTTTTCCTTTCTTTGAGTTTATTTTGTTTTGTTGTTTGTCACTAAGTTGATTGTTTTTGTTTTTATTTTAAATTTTTTTTTCCACTTGTATTTTTCTTTTTTTAATTTATTTCTGTTCTGTTTTAATTTAACCGAAGACCGAACAGCGGACCAAAAGAAGACACGTGCATACCGGTCGAACTAACAAACACTACTCTCCTAAGTACTAAGTGTATACCCTGTAAACGGCTAATAAGCCAGAAGTGACAACCCTAAAACCGTGTTTGGGGCACTTCTATATATGGAAAACCGTTTTCCTTTTTTTTGACACCACAGAAGTTACAGATTTTATTCACCTAACATACTTTGTTAACAAGGACTTAACATTTTTTTCACCGTACTATGGGCATACCTTGTAAACGGCTAATATGTCAGAACTGACAACCCTATATTCGTATTTGATCCACTTCTATATTTGGAAAACAGTTTTCCTTTTTTTGACACCACAAAGTTTACAGATTTTATTCACCCAACATACTTTGTAAACGTTAACTTAACATTCTTGTTTTAGGAGGTTATTAAATACGTGTTATGACGCAATGTTAAAGAAATTAATTCAATAGGCATGTAGTGCATGCGAATATTAAACATTTTGTAATACTTTTAATTAAAACGGAAATAATTTTCATTCATGAAATCGTTAATATAAAATGGTCATATTTTTCATGTTTGAATTTTTTTTTTATTTTTATTGTACAGAACAATCTATGTTGCCTTTCAAGTGGAACGACATGGAATAGTTCTAAAATATGTAAACAAATCTATAAATGGTTGAATAAATTTGTTTTTTTTTGTCTTTTTAGTACTTTTTTTCAACTGTGCGAAAAAGTATGTCATCTGTAGTTTAATCACGGTTGATTTCTGCACAAAGTTTGATTTCTTTACATCTTTGCGTATTGGACCAAGTCGAAAAATAAATAAAACTAAGGATCTTATTCACCAACCATATTTAAATTTCATTAAATTCTGTTTAAAAAATTTCTATTTTACGAACCTAAATATATTCGTATAAAGAAACACAACAAAATATGGTAACGCTTTTTCGTACTTTAAGAGTTGATTTGAAATGTTCGGCCAAAGATGGCAGGACATACAAATGATTAATTCCAGTGTTTTGTTTACTTTTCACATTTGATGAAATATGAAATGAGTACATATTGAAGAAAATGAAAAGCGACTTTAGATATGAATTGATATGGAATTCTGTGTTTGTATGATAAAATATATAAATTCTGTGGTCAATTATATTAAGTTCATGAACCGGTTAATTAAATCGACACTAATCCATTACTATTATAACTTTTAAGATTTCAAAACAACAAAATTAAAAATAAGTTATGTAGATATATTCTATCGGGTGATTATTTTCTATAGGGGTTTTCAGTTTAAAAAAAAGATTCGTGACATGTGACAATGACAAATATGCTCAGTAAGGTTTGCCATTTCACCATGAAACGAACAACGCTTGCAAATAACTGAGTTTCAATATCAAATTTCGTGCTGTGTGAGAAATGTGTTTCTTAATTATCGGCCTCACAATCGACCCACCGTAAATGCTATTCTAGCTGTTGTGACCAAATTTTGCACCATTTCGCCATATGCAAAGATTGTGTACCGAGGAAAGTATTGCTGCTGTATCGGCCAGGGTCAATAAAGATTGTGATATGCCAATTCGTCGCCGTTGTCAATAATTGGCTTTGTGTTATTGAACCAATGGAAGCTTTTGCGTAAGGAGCTCGGTATGATATCATACAAAATACAGCCGCTGCAAGAACTGGAGCCGGCTGACGTACCGCAACCTCGTTTGTTTGGTGAAAGTTGAATAAAATTGTCTTCAGCAACGAAGGTCTGTTTTGGTTCAATGGATACGTCAACAAACCTGAATTGCCGAATTTTGTGTAAAGACAAGCCAAAGGCATTTCTAGAACTGCCAAAGTACCCTGAAATATGAAGTCTTTGACCTGCGTTTGTGGGCCAGCGACATCATTGAATCATACTTCTTCAAGAATGATGAAAATTGCAACATTACGGTCTATGGATCAAGGCACCGTGCGATGATTACTGAATTGTATTTTGTGCAAAATGGAACAATTGAACCGACATGCAGTTTTAACAAGATGATGATGATACATGCCATACGGCACGTGATACCATGAATCTATTGAGAGACTTGTTTTGTTGAGCATTTAATCTCACGTGTTAGAGCGGTCCATTGCCAAAATTGGAGCACACGCCTATGGCGTCGCCGCGAACAACATTTACGTGAAATAATCTTTAAAGATTATGAGACATGCACCCATTTATCGGCCCAACTTAATATTTCATTCCGTTTTGCAAATTTTTCTCTATTTGTTTTTTTTATTTTTAAATTCCAAACGGTAAAAAATCACCCTCTATATTTCTATGTAGATATGTAATCACGTATGAGAGTCGTTTTGATAACAGTATACAAAAAATTATACTTAGTTTTAAGTACAGTTGGAATTGATAATATAAAATAAAGGAGTAGTAATTGAAAAGGGATTCAAGCCCTATGCAAATCCCTAAAGTGCTGCTAAAAATGTTACAATTTTTGCATTTATTATTCTCAATTTTTGTAAGTAATTTCTATTGTTAACTCAATGAATGTAGAATCGTACATTTTTAAATCTCACACGTATTATTTAAACTCTTCTTTATATATTGTTATATATTGTGATATAATTTTGTCATATCTGACTAAATTTTCGTAACTGTTGGCACATGGCACAGAGTGAAGTAGTAGGGGTAGTTCCAATTTCCAAAGGTTTTTTTTTAAACAAAAACTAACACAAAAATGCATCTTAATTTAGAAAATACTTAAAAATCACTTCAGCATATATTTTTTAAACATAAACATATACATAAACAAATAATATTTGGAAAAATTAAATATGTACGAGGTTTGTTCAAGTGAAAAGGTGAATTTTGAATTTTCGCGGGCTGTGTACACATGTGTTAGTCATATGTTGGCATTATCAGCCAAGTTGGGTTAGTAGTTTGTTGTGAACAACTGAAAAGGTTAGTCACTTTTCACTTTACAAGCGCTTTTCAGAAGGCCGAGAAGATGTTGCGACGATGAGCATCCTGGAGTTACAACCACGTCAACAAGTGAAGAGAACATTGAAACAGGAAAAAAATTGTTGGCATATTAATCGGCTCATGCAATGCAAATTTTTTCTAATGTTTTGGGCATGAAACGTGTGGCAGCGAAGTTTGTTCTAAAATTGCTAAATTTTGAGCAAAGCAACTTCGCATTAGTATCGCTCTGGAGTTGTTGAATGACGTCAACGACGATCCAGGTTTGCTCAAAAGGGTCATAACTGGTGACGAAACGTGTGTATATGGTTTTTAGGTCTAAACCAAGGCTAAATCATCGCAAAGAAAGCGGCGAGATGAGCCAAGACTGACAAAAGTACGCCAAGTTCGATCAAATTTGAAGGTTTTGCTCACTGTTTTCTTCGATTACAATGGCGTGGTGAATCATGAGTTCTTGTCAACAGATCGTACGGTTAATAAGGAATACTACAAGAAAGTTATGCAACGTTTGCGTGAAGCAATACGGCTCAAACGATCGGAATTGTGCAGAAAAAATCATGGATTCTGCATCACGATAATGTACCAGGTCACACATCAATGCTTGTCCGTGATTTTTTGCCCAAAAACAATACCCTAATCATGCCCCAACCACCTTATTCACCAGAGAAGAGACCAATGAAAGCAAAGTGTTTTGCCAATTGATAAGATGAACTTAGAATCGAAGAAGGAGCTGATGGCCATACCGAAAACCGCAATTCAGAAGTGTATCGAGGATTGGAAGAAGTGCTGGCATGAGTGCAGTATATGTGATGGTGATTATTTTGAAGGGGATAAAATGGATATTGATGAATAAATAAATAGTTTTCCAAAAAATTCAAAACTCACCTTTTCTTTTGAACAAACCTCGTATGTTATTACTTTTTCTAAAATTAACATACTGGAATTTTTAAATCTTGTAAATAAAGGGTGGTTAAATTTCAAGGGCCGATGTTGATTTTGAATAAAACACAAACTATTTAGGAAATTATTGTAATTTTATTTTATTATGATATATTGGTATTACTCAATTATGTATGGAACAAAATATCGGCCAAATGTGCGCCGCGACCACGGCGGCACACCTCCATCCGATGGTCCAAATTTTCGATGACCCTGAGGCATAATGGAGGTTCTATGCCGTTAATGTGCCGAATTATCTCATCCTTTAGCTCTTGAATTGTTGCTGGCTTATCGACGTACACCTTTTCTTTCAAATAACCCCAAAGAAAAAAGTCCAACGGTGTCAAATCACATGATCTTGGCGGCCAATTGACATCGCCATTACGTGAGATAACACGGCCATTGAATTTGTTGCGCAAAAGAGCCATTGTTTCGTTAGCTGTGTGGCAAGTGGCACCGTCCTGCTGAAACCACATATCGTCCACATCCATATCTTCCAATTCGGGCCATTAAAAGTTCGTTATCATCTCACGATAGCGAACACCATTCACAGTAACTGCCTGACCGGCCTCATTTTGGAAAAAATACGGCCCGATGATGCCGCCAGCCCATAAACCGCACCAAACAGTCACTCTTTGTGGGTGCATTGGTTTTTCGACAATCACTCTTGGATTCTCATTCGCCCAAATGCGGCAATTCTGTTTATTGACGAATCCACTGAGGTGAAAATGTGCCTCATCACTGAAGATGATTTTCTTCGAAAATTGATCATCCACTGTTGCTGTGGTCGCGGCGCCCATTTGGCCGATATTTTGTTCCACACATAATTGAGTAATACCAATATATCATAATAAAATAAAATTACAATAATTTCCTAAATAGTTTGTGTTTTATTCAAAATCAACATCGGGCCTTGAAATTTAACCACCCTTTGGATAGCAAATCAATACATTTTGTTGTTCTTTTACTACAGCTGCAACCAACCGTGAATTTTGCCGTGAACTTCACTAATATATCATTGCATATGTGCTTAATAAAATAATAACGTTTTTAGCGGATAATTTGATAATCCGGTTTAGGGTCAGCGATCAATTAATCAATTAATCCGGATTATTAAGCTTTTACTGTATTTTAAAATATTTAAAATATTAAAATATTAAACATTATGACAATATGACCAGCCTAGCATATCGTTTGAATGCCCCAATTACTTCGAATATATCAAAAAAAAAAATAACCCCTTAAACTTCTCTGGAAAATAATTTTGAAAGAAACAAAACAACGAAGGCATAACTACACAACATGCTTCTTTCTCAGCCTTCATTACTTCAACATTTCATAGTTTATTTGCGATTCTCTTTACTTGCTTTCTGATATATGCACAAATTTATGTAAACGCATGTACATGAATGTAAAGGTTTTAAAACTAAGTATGTATAGTGTGAATATAAGTACGTCTATTTGTCTACCTTAATCTCTTACGAAACACTTGACCCAGGTTGTCAATATGTGTAAATAGAACATGGACTGTGCAAACAGGATAACAGCAAGCAGAAATGCACATTTAGGATATATTGTACTTTAAGTTAAGTTACATTTATTTCAGTTTAAGGTGATTTTGCAACGCTCTTCTACCTTAAACAGATAACAAATAATTTTTTTTAATCAGGTTTTAAATTTTTGTACGTTTTCTTTCTGAAATAAAAGTATTCGATATGAAATTGCTTAAATTGAAATAATTGTCTTCAATAGTTGAAAATGTTATATACTCGCGTATTGATTGAATTTTGTAAAGACATTTATCTACTAACCCTTTTTATTTAGATGAAGAAAATTATGTATACCGCAGGCAGTTTTTATTTTTTACTATAAGACTATAGAAATATTTTTCATTTAAGTTGTCTGGGTATGGCAATAGATCTCCTGAAGCGATTATTTCAAAAGATCGTGTATGCACCAACACATACAAGGTTTGTTCAAAAGAAAATGTGAATTTTGGTTTCTTCGATTACAATAGCGTGGTGGAACATGAGTTCTTGCCAACAGATCGTACGCTTAATAAGGAATACTACAAGGAAGTTATGCAACGTTTGCGTGAAGCAATACGGCTCAAACGATCGGAATTGTGCAGTAAAAATCATGGATTCTGCATCACGCATCAATGCTTCCTAGTGATTTTTTGGCCAAAAACAGAACCCTAATCATGCCTCAACCAGATTATTCACTAGGTTTGGCTCCCTGCGACTTTTTCCTATTCCCAAAACTGAAGAGACTAATGAAAGGAAAGCGTTTTGCCACAATTGATGGGATAAAGTCAAAATCGAAGAAGCTCATGGATTGGAAGAAGCGCTGGCATAAGTGCATTATATCTGAGGGGGATTACTTTGAAGGGAACAAAAAAAATCAAAAATTCACCTCTTCTTTATAATGTCGCATTGTTTGTATTTTCAGTATAATGACGGTCAGATACATAAATGTATGTATCAGTTACCCTTCTGTAGTACTATTAACGATTTAATTATTTTCATTTAAAAATTTTAAACTAATTTTTTAAATAAATTGCCGAACATGCTAAACTGCGCTCCCATGACAAGGATGGACTACGCAGTGACATCGTGTGCTTTTTTCTGATGAGGAACAATTTAATTTGGAAGGCCACAATAGCTACAACTATTGTATTCACAAACTGCGGACGGAACTGCATCTTATAGATTGCGTACTTAGCCGGTCGGGTGGTGTCATGGTAGAGGGAAAACTTTCCTATTATGGCACGTCTGACCGTTATTTTTTAAACAGAACGATGAATGTTAATTCCTATATTGGTGTGCTCCAAACAGCTTCTTCAACTTTCAAATATCTTTCTGGAACACTTTTCATGAATATTTCAACATACTAAGGCGTGTATGCACAATCGCTGTGTTGTAAAAACTTACATTGAAAACCAAAACATTGAAGTGTTAAATTTGTGCGCCTAATTCTCCCGATTTAAACATAATAGAAAATATATGGGGAGGGTTGCCTGGAACAGTTTGTGAGGGTAGAAAGCAATACACGACAGTTCCAGAGCTCTTGCAAGCTGCAAAAGTTGCCTGGAGCTCTATTCATCCAACAGTTTCTTCGAAGTTCTGACCAACAAATGTGGCACAACGCATTATTAATATCACTAAATTAAAAATAAATTTAAAAAAAAATAAAGCCGTTCTAATAGAGAATACCAAAATGTACACTATTGAAAATGGGGAAATTATTCGGTACGCGCGGTTTCGCTCAGGTCCAGCTTTGTTTTTTCCTAAAAACTATTAATATTTGCAATATTTAAAACAATATAGAGAAAAATTTAATGAAATCAGAATGGCAGTTCTCCCGTGAAATATAAATTGTGCGTGCTTCTGTATTCAGATATAAATATGTTTAAAATTCTATTAAGATCGCCCTCTGTAAAGCGCTTGTACCACTTTAAACACTTTTTTTGAGATAAAGTGAACTCGGCGAATGCCATAGTCAACATTTCAAGGGTCTTGGAGCACTTTATTCCATTTTTAACACAAAATTTAATACATATTCTTTGATCCATTTTTTTTTTCAAAAGTCAAACGTGACTAAACTAACAAACATAACAAAAAAAGTTTCGATAATCGAATGTTCACAGCCCGCGATTAGCTTAACCATACAACATACATACATATATAGCATATTTATAATCGTAGATTGTTATGACTCGCGTTGAATAAATAAAATAGAATAATTATAATGTTTTGATAAAATTATTTAATTTGTTTAACTATGTTTGTTATATGGTTTAGCTTGTCAATATGCACATTTCATTTGATGCTAATACCAAAATTGTCTATCCTTTAACCTCTAATCAAATTACATATGTTCATACAGAAATTGAGCTTTACGACATACACAAACGAAATAAACTAAATAGCTGTTTCAATAATTTTCTTTATACAACACACATTTTATTATTCGATTTTAATCTATTTAAATCTTTTCAAAAAAAAATTAATTTTGAATTTTAAATGTGAATGTCTTTGATGTCGGTTCTGTGTTGTTACAAATCTAATTTTTATATTGTTGATTTGTAACTAAATGTGCAGAATTCTATGTTGTACAATATGATGCATGCGAGTTCTGGCTGCTAGTACATCAATTCTTTTTTTGTTTATATGCAAAAATCTGTTCTGACACACCGAGTATGTATTTGTTAAAGTTTGTAAAGTAAATTTTAAACTGTGTAGTTTGTAAACGAATAAAGTACAAATAAATATTTGCATAAAAAATAAGATCTTTTGTTATTTTAGTTTTCTTAATTGTTTGATTACTTTCCTGCAAAACCAAATAAATTAACAAAGTTTTACTCTTGTTACAGGCAATGACGTTAAACAATTTATTTACACATTGACAATATGTTGCAACTTTAAGCACAAGACAGGAAATTCAGACTTCCATTAAATACCTTTAAATGTTTAATTGTATAATAATTTTATTATTTAATAGGAAAAGCAAAGTGTTTCTGCTTTTGTCATTTATGCATGCGAAGATTTACTTTATTCGTTGCATTCGCAAGTGAGAAAATGCAAACAAAATTTTTTTTTTCATTTATGAGGATTTTGTGAGCATATCGCATAAAAATTGTATACATGCTATCATTTTGTTATGTGAAACTGTCAATGTCATGGGCATAACATAATGCCGACATTAAAAGGGTTTTAGCAAATATCAACATAAACAAGTGTCCTGGGATAGAATTCTGGCATTGGTCGCGAAGCAGTGTCCTTCGACGTTGTCATGTCCCCTTGCAATCCTTTTTAGTACGGCGAAATTCCATCATGCTCGAAAGTTGTAAATGTAACGCCGCTGGCCAAAAAACGAGAGGCAACTAACCCTGAAAATTACCGCCCAAACGCAATATTTTATACCATTTCCAAGGTAATGGAAAAAATGCTAAACTTCCATCTGGTGAAGTATCTGGAGCTTACATAACGATCGGCAATATGGCTTACGTGGAGAACGCTCGACGGGAGACTATTAGCTTAGACTGATTCATTGATTTCGAAGTAAGGCTCTTGATGATGTCGGTGGCGATGGCACGATGGATGGTAGTCTGCACGTTGACTACTAAACCAAAAACAGGCCTGGGTTCAACCCCAGATTCAGACTAAAATTTTAAAATAAAAATAATCATCTCGCATTTTTCTGATGTGCATTAGTGTGTCTTTGTGTGTCAAGTGTTGTCGGAAGGTTTCAGTGGCGAAGGCATAGTCACTGGTCACTGAACAATACCGGCTTCAGCTGATAGCAATTCACAATCGCATCAGAACGCCCTCCTTCGTCGGTATTGTGTAGCACCGGCGAAGTAAAATAATAATAAAAATGGCTACTAAACCGAAGCTTCAGCACTGCTACGAGTATAAACAAAGAACGTGCGAAAGCTGAGCTGTAAAATAATTAATTAAGCTTCACCTCCAGTCGTTTCTCCTACTATCCCTTTCCTGTAGTTCCAACACAATGCCTCGCAATGTGTAGGAGTCTTCTTCTACTGGACCCAGATAAAAAAAATATCTACTTTTTAAATAAGAACAATGGCGACCTTTGAAAAAATATTCGACATCGGAAGCTCGTGATATCCTTAATATTATTGGTATGTCTCTCACGTCCGATTACCAGCACAGTTACAAACGCATCAACCCACTGGGAGACGCACCATTATACCCGATAAACTGTTGCAGGAGTGAACGCACTTGTTTGTCCCACCTGTACCACTCACCTCAATATAGCTCATATACTTGATGAGTGCCCTAATTACAATTCATCCAGAACACGCATTTTCGTATGCAATACGCCAACTGATCTCCTTAGACAGATGTGTGATAAAAATATTAAATTAATATACAAATTTATAACTACAAATTGTTTACAAAACTTAATTTAAATGTATATACCAACCATAGAGTGGAAGGCCCCATATGCTAGTGCTCTTTTATTTCTTATTAGTTATTATAATTCCATTATAGTTATTAATATTAAATAAATAAAAAATATTTTATTACTCCTATGCTTTGCTCATTCTGCGCCTCCCTGTATAAAAGTCAAAAAGAAAATTTAAATTTTCATGAAATTTTTTTTACAATAATAATTACTTCTGTATCAAGTGATAATCAAGTTACTGTTGTATGGATATGGTTGAAAAGTACATATGCTGTTTGCGAACTGTAACACATTCTCTAGTTTTACGCCGCGTATGAATAATTTATAAATCATACGTTCCGTGCACTGTTTGCTTCTAATAACGTACAATTTTGTTTTTGTTTGTACGAAATTAGGAGCCGAGCAAAGGTCGTCTCAGCCCAGGCAGGTGTCATTAATGTTTTATTTTAATACATTTAGCGTGTTATAGACTGTGTTTGTGATATTATTGATATGGAATAGAGAAATGGCAATTGAGAAATTTACTTTTTTAAACAAAATTGTTATTAAACATTAATTAATATTAAACAACATTAATTGTTAAAATTTTTATTTGCTGCAAAGATAGTTGATCCGGTGAAATAAAACATTCCTAAAATTTCACCGTATTTCTTTTAAAAATTAAAATTTATTGAAGAAATTATATCGTATGTAGTATTTTGAGACTAACTATGTCTGTATGTCTATATGTAGTTAAAAATATTTTTCCTAAGACAATATATGTAAAATAAAAAAAGAGAATAAAATGTCATATAAATTTGGAAAAAGCAAATATTAGTTTAGCTTCATGAAAGTTGCGTTTGTCAACGTTCAGTTTGTCAGCGTTATGGAAAAGCGATGACGTGATATTATTTCTGCATGAGTTGCTGCTGGCATAAAATTCATTTATCATTTTGGACAGAAATTAAAGTGAATGTTTTTTAGCTAAAATTTTTAAGTTATGTAAAGGGTTAGAATTATTTTTTATTTCAAGATGAACCCAGTTTAACTGTGGGATACAAATCTATTTCGTTTAATAAATTTAAACAAAAATTCCCAACTGTAGAATTGGTAAGTTTGTATGGCTATAACAACATTTTTGACTTATTATTATAAATGATATGAAATGAAAGATATTTCTTCAATTCACAATTTCAGTCGTATGGTTTTACGTTTAAAAAAGAGATGATATGATTTTATGTGCTTGTGAATTGGCACGTTTTTTATTCGTAGCTTTATTATTTTTCTTATTTATTTGTATTACAGCGCTTACATGGGTATATAAAATAAAAATTTTACACTATTCTGCAATTAATTGAAAGACTACGAAAATAAAATACTTTTTCTTGCATTCCGGCTTTGTACCATTTTCACAAAATTAAATTTTTAAATTATGTCCACAGTTACGCTTTTGTAAATAGCATTTTATATTCTATGGTATAATTATGTACCTTTTTGTATATGCGGTATGGAAACAAAATTATTGACCTTAATCTACAAAACAATACTTGACCCAAGTAGTCGATGGAAATGTGCTATGGGAGTTGTAATAAAAATCCAATGGAAATGACATTCCCAAATCTAATTTATAAATAAACTTCAATCACATTGTTTAAGTGATGCATTTTTATTGCGACATTTTTCTTAAATTTTTTTTAGTTGGTGAGTAAAAAAAGTGTTTCGAAAGCAGTCAATAAAATCTTGATCTCGTGTTCGGGCAGTACTGCAAAATCGAATGAGTTCCACTTCTTTTTACATAGGATTATCGTTGCCGAAATTTAACGTTTTTGATGTCTATTGATTGAATTCAAAGTAATATTCGGGATGCTAAGTAAATCTACTTTTTTAATTATAGCAATGAAATTAACTTTTAATACTCCTATGGATGTATGAAAAGTTGTTTATCGGGTTACTTTAGTGCCATTAATAAGAACTAAATTAATTGTATTTATTATTACTTCATTTGTTTTACGATTAAATAAATAATACATAATAAAGTCATATGTTATAAAGGGATATCTAACCAAACCGCACGATGTGAATTGTAAATAAAACAAAATGTTTTCAGCGAATTATCTTAATATTTTTTATTATGATAAAAGGATCTGTGTCAATTATGACTGGAGCAAAATATCGGCAAAATGCTTGGCTTCGGTAGCCGATGGTCTACATTTTCAATGACTCTGAGATATAATTGAAGTTCAATGCATTTAATGTGCCGAATTATTTCATCCTTCAGTTTTTGAATTGTTCTTGGCTTATTGACGTACACTTTTTCTTTTCAATATGCCTAAAGAAAGAAGTTCAAATCACATGTTCGTGACGGCCAATTAACATTGAAAAAATAACAATCTGTTCAACCAAACAATCGGCGTATTGACGACGCTTGAAATGGTCAGTAGGCTTCAGCTCTTGAATCAATTTAACCTTGCAAGCATGTAGAATCAAATTTTTATTAAAAATTCGCATCAGTGATGTTCGCGAGATGTTGAATTGTTGGATACGATGACGAGTCGAGGTTGACGGCACTTCTGCCACACTATCGCGAACAACAGACATTTAAAAATTGTAAATATTTCAGAAAAACACACAATTTTATGACAAAATTTCAAAGGCCAAAAAAATTAAAATCAAAATACGGGTATATTGCTGAAATATTTTAGCATTTGTATCTAAATAATTTATAAGCCCCGATATCGTAGCAATAGTAACTTAATTTTTCTAAATAAATTAAATATGTGTAAAACTTCTCACTCGCAGTTGGTCGAATACATCAAGTTTTCTTGGCGCGCTACAATAAAACCTGACATCCCAAATAAAAGAAATTGTCAGTACTTTTTGAGCAGTCCCTTAGCTTTCCAGAAATTCACTTTATTATTATTTTATTTTTTTTACATGCGATGCATTGTGCTGAAACTATAGGAAAAGGATAGTTAGAGAAACGACAAGAGTTCACCTCTTAATTAATTATTTTACAGCTCTGATTTTTGCACGTTCTTTGTTTTACAGCAGTGCTGAAGATTCGATTTAGTAGCCATTTTTATTATTATTTTACTTCGCCGGTGCTACACAATACCGACGAAGGAGGGCGTTCTGATGTGATTGTGGATTGCTATCAGCTGAAGCCGGTATTGTTCAGTGATCAGTGACTATGCCTTCGACACTGAAACCTTCCGACAACAACTGACACACAAAGACACACTAATGCACATCAGAAAAATGCGAGATGTTTTTTTTTTATAATTTTAGTCTGAAACTGAGGTTGAATCCAAGTAGATTCGGTATTCGTACCAACTAGGCTTAAAGCACAACTAACAAACACAAACTGTAATACATATTTTCAAAGTATGGCGAGTTTACTAACCTTCTATCCCATTCTAACCACTTTAAACGAACATTATGTAGCACATATTCTTTGTATGTTTTCGGAAGAATTTTAAAAATCGATTGGCTTCTTCTGAACTTTATAAACATATAAATGTATAAACATTCCCTCTTTAGTGTAGATAATATTGGAGAAAAGATCTTAGTCTCTGATTAGCTTCAATTTATTTTGAGCAGTTCCTATTTTGTACTTAATATATGAATATATGAATAGTTTAAAATTAACTGCGTTTTTTCAAATAAATTCTTTCTCTTTTGTGTGTGAAAACGGAAGTTTAAAAGTTCTTTTGTGTTGACGCAACAAGCACCAAGATAATATTTTCTTAATTAAATTAAACTTTTTTCGCTCATGAGAAACTTTTTATTTAAAGTTTTCTAACAAAAGATGAAAATACAATTAAGTAGAAACTTTATTTTGCTCAGACTTTTTTTCTTACCAGCAATTGTAAAGAGATAGAGGAGATACAATCATTGTGGAGAAGAAATTATTTCAGTCTGTTATTAAACGACCATAAAATAGTATGAAGAAAAAACAGTTGTAAAGATTAATTTTGATTTTTAAATATTATTTGTGTCTGGAAAAAAATAGAAAGAAGCCGCTACATTAACTTTTATATCAAATAAATTTTCATCATATTTTTCTCAAATATCATATGTTATTAACTGTCCGATAACTCCATTAGTTTTGAAATTTCCCTCGCAGTAAATTTAAATGCAGTACTGGTATCAACCAGCATCTATTAATAAACTGCTGTCAAATTTTGAGAAAGCTGCGTCATTCAGTATGTGTTTGGCAACCCTTAAAAACAGACCACCTCGTGAATTTTAACAAAAATGGAAACATGTGAAATTCGTGTGTTGACTAAACATTATTTTTGCGTAAGAACCAATCACTGAAATCAAGCAAAGACTTGATAAACAGCTGGAAACTCTGACCCATCAACTTTAGTGATTGAGAAGTGGTTGACTGCATCATAGAAGGCCAAGGTGGGTATGCCAGCGAACGAGATCATATCCACAATTTTTAGGGATGCATGCGATGTTACTCACATAAATTACCCCAAAAAGGGTAGAACGATCACCGGCTTTAAGAGAGCCTCGATATTGATTGAAAGCCAAACCGACCACATTTGGCGAAAAAAACTTCTGTTCCACCAGTATTCTGTGTAGTCAATATGGCAAAAATCAATAAACTTGGATATGAACTGCTACCCATTAAACATATTCTCCACATTTAGGCCCATGCGACTATTTTCTTTTCCCAATGCTGAAGAAATTGTTAGGTAATAAGAAATTTGAGGCGAATGAAGAGGTCATAATCGGAACAAACGCCTATTTTGAGGCCCTTGAAGAAACCTATTCTTCTGAAGAAATAAAAAAATGAGGAAAACGCTCGACTAAAGATATTAATCTGAAGAAAGATTATATTGAAAAATTAAACTTATATTTGCGAATAAAAACTTTTTTTTATTAATATGGTCAAGGAGTTATCAAACAGCCCTCGTATTCGAAATATCAAATGTGTGCTATAACTAGACGGGGAAAGGGACTAGTGCAAAACTAGTCACATGTCTGGTAGCTAACCGTTGCAGACTGACAGTAGCCCATGAGGGTTCAATTGACCCGTACGAATAATAATAAAACTATTCGGTATTGGTCAATTGATACAATTTAAATAATGTGTAATGGGTATCAAATGTGACTGATGACTGAATTAGTCTGCGCGTTGACTACAACAGCAAAAAAGTCTTGGGTTTGATCACAGTTCAGACTACGTCATAAAAACATCTCGCATTTTTTTTGATGTGCATTTATGTCAGTTATTGTTCGGAAGGTTTCAGTGCGAAAGCATAGTCACTGGTCATGGAATAGTATAAGCTTCAGCTGATAGCAATTCACATCTACTCAAAATTCAATCCGTTCCCTTGACACATCAGAGGCGCTGTAGCACTGATATGAACTAAAACCATTCAAAAGCAGAGTTGTAAGACAGTGAAGTTTCCCATCGTGTCATCTCTCTCACTATTATTTCCTCTACTTCCAGAACAGGTAAAAGAAAAAAAATGTTGACTTGAATATTGGCTTTCAATGTTTCAGGAGTTACAGGTTTGTCGGCATAAACCACTGGCAGTATCCGTAATGAAAAGTATTCCGGAGGCGTTATGTAACACAAATGAGGGGACAGAACCATATCGGGAAATAAAGTTGTCGCCAAATTGATTTTGCAATAAATCGATTGTTAAGCGCATTGTATGGCAATTTGTGACGTTTTATTGGAACCAAATGTCGTGGATGTTTAACTGATTAATTTTTGGAAACACAAATTGAGTCCGAATTGTTTTTTTTTTACAAATATTTTTTTTCTAATTTATTTTTGTACTGACATTTCCGATATACTGACACTAATTGTTATAAATTGCCCAACTCTTTTTTTTTTTTTTTTTTTTTTTTTTATCTAGGACCAGCACTCAGGAGATGACTCCTACACATGCGAAGCATTGTGCTGGGAACTATAGGAAAGGGATAGTAGGAGAAACGACAGGAGGTGAAGCTTGATTAATTATTTTGCAGCTCTGCTTTCGCACGTTCTTTTGTTTTTATACTCGTAGCAGTGCTGAAGCTTCGCTTTAGTAGCTATTTTTATTATTATTTTACTTCGCCGGTGCTACACAATACCGACGAAGGAGGGCGTTCTGATGTAATTGTGGATTGCTATCAGCTGAAGCCGGTATTGTTTAGTGAACAGTGACTATGCCTTCGACACTGAAATCTTCCGACAACAACTGACACACAAAGCGACCCTAATGCACATCAGAAAAATGCGAGATGTTTATTTTTATTTTAAAATTTTTATGTCTCAAACTGGGGTTGAACCCAGGTCTGTTTTTTGATTGTGTAGTCAACGTGCAGACTACCATCCATCGTGTCATCGCCACCCTCTTAAGTTATTAATAATGAAATAAATCTCTCGTATTTGCTCAATTTCACAAATGACAATTTTAATAGTCTTGATGAGGCTTAATGATTTGTTACAAAATCGGACAATTGCTGTATCAGACGCAAAGTCGTAAATCATTTCAGTACGTTTGATTTTACGGACTTTTCCGCTCATTTTTTAGCTCTGGTACGTTTGATATTCGGGACTTTTTTGCTCGTTTTGTAGGGCTCGAAACAAGATTTAGTTGTTTAGCTCTATCTAGTGCCCCATAGAAATAAGAGAAAATCTAGTTAAGTAGTTTATCTAGCAAGGCTGGATTTTGCACTTTTCAGACCTTATACCTCGAGAAGCTTTAATCTTAGAACTTCTTATTACACCCAGCAACTACGCTTCGTTGAACATTAGTCTAGTTTTACCAAAGTTTAACGAAATGTTTCGTGTGTTACATCCTGAACCTGGCCTAGATGAAAGTTAATTGTAATTAGGTAGTTTTATGAATGAGCAAGCTGATGTAAGCGACTATTTAATTATGATTTCATTTAGACTCCATAGAATAATTAGCCATTTATTTTATAAATGGGTTTGATGTAAATGTCTTTGTATATCTGACATTTTTTTCAAGTTGAAAAACCACCTGCTGTGAAGGAAACGCAGAAGCCATTGTCTTTAGTTTTTTTTTTCTTTTAAATTTTCCTTTTAGAGAAATGAAATTCTTTTAAAAAACACGTATAATAAAAATGAAAAAATAAGTAAAGAACAATTAAAAATATAATTCATTGTTAAATTGGCTGACTTGAGAATTTTCAATTAAGATTACGCAAACCAAAATGAAGTGGATATAACAAAAAATGGAATGAAATGAAGGTAGCAACATGAACACAAATTTGTTCCCCTCTTGTCGGCATTAAAAACTTCTTTGTATTTTCATTGTTAGGGTGGCATGACAACAATTGCTTTGAAAAATATATTCTATTTAATTTTGCTATTTAAAAAGAATTTCTTGACAATTAACTTTTAAACATCAACAGGCAAAAAGAAAAATAAAGTCAACAAATTAAGAGATGTTGAAATACGCTACTTTTGATTAAAATTGAATAAATAAGTCTGTGTGATGGTAGCGCATACATGGAATTTCTTTTAACTGAAGCTCTTAAGTTTTTTCATTCATAATGACTATCTACAAGGCATTTAACTTTAAAGGGTAATATCCATTACCGCATAAACTCCAAAACATAGAAAATGTTTTCTTTTTACCTTTTGTGCATTAAAAGTATTTTATGCAATATATTAAACTGTGTACCTTAATAATTAATGCATTTCAATGAATGTATCACAATTTATAAGAATTTTTCACAATTTTTAAATTTTAATACACATGAACTGCGGTTGAAAAGGATTCTTTGTTTGAAATGTATTTTATTTTCTCCTCTTTTTTCATTTCACAATTTGCCTTTTTGAATTGTCCATTGTCTTTAACAAAAAGCGTGGTGATATTTACAATTTTTATTTCATTTTATTTTCTTTTCACTTGTAGCTGTCATTTCGATTGAGTTCTTGAACATTGAACTTTCAGCGACAATTGCTTTATTCGTGTAATTTAATTTTATTTTGTTTTCTATCGGTTTGTTCGTGTGTTTGTTTACTGTAATGGAGAAATACACACAAAAGAAACTTAAATTTTAAAGTTATCATGCGGCGTTTACTAAATGCTTTTAGTATGAATTAAATAAAAGTAAGTTAAATGAAATAAAATTTGGTGAAACTTTAAAAGAAAACACTTTTTTAACTTATCACACTCATATTCATAAAATTTATAATATCTTTTCTTAAAATAAATTTTAAATAAATATTACTTTTTTATGTCTCAGTATTTATGTTGAGTGTATATATTTTGACAACAAAACAATTAAATTAAGGTTACATCAGGATTAACAAGGAAGCAGTATAATTAAAGATTTAAAATATTTTTATAATGTAAAACAGGTTTTTTAGGAAACACTATTGCTAAGACTATTGCTGAATTCGTGAACACATTTTTAGAATTTTTTGCAACATCTAATTATCTGGCTTTAGGGTGGAACATTTGGGTGGAGAGCATAGAGGCAGAGATATGGTGAATAAGTACTAGAAGAGAATACTTGAAGTCAACTGCCATTGTTGCAGAATATTGCGCTTCTCTAGAGAAAAACATTGATATATCTTTAGGATTCGACTGCAAATGCCAGAGATAAAGGATGGTCCAACCAAAATGCACTAGCTTAATTGTAAACAAAACAAAAAGTTTTCAGAGAATTATTTTAATATTTTTTATTACGATAGAAGAATCTGTGTCAAACAAAATTTCGGCCAAATGCTCGCCACGGTTCGGTGACATACCTCGATGGTGGTTACTTTCAATGACTCTGAGACATAATTGAGGTTCGATATGTTTAATATGCGGAATTTCTCGTCCTTTAGCTCTTGAATTGTTCTTGTTATTGACGTACACTTTTTCTTTTAATTATCCTCAAGGAAAGAAGTCCAGCGGTGTCATATCACAAGATCGTGACAGCCAATTAACATTGTGAGACGTGACAAGTGGCATCATTCTGTTGGAACCATATATCCGCCGGGTTCATATCGTCAATTTCGGGCGTCAGTGATGTTTGTGAGATGTTCAATTGTTGAGCACGACGGCGAGTCCAAGTTGACGGCTCTTCTGCCACATTACCGCGAATGTTGTTCTGTTGTAATGCCTGCCGCAGAACTAAATGGGTGAGCATGCACAGATGTTTTCACATTTCCTACAGACCCGGTTTGCTGAAAGTTGCCTAGAATTCTCTCGCTTGTGGACAAATTTGGTCAATTACGCTGCCCAAAAATAAATCACGAAATGCAGTTTGATTTGAACACCCATTTTCATAAAAGGCTTCAACAACCTTAAGGCGCTTTTCAATTGTATACCGCTCCATGGTTGAATTTGTTAAACGCTGAAACAAAGAAATGTCAAATTAATTTGGGCAAAAAACTTGACGTTAAGGTGTGACTCACAATTAACATCGTGTATTATGGTTGGACCACCATTTAAACAGAAAAGTTTAAAAAGACGAACCTTCGCCAAAAAAAAAATGCGAAAATGCCGTCCATAAATACTTTATAGTAGGGGGTGTACGGCGCACTTTTTTGTTTGGTTGTAAAGTGCTATGCCCTATTGTAAAAAAGGAAAAAAAAAACAAATTTATAAAATTAAGTAAAATAATATTAGGGTCCCAAAAATTCAATTACTACAAATTTTTAATTGCTATAGATCTATTATTATTTATTTATGATTACAACTTTTAAAAATAAGATTTTTTTATGAATATTGCTGGCTTCAAGACCGTAGTTATCATACTCGCAGAAGAAAAAGAAACCATTTTCTAAACGATTTCTTAGATTAAGAAAGAAAATATTTTGTATATAATTAAAAAAACAAAATTAAATGTGTAAATAATAAAATGAAATATCGTTTTGCTTCTTTGAGGTGATAAACACATTTTAAATTAAGTTATTTTCGAATTGTATACAATTTTCTAAAAGAAACAACACATTTTGCTTGAAAGAGACACAATGCAGACATTTAAAGTGTGTACAATTATTGAACAAATCTTTTCGTTTCATGCAATTTAATTATAAATGAAATAAAAATAAAACAATCAGTTGCTGAATAAAATTAATGTCAAAAGCCACAATTCAACATATAAATTTAATTAAACATTTCATGATAATAGTGTCTAATTTAAATAGAGCAAATGAACATTTGCTGATACATAATAATTGCGAAATATATGCAACAACATTTATTTAATTAGATTTTTCAAATAAAATCAGGTCATTTGTTAATAGATGATTTTAATGGGTATTGTGTAGTTTCCGCTGTACCAGCGAAATAGTTTCCTTGCTTCTCAGGGTGCATTTAACGAAATAAATATTTGAAAACAAATTTTTTACACAATTTAAAAATACATTATAGTAATTTATATCACCACTATTCACTGAAATGTCGACGAGTGTTTAGAAAATTATGGCAACAAAATTGTTTGCCTTTCGTGTGTACATATTAAGTGCGATATTATAAATTTTGGCAAATCTAATGTGTTTTTTTTACTGCCAATGTGAAATAAATTAAATATATTTACAAATGTATACATATGCTCGATGTCTGGACGAGAGTGTGTTTTTTGTTTATAGGACCAATGCATAGAGGAGTATTTGAGTCGAAACTTGGCCACAAACGCAAAAATAATTTTAAAGCAATGTTAATAATTGAGTATGCAACACGATTCTGCATTGTATTGAGAATTTTGAAGACTTTAAGTTGAGAATTGCAGTTCGGGAAGACGGCTAAAGTCAGGAAAGCGTAGAAAATTACAGGTAATTTTAATGCTTTTTTTTTCGGATTCCATATGTTTATATCATGTAATATTTTTGGGTCTGAACCAGTGTTATTTTATTTTGGAAGTTTTTTGAGATGTGAATTAAAAGGATTTTTAGCTTAAAAAGGATGTCCAATATCGCATTAGGTTAGGTTAGGTTAGGTAACAGACCCTCCCCGAAGGAGAACGCTCACTTAGGTCCAGGTCTACACCCATTGTGATACCACAACCTATTCACATGCGGCGATCAGACAGTCGCCACATGACACCACGATTCCAAAATAATTCTCGCTATTACGGAAATCCTTAACTAGGACAGTTCAGTGAATGATGACAAGAAATGTGAGGCGAAGAACATTTTCTGTTTCATGGGAAGATCTGTCCCATAAGGTGAGCAACCGCCACAACTCCCGAAAAAATCCCGAGTGGGAATGCTGACCATATCGGCATGACTTCCAATGAGCCAATAACCCGTGAGAACCGCGACAGCGCGATTGATGGTTGTGCGATTCAAGGAGAGAAGATACTGAGTAGGTTGGTCCAGCAGAGTCTAGAAATGCTGTACGTCCTCTCATGCTTACAATGCAACTGGGCCTTTACATACGCCGGCCGAAAGATAGCCACTATAATCAAGGCAATCGGAACACCTATGTCCGCTAATAGTTCGGAAATTGCGAGCGCTCTGCCCGCCTTGGTTAAGCCATCAGCAATGCAATTACCGTCGATATCCCCATATACCTCAGCCCACTCTATCCAGCATATTAGATCCGTCGGTATAGATCTCAAGGGCATTGTCAGGAACCTCCAGACCAGATCGAAACATCAAATGTATTATCGAGAATGTTATAAAGTCGACGCGAATATGTCTCTGATCCTCCAAAATCACATTGTGTCCATAGTCCAGTCTGGGCTAGGATTTATCTTCACTGAGAATTACTGTTACCAGTCAAGCTTTCTGGCTTAACAAAAAGTCGGAGTGGAGCATATTGGGTTGGTTATCAGGACAGCTGACAGTCTGCGCGTCCTGTCTATCAACTTACAGTACCACAGATATATGCACACCGTCCACCAAAATCGTATTAGTTCTATTTTTTTTTAAACGAATTTTGTATAATAAAATTACTTTTATATTAAATATCTGAATAACTTCCTGAGAAGTCGAAAATATACAGTTATTGACGCTTAGGAAGCAATTGAAAAGTACTTCCAAAAAAAGGCTTCTAATTTTATCACTCGGATACAATTTCATTGTTGATTTGTATAGGGAAATTTATTAACAAATAAATGCTGTACATACCCGCTTGAAGAAGACCGAAAAAATCTTTTGAATATTATTATCACCGAAATCTTCATAATAATTAATATTTGATTTTGATCAGTGGGGCACTTCCCTCAAAGATTCTTAAATTTGAAAATTTTGAAACATTTAGTTATCTACAACTGAAACTCTATAAATTATTTCTCTTTGAAATATATATGTATGTACTTAAACTGTTGATATTTTATGTATCTCGCAGGCACGTGCATAATAAATAAATAAAAACTCTAAAAGGTCAGTTACTAAAAGGCCGGTGTCAAACAATATTATTTTAAAGCACTCGCTCTTGCTTGATTAGAAAATATTAATACTCGTGAATATATTGAATTATTTCACAACTAGAGCGCTGTTAAAAGTTTTGCGTTTTACTTTATAGTCGTCTGATTTTACGGCAACAAATATTATGACAAAATCAAAAATAAAAACTGTATTTTACAATACAAAATCTAATTTTCTTCCCTTGATGTGGTTTTGCACTGAACTTTTGTTTAAGTGGCAGTGTAAATGAAATAATTTAAATTTATAAATCTTTTATGCCCACATTGCTTTTAACTTTTCAATGCAAATTTTAGTCAATTTGAACTTTATGTTCCACTGCTCCATGACAAATTTTTTAAGGTTTAATTTTTTTGTGTTTTTTTTATGACAAATGCAGTTCGCAGAAGTTTCCATTTTATCCACATAAAGTTTACCACCTTCAATTATAAGTTGTAAACTTAACAAACTCTTTCATGAATGACAGTATAAAATTGCTTACTATTTTCGTTTTGTATTGCGCACATTTTCTTCTTCAATTCGCTATTAATTCAAATCTATCAACATCAGAAGCGATACGCTTTTCAATATGATGTTGCATTTACAGATGGAAGTGTGAAATATGAATATATTTTTAGAATAAGTTTATGACATCATATAAAAGATGATTATAGAGTCGTCTTATCGGTAACATTAAATAATCTAAAAGGAGGTACCTCATGGAATATTTCCCATTTACAATATTCTTTTATCTTTGCCGGCCAAAATATGCTCTTTTGGCTTTGTTTTCTATAATTTTTATTTTTGGAATCTTCGGTGAAATTACTCATTTAAGAAAGTTTTGTTGCAGAACTGCTCTTCGATTTACAGGGTTGTATGGTCCACAATCGTTTCACTTTCTCTCCACAAATGTGGCACAGCGATCATTTTTACGGACTCAACTGCTAAAACAGAAATTTTTTTCTTCTTTTATCTTGGAACAGCAGTCAGAAGATGACCCCTACAGATATGGCTAGAAAAGAATAGTTAGAAAGATGACAGTAGGTACAGCTTGACTATCTTACAAGTCTAATTGTGTACATAAAAAAAAATGCTGTCACAAAGTGTAATCATATAATAAAAATTAGTTAATTGACTGATATCCAGTCAACTATGAAGAATATTTCATTGAATTTATGGCATTTTCATTTGTATTTTTACAACATCATAAAATTAGAAATTTAAAACATTTTCAACAAACTAATTGCAAATTTAATTAGCTTTAGCAAATCGTATACATAAGTAGAAAAAAAAACATACAGCTTCCTTATTTATTATTATAAATTTATTAAAAATAAAACTCGTTTAAGCTATGAAAACATTTTCATTAATATAATGAACTAGAAGAATATTTCATTGTATTGATCATAACAATATTATTTAATATATGAAGGCTTTCTTCAATTTTATAACTTAATTTCATTAATCTTATGTTAAAACATGATAATATCAATGAAACGTTTACATTTTATATATGAAAAAGTTTCGTTAGACTTCGTTAAAAGATATAGTTTTATTATATTTTCAAACATGCACCCCAAAGATGTTCATATATGTAATAAAATATTCTCCATTGATCCAATGAAGGACATATTTGGATGATTTTTAATGACAAATTTAATTGTGTTCATGTAAAAGTTCTTTGTATGCATGTCGACTTTTTGTGCGTGTATGAACTTATAATATGAAGTGGTTGTGCGATACGTTTTTTTATTGACAATCATCTATTACAGCAATGAATAGTCAATTTTATTAAAGAAAAGGAAACGAAATTTAAAAGCCAGTGTTATTATATAATATTAATATTTTATTTCTATAAAATTGATATCAAGTAAATAAATAAATTTAAAAAAATTTAAAACTTGTTTTTAATCTCTAAACTAATTTAATGAACTAACTTAATAATATTTCGACTAGCACTCATATAGAGAAATACAAAATTAGCATTTTTCTTGAATTTGCTTTTTTTTACTCCAACAAACATGAATATTTTTTTGTTCTAAGCATGAACGTATGATTTATATTTAAGTATATCGGTTATAATTTAATAATGCTTATAAGCTTGTGGTTCACATCAAGTCGTATGAAATGGATATTTTCAAACGACAACTGTTATTAATTTTGATTTACTATTCGATCACAAACACTGTATTTTTGCTGTATTCCCAATACATAAATTTAATAAATTTTATTTATGATTTTTTGATGTTGAGCAAAAAAACATGTACTTGCTACTGCTGTATAGACTATTAATTTTCAGCTATGTGTGTGTATGTGCGTGTGTGCGAAAGAGTTTTGTCATGTGCATATTTATTTTAGTGTTTATAAATCATATTTCAAATTAATAACGCACCATTTAATATTCAAGAATGTTTATCAAACAAACACTATGGAAAATAGTTCAACTCAGCATAAATTTACATCGATATGCCGTAATAAAGAATACTGAGAGTTTGCAAAGCTACTAAACGTTTTGTTAAATAAGAGTGAAGTTACGTTTTTGCAATCACACTGAATTTTGAGTGAACACACATCAGACAACTTATCCATCAAGGGATGTATAGATTTGCCAGTGTATTTTTTTTTTATTACTTTATGTTGATATACGGTGGCATATTTAAGAAAAGTGTTTTGGAATGAAACACTTTATCTTCTGTAGTCGTATGAGATTAAAAATTAATTAAAATTAAATTTATCTTAGCATTATTAATTTAACTGTAGATTATTAAATTAAGCATTTTGTTAAACCTCGATAAAGTACACTCATACAAAATAATGAGAACCAGCTACACAAAAACACAAAAAGGAAAAGAATAAAATAAACTATGTTTACGACTAAAATTGAGCGTGAAATAGAGAAAAAGAAATTGCAAAACACTGTTCAGATACATTTTTAACAGCAGGTCTTCACGTACGTACCGCATACAGTCATTAACTGCAGAAATTGTGTGTTTGAAGCATTTTTTTTTTTTTTTCTCATTGTTTGCTTTTGTGTGTATTTTGTAAGAGTTCCGTTTCTCTTTGTTGTTTTAAACGTCACATATTTTACTCGTTGCGGTTTTGCATGTGCAACTAAACCCTGACTCTACTCCCATTTCCGCCACTCCTGCAAGTATTTCTTACCATATCATATGAACCATTCACTCAAGTGGTTGTTGATTGCATTGTTACTATGTAAATGTTGTGTTTATTTTGAGTCTGCGGTTTGCTTCGAGAATATTCTATTTAAGTAATTGCATTTTTATTTATTTTTTGTTGGATGACTTTAAAAAATATAAAATGATTAGAAAAGAAAATATTAATAGCAAAAACAAATAATATTAATAATATACTCTTACGGTTACATATATAATTGAGCTTCTTTTATATATTTTATCTTTGTAACAATATTTCTCTTATTTTATAATTTTGCTGGTAAAATACCGACGTAGGCTGAGCGGGTACTGAACCCATGATCTTCTTGTTCTAGAGTCATTCCACTGACTAAGGAATAATATATATATATATATATATATATATATATTAAATTCAGTGGCGAACTTTGCTGTTAAGTAAAAAAATTGCTGCCGTATTCATAACAATTTTTTTTTAGTTTTTTAGAAGGTATAATTTTGTATTAAAATTTGTCTATTATTATTATTGTCCGATACATAGACAAAAATTGTAGTAACAGTACTTACCCATTTATTTATAATAATCGCTTAAATCACAAGAGGATTAATAATGAAGATTAAATATTTTGGAAAAATTACTTATTTTGAAATATTACATATTCGTTCGCAAAACGGCTTATGTCTGCTGAAGACTTTGTGATTTGGAAAATTAATTTATAATTTCTTAAACTTTTATTCTAAATAAGATTAAAAAAAAATATAGAAAAAGAAAATCAGAAAGTTATTTTGCTAGAACTTCCAGAAAAATTGTACAAAATAATTGCAACTTTGCCCATGTGTGCTTTAGAATATGTAGATTACAAAGGTATCCTTAACGCCATTTTTTTGCTTAAGTCGACTTTAGTACTTATTCCTGTTTGCTACATAAATAATGAGGACATCAAGTCGCTGACGCTCTCTAAAAAATTAGCATTTACTCAATTTCTTTTTGTCAAAAGATTATGACAATTATTTTTGTTTTGTGTGAAAAATATTATTAACACGTGCGACAATGAAAATGGTTAAATAATAATTAACTTTATATTTCTGTTTTTAAATGCGGCGATGTAGCACGAAATGAAACAGATTGTGCTATTAGATAGTGACAAATATATATAGTGCTTTGAAAACTTCTTCTAGTTTTGCAATACCAGCGTAAGTTTTCACATCAAATGGATTACGCAAATTAAATATAAAACTTTATCTTCCAAAGCTTTTAATTCTGCTCCTCTGTAGATGTAAAGGGAAGTTTGTTTTAAGAAAAAGTATCTTCTCCTATGCATTAGAATTTCATTCCTCTAGTGCATTAAAAAGTTTTCGTTTCACAAAAGACTTTTTTTCTAGAAAGTGTAAAAGCTTGTCTGCATTCATCATTGCAATTTACAATTTACAAAAGTGAAAATAGAATAACACATCGTAAGCTTTATTCATTTCTACTACTACATTTCTTCAAATATATTTGAATAAGTTTTGGCTTTACATTTTTGTGTTCTGAACGGCATTTCTTTTGTATTGTTATCATTGATTTTCTTATACGAAATTATAAATTATTTGAAAGTAACATACGCTTTAAATGCTGCTGTTATTATTTTTGTAGACAACACTGTCTATAACAGCTGAAATGCAAAATCGAGAGAAATTTTAAATTTTTTCGATTCGTCACCAACGTAACTTTTACGAAAGATAACGATTCTGGACGCCGCTGAGCTTTCCCCCGCAACAAGCGAAAACATCTACAGGCCATGAAAATAATTTATATGTATGTATAGAGTAGGTATATAAGAGAAATAAATAAACGCTAATTTAAAATATCCTGCCATTTTGTATTGAAATTTAATTGTAAAATGATTGAGAAAAATTAAATAGCTTTAATGTCGAATAAAAATAAAATTGTTGTATAAAATAATTCTCAAAGATTATTTTTCCAGTTTTTATATGAACATGTGAGTATTTTCTTTAGCTTTTTCCAGAATTTCGTTGAAGATCTACTGATGAGTTGCTATAAGCACCATATGAAATATTCATAAAGACCACATTCGCCACATATCAAACATATATAAATAGTCGTAGTTGTTTTCGAATCGTGTTTAATAATTGCAAAGTAATAAGTGAGAATAAATATTTTGGCAAAATTAAAATATTTGCAAATAAAACTTATTGGTATGAAATTAAATTGCCTTAAGTTTCTTCGATATATTAAATTCACATTTTATTTAGATTAAAAAAAAAACTAAAACAAAACTAAAACATACAAATACATATGTACCATTTCTTTCCGTATTCGCTAAAATACTCCTAAATCAAATTCAAATACAAAATTAAATAAACACCCACATGATGCAAACCACTAATGTATACGATAAAATACATTAGTTAAATATTATTAAGTTATCGGCTTATTATGTTAAATTATGGTCACACTTGCTTGCCAAGGGATTACATGTGCTTTTATTTATTTGCTTTAAGTCGACAAATGTATATAGACAAGTAATAATATATACTCACATTATAATAAGTGTATTAAAAAAAAAGATAAATTATTTAAACTATATTATATAAAAACAATTTAATAAAATTTTATAATGTCGTCATACTTAACGCAAGAAAATGTTCAATATTACTATATTTCCGCACGATTAATTGTTACAGCACAAAGAAAATACCATCAATATTTTAATACTCCAGCAGCTTTGTTCACTAGGTAATCAACCACTAAGAACTATGGTTTGAGTTGTTCGCACGGGAGAAGCTGTTGATGCTGTACGATAAAGTTTTTACACGGACCCATCTTGGGATATTTCCATATAAAATCTGGGACTATTTCCATAAAAATTTATTTCGCAATTATTGCCTACGGATAGATCAAAACGCCTACAATACGCCCATATATTGATTTCGCTAGCGAAAAAAATTAGCAACTTTTTGAACAATCTCATTATGAGTCATAAAGCACCGGTAACACCACAACAATACAAAACATTAAGCAGAATATTCGCACATAAATTGGACCCAGAAACCTTGCGCAACGTCTTGAAATGAGTCATTAACTGCCAACAGGAAAAAAAGACCATTAAATGGACTGACGACCTAATTAGTCCTAATTATTTTACAATATTTTATAAAAAATGTTTTCATTAAAAAAATATAAATAAAATAAAAAACTGTAGAAATCAAAAATGTTAAAGTTGGACTACCCTGTATAGAAGCATTCCTGGAGCATTTAATGCTAATTTTATTTTTGATGCTTAATATAGCTGATATATTTGCTTGAGCTTTATATTTAACTAGTATTTAGTTTCTTTGTAATGACAACTATATATGAAGCTTATTTTCTATTGGTTTGTCTCTTAAGCATAGCGTATCAGATAAATTTTTCATAATGTAAAAGGAATAATGGTTACATGTATTACTTCATAGTTCGTTTTTCATAATGTTTATTTAATGAGTAATCCGTAAGAAAAGCGCTTATAAAGTTTGATTTCAAAGGGTTTTTATTGCAAATTTAAATAAAATTTTTAAATTTCTTTATACAATAAAAGAAGAGAAAAAGTGTCAGCTTTCAACCGTACTTTTCATACCACAATTTAAACTTTTTCGGATGTTTTGACATCAACAACATGCACAAACACTTTTCCTTTTTTGCTGCTTCATTAGAGAAACTTGAATGACAAACGTGTTTGTTTCTTTTACAAAGCTGACAAATGTACACATTTAGAGTTTTACATATATTTTTTTCTACACTCATTCCGTTTGGAAAACATAGGTTTTGTCTTATGTTACAGATGCTTCACTAAGCTAATGTTGGAATTAGTCAAGCTTTTTTTTTTTTGTTTTTTGTTTTTTTTTTTAATTACAATCGTAAAACATGACCAAAGGATTTTTATTATAATTCCCTACTAGAAGTGTGACACTTGAGATACGTGCTTAAGCATGTCAACAGATACAAGCTGTGCTGTAACTTGAGCCATGTAAAGTTAAAGTTATGGCATGTATTTTGTGGCTTATGATGAAAAGCGCAGAGTGTATCCAAAAGAAATTCTATTTCGATATTAATCTCTCTTTAATCTCTTTTGACCATCGTATAATTTGTATAAAAAATTGTTCATAACATTGTGCGAAAAATTTGAATGTTTCCTTTTTGGCAGAAATGCGACTATAAAGTCATTAATATGGAAGCAAAACAAAGTCAACCTGCATATTTGGTTTTTAATTCTTCATCTTTTGTCCTTCTTAAAGGACTTAACATTTCTTAAGGCTATTTATTATAAATAGTTTTCTTCCTATTACGATGAAGTAGTTGTTAAGTTGCATTGGTTTCAAAATAACGCGAACGCTCTATAGAATTTTATAAAAATATTTAGTTTACGTCCCCTGAACACAAATATGAAAAAAATGTCCTTCCATATCCTTGAAAGATTTCACAAAAAAAAATTATTTTATATTATATGTTGTAGTGTTAAGTAAACTACATAATACTTCGAAATTTTATAATTCTATCCCTCGCGGTAAGAAATGAATTGCTATCGAAATTTACTGTACACAAAAAAAATTTATTTTCTAATTCAGACCCGAAATTTATTGAACCAAATACTTTTTTCGTTTAAGTTATGTTCTACGAACGAATTTGTAAATACAAATAACAACATTTGTTTGAATAATATATTGATATTTTCAATGAAAATACTGTTACTATCAAAAAGTGTTTTTTATCTTGGACCAGCAGTCAAGAGGTGACCCCTACATATGAGATGCATTGTGCTGGAAATAGAGAAAAGCGGTAGTTGGAGAAATGAAAGGAGTGAAGCTTACTTTCTTTCTTCTTTTGCACGTTCTTTGCTTTTTTTTCAGCAGTGGTGAAGCGCATGTGATGTTAGGAAACGTACTAAATTTTGAAGTTTCGTTTTGAGTAGCTTTTTTCGTAATTATTTTACTTCGCCGGTGCTACACAATACCGACGAAGGAGGTCGTTTCTGATGTGCCTGTGGATTGCTATCAGCTGAACCCGGTACTGTTCAGTAACAAGTTACTATGCCTTCTGCACTGAGATCTTCTGACAACAACTGACACAAAGACACATAAGATGCACATAAGAAAATATACGAGATTTTTCTATGATTTAAGGGAAACAGGGGGTTAACCCAGGAAATTTTTGGTATTACAGTCAACGTGCAGACTACTTCAGCCACCGCAACCCTCCTAATAAAATAATGAAAAAATTTCAATTAATAGGTTATTTAAATTAATAACCAGTTAAAATTATTAAATAATATGATATTTCCAAAAATTTTTTTGCTTTTAAAATTCGTTGATTTTCGTATCATTTCCCTCTCATCTTCAATCATACAAATAAGAAGATTTTCTGCAGAACACAAATAACGATTTCCTTAGACTATCTTCTACTCGGCCTGCAGACTGACAGTTACCTAGATCCGCTTCTAGGCGAGGTATTACATTTTATTGTAAACTACATCGAAGCACAGGGACAGTGTGATAGCGGCCATAATATATTAAAAATATTTTTCGCAACTCAAATTTCTCCTTGTAATTTCAGTTAATATTATCGGAATGACCTTGAATTCGACTACTGTCATTATTGCGCATTTTTGTAGTAACGTTCCAATGGCTCCTAAAAAGTATGTACGCCAGTCTGAACGTAACAACGGATATATCAGTGGTAATTTATTAGAATATAACTGGCAGATAAACTACTGCAATAATTGATTAAATTCTTTTGCTATCAACCGAATAATACACGCTTTAAAAGCTGTCTTTACTGATGTTCCATTTTAATGAACAACTGTTTGACTGCGTTTCACCGATTAGTATTTTAAATGAGTTGGTATAGTACCTTCAATACTTTTAGCAGTTTGCATTTATTAATTATTTAAACCTTGAAAATAATTAAAACTAGAGGGATGAAGGAGAACGTCAGAGCATATTTCACGAGCTCTGCGACTTACTCGTCTAAACGTGCACGTTTGAAGTTCAACATTTTCTAACTTATACTAATAGAGCAATACTCAGAATATCATAAAAACATTTAGCATTTTTTCTGGTGCACATTAGTGTCTCTTTGTGTCAGTTATTGTTGGTATCGGTACCTTTGCCGATATTGTGTAGCAGCAGCGAAGTACGGATGCCTCCGTAGCCTAGTGATTGAGCAGTAGCCTATCCATCTGGAAGTAAGCTAGTTGTTGATAAAAAAAATTAAAAGTTTTTATTTATTTATTTAATGCAGGTACAGGGTGGCACCAAAGTCAAATATTGAATAACTTTTTCGTTTATATATTTCTTTAAATAATTTTTTTTTCAGATTGTAAAAATAGCAACTGGAGAAAAAATAATGGGGAGATTCACAACTGTATAGACAACCAGAAAAATATAATTGCATTATTTCAATCAGCGATCAATATTTTGAAATCCGATTATGGATGATAAAGCTCATTTTTATATAAATGGCAGAGGGTGCCCGATCACCAGGAAAATCCAAGGAAATCATCAACGCCAAGTGCAAACCATTAAGTGTACAGTAAGATATTGTAACCGTAAATGGAGAGCGATATCGGTTTTTGATGAAACAATTTTTACGTCCTGCGCCTTGAAAAAGACCTGAGATGTGGTTTCAGCATGATTTTGCTACTGCCCAAACTGCCCGAGACACAATAGCACTTTTGGACAGTGGAATTTTTGGAGAGCGAATAATTTCCAGAAATTCGAAATCTAATTGGCCAGCGCGTTCGGCAGATTTTTTTGCCCACTACTATTTTTTATAATAGAATTTATAATCTTAAAAAAAGAAAAAATATATATATAAATAGGGTCATAGGGTGAAGGGTTTGCCTTTTACGAATATGGATCGTTTAACATCCGAAGAACGCGAAAACATAGTTAAAACTTACTATACAAATGTGGTAATTTTTCGAGCATTACGGAGTGATTAAGGTCATCATAATTAACCTATTGTGCAATTAATTTGCAAGATTATAAATAAATTTTAAGAGACTGAAAGCGCTACAGATGTATTCATACCTGTGCATCATTGCAATGTACGTACTGCCGATAATATCGGTTCTGTTAGTGAAAATTACATTTTATGTTCTTAATTAACTTCTTTAAACTAATAAATAAGTAGAAATGTTCATTTTAAGCGATTCACATGAATTTATTATGAACCACGTGAAAAGAGGGAGGTATGTTTTATTTAAGTTACGGTGTTTAACTTTTCTTATCCGTCATTTTGAAGTTATTTAAAATAGGTTATAAATGTATGTTTTTGCCGTAATAACTTTATATTTTGCTTAATAATTTGCCTTTTCTACAGCACTCTTAGTACTTATAAAATGGAAAATATTAAAATTTCTTTAGCTAAATATTTCTCTTGCTGCATTTAAAACCATTTAGTTTATTAATAGAGGAAACAAGAGGTACTCATGTATTCATTTTCCAAGTTCATTGTGTATAAACTTTATAATTATCCTTTAAATTGCACATGAAGGTTGCTATTATTAAGTTTCACACTTTATTGGTTGATTTTCTTATTCCCTGTATTAAGATCGATAATGTTTATGATGAAATTATTATTTGATAGATCAAAGTTCAGATTTAATTAATTTCCTATTAAAAAGCCTAGTAAATAATGTTGCGGAAAGTGCAGAGGCCAAATAAAAAATATAAAAGAAAGCCATGGTGATGGTACGAGTAGTTAGTTTATTAAATATAATTTATTTCGCATGTGATGCTTTATTTTCTACTTTTATAATGATGTTCATCAATATGCACGTTGAAATTAATGTTGATGACATGTGGTTTTGGCACATTCCACACAGCGATGAAAATAATTTACTAAACGAAGCGTTTGATGAACGCTAAATTTAGTACTTCTGGCAATGCTTTTGAAGTTTTAGGAGGTGTTTTTTATTATTCGGTATTTTTTTTAATCATTCTCACTGTTTCTGCAGATGTGAAAGAAACTCTCTTTGAAAGAATTTCTACGAATTTTATGAATATTGGCGATTAGCTCCTATTGCCTATGTATCTTCTGCATCTACATGGAGGCACTACGATACTTCACCCAAAAAAATTTATTGATACTTCCATAGAGTAAATAAAAAGCAGCAATTAGCAACCATTTCATTGCTAATAAATTGCGCTAAGACCGAAGAAAGAATGCAAAATAGTTAACAACGAATGTCCTTTCTTCTTTTTAATAAAAAACCTTTTTTGTACAATTTTCCAGGATTTAAGTGTAATGCAGTGCGATAACATGGATTTGTATGACGAAGGCGTTTAAGTGAAAACACAACGTCATGGGTCCAAAAATATTAATGGGTTTAGAAAAAAACAACAAGACTGTTGCGATGATAGTGCAAGTGCAAGGGAAGCTAAGACGTCATTTCACTAGCACCATCAAAAATTACAACAACTACAAAAACAAGAATTAAATGAAGCTAAAATACAACATGGTGATAGTGTATCCAGAATGGTAGACGGGAAAATCTACATATGAGCTGCTATTTTCGAAAGTGTTATAACTCCATACAAATGCAACAATTTGCAATTTCATGATTAAAATTTTGTAATCAGTGGAACAGTAAAATCGTTGTAGTTCTTAAACCGGCAAACTTAAATTTTTTAAATAAACACATTATGAGAAGTTGAAATACGTACGAAGCTTTTCAGAGAAAAAAGTTACGTTTTACTCAGCAATGAAATTTTGCTATGTTAAAAAAAATTTTTTAAATCTCTATATGTGCAATTTTATAATTGGAAGATCAGAATTTTGCTTATTTAATAAATTAAAAGATTAAAAGGGTAAATTGTGGAAGAAAAATAAAGTCATCAAAAAAATATATAAAATCAAAAAGTGATTTTTTCAACAGTTTCGGCCACCTTCTCACGAAGTGTGTCACTGTGCATCATGAGATTGTAAACCGTTTCGATGCAGTATTTTCAAAAATTCTCGAAAATAAAATTTTGAAAAAATTACTTTTAAATTTTAAACTTATGATTATAAATATGATTCTAATTTAAAAAAAAATGCTTTTTTCCCGAAAAATATAAGAAATATATTATTACATACCTTATGATATTCTCATAAAGTATTTGAACTGAAGAACACATCCAACGAAATAGCGAAATATTTATTATATAAATAAAATAATTTTTCTTAATACTTTTTTTTAACCTTTTTTATTATTTTAACAATCTATTTTTTTTAAGCTTTAAGGTTTTTTCTCTTTTTATTTTTATTTTTATATTTATTTTCGATATTTCGTTAACCTTCGGTTAACATCTTCAGGAAATTTTTTTTTTTTTTTTTTTTAAATTGCCTGAAGATGTTAACCGAAGGTTAACGAAATATCGAAAATAAATATAAAAATAATAAATAAAAAGAGAAAAAACCTTAAAACTTAAAAAAAGTAGATTGTTAAAATAAATAAAATAATTTCAATCTCATGCAGAAATAAAATATATCAATTTAAGCGATGTACAAGAAGTACTTATGTGTTTTTTTGTAACAAAATTTATTAGACAAATAGACAAAGATTTTTAGTTTTTTTTTAAAACAATACTACTTAGTATACTGCTGGACTCTAAGCTGAACTTTAATCACACATCAGTTTTATGATAAATAAAACGTTGCGAAAAGGAATTTGATGATCCTTGTATCAAGGAAATCTTATATATATCGCTTGTTTGGCCGAATCTGGAATATGGATCGATTGTATGGGATGTTATTTATCCAACATTTGGTTCCAACAAGACGACGCAGATTGCCATACAGTGCGCTTAACAAGCGATTTATAGCAAAATTGGTGACAACTTTATTTCCAAAAGTGGCCTTGTTCACTGGCCCCCTTTAACATGCTATACAACACCTGTGGAATACTTTGCGGCTATATTAAGTCATTCTTTTTTTTTTTTGCCAGAAACTCTTCAAGCATTGGAAGACAATATTCAAGCTACCATTGACGCCATACGGCCAGATTTATATGAAAAAGTAGTCAGACATCATATTTAAGAAATAAATGCAATGGAAATATCTACCAGTTCAATAATACAATATTTCTATCTTGTATTATCTTTTTAAGTTCTCATCGAGCGAAAAAAAACACCCGAGAGTTGTAAAATTTTGTTTAAAAATAAATTTTCAAAATCGTTTTTTATAGAAACAGAGTTAATTTTTAAGTCGCAAAAAGATTTAATAAAATAGACAATTGTAATTAAAAATTCACTCGCTTAATAAATGTTGAACAATTTTAAATATGTTGTTCTTTTTGGTATTTTTTCATTAATATTCCAGACGCGGTTCTTTGTGCAATGTTGAGAAATTTCAGTAAATTTTAATATTTCTATATTCGGTACGATGTTTTTTTCTTTTATCATATTTGTGTAAAATTAAAAAAAACCCGAAGTAACAAAATAGCTTTTGTCCAGATATATTGGCGAAATATTTCACTGTGCATTATTGTCAAGGGCGTTCCTGACAACCAGTACTTCTTTGTACCATTTATGTAGCATTGTTAAGTATTAAAATGAAATTCAATAAAGGAAAATACCCTACAGTTGTGAAACTTAAATACATAAATCGAATAAATTAATTGCTGTGGAAATTTAGGTGTGTGTATTTTGTGTTTCAAATGTTTGTTAAAGAATCCTTTGATTCTTCTGCTATGAACTGTAACATGTTAAATATTAAATAGAATTTATCAAACAATTTATATTTGTACAATAAATACTCACGTATTTGTATAGTGTACTGTCAGTTCAACTGACAAACGATGTTAGTTAAATATAACACGTACAAAGGATGATGTCGTACAAAATACGTTCAAATTATATTGCAGATAAAATAGACATGATAAGCAGCTGTACAAATGCTAAATATGTTATTTCGGTTTTGAAGCAATATTAAATTATTGTTATAGAGAAGATGAAATAAAACAAAATAAATTAGTTCTTTGTTATTGTGAAAGCTCTACATTTGTTATGAAAAAACCTACAACTAAATATGTATAGAAAATCTGTGAATATTCAAACGAAGTGTGGGCCAAAACTCCCCATGCGGTTTAAAAAGTTAATAAATTTTTGTTTCATTTATGCAGAAGAAATAATGGAGAGCTTCACAACTGAACAGACAACCAGAATAACAGAATTATTATTTAAATTTTGACGAAAAGAGCACATTATCGACATTTTAAAGTCTGAATTTCGGCCTCTGAAGTATTTTTTTCTGGGACCAGTTCTCAGGATATGTCTCCTACGTATGCAATGCATGCATGTTTTTTTTGTTTTTCTATTTTTATAGCAGTGTTGCAGCGTCTCTGTTGTAAAGAAGATGCATTCATATTTAGAAGCTCTGTTTGGTAGGTATTTTGTTAATTATTTCACAATACTGACCTAAAATGCGAACCCTCATATTTATAAAATTTTAAAGGAGTTTGAAATATATATTTTTTTTAAATTTTTCATAGAAAATTTTCTTAAAATAAATTTCAAATAAATCATATTTTTTTTTATGAATACAAGCCCAAAATTATAAAATTTTTTCTTCGGTTTTTAAAAATGTTTCATTTACATTTCCTATTTTTAATCGTTTGTTCACAAAAAAAGACATTACTCGAAACCTCTTTTGCTTACGATTAAAAACTCGGAAGGTTGCTCTTAAGATTGCTGCTGTCATCATCGATGCAAATTATTGCATAATGAGTGAGAGAATCCCAAAAGTGAAAAAAAAAACTCGAAGTGACGAGTAGTGTATACGACTGCCAGGATTCCGCTGATATAACAAAACCTTAAATCGATTTGTCGAAAATCTTTATTTATTTTTTTGATTATGCGAAAACTTCAGTTAATTAATCATTTCTTTAATAAGTTGAAGCTGATAATTGATACCTTTACATGCAATGAGAATTACATACGATAGTTATATACTAAGAAACAAACTAAATCAAAAGAACAAATTTCTCATATTCTATTTATAGAAAATAATAAATATATAAAGCTAATAATTTACATCTACTGGCAACCACACACACACACCGTGGACAAAACACGAAGAACGCTGATGATGAAAGTGTAGCAACTTTCAAAAACGGCACGTTGTTCCGTTCTGCTAGTGTATGGCAGTGTTATTTACCATTTTGTTCTTTGTTTGTTTCTTATCTATCGCATATATGTAATTCTCATTGCTTGTAAAAGTATCAATTATCAGCTAACCTATTGAAGAAATGATCTTTATCTATTGTTAGAATTTTTAAGACGATTTTTTCAATGCTGTATCTGTTCATTATTTTAAGCTCTTAGTATCACTATAATATTAAAAAATAAATATCATAAAATTATTAAGAAATATATACGTTTGTTTTTTCTACTTAGAAAACTAAACAATGCGTAATAGTGTGTACGTTAAAATTATTTAAATCCATTGAAAGTATGCTATTTTTGAACCTTGTATCTGTTGATTGTTTTTCTTCGCTAAACGTTTCTTTTTTTACATTCTTTATTCTGGGTGGTATTATGATGCTGACCAAAATATTTAAAATTAAGTAAACGTTCCACTTCAACTTTTTGTGAGATTTTTTGATTTTGCCTCAGCTATTATCCGCATTATCATCAACTTTATCCTCATCAGATTTAACAATATAATCATGGTCTGTCTTCTATAGTATGTTGGCAGTCAATTTTATTTATCCTTGCTAACTTCGCAACTTAACTTCCTTTTCATGAAGTGAACCTTGAGTACTTCGTTGATATTTGTATGGATGCAGTAGCATGGAAGTTTTTCTATTTGTTTTGGTATCTCATAGAAAACATGACGTTGTTTACCAACAACCGCATTGGCTCTTCAACTTTTTTTGTGCTAATGGTGAAGGAAAAGGACAAAAATTACTATGCTTAGCTAGTGGTAAGAGACTGGTAATGTTGACCATTTATGAGAAAATTTAAGTGCATCATAAATGTGCATGCAGTGATACTATATACTGCTCTGCATATAAATCGGCTTTGCTTTATGCATAATTAAATACGTACTATCGTCGGTTTTTCTGCAGTGAATTGTAATAAATTGGTAAGAAGGCACTTTGTCCCACGAGGCCATTAAAATATTTAGAAGTCTATAAAATGAGTGTGTTAAGAGAAACAAAGGCCAAAAAAATATCCTGAAATTCATATTATAAAGGGACTATAAGCAGTCAAGTTAAAACAAATTCGTGAGCACAAAAGAGAAATTTATCTAAATTTTTACACCTCAATGATTCCAATAATTAATTATACACCCAGCACACCGCTGATTGCATTACACATCCATATATATACATACATCCATACATAAATTAAAATGTTAAACGCATGTATGAGCACTAGGCACAAAATCTTTAACCTTTTTTAGCTGTAGTTAAAAGAATTTAGAACAATTTAGTGTGTGTTTACTTTTGAAACTAAATTATTATAAAGAAAATATTTTGCCTAATCTTCTAGTCTAAAAAAACAAACACTGAACGCGTAGAATATTGTCAATTTAAGGAAAAATTAAAAAAAATTAAATTAAAAAAAGGACAACAAAATATATTTCAAATAAAAAAGAATACTCTTATTTGTCAGTGGCAATTTGAACATCTCCACACACAAAAAAAACACTTTTAACCCCCAATACGCAGTGGCCGGAGCAGTATGTATGTTAGAATCTTGGAATATTAATTAATAAACCAATAAAAGTCCCATTTCAGAGCGGAACAGACTAAAATTCTAGTTGAAATTTAAATATATGGACGAACGAAAATTAACAATGATACTGGAAACATATTAATTTTATAACAAATCCACAACATTCTAATTATTTCAAAATTTAGTTAGTAGCCTTTATTTCAATATTCCTTTTGATTTATTTCAATATAATTTTATTTTCTTTTGTAATGATGGTTTTTCCACATGAATTGTATGATGGTACCCAGGTACCTTGTCATACTGTTAAGGGTGTTAGGTCTAATCAAAATATTTCCTGAGCTCAAAGTCGGTATTTATTTAAAATTTATTAAAAGTTAGGAGTCCTCAAGACGTACCCGGGTACCTTGCTACTCACGTTAGAGTAGTCAGAGTGAAATAATATTTAATTTAAAACATTAATTGAGAAAAAACCTGTGAATTGTAAGAAAATTTAAATTTCTTGTCGAAAAATACAATAAATAAATCAATTCCATGACAAAAGAAATATATTTTTAAAATTAAAGCAAGATTTTCCTTGTTAATAATCCATATACGAACTGAATGTAGAGACATCTAGTCATTTGTAATTTCACTCACCTCTATATTTTTCATTATTCAACAATCGTAAATGAGACTTTACCTGATTGCTTGCCTCGCCTTTACCATTCATGTATGACTTTGTTCGCTTTATACACAAATACACATTCACAAAAAACACAGATAGATGATTTGAATAGAGCTTCCAAAGTTGTAAAAATCATTGTCTCCTCAAAGTTAAAATTACAATCCGCATATGTACAATAATATACATACATTCATACCTATGTATGTATAACTGCATATGTGTTATTCATATCTTCATTTCATACGTAACTAAAGCAGAACCCATTCGCAGCTGCATTACAAAGGATTACAGATCACTGCTTCAAACCAATGCAACATTTCACTTTTTGTAACCGAAGTAATTCCGTGACCTCATTTTGGTCAAAATTAAAAAAAAGGAATACCTTAAAGGCAGTGACATGATGTTATGTAAAAGAATATTCCCACAATATAATCACTTCTACAATATTTGTTTATGCTGATTGAAATAAGCAGTTGGCTTTAATTGCAATTTATTGAATTTAACTCTCATGCGATTGTCAAAGTGCACACGTATCTCTGGCGTTTTCAAATTAATTTTTTATAGCAGTTGATGACTCTCGTACTTAATATTCTTGAGAAGCCCTAAATTTTAATATTTTATTTCGGACAAAGAAATAAGTTTAGAAAGGCTTAGTACATCAAGTTTCTCCCAACATTTCGGCTACTTTTATCCATACTTATGTATTTTATTTTATTACAATTCATTCTGACTAGCATTAAATAAATATAAAAGAATAAATTTAACTTGTATTGGGGATTAATTTTATATAATATCATTGTCAACCGAAGGTTGAGTAATGGTAAAAAATTAAATTTTAAAATTTAGTAGATGTACATCGAAAAAAAAAAATACTTTTTGTAAAAAACAATTTTTGCAAAGGCTACTGGTTTTTTTTTTTTGATTTTATTCGCCGCATAAACGTAAAACTAACTCTTTTTGTTTAGCAATTATGAACATAATTCCGTAATATTGCCGCACAACTCTTACAACAGTTTTTTATGTTTTATTAACTCTCTATAGTCATATAAAATATTGGCGAAAGAGAATATATTATATAATGGGGAATTTGATATCATAAGAATGTTTTATCAGTAATGCAGTCTCTATTATAAGCAGGAAAACTTATGCACAAATTCATATAATACAATTTTTTACCTAAAGTTTATATGTTAATAGGAATGTAAATGATTACATAATCGTATATTCAAAAGATTTTATTTTTATTAGAAAAAGAATAAAAGATTTCTCTATTTCGCGCATACATTCTTTTTTACTATTCCCGATGGAGTTTGTAGGAGTTTCATAAAAATAAATTCTTTTTTTCACTTCCAAAGACAAACGAACGCAGTTTTCATATTAAAAATACGATTTGCAAAGAATAATTTGCATAAAAATGTGTTTTATTTTTAACATGTAATGTTATTCTACGTAAATTACGTTGCAGTTATTCGCATAACACGATAACGTTTATTATGATTTTATTTTGCACTTGAAATATGTATGTACATGGGTACATGTGTATGTATTAAATAAATTTAAAAAAATTTTATCTCAAAAGAAACATCAGAGAAGCTTTCTTTACACGTTGTTGAATATTAAAACAAAAACTTTTGTCGAATGAAACGATACATTAAGTTTTGACGTAATCTTTTCTTTTATTAAAATTACTATTTATTTAAATTTAAAAAAAATATTGACGCTAAATGAGTTTAAACTGTGTTTAATTTGCCAAATGTAATTGAATTAAGGTTTTTTTGAATCTTGAACCAGCACTCAGGATCTGACCCCTACACATGCGATGCATTATGCTGGAATTAGAGGAAAGGGATAGTAGTAGAAGAAATGACAGGAAGTGAAGCTTCCCATCTTACAAATATGCTTTTGCATGTTCTTCGTGTTATAGCAATGTTGTACCACCTCCTATCATTACTCCCACTATGCCTTCCCACTACTTCCAGCAAAATGCACCGCATGTGTAGGTGTCATCCCCTGAGTTCTGGTCCAAGAGATAAAAACAGTTAATGTTTTTAGTTCTTTTAGTATAATTAAACTTTAAACAGTAACTATCGATTAACTTTCTTAGGAAAACTGTATTGATTTTTTGAGAGCTTTAATTTTCTGATATTGGTTAGCACATTAAGGTCGTAGAAACAGAGATCTGGTGGATGGATACTAGAACGGGATACTTGAAGTGCATGGCCATTGATGCAGAATATTAATTGTTTCGATGCAAAAACATTGATACGAGTATATCAAACTTAAAGATTCGACTTCAAATGCTAAAGTTTAAAAAAGCGACCAATACATTCGGCAAAAAAATGTTATTTTTCGAAAATGCCGTCCACAAATACTTTATATTGGGGGCTTACGGCGCATTTTTTTTGTCTGTATGGTGGTACGCTCTAAAATACCTACCTGCGCTTCGACGACTTTTTTAAAATGAAATTTCACTTTACAATCGAGCAAGAAATTTTCACGCAAGTTATCTACTTCATGTTAATGCGCTATGCGAATAAAAAGTGATGAATTAACTATGAACTCAATTTTATCATTTATTAATTTAATTTTATTAGTTATATATATATATATTGATTAGGGTGCGGCGATTTGAAAATCTTAATGGGCGCTTCGCGTTTCTGATTCTTGGGATTGTACTAAGCAAAAAAGTCCACTAGACCATACGTCTACGGTGAAAATCGAGCTGGCGCATTTAGACTTGATCAGACTTCTTTCACGTTTTTTTGGACATTTTGGCCTATAACAGCCAAACCATTGAGATTTTCGATCCAATACTAAGACAAAAATTGTAGCCAAGACAATAGTTAAGAACTCTCTAGTACATCGCAAAAGCATTGGAACGCTCCTTCAGGCAGTTTTGGCCTTGTGAAAGTGCAAATTATTCGTGAAAATATTGATAAATTACCATTTTCAGTTGTTCATAGCGCAAAATCATAAAAATGTTCTATTTCTTGCTTTTTCCACTTTTTTATCCAAAAATATAATGTTTTTTTACAGTAAACTAACAAAAATGCATCAAATGAACTGAAAACAATAGAAGAATAAAAAATAAGAAATAAAATAAATAGAATAAATAAAGAAATAGAATAAAAAGTTTGCACTTTCACAAGGCCAAAACTGCCTGAAGGAGCGTTCCAATGCTTTTGCGATGTACTAGAGAGTTCTTAACTATTGTCTTGGCTACAATTTTTGTCTTAGTATTGGATCGAAAATCTCAATGGTTTGGCTGTTATAGGCCAAAATATCCAAAAAAAAACGTGACAAAAGTCTGATCAAATCAAAATGCGCCAGCTCGATTTTCACCGTAGACGTATGGTCTAGTGGACTTTTTTGCTTAGTACAATCCCAAGAATCAGAAACGCGAAGCGCCCATTAAGATTTTTTTCCTTCCATACTAATCGCACCACTCTAATATTGATATAATAATTATAAATAGTAATTCAACAAGATTATATATTAAAAATGGATTAAGTAAATAGAATTAAAAAAAATATACAGGGTGACGCAGAATGAACTACATATATGACAGCGCATAGAAAAAGGGACTTAAGGGTAAAAAAAAACAAATTTCACTTTTTTTTTTTGATGTGGACAATATCTGAGCATCGAATGAGACCGATCCGATGCCCCAAAAGTGTTCCCTCCCAGAGATATGCGCGTTTTATGAAAGTGAAGTACACTAAAGATACACGTATTTAAATCTTTAAAATGGCTCTCCTAAACAAAACCAGTTTTTACCCTTAGGTCCCTTTCTATTTTGCGCGTCACATATATGGTTTGAATTCTTTATAACTTTTTAAATATTATTTTGTCTTTGTTTTTTTTTCAGCATTTTGTGAAGAAGACCTGGGAGATTAATTATGAATCATTACACCGATCGAACACAGCACATATTGCAGGTGCCTCAGTGGCTTTGTTAAGGGACATATTCGGCGAACGCATTATTTCGAGCACAAGCGATTTTTGCTGTCCCCCACGTTCACCAGATTTAACAGCTCCTGACAGTTTTCTTTGAGGATATTTGAAAGAAGGAGTGTACTTTAACAAACCAAGAACCGTACTCCAACTAAAAACCAACATTCAAAATGAAATCATGGCCAGTACACCTGAAATTTTGCGAATACAAACGTAATTTTGGGAAAAGTTATGGAAAATATGCTAAAAAGAGCACGTATGTGCAAAACAGAAAATGGACATCACTTACAGGATATCATTTTGCAAAGATAATTGCAAAAAATTGCCCAATAATATACTTAATAATATTTAAAAAAAGAAAAAATTATAATAATCGCATAAATAAAAAAGTTATAAACCATTTAAATCATACAGCTCATTCTGTGCCACACTTTATTAACATAAAAAATAAAAAGAGCTTCTCATCATACTATTTTTGCCATCACATATTCTTTTTTTTGTGAATTCGTTCGTTTCTTTTTTAAACATACAATTTGTTTTGCTATCAACATTTTATTACATAAAACCGAAAATAATGACTACGTTTTTACTAAGATATGTTACGTCAATACGTGCATGTACGTACATAAGAACTTAACTTTAGCACGTTCTGTAAACAAATAAAAATCCAATCTTTTCCACCTTTTCATGCTGCATATTTGCCGTGTTGTAACTTTCGTTCTTATCTGTTTTTTTAAAGCAAACAAAGCATTAAGTAAATCAAAATATGTGAGATTTTATAGGCGTTATGTGGCAATGGATTTTTTTTTCAATTAAATGGAATGTTCTTTTTTATTTATTTATAATAGGCAATGCATTTTAATATTACTCTTGTCGTTTCGTTATATTTTTATTAATGAAAACATTCTTATGCATGTGTTCGTATATCGTCAGCGAATTATTGGTTTGGCGCATATGCCACAAACTCTGAATGGAGAAGAAGAGCAAAGAAGGTTTGCATAAAGTTTTCTCACCACTGCTTAATGCACATGTTCTGAGGAAAAATGTAAATTTTTATGAAATTTTCTTTCAATTAAAAAAAGTTAATACCCTGTTTTTGAAAATTAAAAAACTTGCTTGAGCGGCATATGAAAAACTTATTTTCGAAATGTTGCTTGTTCTTGTTCCATATACATAGAAACATATGTGTAGTTCTTAAGTTATGAATTGATTTTAAAGGGTTTTTTTCCTTTCGACTGGGTTTGGTACCCATTGGGTTGCATTATAAGAGATTCGCTCTCTAAACCTGAAAGGCTTCGGGAACAGTGGCAGTATTTTCATTAATTTTAATTTATTTATTTAATTGTAACTTTATTCTAATTTCGACACTGCTTACATTTATTTTATTTAGGATATTAAATTTAAGTTCTAATTTTTTTTAACATACGTTTATAATAATATTACATTTTTGTAAAAAGGCACAATTAAATAACCTAAACTAACCAGTTATTCGTTTTCCACCGGTTTTTTTTTTTAATTTTTATATATTTCTAAATGCACTGGATCAACTTCACTTCCTGAAAATAAAACTAAAAGAAAATTTCTTACATTTTGTATGACAAAGTTGTTAAATACCCCTTTTTGGCGGCTTGTGAAACAAACTAATAATCAATAATAATGAATTTTGGATTTAAGCAGAGGAAATTTAAAATAGTATATGTATATACCCCATATTTAACTCAATTTTTTGTTTAATGTTCGTTGCGCCAAACTAATAATAAGCTGACGATATATGTGCTACGTTTGTATAAATTTGTTTATTTTATAAAATATAATTTTCTTCTCTGCCGATTTTTTTGTTTTTTTTTTTATTGAATCGTGAAGTACATACAGCGTAACTTCATTTTTGTAATTCTCATATCGAAAAATTTTTCACGTGAATTGAAAATTTATTTTAATTTATTTATTATTGAAAATTTTATTCTTTACTTTGTCCTTCTTCAACAATTAATACATATTTATTTACAATTTGCAGTAAAGGCTGCAACTTTTGCGAACTGTGGCGAAAATAAATCGGTGTGAATCGGCTTGACGATAAGTATTAAAGATTCTTTAAAATTCATACAAAAGGGTAAAATTGTTTAATCTTTTTAAAGCAAATGGAAAATGTTTTATAATATTTACTTCAATGTTGTAAAAAAAGAAAAACTTAAATGAAGTTTATTTATAAATTAGATTTGGGAATGTCATTTCCATTGGATTTTTATTCCAACTCCCACAGCACATTTGCACCGACTACTTGGGTCAAGCGTTGTTTTGTAGATTAAGGTCAATAATTTTGTTTTCTATCCCCAATACACATAAAGCTGCATACAATTTAAAATTCTACTTACTATAAAGTTGAATTGCAAAAGTGTAAATGAGGACGTAATTTACAAGGTAATTTTCTGAAAATGGTAAAAAGAAGGAAAGCAGGAAAAAGTATATTATTTTGGTAGCTTTTTTTTGGCTTGGACCGTCACTCAGGTATGACCCTAAGATAAGCAATGTATTATGCTGGAACTAGGAAATAAGATTTTGGAAAGGGATAGCGAAAGTAGTGCTTATGGACATTCGATTTGTTAATTTTCCACGCCAAAAGTGACTGGACAGACATGTGTAGTGCAGATAGAAATATAAATAAAATATGGAAAAGAATAGTTAATACGAGGAAAACATCTCTCCGAAAGAACACTTAAAAAACATTTTATGAAAATAAAAATAGGATATACGAGAAAAAAATTGTATTTCTCCTTAAGGACGAATATCAAAAAGTTTGCCATTTTTTCTATTTTGTTTTTAATAAAAATTATATACGAGTATTATTGCAGAAAGAGAAAAAAACAGAATACAATCATTTTTACACCTAACTAACTTTTATAATTATAATTTTGGGCATTTTAGATAGGTAGTAAGCCACATAATTTATATAAAATATGAATTGTGAAAGGCATGCTGTCAAATAGTATTCAAGTTCCATCAAAAGACACAAACTTTAAAAATCGTAATTTTTCAAAATTTCAGTCGCTTTGAGCCACCTCTAAATTTCTTTTGTCTGGCCCAAAAGTTTGTATTTCTTAGTTATTTTGCTATTCGCATATTTGTAGGGATGGTTTAACCACCTTTTTATAGGGCAACCTTAAGGTGGATCATCAACTTACACAATTTTAGAAAAAGGCTTAAAATTTCAAATGTTTCTACAAGAATTAATAATCGACAAAACTTCTTCATTTAAGTCAACAAATTTATAAAATTTTATGTTTATATTGAAATCTAAAATCTATTTTCATTTTATGATGTTTTTTTTAAATCTAGGACATGTTTGTTTTCACGTGCTTGGAAATGTTAAATTTCACAGAATTTTAAAGCAACAGAATTTAGAATTAAATGAATAATAAATAAATTATAATTTTTACATATGCCATAAATTTCATTTCTATACCAACTGACCAATTCTGCAAATTAAATTTTTATTTTTTTAAATTTGTATTTCCCAGTTACACTAAATCCATCGTGAAATAAAAAAAATATTCTAACCTTTAACGTGACGTAAAATATTTAGCTGAAAATCATTTAATTTTGGTTTTTGTTCAAAATGATAAATGAATTTTATACCAGCAGCAACTCATGCAGAAATAGTATCACGTCATCACTGTTCCATAATGCTGACAAATGCAATTTTCGTGAAGCAAATATTTTTTGCTTTTTTTTTAATTTATATGACATTTTAATCATTATTTTTTATTTTATAATGTTTTAGAAAAAACGTTTTTAACAACATACACACAACAACGGGAGGGTGGCAATGGTCAAAGTAGTCTGAACGTTGACTACAAAACGAAAAATTTTCCTGGCTTCAACCCCTGGTTCAGACTCATAAAAACATATCGCATTTTTTCTGATGAGCATTTCTGTGTCTTTGTGCCAGTTGTTGTCGGAAGGGTTCAGTGGCAAAGGCGTAGTCACTGATTACTGAACAGTGACGGCTTCAGCGGTATCCAATCCACAGGCACATCAGAACTCCATCTTTCGTTGGTATTGTGTAGCACCGGCGAAATAAAATAATTATTAAAAATGGCTATTAAAAACGAAAAGATTTCAAAAATCGAAATTTAATACGTCTCCTTTACATCAGAGACGCTACAACACTGCAGTAAAAACCAATAACGTGCAAAAAGCAGTGTTGGAAGCTTGACCTCCTGTCATTTCCCCTACTATACCTTTCCTATAGTTCCAGCACAATGCATCGCATGTGTAGGGGTCATCTTCTGAGTGCTGGTCCAAGATAAAAAAAACAAAACATGTATTAAATTACTGGAAATACGTGTCCATGAAAATAGTCGAATGTCTGACCGCACTTTAAGTTTTTGCTTATTTGTGGTTTTAAATTTGAATTCTATACTTAAGTGTGATCGGAGACTTTTCTGATATACATTTTCTTAGAACATTTCAACTAATTCCATTACAGTTTTAGTTAGTTAAAGGTGATTTTTGCGATTTAAAGAAAGAGAAGAGGAATATATTTTCTGACCATATCGTATATCAAAAACGTAATTATCAACAAATTTTCTTTGCTGGTTTACCACAGAAGTATGAAACTTTAAAACGGCTGTAAAATGAGTGTGTTCAAAAATAACGTATGTGCCTTCGAAGTCTTTATTACTAAAGACGAGTTTGTTTTTCAGACAGTTGCTTTTTAAAAATATTATTACTATTTATTGAAAATAGAAATATGTATGTGTAATAAACAAAAGTAAACCCATGGATTATGTTTTTATTTATAGATTTTTGGTTTTATGTTCGGTATTCATATTCAATTCTCAATTAATTAGTTGAATTTTGAACATAAGAATCTTGGATTTGTATTCAAAAATGAGGAAAAATCCACTGAAGAGCTACGTAAGCATTAGCTAAATAGTACTATATGGATATGATTTCTCTTTCAGTTATTAAGTTTGCTTTTATAAAAAAAATAATTTATGAGAATATCATAAAGTATGTAATAATACATTTACTATATTTTTTCGGCAAAAAGCACAATTTTAAAATTACAATCATATGTATCTTCTTAAGTTCATTGATAAGGTAGCAAATATTTCACAACAACAGCCCTCTGGTAGAATTACTTTTTAAGAAGGAAATATGTAAGAGAAAATAGAGAATAAAGTTTTGAAAGATGTTCGAATTATTAAACAAATCATTGCAGTGTCATAGTGGAATTTAAGATAAAATTTTGGGATTTTACGTATAATTAAATTACATGCATTTTCATTCAAAAAACATGTTGTAAAATTGTTTTTCATAATCGTTAACTTAATCTTTAAATGGAAAGTGCTATATGCGAACAAACATAACCAATCAACATTTAATAATTAGTCAACCTTTGAGTATGATAATCAAATGTATATGCATACAATATTAATCATACGTACCGAATCAGTATCAATAAGGATGTAGATTAAAAAACAACATGCAACACTTTAGAACATTATCGGCCACGTAGAGAACCCAGAATAAGAGAGAGAAAATAAATTTGATTGCACTTAGAGAAATTTATGAATTTATTATTCTATATTATCAAAGTTTCCGAAATTTGAAAAATTGTTGAAACTGTGTATAAATATGAAATAAAATAAAGTATTCAGTACATAAACTCAAGAGTGTAAAATGTAAAATAAAAAATTAATATATAAATAAATAATAAAATAAATAAATTAATAATAATAATCAATAATACTAAAATAATATAATACAAGCGGAAAATAAAAAATAAGCAAATATAAATATAACTTCATTTCGACACCTCCTATATTTTTCAGGAATTAATATTAAGTAATAATGTGTAATTTGACAAAGTAAAAATATCCACAACACTCTTGCTACGTTAAATCTAGTTAGCTACTGAAGCAAATTTTTTTATTTTTCTCCCTTTGGTAGTTGTATTTAGAGTTTCCTTTTGTTACAATTTACGAAACAATTTTCAGATTAACTGCCTGCTTTGTAAATAAAATAAATATTTTTGTTAAGGAGGAATATATCAGAAATCTCTAATAGAGGACATTATTTTAGTTCACTCTATTAAGTTATTTGTCAGCTTCTTTTAATCTCTTTTATGTGTAATGATCTCTTAATTTCTTTTTGTATCATTTGTATGCACTTATATTAAAATAAAAGTGAGTCTTATTAACATGTACCTGGTCTTTGGTGTGTGTCTTTTTTCGTTTCTTAACATATTTAGCATTTTAGGCACGAAAATTAGCAATGAATAGGTAAATATATATAGTACTTTCACATTGTTGATAAATGAAAAAATTTTTTCCTCAGCCATTTTTATTGAAGTTGAACGTGTTTATTTGTTCCTGTTGGGGTTTTACTTTTCTTGGCATCATAAATAATTCATGAAGATGGGGAGACAACAGGCAGCAAAGTATCAAATAAGAATGTTATCGAAGTAATCTGCTGTTGTGTAAACCAAATTTTTAGATTAGAAATTTTATTTACAGTTAATAAACTTCTAAAAGAGGTGACGTACAGTGCTTTGATTCCATATAACGACGGTACAAAAATAGAAGCAGCTGTCGCAAAGTTCTGAAATTTGTTATAAGACTATAAAATACTTTAATTAAGAAATATTAAATTTTTTTAAAAAAGGAAAGGAAAGGACACATAATTATAAGTAAAGCAGCGTGGTAGGTCATGCGTTGGCGTGTAAGAATGCAGCATTGGATCTTTTGAACGTTGAAATCGACCCGTTTCGCGCAACCCCAATGCGATATTTTTGTGAAGTCACTAATCAATGAATCACTCATATCAGCGCAGAAAGACGAAGTAGAAGGAAGAGAATAGAACATGACAGAATAAGATACAAAAAGAAATAATATCTGTTGACTTTTGAAACAGGATCATCAGTCGAGAGAAGAAAATTTTTTAGTATCTTAATCGTAAAGTTATCTTCTCAAAGTGCTTTGCTTAGACTAATTATCGTCTATCAATGAATTTTAGTTTTTGAAATATCACATCAAATCTAATCAATTTATCTGGACTTTTTGTTGATTTAATTTGTAAGCATTATTTTAATAGAGATTTTAGTAGGAAGTAAAATTACAGAAAAGTTATTATAGTTATACTGAATATATAAATTTTTTAAAAGGCAAACTACAACGTAAAAACAGACGACTTAGAAACGACTACTTTTCACTCACCTGAAAAATTATACAATTTCACATTCACTAAGTGCGATATAATGTAGTTTTCGAGATATTAAACAGTGTATATAACCGTACCAATACCAGCATGAGAGGTAAAGATCACCATTTTAGAAAGTAATCGTAATATAATAATAATTTTATTAAGGATGTAATATTAGAGTTATATAAAATATTCGGGCTAAGCATTTTAAGCATTTGCGAATTTCAACATGTTTTCGAGGTTTGCTGTGCAATGTCTAAAATGTGACTTGATGTAGTTTACCTCCTACCTACAGATATACTAAATTGTCTAGTTAATGAAGTAGAATAAATCGACTTATCGGCTTTAATATTGCATTAAATATCTAGAGACTTCAGAAAGAAAACTTCAAGTGCATTTCTTCATTAAGTAAACTATCGGGTGTTTTTTAGCTGCATGAGAAGTATTGATATATTATATCTGATATTTGAAAATATCAAGCTATGTTGATATTTCTGTTTGGTAAGGTTTTGCCAAGTCATCATGAATCGTTTAATGCGAAAACAACGCTTTCAAATTCTGAAAATTTTATTTGAAAAAATAAAAAAGTTTATAGGGCACTTCGCCCATTTTACGGTCAACACAATTGGCTTAATGAGCAAGCACTTCCTTATTGATCGCTTCGGGTTAATTTTACTCTTCTCGATTCAGTCATCAATAAGTTAAAAAAATTTGCGTACACAGAAGAAAGTAAAATCAAGATTCAATTGAAAGAAACGAAGATTCAATTAAAATAATAACTAGATTACAACCTATCACAAAAAACGCAGTATTAATTAACAGTAACATAATTGAAACATTTCATTTAAGGCATAGCTAATTGCATTGTTTTAAGATAACATCAAAATTAATTAAAATAATCGTGGATTCTATTAAATTATTAATGGAGAAAAAACATTTTTTCTGAGCAAAGACTTAATTGGGAAGAGTTTGGGTATTAGTTTTTCTATGTGCTAATTTTTTTTTTGATCTTTTTCGTGTTGAATTACAGTTAATTGAATTGAGCTTGAGATATTTTATTATTTTGTGCTTTAAATTTTAAAATATTTTATAATAATTGGCAAAATAAATTTTTATAAAAAGGCGGCAAATCAAAAATTAAAAAACTCAAATATTAATAAATTTCGTTTCTGTAAAACACTAAAAAAATTATTATAACAAAAAACAACAATTATTTAAAAAAATGTTTACAATGTAAAATAATTTTAACTTCTAAATGTCTAGCACTTAACGTACCAGTGTTATAGTTAATTCGTTGTGTATATGATACTTTTATAATCTCTAACATCTCGAGTATCTATGTACGTGTATAGTTATTTTTTCAATACTCAATCCACCATTGAAGCCATGCGGCCATGCTTGTTGGAAAAAGTATTTAAAAAAATGCACTGATGGAATCGACCTTGTAACGCCTAGCCGCAGCGGAAATCATATGTAAAAAAGAAATGCTATGGATAATATACCAGATTATAATAAAAAAAATTTCAATATTTCTATCTTGTATTATCATTTCAAGTTTTATCTAAAACCACCCCCTTGTGTTATGACGGTGTTCGTGTAAATGGGCAATATGACTCTATTACTTTCTTTTAAAAGTGTTCGACTTTTTTAAACAATTTTTAAACAAGTTGTGAACGATAGTTTGCAAGTTAAACTCTTTTTACAATTTATTTTACGTATTATTCCGCAAAAATTGAATTTTTGGTATTAAAATTATTTTGAATGAACTTAATGTTGCTTAAAATTAAGATCTATACTCCTTATTAAAATTAATGCTTTCATTATTAAGCACAATTAAAACTTTTCATAAATTTTTTTATAAAATCAAACTAAATTTTAAAGTTATTAATAATCCTACGTTTGATTTTTTCAATTTCAATTAAGTCATCTCTTTTAGCAAAATGAGTCAAAGTTTTTATCCGATTCAATTTTTCAATTACAATTTTTTATTGCATAGAAAATAAATAACTTTATTCAATTATGCGTTTCTTAGAATATTCAACTAAGTTGAGACAAAACAAAAAGAATAATTTGCTTTCCATATGCATTATATGAACTTTTGTAAAGAATAAATCAAATTTTCGTTAGGTATTGAATATATTTTAGTATTCTCGAACAAAGCTGAGCATGAAGCATTGGAACACAGTCGAAAGGAAGAACAAAATAAAACTATATTATAAATATATATATTTTACCAAATTATTTCTGTTAAATCTAACAATAAACAAATTTATAAATCAGCAAAATTAAGAAAAAAATCGCTAAAGTGTATCAGCATGTGGTATTAAAAAAAGATTAAAATGGAAACCAAAAAAAAAAAATATATAGAACTCCAACATGGAACAAAAATAAAATATTAACTCTAAACTCAAAAAACTTTAAACATAAATAAAAAATATATTTTTGTAACTACAAAACGTTCCACTCTTTGTTTATTAATTTTGTTTGTTATAATTGGCACCATGTAAAGGGTGTCTGGTAGCAGATTTATATTTTCGAACTTAAATAAAAACGTAATAATTGACACAAAGTTTTACTAAGGGCATTGAATGATAGAATGGAAATTCGGATTTTATTTTTTAAAGAGTATGTTGTCCAGATCCTTCAGATCCTTTTTTAAAATCTCATGAATAATCGCTCTTTGAAGGATGCTCTTTTCCGTATTGAAAGTTGCGGATTATCACGTAAACTGCTTTCAACCAGTTCAATGTTTTTGGGAGTCCTTGAAGATCGACTAGGCTCTGGCCGTCGGGCATTCATAGCCGAAGAAGTTGCGCGGAATCTCTGCATCCACTCTGCGGATTCTCTTTACACTCGGTCCATAACTTATTCGCCGAATACCGAACTTTGAACAAAATTGTCGACGAGCAATTATGTAAGAATCATTACCCTTAAAAAATGTCTCCACAGCGAACGCGCGATGCTCACTCGACCACTGCGACATCGTGACTGACAAATCCGCACATCCGCACAATCGATAATTCCAACGGCGCCACCCTCCCTCCGCACCGTTTATTACTTTTTAAAATAATTGTATTTAAAAATATAAATTTGCCAACAGACACCCTGTATTCTTTATTTTGGTATTCGTGGGGAATCAATGCAATAATCAATGCAAAGAATTAAAAAACACTTTACTTTGATTTGTGAATCAGAGAAGTATTAAATTTGTTTTTTCATTCCATCACTGCGTTGTTTTTTTTGCCATTTTGTTTAGTATTGAACATCATAAATAAAAGATAATAAATTATGAAAAATAAAAGTTTTTAATGTTGTTTTATGGATATTAAATCTATTAAGGCTTTCAAGGTCATTACATTTGTTAGTTTTTTCTTTATTTGACCAATGTTTTGTTATAAGTATAATCGGGTGTTTCCTTAGGCTGAATTTTTTGGTAAATTTTTGTTTTTGTGTTGTTAATGAAACAAATTATTTGGATGTTATTAAATCTATTTGCTCAACGTTTCGTTGGTTTTTTTTCCAACTTCTTCAGGAGCTTTCTTTATTAAATTAAATCTGTCAAAATAATATATAATTTTAATATTACTGTATGAAAATATGTGTTATGTGGACCTTACTATTTAATTTTTACATCGGTAAATTAAAAAATTGTTTTATATATATGTTTTTGTTTAACTGGACATCACAAGCATAAGATAACTTTTCATTCCAACGTAAATAAAAGGCATTCAGGTATCACATTTTTCAAATCGTAAAGTTTTTGTATTAGTTCTTGAGCTTTAATCCGTTCTCATAAATATGAAAAAAATTAAAACATTGTTTTTTATTACTAAATATGCCATCCTTGCTTTGTAAATAACTGAAAAGTAAATAAAAGTCAACAAAAATGTGTAAAATATTGAAATAAATGCGTGTATTTTGAAATAAAAATTTAAAAACTTGCTTGAATTTAAGTTTTATTCTTATAAAATTGTCAAGTATTAATGCTTTGTGGTTCAGTAGTTGCAGTTCTGATAGAAAATAGAAAAAATGACAATGCCTCTTTTCTTTCTTTATTTTCAAATATTTTCTTGTGGATTTTGAATACTTTAACATTATACATAAAATTCGTCATTAAAACTGATTTTTGCAAATTATTTTAAACAGAACTGAAGAAACAACAGGATTCTTTGCTATTTGAAATATATTTTTAACGTTTCTTTTATGTAAGTGCTCTTAAGGTAACAATTCCGAATTTGAAATGAAAAATTTATGCATTTAATGTTTTCTGGAGAAGGCTAAAACGTTTTTATTTTCACTTTCGTACAAATTTGGTATCTGTGACACATCCGAATATTTTCCTTTTTTTTTTTTTCTTTAACATAACAAAACAATTAAAGCTTTAATATAATTACATACAATGAGAATAGAGTATTAAAATAGCAACTTTGCTTACATATTTTAACTTTTTTTTGCAATTTAGTTAAAGACATATTTTAATAATAAACAAAAATAAAATCTTATGACATAAAATACATAACAGAATAATGATAGCAACGATAATTGAGCATAAAATGAAACAAATTATACATATAAGCCGTTTATTTTGAAAGTGGCATACGTCACTTTTCAAAAAAATCTAGTTAAATAGCATTGATTACAATTTAATGTATCTCCTCTGTTTTAAAAAGATATGCGCTCTCATTTGATTGCAAATTGCCTAAAAATGAGGGGAAAAAAATGGGAAAAATAAATTTTTAGAAAATATTGAAATATGTGTATATTTTAGCCGTTTACCACACATATTTTTATTTTAAATAATTGTTTATTACTATTTTTTTGTTGTATTGTTAAATCAGTTTTTGTTATGTCTGTGACTTTAATGCCAAGTTCAGCAAACACAGCATCCGCATGAGGGGTTTTTCACAATATTGAAAAAATTGCAAATAATTGAAAGCGATGATATTCACAATTTTATTCCTGCTACTAAATATTCATAAAGCAATTATTTTTCATTAATTTTTTACCAAGGCTTAACCATATTTTATTTTTTTTTTTGTAATCGAAATACTTTTCAATAAATTCTAAAACAAATAGAAAAAATTTTTATTAGATTTTCACATGGTTATTGCAGTTGGAAAATAATATAAATTTGAGCGGATATGTGTACCCTATACTCAACATTTGTTTTCATTTCATTGAGAATATAGAAAGTTTATTTTTAAAGTGTGTTAAACAATTTCTTTTTCATATTCTATATATACTTTTATTTATATATGCAGATAATTTTAACAACTGTAAAAAATTCATTTGTTCACAATTATAAAATTACAATAATAATTATGTTTATATGTATATATATATACAAAGATATTCCCAAAGTAAATTCTTTTAATATATAATATTGCATATCAACGGTATTTGATTTTAATATTTGTTTGTTTTATTTTTTAATTTTTCATTTGATTCTAATTCTAATTGCAGAACGTGCTGGACACTGGACAGTGTAGCGTAGACGAGAAGAAAAATATAAAAATATAAAAATGTGCAAAAAGAAAAGTCATTGATTGTTATTTTTTTTTAATATTTTGGTTATGTGTTCGGTCTTCAACTGTCAGTTTTCGATTGAATAGTGCAATTTTGAACTTAAAAATATTAATTTATATATCTTTTGCTAAAATTTTGGTATTAGCATAACATGAAATGTGCATAACAAACATAGTTAATTAATTTTGACTAACGTTGAATAATTGAAATAATATTTACATAAGAATCTTGAATTTGTTATACGATATGCTTTCCTCCTCAATAATCAATTTAATACTTTGTGAGAATATTATAAGGGGTATAATAATATTATTTCATATAGTTCATATATTTTTTCGCGGGAAAAACACAATATTGAAATTATAATCTAATAAAACTAATGTTACATACACAATTATTCTGCCCAACAAGCAGTACGAATTTTTTAATAACTTTTTTTTTGGCAAAACAAATAAATATTTCAAAAACAAATGCCTTTTATTTATGGCCAAAGTTGCGTCAATATTGTTTGGTTTTTATTAAGGAAATTTCATAAAATGCATTTTGCATTATTTATCATAGTTTGGTAATATGCAATAATATTACAACTTTTTGCTTCCTCGTTAATTCTTGAGCCATGTGCTACTGAACAACCAGCATTTATAAACATGCAAAATGTAAACAGTTTGTACACAAATTCATGAAGTTATTATTTGAAGGAAAAATAAAGTTGTAAATTAAAGATTTTGCCATTTTTCCCCAACCATTTCTAATGTTCATAATTTTAATATTTTTTTATTATTATTTTTTGCGGTTGTTATTTTTATCAAATGTGTTGTTCTCAGCAAAAAATAATTTAAATTTTGGAAGTAGTATTTACTTTTTCAGCTTTATGAATGTCCTTTACAGTAAGCACATATGCATAGGAATAATTTATAGGGAAATATAAAAAAAAAACAAATATATTTTATTTTATCTGGGACCAGCACTCAGGAGATGACTCCTACACATGCGACGCATTGTGCTGGAACTATAGGAAAGGGATAGTAGGAGAAACGACAGGAGGTGAAGATTAATTAATTATTTTACAGCTCTGTGATGCTGCGGTGCTACACAATACCGACGAAGGAGGGTGTTCCGATGTGATTGTGGATAGCTATCAGCTGAAGCCGGTATTGTTCAGTGACCAGTGACTATGCCTTCGCCACTGAAATCTTCTGACAACAACTGACACACAAAGACATACTAATGCACATCAGAAAAATACGAGATGTTGGGGTTGAACCCAGGTCTGTTTTAGTTTTGTAGTCAACGTGCAGACTACTTCAGCCATCGCCACCCTTATTACGATATATATGTTTTTCTTGTTATCGGGAATGGTTTGTGATCTTTTGATAAACCTGTTTATATTCCTAAATATTTTGCTTTTATTTTTTTAAATAAATTTTGCTACGTGGAAGACCTGGCTGGACACCAATAAAATTCAGGTGTTCAAATTACGAATGACCTGAAACACACAACAACAATAATAAATTTGTAAAACTATTTCATTCACTTATTTATTCAATACACAAAAGTAATATCATATTTATTTCATCAATGTATATAAACATTTATGCACTATATATTTGCAGATGTATTTTATGTAGAATAATCTCGATTAAGTTCAAGTTGTAATATTAATGGCCAAAATAATATTCTCTTAGTGAAAGTAGAACAACATAAAGTTTCTCTTAAATCTGATTTTATAACTGTTAAGAATTTTATTATCTCTCCTGCAGAGCTCAATACGTTCACAGATTCAATTCAAGAGACAAATATGGACAATTGTTCGTGGAACATATTTTGTGAGCATTCACTTTATACATTTTCCTCTCATTTACTATGGAATTGGGTTTGTCAAGGAACAGCTGTTTTGTTAGATGGTGTTAATAATATACATACAGTATCGTACACCAAATGCTTTTAATTTGTAAACAACACCAGGGAAATTATTTTGTGAGTATTAACGCACACAACCATTGAATCAGATGATGTTGCAAATGTTTTTAGGAAATGTTAGTACTTAGCGGTAATTGAATGCGCAAACAACAATCGAAAAGGAATAACGGAAAAAGTAAACATTTTTGTAAGTGTTGAATATAACCAATAATTCGCGTTTCAAAAAGGGTGTGATTTACAGCCTGCTTGTAGAGCAGAATATGTCTATAACAGACATCAATAAAATTTACAGCCGTATATCGTGAAAGTCATTTTATTTTTGTGAAAAAACGTGTCAACTGAGTACTTGTTTGCGTGCGTATAGTGCGTTTTTCTTATAAAAAAGAACAGCACGTACAAACAATTTCATTCGTCGCTGGAAATAAAGTTATAAATTCTCATAATTATTAAAAATTTATATTATATTTCAGCTAAAAGGATAAATCTCAAATTTTTTTTTAAACATAAGTGATAATGTATTTGCTTATGGAAATATATATTAAGGGTTTTAATGAAAACGCTTAAAGGCCTCGTAAACTGTGGAAACTGTGCATTTTTAGAGTCTCGAAAAATAACTGTCAAAAATTATATTGAAATTCATTTGCCCAAACTTGTAAACTTTCCCAACAATTTTTCCCAAAAATGCAGTTCGACCCGGCAATTTCTCCAAATGACGAAATGTTTTTTTAAAAGTGACTACATGCTCGCCTATGTCACCGCTATGTTAAAATCATGAGTTTTTGAACTAAGTCGAACCCGTTAATTTGCAATATTTCTTTTGCATGGCTTTTTTTTTTGCTGGGTATACGTGCATGTGCCATTCGTGCATGCTTTCATTGTGACGTATTCTACAAACAGGATGTCAAATGATAAACAATTAAATATAACATAAAACGGATGTGGTATTTTAAATAATAATAAATATATTATAATAATTGAGAGAATGTTGTAAAAAAATATATGATATGTGCTACGTGTTAAACAGTTTGTTGTAAAGCATGATTATAGTACATCGATGGTAATCACTTCGTAACTCATTTTTATCTATTTTCAGGAAAAAAGAAACTTAGAGTTTTGCTCAAACGCCAGATAAAATTAATAAATAATAATTAAAATCAGTAGACAATGTTTGTTTTATTACGGCTAAGCGAAAATAAGAAAATTCATTAAATATCAAGTAATAAGTAAATAAGGTTGTTCTAAAAATGGTGGTAATCAGAAGGTATCGCCTTCTGAAGTTCTTACGAATTTTTAAACATTTTAACTGTTAATTTCAGTACTTCTTAGAAAAGCAAATTGTAAGTTGTTATTGAAAACGATGTGTTTTTAAGTCTGAATTACTATTATCCAAATGTATAATTTGAATTTTATGGAGTAATTTTTCTTTTAAATTCTAAAAATATAAACGATACATATTTAGAAGCAGGGAGAAAAGTAAAATCTTTTGACTTTTACAATAAGTTAAAATTTTTCTATTTTAAACTCAGTTTTTAAATTCTATTTTAAATTCAGTAAATTCAAAATTTCATGTGATAGTTACTTACTAATGGTATTTTGTTTTCTGAGGAATATCTTATATTTATTCTTCCTTTTAGATTTCTTTCAGGTCTTTTTTGAAACGTGCGGTGCACATTCTTTTTGATGATGTTCCTCTCAAAAGTAAAAAATGCTAAATGTTCAACACTCAGTTTAATTAAAGTGGCATGAATGCAGAACTATATTAAAAGCTGGTTTTGTTATTGTTTCTGTACAAATAAATTATATTTTTTTATTTTACATTTATTTATTTATGCTGAAACATTTGTTGTTATGTAAACATGAAATATGCAACACTTCATAAAAAGCAGGTGAATAATTAACAATGCTGCCAAATAACATGTATCGCTGATGATACATTTTTTTTAGAAAAGAAAATACCATGATGGCGAGTAGTCAGCGTGTTGGCTCTGCAACCGGAATGACCCAGATTCGATTCCTAGCCATGTCTGTTGGAAATATAATTTGAGCATTAACACTTTGCTTATTCAACATGTATATTCACATAGTTGGCTTTGAAATAATTTTTATGTTGTGTCACTTTGTAGAAAAATTTTATATATAGTTTAAAAGAATTTGTCATCAATAAAAGTCATACATGTACATTGTGTTTTGTACATTGCTTTTTATATAAGAACTTTGTGGAATTACTAGAAAGGGTTTGCATCACCACAACTACATTTCAATAGGTTATGGGCCCAGACATACGATTTGGAAGTTGTTGAATTTTTATTGCAAGATTTAAAAAGAAAAAATGGCATCGTCGTCATTATATCAGATAGAAAAGCTAGATGAAAGGAATTACGAAACATGGAGTATTCATATGAGAAGTATCCTTATTCATTCTGGTTTTTGGAAGTATGCAAGTGGCGAAGAAGAAGCAGATTCAACCTGGAGTCGTGATAAAATTTTGGAGTGAAAGAGTAATGATGAAAAAACGCTCGCAACAATTTTATTAAGTGTTAAGTCTAACCAGTTGAACCATATTAAAAACATTAACAAATCTAAAGATGCCTGGATTAAACTTAAGGAAGTTTACAAGCCGAGTGGTCCGATGCAAAAGGTTAGCTTATATAAAAAGATGTTAAGTTTGAACATGAAAGACAGCAAAGATATGGCCGAATATTTAAACAGTTTTTGTGAAATTACGGAGAAATTAGCCGATGTTGGAATTAGTATTCAAGAAGAATTATTGGTAGTCATTTTATTGTCAAGTCTTCCGAGAGAGTTTGAAAACTTCGTTATTGCCATAGAAACGAGGGATTCTCTACCAGCGTTAGGAATGCTAAAGGTTAAACTTCTTGAAGAGTATGAACGTCGAAATCAACAAAACAAATCATCTACGATTGAACAAGCTTTTGGTGCAGCCAAAAGAGAAACAGGTTACAAGAAAGGTAATAATAATTTGAATGTTAAAAAGGGAAATTGCTTCATATGTGGTAAGAAAGGGCATTATGCAAATAGGTGCAACGAAAAACGTAATCAAGAAAAAACTTACTCTTTGATTGCAATGGCGAATTCTGAAAAAAGAGATACACAAACATCGACATGGTACATTGATAGCGGTGCTACAAGTCACATGTGTGCAAATCGAAATTTATTTTGTAAATTAGACAGATGCAGTGATAATATAATGTTGGCAAATAGAAAATCAATTGCTGCTGAAGGAATAGGAACAGTCAATCTGTTTATAAATAATAATAAAATTGTACTAAAAGATGTTTTATATTCCTCAGATCTGAATGGAAATTTTTTATCTGTCAATAAGGTCGTACAGTATGGTGGCAAAATCAAATTTAATAATAAGGGTGCAATATTTACTGATGCTTACGGTGAAATAGTTTTAAAAGCCCGTAAAGAAGAAAATTTGTTCCAATTTAAAATAAAAATACCGAACGAGAAATTATGTGTTTTACAATCCATTAATGAAACTTGGCATCGTCGATATGGACATTTGAACTATGAAAGCCTGTTTGAGTTGTCGAAGAAAAATATGGTGAATGGTATAAATTTGACGCAGAAACATCAAGATCCGTGCGAAATATGTATGGTTAGCAAAATTCATGCTATAAAATTCCCGAAGAAATCTGAAAGTAAATCTGGTGAGTTGTTAGATTTAATACACTCGGATGTTTGTGGTCCTATGAAAATAGATTCAGTTGGAGGTTCAAAGTATTTCCTCACATTCATAGATGACAAGTCAAGAAAAGTTTTTGTTTATTTTTTAAAATACAAAAGCGAGGTATTTGAAAAATTTAAAAATTTCAAAGAATTAGTAGAACGTCATACAAATCGTAAAATAAAATGTATTCGTAGTGATAATGGAGGAGAATATATTAATAAAGATTTTAATAATTATTTGGAGCAATGCGGAATTCAACGTCAGTTAACGGTACCTTATACGCCGCAACAGAATGGGGTAGCGGAAAGGTTTAATAGAACAATAGTAGAAATGGCTCGTTGTATGTTAGTCGATGCTGGTTTAAAACAAGATTTATGGGCTGAAGCTGTAGCAACAGCAGTTTATTTACGTAATAGATCTCCATCAAAAAGTCTCGATGGAAAAACGCCTTATGAAATATGGACGGGTCGTAAGCCATGTGTAAATCATTTTAAAATTTTTGGTACAAATGCAGTAGTTTTGAATAAAAGAAGAGGAAAATTTGAATCAAAAGGTGCAAATATGATGATGGTTGGTTATTCTAGAGTATCAAAAGCATATCGCTTATATGATAAGAAAACACGAGAAGTTATTGAAAGACGCAATGTTTTATTTAATGAATATAAATTACCCTGTAAAGAAATTAATGATAACATTCAAAATTTTATGGATTTCGAAGCGATTGTAAATAAGAAAGATGTCGATGAACAATTTGAGACAAATAATACCTCAAATCAAGAAGATTTAGAGTATAGCATTGTAAGATCAGTAAATAGCGATATTTCACTTGATGAGGTTGTAGAAACAAATGAAAAAGGTAAACGTGGGCCAGGTAGACCTAAAATTTTTAGTAATGGTAGGCCAGGTCGTCCAAGAAAAATATATCAACAACTGAATAATGCAGTGAAGGAGCAAGTTCCAAAAACTTTAGAAGAGGCATTATCCAGTCGTGAAAGTGAAAAATGGAGAGAAGCTATGAAAAAAGAAATGTCTTTGTTGGAACAAAAAGAGACATGGTCATTAGTTGATTTACCAGCAGGTCATAAAACTATTAAAAGTAAGTGGGTATACACTTTAAAGAAAAATAGTGAAGGTGAAATTGAAAGGTTTAAGGCAAGGTTGGTCGCCAAAGGCTGTAGTCAAAAATACGGCATAAATTACGAAGAAACTTTTTCCCCTGTTATAAGATACGAAACGATAAGAATGATTTTGGCATTAGCAGTTGAGCACAAAATGCATTTGCACCAAATAGATGTAACTTCAGCATACCTGAATGGAGATTTATATGATGAAATTTACATGCAACAGCCTCAAGGTTTTGAAAACAAAAGGTATCCAAATAAAGTGTTACGTCTGCACAAATCTCTTTATGGTCTTAAGCAATCCGGGAGAGCATGGAATTTTAAATTAAATGAAGTTTTATGTAAGATGGGATTTGAAAGTTGCAAAAATGAACCGTGTTTATATAAAAAAATACAAGACAAAGAATTGATTGTAGTCGCAGTTTACGTCGACGATATAATAGTTGGATGTAAAAATAAAGCAGAAATATTAAAATTCAAGTCTCAAATTAGTAAGAAATTTGAAGTATCAGATAAAGGTTTATTGGAACATTTTTTGGGGATGAAAGTTGAACGTAACGGTGAAACTGGAGATATAAATATCTGTCAGGAAAATTATATTAAAGATTTGTTACAACAATACAATATGGAAAATTGTAAAACATCATCAGTTCCACTAGAACCAAATTTTCAAACAAAATGCAATGAAAAATGTGAAGAGGTTGATAGCACATTATATCAATCACTTATTGGCTCTTTATTATATTTATCTTTAACGACAAGGCCAGCTATATTATATTCTGTAAATAAATTAGCACAAAGAAATACTAATCCACATGTAGAACATTTTAAAGCGGCAAAACAAGTTCTTAGATATTTGAAAGGAACTCAAAATCTTAAATTAAAATTTTGCAAAAGTAATCAAGAGTTAATCGGTTATGCTGATGCAGACTGGGGTGGATGTAAAACTGACAGAAAGTCACATAATGGATACATATTTTATCTTGGAAATTGTGCAATATCTTGGGAGTCGAAAAAACAATCCACAACAGCATTAAGCAGTACAGAAGCTGAATATATGTCTATATCAAATGCAGCAAAGGAAGCAGTATACTTAAGAAGATTACTACAAGAACTTGGTTTCATAAATGAAGAAAGTATTAAATTGAACGTCGATAATCAAGGAGCTTTAAAATTAGCAACAAATCCAGTATTTCATAATCGCAGCAAACATATAGATATAAAGTATCATCACATTAGAGAAGTAATAAATAATAAGGAAATCTATTTGGAATACTGTCCTACGGAAGATATGATTGCGGATATATTTACTAAAAATTTGTCTAAATTAAAACATAATAAATTTGTTACTTTGTTAAATTTAAAAACATAAAATCAGTTTGTAAAATATATATGTTGAGGAGGAGTGTTGGAAATATAATTTGAGCATTAACACTTTGCTTATTCAACATGTATATTCACATAGTTGGCTTTGAAATATTTTTTATGTTGTGTCACTTTGTAGAAAAATTTTATATATAGTTTAAAAGAATTTGTCATCAATAAAAGTCATACATGTACATTGTGTTTTGTACATTGCTTTATATATAAGAACTTTGTGGAATTACTAGAAAGGGTTTGCATCACCACAACTACAATTCAAAAATGTCAAATCAGAAAAATAGTTTTTTCTGAGTTTTCTGTTCTACAGCTCCCTCCTTCGTCGGTATTTGAGCAATAACACGTCGGCGAAGTAAAATAATAAATCAAATGGCTCCATTAGCTTAAAAAAAAAAAATAATGCGTCAAAAAAAAACATCAGAGACTTTGCTTTGTAATTAACACGCAACTGCAGAGTTGTGCAAGAATTAAGCTCTATCTTCCTACCACTTTCACCACCTGTCTATTCTCTACCCTATCCCTCTCTCTAGTTCCAGTGCAATGCATTGCATATGTAGGGGATAGCCCCTGGTTTTACATTTCATTATATTTATTTATAGTTTTTTTTAATGTGATTTATACATTTTTTTAATTTAATAATTATGTTATGTAAAAAATATATTGTAATATTTAATATTTAATTTATTTTTTTTTTAAATTCTGCACATGAGTGCGCCATTTTACGTCGGTATTGTGTAGCACCAGCGAAATTACTAAAAATGGCTACTAAAATGAAGCTTCAAAAATTAAATACCTCTCCTTGACATCAGGGACGCTTCAACACTGGTATAAAACAAAGAGTTGTAACATAGTGAAGCTTAACCTCCTGTCATTTCTCTAACTATCCCTTTCTTCTAGTGCCAGCACAATATTATGTGTAGAGGTCATCTCCTGAGTGCTGGTCCAAGGTAAAGAAAAAACAAAAGCATATGGAAGTAAATATTTTAAATAACATTTTGCAAATATAAAAATTAATGAGAATATATTTGTTTTCGTTTTAAATATGAAGCATTTCTTGGTTTTTTAGATATCGCTCTTTGTGCTTTTCGTATATTTTCCTAGAGATAGCACTTAATTTCCATGTTTATCTTTAAAAAATAAAATTTTAAATTTAGTTTTGAAACTTAAAAGAAATATAAATAGTTTGGAGCCTTTTTGATTTAGAACTGAAATAAAATTTCCGTCATATTAAACCCAATACAAACGCTGTAAATTAAATAAAATTCTTGATACTTAAATGAAAGCTATTCAATATTTTCCTTTTTCTTCTTTTACTGCCAGATGTTTTTACTCATTTATTTTGCCTGTGTTTTTGTGCCACATAGTTCAATGAAAAAATACACAAAAAAACACTAACATATTTCCACGTGCTGTCATGCACCTGAATTAATCTTTGTGAGAGTTTGTTTTGTAATAAAGAACATCATTTGAAACAAAATTTAAATTTAAAGTAATCCCAATAAAATAATAAAAACAATGATAAAAGATAAAACCATTCGTGTTCAATTATTAACCGACTTCTGAAAAGGAGGGTGATCAAGTTGACTGTATTTTTTTTTGTGCTGTTACCTTAGAAAATTTTGCTGGGTAGACCAATTTTGATGATACTTTTTTCATAGGAAAGGGGAGGAATGCAGCTCCCTCTAAACAGAACATTTTCTGGGTGAACCGATTGTGATGATTCTTTCTTCTTTGGTCCCTTTTTAATTAGCGGAGCGAATCGGCGAAAGACAGTATAGTCCCATTTTTTAATAATTCAAATTGAAGGAAAACATAAAAATACATTTATGTATGTATAAAAGGACATGTATAAATAAACTAGACATCAATATAATATATTAAGGGCCTCAAGCCATAATAATTAAATAACGACTATAAACTTTGTTCCTACTAACTACTTAGCAACGAATTCAAACAGTTCAATAGCAACGCTTACAATACTAAAAATTTATAAATTTTTCTTTTTAGTTCCTTTTTGAAGTCGGTTAAATTTTTTCTACTTTAATAAATACAAGTTCACACCGATGATCTAAATAGGTGACACTATGAAATAGGTGACACTATGAACTTAAAGTGTCTCCTAAATCCCTTTGTATGGCACTTAATTTTTTTTTGTATTTTTTTTACGGCATGTTATTTAAATTTTCTTTTTTTATGGTGAAATATTGAAAACACTTTAATTTTTACATGAAAATAGTCGTTTCATTCAATTAAAAATAATTAAATACGAAAAGTTAAAACAACGAGAACAAGTGGAAATATTTTTTACATAAGTAACAGCATTTAATGATTAAACGCATGCAAATGTAATTTGTTCAAAACAAGACGAATATACATTTGTATTCTGTACAGTAGTCCCTCGATTTACGTTAGCTCAGTTGCATATGTTTGAAAAAAGTCGGTGAATCGCAGTTTTTAATTGAAAGGATTTCTTTTTTTTCATGTGTGTGTAGCTTAGCATTTCTATACGTCCTGGTTTTCCATGATCTCCCTTGTTTTTAGGTAAATTTGCGGGTTTTTCCATCAATGCAGACATAATTTAAATTTTTGTTATGAACAGAGGTTAAGCTTTCCGTTATGAGGCTGTTTATATGGTGCAATTTTACCAGAAATTGTTGCCTGGGGTAGTCGTCATACAACTAATCTATTTCAATAAAGTTAAACGAGAGTTTATTATTTTCACTTGTATGAATTACGTGTTAAGATTTGTACCTTTTGATTATTGTTGCACTTAAATATGAAATATATGCTTGATATATGTATCAATTATTATTTACATAGTTGTTCTTTTTAATTGCAGCCGTTTGTTGATAAAGCTTCCTTGCTTCCTCAATCTCTTGTCATTTGCACAGGAAGTAATTTAGTCACTTTATATCGGTTCCACTGAGTCGATCAACCTCGTCCTCAATTCCTGAGTCGTGAAGAGAAGAGGAGTTTACCTTCCCCTTCTGTGGTGATGTTGGAGTTTGCATCGATCAGTAGGTTCACTGCAATCTACATTAAAGCTGGTTCGCAGGCCAGTTGCGAGGATTTTGTTTGTTTCAGAACATGCCGCCACATGGATCACCACCTGATCAACTTAATGGACACATTTTCTATATTTTATGGAAGCCTTCATATGCTACATATGCATATTTCTAAGTTTTAGATAAATTGTAACAAATTGTAACAGAACAGTAGTAGATTTAAATTCGCTTTACGTTGCTTAATTTTCCGAAACTAATCACGCCGTAAATCGAGGGAATACTGTAAATTTTAATATAAATATTTTTTTTAAACAACTAAAAAGTTTTTCCCTTAATATGTGCATAATATTTTTCTTTTTCATTTTGTTCGTTTTTTTTTCATGCAACACTTTGTGGAGCAGAAACACTTAGGAATTCATGTAATTACAAGTTGTTACATAATTTTTTTATATACCTGCAACTATTACAAACTGCATTAAATTTAAATCGATCGTTTCACTTGGAACAATTTATTTTTCCTTCAGAGTATTCTTAGTGGAATATCAGTTGGTTTTAAAGAGTGTAAGTAATTAGTTAATCATTTTATCTGGTGATTGCAATTTTGTACGCGTTATTTCTTTTGATTAGTGATGTGGAAATTAACTTGTTTAAAAAATAAATAATAGCTAGAAAAAACTAAATTTTAAAAGACCTAATCAAATGAGAAACTGATTGTAGAGGATATCTCAGTATTGTTAAGTATCAAAAGCAAATCATAATCTTCTCAATGAATTAGCTTTTACAAAAGTCGGTTGAAGACGTTTGGGGTGAAGTCGACTATAATTCCGAATTCATCTAAAAGGAACATTATACTCAGCAAAAAGTAGTGTTTGCCTGGAAGCTGTATGAAACAAAATGGAATCACTTGTATTTGCGCTTTTATAATGTAAGAATTTTGTTCGCGTTGCACCGCTTATTTATCCAAACAGACAAACGCACAACGCAATTCTACGTTTTGAAATTTTAATATTTATGTACATATTTTTTTTATATCTTGGACCAGCACGCAGGAGATGAGCCTAACACATGCGGTGCATTGTGCTGGAACTATAGGGAAGAGATAGTGCGAGAGATGACGGATGGTGACGCGATAGCCCGAGTAAAGCTTCACTAATCTTAAAACTCTGCTATTGCATGTTTTTTTTATAGCAGTGTTACTGCGCCTCTGATAGCAAGGAGACGCCTTCAATTCGGACGAATTTACTACGAAATTACACGGTGGTAAAAATCAAATGATCAAACCAAGAAAAGAAACCAACACGTTTTTCCATTATTCATAAAGCAGTCTACCACGAACTTCTTCATTTATCTTTTAAAATCTTTTGTTTTTTGTGGTTTAACACTCGAAGCGCAGAAAGTTACGACTTTCATAAAACCGCCGACGTGACAGAAAGAAAGTCTGAAATTATGATTAAAATTACCCAGCAAAGTTTTTGCTGGGAAAATAATGAATTAATGAATGAAAAATAATGAATTAACTAATAGTCATACTCTTCACTACTTCTACTTTGGCTTTTTAACTAATTACTTTAACAACCTCTAAATGTAATTACAAATGAGTTATTGCATTCTTTAAACCGCTAAATTCAATCTTCTAAGTCACATTCTGTGATGTTATCATTATTTTTTTTTGGAAAACAATATTCAGCACCGGGTACTTATATTTTTAAGTCATAATGAACAACAGTACAAAAATTTAAGTTTTGAGAACAACAAAAATCCAGTACGAACTGTCAAAATTTTCCAACTTTATCATACACATTCAGACATAGTTGACATACTTATTTCGGGACACTCGAACTTTGAGCTGGTCTGGGTGCCGGGACATAATGGTGTGCCTGGGAACGACATGGCTTATGGGCTGGCCAAAGAGGTGACCGTCTGTCTGATGGGCACAATCGATGTTTATGTCGGGAGCCCGTAGCGATGAGGCAGGGCGTAGTTGGAGCGGGATCTCTTTGGAACTGTCTCGTTCGACCACCTGGTAGATTTCCAGGATGACTTGACCTCGGTACGATTCCGCAGGACCGCCGGGCTAGGGGAACTGCCGAGGGGACGACTCCGGATAACGGTGGCGGTGCTGACGGGCCAGTGTAATATTAGTTTGCATGCCAGGAGACTGGGTCTGTCGTATAACGACTTCTGCAGGAGCTCTCGTGATCAGGAGGAGGAGGAGACGGTTGAGCACTTGCAGTGTCACAGTTCGGCTATCGCCGTTGGACGCCCGTTTGCGATGTGGTTCCCAGTCGTGCGGGACTTCGCGGAGGTGTCTGGGTGCGATGTGAGGGTGATAAGATCGTTTATCCGCAACTCGGGGTGATTTAGAACCGATGAGGCGGGATGAGGACTGATCCCGGTCAGGCGACACAATGGGACTCGGGAGGACCCAGTGGGTTGATTCCCTTGGGACTTGGCGACATGCTAACCTAATCTAACATAACCTATTTCATATACCTTTGTTTAACATGTATACTTGAGAAACAACAAGAAAAACCAACGTTGTTTTTGCAAAGTTTGTATTTGTAATATTATTACCCAAAAGTGATAATCAAGCTACTACATAATTGCTTCTAAGTAATGCAGACCGTATGTAGTATATGATTGAAAAACATATTGTTTGATAGCTCTAACACTTTCTCTAGTTTTTGCTGGGTATATTGAAGAATATTTCAACACATTTATTTATTAATAATTTAAATCATGTTCCCATTTTTTGGAACTCTCTTCTATAAACTGGACAAAATGTGAAAGAAACAAAAAATAAATTTTTAAGGTATTTATTTTTGTTTACAATATGGATGCGTATTTAGAAATAGGAACCGGTGTTGTTTTGCTTCTATTACGTATTTTCAAAAGCAATTCTTTTTTAAATTAATTAATTATTTATTATAATTGACGACACAAAAATGAGCCATCTGCAGTTGTAGGAAAATTTAATTTTTTCCCATTAAATCTGTGCCTTAGAATATTTAATACATTTTGAATTTAACAAGTACAAAAAGTGAATACACCAAAAAAGTTTCATGGATCTAAATAATTAAATAAAGGAGGTATGGGCTTTCAAATTAGCGTGTGGGAGAAAACATTGAAGACGGGGCTTCTAGTGTTAAATGCAAAACAATATTTTACATCAAGTAATCTAGTGAGTTATATTACCATTTTTATTGTGCATTTTAAACGAATATGTTTCTGGGATCAAAATATGGCATTCGATTCGAATTGAAATTTAAAATAAAATTCTATTCAAATGTATACGAATTTCTTTCGATATGAAAATTGGGCTCGGAATTAAAACTTAATATCTGATTATTCTTATTGTAATAACTATTCAAACTTTTTGAGTTGTGTTTTCATTATGCCACTTTTTTATTCGATAAAGTTAGTCAGGACCATTTTTAAATCTGATGCTGTATTAAAAAGAAACCATACACTTTTAAAGGGTATTTAAAATTCGCCGCGGCTTTGCAGCTGATTAGCCTCTAAGTAAGTGTGACTACAATGGTCGTTGCTTTCATCTCGCTTTTACGATACTCAGTAGAGTCTATGCAATTCGTTATTTAAATACAAGCAAAATAAAATAAAATAAATACATTAATAATGTCAGCAGCGAAATGTTGCACATATACACATACCTAGAAATAAATAAAATACATATTCATGTTGGAAAAATAATGCAGAAGTACGAAGAAGGACAAATGAAAATTTATTTAAAAGTTGCTTGCTTGTTGAAATCGTAATTGAGCGTAATTAATGTTAAATTGTTTTTTAAAAAGTTAATTTATTCTTTTTTTATGTGACATTAAAAGAATGTGAAATATTTTTCACATTGCGCCGTAGTATTGCAGCAATAAATTTTGAATTTTTTGTAAGTGGTGAAGCATTTTGCATTCGCATTAAGGTAAGTTATTGATAGAGTATATATAAACATGTATACGTAAATAATGTTACAATTATTATTGTATTATGCCTAAAAACTAGGGTGATCAGCCACATATATATACAACATACGTGCTGTTCGTGCCAAATCGACCACGAATAGATGCGCTCTTAATGATAAACGCGTTGAGCGGAGACTCGGAAGTTGTCAGCTACAACCCGTAGTGGTCTTATCTTTGAGAAAATATATAGTCTAAGTGTCCATCTAGGTACAGACTTATCTATGTTTTACCTCCCCTCCCTACATACCGAGAGCGTACCCGCATACAGAATTTCAGCTCTGTAGACTAGAATGTAGAAAGTTTATCTTTATCCGTTCTCAAGATATTAAAAAAATTAATATTAACTTTGTATGGGAGATGCTATGCTCACTAGTGTGTCGCAAAACAAAGTTTTATTTTATTTTCATGATTGCTCAACCATAATTTGAGGGCAACCATAACTTGAGATTTTTTTTAGATTTTCCGGAAAAGATGTAGAGGTCGCATACGTCGAATTTTGTCATAAGTTTGCTAAAAACCACGATTTTTTCACTTTTGAGTTAACAATTTAAACAAAAAATTTCAAAAATATAAATTTTGCACAATAACTTTGCTCTTTTAGGTACCTTACATTATAATTTCTCGTAATATTTCCGTAAAATCTAAAATAACGCTTTATAACTTTTAAAATTTCTATGAAAATTAAAAAAAAATAATGAAAGAAAAGGTTTGAAAGATCACTTAATTCTAAATAATTTGGAAAAATTAGTTTTTGAATTTGCTCTTACCGTTCGTGAGTTATACAATTTTTAAGTTTTATACCTGATTTACCAATAGAACTAAATCATAAGTACTTCAATAAATGATTTATAAATTAAGGGATTAAGTGTGAATTTTTATTTAACATTCATCGGGTAAAAACCTTAAAAATCAGATAGAAAAGAGATGAGGTGGAGTGAAGTATTTTTATACCATTTTTTTTATATTTTTTAATAATTTACTCTATAATTTTAATTAAACTGACCTGTTGTTCGGATGAAATTTATGAGAAAACAACATTGTTATTTTTTAATTGGTGCGTTCGCTTGCGATTAGAGAGATTATTTACTAATTAATATATCCTTCAGAGTTAAAAATAAAAATGGTATTTCTTATTTTATAATAAGTTTTATTAAGCATATCGAATTACTTGCTATCAATACCAAATTGAAATTAATGGATTTATCTGCCACAGTTATTATATTATTGATGTCCTGTCATGTTCGTCTTAAATCTTCAAAGTATCCAATGCACTCTTCCAAGCATAAGTAGGATTTTGTTTCAACATCTGTGTAATGACCCGTAGTCATTGGTTTGTTATGAGTCAGCAAATCTTGTTTTACAAATTTTGTTTTATTTTTTCATTTTCTTTTGATTAATTGAGGGTGTGTCCAACAACAAAAATAAGTGTGTTGCTTTTCCACATTTTCGTACGCACTTAAAATACCTTAAGCAAAACTTTCTTTTTTATTTTCACATAAAAAGAGACATTTTTTGCTATTGTTTCATATTTTTATATAAAATAATTCAAAAATGTGATTATGATTATTGATATCATATCAATACTTTATGAAAATTATACTCATGGTTATTGAAATGGTGATTCAACTAAAAATACTCGTTTCATAATATTGAAGTTCTTTGTCATCCTTAGCAAGCAAAAAGTAATAAAACACAATTTTAATATTTTAAATTCCCAAAGATATAACTTTTAAAATGGTATGTACAACCGCATGTACATACCCAACGAACATGAAGGCTTGATTTGAATTTGAGAATGATTTGAAATCAAATGTTTTCTCAAATGACAAACGTTCGCAGCGAAATGTTCCCAGTGAAAGCGTTCACTATGAATTGATATTTTCATGACTTCTTAAGCACTTCTTTATATGAAAATTAATGGAAAACACATTCGGTATTGTGTACCACCGGCGAAGTAAAATAATAATAAAAATAGCTACTAAACCGAAGCTTCAGCACTGCTACGAGTATAAAAACTAAAGAACGTGCGAAAGCAGAGCTGCAAAATAATTAATCAAGCTTCACCTCCTGTCGTTTCTCCTAAAGGGTGGTTAAATTTCAAGGGCCGATGTTGATTTTGAATAAAACACAAACTATTTAGGAAATTATTGTAATTTTATTTTATTATGATATATTGGTATTACTCAATTATGTATGGAACAAAATATCGGCCAAATGGGCGCCGCGACCACGGCAACAGTGGATGATCAATTTTCGAAGAAAATCATCTTCAGTGATGAGGCACATTTTCACCTCAGTGGATTCGTAATAAACAGAATTGCCGCATTTGGGCGAATGAGAATCCAAGAGTGATTGTCGAAAAACCAATGCACCCACAAAGAGTGACTGTTTGGTGCAGTTTATGGGCTGGCGGCATCATCGGGCCGTATTTTTTCCAAAATGAGGCCGGTCAGGCAGTTACTGTGAATGGTGTTCGCTATCGTGAGATGATAACGAACTTTTTATGGCCCGAATTGGAAGATATGGATGTGGACGATATGTGGTTTCAGCAGGACGGTGCCACTTGCCACACAGCTAACGAAACAATGGCTCTTTTGCGCAACAAATTCAATGGCCGTGTTATCTCACGTAATGGCGATGTCAATTGGCCGCCAAGATCATGTGATTTGACACCGTTGGACTTTTTTCTTTGGGGTTATTTGAAAGAAAAGGTGTACGTCGATAAGCCAGCAACAATTCAAGAGCTAAAGGATGAGATAATTCGGCACATTAACGGCATAGAACCTCCATTATGCCTCAGGGTCATCGAAAATTTGGACCATCGGATGGAGGTGTGCCGCCGTGGTCGCGGCGCCCATTTGGCCGATATTTTGTTCCATACATAATTGAGTAATACCAATATATCATAATAAAATAAAATTACAATAATTTCCTAAATAGTTTGTGTTTTATTCAAAATCAACATCGGCCCTTGAAATGTAACCACCCTTTACTATCCCTTGCCTATAGTTCCCAGCACAATGCTTCGCATGTGTAGGAGTCATCTCCTGAGTGCTGGTCCTAGATAAAAAAAAAAAAAAAAAAAAATTAATTTATATAAACAACTGTACACTTGTCATTTAATTTTTGTACTTTGCGTTGCATTCATGATGAGTCTTGAGCTAACGTGAACCAGTTCATTTATAATTAATATTATAAATTATACATTAACTATTTCCTTTTGAATGGCTTTTTTCGGTGGGTTTGAAAATTACTTATAGGAATCTCAACAAAAAAGAAAAATTATTTTCAAATTGAGAAATTCATTTATTCTCAGCTTGTTTTCAAACATTATTCTCAAACTTTTTCAAATGGAGAAAATAAAGGAAATACAATTTTCTCTTTGGAACATATTATTTCTACATGATTTATTCTACGCGATTTATTTTGAAAAGGGTCTGAGAATTCTGCTTAATAAAAAATAAAAATAAAGTCATCTTATTTCAAAGGTTTGACTTCGTGTTTGTTGGGTATTTGAGCAGAAGTAGAATATATCTGATGTGAGTTAGTTTTTAAATTCCCTCTTGAGCTTGAATATTATGTAATGTAGTGTCATCAGTGAAAACGAAAACATTCTTTAAATCATCAAGGATAAATGTGCAGCCGACAGTGGCATTGGTAGCAAGGATTCCTTCATCACATTATGAAATATTTTATTTTGTAAGACTACACAGGTATGGTGATAGGAGGCCTTTTCTTAATATTTATATTCGGCAACTTCAGAGCTCAAGGTTTGCTTCGAGGATGACATTTATTTAAATATTGTTGTCTTTTCGCTAAAGTAATAAATTTAAATTGAATTTAATAATTTATTACCTGGCAATGATACATTTTATATAAGTATTACTGTGAAGAATGATTCACGCCAAAGGATTTCGGCTGCTTATGCGTGGAAAATATTACTGGAAAAAAGTTAATAAATGTTAATAAATGAACATCGCTGTACGGCTGACGTGAATACTACTAATCCACACTCCATTCAGAGCAACTAAGTGATTTATATTGCGTTATATTCAAATTTTTATTTTATTAAATAATAACACCACTTGCCGGCTGTTGGAATCTTCAAAAGTTTAAATGTTTCCGTTTACCGCACAAGAGATTACTTCTCGTATATTTATATTTGTCTGTCTTAGCAAATGTTAAATGTTTCATACCATTCGCGTTTGTTTTTCTTTTCCGGTAAATTTGCTTTTAATGTCTTTTCTCAGCAGTAATATTTACGTACTTTGAAATATTTAAATATTTGGGTGAGTGATATATGACATGAAAAATGGGACATGTAAATTTTACAAATTTATATCAAGAAATATAATTCTGACAATTGTTATTATACGAAATTTCTATAGCGATCAGTATCGTGTGTTACCAAAAGAGAAACAAAAATAACCAAATTTATAAATTACGTTTTTTATTGAAAATTTGTTTTTTAAACTTTGAATTGAAACGAATTACGATTATTAATTTATGTTCGTTGTTTGGGTTAGCTACCTTATATGCTCCATTTCGTAGCAAAAATGCAAAAAAACAATTCCCAAATAATATTGGAGAATTAGAAATAAATAGTAAAGGGTGGTCCCACCATAATATGAGGGTGGCGATGGCACGATGGATGGTAGTCTGCACGTTGACTACACAACCAAAAAAACAGACCTGGGTTCAACCCCAGTTTCAGACAAAAAAATTTTTTAAATAAAAATAAACATCTCGCATTTTTCTGATGTGCATTAGTGTGTCTTTGTGTGTTAGTTGTTGTCGGAAGGTTTCAGTGGCGAAGGCATAGTCACTGGTCACTGAACAATACCGGCTTCAGCTGATAGCAATCCACAATCACATCAGAACGCCCTCCTTCGTCGGTATTGTGTAGCACCGGCGAAGTAAAATAATAATAAAAATAGCTACTAAACCGAAGCTTCAGCACTGCTAAGAGTATAAAAACAAAAGAACGTGCGAAAGCAGAGCTGCAAAATAATTAATTAAGCTTCACCTCCTGTCGTTTCTCCTACTATCCCTTTCCTATAGTTCCCAGCACAATGCTTCGCATGTGTAGGAGTCATCTCCTGAGTGCTGGTCTTAGATAAAAAAAAAAAAAAAAAAAAAATAATACACGATGTTAATTGTGAGTCATACCCAACTTAATTTGACATTACTTTGCTTCAGTGTTTCACAAATTTAACCATGGAGAGGTACATAATTGAGCAGCGCGTTAAGATTGTTGAAGCCTTTTACGAAAATGGACCTTCAAATCATTAATATCGTGCACTTCGTGATTTTTTTGGTCAGCATAAATGACACACACATTTACATCAGTGGATTCATTAACAGCAGAAAAAGATCAGAAATTGGGGATATGGACCTGGACGATATGCGGTTCCAAAGGATGGTGCTATTTACCAAAAAACCTACGAAACAATGGCGCCTTTGCGCGAGAAATTCAATAGCCGTGTTATCTCACGTAGTGGTGATGTTAATTGGACGTCACGATCATGTGATTGACACCGTTGGACTTTTTTTTAAGGGATATTTAAAAAAAGTATAAGTTAAGTTAAGCATTTCAAGAGCGAAAGAATGAGATAATTCGGCACAATAACAAGATTGATTCTCAATTATGTTTCAGAGTCATTGAAAATATCGACCATCGGATAGAGGTATGACACCGAAGCCGTGGCTAGCATTTCGCCAATATTTAAGTATCTTAAGTCCTTCTATCATAATAAAAAAAAATCAAGATAATTCTCTGAAACCTTTTTGTTTTATTTACAATTAAAAACGTCTGTTTTAGTCGGACCACATAGAGTAATAACAATAACAAAAAAATAAAACAGAAAATTTTAATACTGTTGTTGTTGTACAATGTACAATGTTTCGCTCTTCTTTAGATGACGTCATATTATTAATAGTCTTAAAACGAAGACAATTTCTAAACTAAGCTCTGAAAATATTCGGGCCGAGTCCCTTAAGTGTAGTCCTTATAATTGTGTTTTCAATGTCGTTTTGTCCATAAATTGGTATTCTTGAAATACATCGAAACGAAGAAGAGATGTTATAGAAAACAGAAAAATAATTTTGAAAGTGTGGAATAGCTGCAATATTTTATTTGGTTATTTTTTACAATAATGCAAATTGTTGCAAGTGCAGAATTTTATTTTGCAAATTCAAGGGCAATAATGAACATATTTATTCATTGGAAGTTGTTGCGCCAACACGTTAATAAATTTGAAATTCACGATCCCATGTAAGAATTGTTATTTTTTTTAAATTATTTTTATTATAACGGGTGTCCCAACAAGAACGCAACATTTAAATTTTAAATAAAACACAGATATTTAAAAAAAAATCGTGAAACTTTATTATATCGTACAGTAGACAGAATTAGGTTATGTATGGAACAACATATCGGGCAGATGACCGCCGCGGCTTTGCTGGCACACACGCTATCTTTTACTGAAATTTTCAATGACCGTTTTGCATGAATGCTGCGGTATTTCATTAATGCAGCGTCCAATTTCCTCTTTTAAGGCTTGAGTCGTCGTCGGCTTATTCGCGTAAACCATCGACTTCAAAAAACCCCAAAGAAAAAAGTCTAATATTGTTAAATCGCACGATCTAGGCGGCCAATTCTGGTCTCCAAAATGCGAAATAACACGACCGGGAAATGACTGATGCAGCAATTGAATTGTTTCTCTGGCTGTATGACATGTGGCGCCGTCTTGTTGAAAAAAAAAATGCCCTCCACATTCATTTCTTCAATTCTAGGCACGAAAAAACTAGTTATCATTTCACGATACCGAACACCATTGACTGTTTGCGCTTGACCTGCCTCATTTTCATAAAAAAAAGGGCCAATGATTCCTCCAGCCTACAATTCACACCACACAGTGACACGTTGAGGATGCATTTGGTTCTCGTGAATCACTTGAGGATTTTCCTCACCCTAAATGCGACAATTCTGCCTATTGACGAAGAAATCAAGATGGAAATGGGCCTCGTCACTGCAGATGATTTTATAGGCAAAATCAGCATTTTCATGTTGTCTCTCCAATACCCAATTAACGAACTGCCTTCGCTCCATTTTTACTAACCTCGTACCTTCTACTAGCAAACAATAACAATTGTTCACATGTCAAACAATGACACTTTGAATGGCGCCAAATTTAAATCTTGCGTTCTTGTTGGGACACCCTTTATTATGTCCAAACTTCGATTGGACATTTCAAATTTTATAAAGAAAATCGCTGGAATGAAAACATTTAATTTACAGTCCACTAAAAGTCGTAAGCTACAAATGTAGCTTAAAGAGATGATAAAAGCAATATTGTACGTAGAACAAGGGATATTCAAGGGTAGTCAGCGTGTTGGCTCTGCAACCAGAAAGACCCAGGTTCGATTCCCAGCCGCGTGATATCAGAAAATAGTTTTTACTGAGTTTTCTGTGCTACATCACCCTCCTTCGTTGGTATTTGAGCAATAAAAGGTCGGAGAAGTAAAATAATAAAAATGCCTCCATTAGCTTAAAAATAATGCGTCAAAAAACATTAGAGACGCCGCAACTTTGCTTTATAATTTACACGCAACTGCAGAGTTGTGCAAGAATTAAGCTCTATCTTCCTACCACTTTCACCACCTGTCTATTTCTTACCTATCCTTCTCTCTAGTTCCAGTGCAATGCATTGCATATGTAGGGGATAGCCCCTGAGCACTGGTCCAAGATAAAAAAAAAAACAAAAAAAAAAATTTGGTACTATATACGGCCTTAAATTTTACACTTGTGAGAGGCCTTAGCATATGTGGGATTTTTCCCATTTCGGAAACTAAAATTGCAAAGAGTTTAAAATTTGTAATCTTAATTTTAATTTTTATTTTCCAAAAGTCATTTCAACTTCTGTGCTCCTAATAAAAATGATACCGAACAAATGCCTGAGTGTTGTTACAATCTCCGTTTCAAAATGGAGAATAGCGATACATCTTCGATAAACGCCCATGACAGTAGCGTTGATGCCAAAGGATTGTTTTCATTACGTTTTAAAATAGCAACGCCAATGCGAATAGGTGTAATTATTCCGGCTGCAGCTGAATTATGTGGCAATGGCATAAATGTTATACAAAATATACAAGGTCTCCAAAACACTTTTCGTTTCATATATTTTTGTATATCGACACTTTATTCCAAAATTCTGGTATATCAATATCCTAGTTCCTTGTTGGAAAATCTCAGTAACGTAATAATTTCCTTCGGATTAAAATTCTTTCTGAAGTACCGCCTGTTAAATTTGGAAAATATAATAGTAACGGTTCGGAACCATAAATAACTTATTCCACTACTTTTCGATGTGCAATAAAATAAAAGCTTTAAATAAGTTTTATTGAATTTGAAAACAAATTAAATAAATATGAACATACTGGCATTTAACTACGGCTTTGCTCACGCCCAACTCTCCTTTCCCATCCTCAAAATATTTCAAACAATATCAAGAAAAAATCATGGAATTCGATCGAACAGTTCTACCGCGATGAGGGTAGCAACGAACATCATTTAAATTTTAATTATATAGATAGTTGTGTAGTTTCGGTGAGTAATATAATTCCCCCTACGTCTTTTTGTGGTTCTATTTTTTATGTATATCCCATGAGTTATTTTCGACTCAGATATATCCATGTTTTTAATTACATAAAAATCGTTAGATACCTTAGGAGTAGCACATATTACCCCATACATTCCTTCGTGGTACTATTTCATAAATAATGTATTATCTACGTGTTCGTTTAGACTTTGATCTACCTACGTTTTAAATTTTATGCAAAACCGCATGATATCTAAAACAATCGTTTAAAAAAAATTTGCCGCACCTGGCAATACTGGTATGCACTTACTGAAAAAAATTTTGTATATCTAGATACATGATCCAATTTGTAAGCACCCATTATGATCCGTTAAAATTAAAAAATATTTTGAAAACATAATGTGAATTGTCTGGAATCTGTGTTGAAATTTTCAGCTCTATTGCTGTTACAGCTACGGAGATCATGCGATACTCACAAACACACAATCGATTTTATATATAAATATATATATGTTGAAAGTGTAATATTAATAAGAACATAAAAGAAATTACTTATTGATTTTTTTGAATTATTTAGTTTTACAGTTAAAATATTTCAAATATTCAACGTTGCTCAAAATTAATTACGATTATGTATCTATGTTTGTTATATGATTTACCTTTTATATACACATTTCATTTGGTGCTAATACCAAAATATTCAGTAGGCCTCTGGCCAAATTCTTGAAAAAGCTAAGAAATTTCCCATGTTTAAACAGGAACTCCCACAAAAACCTTTGAGAATTACAAAAAATACAAACAAAACAAACCAAATATCTGCTTTAAAAATTATCTTTATATACAGATACATATGTAATATATTTACATGAAAAAATAAAAACACATTTAAGTTACAAAATAAAATTTTTAAACCTTTTATAAATTCAATAAGTTTTTATGAATACACCAGTTACACTGTAACATTGCACAAGAAAAATAAAAATTTTATTTTTTTTCGAGTTAAAACAATTCATCCTTAGATTCACACATTTTTTAAAGTTACATCTTTTTATTTTATATTTTTCAAGTATTATAGCCATTGCTGCAATAAAAATAAAATTCATACAAATTATTGCTAAAAGCAAACAAAAATAATTAATGAAACAAAATGAAAAAAATCGAACTGTGCTTTGTTCGAAAATATTTTCTTTTAGCATTCGAATTAAATTCAAAATTTTCAAAATATTTCAAAAAATGCTATATAATTCTACGTATTCATATAAAACATAGATATACATAAAAATGTAGAATTTTTTTTAACTAAGAAATTTAATTGTAGCAATTAAAAGATTGGTTGAAAGAATTACGGAAAATAATTTTAATTTAAAAAATTTCTTTCTGTGTGTTATGTTGGCATGTTTTAAAGCTTCAAATAAACTAACTAACTAACCAATAACCTTATATACTTTTCTTAAGCAGCAAATACGAAAATTAAATTTCCATTACAATACTTTTCGTATAGTTAGAAAGGCACTGACTGCAACTAGTACGTTTGCTTATAAACACACAACCACATGCAATATTACCATATTATGCATATGTATGTGTGCTATCTTTTTTATAACAAGTTATAGGATTTCTGTGACATTGTAAATAAAAGTAGTAGTAGTATGAAAAATCCCAAGAACTGAATAGAAATTTTTTTGAGTTAAAAATTCAAGTTTATTTTTTTCAAACTTACTTTGCATGTATATACGCTTTGTAAATTAAAGTTGCATAGATACGAAGACAGGCCAATTTCCAAGACCATTGCATTGACAACAAAACAACATACTTTATTCTATGAAATTCGTTTACCACCTCATGTACTTGCACAATTCAATTTTTTCTAAAGATCTTATCGTGTTAGTTTTTTGAATGGTAATTCAATTGTAATTTTATTTTCTTTAACCCTTAATTAGGCGTATGGAGTCAGAAGAAATTAAAATTGAAAAATTCATATGTTGAGTATTAGGCGAGCACTCGCTCCATTTGTAGCTTTGCATCTCTTATAGGAATACACAAATTAGTTGCGATTAAATCACTAGAGTACGCACGTGTCGCTTTACCCCATCGAATTAAGTAAAAATTTTTTTTGTTTTAATTTTGACTTTTCATTTGTTTTTATCTTTAAGTATTTCCGTGAAAATTGTCAGGGGTAAATTTTTATGCATTTTTGTGTGATCAGTTGTAAAAGTTAATCGCGAAAAATAAATACTACAATGGTTATGAGAAGTATGTTGCTGCTTCTGATTCAGAACACCTTATGTTCTTTTTTAATTAATTATCAAAATAATAAAATATATATCTAGTCTACACTTGCAATATGTTTTGGGGTTACGTGAGACCCCTTGCGATTAATTGTGTGATTTTCTTCATGCGCCTATTTAGTGGTTAATCTATTCAATATGTAATATCCTTTAATGTAAAAAATCTTATGAAGACTTCATTTTATTTCTTGTAGGTTTCGTCAACAAGTACATGAAAAATGATAACAGAGTAGAGCAAATTTGGCCAGCAGGATTTTAGTACATTATTATGGAACCACAGGTTACACACAGATTGCAAGTTTGAGGTACGTAGTATGTATGTACATATTTGTGTTTATATTTGTAGTGCAAGTATATATTTTACATGGAAAAAAATTTTCTTTTTGCAATTTTATGGAGACAAAAGTAGCCCAAGCTATAGATAAAAAGAAAGAATAACCCAACTCACAATCTTGTGCATATGGTGTTGCATCATTGCATTTGCAAAAAGATATAGCATATTTTTGCTCTACAGTAACAAAATACACAGCAATGCTAAAATATGCTATACCTTTTTGCAAATGCAATGATGCAATACCATATGCACAAGATTGTGAGTTGGGCTAATATCTCACTGAATTGATTTAAATTTTGTTTCAACAGTGTGCAAATGATAAAAAAAAATCTCATTAGCCCAACTTGCAAACTTGTGAGAATTGCATTTGCAAAGTTCTCTAGTAAATTTTTACTCTTTATTAACAAAATAATGCATTTGCTACACTGGTATAATTAAATTATAACGAAAATCATAGTTTATATTTATTAAACGTTTGCAACATTTCTTTGCAATGTGACGTCAAATAATAAAAAAATGTGAAAAATCAATAAATGAAATAAAGAAAAAACCCCTACAAAAAATGCACCAAGGAGATGTAACGAATATATAACACTGAGACAAATCATACAAAGTTTCCCAGCGAAACTCAATAGCGGAACTTACTTTTTGCTGCAAACTGCCGGTGGAAAAATTGCACATGTAGCAGAGCTGTAATTTCGTCACATACTGCATTACTTTAACAGAACAAAATATATGAAATTGAAATTTTCTATACTTATGCAGATTTGCAACAAAAAAAAACATTGCAAAATGGTCAGTGCTAATGTTTGAAATGCCAATCAGAGGTATTTTTTGTTTTTGTTATAAAATGAAAACACTAAAGATGTACGCCGTCAAAGGGTCACAACGGAATCGTTTTCGCGAGATATCTCACTTTGTAATCAAAGCTTGCTAATTCTTTTTAAAAATTTAACAAATGTTTTTAATTACCAAAATGATTGAAACATTTAAAGAAATGTTTAGTATTGCATCGCACACCGAAATGATCTTACCAATTATTATTTTTTCAATTAACGACATTATTAGGTTTGGAATAAAACTAAAAATAATAGTTCGTAATTTCAATTAAATTATATTAAAGGATTAAGAGGTGTTTTAAAAATTAATATATATGTATATTTTTTTAAACCACATTTTTAAATGATTCTTTTATTTAAATTCAGCTACTAAAACAATAGTTTATTGCACAATTAATATACTGTTAGACCTCTGGGCAGCTGTTGGAGTTTCCGAGGCTACGGCTGCGGAGCCTTACCACCACAGTGACAGAACATTGACATATTGGGACTCATGCCAGGTGCATGGGTGTCCGCCATTCAATGATATCTGGGTGCAATGGTGCATTTCCTCTCCGAATGCACAGCACTCGGGGACTTGCGCCTTCACGTGCTGGATGCTGCATCGTTCGGCAGCCTATCGGAACTGTCGGTGATGGGGCGTAGGGAGGTGAATGGGTTTATTGTGAACAGCGGCTGGTTGTCGCGTTAGCATTGTCGATTTCGTCGGACAGTCTTCACTTTTCCTAGTGTTACCTTTCAGTAAATACACAACCAACTAATTGATTAAATTTATTAATACATTAGTGAAATTCTAACTAAAAATCAATTAAAAATTTAATTAGAAAAGAATCTATTTTTTTTGTTAAATTAAAAAGTAATTTAATTAATTAAGAGCATAAGTGAATTTAAATTATATATCAAACATCAGCTTTAATACAAAAAAAATCAATCCATAATTTTTTCTGGTTATACAAAAAATTATTGTAATTAATTATGACTCGAGTTAAATAAAAAATAAAATAAATTAATTAATTATATAAATAAAAAAGGATTTTCAAATAGAATTGAATTTTTAATTGAAATTTGATTGTTACACCGTTATTAAATGAAAAATATTTTTTATTTTACATTTTAATATTTAATAGCCGTAACTTTTCTAAACACTTATTTCAAATAAATTAGACATTTGTTCAAAATTTCATTTGAATTTTGATATTTTTAATCAACAACTATTTACGACAAAACAACAAAACTTACTAACCATAAAATAGGTAAGAAACGAGAATAAACGGACAAAAAACAGCAGCATTTTTAAGGGTAATTGTGTTTATATGAAGATAAATTTTAAAAGATTTGCCACAAGCACCCCAAAAATTATAATAAAAGTAACACCAACCAAAAGAGCCATAATGAAAAGCACAAATTTTACTAAAGGACAAGTAGTAAAAAATTATTTTTAACATGGACTTGTGCCAAGAAAGGAAACCAAAAATAAAAACAACAAAAACAAAGAAACAAAAACCTAACACAACCAGTACCATTTATGTCCAGACATACAACAAAATTCTTGCTTTACACATTAACAAATGGAAAGGCAAATCCTATAAAAACATTCTTTTGGCCAAATATGTAAACTGACTTCTAGGAAATAAAAAAGTCTATAAGAGCAAAAGGACAAAGGGAAAGAGGCAAGTGATTATAAGTGCTAATAACAAGAGTCAACAAACTGTACTTGTATTACCGCAAACATATAACCACAAGCATAAGCGCAGTATAATCAAATTTCCTTTTTAATAAATTATCACATTGAAGCATAATTACTTATTTTATTTTATTGACCCTCCGATATGGCATATATTTTATATAGCCAAAGTGTTAAAGTGTTAATAATTAATTTGCTTCAGTTTATTTTATTTAGACGACCATAAGAAATGCGATGAAGATATATACTTTAAATTGTAATTTAATAAATCATATTGTAATGTTTTAAAAAGCATTTGCATGGGTGTGCTCAAAATAACATTAGTCCAAATTACGCAAGTACGGACTTTTTTAAATCAAATCAATTCTTGAAGCTCTAAATATTTAATGTCGAATCCGTACTGGAAATAAGCTGATAACTAGATTGATTTAAGAAAACCCGTCATCGAATCAAGTTTAGAATGTTCAAGTATTTCTAAATTGTGTATTGGATTAAAAGACTGTAAAATTTTTATTCCTATGAAATTTAAGTAATTCTCGAATGCAAAATTAGTATTGTGATTTACGTGTTGAATTTTATTCCTTTTATCAGTTCTAACTGAATGTAGGAAAGTGTAAATTTAATACATAAATAGAAACTCGTGGGTTTACATGTCTCTAAGTTTAGTTGAATTTTTAACTATTCAAGGTCACTCACATAAAAAAGTAATGCATTTGAATACTATAGGTACAAGAATTAATTAAAAAATTAGAGAATTTCGAAAATAAAAATAGAATAGTCCAAAAATTTAAATAAACTGTTTAGACTTTGAACTACGAAGTTCTTTTTATATTTTTACAAAACACACTCAATTGGTTTGTTGGTTTGAATTGTATTTATTATTTATGTAGCTTTGAACTATAACAACCGATCTTGCTATAAAAACAATATGTTTATTAAAATATCCAATTAAAAGAAAAATTTACCTACGTTTTGTATGGAATTGCTCAGAAAAAATTAAATGAATAAATCTAAAGGGAAAGGTAAAAAATTCGAGGGAAAACATCGTTCCCGATAATGGAGAATTTTGCTTAGCATTCCAGGGAAATGATTCTTGATTGCCAATTTAGGAAAAGGGAATACATATATTTCGAAGGAAAAAGTATTCAAGATGGTGTTGTTTATTAAATTTTTGAACATATTATATACTTGTTGTATGGTTAAGCTAGTTTGTATATACAGTTAGTTGGTTCTTATACCAGCTCATCATTTCACTTTCAAGCAAATTTTTAAAACAGTAAAAAAAGAACACAGTGAATTTTGATTTTATTCCCGATTTAAGAAATTTTTACTCATTTTAAGAATTTCCAGGATGGATGTCTCAAATAATCTCATTTATGGCTTGTTTTAAGTACATATGAATACTATTCGTACTTGAATTTTTTAGTACGACTAAAATAACAAGTAGATAAGTAGATTTAAAGTAGTTATTTCTTTACACAGACTTAATGCTAAACGTCCAGAATTAATTTTATAATTTTCCAAAATTGAAGCAGAAGTTTCAATAATAGATTTTCTATCAATCTATCGAACGAAGTTCTAATATCCGTATGAAACTGAACTCTTTTTGCTGGCAATTTATTTTTAAAGTCCAATAAACAATTTAGGGCATTTAGGAAAAAAAAGTATGTATCACAATGGCCTAATAGCTAAGATTCTTAAGTTTTTAAACCCAAAGTAAGGGTTAATTAAACTATTAGCATTTATTAATCTTAATTTAATTCTTAATCTATTAATCATTTTTAAGAAATTATTTCATTTTTTTTTTTGATATATACACATTAAGCCTGAGGTCTTTTTTTTATTTTATTTTGTTTTTATTATTCGATATTTCGTTAACAGCTTGTTAACATTATCAGGAATAATAGGAAATTTCATTAAGTACATTAACCCTAGAACCATAACGATATTTTATAATACGTTAATACCAACGATACGTAAATTGTACGTATATATACATTTCGTTTGATAAATTTCAATAAATGACAAATCTTCGGTAGAATTTCATTTCAATTGTTTTTTTTAATTCATTAAAAATATATATTGAAATTACTTTCTTATAAAAAGTAAAATAATTTGCAAATATGTAAATTTTTCTCTAAATAATCCCTCATAGTGCATTGATGACAGCAATAACACGTTATTATTTTTAATCGGCATAAAAGAGACTAACGTCATGTTTTCGTCATAAACACAGCTGAAAACCGAGTAGCTCGATAGTTATCTCAGCCTTGTTCTTTCGTAGTGTGCTAACATTACGTTACGAAAAAATTACATGCAAGAATTTAACCTAAACGTTGCTGAAGCTTCGGTTTAGTAGCCATTTTTATTATTATTTTACTTCGCCGGTGCTACACAATACCGACGAAGGAGGGCATTCTGATGTGATTGTGGATTGCTATCAGCTGAAGCCGGTATTGTTCAGTGACCAGTGACTACGCCTTCGCCGCTGAAACCTTCCGACAACAACTGACACACAAAGACACACTAATGCACATCAGAAAAATGCGAGATGTTTATTTTTATTTTAAAATTTTAGTCTGAAACTGGGGTTGAACCCACGTCTGTTTTTGGTGTAGTAGTCAACGTGCAGACTACCATCCATCGTGCCATCGCCACCCTCAATATTTATATAATTATAATATATTTTATATATATTTTATATATATAATATATTTTATTAATATTTCAAATACCTTTATATTTTTAGGAATTTATTTTTCATCTTGAATATCGCCACGCTCACATTTACGAAACTCTAATTTGTTTGGCAAGTACGATTCTCAGTGTCTGATACTGGATCATCAGAAACATTGGTAGCATTAAAAGCTGAATGGAAAAATAAATTTCCTCATGATTATCGTGATGAACGTTTGATAAGCCACGTTAAATGCATCTTTGCCAGGTGAGTTTAATAGTACCGGAAATATAAGAAATTTCACCAAACTCATATGATATCGACACGTTTTAAATATTTCATGTTACTAGCACATACTATGCTCACACTAGCATACAAGCAATAACAGAAGAAAAAACTTGATATGTCTATGGATATGCAAGTGTAAAAGTACTTCTTTAATTCTAATGCTGTAAGATTTAGCAAGTTTCTCTTGATGCTCTATTATGCACATTTATAAATTTATGTATTGTACTTGCATAAACATATTTACTTTATATTTATATGGTAATTGAAGTTGTCAATCAATTATGTATGAAAATCACATTTACAAATTTGATTTTAATTCAACTGTCTTACTCAGATGTGCCAACACAAATTTTGAAGCAATTCTTTCCGAAAGAAATAGAGTGCCTTGTCAAAACGTTTGACTGATTTGGAAAAATATGGAGCAAAGTTACATTCTTGTCAAGTGTAGCTTAAAGACCACCAACAATAGCAGAAACTCCATCAGAAACTTCATTTGAGCAAAAGGTAAATGGTATGCACATTCTAAATTAGTTTTGATTGTTTAAATCGAAATTAAATAAATTACACTTTGTATTTTACTACATCACCAGGGAAACACATAAATTATGACAATTGTTTATTTTCTTTACAGATGGAAAACTATTTGACAATCCGATATCAAGTCAATATGCGCAAGTTCTGTGTCGCATAAAGAGGAAGGAAGGCCAAATATATTGGACGAGAAAAATTTGAACAATGTAACAGTAATGTTTTATTAGACAAACAAGCAATTATTTTTAATAACTAAATAGCAGAGATTAAAAGCTCATCCATATTATTTTGTTAAATGTTTTACATTTCACAACATGAAAACAACAGCAGCATGTCGAATCAATTTTTGTAAAATAATCAAAATGAAACATAACAAATCACATGCGGCTTAGATTCTGCGCATCAATATCACTTACTCGATATTAAATAAAATTTTCAAAATACCATAATTTTTCACCAGATATTAATCAATCAATGTATCGTGTTTTGGATTTGCAAGGCTTTTTAATTTTCAGAAAAGCTGCGGACACCCTCTGAAAATTTAAAAAATGTTGTTTGAAAATTTTTGCAGGCTTTCTAAACATTCCTTCCAGGAATTGTTAAATGTTGTTCGCCAAAAGAGAAAATAAACAGCTGTTCAGAAGCAGAATGCGCATATTGAATTGTTATTATTGGCTAACGGCGGCAGGTTTTTTTACGTAGACGGCAAACGTGCCGGCTCTTGAAGGTATGCAGCAGTTAAAATATTATTTAGATAAAGGAAATAAATCAAATGAATAATATTAAAAAAGCTTTTAATACGAAATATATTTCTATGCGATTAAAATTTTAAAAATGTTGGGCATTTATATGAAGAAAAAAATAACAAAAAATGGACGGCACGCCACCGGCGGCGGAACAGTTGGTTTGTGAATTTTAATCAGATGAACAGTATTATCGTTTAGAAAATTTTCAAAAAATGAGAATGTATTATGGGATGTCAATTTTTTATCGTAATACTTGTGGTTTTCATAACATTTTGCGTTCACACTATTACACTTGCATGTATTATTTGAATTTTTGACAAGTATTATTACAAAGTATAATAGTCTGAACGGGCCTTAAGCGACATGTTTTTTACATCTGACTTGTCAACTTGGTGATTCATTTACAGCACATTTGTAATAAATATATACTTGCAAACGTACATGTTTTTTACGTCTGACATAGTTATTGTTCGTTTATAACAGCAAAATTTATTAAATTTTATTTTGGCTAAAAGTTGGTTTGTGGATTCAAAAACTATCACAATTGCAGTATGCAGTCTCATGTCATTTGGTGTGTCAGATGAAAATAGGAATTTTTTTTTACTAAATCAAAGTCAGACGACAATGTTTTAAAGTTATCACACGACATGTACGTATTTTGCGGTGGAAAATTTGACAAGTCAGATGCAAAAACTTGTTGTGTTTTTCAATTGGGACTACAAAGATTAATACAATTCGAAATACCTAACTTAGAAATTAAAGTGTGTAGGGTATTTTGTTACATATGAAAACGATTTTATTGTTGACAGTGTGACAATAAAAGTATGATACACATCAGACTTGAAGAAATTTATTTTCTAAGAGAAACTCTTCATGAATTACATAAAAATGTTATCCTCTGTATATAATAAATATAGAGTTTTTATTATAAAGTATTAATTGTAATATTAATTAAAAAAAGAAAAAGCAAATGATATTAAATATGTGTCTGAAATCTGCAGTGGAAATAAAACCATTGAATAAATATTAAATTATTGATGTTTTTCTTTGTGTTGAATGATTGATTGATTGAATTTCATATGAAACGAATAAAAACATAAAACCATCATCATCAGTATTAATACAGCTTTTTTATTTATTTATTTTTTTCTTGCAGTAGGAAACAACTTAAACAATTTGGCCATAAAATAAGCCAAAGAAGGTGGATATTGTGACAAAATACTGGAAAATATATGAGAATGAATGTGCGAGAGTTTGCTTGCGCTTAAAGTCCTGCTAAAATAGTCGAATTGAGACTATAATGAAATTTGCCGCACCGTTAAATTCTATTCACATTTAATATATAATTTGCTCTTGGTCTGGGAATACTATGGGACAATACCTAAACATTTATTTCTTGCTTCCGAATATTCATGTGTATCTGACTGCTGTTATGACACATGACCTTTGGTCATACTTAAAACACTTCTGCTTATATGTGGACTAATGTGTATGGCTGCTAAACCACAGCAGTTTTATGGCTTCAATGCTACAAACCTATACCATGTTGTACCAAAGCGTATAAAACACCAATCCCATGAAGAAGCTACAGACATCAACTTGATTGTAAATATTTACTGACACATAGGCATTAACGTATAGTTAACGCAGTTGCATTCTGCATTTTATTTGGTCGAGTTTTCTCATTTGCATATTAAACAAAGCGAAATACATCACAGCAGTAGCTTTTTTTTGTTATTTTTTTTCTTCGGTAAATTCATTGATGTCACGATTGACACGTCACATCCCAATTTAATTTAAAGTTTGTAATTAGTAAATTGAATTCCAAGCAGTCAACAAAAATAGGTGGTACACATATAAATGTATTTATATAAATACAAATGTATATTAATATTCATACACATATACATACGTAAAGCCTATAATTTGGAGAGAAAAACAAAATGATGATGCTATTCAAGATGGCTTGCGCTATAAGATTCGTTAAAGATCCGCACGACTAAATGAAAGGCAATTAATTCTGTGCATATTTTATTAATTTATTATATTCAAAGAAATGTCATGAAAGTCATGTACTTCTTTTGCATACAACCTTTATTTTGATTTTAGTAGAAAAAAAAGTAAAATAAAAGAATAAAAAGTAAATTAAACTTTTTGTACACATATATTTCTGTAGGGTCAATATCCTTTTATACTACATTTGACAATGGTGTTGTGCTTTTTTCATGTTGGAAACCTAACTTGCAAAGTGAACTTAACCTTTTAAGTGTCAAATGTTTTATGAGTTAGGTTTTCAATTTTTCCTTTTTTTTAACAACTTGAAACTGCTACTCGTATGCCAACAATTAAGTTGTAACTCTTACGATTATGTTATGCATAATGAAAAAAACAATTTTTAAACTACTGAAAAAAGCAAACAAAAAATTACACTCCAACTGCAATAGTGTATCGATACAATCACTAGAAATATTATTTCAATTCAAATTAAAACTTTTTATTAAAAAGTAGTTCCTGAATTCGCAAGCTCAGTTGTATGGTTTAGCGTTTAAAAAGAGACCACATGTGTTTATGTCTTTCAGAACTGGCAAATTTGTGGTATTTATATTTATATTTTATTAAAAAAAATTACTTTCATTTAATATATTTCTTTGAAATTAAGTCAGTTAAGAAAATTTCAAAATTTATCATCAAGAAGTATTTAATTTCTGGAATTATTTATCACTTATTAGAAAGATTTTCACAAAATTGATCCAAAAAATTTCATATTTCTAGACATGAACTCAATACAACTATTTCAAAAACATATAAAATTTAATCCCATAATCAGAACACACTTTACCAACAACAAAAATACAATACTGTACATTTATAAAAACGATGTTTATTAGTTTTCCAGCACAAGTGCTCAGGAGGGTTTAAACCGCCTAAACCAAGTAAGCAATGTGTATTATTATAGATTAAGGATAACTATGATTTTGAATTGCAACATATGGGTACTTGGTAGATTACAAGTTGTCTTTTCATGTGCCCATAGGAGCGCTATGCGCTGCTACCCACGATAATCTTAATCGCATCTATATAATTCCAGTGTAATGTATAGCGCATATGCAATACTGTGTAAACCCGGTGTCACATCAGAGAGTTTAATCATGGATTATTTATCCAGGCTTCAATTTTTACACTACTGGCAATATATAGAGCATAATTAACCACGAGTCAAAGATACCTTTCAGTGACTACTGTTGAATAGCAACAGCAACTAGCTTAGTAAAAGTCTGTCAGAACATATGTTGGATTATTAGACCATATGGATTATAGACCAATAATTAAACTCCCCGCGTGACTTTGGAAGTACGCACAAGGAGCACATCAGTCGTATAACCCTTACATACAGTTAGAATAGTCGGGCTTGCTGGTTGACCGTAGTACTAGACAAAATCAAGACTTTAATGTTACAGTCTCAGAGGAATGTTTAGAAACAGTGCATTACCAGACTCTAGTGGGACCTCGAAGAGTCGTCTTCTCTGTCATCTTCAAACTTAAGGCAGTTCAAGGTTCCTTAATAGTAATAGTTGACCTAGGGTCCATATAGTATGAGGTAGTCGCTTGTGATAATATAAGGATTTCGCAACAGGATGCCGAACACCGCCCGACAACTAACGTTTCTGGTACATCTATAACTATCACTCAATTGATGACAAGTCATTAGCAGATATAAACTAGGAAGTTATAGTTTTGCTGCCAGATAGGCAGAAAGTTGCGGCGTTTTCTGATGTTAATTATGACACATTATTTTTATGGTAAGGGGACCCATTTTCTTCTTTATTTTACTTCGCCGACATTTTAGTGGTCACATACCGCAGAAGGGTACTGTACGACAGTAAAATCAGAAATAATTTTTGACTTGACCGGCCCGGGAATCGAACCCTGGTCTTTTTATTTTGCATATCCAACACGCTAACTACTTAGCTATCAGGGCCCCACGATTACACAACGCATACGACTTTAATACGAACTTCTGAATTGAACAATTATTTCGATTAAAAATTGTACTACTTATATTTGAATGAAAATGTGTATTTTTCAATAAGTTCACTAAGAAATTAACGGTTTCCAAAATAAAATTCGAAAATAATAAAAAATATGGAAAGGAGAATGTGTATAGTTTTATTCAGTAACATGTACAGTATTATATACTACTGATTTGGAATTTTTAATATTTTCCGAAGTTTCTTGCGACATACAATAAGAAATTTAAATGTTCAGAGAAAGTAAAAAAATGGATCAACTGTAATAGAATGGTGATTTTTTTTATTATCAGCGCTCGAAGAATAACCTTTATTGAAATTTGTTGTATAAAGTAATTTTGTTATATAAAATAAAATAATATTGTAGTGGCTGTAAACAATGTACGTAATATTTTTACTAGTCATATGCCAGAATATACTGAAGCGTTTTAAATTACCGCCTAGTAGGCTCCAATACATCTAAGAGGTTCCTGATCATGTCAATGTATTCATCTCTTGAGACAATTTTAACAACTTTGTGACAAGCGGCATTATGTAGCTTCGACGAAGCATATCGTATAAAACTACTAATTTTCAACGATTTGTATTGCGTCAATTCGTAAATAATTCAGGAAATATTAAAATTTTTTAAACAAAAAAAACCATTTTTTAATTATTTATGTATCACGAAATCCATTTAACGCACTGTTAAAGCATGCGAATAATTGTGATTGATTTAGTTTAGAAAATATTTTTTGTTAACACAGATTTGTTGTTTTTGTCTTTTTTTTTTAATCGAATTTTTAATTTCGTTGATGTAAAGCAAAATATATCGTCCGTACGCGCTACCAAATACACTCTATGGAAATTATATGCCAGTTTATTACAAAAACTTCAGCGCATTTACTTCAGATATAACTTTCATATTTTTTTTTACTGATATTAGAAGCTTTGGTAGATTATATAAATTGTAATGTGATCCGAAAACAATATACAATATACCTCGGTTGGCAAAACCCCCGATAAGCGCAACTCATCAATAATCGCAACACCCAAATTCCTAATATTCGTGACCCTGTTGACGCAAACAAAACCTCAATTAATGCAATTGTGCTAAGTTATGTTTTATTTTTAAATTTAGTTTTTTGTAATTAAAAAAATATGTCATGTAAAAAAACCACAGTCGATAAAAACATGAATCTTCAACTTGATAACAACCATCAGTACAAATTTACGTAGAATATACATATTTTTTATTTATTCTAAATTTATTATTGTTTCTTTTTGCTTTTATTCTTTATTTCAATTAAATAAATGCATTTGGTTTAAAAGTTAACTTTTTTTTAAATAAACCTTTTATTTGGTTTAAAATAATATTTTAAGTCGAAAAACAGGCATAGAAATATTATTTTTTTATCTTGAACCAGCACTCAGGAGATGACCCCTACACATGCGAAGCATTGTGCTGGAACTATACGAAAGGGATAGGAGAAGAAATGATAGGAGGTGAAGCTTTACTATCTTTTTTTTTCTTTTTATCTGGGACCAGCACTCAGGAGATGCCTCCTACACATGCGAAGCATTGTGCTGGAACTATAGGAAATGGATAGTAGGAGAAACGACAGGAGGTGAAGCTTAATAAATTATTTTACAGCTCTGCTTATGCACGCTATTTGTTTATAATCGTAGCAGTGCTGAAGCTTCGGTTTAGTAGCCATTTTTATTATTATTTTACTTCGCCGGTGCTACACAATACCGATGAAGGAGGGCGTTCTGATGTGATTGTGGATTGCTATCAGCTGAAGCCGGTATTGTTCAGTGACCAGGGACTATGCCTTCGACACTGAAACCTTCCGACAACAACTGACACACAAAGACACACTAATGCACATCAGAAAAATGCGCGATGTGTTTTTTATAATTTTAGTCTGAAACTGGAGTTGAATCCAGGTCTGTTTTTGGTTTTGTAGTCAACGTAGTCTGCACGTAGTCTCCATCCATTGTGCCATCGTCACCCTCAATGCTTTTTGCACGTTATTTGTTCTTATAGCAGTGTTGTATCGTCTCTGATGTCAAGATGTATTTCTTTTTGAAGCTTCGTTTAGTAGTAATTTTTACTATTTATTTTACTACGCCGGTGCTACACAATAACGACGAAGGAGGGCGTTCTGATGTGCCTGTGGATTGGATACAGCTGAAGCCGTTACTGTTCAGTGACCAGTGACTATGCCTTCGCCACAGAAACCTTGCGACAACAAAGGACATAAAGATACATAAATGCACAACAGAAAAATGCGAGATGTTTTTATGAGTCTGAAACAGGGGTTGAACCCAGGAAAATTTTTCTTTTTATAGTCAACGTGCAGACTATTCGACCACCCTCCGCAACAGCCCAAAATTTAAATTGGTTGCGTTAGCCGATGTTACACTGTATATATAAAATATTTTGTTTACTTTTAACATTGTCAAGCGCATGTTACATTGTCGCGTACAATTCCAACGTACTTTTAAAATACATACGTTCATGTTTGTTTTGAGCATTTTAATAATAAAAGAAAATTTAAAATTATTAAAGTTTTCTATTTTTAATGTATTTTGGTTAGTATTAAATCCAAATTCTGCTAAAGGTCACATAGTGTTTAGTTGGACAGAAATAGAAATGAGACAGCATTCCAAGGGATCAAAGGATTAGTCAAAGTCAATCAAGACCAACATACACAGGCTAAACTGATTTCTTTTAATCTTGTATTCTCTTATTCGAAAAAAAAAAATAAAATTAATTTGAGAAACTTTAAAACTTTATTATAGTGAACTTTTGCCAATAGAACATTAGATTTGCAAGATGGTTGGTAGGAAATGAAATTTTCATTATAAAATTTTATTGTTACGAAAGAACCGTTATTTTTACAACTTTATTTTGAGAAATGTTCGTCTAAATTATAAAGCAAATTTGCGGCGTCTCTGATGTTTTTTGACGCATTCTTTTTAAGCTAATGGAGCCATTTCATTTATTATTTTACTTCGCCGACGTTTTATTGCTCAAATATCGACGAAGGAGGGTGCCGTAGCACAGAAAACTCAGAAAAAACTTTTTTCTGATTTGACCCGGCTGGGAATCGAACCTGGGTCTTTCTGGTTGCAGAGCCAACACGCTGACTACTCGCCATCAGCACTTTATCATCTGTGTAAAATTAGAGTTTTTGACCATACGGAAGACTTTTCTGTGGAATTAATGATATACTTGTAGCATCGTTAAGCTAGTCTGTATAGTACATTACATTGATGCATATACCAACTCATCAGTAGACCTTGAACTACAACTCGCTTTGAATAATTATAAGAGAAAATAAGTTTATAAAAAGCATTTTGTTAGAAGGTTATTTGTTCTTCGTGATTTAAATTTAAATTGTGTATAAAATATTTTCTTACAAAATCAATATAATCTTCTGTTGGTGGTTTGAAGGCATGTGTAACTTGTATAATAATTAACCCTTGTGCAATATTAAATGAAAATCATTCATTTGAAACCTTTAGAGTAAATAGACTATAATATAAATTTCTGCAGAATTACTTCAGCATTTGTGCAGAGCAATTTACAAATAACAGTCATGCACGCCAATATTATTTTACGTCCTTAAACTAATCCATTCATATAAATTTTATTGAAATAAATTTCAGATAAAACATTTTAGTTTTACATTCTGCTCTGATAGATGCACACATGCACATCCATCAACTAATTTTAACAAATTTGTTGGTTGTACTTTGTTATTTAACAAAATATTGCTGCTATTGAAACTAATTACAGTCGATGTTAAATTTCAGTCTCGTAAATAATTTGCAAAAATAACACAATATATGTACTTTAGGGTATCCCTTATTGCTCAAAGTGAAACTATTTTTTATCTCAACCTTAAAAATGTTGAGACTTGATGCTAAAATGACTCTCTAAATTTTTCACGCACACATACAAATAATGGACATCCTAATGTACATATACTATATAAGCTGCTACTTAAAATCCTAAAATCCATAGTAACGAATAGCAAAATCCTTCAGTTTAAAGCAAAATCCAACCAAAAACATACGTTATATATTAAAAAGTGTGTTTTTTGGAAGTTCACAGGCTTGATTTAATAACATTGCTTTATTTCATAACCAATTTGATAGCTGAAAGTTGCTTTTGATTAGTGTCATTTGACATCCAGAGAAATGCTTGCAAATTGTTGAAATTTTTGATCTAAATAATGGTTGTGTTCGTGAAACTTTATATTGAATTTCCTTTCAAAATTTTGTTCTCCGATGAAGCGCATTTTTTGTGTGAACGGAAATAAGCAGAGTTGTCTCATTTGAATTGACGATAATCCATAAGCTTTTGTCGAAATACCATTAAATCTACAGAAAATTTAGAGGCTCGCGGAATCATTGGTCTATTCAAAATAGATGATTGCTATCAACGGTGAATGGTACAGCGACACGTTTTCATACCTTAATTATCTGGTTTTAATCTAACTGACATGTATTTCCAACAGGACTGACCCATATGCTACACAGCGAATGCTACAATTGATTTAACCAAAAACAAATTTTGATGAAAGAATTTGAATTTGAATGTTGAAAGAATTATTGGATGTACGGCTCCCTTTAATTGGCCTGCAAGATTATCTCATTTAACCCCATTGGATTATTTTCTTGTGTGCGTCTATAAACCACAGACAATTAAACATCTGTAAATCAACATTCGAAGAGTTCTTGGCAAAATACAGTCGCTTTGTACATTCATTGATATTAAAAATATATTTCTATGTTTTATGATTTAAACATGTGAAACTCTAAAAAAAAACACCCTGCATATTCAATTTATACAACTTGCAAAATAATATAATACACGCAATTTAACAAGAACACTTCATGTTACTCATACGCATAGAGTAACTAACCTGCACACATCCTCGTGATTGTATGACTAAAACTTAATATATTATTTGCTTATGGCTGCATAACACAAATCACTTCAAATGAGAGGCATGCAATTTCGAAAACAAATTGATGAAAATAAATTTTGTACAAATTCAATTGTAATCTTATTTATTTTAGGAGGAAAATACATATGTAATTAATCGAATAAAGGGCAAATAGGTGCAGTGGCAAAGCAAAATATATAATTTTTTATTTAACCCTGCTGTTAGATTAAAAAATATATAAAAATTTTACACAAAAAAATAACATTTTTATTCCATTACTAAAATCATAATGACATATATTATTTTTTCTTAGTTAGGTCTTACCATAGAATTGATAAAATTAACTAAAATTTGTAAATGCTTAATTGATGAGTTGATATTTATAAAAATTTAATTTGTTAGAAATATTTGAGGAATTTTAATTAAATAAATCAAAGCAATTAAAATGCCATATGGAACTTAATTTTTAATAATTTAAAATATGTCTGAAACAAATAAGAATTTCGAAAAATTTATTCAATGAAAATAATCGTATTTATAATATTTCTTATCGTTTAATTAAAATACAATTGATTCTTCTTTTCTGTTATGTAAATATTTTTACGTAAAAAGTATAAATATGTAGAAATTTTATGGAATTTATATACAATTTTTTACAAACAATTCATATTTTTTTAAATTCCATAAAATTTTTATAACATAAACGTTTACAAATTTTATAGTTTCTTATTTAAAAGTTCATGTTTTACTAATTTTTTGTTAATGATTTTTATTAGTTTGAAGTCATGAAATTGTAAAACATTCCCGATGTTCCTTAACATTCTATACAAAAATTTAAATTGAATTTTTTTTCTACGAATTATCGACATTGCCTCCATAATTTAAATTATTATTAGAACGAAACAAAAATAATTAAGTAAACATGAAAAAAATCAAACAATGATTTGTTTGAAAATATTTTCTATGTACATTAAGATACGATTTGGTCTATATAACATGCCGCCTTGGGCATAGGTGTAATACCGAAGGGCACTAAGTCAACGCTGTTGCCCTCTTTTTGACCTAATCTATTCTAAAAGTATAATAGTAATAGTAAATATATACGAGTATGTATATAAATTTATTTACTCCACACAGAGAGTCCAGAGATCAGCTCAGTTAGTTATATATCTTGTATGATTTTATACATACATAATTGTGCTGTTGCACGTTTTGATGATTTTGTAAATTATGTACTGTTATTCTGACTCTGCTCTTATGAGTGCCTCCGTAGCCTATCGTAAGAGCATCGGTTTATTAACCCGTATGTTGCGCGTTCGATTCCCACCTAGATCGTGGGTGTTTCTACAAGCAAACAAAGAGCTTCGCAGATTGTGTGTTCTTAAAACAAAAGAAGAGATATTTTTTACATGACTTACTTCTTATAGGCACTGTAGTATATTTAAGTACCATCTTCCATTTTATTTACACCCCGAATATACAAATAAGCATACATGACTCAGAAATACATATATTTATAGTATAGAACATGTTGAAATTTATAACTTTGTAAAAAGTATAACAAAGTCATTATAACAATTCAGCGTTTCTAATTAATTCTTGACAGCTACAACTGTTTCAAAAGTGTACATTATCTCTTCAGCAATTATATTGAAGCATTTGTATATATTTGAAAGACATTTAAGTACCATTTCAAGTAAAATTAACACTAAATTACTGACATAGTGAAACGTAATTATGAAGTTAAGTATGAGCCTTGACTTTGTTGGGGTGTCATGTCAATGCAAAATAACACCCAAAATTAAAACACGCACTTGAAATATAAAACGTGTAATACTTATGCACAAATGAACATAGTAAGTTTCTGTTTGTATTAGCTTATATTATGAATAACTGCAAGGGTTGATTTAAAAGGCCTTACAGGAGGCCTCACTTATTAGCCACATGAGGTCTCAAGATACTGAATGCCATGAAGTTCTTCGAATAATAATTGCCATTTTCTGAACAAATTAAAATTCAGTATGTTGAAGGAAAACATTAAGATAAAATACCAGCACACAACTGTTGCTGTTGCGCGTCTTCTTAAATCGTAAACCGTGTTGCAGCTTCTCCAGTGTTAAGTAGATGCAGTAATGAAAGTTAAAGGAGAGCAATATTGTTTATTATCACAAAAGTTTTTTTTGACTTTCTGTAAATTCATTATATATTTGTTTTCAGTCTATTGCTCAGCTTAGCCGTTGGTCTATATGTTTGCCCTTTTGCATTGCCATCTGAATAGATATCTTCGACTAACAGTTACTTGTGTGCTGGATTGCCATTAACAATTAAATCTTATAGTATTTTCTCCACATATCCACATTTAATTAAATTTTTATTTAATTAATAAAATGGTTATACAATTAAAGATGCCTTTACATTAACTGCAGTATTCATAAAATTTTTATTTTATTTATAAAAGGTTTATTACACAGAATGTTTATACAAAACTCAATCAATATATTTTCTATATATCCAAAAAAATTTACAAATACGGCAGTAAGTCTTTCTAGAATAAAAGTATTATGAAATTCTCAGGGTGTTTAAAAAAGACAGCACAAGTCTGCTGTAAATATTTTGCATGTATACACGTATGGTATAAGCAATCAAAGCAAAGATATTAACAACTGGGTTAATAAATTGCAAATTGCAAATAAAAATAAATGTACTAAAAAAAATTAAATATTGGCGAATACATTAAATTGAAAAAAAAAAATCAACATAAAACAATAAGAAAAAAGAGTTTGTGTTTGTGTAATGGCAATGGGAATAATTTCGATTTAAACAGCTGATGGTTACAGTTCTATAATATTTACAAAAAAACATGAACATCTCAGTTGATTTGACTTGTTTTTGTAATTATTGCATTGAAATGTTAACAACTTCAACACTCTTAATGCTGGCATGTTTACTTTAAAATACACCTGTGTTGTGATGAGAATACGTACGTTTTTAAAATAGTTTAGAAACCAGGGTATGGATTGGCACACTCATGTAGGGCACATATGCTGCATATTTACTCGCAAATCCATACGCTATTAGAAACTGAACAATTGCCGAACACTTGTATTTACACGATAAAATTTTTTTAATTCTACAACATTTTTTGACATGTCGTAATATTTAGCACTATCCTGTACCTTAAGTATTTAAATATATTCTCCCAATTCACAAGCTCATTCGTATGTGTTACCGTTTAAAAAAGAAGATATATTCTTGGTATTGAAATGTAGTTGTGGTGATGCAAACCCTTTCTAGTAATTACACAAAGTTCTTATATAAAAAGCAATGTACAAAACACAATGTACATGTATGACTTTTATTGATGACAAATTCTTTTAAACTATATATAAAATTTTTCTACAAAGTGACACAACATAAAAAATATTTCAAAGCCAACTATGTGAATATACATGTTGAATAAGCAAAGTGTTAATGCTCAAATTATATTTCCAACACTCCTCCTCAACATATATATTTTACAAACTGATTTTATGTTTTTAAATTTAACAAAGTAACAAATTTATTATGTTTTAATTTAGACAAATTTTTAGTAAATATATCCGCAATCATATCTTCCGTAGGACAGTATTCCAAATAGATTTCCTTATTATTTACTACTTCTCTAATGTGATGATACTTTATATCTATATGTTTGCTGCGATTATGAAATACTGGATTTGTTGCTAATTTTAAAGCTCCTTGATTATCGACGTTCAATTTAATACTTTCTTCATTTATGAAACCAAGTTCTTGTAGTAATCTTCTTAAGTATACTGCTTCCTTTGCTGCATTTGATATAGACATATATTCAGCTTCTGTACTGCTTAATGCTGTTGTGGATTGTTTTTTCGACTCCCAAGATATTGCACAATTTCCAAGATAAAATATGTATCCATTATGTGACTTTCTGTCAGTTTTACATCCACCCCAGTCTGCATCAGCATAACCGATTAACTCTTGATTACTTTTGCAAAATTTTAATTTAAGATTTTGAGTTCCTTTCAAATATCTAAGAACTTGTTTTGCCGCTTTAAAATGTTCTACATGTGGATTAGTATTTCTTTGTGCTAATTTATTTACAGAATATAATATATCTGGCCTTGTCGTTAAAGATAAATATAATAAAGAGCCAATAAGTGATTGATATAATGTGCTATCAACCTCTTCACATTTTTCATTGCATTTTGTTTGAAAATTTGGTTCTAGTGGAACTGATGATGTTTTACAATTTTCCATATTGTATTGTTGTAACAAATCTTTAATATAATTTTCCTGACAGATATTTATATCTCCAGTTTCACCGTTACGTTCAACTTTCATCCCCAAAAAATGTTCCAATAAACCTTTATCTGATACTTCAAATTTCTTACTAATTTGAGACTTGAATTTTAATATTTCTGCTTTATTTTTACATCCAACTATTATATCGTCGACGTAAACTGCGACTACAATCAATTCTTTGTCTTGTATTTTTTTATATAAACACGGTTCATTTTTGCAACTTTCAAATCCCATCTTACATAAAACTTCATTTAATTTAAAATTCCATGCTCTCCCGGATTGCTTAAGACCATAAAGAGATTTGTGCAGACGTAACACTTTATTTGGATACCTTTTGTTTTCAAAACCTTGAGGCTGTTGCATGTAAATTTCATCATATAAATCTCCATTCAGGTATGCTGAAGTTACATCTATTTGGTGCAAATGCATTTTGTGCTCAACTGCTAATGCCAAAATCATTCTTATCGTTTCGTATCTTATAACAGGGGAAAAAGTTTCTTCGTAATTTATGCCGTATTTTTGACTACAGCCTTTGGCGACCAACCTTGCCTTAAACCTTTCAATTTCACCTTCACTATTTTTCTTTAAAGTGTATACCCACTTACTTTTAATAGTTTTATGACCTGCTGGTAAATCAACTAATGACCATGTCTCTTTTTGTTCCAACAAAGACATTTCTTTTTTCATAGCTTCTCTCCATTTTTCACTTTCACGACTGGATAATGCCTCTTCTAAAGTTTTTGGAACTTGCTCCTTCACTGCATTATTCAGTTGTTGATATATTTTTCTTGGACGACCTGGCCTACCATTACTAAAAATTTTAGGTCTACCTGGCCCACGTTTACCTTTTTCATTTGTTTCTACAACCTCATCAAGTGAAATATCGCTATTTACTGATCTTACAATGCTATACTCTAAATCTTCTTGATTTGAGGTATTATTTGTCTCAAATTGTTCATCGACATCTTTCTTATTTACAATCGCTTCGAAATCCATAAAATTTTGAATGTTATCATTAATTTCTTTACAGGGTAATTTATATTCATTAAATAAAACATTGCGTCTTTCAATAACTTCTCGTGTTTTCTTATCATATAAGCGATATGCTTTTGATACTCTAGAATAACCAACCATCATCATATTTGCACCTTTTGATTCAAATTTTCCTCTTCTTTTATTCAAAACTACTGCATTTGTACCAAAAATTTTAAAATGATTTACACATGGCTTACGACCCGTCCATATTTCATAAGGCGTTTTTCCATCGAGACTTTTTGATGGAGATCTATTACGTAAATAAACTGCTGTTGCTACAGCTTCAGCCCATAAATCTTGTTTTAAACCAGCATCGACTAACATACAACGAGCCATTTCTACTATTGTTCTATTAAACCTTTCCGCTACCCCATTCTGTTGCGGCGTATAAGGTACCGTTAACTGACGTTGAATTCCGCATTGCTCCAAATAATTATTAAAATCTTTATTAATATATTCTCCTCCATTATCACTACGAATACATTTTATTTTACGATTTGTATGACGTTCTACTAATTCTTTGAAATTTTTAAATTTTTCAAATACCTCGCTTTTGTATTTTAAAAAATAAACAAACACTTTTCTTGACTTGTCATCTATGAATGTGAGGAAATACTTTGAACCTCCAACTGAATCTATTTTCATAGGACCACAAACATCCGAGTGTATTAAATCTAACAACTCACCAGATTTACTTTCAGATTTCTTCGGGAATTTTATAGCATGAATTTTGCTAACCATACATATTTCGCACGGATCTTGATGTTTCTGCGTCAAATTTATACCATTCACCATATTTTTCTTCGACAACTCAAACAGGCTTTCATAGTTCAAATGTCCATATCGACGATGCCAAGTTTCATTAATGGATTGTAAAACACATAATTTCTCGTTCGGTATTTTTATTTTAAATTGGAACAAATTTTCTTCTTTACGGGCTTTTAAAACTATTTCACCGTAAGCATCAGTAAATATTGCACCCTTATTATTAAATTTGATTTTGCCACCATACTGTACGACCTTATTGACAGATAAAAAATTTCCATTCAGATCTGAGGAATATAAAACATCTTTTAGTACAATTTTATTATTATTTATAAACAGATTGACTGTTCCTATTCCTTCAGCAGCAATTGATTTTCTATTTGCCAACATTATATTATCACTGCATCTGTCTAATTTACAAAATAAATTTCGATCTGCACACATGTGACTTGTAGCACCGCTATCAATGTACCATGTCGATGTTTGTGTATCTCTTTTTTCAGAATTCGCCATTGCAATCAAATAGTAAGTTTTTTCTTGATTACGTTTTTCGTTGCACCTATTTGCATAATGCCCTTTCTTACCACATATGAAGCAATTTCCCTTTTTAACATTCAAATTATTATTACCTTTCTTGTAACCTGTTTCTCTTTTGGCTGCACCAAAAGCTTGTTCAATCGTAGATGATTTGTTTTGTTGATTTCGACGTTCATACTCTTCAAGAAGTTTAACCTTTAGCATTCCTAACGCTGGTAGAGAATCCCTCGTTTCTATAGCAATAACGAAGTTTTCAAACTCTCTCGGAAGACTTGACAATAAAATGACTACCAATAATTCTTCTTGAATACTAATTCCAACATCGGCTAATTTCTCCGTAATTTCACAAAAACTGTTTAAATATTCGGCCATATCTTTGCTGTCTTTCATGTTCAAACTTAACATCTTTTTATATAAGCTAACCTTTTTCATCGGACCACTCGGCTTGTAAACTTCCTTAAGTTTAATCCAGGCATCTTTAGATTTGTTAATGTTTTTAATATGGTTCAACTGGTTAGACTTAACACTTAATAAAATTGTTGCGAGCGTTTTTTCATCATTACTCTTCCACTCCAAAATTTTATCACGACTCCAGGTTGAATCTGCTTCTTCTTCGCCACTTGCATACTTCCAAAAACCAGAATGAATAAGGATACTTCTCATATGAATACTCCATGTTTCGTAATTCCTTTCATCTAGCTTTTCTATCTGATATAATGACGACGATGCCATTTTTTCTTTTTAAATCTTGCAATAAAAATTCAACAACTTCCAAATCGTATGTCTGGGCCCATAACCTATTGAAATGTAGTTGTGGTGATGCAAATTTTTTTTTTTTTTTTTTTTTTTTTATAAAAAACAATGTACAAAACACAATGTACATGTATGACTTTTATTGATGACAAATTCTTTTAAACTATATATAAAATTTTTCTACAAAGTGACACAACATAAAAAATATTTCAAAGCCAACTATGTGAATATACATGTTGAATAAGCAAAGTGTTAATGCTCAAATTATATTTCCAACACTTGGGAGGAGGCAAATTTTTAATATCATAATTTTGTTGTATTTTTATTGATATTTTTATTCATGTTTTTTTCTTAAAAAAAATATTCCCCATTCTTTTAATTATATTAATTGAAATTAAACCAGGTATGGAAATTTCAATTTAATACGAATTAATTTTCAAGTTTTTCATGATTTTTAATTTTGATTCAAATAGTTTGAACATTTAATTGAAATGAATTAAATATATATTTCCTATTAAGAAGAATTTAATTTCTGGTATTACCTATCAAATATTTAAAATATATTTTTACAAAATTATTCAACTATTTCAATAGCAGAAAATACAATACTGCATAATAAAACAGCATTCAGCGTTACGACGAGCTTATGAAAATTACTTGAAATCAGAACGTCGTTACTTTGTTTAAAGCTCCAACATATTGTCAATGAGTCAATAAATTAATTAACATAAATGACTCCGACATGTGTAGTACTTTGTTAATTTATTTGGTTTTGCAGTAAAGTAAACATACAATTAAGAAAACTAAAAACAACAAACGGTCTTATTATCTGTGCAAATATTTACTTATACTTGTTTACAAAGCTACACAGTTAAAAATTTACATTGAAACTTATAAATATTTTGTGTTGCACAAACGATTTTTGATTACAGCAAAAAAACAGTCCTGATTTTCTAGCAACAAGAATTCGGATTCATATCGTACAACACATAATTCCATGTAATAAATTTTTAATAACATTTAACGTAAATCAAAAACATTCCCAGAAAAAGATAAAATATATAATATAAACACAATAATAGTATATATTTTATTGGGAATATTATTACACTTTTAGCTTGCAATATTAAATAGGTGCATTTTAAAACATTCACCTAAATTTTGAGGTCCCATAGTGTATAAATTTCATTAATTACACAGTGCAACAAATTGTGGATTAATCTCTGAAAATCATGCGCCACTGTGCCCGTTCGTTAGTGTATCCAAAATGACGAAGATGGTAGCAAAAGTTTTTTCCCTCAAGCACCCATTTTTGAAATATCATTCTTGTCATTTTGAAATTTTCAGGTACTTAGTGGATATTTCTGAGAGCAATATTTTGAGAAATGGTTGCAAATTTCATAATATTATTTTTGGCTGAAATATAGTCTATGAATCGTACAAAAATTGCGCTGCTATTACAAAGGAATAATAATAATTTCTCGTCGACTTTTTTCAATCTTGAAAAAAATCAATTTTTCGGCATTTTCCTTTTTTATATTTGATCCAATATTTCGCTTCTAATATGTATAATATCGTCAGTATGTAAAATCGCCCAAAATTGTTGGATGAACCAAGACAGAGGAGAAACGCCCAAACACTCCGAAATGACCCAAAAAAAATATGAACAATAGCCCAAAGTGCAAAAAGAACAATGCTCATTGAGAAATATTACCGAAATGTGATTATTCGTCCAGCCGTCAATACTATATAAGTGTCCCGCAAATTCAAACATGTCTGACTGACATTATTATCAAAATAAACTTTTTTGTCCCATCATGATTCACCATATATCCGTAAGGATATTAAGTTACGTTGGAATTGAAAAAGACTAAAATTTTAAAAATACGAAATCCATTGATTTGTTAAGCAACAGATGAATTGACATTCCACGCTTAAACGTGGTTAAATATATTTCCATCAATTTTGTGGTTTCATACTAATATCAATATTTTTATAAACTTACAATAAAATAGAAACTTGTTTACTTAAAGCTTTCAAATAACTTATAGAAAACCATTATCTCAATTTAAGAAATTTTATATCAAATACTTTAATTTCAGAACGTAAAATAACACATATTATAAGACAACTTAAAGACAATTAAATTAATTTGGTCCTTAGAGTTTTGTTTGAAATAAGAAAAGATTTCAAAGTGACCCTTTAAAGGTACTTAAATTAAAGCAAACTATATCCTACATATACGTTTATGAGATCTGTAAAAGATTGCATTCACATAACTTTGCGTTAATCATTGTCAATTGTTTTATTTGCATACAAAATCGTAAATCATAGAAAACATCCAATAAATTGTTTTAAATCAATGTATTAATTAACTGCAATCAACTTTGAACCAAACCAAAAAATCAAAATCTTCGTTTTCTACAAATGAAACTACTGATTATAGAAATTAAGCTTAATATGATAATATTGAATTGCCAACTTTTTAAAGTTTAGTTACCGAACTTTTCTATATACAAATATTGACATACATACATATCGAGCCTTTGGTGCAATACCGCCGTAATTCAAAAAATCGTGAACTGAGAAAATGCATTTGAAGTTTTGAGCCATCTTTTTGATAATATTTTCGTTTACTAAAGTTAGTTTTTTACAAGTTTTTAAGTAAAGAGGCATGTTTTGTAATGTTTTCTGTTTGTAAATTTATTGTCATAAAGGAAATATTTCATTATTGCAAATAAATATTGTTGGAAATAGCTGGAGGCAATAAAGACATTTGTAGTTGTAGAATCTGAACAGTTAGAGAAGAAACCATAATCTTTTTTCCTTTAGATATATATTTCCCCAAAGACCATTTCTGTATACCGAGCTTAAAAAATTAAAATTTTGAGTTACTGCAGTATTGCACCAAAGGCTCGATATATGTATATATTATAAAAAATACCATGTCAAACTATCGAATATACAAAATTTTATTTTAATATTCATTAGCTTAGTCCTGCATTGGGTATGACAATCATTGTGGCAAAATGTTGAATGCCTCAATCTAACAGAAATGCATGAAATATCTTTGATTAAGTATCGGGTGCCTCCGTAGTCTAGTGCATGAGCATTAGTCTCATCAATATGGAGGTGCGGGTTCAATTCCCGCTTAGACCCTGGGTGTTTCTACAGACACTGAACAATACCGGCTTCAGCTTATAGCAATCCAAAATCACATCAGAACGCCCTCCTTCGTCGGTATTGTGTACCACCGGCGAAGTAAAATAATAATAAAAATGGCTACTAAACCTAAGCTTCAGCACTGCTACGAGTATAAACAAAGAACGTGTAAAAGCAGATCTGTAAAATAATTAATGAAACTTCGCCTCCTGTCGTTTCTCCTACTATCTTTTTCCTATAGTTCCAGCACAATGCTTCGCATGTGTAGGAGTCATCTCTTGAGTGCTGGTGTCAGATAAAAAAAAAAAAACAAGCAGTGAGAACTTCGTAGGGTTTGTATTGTCTTTAACAACAAAAAAATTAAGTTTTCTTCAAAGCACCTTGTCAAATTATCTAATGTGTTCATTCGCTTTTTTCATAAGGTTTTATTTCTGCTCTTTTCATATGAGCATGGAAAATGAATGTTTGTTTACAAAAATTAGTCAGCTAAACATCAACGATATTTGGTGCAAACAGAACGGAGAACTTGCCATTCAACGCGTTTAACAATCAGTTTATTGCAAAATCAATTTGGTGACAAATTTCTTTCCAGAAGTGGTCTTGTTCACTAAAATTATCTTCCAAAAAAATTGCATTTCAACAATATTACTATTATGTGTTATCATTTTAAGTTCCCGTGCAGCTAAAAAAAAAAAAAACAATCAATAGAATAAAGTATTAATTTCTCCATTATTTATGAAGAAGATCACGAGTATTGATTAGATTAAGTCGGCAGATTGCTGAATCTTAAGGTAAATAATGGTCCCAAATTAGATAATTCAATTTTATTATGTAGTGATACATAATACATATTGAAGTGATACAGCCCAGAGTAGCAAAACAGTGATCTGAAAAAATTTTATTACCATATCCGTGAATATTAAAAACTGCATGAGAACAATTTAAAAACTTTCGCTTTTAGTGACGCGCTGATTTTAAGTTCACAATTAAAAAAGTATTTTCGCCGATTTGCCTATTGGATAGTTTAACATGGTAGAGACGATGTGCAGAATATTATTTCCATTAACTTCCACTATAGTTGTGATTTCAGAGTAATCGATAGAGAAATCGCATAGTTTTACAACCGAATTAATTGCACCCAAAGTTTTGTTAAAAAATTATTTCTTTCAGTTTCGTGTAAATCACTAAATTTCAATCCCTTTGATTGCAGTTTTTTACAGCACTGGCGGTTTTGCACGTTGTTATCCTGTAAGCACAGTGCAAGCTCCATATTATATTTATAGATATTGACAGCATGGTTCAAGTGTATCATAAGAGATTAAAGTAGAGAAATACTAACATATGTATGTATGTATATAATTGGTCTTAAAACTTTTACATTCATGTACATACGTTCACATAAATTTGTCCAGAAAGCAAGCAAGTAAAGAGAATCACAAATAAAGTACAAAATTTTAAAATAAGGAACCTCAGAAGGAGTTTTCCTTCGTTATTCCCTTTTTGTAAATATTGACGAAAGACATTGGTTCAAGCGTAAGAGCTAAAAAAATAATACTGACACATTAAAAAACTGAATGTAACTGAAGAAATTAAGTTTCCTGAAAGCAGAAGCCTTTTTCCAAAGGAATTCCACAAAATTATATTGTATATGTTTTACATTTTAGAAATAATTAGGCTATTAAAACGGAATGATTTCAGTTTATAATGACATAATTTCCTAAAAAATTATTGTTGTTCTTCAAACAAAAATACCTTAAAATTAGGAGACTTTTGTACGTTGTTAATTTTTCTCTCGTAGTTTATTAGCAGCAACTATCCTAAAGGTACTTTAGCACAAACTAATAAATTAAATGTGCATTTTATTTAATTTAAAGCTAAATGAGTTCTGGAACGCATATGTGCAGAAATATATTTGATGTGTGCAGAAATAAAAATATTTTTGCCTAATAAAGGGTCCTTCATTAAGCCTCCATTAAATTTAAATAAATCAAAGTGCTTCTTATATATCAACAAAATTTTTTATTTATTTGAAAAACCTATGCCATTATGTCTGGGATATAACTTAGTTCAAAATGCCGCGACGGCTTCTCTAGTTGGAGCATATCCGAAAAATCCAATTTTTCATGACTCTGGCACATTAGTTAGATTAAATTTGACTGATGGCATGGGTTATGTTGGCTTATTTGCATACATCTGTGACTTAAGAAAATCTCATTAAAGTCTAACGGGGTTAAATCGCTCGATCTCAGTGGCCAGTTCACATTGCTTCCACGTAAGATGAGCATCCGCTCATTATCTATGGTCGTTTACCTTTATTCCTAAGTCAGTTGAATTTTGTACTGGTGCGCGAAAGACAGAGTTCTAGTATTGTCTTTGGCAAATTTTGCATATCGTCGACGTATGGGCGATCGCCCGATCGTTTACATTAACCAGCTGATACAAATTTTTCCACCACATTGCGCATAGTCCTCTCGGTATGACGATTATAGTAACCGTAAAATAGGCGAAACGCGCGTTATGAACAGGTCACCTATTTTGTAAAACAAATTAAATTATTTGCAGGTTGTGTTGAATGCTATATCCATCCATGGTAATTTGGCAAAACAGACAGATTAAACAACTACTAATTTGACAGATGTAGATTCAACAAGATGGCCTTTATTAACTTTTAAAGGTCGAAAGTTTCTGTTGGTAGAACCTTTATATGTGTTATATGTACAAAATAAATATAATTTAATCAATCAATGCAGTAAAACAATATCTTCATAAAATATATTTAATTATTAATTATTTATTAATTTATTAATTAAACAAAACAATGCTGTAAATAAACTGTAGTCATTAATTCATCTAAAAACCCCGAAAATTAACGTAAGAAGAATTAAAAAATGTCTCACTATTAATTTTCCAAATTTAAAAGGTTTAATACGGTTTTCAGACAAGCACCTCTATTGAGATTTTCGCAATAAATTCCATTATTGACCTCAATAAACATAAAACGTAAATTACGTTATAGGGCAATAAGTACGAAATTGTTTTAAATATTGAATAAAACTTGAAATGCAATCCTTCTCACAAGAATTCTATACAATGGCAGCCACCAAATGTCAAAACAGTACATCAAATAGATGACTATCGAATTATACCTCAAAACGTTGTTTTTCTTCAGCTGTGAAATACTAATTGCGTAAGTTAAATTCACAAAATTAAATATATATAAACGCTAAATTAAATTGGCTAAATCATATCAATTAAGAATGCATGTCTGAACATATAATTAGGCAACCAAGTATATGTAGATTACTTCTGGTTATTAATTAAGCAACATTATTGTCTACACATTTGGCATTATTGCTTTTATATTTTACGAAAGTTTTATTATGAATACTTTTTTCTTTGCACATAATGGAAAAAAGTATTAAATCAATACTAATATTTAATATGAACGAATCATCATTGAGTAGAAAAAAACACAATTGGTTTAACAATAATAAAGTAGTAAAAAGCAGACTGAAAAATTTAATGTTTTTGTTTTTGTTCGATATCCCATAAAAATGAAATAATTTTTTAGTGATTTATATATTTTTCACACTTAATGTTTTTCACAGATTAATGCCCCTACTAAATATGAAGAATTTAAGACCTTTTAAATTATTACATAGTCTCGTAAAATAAATTGTGTTTGAGGCCATACATGTATATTCTTGCATGCTCTCGTAACCTAAAATGCTTTTGTATGTTTAAACTCTGCTCCAATGTCCTTTTGGGAAATAAAGTTATGAAATTTTGACTGCGTACAGTGTGTGTCCATAAATAAAATATTAGAACATTATAAGACATGTACAAACAATTAAATCTTTTATATATCCAGCCAGCAAAATAGGCCAACGTTGTCTGATTGAGACAATTTTGGCAAATGTCTGGCTTTATACTCAGAGACTTCATATATATTTCTGTCAGACATTAAATGCACGACTTATCTGGACATGTTCTGGTAGATTTCATACGAATATATCAGAAGGTTGTTATTTATTTGTATTTACCGATATATGTATCTGATAGATTTCTGACTGATTTCATGCAGATGTTTGTTCTGCTAGGACTTTTTATTTTGACTTTCTCTTTTAATGACAAATGAAAAATTATTCAATAGAGAAAATAAATATAAACAAATCTTAAAATTTAAAACTCTAAACTTGTTGCATTCATTGCCGGTTGTTTAAATATTACAAATATTTCATGACAGCATATCAGAGGTTATGCAAATACTACTGTCGAACACAACAGAGACTTATTTTTACTTATTGTTTATATCGTTTTCGAGCAAACTTTTTTTATCATTATCATATTATGTATATGTATGGATGTATGCATATCTTCCAGACCAGTGCACCACCGTATTAATCTAGTATTGTATAATGAATAAAACAAATAGAAAATTAATTAGCAAAGTTTTATTTAGTTACCAATTGTGTATCTGGAGGAAATCTGTCAAAAATTCTTAAGACATTCTTAGAGATTTATGTTAGAAATCTGTCCGCTTAGTCGCCTACAATTGTATTCGACGTTCTTTCGGATATTTGTTCGAAAATAATACGAATGTGGGCGAATACATCAGAACTTCCGACGATTCGGCAAAAAAATAAAATTTCCCTCGACATGCCTTTCAGAATTCGTGTCAACCACCTTCCATAAATTTTTCGGTCAGAAGTCGTATAGAATTCGTATTTATTTATAATGTTTAAAATCAAATACTTATTTATTTATTTATTATTATTAAATATATTTATTAAGAAAAATTTATTTCTTCAGATAACTAAGAAAACAAAATTTGAGGACCAACTGTTATTTTATAGTTGCACAATATATACATAAATATAAAGCAAATAAAAATATTTTTAATATTGTAAGCAATAAAAAACAATTATGAATATGTTTCTCTCTATTTTTTATTTAAAACTATTCTATTCGACAATTATTTAAGAACTAACTTATATTTTTACCAAGCCAAATTCATAATAGGTGAACTTACTAGAACTAGAACATAGCCACCCCGGTGCAAAACCTGGAGCTTCAATTTTCGAATACTTTTCGCAACATTTGTGGTCCTTAATAACTAGGCAGATGTTTATGTTCTGGCGTTCAATGGGAGTAGACCAGTGATATTACACAACTGCAAAGAAAGTAATTCAATGGGTTTAAATCATACGATATTGGTGACCATTTGACAGGACCACGACGTGAAGTTCTTTATTCGGTAAAAGTTCTTCTGATTAAATTAAATACAGCGTAATCAGTGTGGCATGTCCTGTCCTGTCCTGCGGCAACCAAATTTCAGCGAATTTAGTTACGAAAGAACTTGTAGTCGAATATCTATACCGTTCACCTATGACCAGTGACTCCGCTGGCCCATAAACCGTACCAGGCAGTAATGGTCTGTGGTTTTAATTTAGTTTTAATTATTTATGAACTTATTTAAAGAAAATTGGTTTCTCGAACAAAATTTTGTACGAAAAATCAACATCAATTATTGTTTCAGCCCACTGCACTGTGATCGATCCATTGGCCAAAAATAAAAAAATCAAACTTAACAGTTTGTAAGAGTTTGTGGAATCAATATTTCTTATAAAAACAAGGTTTTAAAATGTATAGTTGCTTTTGTTTTATTCCGACTATACGCTTTAAATTAAGCTTCAAAAAGAGAAAAAAGTTAACAGTTGATTATTGCAGTGTAAAAGGTGGAAAATGAAGTGCAACTTCAAATGAATTAAAATTAAAAAATGAAAGACAAAAAATTTATGTTGAAATAAATCAAACGGAATATTCAATTTAAAGCTTTTAACTAAATTTTAAAATAATTAGAATATGTTGAGTTTGTTGTAGATTTGTTGTAGAAGCAATATGTTTCCAGTGTCATCAGCGAATTAAAACAAAATTTTTAGTTGTGTTCAGCTTTGAAATCTCCAAAGCGTCCGATTTTGCCATATAAAAAAAGCATCCCACAAATACGTAGCAATTCATATTCTATTTATTTTTATAGCAGTTTAGAAATTGCTAGTACTAAGGTTGCTTTTTAGTAACAATATATTTACTTTTTAAAATCAATCTTGTAAAATAGCATCTGTAAATAACATATGAATTAAAATCAAGTTTCGTAAATTTGTTCCCAAGTTTTTGCTTACGTGCAGTGAATGTGGTTGATAAGGTACGGGGGTGAGGGGAGAGGGCGTATGAGTCATAAACCACACCCATTTTCCAATTAAGCAGTTCTGATATGCTTATAACGCCGTGACTGAAGTTTCACAATGATACATATCGTCATATGAATTCACAAAACCCTTAAGTTATATTCAACAAATTTTACAGCAGAAGCAAAAACTTTCAAACTAACTTCTACGCTTGCTTTTTTGAAATCATATAACGACATACTGGAACCATTTTTGTCCGCCGACTCCATACATCTCCTACCACTGTGCACTGGTGCAATTGCGGCAAATACGTCGCGAAGGTCGATGGCTTTAATTCTTGTAAATCTTGAATCTCAAATGCTCACAAACTACAGTTGTATCTTAAAATTCTTCATAAAGTGGATGAGATGTTGCGAACGATTTTTATGTGCCGAATTGATTTATATGGGTCTTCTACAATACTTTACTCTACACCGGCTAATGTTCGCTGCAAACTGTTTGGCTGCATATGGGATGTCCATTATCATTACGAGTAAACATAGTACGAAAACGATCCAAATTAGTTGCTCTGGTGACAGAATGCGACCATTTCGATTCGATAATGTCAACAAAATACACATACTGTTGTTATGTTAGCCCATCCATAAAAAGGCAGAGTAAAGTCTGTTACTAAAGATATTAAGAGCCCTTGTATAGTTAGTAAACTTTTATGTCTGTATTCTTCAATTCATTTTTATTAATTTTGCTGATTTAAGGTTCCTCATTTTGCCACAGTATGCACAAATGTATACCTTCAATGATGTGTTAAACATTCTGCTGATATTCCAGGTATCAAATGTACACCAATGATTATATGGTAAATCCTTTTATCCTTTATCAGTTCTATATGCTTAGCATTCAACTTCTGCTTTACACATGAATTGTAAGCTATTGTAATGCCAATTGATAGATAGAATAGTATGCTGATTTAAATGGTAATAGAAATGTAACACAATGTGAAATAGTAATTCCAGATTTATCACCTTTTCACACAATATCCAACCAATTGTACATACACATTGAGAAGAATATTCGTAAATGTCAAGTATTAACCTTTTCATTTATGCAATTTTGTATGTGCAATGCTTACCAGGTGTCAATGCCATTTATTACTCGTTATATTTGCTTCTTCGAAATATCTTGTACATCTGTTTGATTTTGTGTGTTATTTTATCACAAAGTTATTTAATTTTTTATATTATTTTGAAGAGAAATTTATAAATACAGGAAAACTACTTCGTTGCTGTATCAACAAATAGTGCGACTTCTGGGGAAAATCTCAACTGAATTGGAAATTCTTATTCTACAAATCTGTCTTGAACCCAATATGCTGCCATGGTATTCAGTTATGAGAACAATTTATAAATTAGTAGTTTTAAATTTAAGATTTGAGATGATGCAATTAAGGAATAAAAAAAGTATAGATTAATTCTTAAAAAGAAGGAAGTATGGCGTACATTTACCAATATTCTCGTTTAGCCAAGTTGCGGCTAATGCTGTTTTACATCAAACCAAAAGTGCACTGCATTTTTTGTCCAATTCTGCTCTATTCATTTTAAATATTTGCACTTTATTGTTCCGCTAGAAAGCCTTTTAACAGTAAAGTGCAAATATTTTTAAGAAATAAAGTGAAATGTACGACACATTTTTCGAAAAAACCGTTATAAGTAAATAAATATTTTTTTAAATTTAATTTTACTTGGCTTTATACTTTTTAAAATTGCAAAACCAAATTATTAGCTGAAATGCAAAACCATGTAAGTAACAAAAATTTCGAAATTGATTTTTTGATTGATTATAAATGCATATCAGAAAAATGGATATCCTCACGAATTTTTAGATTTTTTTTAATAAAAATTTGTTTTTATTTATCTATATTTAGCTGGTGTACATGCAGCATTTCATTTGGTGCTAATATCAAAATCTTCAGTGTTGAGTAATTGTAAGAAAGGCTTAGAAAAATTAAATAGATTTAAAATCAAATAATAAAATGTTTTGTTTCATAAAGAAGAATTTTTAATTTTTGTTTATATATATTTAGTAATTCTCAAATATTCTTTGGGAGTTTTTGTATAAACATATGAATTTTCTTAGCTTTTTCAAGAATTAAGTTAAAGGTCTACTGAAGATTTTGATATTGCACTAAATTAAATGCTGCATATGGACCATATAACAAACATAGATAAATAATCGCAATGAATTTTGACTAACGTTGAATAATTGAAAGAATAATTACATAAAAATTTGTTATTTGACAAACGAAAATCTAAATAATGTAACTAGATATACGTGTATTATATTAACTAGTTTTTTCTTCCCCCTGTAAAAAAGTAAAAATATTAGTTACTTGGTTTTGCAGTTCACCTAACGAAATAGAATTTATATAAAAAAACATTTTGGTGTAAAATTTAAACAAACTTAAAATCGAAGTTTAAACTTGGAAACAGTGGAATAAAATGTGTTTCCTTTTCGGGGCACGCCTATGAAATATTTTTAACAATTTTCTGATACGTCCATCGATTTAAATAAATTCAATCTTTTGGCAAATACACATATCTTATAAACAATTCAATAACCTGTATTCTAATCTCATCATATTATTTTTCCTGAATGAAATTATAAATTAAAATAAACTAGAACTGGTGAAAGTTATATTTCAACTTGTAACTAATTTAATGTCACGTGAGATTAACAATTATTTCCCTTATTATCACACAGTCCGCTACGCTTTACGGTCATCGCTTAATAAGTACAAAACTTTTCTGTTAAATTTGTCTTTTTCGTTATACTTTGTTCAGTTTTTCAAATAAAGCAATTAAGCATGCAAATGAGAGACCAAAGGGAAATGAATAATGAAAAATCACAGATTCTTAATGCGAAAGTAAGGCTAAAGAAATACCAAAAATATCTACAGCAGAATATGGTAATTGTGTGCAAATTTCTCTTGCACATATCATCGTCTTGGCTTTTTTGTATGCAATGCAAATTGTGTTCTGAAAAGTGAAAGTAATCGAAAAAAGTTGATTGTACAAATTACTTTTTTATCAATTTTTATTCGAAATCTTTGTTTAAAATCTGATTTATATACACATACATATGTACGAGTATGTATGTATTTTACATTTCGGTAGCAATGTTATGTCATGCTCATCTTTTACATGCATGTAAAGTGTAGACCATAGAGGATGAGGACTAGTTCACGGCTAACCCAAATATATGGACACAACATGGTCCACTCAACGTTACGATGTTCTAGCGGTGTACCATATAACCCACCTTTATATTAAGACGGACATGACACCCAAAAACCATTCTATGGGGTACCTCACAGAGTAATTTTAATGCTACGAATGCAAAAGCCTTTAAAATTTAGGATATAAACGTAAACTCTTTAGAGATATCTTTTTGAAAAATTATGAAAATAAAATAGAGACAATTTATTTAAAAGATTGAAATTATGTCAGTGAACAGAAACGTTCGCAGAAACGTGAACAAATTTTTATCGAAGGATTTTGTTCACGTTTTAGATTGCATTTTTTCTATAACATATTTTAGTTTCTTTTATATTTTATTTAATTTACCATAAAGTATGTAAGTTATTTTTCACCTATGAAACAAGTTTTGATTCTACTTTTTGTAAGTTCCTGCCATATGTACATAGCTACTATGGTTTGCAAAAGGGTTTCTAAAATACTAATTTCTAAATTATGTTATTGAATTCATCAAAAATAGAGGTTAGCTGAATTTAAACTACGATAATTATAAATTTGTTTAATTAGTTTTTATTGAAAAGGACCAACAAAAAAAAAACATTCTGTGATACAAAGGCAAATAAATAATTTTTTAAGGCAACAAAAGGGTGTGTTTAAATTATTTCATTCAAAGGTTTTATATAACATATCAAAAATTATTTTAATGGATGGATATTCATTGGACGAGCTAAACAAAAATGTCGGTGATCTCTTATTGACTTTGTTTTTGCTTGAGCATTTGTAATGCAGCCTTTTCTTTGAGGTTTCTCTAATACTCTGTTTCTTATTGAACAAATCGTCGATTTGGCGACATTATACTTTTTCGTCAAACCAGTTACCGATGAAGCTTTCCGTAAAAGCTCTAAAATATCTGACTTTTCTTGAAGATTTAACACTTTTGGTTTTTTATTAGACATATTTTCAATAAAAATATTTTTAGAGATCACTTGTTTATACTATTTATATACCTATAGGTATAGTCAGCACAGAGAGATGTTTCCAGTAGAACTGCCGCATTAGTATTAAAGCTACATATCATGCAACAAAAGTTGTTTACAACAAACAAACTATGAAATTCTTTTAGAGCCTTCAGCCTTTGTTCACGTTTTAGAATAGTCAATGTAAAAAAAAAATGTTTATGTTTCTGGATGTTCACGTTTCTGCGACTCCACTGTATTGTGATAATACAGCCTAAAATATAATATCAAGTGCTAATAAATACATTGTACAGGGTGGCCCCAAATGAACGAAGAAGTTTGAGTTCATAGAGCCATTGTGTCCCTCGTAATGTGCGCTGTGGCTCTCTCTTGTTGGAACCATACTTGCGGATAGTTTTCTATGGCTGGTCTTAAAATTTTTTCCAACATTTTGCGGTATTTAACACCAGTGATAGAACCGGAGACACCGTGCTCATTTTATAAAAAATATGGGACAATTATCCTTTCCGACGAAATACCGCATCAAACGGTATACTTAAGTGGGTGTATTTCTCGCTACTCTGAACTACTCTTTGATTTTCCGTATCCATTTCTGCCTATTAACGAAGCCATTTTATTGGAAAAAATATTTAAATTATAAATAAAATGATGATTTTCTTCCGAAATAAAGTTCAACGATTTTGGCACGTTATTCAATTGTGTACTGTTCAATTTTAAATTCCCCAAGTATTCTTTACAAAATACTGAAAACAAAAAAAAAATATAATAAAAAAGTTATAAGGAGTTAAAACACCTTCGCTCTTTTTGTGCTATGCATGCACAGTGACCGATAAAATGACTGTCACTGCTGATAGAAATACCCTTTGTCACGTAAAATAAAGGAAGACGTTTTTAAAGAAAACGGTGTGAAAAAATTTCAAGTTTAATTAAATTCAATACAGTATCGTGAGGTCCCAAGTTCCTCAAGGACTGGTAAATACATAACGACTATAAACATTGTTCGCACTACTTTAGACTCCTTCACATGGTAATATTATATGTATTACAATATGCCAAAAAAAATTGTAGAATGAAAAAATTTATCATCTTATTGAGATGGAATATAATATATTGAATAGGGATAGCAAATTTGACAAGCAGTCGGTAAATGTTCTGTTTCTGACAGGGTACGGATATGCGAGTAAATGTGCAGCATTCATTTAAAAAATTTTATTTTCTTTTATTTTAAAACTGAATCATGTTAAAAAAAATATGCAAAATTTTCTCGCAATCTTAACTTATATTTGATAAAAGCTTTCATCACAATTCAATTTTTCACAAACCACATTATTCAGATCGCACATCAAACCATCCTAAAAGCGATTTGATGATAAACACCAGCAACAGCAAAATATAAAAAGTCGAAAAGAAGTACAAAAGTGATGAAACATTTTAAAAGGTTTGTCATTTTAGATTTAAAAAAAAACTTTACAGAGAAAAAAAAAAATACTGCATCGGTTGCCAAAAATTGCACAATTTTTCCCATCAGTAACACAGAAAAATAAATGAATGGACAGGCACGAATACAATCATGACGTACCTACAGATCAACAGCTTTAATACATGAAATCATCTATTTATGTGGGTTTCCAAGCTTTAAAGAATTGAAAAATATTTTGCACAATTTTTTATGATTTTGCTTTTGAAGTTATACGATGATGAAGTTGAAAAAAAACAACACACTTTTATGTCTTTTCTCGAATTCCATTAAATATTGGTTATGAAAATAGTTATACTGCCGTATTCATAAAATTTTTTTCGTCATTTATATGTAAAATGTTTAATAGGCAGATTTCCAATATACCTTTTATAAATCCAAAACATTTTTATGAATACGAGAGATAGTCTTTATGATGCATTTCTTCTACAGCACAAATAGCTGCATTCGAGGTCAAACGCTTAAAAATTTATCATTAGAATTGAGATAAGAGTTTTTTTTTTTAACATTTTGAGCTGTAACTTTAAAACTCTGAGTTTATATAATGAATGTCTTATTTTTGATATGTTCTTTAACAGTTATGTGAATGTTGCTTTAGCGCTTTACTCTTAATTTTAGTATGGAAGTTGATGGTCCACATACTTGAGCGAGAAATACTAACTTTTAATAATTTTTAAATAACTGCAGACTTTAACTTAAGCAAATATGTACTATGTTGATTGAGCGTGATAGACTATCCTTAACAGTCTGGCAGTATAAGAAAATTATTATTACAAATATATTTTGAGTGTTACTAATAAACAAATCAACGAAAGTCGAGATGAATATGTTGGACTGAAATATTCAATTGATGAAAAAATAAATTAACAATCGAATTCAGGCACCATCTAACAATTAGATAATTAGTAACGAAAACAAAACCAAGAACTGGCAAGGATAATTGGAAATTATAGGTGGAAATATAGAACTGCATTATGGGATGAAATTATCGGAGAATCTTTTCTTATACTCTATTAATAAAAATAAAAAAAAATATATGTATATAAAGCTAATAATTTATATCTACTGATAACCACACACAGTGGACAAACCACGAAGAACCCTGAAGATGAAGGTGTAGCAGCCTTCGAAAATAGCATGTTGTTCCATTCTGCTGGTGTTTGCCAGTGCGACTTAAAATTTTTGTCCTTGACTACATTTGTTTCTTGGCAATTATCACATGCAATTTTGACTGCATGTATGTTTTCGATCATTAGCCCATTTTAATTAATTGCATATGTAAAAAATGATGTGCGAATTAAGGCAGTACTTAACAATATAATCAAAATCAAAAAAAAAAACTTCAAGAGAATGGCGAGGTACATATATTGAGAAAACTATTGGAAACAGTAGATATAACAGTAGATATAAATTTTTCCGATACTTTCCTCTAATGATTTTGATCACGGTTCCTTCAGTTTGAAGGGGAAAGTGTCAGCTTTCAGAATATATGGGTGTGTATGCGTGCCGAAGCCTCGTTTAGCCAGGCGAAGATAGCGTCGCATTGAAGTAATGATCATTTATACCACTTTTAAATTCCTAATTTTAAACATATGATTAAAATACCCACAATGTTCCCGTACAATTTTTCCCGGTTTTTAAATTCCTATTTTCGACGCTATTTTGTCGACGCTATCTTGGCGCACTTATTTTTGATTTGATATCATGTAATATAATATAATATATATATATATATATATATAATACTATCAATTTTTTTATTTTCGATAAAATTTTGGTTTTCTCGAACCAATTTCAGCAGCTATTCCAAATCTTGCGCGGTAAAGTTCGAAGAGCACGCATTTGTTTCATCCATTTTTAAGAAATAATATAACAAATGTAAACAAAAACCATATGCTATAACAGTGCTGCCAATATTGAAAATTAAAAGATTGTTAGGGTTATCTTTCTTTGGTTATACTGCGGATGTTAGTTAAACAATACACTGTAAATATGAAGTATTAGTTAAACAATAGTTATTACTTTAGTTTACTGATAATTAACTAATGCCTGTGAATTTGGGCCTTAGTGAAGTAAAAGGAAAATAACAAACGAAATATATATAATTTCAAATTTTAATTAGAATGGAAATGTCTTGTTTGTTCATATCATATTGTATTAATAATCAAATCAGTTGCAATGCGGTGTGTAAATAAGCGCCGTACCACATTCGTGCGATTGGAGCACTCATTGGTGGTGGTACACAGAAAAAAATTAAATCAACGTTCTAAAGAGAAAAACGAAGATTCAATTAAAATAATAATTGGATTTCTACCTATCACAAAATTCGTAGATTCAATTATGAGTTTTAATTGAAAAAATTTTAAGATTCTTTTCATAAGAAGTTAATTAAAACATTTAAAAAATTCTATTAAAAATTAATTTAAAATTTTTTCGAGATTCAGTTAATAAATTAATCAAAGAAAAACTAGATGCTTTTTACATAAAAAAACTATGCTTATATGCGCTATTAATATGTTGTATTTTTGTCCTTTTATGGCATTTTGAATAAAATCTGTTGATAGCAATGTTTTAAGAGTCTAACAAAGTCAATTAAAATAAACATGGATTCAATTAAAAATCTTTACTGAGAAAAGACGTAATTGAAAAAAATTCAACAATTATTTATCCTGTGTACTAAATGTTGCCTGACTATAGATAAAAACAGATCGTATTATTCCTTTCCGCCTTGCCAACCGTTTGCTCAGAAAATTTTTTCAGATAATTTTTTTATATTAAGGGAAGGGTATGATCTTCGAAACTCCCCTAAGAAATGCAGCAGTGACGAAGTTTATAATCTCAAATTCAGCCTTCGTATTGTCATTGTTATTAACGGAAAGGGTATATTTTTCAAATAAATTTTAAATATCGAGTGGCCAAAAATTTCAAATTGAATATTCGTTTTCCGATTATTAAAAATTGGTATGAGTAGCATTACTAATATACAATGCGTTATTTATATAAACATGTAATCTTGCTCGCCACGTTCCATAATTTGCACTTTGACTTTCCTACGTCCAATTATTTTTTTAACAAAAGAAAAATATCTATTGTGTTTGCTGTTTAAAAATTGCAATGAAGATTTTTGAAATTTTATGAGAATTTCGTCGATGAGTGGATAATCTTATCTACTCGCTGTGCTCGGTATCTTGTCCTAAGTTTCTTTCTCGATTGAATAAACCTTCTGAGAGAAAACTGCGAACTGTGACACACCATCAAATCTCATTTTTTTTGTCGAAACAATTTAATTTATTTGATTTAACAATAATTTGTACCCATTTTAATTGAACTTCTTTCATAAGTTATTAATCAATTAATTGTTTTATCTTTTCCTTAATGTTTTGTAACATTGGAACAGTACTAGGAGAATACAGACACACATATAAAACATTCTATGTATGTACCTATATATGTTTATATGCATAGAGTTTTATTTTAAATTTTGTTTCTATTATTGGTTTCTGTTTACTTAATTTGCTTAACGAAAATTTATGCACATACATTTGGTATGGCAGAGAATGCAGCTGTAAGAATGGAAACATTTGAAAATAGAAAGTAATCAACGTACTTATGTATGGACAAAACACACAAATGCACACTTTCAGAACATCTGTTTGCCGACAAATGATATCTCATCCTCTTCCTAGAAGTAAACATGTCTGTGCAGTATATTTTATGAACCCTGGTTTTTTTTCCTTTTGCTGCTGTTGATATAATGCTGATGACTATGAAAATAGTGATGATGTTGGTGACTACTGGTAGCCTAGGGCTCTTTTATTTACATTTTTCTACCACATACCCATGCCTGGCTATTAACACAAATACTCTACTGTATTGGTAGTGTTAAGGCACGTTTTTTACACAACATTTGCACTCAATATGTTTGGATTTTTTTCAACATTTTGAAGGCAGAAAAATTTTATGTAAATTTTGTAATTTATGTAATATATTGGACATTTTCTAAGCAAATATAAACTGTAAAGAAGCTTAGTTTAAAAGCAAAAAATAATAGCAAATTATTTTAGATATAGTTTACAGATACCGAGTTATCTTTTCGTTTTTGTTATTTTATCGAATTTTCCCCACATTTATTTAACTTCGAGTATTCGAGAGATTCCTTTAAAATCTTTATAAAAAATAATTCAATAGATATTTATTTTAGCATATCTAACTTTTTGAAATATTTACATACATAAATATTTTAAATAGGTTTGAAGAGAGTTAAAATAATTTATCAGCCAACCCAGCAAATATTGTCTAGATAAAAATTAGATGGTAAAATTTTAACTAGATTTAACAAAAAATTATGGAATTTTAGAATCGGAAGCAATACCTTTCATATTTACAAAAATGTTAACAAAATGTGCTGAAGTAAATGAATACCGAGTTTATAGCAGTATAAATGCTGTATAAAAGCACAATTGCAAGTGATACCATTATGTTGTCTGCCCCTCCAAAAACGCTTCCAGGCAAGCACTAATTTTTGGCCTAGGAAACACTCGACTAGAAATTTTCATTTGCACCTGAATGGTACCGTATTGGGTTACCCAATTGGGTCCCTCACGTGAGGTGTACCGCAAAAAGTAAGTTGGGAAGTGCCGAAGCAATACCGTTATAATTCCACACCGGGTAAACCCTTTAAGATGGTAATCAGATAGTCGTCTTTAGTTTTTCACTGTAAAATCCCTACAAGTATGTATAAGGCCAACAATTAAACATCATTTTTGATAAATCTTGTTTTATTTTTGAGAACCGAAAAACAATTGCAACTGAATTTTTCATAAATAATAAATTATATATTAAATTTTTAATTTTTTCTGTTTGTGTTAAAATATCCGAAAAATTTCTTTATTATGCCCCACTTGGGAAAAACTGAACATAGAGTATTAACTTTTTAGTAGGGGTATACGGGTATTCCCAACCCGATCTCTAGTAGAATAACCTATTGGGAGAATTTATAGTCGGGTGACTACACATTTTTGTAAGGGCTTTGACATTGTTTACATTAAAAACGTAATCCATTTTTTTTAAAGAGTTTAAATTCTATGTAATTAAAAAATTCCTCCTCGATACTGAATTTGATGCCATTAGAGCCTCATACATATATTTTTGACAGCTAATCCTTTAATATAGAACATTATGGTTGCGTTGTTTAACAATATTTCAAAAATATCAAAATATTACATTAGAAAAATCTTTGCTGCATTTAAGCACTCAAGTATTTTTTGATTCGATTTGTAAAATTGGATAGTATAATCAATTAATTAATTAATTAATTAAATTAACAATTAAATCTAATAAAAAAATATTTTTTTCAAAGACCGATTCTATACCGACTATCAAAAATATACAAAGATTTTTTTCTAAATTTTTTCTTTAAATTTACCTTAATATATGGCATGTCCAAAGAACCACAATCGTCAACTTCAATAACGATGGCTATTCACAATAATTGAAAATGTTCTAAATGTTGTTTCCATGCATAGATAACAAAGAAAATTCTCACATTTTCTGTGCAATATTCGGAATTATTATTTTCATGAAAAATAAAGTTTGTAAAGGAAAAAAACAGCATATTTGTGGATTTGTAACCCAGTTATTGAGCAGAAAAGGTGAAAAATGGGAATTTTTGCGATTTTTAAGGCACTGGATGCACTTTTTGCGGGCAGGTTTGTTCCCCTTTTTTTCTCCTATTAAATATCTACAACTTTGCTTTAGACACAAAAGAGATATTCCGTAGGGTATACCGAGATATAACCATTTTAAAATATTGGAAAAGTGATAAAAATAATAATAATGCAGCCAACTTGAAAAAAAGGAAAGATGCAGAAGTCATTATTTTTGGGGCTCTCTTTCACGTGAAATTCTCAGGTTTGAGTCCCAAATTCATGTGTTGTACTGTGTAATGTACGATGTTAATTGTAAGTCACACCTTAATGTCAAGTTTTTACCCTAACTTAATTTGAAATTTCTTTGTTTCAGTGTTTGACAAATTCTTCTATGGAGAGGTACATAATTGAGAGCGTGTTTAGATTGTTGAAGCCTTTGACGCTTAAAAATTTGAGCAAACCGTATCTGTAGGAAATGTGAAAACACCTGTGTACGCTCGCCCAGTTAATTCTGCGGAAAATATTCTGTTGATCGCGATAGTGTGGCAGAATATCCGCCGAACCTCGATTCATCGTCGTGCCCAACAATTGAACATCTCACGTATGTCACTGATGAGTATTTTGAATAAATAATTGAAATTACTCACTGACAAGGTTTAATTGACTCAGAGCTGAAGCCTACTGAGAATTTCAAGCGTCGTCAATACGCCGAATTGTTGATTGAACAGACAGAAGTAATTGAAAGAAAATCTTTTCCAGTGACGAGGTACACTTTTACGTCAGCGGATTCGTTAACAATCAGAATTGCCGCATTTCGGCAAATAAGAATCTACGAGCAATTGTTAAAAAGCCGATCCGTTCTGTTTATGATGCATGACTATTTAGTGCGGTTTATGGGCTAGCAGCGTCATCGGGCCGTACTTCTTCGAAAATGAGGTCGGCCAAGTAGTTACCGTGAGTTGTGTTCGCTATCGCTATTTTCGCAAGATGGTAACGAATTTCTTGTGGCCAGAAATTTAGAATATGGATTTGGACGATATGTGCTTCCCACAGGATGGTGGCACTTGCCGCACAGTCAACGAAACAATGGCTAATTCTCTGAAAACGTTTTGTTTTATTTACCGTGCGTTTTTGTTGGACCCCCCTCTGTAATAAAATTAAATAAGAGTACAACTAAAGAATGTAACTAAAAATTTGTGTATTTAAAAGTTAGTGAAAGTATAACGATATTTTATCGAATTTGCAATTCAGTGAAATTTTTAAAGATATTTGCCAATGCGTCAAGTCAGCTGTTATCGTTAAGTTTGCGACAATAATTTTGTGTGCTGTATATTTTGTCGATAAAATGTGTGTGGTGCTTGAAATATTGTTGTTAGAATATTTGGGTCTGAACATGCATACATATCATTAAACCATATGCCGGTTTATTTGTTACGTATTTCCAAAACAATTTATATGTTGTGTATATAAATGTATAAAAATAAATAATTCAAATTAAATTTTTAAAACATAATGAACAAATAAGATAATAAATAAAATAAAAGAATATACAATTTTTTGTTTTCGTTTTAAATACAAAACATTTGTTTGTTTTTACATCTTTCTCTTTGTGTTTTTCATATATTTCGACGGAGATGCCGCTTTATTTCAATGTCGTTGACATCAAGTTACAGAATTCCACAATCGTTAGTGCAAGGAATGTAAAACGTCGAATCTTTAAAAGCTACTGAATGGCACTACCGAATTTACTTTTGGGCATTATTGACTTTGGAGACAAAACTTCGAATGAACAGTAAATATTTTTAATCGTAGAAAGATCTTGCATGAACGGAGCGGGCGATTAAAATTTATCGTAAGCGATGTCATGTTCCAATTGCGCAAGTTTAAGACAACGGTACAAACTGTGTCATGACGTCTACCATGCTCCTAAAAGAATTAATATTCTCATATTCCTGCTATAAACGAATCTAGAAACAATCGCCGTAATGAGTTTTGTACGATTATCAGCAACTGATGAGAAGCATAAGTAATTTGTTCTTGTTAAACTTTTGCAAACATAACGATCAAACCACTCAGACAACATCACGCGTAATACATAAATGGTAAATTTAAATTACACAAATTTGATACACGGATTTCATACACTCGTCCAGCAAGCGTCAAAATAACACTCAAAAGAGTATCATACGATTATACCGAAACGGTAATCTTTTAGCGAATCGTACTACACATTACAGAGAGAATTCATTTTTCGGCCGGACATTGCGTATGTAGAATAAACTCCCTGCAGAGGTCTTTCCTGTCACTTTTGATGTCGGGAAATTCAAATCAAATGTCCTCTATACACACCCGATCTATACCCGTTTCCATAACATTATTTCCTAGTTGCAGCACAATGCATCGCATGTATAGGGATCATCCCTTAAGTGCTGGTCTCAGATAAAAAAAAAATAGGATCGTGCAGTGACATAAAAACCGCTTGCATAATAGTTTTCAAAATGTCTCATTTTGTGTGCGTTAATGATTATTCAGTAATTCTGCAATCGTCAAATTGCCTTGCACTAGCATCAGTTGCAAGTGCAAAATCCAATTCTATTCCTACAGTCATCTGGACAATTAAAAAAAGAATCGCGATATGATAAACCTCTGTTTCTTGTTTATTCTGTGATATTTGCGGTTCCTAAAAAATACCGAAAATTGTAAATTTAAATAATACGGCGAATTTTTGCCAGTATGCCATCTATGTAAATATCTAAAGAGCGGGTTACAAATTTTGTCGCATGAAACCAAATATTGAATTTTATTTTCATTAATACAAATACCAAACATCATCAAATCATTTGGTAATTTAATTTACATATTATACATAGCATTTATAATATCAATTTATGTCAATAATTTGACTGTAATTGCATATGGATTAGAAAACCACTATATTAAGTTCATTAATTAAATAGTAAAATGTAATTAAATTTATAACAGAATAGAAGAACAGGGTTATGAAACCATAATAATGCTAACAATGATTTTTTTTAATAATAGAAATTAAATCACAGTACTTGTCAACTAAAATTCCAGAAATTTTTTTTGTAGAACAATTAAAAAAATAACAAATAAAAAAAAAAGAAAAATACTTGCTACTCCAAAACTGATAAGTTTTATATTTTTATACAATAAATTTCAGAGGGAAGATTTTAGCTGTGTTATTAAATACACAATTGAACAGCACAAGTTTACGTGTCAAACTTTGTTGATCAAATTTACTAAATGAATTTTTATTAAATTTTTGACATTTCATTTAGGAGATTGTAAAAATAAATAACAGATTACGAGAACTTTTTCTTTAATATTTTTCCTTTTGAAGGCTTAAATTGCAAAACTAAATTTAAATTTGATTTTAATTTAAAAATAGTAATTTGTTTAATTTAAAAATTGGAAGTATACAGAATACTGATTATTTTCGAAATAAAATTAAAACTAATTATATATATGATTCTAATTGTGCTATTTTCCCTTAAAAAAATATATGCGAAATGTATTATTACATACTTTATGATATTCTCATAAAGTATTTTTTTACAAAAGCAAACTCAATAACTGAGGAGGAAAGCATATCCATATAGTACTATTTCGCTAATGCTTACTTAGCCCATCAATGGATTTTGCCTATTTTAAAATTCACCTAACCAATCGAGAATTGAAGTTGAATATACGACACAAAAACCAAAAAATCTATAAACAAAAACACAACAATCCATGATATTCCCAGAATAAATTCAGTTAATATTAAAACTAATTGTTTTTAGAACATATTCATTCTTAAAAACGTCAGAGAGTTGCTTCAATAATGTTTCTATGCATTAATTCATGTCCAACCAATTATTGAGATTCTTTGAGTAGTCACCCTCTAATGCTCAAATTGACAGTCATTGATTCACAACTTTTTGTTTACTATTAGTTAAACCGCCAAATGTCATTGGTTAACAAATAGTTAGACAACAGCTTATTAGTAAATTATTTTTAGTATTTTTCTTTTGATATCATCTACCATAATATAATATAGTGTGGCACAAAAGGAGCTATATGGTTTGAATTCCTTATAACTTTTTTAATTATTATTTTTTCTTTGTTTTTTTTCAGCATTTTGTGTAGAAGACTTGGGGAATTAATTATGAAACATTCGAAATGAAATCATGGCCATTACACCCGAAATTTTGAGAACAGTTAAACAGTAAAATATGATAAAAAGAGCACGTATGTGCGAAGCAGAAAATGGACATCACTTACTGAATATCATTTTTTAAAACTAATTGCAAAAAATTCCCCAATAATATACTCTATTTAAAAAAAGAAAATTATAATAATCGCATAAATAAAAAAGTTATAAACCATATAGCTCCTTTTGTACCACCCTGTATATATATATATATATAATACTAACAGTTTTTCCCTTTTTAAGAAATAATATAACAAATGTAAAGAAGAATCATATACTATAACGGTGCTACCAATATTGAGAATTAAAAGATTGTTACGGTTACCATTCTTTGGTTATATTGAGAATGTTATTTAAACAATACACTGTGAATATGAAGTATTAGTTAAACAATAGTTATCATTTTAGTTTACTAATAATTAACTAATGACTGTGAATTTGAGCCTAAATGAAAACTGACATACGATTGATGTTTAGCGCCGCCTATAAACATCCACATGTTAGTTTAATCATTGCCCACTTTTAAAAGAATATTATATTCCCATAAATTAATTATTTAAATCAGTGAATTTATTTTTAATCATTATTAATTAATTAATTCTAGCGAAAACTACATAAATTGTATATAACCGTGGACAATTTTATTTCATTAACTTTTAATAGAATTGAATGAAACTTTTCATGAAGAACTCTGCTTATTTTTAAAGAGTTATGTATAGTTAAATCTTTTTATAAAGAAATTTAACAAAGCCAAGATGACAGTATTTTATAATGAAAATGATATACGATTTGTTTTATATTGTTTTATTTTAACATTGGCAATCTTTCGCCAACTGTACATATTTTCACTATTTATTTAGCCTTATAAATTGCATTCCTTCCCATTGCAGATTCCTAAAGTATTTCACTTCAACTATTACCGAGCGTATGTGTAATATTTACGAGAAAGTAAATATTAAGTCAGGCAAGCGTATGCAATGAAATACAGCGGAGAAAGGCAATTCAATTCAATAAAAGTCCACAATGGAACAGCATGTGATATTAAAATAAAAAAATAAGTAAACAAAAGAGTTGAATGAAATAGAAAAATATAAAAAGAATGACAGAAATTCTAAATACATTAAACTTTATGGTCATTAGATTGAGCCAAACCGTGCATTTATCATCAATAAAGTCCACCAAACTAGACAATGGTGGTGCTTAAATACATTTCAATATACTTATAACACACAGTGATGGAGAAGAACTTACACTCAAGAAATTATGTTGGTAAATTCGAATGTAAAATCATTTTCATTTAGACCTCGCACTAATTGCATTTGATTTAAATCTATTGATTTTTTAAATTATTTTAGAATGTCGAATTTTGTAAAATGCCTGAGTTGCTTTAGATTTCAAAACTTCACAACCCAAGACAGTAAATAAAACAAATAATTTGAAATTAATTTTGACTGACAGAAAAGAACACACGGAATCAATTAACACTACAATTTTCTTACTCTCCCATGTTGGTCGCCTTGAAAATGGCGGGAGACTTTCAATGGGGATATATATGGCTACGGTAGTGCGGCTCTATATTGCTATGAACTAAGAGGGAAGCTTTGCATTTGACCAAGGTGCTCTGGACATGCTCTCTGGGCGTGATTCAATGTGATGATTACCATACAAACCTACCCTAAGTCAAGGTATTGAGGTACCCGTGCTGAAGGCTGAATGATTGGCTGGTAGTCAAATTATCAATCGCTAACGGTAGCCGGACAAGGCCGGTTGTATGAGCGCGTTCTAGCGGTATTGTGGCTCTGCCGCTAGCTGACCAGCCCTTTCCGAGCTTACTCGTGGGAACATATATGGAGAAGAAAAAGATAATAAAAGAAAGCAAAAATCAAGGTGTGCTGTGCACGTCTTCTGATGATGACCTTCTGGCATACAGCCAGGATACTATCATCCAGACCAGCGGACTAAAGAGTGCTCGACATATCATTGCCACCCAAAATCTCCAATCGGGCATGAGGGAATGAAAAACAATACTTATGCGAATGACAAAGAGAGTCTCTGAGGGAACTTGAGTAGTACCAAGGTAAGCTACGCTTTCGTATTAGATCCTCGGTGGTTCCAGAGGGCATTGATGCATAGGGGGAGATCGGTAAGCCGGAAGGATTTTTGGATTTAGATAGGCAGATAGATTATTAAATATTTCGTACTTATTCATCATCCCTGGCATGAAGTGCACGTTAATATTATTTTGTTGCTAGTTTTTTCTCTTTACTTACGTGTGGAGTGCAGAAACAGAACCATTCAGTGCGGATGCAGTCAGTGATAAATATAAAACAAGCATTCACATAAACATGCTACAAAACTATTTAAAGCTGTTAAAACAAAGTGCTTATTTTATCTTCGTCACTAAACTTTTATAAAAATATATCCATGAAGGACTCAAGTACGTTAAAATAAAAGCACGTCAGAGAGTAACGTGGTATTGTGTTTAGAATTGTCGTTATCGAAACGAGCCTAAAACAAAATTAACAGCTTTGAAGCAGTTCACTATTGTTAGTTTATTGAAACAACCACTCTATGGTACAACACTGTTCAGTATGAAAAAAGCTTAGAAAACAAAAAAAAGCAATTTAGATACATGTTCACATGCAAGTGTGTATATAGTTGCTTTTAATGGCTGTAAAGCAGCCTAAGGGTATCCAGTATATAAGTTGCTATAATCCAATTATTGAAGCAATTATTATATTACATCCACATAAACTGAAAAACAAATTTGTATAAAATACATTTCGTTATCTAAAATGCACAACTAGGTATCATCAAACATATGCATGTATGTATATCTAATTATGTTTTTTTTTTTAGAGTTATGCAAGTTTAAATAATAATAAAACAAGGAATGGCGCTGGTCGAAGTAGTCTGCACGTTGACTACAAAACGAAAAATTTTCCAGAGTTCAATCGCAGTTTCAGACTCATAAACACATCTCGGATTTTTTCTTATGTGCATTTGTGTGTCTTTGTGTCAGTAGTTGTCGGAAGGTTTCAGTGGCGAAGGCATAGTCACTGGTCACTGAACAGTAACGGCTACAGGCACATCAGAACGAGAAGCAAAATAATTACTAAAAATGGCTAAAAAAAACGAAGCATCAAAATTTAATACGTCTCAGAGCCGCTACAACACTGCTATAAAAACAAAGAACGTGCAAAAGCAGAGTTGTCAGATAGTGAAGCTTCACCTCCTGTCATTTATCTTCACCAACTCACAATATCTCCTTCCTCTAGTTCCAGCACAATGCATCAGATGTGTTGGGGTCATCTCTTGAGTGGTGGTCCAAGATAAAAAATATATAGTTTCTGTTTCTCCTGCAACGTTAAGAAATATGATGTTATGTTATTTTCCATTTTAGATGACGGTATATAGAAAAATTTAAATTAAAATATCATATACATAAATACACACAGGTTTTATTATTACTATTAAATCAAATTATAATAATTCTGTACGAGTATATGCAAGATCTTAAAAATCGAATGTTGTGATTGAGTGCCAGGTGAACCAATATACAAGATTTCGTTATTTATTGTCCAGTCAACAATGAAGGGTGTTTTATTTTCTACCAAAATTAGCGTACTTTTTTTAAATGAGTAGTTTGTTGTAGGTTTCTTTAAAAAAGTGTACACTCTCAAGGCGTAAAATCTTTTATTATAAAAGGAATACACCCGTAATAATGGTGACAAGCACTGCAGTTTTGTATTTCTTTGGCAGCGTACGGATTAATCGAAACAGACAACCACTAAATCGAGCCTTTTTCGACTCCCGTCATGTTCGAATTATTGCTGGTCTATTCAACAAGTGGCTTACCCATTAATCATTGAGATTTACGCCAAACCTAGCATTTGCTCTAGACTATTGATCTCTGGTAGTCAGATGTATTTTTTGTATATTAGAAAAAATTTAAACTTGTCTCTTTGTTTTTATGTCTACAGGTGTATTAAAAAAGACACTAAAGAAATTTCTAGAAGCTATTATAGAATTATATCAAAAATATGGGCACTGCGTCATTAGTATCTCTTCCAAAATTCGAATAAATTAATTATTAGATTTGTTCCCGTTATCTAATGAGGAATTATTATCCAAAAATATATAGCGTTATTAAGTCATTTGAAATATATCAGTTTTATCAAGGCGGTAGTACAATCGTAGAAAAATGTGTCTTCGCATTAATTACGCCTAAGATTCTGACATCAAAAGTTATGACAAATGACATCAATGAAACGAAAGCTGATATCAATCTGAAGCCAAACGTCATCATAACTTTTTGCCATAGTTTAAGTGTTATCTATCAATGACATGACTGACAGCAAGAACCCAGCAAAAATTAGTGCTTGACCGGTAGCATTTTTGTAAGGGAGACAAGAGAATGAAATCACTTGCAATTGCGCTTTTATAGTGCATGATTTTTGCTCGCGATGAGCCGCTTAGAAGCATTATTTTATGTATTAAAAAAGACAAATATACAACTTTTTCAGCATTAATACTGCTATAAACAGTGTATTAATTTACTTTAATGCATTTCGGCAGCACTGTTCTTAAATATGCAATTTATTGCTTCCGACAGCTTTTAGTGCTTCTAAATTTCTATAACTTTATGCTGTGAAAACGCCAGTGTAAGTGTAAAATAGGTATACACAAAAAAAGTAAACAATGATTCAATATTTATAATTTGTATTTTATTTAATTGTTTTTTATCGTGAACCACCACTCAGTGAATGACCGCTACACATGCAATGCATTGGGCTGAAACTAGAGAAAAGGGTTAGTGAGAGAGACGACAGGTGGTGAAGCTTCACTTTCTTACAATTCTGCTTTTTGGTTTTTTTAGCAAACGCCTCTTATGTCAAGGAGACGTATTCAATTTAGTAGCCATTGTGTAGCTGGTGCTACACAATACCGCCGATTTTTATTTTATTTTTCAGTTTAAACACATTTTTATGAAAGTTGAAAAACTCAACAATACGTTATCATTACTATGGCAGAGAAAAAAAATAAAAGTTTCAAGAATTTTTAAACAGTTCAGCATGCATGCACAGAGAAAACATTACATCAAGCAATCGTATGACACCTTTTCATCACCTTGATGAGACATAGTTATTGCATGTTTCATAAACATCAAAAAGAATGGAACAATTAAGTTATTGTTATACAACTTTGACCTGAATATTCAATAGTGTTTGTTCTGTTTACTTTTAAGCATTTTAGAAAATCGTAATTAAAATTTACAGTTTAATTTTGCCATTCAACTGTGTATTTAAAACTGTCTTTGGAAGTTATTTAAATATTGAAAGTGCTTTTTTTTTTACTTGTTTTTAAGTTTTTGTTGAAAGAAGACAAAGTTTTTTTTTTCTTAAAAAGTACTGCATTAAGTAGCGAAAAAAGAAAAAGTGTATTTATGTTGTTGCTCCGTTAGAAAGTTTCTGGTTTTCATTATCAATTTTTTGTTACATTTTTCGTTTAAAAATTTCAAAGCGTAAGTCGGTCATTCGATAATGTCTCTCTAACAGTGGCAACATTAACAGAAAAATACACAAAGTACAAGTGGATGTATTTAAAATCAAGTGGATGCAGTTTGCTATTTAAGTTGTTGACGGTAATACACAAAAGGATGATTATGAATATTTCATTCCGTATTATTTATTTTTTTAGGCTTCAGTAGTTGGTGAGAAGGAAAGTGAAGTTTTTAGCTGACGATTTGACGTCAAAATATGAATGACAATCGTAGTGTAGAATGGAATTTGCAAAGTAAAATAGCGGAGATTAGATTGGGTACCAAATACTATGTATAACTCGGTTTTACGATAAAAGAAAATACTTTACATATATCATAGAGTATCTTTATTTTCTTTAAGTTGCGTATATTTGCTCAGAATATACCAGTTATATTTTTAGGCATTGTTATACATGCAGTGTCGCAAAGTAAATATGGCCATGCTTCTACAATATTCACTTCTATGATTAATGAATAAGAATTACACTGTTGATCGTAGTATTGCCATTCGACTGGATGAACGTCAAAGATGCACATATGTCCTGCAGAAATACATTCTTTCGAATTTTTCAGGAACAACAAAGAGTGGGACAGAGTTTCATTTACGCTGCTGGTGTTGGGTTACACAATAATATTTGTTCAAAAATCTACCAGGTGTTGCTTTTATTATCGTCCTAATTTTCAACAAAAGCGGTTTATAGTGTACCTAAATAAATTACACACAAAAAATTTAAAATTTTTTTATTTCGTTACCTTTTTCATCTTAGACCAGCAGTCAGGAGATCATTCCTACACATGCAATGCTTTGTGCTGGAACTAGAGGAAAGGTATATTAGGAGAAATGAGAGAAGGTGAACTCTGCTTTTGGACGCTCTTTGTTTAATAGCAGTTTTGTAGCGCCATTTCTAGTAATTATTTTACTTCGCCGGTGCTATACAATACCGACGAAGGAGGGCGTTCTGATGTGCCTGTGGCTTGGGTACATCTGAAGCCGTTACTGTTCAGCGACCACTGACTATACCTTCGCCACTGAAACCTTCCGACAACAACTGACACAAAATTACACTAATGCACATCAGAAAAACTGCCAGATGTTTTTAGTAATTCAAAAGAAAATTAGTTAGGGCCTTTCTATAAAAGTTAACGATATGTATTTATTTTAATGAATTTTATTACGCACTGAATGTTTCATTTTCGTCGAATCGACGAAATATTAAAAGAAAAATTTTGGGCAGCGATTTTTAAGTTAAAAAAGGACAAAATATTATTTTTATTTTAGAGTTTTATTAAAAAATAAAGAAAATTGAAATATAAAAACAAAAATTCCATTTCGATACGAATTTTAAATTAAACTTAAGAAACTTCTAGGAGATCTCACAAAAAATAGGAAACTCATACTTCATAACATGAAAAAAATCTATTTTATTTCCATTACAAAACTGTTATTAAAGAAAAAATTTTTCTAATTTATTTTTAATAAAAGCAATTTTGTGTGAAAATAAGTTCGACTTTTTCGACTTAATGGCTAATAATTTTCTTAATTTTTATCAAAGTTTACATGTCATTGTCACAAAAATATCTTTAAAGTACAGGTGAAAAAAATATAATCAGTATATTTTGTCATCTTAATGGGTGAATTTAAAATTATAGTTTTTGACAAAATCTTTAAAAATAAACTTTCTCGCCTTTCAAACCCTGCAAATCAATACATTTCCATCCGATCAGTACAATATTTCTGTTGTCTGAAAGAATATAGAGATATCTATTTAATAGAGCAAAATTAATTTTATTCCAATGGACCGTACTTAGCGTTTGTCCACACAAGACAAACAAAAACAAAAAAAAAATTATTTTTCGCACAGTGAAAACATTTCCACTGACATCCTTATCCTTGTTACATCTGTACAACTATTTATTTTGTATTAAAAATATCATCAGTTGATTATCAGATAATTTGCATCAGAAGTCTTCTATTATTATTGTTTTTCATTATAAAATTAAAAAAATAAAAGCAAAGTTCGGAAAGCATTCTGAGCTTTTCAAAAAGAGTTGAAGTATAAAAGAAAGTAAAAGTATAGACTTACTGGATATTTTTTCAAGTAACTTGAATGATGTTCACATGCAGAATCACTCAATTTCAAGCATGTCTGCCGTGTTTTACTGTATATTTATTCGGTAATCACATACAGGTTACAAAAACCCATTTCTGCAATTGGAGCTATTGACGTAGTGAACAACAGTTGCTGTAATAACTTACGCTCTACCCAAGAGCAATAATGTTTTCATTGTTTACACGACGATCGGAGCCTTTAGGATGAGCTACTTGAAAAGCGAATGTAAGTACTGCGACAAAAGGGGTTAATTAGCAAATTGTTCCGTTTTGAAAGCACAAAAACCTGGGAAACCCAAAAAGAAGAAAGTAACAAACGTGGACTGCAGTACTAGATCGAGTGCTCATATCTTATTGTACACAGTAACACAGATTTAAAATCAATATAATCAATATATATAACTTTTCCGCAAAGTGTCCACAGTTTCAGCCGTTGGACATGAGATGACTGAACAGAGCAAATAATATAAAAAAAAATTTATCAACCACAATTGTTTGACACGTATTGCTATACTTACGAACTAAAAGTTTCAGAATATTTGTTTGTTCCTGAACTCCTGATGGTTTGTGGTACAATAGTACCAAGGATGTCAATAAAGCAGAGATATACGTTTCCCACTCCCCACAGATATTCGTGACACGTAAATAAAAAACAAATGCTATGACTCCATTTCATATATAATTGAGGTATTCATAAAGTTTCAGTAATGTAGATGCAGAAATAATATTAATTTTCTAAATTAAAACTGGTACAGCGGTACCAGGAAGTCAAAGAAGGGTTAAAATACTATAAAAACTTGGGAGTTCAAATATAGACCTCATAATTTCTTGTTAAGTTTGTAGGAATTCTGACTTTTTATTTATAAATATAGTGGATATTTTCTGTGTACTGAGCTACAAAAACTATAAAATATGTTTAATGCTGCATCATACGATGTTTCAAAATTTTATCGATTTGATCTCATTTTGGAAATTCTGATGCCGCTAAAAGTAGCTCCCAATATTTTTTCCACTATCTATTTTTCTCTTATATCTGAGACTAAAAAGCAACTTTTTAGTGTTTATCTAAATTGAAACTCGTAAGAAAATTCTTTCGCTTCACGTTAATATACAAGTATGTATTCGTACAGGAGTGGTTCTCTACATAGAAGTGATAAATGCACATCATCACAATCGTTTGTCATTTAGCTAAAAAAGGAGAATTAGAAATGAAAGTAAAAATACTATTTGGGGAAATGAGCACAAATTGTAACAATTTAAAGAAAAAAACTCTGCGTGGCAGTTTGAGTTTGGGAGTACAAGTTTTTATAATTTTTTTTTTACTTAAGAAATAAAAGTTGTATGTTTTGGTTATGGAACTAAAGTAATATCTTATTACTTTGTCCTAAATTTCGTTAGAGAAACTAAAAGCTATAATGCTTGTATTTGTACTGCTTAAAGGAAAATATACTCGTACGCATTATCAACGAAACATTGTACTTTGCTTCCATCTGTATTAAAGTCGGACAAGCACCACTTAATCTCCACATGCTTGCGAAAACGTGGCAATGTGAAATGTACATAAACGTTTTTGTATGAGCGAACACAAGATTTTTTTTTAAAACAAACGATTGTCTTTTTGTTTGTTTAACAGTTTTTTTTCATTATCCCTCCAACAAAATTCCTTTCACTTGTGTTTTCTTTTTAATTTTCACTTTGTATTTTAAAGTGAACAGAGATACTTCTGTTTAATTCAATATGTCTCCCAGGCATTTCATATATATTTTTTTTGGATTATTTATATTTTTTATTATTCATTCCACTTACTCTCAAATGTACTAGTAGTATGTGTGTATGGCTTTTAGACATAACCCTGCATAGTACATAAAACTACCAACATTGCTTGCAGAAACAATACTTAACAATGAAGATTGTTAACGTAAACATTGACATGTCAGTGACCTTTTAATTCCACGAAAATGCTTGAGTTGTCATAACTACATACAATGAAAATGGAAAGGCATTTATTTTCATAATGTGCCATGTAGAGAAGTGGGGGTATGATTTACAATTGAATTATTTAAGTTTCCCTTCAACTGAAGTGGTGTATAATAAATTCATCAAGCACACTGTAATCATTGTACACACAGGGAAAAATCTTACTTCAACAAATTTAATTGATGCTATCCGTTGGCAAAATTGAGTGTTCCGTTTAGATAAACACTTGTTCGCATTTTCACATCGCCTGGCACTAAAATCGATAACGAAGTGTATTTAGTTCTTGATTGACAAAATTTCAATCTCGAGTTACCAAAACTTTTATTTTTTTACAACCGGGATAAACAATTTTAAATAACTTTAAAATTATTTGTATTTTATTATGACAACCTTTGAATTTGTAAATGAGTGTAGGAGTATTTGCTCAGGGTCTAGGCGAATTTATTTTACAATGCTACGGATCTATATAACGGCAGCGTTATTAGAATGAGGATGGGATAATTCATCACTGTTATCACAACACCGTAAGTGTACAGCTAACAAACAAATCTTTTTAACTGAAATTTTGAGTAGAGGAATTAATTTTTGAGCTAAACGAACCATTTTGAAAATATTTCGCTGACATTTCTCATGGTTTAAAACCTGCCCACAATAGAGGGCTTGAACTCACGATATCAGGGCTGTAGAATCAACAAGCTAACTAATTAATTCTACAGCCACACGGTCAAGTCTTGCTTTCAAATTTTTTACACATAAAGCTCTCAAAAATCCATGTGAAATGAAAGCTGTGACTTAGGCTGCACAATAGTTTTGAGCAATTTAAAACAAGTTCATTTATCAAGATGGATTCGCTGATCATAAGAAGAGATATCAGTTGTTTTCTTGCCCATAATTTGAAACAAGACTTGTCCAGAGAATTTAAAAAATAAACTATCCCATATGTTAATAAGTTTCTTCTTTCTCTCCAGTATGTAGTCGAATAAAAATTAGGTGAAAAACGTAAAAACAAGGTTTATTTTATATTTTTCGGTGGTAATTTTGCTTCCTACGATTTTCGAGTTAGTTCAATAAGATTTTATAAACATCTGAAAACATAATATTTTGCTGTTGAAACAATTGTAATCCCTGGTGATTTAATATCTCAGTAGAGTGGAATCAAAATGAAATTTATCTTGAATTACTATCAAAAATCAAGATGATTCATGATCATTTTAATTTGTTGTAACGTGAAATATATGATGAATCGATATTATTCGAATTTTCATACAACATGAAATTAATTTAAAATAGATATAACGATTATGTTAAAACAATTTTGATTCACAATGATTATAATTTTGCTTTAATATAAAGTACAGTAACGGCTTCAGCTGTATCCAAATCACAGGCACATCAGAACGCCCTCCTTCGTCGGTATTGTGTAGCATCGGCGAAGTAAAATATTTACTAGAAATAGCTACTAAAAGCTAAGCTTGAAAATTTATTATGTCTCCTTGATATCAGACACGTTACAAGACTGCTATAAAAACAAATGACGTGCAAAAAGCAGTGTTGTAAGATAGTGAAGCTTTACCTTCTAAAATTGCTCCTACAATCCCTTTCCTCTAGTTCCAGCACAATGTACCGCATGTGTAGGGGTCGTCTCCTGAGTGCTGTTCCAAGAGAAAAAGAAAAACATTTAAAATTACACTTGCAGTTAAGTTTGAATTAACGTGTGATGTTCATCACTCGACATTAAACTGAATTCTTGAAAAAGCTAAGAAATCCGACATGTTCACATAAAAAAACTTAAAAAGTCTTTGAGAATTCCAAGTATACAAATATTAAAAACTGCTTGAAGTAAATTCAAGCTGATTTAATTTTGATTGAAAATTTGTCAGTTGTTTATTTAACATTACTTTTTCTGTATTTTACTTGATTAAATGTTATAGTTACATTAGTCTATCTTTGTACAGAAATCTTGTACTTTGCTGTAGTGATTAAATAGATTTCAACGTTGCTGTTTTCAAGTAATGAAACCTAATTTGAATATAAAACGAGATTTTATATATTTAATATTGTGAAACGATATTTTTATTACGAGAAATATTGAATTAAATTGTTTTAAGATAATTTTAAAATTTTTGCTTTCCAATCAATGTGAATCAATATTTAATTTAAATTTAAATAAAGTCATTAGTTTTGCGGAAATCTAACATGATTTTTATCAACATGTTTATTTTACATTGGTATTTTTTCTATGTGTAGCTTTTGAAATTCTTTTTAATGCGTTAAATTTGATATGTTTTTCGATAAATATATCAGGTTTTCATGCCTATTTATATGCACAGTTTATTGACTTTGTTCTCCTCCGTATGTCGTCATGTAGTCATGCACAAAATGTCTGCAGTTTTCTTCCAGTTCCCACTTTTTAAGGCAGTATCTCTCCTTTGGCTTTTATTACCGCTATTGATATTTATAAGTACTTCTGCAAGTGGAAAAGGATTCATGTTGTTATCAAATTAAATAGTTGTTGTATGCATACATTATAAATACATTATTATAAAGCGATTGCTGTAGCATGGAAAACTGTTTATTGAGTCTGTGAAATAAACGAATTAAATGAATGTTAAATATTTAAATTACAGACATTCTTCTGCTCCTTATAACGAATATAAAATCTTCTTAATAACTTATAATTTCACAAGCAAAATGTAATTTTCAACAATTTTTTATTTCCTCATTCATGCAGTTAAAAATTAATAAATTGTGGCGCTGAAATAAATTCTCGTGTCTTCTTGGAGTGATATTTTAAATTAAAGTGAACAAATGTGATTAAAATTGTTCTTTTTCTTGTGGTAATGATTCCATGGTAAGCTTTAAGACGTTTAGCACAGGAAACATTTTTTATTCAAGTGTTGATTTTCTTAGGATTAACATATTATATTATATGTATTTAACTTATAAAATATTAATATTTCGGCTCTACTTTTTAGAGTGAATTGTTTTTTATCCCAAGAATTTTTTATTTGGCAAAAATTAAGACCATGAACCTAAAATAACAAAAAATTCTAAATTTATAACAAATGCACAAAAATCACATGATCATAATAAAAGAAAAATCTTAAGATATATTATTTTTCTAAGATCGAAATCGAAGTTTTAAAAAATCACACATTCGCATAAATTAAAAATTGACAAGAGCCACAATTATAGAAATATTGCCTTCAATACATAATTTTTTAAAAAAATGGACCGGAGTTATGAAGAAATTCAATATTTGAAGTGATAAAATGCCATATGTAATTGAACTCAAATCACATGCAAATATAACAAATTCTTTATATAAGCGTATATACTCGTACACATATTGATATGTGGGTATATTCATTAGGTAATAAAAATCTACAAAAAGCAAAAGTTTTTTGTTATGAAAAGTCAATGAGTTCCAAGTCAAAGTTCAGATATAATCAAATTTTATAATTTATGTGAAGTAAATTTGTGACATTCTTCAACTAAAAAGTATTATTTTACAAACATATGTAGATTTGTTTATTTTAAACATTAATATCAACAATACAGATCAAAGTGACTAATACTGTGTTTCTGACGGAGGATTTTTTTAAGTATTCATTCATTCATTCATAAATTCATTTCCACCAATTTTAAAAGATTTTTCTGTAACGGTTTGCAAGATAAACAGAACTCAATATTTAGTATGTATGGAAGCTCCGATGACTACGTGTAACAATTATTCTGTTTACTTGTTTCAAAAAAATAAATACAGCTGATTGACACTGCTATCGACTGCTAATATTTTTTGTTTGGGCCCAGTGCTCAAAAAATGTCTTCTACGTATCAAATGCATTCTTCGGAATTAATCGAAGGGGAAGAGATAATTTTATTCCAGAGCAGTTGCATGCTTTTGAGAATTTATAAAGCAGAGTTGCTGCGTTTTTTTATCTATGACCAGCACACAGGAGATGACCCATACATTGTGCGATGCTTTGTGCTTGAACTAGAGGCAAGGAATAGTAGGATAATTGACAAGAGGAGAAGCTTCTATATCTTACAACTGTGCTTTCGCACGTTATTTGTTTTATAGCAGTGTTGTAGTGCCTCAAAATTTTTTTTTTGAATAATTATTTTTCTTAGTCGGTACTACACAATACCGACGAAGGAGGGAGGGAGCTCTAATGTGCCTGTGGATTGGTATCAGCTGAAACCGGTACTGTTCAATGAACAATGACTATGCCTTCGTCACTGAAAACTTCCGACAATAAATGACACAATAATGCACATCAAAAAAAATGTGAAATATTTGTACGCCTTCGTCTGAAAGTGGGGTTAAACCACGTACATTTTTGTTTTGTAGTCAACGCGCACACTACTTTAGCCATTGTCAACCTCTCTGTTGTTATATTCACGAAGAGGACGGCAGCATTAACGGAGACACAATTGATCTTTAACATTAAAAGTCAACACGTGGTTAATATTATTTATGTAGCATTTCTCTAAATAATTTCTAATTAACAGTAAGTAAATCAGTGCGACTTCATCGGGTTTTTTAGTTAATAAAACAATATATCAGTAAACATTTAAACCATCTTTAAATGGGGAAAATTAGTCGTTTAAAATACGTTTCACTGCTGTGTGCTTTATAAAACTTAAAAAGCTTTATAAAGTTTAAACGCTTCTTTAATCATGTGCAAAATATGGATGCCTCGCTGTAAAAAGCATTTTTTGTTTACATTTATCGTAGTTCTAACACACTATTAGTTTTTTAAACTGTATATAATATACTGTATATTTACTACTGTTGAGTTTAAACCACATATAAACATGACTTCAGTTTATCTAAACTAGAATTTAAACTTTAACTGATTTATTAGCCCTAAGGGTATGTACAGAGTGGCAGCTTGTTGTCGAGCCGAGCTGGTTGACGCTTATTGCGAGAACCAATGCGGTTCTATACAAATTAGTACAAACAAGCGCGAAGCGGTCATAGTGGGCGCCGAGCTGGTCAGAGCGCAAAGCTGATTGAATGCGAGAAAACAGTTTCAAAGCGTATTTCAGCGCCGATAACATTGTTTATATTATGTTGTTATGATTTCAACTTGTTTGGAAAACATAAAAAAAATTAAAAACAAAAATTTTAGAAAAAGTAAATAAAACATGCAATAAGAAAATTAAAAAAGTAATAAAAATTATTAATTAAACAAACCCAAATGCACACAAACATATGTACATAAAACACAAATAATAGATAAAATATCAGCGCTGATTCTCGGATCCACTATGAACACTCAAAATTGTTTCTCGCATGAACAATTCTCGCAATAAGCGTCAACCAGCTCGGCTCGGCAACAAGCTGCCACTCTGTACATACCCTAAGAAAAGTTGATATGTGCTTCTATTTCTATGAAATAAAAATACGCATACGCTACCGAGTACGGACACGTGCTGCAATAAAAAAAGTGTAATTAAGAAATGCGTTCTTGATTTTAAAAATTTTTATAGTATTTTCTTAACTATTAAAAACTGTCGTAAAAATAGCTATATACATATATATTTTAGTAATGTAACGTAACGTTTGCTGAGTAATTAACGTTTTCTAAGCGTTCTCTGTACATATAATAAAATTGATTTAAAGATTATAAAATTATAAGAAACATAACAGAAATGGCGTAGTTGTTGTTGTAGTGGCTTTCTTAAATTTTATAATTAAACTAAATTAACTATTTCCTCGTATTATATTAAGGAATTATGTTTTACTTATTTCCTGTTAATTGATATGAGCAAGTAATTAATTTCAGGAAATTGCGTTAATTTTTAATATATAAACAGGTTTTCTAAATTAGTCATGCATACATATTCTATACGAACATATGTATACATACAAACAATTGCTTTAGTCAATGATAAGAGTGAAAAATAATATTATGTATGTGAAAGTGAACAAAATTGTGAAATGAAATATATCACATTAGTTTAGTTCACAAATTAAACATTTTCATAAAACATTTCTCTAAAAATTTCATTAAAAATAATTATTCGAAATGTCAATAGATTTGTATTGATGATTGAAAATGATATTGGGATATGACCACCGTTGCTCCTCATATGTAACGAACAACGCGCATAATGTCGGCCGCAACGACGTCAATTGCTTCTGGATTGTAAACAACTGACTTCACGAGGGCGTACGAGTGTAATAACGCAATTTTGCAATAAAATATTAAAATGTTATATTGGAATTTATGACTGATTTTCAAAGTAAATCGGGATATGCTGACAGCACTCTCGACCGTCAATGCAATTCAATTACAGAAAAGAACATCGGCTGATGGTCAAAAAAAATGCTATCTTGGTTATCTAATTTTTAAACTTGCTCCTATTTGATAGCCAAGAATATTTTAACTATTATTGAAGATGGAAAGGCTTAAAAAAAATTAGGAAGGTACTCATAAAAAGTATGTTTATTACATTAAATCGCCTTTAGATGGAATGAAAATATTAAAATATAACTAAAAGGTCGAGTAATATAGACATGAAGTGAGTATTTTTTTTTTGAAGGCACTCCAAGGCATTATTATTATAATTAACCTTTTTTCAATTTTCCTCTTTATTATCAATTATAGCTTTTAGGACTAAACAAAAATTATTCCTATTTTTAAACTTTTCTTAATCCATAACTATATATGAATTGTAGATTTTCTTTTCATGTCAAATTATTCTTAAATTTTACTGTTATAAGTTATTGTATTAAAAGAAGTTTTTAATTTTTCTATTTACTTTCCACAACAGGAAATTAAAAAGCCGTTTCCCTTACAGCTTTTGGGAACTTTGAATGCCAAAAGCGAATTTCATACTAATAAGCATTTAACAAGTTATAAAACCGCACAAGTAGGAAGTAGAAAGGATACGTAAAACTCAAAAGAAATACAATGAAATAGAAAGAATAAAGAAGTTAAATCTACACAATTCCTTTAAAATTTTGCTTAAAAGAGGACTGCGATATATTGTGAAGTATGAAGGAAAATTACTTACTTAAATATGGATAAGAAATAATGGTGAATGTTTATTGAACGTAAACATCATAATTTAAAAATTTAATCCCCATTTTTTTTCTTTCTTGTTTTGAATCATAACTAATGAATATACGAAGTAGATTTTAGGAAAGAAAAATAAAATAAGCACAATAAGCACATTTTTAATATCGTTAAGATCGCGTCAATACTGTTACAAATATTGTATGTTACAAGTTTAAATCTTCATATTTAGACAAAATATTTTTCTATAATCTGCATTTTCTTAAATAAAATATATATTTATTTTTGATCATTCTTCACATGAGAAATCATGTGCTAGATTTACCATTTCGGAATTAACTATACATATGCACTTATTCATGTACATACTTGAGCTCGTTTCTTTTCACTAAAAATTTGCAAGAGCTTGGCTGAAAGATTAAAACTGAATTGCAAATATTTAAACTGAAAAATTAAAAAGATTTCGAAAATAAATTAAAAGTGTTTAGTGTAGACTTTATAACGATACGGAGCAGCAGAAATATAAGAAAAATGAAAAGGTTGAAAGAAACAAGTTGCGAGATGCCAAGAACGCATGTGTGTGGCCGCAATGTTTGTAAGTATATAAATAAATTATTATTTTCATTAATTTTATGTATGAGAAAGTTAGTTTTGATTTTTGCAGAATCTGTGGAGTATAGACGGTTGCACACCTCATGTTCTGGATTTATTTTGGCATCATTTTTACGAGAGCTGTTTTATGACTCCGTTACTTTTAGTATAAAAAAAATTTTTTTTTCGGCAAACAAGCGTTTTATTTTTTAATATAATCTCCTTTTAGATCAACACATTTAGTCCAGCGTTTTTCCAATTTTGTATTCCTTCTAAATGATTGGTTTTGTCAAGTCCCTCAAAATAGGCGTTTGTGTCGGTTATGACATTTTCATTCGACCCAAATATCTTACCAAGCAGCCATTTCCTCAGATTTGAAAAAAGAAAATAGTCGCAGGTGGGTACATTTGGAGAATATGCTGGATGGGGTAGCAGTTCGTAGCCCAATTAATTTTTTTCCACACTTTTTTTTCTCTCTTCATGTCCAAAATATTGAATTTTTTTTTTTTTTTTTTTTTTTTTTTTTTTCTCTCTTCATGTCCAAAATATTCCCTGGCGGGTGTTATGATGCGGCGCATTGTCCGTGGATGCGACGCATCGATGCCCCGATTGTCGCAAAGGGCGGGGAGGCGACCTGTGTACTGGTGGACCCCGGAGATTGCTGGACTCAGGCGTGACTGCCTCCGCAATAGGAGGGTCTATACTAGGGCTAGGCGGGCCGGCGAGGCTCTACTGGAGGCCCAAGAGTACAAGCGGTCCCGCGGGGCGTTGCGTCGCGCGATTATGGCGAGCAAGAGGGCGAAATGGGAGGAACTTCGGAGCGACCTGAACCGTGATCCATGGGGACTCGGCTATAGGATCGTGGCGGGAAAATTGGGCGCGAGCCGCGCTGGGGTGCAACTGGACGGCGCGCGGATCGATGCGATTGTGGGGGCCTGTTCCCCACACACCCTCCGCTGGATGGCGAACGTGAGCCCTACGATGATGGGGTTCCACCGCCCTTTACCGGGGAGGAGCTGAGGATCGCCGCCGGGGCTCTTAGGACGGGGAAAGCCCATGGCCCGGATGGGGTACCGTCGGAGGTGCTCAAGATCCTGGCTGAGAGCAGGCCGGAAGCATTTCTTCCGGTATATGATGCTTGTTTGGTCCAGGGCGTCTTCCCAAGACGCTGGAAAACACAGCGGCTCGTGCTTGTTAGCAAGGGCAGGGGCGATCCGACCCAGCCATCGGCTTATCGGCCACTTTGTATGTTGGATGGTGCCGGCAAGCTGCTGGAGAAGCTACTGCAAAGAAGGCTGGCGGAGGCCGTGAGGATGGCTGGGGGGCTGTCGGATAGACAGCATGGCTTCAGACCTGGCAGGTCAACGCTCGGGGCGATTGCTGATGTGGTTGAGTGCTTCGAGCGCGCTCAGAGCGAGAGGCGCTATTATCCGAAGCGCATAGTTGTCCTGGCAACACTCGACGTTCGGAATGCCTTCAACAGCCTACGATGGGCTGCTGTTCTAGAGGCGCTACGGGGGAGGTTTCGTATTCCCGGATACTTGTATAGAATTCTCCGTGGTTATCTGGACGATCGGGTACTGTTGTACGATACGCCGACGGGGCGGAGGAGCAGGACGATCACATCCGGCGCGGCCCAGGGATCTGTGCTGGGCCCGGACCTATGGAATCTGACCTACGATGGGATCTTTGGGGTGGAAATGCCCGAGGATGCTCAGCTCGTGGGATACGCGGATGATATAGCGGCGGTGATCTTGGCGCGGGATATGGATGACGCCAGGGGGAAGCTGAACCGGGTCATGATTAGGACCCGGATGTGGCTTGAGGACCACGGCTTGGAATTGGCCGGGGAGAAGACCGAGGTGATGTTGATGACGCGGGCACACATACCACTCGATGTCGGCATGCAGATAGGGGATGTGTCTCTGGTTACCCAGAGTGCCATAAGGTATTTGGGCGTCAGACTCGACTGTAGGCTGACTTACTGGGCCCAAATACGGCATGTGGCGACTAAGGCGGCGAAGATGACTGGCATGTTGAGCAGACTCATGGCGAATGTCGGAGGCCCGACACAGAGCAAGAGGAGGCTGGATTATGGCGGTCACGAAGTCGATCTTGCTGCATGGGAGCGAGATTTGGGGAAATGTACTGGGTGAGAGAACCAAACGCAGGGTACTCGAGGCGGTACAGCGGACGGCGGCCCTTAGGGTTGCTTCGGCTTACCGCACGGTCTCGGGCGCTGCGGTCCTGGTGATATGTGGGGAAATACCCATAGACCTCTTGGCGCGCATTTACTGTAGTATTACGGATGATGATGCAGAACACACTTTCTTCGACTGCACCAGGTGGCATGCTGAGAGAGGTGCAATGGCGCAGCGGGTTGGCGAACCAAATATTCATGTAAAATGTTTATAAGTTCATAAGTGAAATTTTAAAAATTTTCAGGACCGCGAAATAACTATTTAAGTAGTGTTTTTTTCCCTTTTCTTATGTTACAGTTTGCCTTTAACTTCAGTATAACTAAGCTAACATTAGTTTTCTTCACATCTCAATTTACATCTAATTTATAAGTCTTTGTTAAATAAATTCGAGAAAATTTTTTTCATAATTCAACACTTTTTAGTCCTTCTTTTAAACTACACACTGAAGCAGCTGATATAATAAAAAATCCAAATTCCTGAAATTTTACTATTTATGAGTTAAAAAGGGTAAATTTCTTTTGCTTTTCATTCTGTTTATAAAGATTTTTCATTGTTTAAAACCACCACTCATTAAAATGTTGAAGCATTTTATGTTGCAACAAAATTTTAATATTTCCTGTGGTTATCTGATGTTTCTATTAAGTTAAAAACTCAATTAAAACTATGTAAAATTAGCCAACTAAATAATAAATTAATATTTTTTTTTCTACATTTTCGTAACTGGAAAAGAGTGCTATTAAACAAAACCCATAGTTTTAAAACATTTAAAACATTTTAGTTCTTGGTGCAAAAAAAAGAACATTTTATGGTTTGCTTTTTATTAAGAGTCCTAAAATATGAATAATTGACCCTCGATGGTGTTGCTTAAAATAAATGGTTTTTTTTAATAATCTAAAAAAGAGAAAACTTGTTATTAAGAGCCAGAAGTCCAAGGATGCTGAACGATAAAAGCCAATAAAAATTTATCAAAGACTGTTTGTGGTTTAACAGTAATGAAGAAAACTTTTAGCAGCATGTTATGCTTTTTAAAGAGTGCTTTAATTTCAAATTACAATTTCTAAATGTATTTACGAAAGCTTTGCTATGCAATTTTTGATTGATTTCTAAAAGAAAAATTTGCTAGTGTAAAAACGAGACAACAGATGAGGTGAAAACTGATAAAGAGCGAATGTTATCTAAAACGAAAATTTCTATACGTAAAAATATTCGCTAAATTGTCGGAGATATAAAAAAATACGAACATTAGCGATGATTCCTCTGAAAAAAAATTTTCAAAATTCGAATGATACATAAATAACAAATATTAACGTTTATTTTATTTCTATGAGAGTACCTCCGTATTCTAGTGCCTGATCATTAGACTATCAATCTGTAGGCTGATAAAGTCTTGTTTGTCTTGCACAACACAACTAGAGCTTCGATGAATTGGCTTCGGGAAAATTTCTTCCAAAAACTGATCAGTCGCTTTGGGGACATCCCATGGCCACCGAGGTCGCCCGATCTAACTCCCATGGATTTTTTTTATGGGGCTACCTCAAAGAGAGGGTTTATAATGACAATCCCCAATGTCTTGTGGCTTTAAAGAAAAATATTCGTCGAGAAATGAGCTCAACTGAACCAAGTTTACTGCAGCGTGTAGCGCAGTACAAAAGGCTCTGTTTTGAACGGTGTTTTCAACTCGACGGAAGACATCTAGATGACATATTCTTTAAAAATTAAAATCCGCATTTCCATTCTATCGTTCAATGCCCTTAATAAAACTTTGTGTCAATTATTGGGTTTTATTTAAGTTTGAAAATACCAGACATATACACAGCAAAAAAAGTGAATGAATTGCTATTTGCATAAATATATATTTATAATAAAAAAAAGTTAAAAGACTAAAAAAATTATATTTGTAGATTTATCTTTGAAAAGACATTTACAATCGCGTTTTTTGTCCATATAAAAAATAAAACTATTAATGCTTCAAATTAGGAAAATATGCATTTATAATTTTTTTTTGGTAGTATCATTAAAGTCCCAAAAAATTCAGCTTCATTATTATCTTAACAAATATTTTGCCAAATCAAACGGAACAAAAATTATATTAAGTTTTTATTTGTGAAATTTAATAAATATTTTGTTAAGTTGTCAAAATGAAAATAAACGTTCCACGTCAGTAATAGTTATTGGTATATATTTACTTTTCAAAATTTCACTGCTAGAACACGAAAATATAGTAGCAATTTGTTTCATTTTTTAAATCTATAACTTTATCGAATTTGTTTATAATTTCTCCAATTATTGTGCCTTTCGGAGCAACTAAGCAGTTCGCACAAATACTAATTCACTTCTTAAGTTTAAACCTTCATACAATTGTTAAACTCGTCAAAAATATATTAATTAGCGCAGTTGACTGTCTTCGACTGCCGGATATTTTCTTTAAAGGCTGCAACACGTAAAGGGGCTTTCAAAAATATTATCCTTCCACAAGAAATTAATAAATTATTTTTTCTAAAATCATATCCATAAAATAAAAGCTTATTAAAAATATACATTTATAATGAAATAAGTGAAAATACATAAGTATTTTTTTTAATATGGACTAACAAATTGGTGCCATTTTGTAAGAAATTTGATGATCGGATTACGTTGAACTACGACCAACGATAAAACAAACATGTATTTATATGAACATCTTAAACCTAGTCATAAGGTATAAAAAATATGATTGCACAGACAGGGTTAAATTGTATTTGTATCATGTTTATTCAATTAAATGATCAATATATAATATTTTCAATTAATAACTATGTATGCATTTCCTTTTAATGCCGCAAATAAACAATGGTTTATTCTTTGGATGAATATCTACTGGAAATATAATAAAACAAAGTGTTGTTTGAATATAAAAAATTAATGCAAAAATATGTTTTATAAAGGGTGTCTCAAAATTAATACAACTGTGGAATTTGCTTCATACTGTCTGTAAAATATTGACAAACTTACCGTTTCCCAATGGAATAACATCTTTTTATTGTTGAACAATATTGCAAAAGAAATTAAAGATTAACGGAAACAAATTTTAGCATTAATTTTTGAGCATCCATTATGAGCAGTTATGAATTTTGTTTTATTTCAATACATTGTAAAATAATGGGAATCCAACTTTAATATCTGTAACTGAGGCAGATACCTATACCAACGTCAGCATATATTTTATGTAATAAAAATCAATAACATATGAGTGTTAAATGAAATGATGATAATGTTCGCCGGAATATATGGCTCCTTTCATGTGTTGTAAATTGAAGGGATAAAAAAAACGAAAGCAAGGAAATTTATATTATGTATGTATATTTGACACATTTTTATACATTCATATACATATATATGTGAATATGAATATTCGAACATATAATTATATATATATATAATAAATTATTTATAATGTACATGAAAATGAAATATTTGAGGTTTAGGTTAACATACAAAATTCTATTTTTAAATCTTTTATACACCAAAAACATTTTTATGAATATGAAAGTAAATTTTTAGAATTATAGATTTTTAATTGAACTACAATTATGGAAAGTGCATGAATGAATATTTATTTGTGTTCAAGTTCATATTTAATATATCACAATAATGTGAAAATTATTAGATTGAAGGAAAAGACAACAATTAATCTCCAACACCATTTGAGTAGAATACGTCTATAAATATTTTCTAAGCCACTACACACGTCATCTTTGTGTCAACAGAGAGGTAGTCGTAGGGTCATGAATATCATCGGAAAATAATATCGGAAAAGAAATGAATACGAGAAATCCCATTATTATCCACTTCCTATATTGACAAAAGCTCAAAGGTTTGTTTTTTCTGTTTAATATAGGATGAATCCGCATATTCCTAAAAGAAAAATAATTTTCTTATAATTGTGATAAATTAAATACGAACTTAAATGCAACTAAATATTTATTCACATATTTGTAAAAATTAAATTTTATTTTTAATTTCAAGTCTTACACTTTTAAATAAGTTTTTTGCTCTTAAAAATAATAAAATACAGCTTTTTGTTAGGTTATCCATGCGGCCGGTAAAGGACATCGCAGTGCCTGGGCTCCCCAAACGCAAAATAAACTGGCAAGAAACTAATAACGTGATTTTTCCTTAAGTATTGACTGCACACTTCTAGGGACTAACATTTCCTACCGATAGGTCTAGTCATTGACTATATTGAACATTTTGTAACCATCACCCAGTCTTGGAAAATATTTTTGAAGTGTATGCGTCTTTGCCTATGTATATCATATCACGCTCTTACGTCGATATTTGATAATAATTTTATTTAGCTTATAAATGAGCGTGGTTATGGCGAGTAAACATCGTGTTGGCTCTGCAATCGGAAGGACAATAGTTAGATTCCAAGCCCGGTCAATTAAAAAAAAAGTTTTTTCTCTTCGGCATTTTAGCAGTAAAACGTGGGCGAAATAAAATAATAAATAAAATGGCTCGCCTTAGCTTAAAAATAATACGTCAAATTTATCATAAGAAACGCCGCAACTTTGTTTTGTAATTAACAAGCAACTGCAACGTTGTACAAGAATTAAGCTCTATTTCCCTACAAGTTTCACTACCTGTCTGCACCATCCCCCTCTCTCTCTCTCTCTCTCTCTAGATCCAGTGCAATGTATTGCATAAGTAGGGGATTTCCCCTGAGCGCAGAAAAACATTGTCTGCAAACTTATCATGGAATATAGTGAAAATATTCTTTAAACACTCTTCTTTTAAATTTTTATAAATTTTCCAACAGCGTAGTTGGTGGTTATGGAAAATCATGAATAGAGTTTTAAGCAAATTTATAAAAAAGTTCAGAGCCCATGAAATGTTTTCATAAAAGTACTCAGGAAATAATTAACAATAATAATTTATTAGTATACCTGGATAACTTTTATATTAAGTGTAAGTGGTTCTCGTATATATACTCACAAACCAGTATTGAATGCCAACATTTTTTAGTCAAGAAGTTCTTGGATTTATTTAAACGTTATTGTTATGTTTGAAAAATTAATTAGTATTCATATTACGTTTAAAATATTTGAAACTAACTCACTTTACTTCTATAGGATGCATTTATTTGTACTTCTATTATCAAACTAAAAATATAAAAGGAAAATTAATTCGTAGTTTCTGCTAGTGAGAATGACATTGATGACATCGCCAACCGTGGACGGAAAAGAATAGAACAGTATTGAAGTAAAAATTAAATCATAAACTTTGCGATCTATTCACTAGAAAGCAAAATGGCAATGACAACTTTGAGGGCTTTTGTCTAAAGGTAAAGTTTCAAGAAAGAAAAGAAAGTTTATTTTATTCATCTACAACAACTTTAGAAAAGTTTCATACTTCAACCCATCAACTTTTAGCCCACAACTACAACCACTTGCAATCCACCAATGACCCAAGTGTCAACTACTGTCTGCCAAATATATTCGACAGTTTGTAAAACTTTTTAGTCTCTTAAGTCTGTTCACATTCCATTTTTTGTTGATTTTTGCAATCATTATTCCAACACAAGATATGCAAAGAATTTATTAACAAAAGAAAACCTTGAAAATGCAGCAGAAAATTTAGAGAAATCTTTAAGTAATTGTTGTTGTTTATTTTTGTTATTTCATGCTGTAATTTTTATTTCTGTTTACAAGGAATTTTAACAACGGCAAAATCTTCTTTGATTTATTAGCGTATTGTGAAATTTTTCCATTCAATTTGTTTGCGAAAGTAAAGAACTTTGTTGAACGTGTCCTGACAGTTGGTGCTTGCTATCCTTCTGCTGATTCCATGCAGATATTTTAAAGACTTTCTTCAAAAACTAATTAAGGGTTTTAAAATTCTCTATGGTTTGGAATGCGAAATGATTTTTGAAGAAGAAGTTATTTAGTTAACAGTCAAACTGTTAAAAATGTGTTATGTAGTAAAAAGCATAATTTTCTAAGAATCATTTTTTGTAATATTTTCACTTATAACAAATTAAATTGCCTTCAATACATTTAACACAGACATTAATGTTATTAATATGTTTACATACTCTCTTATGATAGAAACAGCATAGTGTTTGACGAACTTACTTCCATCTTTTTCTTCTGTATTCGCTGGAAGACTTTTTAATCTTTTATAAGAATTGCGAAAAATGGCAATGAGCTCTCCCAAATTTCTGACGGTTTACGGCATAGAGAATATTTAGATTGTACAACATTTTGTCGGCTCTCATGTAATATATTAAAATTAATAAATTGTGATCAATGATCGAAGGTCTGATGCTGCGGGCTGCACTGATTCGAACGCTGCTCTGGGCCTTCCCGAAGTAATGTGAAAACCGGACACGGATAGGAATCTACCCAGAGGAAGAGGAGGAGTGAATGTTTTAGTGGTAACAGCACTCGGCGCAGTTGATGCGAATACATTTTTAGCCCTACCTTACACGCCAAAAAAAAGAAAAAAAAAAATATGTACCCATGAAAAAAACACGCAAAAGAAGTAGTTAATGCAAGGTTTCTATTTCAAATGAACTAGTTCAACTTTGCTGAGGAACGCATGAGTTTAACATAGGGATCATTTAAAAAAACAACTCGTCATGAATACAACGCAAAGTATAAAAGTTAAATTACAACTGCGCAGTTGTTCATATGAATTAATCGGCAGATTGGAATCCGTTTTTCATGAGTTCAAAAGTAATAATCTTGTTAACATTTAATATATTATGAGCATAGGAATTGGTATTTTTATGACTTCGTAAGCATTTGTTTAACTGAATTTATATTTAATGTCATCTTAAGGAATGCCATTTTACTTCGTCACTGAAATTCAAAACTATGCCAATCTAATAAGGAACGCGCAATGGAATTCTAGAGTAATTCTAGCAATATAATTGTCTGTCCTAATTTCGAAATAATGAGCAGAACTACATAAATTATATCGATTTCGCACCATAGCTTACGTGAAGATAATTCTTTTTCTAAGAAAGTCTTTCTGCGAAAATTATCCACAAGCATCATTTTTATTACGGCCCAGCATAAATTTGTGCTTGTCTGGAAGCATTTTTCTAAAGAAGGCAATCTAATGAAATCACTTGCAATTGCACTTTTATAATGAATGCTTTTTGTTCGTGATGAGCCGGTTAGAAGCATTACTTTACTTATTCAAATAGAAAAGTGCTCAAGAATGCATTTTATAAAGCATTTATACTGATATAAACAGTGTATTCATTTACTTTAGTGCATTTCTGCAGCATTTTTGCAAGTATATGTTCTTATATACGCAGTTTATTGCTTCCACAGCTTTTTACTACTTCTAAATTTTGATAATTTTTTGCTGTGCAATTTGAGGTGATACCTCAATTCTCTATTAAAATTATTCAACAATTTTCTTTCACTATTTCTACTGAAAAATATTAATATTAATATGGAATAATTTTATTTTGAGATCTACAACAATTTTAATAATTTATTGTTACTTAAATCTAATCTAAATATCTTTAAAATATATATTTCACTAAGAAAGCAAAATGATAAATGGAAGAAAAAACTGTTTTGTTTTTTCTTAATTTTAATTATTAAGAAAATTACTAAAGTTAACCCACAAGAAGTCTCCATTTAAAGATTAATTTTACCCGCTATTTTACAAATATGTACCAACGAAAAACTTTTGTTTTTGAGATCACCCAATGAGATAATCTTGAAGAAATAAATTGTTTTATTTTGGCTATCGAAAGTTTTTAACAAGAAGAAATAGATGGACTCTGAAAAAACAAAAAGGACTATAAATTGATTTTTATAATAACAAGTGAATAAGAGCGCGAATTATGTTTTTGTATTTATATATATATTTTTATATATATATGTACATATTCTCTTCAGAGAAATTAAACAATTTTTCTTTAGAAGTTAAAGTAATTCTTTATTCTTTTTTTGTTGAGTTGAATCTTAAGACTGACTACATAATTTTTGCTTAACATCTATTTATAGTAATACTTTTCGTTAAAGATAATATATTTTCTTAAATACATAAAATAATTGTGAGGTCTTATCTTTTTATTTTTCCCACAATGACATTTACAATATGTTAAGTGAGATTGGAATGTTGTTTGTTTAAAGTAGCCAAGCAACCGATCTATCGGTTATCAGTTTTACAATTGTTTGTTTCAGGTTAGTTAAGTGATTAAAAAGTGTTTACATCGGTGCCAATGTTCTTATATGATAATGTTAATGGTATTTCTTTATTACTTGTTACTAATTTCATATTTTTTTATTTGCTTAGTATATTGTTTATGAGAGTAGGGATGTAACTCGCGTGTGTGTGTGAAACATCAGACTGCAGTTTTTGAGCTTAATATCTTTTTACTTTGTTTTGCATCGAACATTGTAAAATACATGAACTTTCATTCTCACATTATAGTGCTTTTAGTGATCCCCTGACTAACTTGATGTTGCACAAAATGTGTATTATGCAATGAGAAATGTTTATCAATTTTTTCATATTTTTTTTTATTTAGTTGGTGTAAGTGGAAAGGAAATATACATAAAGACTAGCTTAACCATACAACAAAAGTATATAATATTAATGATTGTAATTAATTCTGACTTGCGTTAAATAAATAAAAAAGGATTAGTTAACTCCCCAACAAAAAAACAGAATTCAAGAAGATTTTAAGAATATGATCCGAAAGTAGTCAATTGTGAATCATACTGAAAAAATGTTATATATGTTTGTCCTTGCTGGACGCTCTTATTTTTGTCGCCGATTCAGTGAATCGGAAGCAGTGCGCAATATGTCAAAACAATTTAATTCTGCTGAGGCTCCCTTTAGTCAGGTTTGTTGTTTCCGCAGAAGTATGAAAATAGTAAAATTTATTTTTAATTAATTTTATGTTCAAGTTTTGTTCAGAAGCCAATAACACGGGATCCACGGGCTAACGCAAATGTTTTATTTATTTTTTCTTTGTTGTTTTTATTTAGTATTTTAGGGATTAGTTTTATAATCGATTTAAGCTAAACGCTTGTTGACTCTTCTCTAAAATATATTAATTGTTAATTCTTTCTCCGTTGAGCCACAGAATTTTTTAATATAGATCGTAAGCATTGCAAAATATTCACATATATTTACAACCTAAGAATGTGTCAGTCTCTAAGATTGACTTAATTTTTTTTGTGCTGGGTTATAATATGTTTCGTTTTTTGTTGTTTGTGTGCGTTTGAGCAGTATGTTCTTCTATGAGTTTAATGATGTTATATTTTGTTCTCAAATCTGTTTTATTTTTTCTTATATTAATTTGAACTGGGTATAATACAAGTTCATTGTTTATATACAATGTGGCGCAAATAAGACCTATTAATGTTAAAACGTGTAACCCTTGTAATAATGATTTGTTTTAATTAATTTTTCTATATACGAGTACATAGACCGTACCCCTTACACAGCCTAATAGAAAGTATTTTTGAACGGTAATTTAATAAAATATTGTTTTTTATTTGACGAGGGTAGGGGTCGCTTTTTAAAACTTTGCTTTATATCTTTGGCATTTGCAGTCGGATCTTAAAAATGATATGTCAATGCTTTTGTCTCTAGAGGACCAATATCCAGCATCAATTGTCATTGAGTTCGACTCTCTAGTTTTAGTATTTATCCACAAGATTTCTGTTTGTACCAATACACTACTCTAATGTCAGGAAATTAAAACACTAAAAAACCAATACACTTTTGCAAATTTATGATATTTAATAATTTATCTGCCTTTCCAGTAATTTGAGTTTTTCTTTTTTATTTCAGCTTCAAGATTCAATTGCTCTATTTTTCTCTGGCACTTTCTTTTTATATATTGTAAGGCGTTCTTGTTCTACGTCCAACCTCTTTCTCTGATAACGAGCCACGTCTTTTAAATATTCGTTTATTGATTTCAAATGACTGTATTATTGTTGTTGCACTGCCGTTTGCTGCCTCAATAGCTTCATTCTTTCACTTTTGTCTAATTCTCATGCATATTATATGGGGAAAAAGCAGTATCTATATCTACTATATTTCTTCCACTCTACAAAATTTCGCTGGTAGTTGCATTTTCCTTCACCAGCAGTGCCATAACTTCATCAGCGAATCCTACATCATTTCCTGGTGCGCTTATTTATTTTTCAAACTGTAATAAGTTTACTACCACTTCTTCCGTTGGTGACAATTAAAATTGTTTGTAAGTATCTCCTCTTGTTACTGCCTCTTCAGCTTTGTTGCTCACCAGCTTATTTTCTACTTTCAATTTCAAGTCCTTCCATACCTTTCAATTTACATATGTATGCATGCATCAACAGTTACTTTTTATTTTTACTTCCCTTGTGTCAACTGTCTGCGTCCCGAACTGGTGGTCTAAATGGGTTAATGTTTTCCGCAACTTCTTTCCAAAAACTATTAAAGTTCAAGGGTTTTATGCTCTTTCTATAATTCTCAGTATATGCGGGGTTCTTTTCAATTTCTGACTCTAAAGTTTCAAATTGTTGTGGTGTTATTATTTTAATATTTCATTTATTTTATTGTGGCCGTTTTAATTTCGATATGAAATAACAACGACAGAAAGCAAATGTTTCGTTATCGTTACCAACTTCGTTTCAAAATACAGAATACCGATATATTTTCAATATATGATAAGAACACCAACGGTTATACCAATCATCGTTTTTATTTCGTTTGAAAATTACAATGCCAACGCGAATAGGCCCCAAAATTTTATAAATTGAGTTTATAAAATTTTTAACTGTAGTATGGACGATCCAGTAATCCGGATTATCAATGTTATACTGTATATTTGCCTGAAAGTATACTTATCTAAATGCTTCTGAAAAGTACAAGTTTTTCTTAAATATAGAACACGGCTGTTATGTAGGAACATTAAATTGTTATACTCGATTTTATGAGATCTTGTTAATGCTAATATGGGACAGATGGAAAGTTTACGAAATGCCGACACATGGATAATATTTCATATATAATAAAACAAAGAGAACTACATCTTATAATAAGCATTTTTGCAATAACCCAATGACCAGTTCGAAGTGTGACTTCTTTTTTTAGTAAAAACACAATCGCTAATTTTTAGACCATGGTGTAGATTAACTCAAGTATACCCGTTGAGATTCCATATAAACCGTGTATTTCATGTAAAGTTTAAAATTTTTTTTGCCGAAAATCTTCAAAAATATAATTAGTTTATGGCAGTGATTTCTCTGCAAACATCACTCTCGAAATGCAGTTTCTAGTGAGTCTACTATACTGGCGCATTCCAACAATTTCATATTGCTAATATTTCTTTTTTTTTTAGCAAATCATGTGTCTATATATTGCAAAAAAGTTTTATATACAACAATTATTATGTTCTAGTCAAAAAATTCATGTTTTGCTACTGTTTTTGTTCGTTTCCTATAAAAAGTTTGTCTTAAGTTTTTTATTATCACTCTTCTTTAAGTTTATGCTTTCAGGGTTACATTTTTGTAATGTTTTCTTAGCCTTGTTTCCTGTTTCCGTTCTAGCGATTTGTCAATTTATAACGTACGATGAAAGCAAAATGAAAAATGACTTGCGGCTATATTTCCACAGTAACAAAGACGTTAGAGCAAAAAGATGTAGAAGTTATTGAAGAAAAATTATATTAACATTATATGCTGATGACGACCATATATGGGTGTCACACATTGTCATTTATTTATTTGAAATAAAAGGTCAATGACGTTAGTGCAAAACTTTCAGTAATCTAGATTTTATGGAGGAATACACTTTTGAATATTAATTGCTAAATGAGACATAAAGTTTGTATGGCAATATCGGTGAACTGAAACAATAAAAACTCTAAATTACTCTTTTTTTTTAATGATGGAACTCTGTTTCTTTTTTATTAGCAGAACGTGCAACAGCAGATATTACAAGAATTAACTATTAGTTCGTCTCTTCTCAATATGTTTCTACACTATCTATTTCTAAGAAAAGTAAAACATAATCTCATCACTTTTGACAGTTTTCTTACTTGCTGTAATTTAAAATAGGAACGTGCACTCTTTTTATGAGTTTATATTTTTTTATTAAATATGATTTTGTTTGTGGTTAACTTTTTGTAAATAAAAAAATATTTTTTTACAATAACGACAGTAATTTTTGTGCCATTGAAAAAAAAAAAAAAAAAACTCTTTCTTTTCTTTTTTAGTTACGTAAAAATATATCAGAGTTTAAATCTCACTATCTTTTTAAGGATATTTAGCCGAATTTCTATCACTGTTATGAACAATTTTTGTTTTCCTTCAAAATAATAACATTTTGACGATTTGCCAGTTAATTAATTCACTTATATCGTATTTTCATTTCAAGATTTCGGTAATACACAGCTAACCTTATATTTTTACGTAAAATGCACTTTAGAATCTCTAACTAATAAAATATATGAAGAAAGAATATATATATATGTATGTATGGATGTGCGAGTATATTAAACAATCAGAATACGTCGTATAGAAAAAGCAATGAAATGACAAATTCACACGAATACATACAATGGCACTAAAAAATAATTTACAGCACACAAAATGAAAAATTACTTTACTTTAGATATCCATGGCATTTTCAAATTCATTTAAAATTTTTTTTAATAAAAAAAAAAAAAGAAAAATTGTATTTTGTCAAAGTTTCAGCAAACTATAACTCATATAACACTTGTTCACACATACACAATCCATGGTGTAAAAATGCATGATACTGTTACATTTACTATCGCTTTCACTACTACAACTTTAATTTTACTTGCTTTAGTTTATATGAAGAAATTCATGAAATGGTTGGTTTAAGTTCATATATAACAAAACTAAAACAAGTTGCATTTAGCTCAATAGATTCAATGCACGCAACTAGAAAATAAAAATATGATGAACAAAAGAGCTTTGTGCCATTAAAAGAAAAGGAACAAGACGCAATCAGCAATCTATATGAGAGGAAAGTAATTTTTAAAGAATCATGATCACAGTTATATGTATGTATGTCTGTCTATATGTAAGAATATGTAAGCATATGTATATGTATCTGTATGAATGTGGAAGTAAACTATTTTTCTGTTCTACCCAGAACTAGCCTGATTACAAGTAAAATAACTAATTTCGAAATTACGTTTTCTACTATATTTGGCACACCTTTTTATAATTTATTTTTAATTTATTTTATTTTATCATTGCTTGTATTTGGTGACTCTCAGATAAAAAATATTTGTTTAGGAGAGATCCGGTTTGCAAGGAAATTTTATATTTACATAATCACGAGAGAAGAATTATTTAGAGCAGTGATGGAAAATGTGGCAAAATTGCGACATTTCTGGCATCAATGCATGATATGAGACACCATGGTACCTTTTCCTTTTTTTTTACTAAAATTTTTATTTTTTCAAATTTGTTTGAATAAAAAATTTTTATCAGCATACAACTCGTTATTTTTAATAACAGAACATCATTGCCAGTTGCTTATAAATGGAATTACTCACACCCACACCGTGGACACAATTTATGTTAACCACAAAAAGGCTATCAAATGATACAGCAATGTGCTGATTGATGTCATAAACAATACTTGTCCTCTATCTTTTATTAATGAATAGACGGACTACGCAATTAAGAAAAATTTAGCACTAATTTTTGGAGTTTACGATGGAGCATGCGTTGATGATGTTTTAACTTTGACAATACATATTGTGCTTAAATTTTTAATGCCATTACAAATGTTTTTAAAGACTTTTCTATATAATTATTTTTTATATACGTTGACATTTTCCACAATTATTTCATTATGTTCCCCTGCAGCTTCATAGAAAATGATTTTAAAAAATTTTTGGTGTCTTCGCAGGAATTGATATAACATTAATTTATTTTAAAAGTATTGGGCTAATTTTTATAAAATTTAAAACCCCTAAGTTACAGAAAATTTACCTGATGTAGTGTAATTATTGCAGGTGGGTAGTGGGCATGTCTCCTCCAATATAAAAAGAGAATACATTTTTGTATAACTGTAATAGTAAATAATTTTTATTAAAAATAAATTTTCCCTTTTACCTTTTAAATATTAGGATTGTCAACCATTTTTGGTAAAAAAGCTAATTAGTTTGACCTCTTTGTATACTCTGTAATTATCAAACAGATATCTTAACTTTTTCACGGATTTTGTTGAGGGTCTACTGATGAGTTGGCAATAACAACAACGAAATATATTTACACATATGCTACCGTAGCTATATAGAAATCATAAACAAAAAATCATTTTACTAATATTTTTATCTGCAACACTGTGGACGTTTAACAAATATTAAAAAAAAAGAACGAAGAAGAGAAGCAATGTTCTTCAAAATGCACAGCAAACTAAAAGTTTTGTAAAAATTTGTCTGAACAAACTGATACATTGAAAAGAAAAGGAAGCCATGCACGTACAATATAAACGTGAAAATTTTTCCATACAGTAAAAATACACAATCACACCAAACGGCACAAAGTGCAGTAATAAATTTCAAATAGAACTTAAAAATAAATTCTTCAAAGTTTGCACTGTAAGGGAAACTAAAGTAAGAAATATAAATGCATTCGCTCATATATCTTCTACAAGTAAAAACATTACGAAAAAAAAGAACATGGAATTGAATAAAAACTTAAGAAAACACTTACGCAGGTGTTATGTATTTGTTAACAAAGAAAATGTTTTTTTTCGCACCAGCAACTTTGCAAGCAGACACGAAAAAGAAACCGATTGAGAAAAGCAACCTTTTTTATTTGCAAAGCGGAAAATTGGTCTTGAAAAAAAACAATATATCGTCACATGATTTCAAAAAAGCCTTAAGTAGCACAATATTAGATTTCGACTTTTTTTTATTGATTATGATGCAATGTTTCTAAATACAAGCTCCTGAAAAATTTTAATATTCTTATCAATAAAATTCGAAGATCCCTAAGTGCAAGCATAGAAGTTAGTTTGAAAATAGTTTGCTTCTCTTGTAAAATATTTTCAATATAATTTACGGCTTTTATAAGTTCTATTGAAGATATAAGAATGTGTTTCCAGGTGTCATTCGATTTATATAACACACTATTATTTTTTTTTATTTTCTATAAGAAAATCTCTACTACTAAAGATTCATTAAATAGTTTGGAAACGGCAGTCTACACAGAAAAAAAAATCACACAATTTTTCAGCATTATATTAAAAACTAATGGAAGAACTAATGGAAATTACAGAAATGAATATTCTGACAATTAATTCACATGAACAACTGCATAGTTGTAAATATAATTTAAATAAATTCTTGTACGGTTCAGGAACTCATTCACGCATGCTAAAACGAAACCAAACCATGAAACATTTATTGGTTCTCAGCACTCATTGAAATGAAGATTTTTTTCGTTAAATGCGAACATTTGATAACCAATAACAACCCTGTGCTAAAATCATGCGTTCTTCAGCTAGGTTGAACCAGTTCTTTTGCAATTGAAGCCATGAAAATTTTTTTTTTGTCTTTTTTTCTGGGTGGTGGTGTTAATGGGGCAATGCGATATTGAGACTTATGCTTCAATGTTTCTGAGTTTCAAACATGATTGGACGAGCTGTGATGATCCAGAGGAGGATAAGACTGTGTTTCACTTTCGAAACAAGTGAGCCGCATCTATAAGACAACGCTGCATTTGCAATATATCACAACATGATATAGTTTATGTGCTCTAATGATTTTCTAATTCATATACATAAGTTATTCATAATCTCTGTGGTAAAGCCATGTCACTGATCAGTGAACAATAGCGTATTCATATGATACATCAGAGCACCCTACATGTTTGGTATAGTTCAGCACCAGCGAAGTAAAATAATTAATCAAAATGGCTACTAAAACTTAGTTTCTAAATTTAATACGCCTCCTTGACATCAAAGGCGCTGCAACTCTGCTTTAAAAAAAACTTGAAAAAGCAGAGATGTAAGATAGTAAAGCTTTCCTCTGTCGCTTCAACCAATTTCATCTCTTTCACTAACCCTTTTCTATAGAAGGTAATACATAGTAATATGCAATCATTGCCTGAGCGTTACTTATCTAGAAAAAAGCAGAACAATTTTTGCTGCAAATATTTGTGCAGCATAATTTGTTGTTTTCTCTCATAGAATTAGTTCCAGAGTCTAATGATGTTTTTTTTTCTTTTTTTACCTATTTTTATTATTCAGTTAATATTTTCCAAAAACATTTGCGAGAAATCGTTTGCCTTATTTATTATCCCACAAAAATTACAAAAAACAAAACACCACTGACGCTACATTAAAATTGTAAAATTTTCTTTCCCCTAAATAACAGTGATTAATGAAAGAATATCATCAGGCAATATTCCCACAGATAGGTAGAGCTTACAGTATTGCTCACCACTATGAAACGCAAAAACTACTCTAAAAATATATGAAATAAATTTACTTTGGGAATATCTTTATATATATATATATAAGATTTTAATTTCAAAATATTAGCGAAATAGTAGTATTGAGTTTATTTTTTAAAAAATACTTTATGAGAATATCAGGTATGTAATAATACATTTCATATATTTTTTCGGGAAAAAACAAAATTTTGAAATTAGAATCATATCTAAATTAAAAATACACATCATCGCAGAGTTCTGCACTTTTTACCTAGAAAACATCATAGGAATTATATAACAGTAGTTGAAAATTGTATATGTTTTTAACTATATAAATGTATTATGTCTTCTTATTTGTTGCTGAAAAACAATATAATTTTTTTTCCGTGTTCTTTAGACTTTAAAATTTTTTACGAAATGAAATAAATTAATTTGAAAGAAAGCGCAATCAGATATGTGATGAAAAATTATTTTTAAAGACGCAGAAATGGTAAAAGGTGTGATGTGTTAGTTTGAATTGTTTTGTCATAGCAATTTCAAATTTCATTTTGTTTCAAATAAAAAGAGAGATTTTGGACGTGATAGAAAATGATGAATTAGATTAAAACATTGTTAAAACGTTTTAGCTTTAACTATTTTTTTACGAATGAATGAATGAATATTCAGTTGTGTTTAAGATCATAGTTAATTTATCACAATAATGTGAAAATTACTTATAATTACAATAAAGAAAAAAACAATTAATGACCAACACTAGTTGAGTAGAATTTAAAGCTTTTGTGTTTTTAGCAAGAATATACATATACGAGTACAAACATAGAAGTTCATAGCTTTATTTTTAGTACTGGTTTTTTTTTGCAATTTTTGTTTGGAAAATATTAAAATGTTAATATGTTTTTAATTGTGTATTATAAACGCGTGAAATTGTATAAAAATGGGATATGATACCATTCGAAAATCATCAAAAATTGTTATTCAAAAGTTCAAAAGTACAAGAATTATTAAATACATTTTTTTTTTTTTGTACAAATGAACTTTGAGTTATATATTCGAGTGAAAATTATAAAACAATAGTAACAATAGTTTTTGTTGAACATAAAAACAGGTATTAAATATTTTAAAAACATATAAGTGAGAATTTCCAACATATTTGCACATTTTTTATACTCGGAGTAACATTACACGGTGCGACAGTCCAAAAAACCTGGGACCGGATATTATTTTTCTTGTAGGGCTTGTCGAGTTAAAGAAGAATCCAATAGTGAAATATGCCGGACACCTCCAAAATCCGGATTTACGGTTAAAAAACCGGTTTTTTTTACCTTTGCGCACTTATAAGCCTGTAATTTTGTTGATAATAATCCGATTTTCAATTTCTTACTAGATTTCGTAAGAAGTGACTGAGATCTTTCCAATGATATATAATTTATCTAAGAAAACTTGAGAAATTTGGGTGTTATTGTCGAGCAAACACAAATTTTGTAGATTTTTAAAAAATTTTTCAACTTTGGTAACGTTTTTATACATTATAATGTAATAAACTATAATACTATTGAATTTAATTAAAAAGTACGTTTAATAACGATTACAACGCATATTTGGGGTTAATAATAGATAAATAATTGACTGAGTTATTAAACTTTTCATGAAAACAAAATTTTTAACAAAATGCCTGCACAATGTTTTTGGTGTTGTTTTTATGCACTTTCTCTAAAATTACAAATCACTGTTAGCCTAAACACAACTTAGAATTACAACAAATATTTGTAATGAGAGCTTTACTCAACTTTGTTTGTCAATACTGCTGTAATACATTAAAAAAAAAGAAAATTCAACCTTCGTTTGTTTTGCCCTTTTCTACGCCTATGATTTGGCATCATCAGCCATATCATAAACCAAATGATTGCTACTTTTGTCAAACCGATGTTTGTAGGTCACTGTTTTAAAACTCGCAAAAACATTAAGTACGCAAATGTTGTAACTGTTACAAAACCAATACCTCTAAGTAATGATCTACCGACAACGAGCAAATCTGTCGATGTAACAGAAAAAGATTTTGAACAAGAAGTTCCATCCAGATCTACAACAACGGAGCTGCGTTTTTTGTCAAAAGTTGATTTCGACGATCTTGTTCGCGATTTACACTTGTCAAAGCGGCAATCTGAAGTCTTCGGGTCGCGATTAAAGCAGTGGAATTTGGTGGAAAAAGATTTCGTTATAACATCTGGTAGAAAGAGTGACCGGCCTTGGTTACTTGAAGAAAGTTTTAAGACTAGTTCCAATGACAGTGATCTCGTGTATTGCGTTGATGTCCCAAAACTATTTTCGCCATTAAATCACAATTATAATGCAGATGAATGGCGACTTTTCAGTGATGGTTCATGTAAAAGTAAGTTTTCTTATAAAAATGTATGACTTTATTTTTATTAATTTAAGATTTGTAATGTAATATCTAGGCTTAAAAGCTGTTTTATTGCATAACCAAAATCAATTACCTTCAGTTCCAATCGCATATGCGACTTACGAAGTGATGAAAAATATACTAATGTTTGTTAGCTATACCACCCATAAATGGAAAGTCGTCGCTGACTTAAAGGTTTCGACAATTTTATTTGGTATGCAAGGTGGTTTCACAAAGTATCCGTGCTATCTTTGTGAATGGGATAGTCGTGCACCGAATCGTTTATTTTCATGAAAAGTTTAATAACTCAGTCAATTATTTATCTATTATTAACCCCAAATATGCGTGGTAATCGTTATTAAACGTACTTTTTAAATAAATTCAATAGTATTATAGTTTATTACATTATAATGTATAAAAACGTCACCAAAGTTGAAAAAAATCTACAAAATTTGTGTTTGCTCGACAATAACACCCAAATTTCTCAAGTTTTCTTAGATAAATTATATATCATTCGAAAGATCTCAGTCACTTCTTTCGAAATCTAGTAAGAAATTGAAAATCGGATTATTATCAACAAAATTACAGGCTTATAAGTGCGCAAAGGTAAAAAAAAACGGTTTTTTAACCGTAAATCCGGATTTTGGAGATGTCCGGCATATTTCACTATTGGATTCTTCTTTAACTCGATAACACCTACAAGAAAAATAATATCCGGTTCCAGGTTTTTCTACTTCATTCAATTTTGTACCACTGTGTTATACATTTGTTTATTAAATTTCTTATTTAATTTCTTTTGATATTTTAAAATTTCTGTACTTACGATCAGATTGTTCAAAAATGCTTGTTCGAAAATGAATAGTGGTACTGTATCTATGTATATAGTTGTTCATATTGAAAAAAAATCTTTTAACGTTAGTTGTTGCCAGTGCCATACTACATGAACTATTTTTTGAACAAAGAAAAACACCAGAAGCAATCCAAACGATTTGCATTCCAAATATTTCAATATTTTTTTCATGCAGTAAGTTGTAATCGTTAAACTTGAAGTGAAGTGAAGATAGAAATCAAAAGTATTTAGATTTCTGCAAATATATAGCACTACCTTCGAATTTGACATTCAGATTGGCTACATTATTGTACAATACTAAAAATTGCCCAATTATATTGCTTAACACAAAGTGTATTTAAAATATTAAAGAAAAGATTAAAAGGAATATTGCAGAAATTAAATCTAATATTTTAAAATTTTTAAAATTTTTCTTAATAAATTGTGCCTCTTTTTGCGACTTTGTCAATGGCAATTCCGGTTCTATTATCTAATCCCTTGCAGCGCCCTTGCAAACACATATTGAAATGTCCTGTCTGACATGATCTTCATTAACAATTTTAAAAAGTAAGATACTGGAAAAATATCAAACCTTGCTTTACTTTGTATACATGCTTGAAAAACAAATATATATTTTTTTCTCGGTTTGTTGAAATATAGTACATTGTGCAATGGAAATTCATTTAATTTTCTTTTATAAGAATGTGTTCTTTATTTGTACTGCTTCCTTGCTCATGGGAGATTTGCTCTTTACATATTATCTTTATAAATATTATCCTTCTATCAAAGCAAACATTTAACTTTTCTTTTGTATTGTAAAACAGTTACTTCCACAGTAGAATATCTTTGAAAACTTCAAAGAAATGCTTAAGGAAACAGAATATCTGTTTTTGATTTATTTTCATATTTATAAAATAAAAGTTTGTACGATTTGCATGATGTTCAAAATAAATGTCTGTGTGTAATATTGGTGAGAAATATAGTTAAGTACAGTTGAGTTATATATGATAGGAAAGGATGTATTCCTTCTTTAGAGTGGAATGTAATCATTTTCTATAAATATCTTCCATTTGTAGCCAAAGAATATATAGTAGTAGTAGACACATCTTCACCGAAATGCGATTGCGCTCAAGGATACTATAATTTTTATTTCGTGCCCCGATATAAAGAAAAGAAAAATAAATCAGCGTAACTTATAGGAGAATATATGAGGAGGTCCCTAACAAAACGCAATAATTCCACTTTTTAAGTTTTTTGTGTTTCTGACTGAATCTAATTCTATATATTAAAATCTATGTATCCATTGTTATACAACATACCTCACGTCAATAATTGTGCTGTAATTTAACACAAAACGTAATGGTTCAGACCAAAATGAAACATTTCCATATTTATGCAATCCGAGGTCATAGTTTTTTGCCAGCTGACAGAGTTTTTGGACGTATTGAAAAAGATATTCGCAAAAATACTACAATTTTTGTTAAAGAAGATTATCACAAAATTTATTCTTCTCATGGCCAAGTTAGTGTTTTAGGAAGGGATTGGCAACTTAGGGATTTAAAAATGATGGCAGAATATTACCGTCCCATAAACGGCATACTGAATATGAAAAGAATATATTTTAAACTATCCTCAAATAAGATACAACAATGTTTAGTCAAAACTTTTGAAACCTACTAAGTTGAAGGCAAAGAAAAATTTACTAGCTATCTTAAAAGAGGCAAAAAACCTCCGCGTTTGCTAGATGAAATTCCTCTTGGTAAAGCAATTAATACACCAAAAAAAAAAGATGTTGTTAAACTCTTGGAAAAACACTATGGCCGAGAGTGGTCAAACATTTCGGAGTTAGGATATTATACAAAGATATTAATAGACCAACAAGGAAATAGTGCCAACGACACAAATGATATAACCTTATGTGATTGTTTGGTGGAGGACACTGGAATGAGAGTATAACACAATGTTTATTTTTGGTAATAAATGTAAAGTAAGGATAAAGAGGTAATAAATATATACATATAATGATAGAGTTTGCAATTTTCGTACAAAAATTATGCAATTAAAATCAAAAAGATGTTAATAAAAATCTATTCAGAACAAAAAGCAATAATTCCAAATCTAGTTCATATCAAAACGCAATATCTCCGTAGGGTTCATAGCAAAACGAAATAAATACTATGTGACGAACCAAAACGCAACATTTTCAAATTTGTTATCTTAATAACTTAAAAATTAACTAACATAAAATTAATTAATTTATAATTTTTACTGTTCTTAGAAAATTGTTATAATTCAACAGATATTTAACTAAATAACTGTATCCTAATAACCTTAATTACTTGTTATTGCTTTACTCAAAATATTGTTCAAGTGGAATTATTGCGTTTTGTTATGGACCTCCTCATATGTATACGAGAAAATAGACCAAGTTGATAAAGGAGTCTAGAAGAATTGATAACCATTGCCTGTTTCTGGAAATAAGTAATATGTGTGTTTCTAAGTTTTCTCAAAAATTTCTTTCTCGGGAAAATAATATAAAACATCCTCTAAAAGATTTTCAAAATTCTGGTACTGGTGAAATTTTATATTTTTAATTAGTCAAAACTTATTAAATTAAAGAATACTTCAACGTAAAATTTGGTATGTAGAAATACAATTCAAAGTAACATTTGTTCAATTGCCAAGCTCGTATTAACGTTGTATGCATTGTGTAATCGTTTCATTATATATATAGTATTTTTGTTGTCGGTAATTTTTATACACAAATGTGCTCTGATTAAAAATTGAATTTTATATGTTTTTCAAGTAGCTGTATGCCGGCCAGGTCTGGGAATATTGAATTCTTTGTAATGATAAATATTGATAAATCAAAGCAAATTTTTATTTAAAAGATAAAAAATAAAAAAGGTAAAATATGATGAAATAACAATATTACAAATTTTCCTCTTCACAAGCACATATCGTCTTATTTTAAACGATAAAATATATAATTGGCCTGTTGAATTGAGTAGTTGATTTATATTTTTCAATTATAATTGTATCTTGAAGGATCCGCAAACAACTACTTTGTGTCCCGTTGTTGTAAAATATTACATAAAAAAGTAATAATGCAATGACACTGACATAGACTGACAAATACATTTCCTGACGATGCTACCTATTTGGTAGCGAAATATTGCAAATAAATAATAAATAAACTTTTTATATAAAAAATACCATAGCTCAAAAAAGAAATACAATTAAAATAATATTAGCTTATTTATTGAAGTTAATAATTTTTTATTTCAAACACAATTATGTAATAACATTTTATTACAATAATAAAATTAATTTGATTCAATATAAATTACTTTATTAGTTTATTTATTTGTAAATAATATTAAAATGTTTCTATATCATTGAGATGAAAAAATAATTTAAAATCAGAATACTTGGGATACAAAATTTAAAAAGTATTTGTAATATTAAGAAATTATTGCTGGCTTATGGCGACTGTTAACACTAATATACTTAAATTTTCTTCATAAGAGAATGACGGAAGAATCGTAGGGTGTTAAGAGTTTACATAAGCCTTACAAACCATATCCCTTCCTGTGGCAGTATTATTCAAAGAGTAGTGTTTTAAATTTTTGCGATTCTCTCTTTATACAGGTTGGGCCAAAAGTCAGCATGGGGTTTAAAAATTTCATAACTATTTCGTTAATTTTTATTTTATTGTAGTTTTAGATTATAAAAATAAAAAATGAAAATTTTTTAAGCTAATCCTGAAAAATCATATCAATTAAAAGACCTCCGGTTTCAGCTTTGCATTTGTGGGCTATTTTTAGAGAAAAATCGGTAACATCTATCAAAATTTGTTGCTGTAGCGCTCGAATTTCTGCTACAATTTTGGCTTTCAGTTCAAGGATTGTCTCTGTGTTGTTCACGTATAGTCGCTCCTTCATAAAACCCCAAAGAAAAGAGTCGGGTGCTCACAAATCTGGCGAACGCGCTGGACAATTAATTTCCTTATTTCTGGAAATTATTCGCTCTATAAAAATTTGACTAACAAGTGATTCTTTTATCGGGCATTGTGATGAGTGGCTCAATCCTGTGATTTCATTATGGCTTCATCTCAGGTCTGTTTGCAACAGCAGGACATAAAAAATGTTCTACCGTAAACCGATACCGAAAGAAAGGCTCTACACGTACTCCGTAGTGCAAATTAAACGTGGTCTACCGGTTCGACGAAAATCTCTTACGGTGCCATGTTGGTGCTGACGATGAACTAAGCAAGGAATTATTGCTTCAGAGGCCTAAATTCTGACGTTAAAATGTTGACGATATACTTTTTGCCATAAAATAATTAATCCCTATTTTAAATAATAAAATTCTATTATTCTTTGTTCAGTTGTGAAGCTCTTCATTATATATAAGCTGTAGAAAAATTTTTTTTTAAATGGAAAAGATTTTAAATTTGTAAACCGCATGGTGACTTTTGGCCCAGCCTATAGTTTGTGATTTATGTTAAAGGAAAGTAAAACCAGACCATTGGAAAACTCTTTGTTGAGTTTTATTTCAAATGTTACTAGATTTTCTCCCAGAAAACGACAAAGTCGGAATTTCTTTGTATGGGTTTGGAGTCTTTTTAAAAAGCAAAGATAAAAATACAACAGAATTTATTTAATTTTCTACCATGAAAGCGTTTTGGACATCAAAGTTAGAGTGAAGTAAAAATGATATTCTATATTTAAGAAATATTTAATTTGATGTAATATTCAATTCATGAATTGAAACACAATATTTTGACAGGACATCAATGTAGTGAGGTCGCAAAACAATTGTGGAATGTTGAAAGCACATTGATGAGAGGAATATACTACAAACACCCAACTCAAAATATTATAAACTTTTCACGAAATACGCGAAATTGCAATAACCTGTAGTTTTTTAAAAATGGTGATAAATAATTTTTTTTCTTAAAACATAAAATTATTTTTGGTTTTTTCAGAACTTAATTTTTAATAACATTTTATTTATTTTAACACATTTCTTCAGCAATAACACTGTAAAACAGCATTTCTGATTATAGACATGATATCAGCATCATTTTCAATGACGTTTTGCAATCTAGGTTGAAAATTTTCATATCAACTATTCATTAAAAAATATAGAATATAAGCCTTTTAACATTAACAAATAATAGCCCAACTCGCAATCTCATGCATTTGAGATGGCATATTTTGTAATTGTATATACTTTCTACCAATTGGGAGCAACTTTATTGATTTCGATTGCAACACTTGTGCAAAACATTGACTTTTGATAAGAAACTTCGTAGGATTTTCTTACCTCTTTTTCCGGCGATAGTGTAATAAGTTCCTTGTAATCCGCGCTGTGGTATTTACTAAATAAATAAAAATATTTAAAAAGAAGCGTGAGTGTGAAATTTTAATAGTTTAAGATGCTTACAAAATATAAAATTCATATATTTATGGAAAAAAGATAAATATCAATCATACGTAGGACCACCGGTGTCAACTTTTAAATTTAAAAACGCACCAAATTAAAAAAAAAAACAAAAAACCAGTATTTTCGAGAAAAACACTAAATTTAAAATATTTAATTCTATTATATGTGGGGTTTACTTCGGGGTAGTAAAATAAAATGAAAAAAATAATTTTATTTCCTTGTTTTACGTTTTGTTTGTTGTTTCTGAATACCATTATTTTGAAGGAACTTAGTTAACGGTAGAGACTCATTAAAGTCGTTATAAGAAGAAATAACATGTGAAAAATAACGGCTGATGATTGCAATTTAATGGAACTGATTCAGATGTGAATTGCAAATAATTGAAATTAAAAAAGAGAAAAGCATACTTTAGTATTTTTTTGTTTAAAAATTCTATTAATATTATATGCAATAAATTATTTAGCACTGGAGGTCTCATTTTTATAAAATTTTTAATTTCATTTTTCGCTAACAACCATCACGAAAAATAATTTTTTTTAATAATTCTTTGAATAATTTATTTTTCCTGATGATGCTAAACAAGGGTTAGCGAAATATCAAATTAATAATTTTATAAAAATAAGACCTGCAGTGCTAAATAATTTACTGCATACAATAAAAATAGAAGGTCGAATAAAAAGAAGAAATAATATCAATTCTAAATATAAATTTGTACCCATTATGTACCGTTTTGTAACGTTAGTAACAACTTAAATGTAATTTATAAAGGAAAATATTTACATAAAAATGTTAAAAATAAATATTGTGCATTTCGTTATGAACTCAAAATAATTATTTTTACGATAATGTGTATATATGTATATTAACACTTAGATATATTAATTTTTTTTTCTTGAACCAGCACTCAGGAGATGAGCCCTACACATGCAATGCATTGCGCTGGAACTAGAGGAAAGGTGATAGTGTGAGAGATGACAGGAGGTGAAGCTTCATTGTTATACAACTCTGCTTTTGCACGTTTTTTGTTAATAGCAGTATTGCAGCACCCCTGAGGTCAAGGAGACGTATTAAATTATGAAGCTTTGTTGTCGTAACCATACTAATAATTTTAATTATTTTATTAATTTTAACTATTATTTTACTTCGCTCGTACTACACAATACCGACGAAGTAGGGCGTTCTAAAGTCCCTGTTGATTGGTTACATCTGAACATCAAGGTAATATCATTATTAATAGTATTTCTGCATTTAGAAACTCTAGAGATTTTTTGCATAATAATAAATTCTTCTCTTCATCTAATTTTATTGTAAATTTGTAGCGGTTTTTTGATACCCCTCTTTTTGTTTCGCCGCCAATGTTATTTAGCTTACAAGCTTCTACAAATCTGTAACGCCAGGCGATTTTCAAAATTTAAATGTTGAAATTTTTGTGTACAAACATTTTTGAATTTGTGATAAATTTACACTTGCTGCCACCGAAAATAAAGAAAAGCTCTAACAATTAAAGAAAAAAAGCGGCATGCACCGACTCAAGAATTTTTCGCGGCGAAAATTTTACAAAGCACTAAAAACGATGCGAAAAGCACCGATAAAATACTCAACATTTATTTATATGCAATCTTTTGTTTCATTACGTGTAATTTACGTTTATTTTCGAATTGTTTGCTTAAGTTTGCAAATAAATAATTACAAAAGATATCGCTGCACTGATATACAAATAAGAATGTACATAAGTATGTATGTTTGCCTTAACACATGTACTGGAACACTAGGTGTATGTAATCACATGTTAAGATAATAATAGATCTTAACCTTTATATTTATGAAAATAAATTTAATTGTGTGTATTCTTAAGCAGTAATTGGCTTTAAATATTTATAGACAATAAATTCCCCACCTAGTTCTAAAAGTACATTTGAACTCTTTTAAATATGCATACGTTCCTACAATGTCAAATAATTTATAGTAAAATAAAAGCATTTGCTAGTAGTAAATGGATTATGCTGTGGTATTCTAAAACTAAATTGCAACTTGGTTATTTTCAAGCATTGCTCTTTATTATCTTCTTTTGAAATATGAAGAGCATTCCTGTTAAGAAAAATTGTAACACTGTAGCTCTTCATAGTGCCTTTTTTTTTGAAATTTTTACTTCTACTGAAATATGTGGAAAAATGCAGATGATAACCAAGCACGTACCCTCAAGAATACTCTTAACATGTGCAATGGGGTAGAGCGTCATTGCATGAAGGGAAAAAGGTCAAGCAAGAAACCAAAAAATTTTTAAATTATATAAAAAAATATCAAATAAATGAATGAATATTTGTTGTGCTCAAGTTCATCCTATTAATATTATAAATGTGGAAGTTTATAAGTTCGAATTTTTGTTCCGCCATCATGAAAATCCCCTTAATGGATTAGGATAAAATATATGGAAAAGCGGGTGGGGAAGGAAAGAAGGGGGTTCTTTCACCATCTCCGAATCTATCCAACTGATTGTGATGAAATTTTAAACACGGAAAGATCCATGTATATAATGAAACATTAGACTAATGTTTTGCCGAAAATTTAAGATATAATGAAATCTCTGCAAATACAATGTGGCGTACGGACGAAAATTTCGGATCACTACTTTATATACACTTTTGGGTATCAAATTAAAGGCCGAATGCTAATGGCGAGTAGTCAGTGTGCTGCAACCAGAAATACCCATGTTCGATTCGCTTTTTCGAGTTTTGTGTGCTACAGCACTCTCCTTCGTTGGTATTGGAGCAATAAGATCAGAGACGCCGCAACTTTACTTTATATTAACACGAAAATGCAGAGTTGTGAATTAAGCTCTATCTTCCTACCACTTTCACCTCTATACTTTTCTCTACACTATTCCTCTCTCTATCTAGTTCTAGTGCAGTGCAATGCATATATAGGGATATACCCTGAGCACTGATCCAAAATTAAAACAGGAATTATTATGGAGAAAACTCCATTTCAAATGGAATAACAATAAACGCAATATAGCGGACGACTAAAAATGGCGACTAACTACAAGAGGGTTGTGTGAGGGTAGCCATACGTACAGGGTTAATCTTATAGGTAATATATCACAATAATCAATAATGAAAATTACTTTTGGTTTAGAATAAAAGAAAAAGAAGAGTTAATCTCCAACACCAGTTGAGTAGAACACGGATATACTCGGACAATACAATACACAAATGACGTCATCAGTACACTTTCTGTCAACAGGGAAGTATTTGTAAAGTCTTTAATATTAATCTATTTGTCGTAACAGAGTTTAATAAATGAATACGAGAAGTACCCATTATTATTCACAAACATTGACAAAGGCTCTTTATTAGTTTTCGTTAACTTTACCAGGGTTGTAAGTTAGAGTAATTTTATGAATTTTATTTTAATATGCTTAATTAATATATGGTTGATTCTGAACTTACCGGCTAATTTGCAGTCATTGTGTATTTGAATAGGGAGAAATTTAATATAGTTCACTTCATTATTTAATTTACAATTAAGCTTTATAAAGAGTGGTTAAATTTCAAGGGCCGATGTTGATTTTGAATAAAACACAAACTATTTAGGAAATTATTGTAATTTTATTTTATTATGATATATTGGTATTACTCAATTATGTACGGAACAAAATATCGGCCAAATGGGCGCCGCGACCACGGTGGCACACCTCCATCCGATGGTCCAAATTTTCGATGACCCTGAGGCATAATGGAGGTTCTATGCCGTTAATGTGCCGAATTATCTCATCCTTTAGCTCTTGAATTGTTGCTGGCTTATCGACGTACACCTTTTCTTTCAAATAACCCCAAAGAAAAAAGTCCAACGGTGTCAAATCACATGATCTTGGCGGCCAATTGACATCACCATTACGTGAGATAACACGGCCATTGAATTTGTTGCGCAAAAGAGCCATTGTTTCGTTAGCTGTGTGGCAAGTGGCACCGTCCTGCTGAAACCACATATCGTCCACATCCATATCTTCCAATTCGGGTCATAAAAAGTTCGTTATCATCTCACAATAGCGAGCACCATTCACAGTAACTGCCTGACCGGCCTCATTTTGGAAAAAATACGGCCCGATGATGCCGCCAGCCCATAAACCGCACCAAACAGTCACTCTTTGCGGGTGCATTGGTTTTTCGACAATCACTCTTGGATTCTCATTCGCCCAAATGCGGCAATTCTGTTTATTGACGAATCCACTGAGGTGAAAATGTGCCTCATCACTGAAGATGATTTTCTTCGAAAATTGATCATCCACTGTTGCCGTGGTCGCGGCGCCCATTTGGCCGATATTTTGTTCCATACATAATTGAGTAATACCAATATATCATAATAAAATAAAATTACAATAATTTCCTAAATAGTTTGTGTTTTATTCAAAATCAACATCGGCCCTTGAAATTTAACCACCCTTTATGTCCTTTGGGGTCACTAAAATATTTTTCCTAAAATTGTTTTTTTCTTTAAACTGTTCAAATATCATTACCCTGGCTATCCCTAACACTACTGTCACTTAAATTTTGCTAAATCTCCAACAAAAATAGTATATAAATTTTTGACAACCTTAGTGCAAAGTAAAAAACAATATTATATTATGGATTTGTTCTTGCAATATGCATAATTCTCTGTTAATTAATAGTTTTATGGATAATTATCTTTTGTCCCTGAAAGTACACGTCATTTCTCTGTAAAATCATATACCAGTTAAAATTCGAATTTTCAAAGTATTGTTGAGTTGCAATAATTTAAATTTGAAAGAATAATACAACTACTGCTTATACATATGTGGAAGAATTTTCACCAACAATATAATTCAAATGAAGTCAGTGACGTTTAATCTTTCTTCATAAGCTTTCAGAATTAAGTTCATCTTTCGCCGGTGTTGTTTTTTAAAAAAGTTCAATATATTTTATAATTCTGTGTGTGTGTTTTTAAGTTGATTTTAAATATCAACTCCCGATTTATGGCAACTTCTTAAGGTAACTATTTAAATAGTAATTTATCATTCCTTAATTTTTTTCGATTTTTTGAGGGTGAAGATGCAAGAGGGAGAAAAAAAACCGATATAGTAAAATTAAACACAATCCAGTTCAATATAAAGAGTAAAAGCAAAAAAACTACAATCCCAAAAAGCATATCGAAATTATCACGTATTTCAGAATCCACCACATATGTATGTTTTTTGTAAATAATTTCTTTTGAACTGCAAATAAAGAATATTTATGTGCTGGAAAGCATAGGTTTTTTTCCCATACAAAATTGTTTTTAATACGAACAATTTTTATACTTCAAACTCAATTAAATTAATTTTATATGAAAAGTAAATTCGGGATTTTCCACATGTAGTGTTATAACTTTCTTAATTTTTATAGAAATTTAATAATTTTAGCCTTTATGTAATCGTCTTAAACTTATATTTGAAATGCTCCCACAAAAAAATTTACTCAGTAAAATATACTGATATATATCATTATGATGATAAAATTCATCATAATGGAGCAATATAATACGTTAGTTTTTGACGAAACGTCTAAAAATACATGTTTTTAAATTTTGAGCCTTTAACTCAATACATTTTATCCGATCAAAACAAATCATTATATTGGCTGAAATAATATAGAGATATTTAGTTAATAGTGAAAAGTTTATATTATTGAACTTAAGCGTTCTCGAAATTGCCGTCAATAAACAAAAAAAACTAAATTTTCCTGGAATATCGCCAAAACGTGCATTCAGGGACCTGAAATTAGTTTGCAAAATGTTTGTTTAATTACAAAGTATTTCAAAAATTCATCTGAAAACTTCATCTTAAATTTGTTTTAAATCTAACTTCTTATGTATAAAAATAGTAGATAATGGACTGTAATAAAATAAAACAACTATAAAACATGTTTAAAGTTGTTTCACAAATTTATCGAGTTGATTTCATTTTCAAAATCCAGATGCCGCGATAGAGAACTAAAAGTACTTAGTTTGTATTTTATATATTTGAGAATAAAATACAACTCTTTAGTGCTATTCGAATTTGAAAAAAACCTTCTTACGCTTCTCTCTAATGCACAAGAAGCCACAAAGTTCTTATTGAACTTTAAAAGACTATTTGGTAATAACAATAATAATATATATACGAGAGTATAGTGCTTGCAGCAAATACATATGTACTTACAATAACGATTAAAAAAGTGTGAAATATTGCTGAAAGCATTTTCATAATCATAATATAAAACTATAAAATTAAACATACATTGAATATGCTCGTATGAATCATTTTATTTATGTTATATTTGATACTTATGTGGCATTCAATTTATGCAATTGCAAATTTTCTTTACATTTCTCATGACCTTTGCAAGAAATTTGTTAACAACAAGCAGTTTTATTGGAAGTCGTCGCTAGACTATATACAAATAATATGCTTTGAATATAAGGAAGCTCATTCCCTGCGTGGAAGTATGGATTCGGAGGAAATTTGGGGAAGTTAACTATTTCCTGATACAATTCCTTTCGGGCCACGGATACTTCCGAAAGTACCTGTACCGGATGGGCAGGGCAGATGGTCCCGACTGCATTTACTGTGGTATGACGGATGATGACGCAGAACACACTTTCTTGGACTGCATCAGATGGCATACTGAAAGAAATGCAATGGCGCAGCGGTTTGGCTGGTTCACTCCTGCCAGCATGATAGGGAGGATGCTCGATTGCGAGGACAATTGGGACGCTGTGGCGCAATACGTAGGGTACGTTCTATGGAGAAAGAAGAGGGACCTCGATGCGTTGCTGCAGAGGCACCCTCTGACGGCAACCGTGGGATACGGACCGGGGCCATGGTGCCGGCTGCAAACTTGGCGGACCCAGACGTGTGTGAGTAAGGGCGGTCTTGATTGGCACGGCGCTCCGGGCCTTCCCGAAGTAATGCGGAAAGCGGTCCCGGGAAGGAATCTGCCCAGAGGAGGAGGAGGGAATTTTTTTAGTGGTAACACTACTCGACGCAGATGACGACGGTTTGTGTAAGGGCGAAGGCATTTTCAACCCTACCTCACACGCCAAAAAAAAAAAAAATATATATATGTATAAGGAAATAATGCAGTAAATTTTAGTATCATGATAAAAGTTGAATTAACTTCACTTAATTGCTAAACTCTTGGTATAGACTAGAGAAAATAAATTATACATAAAAAAAAATTAATACTTAAAATTTTATTTGGCATTTAAGTTACAAATTAACCCGTTTAGTTGCCATTTGGTGACAATTTTATTACATTTTAAATGAAGTGATCATTTTCATTGATATTAAATGCCAAAATGCAATATGACATCTTTAGTTTTTCGTTGTCTTAATGAACTTAAATAAAGTATAAGCATTTTATATAAGACGCGCAAGCGATCAAAAAAAACGCATACGTAGAGTGCGGACAGAGGAAAATATCACAGCTGTATCTGTCAGAGTTGTTGATGATCGTGAATTATCGATTTGGCGGCCTTCGAAGCACTGATTAAAAATGTGTTTTGCCCAAAATGGAAGAGTTTGACTTGATTAATATGTGGTTTCAGCAAGACGATGTCACATGCCAAACAGCACGCAAAACAATGGCTCAATTAAGAAGCGAGTTCGGTGCTCAGTTTGTTTCACGTTTGGGGCTAGTCAATTGTGCGCCTAGATGAAGCGATTTAACGTATTTAAACTATTTTTTGTGGTGCTATGTTAATCCTCATGTCTATAGGGACAAGCCCGCAATAGTTGACGCACTAGAAGTCAATATTGATATGTTGGGGACAGTATGCCAAAATTGGACCCAGCGTATGAATCATTTGAGGGCGCGGTCCACATTTACATGAAATCATCTTTCAACATAGAATTCTATGATCGTTCTATCGACTCAAATAAAAAATTCATACATTTCTCTAAATCTTATGTTTTTCTTTTTAAATCAGAACCAAAAGCTCTTTAAAAATCTCCTTATATATGTGTAAAATAACTTGAAACAAATCAGATATTATATTAAATTTTAGTAAGGTTTTTGTGGGATAAATGCATATTTTTTTGCATATATTTCTTTTTTATATGCTTATTATAGGTGCCTCAAATCGATCTTTGACTGCATGAAAATCCGAGCCTTGTACCTAAATTAAGGTATTCGATATCGAACGAAAATTCTAACATTTCAATAAAATTTTGTTTGAAATTTCGATTCGAAGCGAATATCAAATTCTGCTAATGCAGAACGTCTAAGTGCGATTCTAAATTATTAATTTGCATTTTGTTTTCAGAAAGGTACTAAAAATCATACAACTTCAATTTAACCAGAGTCGTAAGAACTTTGAGTGTTAAACATACAAGTTGCTTACACATTGCTAACACATGGATGTTTAATGTGTATTTTATGACATTTAGTATAAAAAACCAAATTGATAGAGTGGAAAATAAAATGTAATAAAAGTTTTCTTTTGATAACATAAAAACATACATAATACTTTTCAATCAGTATTTGCTGCAATGCTTCTTGTAATTTAGTTTTTTTCAGTAAAAGTGTGGTGCCCCAATAAAGTTATTTATGGATGATTTAACTTCTATAGTGCGATTTACTAACTTTTCTTACAAGAATCGTGTCGTTAAAATAAGTACAACGAAATTTTATTGAATTTGCAATTCAGTAAAATTTTTAACGATATACGCCATCCCTTCAAGTCAGCTGGTATCGTGAAGTGTGCGACAATAATTTAAGTGGTGTTTATTATGTCGACAAAATGTATGTGGTATTTTAAATGTTATTGTTGTTAGAATATTTGGATGTGAACATGGTCATTCATTACATCATTATCATTATAAGGTCAGCTCGGCAAAATGTCAAAATATGTTTATATTTTGATGTCACCCATGATCCAATAAACAGGTCAGAGCGATTCTCCTGATGATTTTTTGTAGGGTTGCCTTTTTAATGTCACACGTTGTGTGCTTGTGGAAAATTGTTTACTTTGCTTATTTGGGTATGGCTGGAAAAGAACAAGTTTGAAGAAATTCGTATAAAATATGTCCCTTGCAAACCTTTTGCAGTAATCCTATCTTTCATAATTGCACTAAAGTAATCAAAATATATAAAATATATAAAAAAAAAATATTATAAGAATAATAAAATTTAAGAATTATTTTTACAAATAAATTTTATATTTTCTAGACAAACATAGCTGCCAGACTTGACGATTTATCGTCATTTTGACGATTTTTCATATTTTTCTTTTATTTCATTTCATGTGTTATTTATTAAGTTAATCGTGCCCATAAGGTCATATACATATAATTAACAAGTAAGTTTGATTAAAAAAAATATACAATGAAAATATAGAACATAAATACATATCGAGCCTTTGGTGCAATACCGTCGTAACTCAAAATTTGAATTTTTTGAGCTGGGTATGCAGAAATGATCTTTGGGGAAATATATATCGAAAATAAAAAAGATTATGGTTCTATCTCTAAATGTTCAAATTCTACAGCTACAAATGTCTTTATTGCCTCCAGCTATTTCCAACAATATTTATTTGCAATAATGAAATATGAAAATACTGTCAAAAAGATGGCTGAAAACTTCAAATGCATTTTTCTCAGTTCACGATTTTTTGTGTTACGACGGTATTGCACCAAAAGCTCGATATGTACTTATGTGTATATATATACAGAAATTAAATACAGGGTGTCTGGTAGCGGATTTATATTTTCAAACTTAAATAAAAAACTTAATAATTGACACAAAGTTGTATTAAGAGCAAGCGGAATTTATTTTTTAAAGAGTTTGTCATCCAGATCCTTCAGATCCTTTTTTAAAATTTCATGAAGTTCCAGTGAGGCTGCTCTTTTCCGTATTGAAAGTCGCGGAATTTCACGTAAACTGCTTTCAACCAGTTTAATGTTTTCGGATCTACTGGGCGCAGGCCGTGGGGCATTCTTAGCCGAAGCAGTTGCGCGGAATCTCTGCCACCACGAACGAATTAAATTTACACTCGGTCCATCACGTATTCCCCGAATACAGAACTTTGAACAAAATGTCGACGAGCAATTACGTAGGAATCATTACTCTTAAAAAATATCTCCACAGCGAATACGCGATGCTCACTCGACCACTGCGACATCATGACTGACAAATCCGAACAATCGATAATTCTAACGGCGTTACCCTCCCTCCGCACCGCTTATTTCATTTTGAAATAATAGTATTTAAAAATATAAATTTCCCATCAGACACCCTGCATTAATAATATTAATATTTAAAATTAAATAGTTAAAGCAATAATAATGAAAAGAAAGATTAATTTAATGCAAAATTTAGGCAGTATCTAGGATATCAAGCTTCATTGTTAAAAGAAAGTATACATATAGTGTTTAAATGTTTTTTTATATAACTTAAACCACTTCAATGGGAGGTGCAAGGAGTTCCATAGCCTACCGGCTCTAACAAGCAAAGATCTTTCAAAGGTAGAGTTTGTAATTCTCAGCAAGATTAGCACCGGAGAGTAGTAGATCTATAGAATATAGAGAGGAAAACTGGCAAAAAACCCGTAATCACATGTGTTATTTGTACTATGGGATTAATTACACTACGTTAGTTTGTCTTCTAATGAAGACCTCCAGATACTGGGAGCCGTCTGGTTGACAAAAATTAAATTTTTAATAGCTTTTATTTATTAAAGACTAGTCAAAAATTAAATAAAACTTTTAAAAAGATTAACATAATGAGACACTAAAAAGTTTAAAATAAACATTTTTTAAAACATAGAACCGACTGAAAAAGAAACTCAAAAGTAAAAAATAATAATATTTTAGTTTTGTATTCGTTTCTATTGTACAACTTGAAGTCGGTGCTAACTAGTAGTCGTTATTTAGTTAATTATATTCAAAACCAAAACAACATTTAAAATTTTACTTGCAAATAAAATTAAATTTCGTTTATTAAAATGTTGCCTTCTACATTTTTACTTATGTAAAACTGTTCTCATTACAATTTCCTGACATATGTTTTAAAAATGATTTAATTTATTCCGACCCTAGACAAAATTCAAGAAAATTTACAAAATTTACATCAACAACATTTAGCTTCTCTTAGTTTTCAATTGAGAATTGTCAAGTACAAATTGTTATTCCATTGACTAAATCTCAATACTCATTGACAGTGTAATCATAAATTGAAAAGTATACAACAAATTGTAAGTTTTCAATATTGACAAGGGTGTGTCAAAAGCTAAAGCAATTATGAACCATTAAACACTCAACAATTTGTGAACAAATTTTCATTTAACCTTGTGTATATGTTTGTAAGAATCTATTAAATGCTGAACGTATTGACAAGTTTAAAGAGACTTATTCGTTTATATGGGTTCAATACGTTTCAGTATGTGTTGACAGTATCGATAAAAAATTCATCTTCTTTTAATTAATATGCAAACAAAAGATGTGCAGAGTAGGAATAAGAAATAAAGGGAGACAAAATTTAAGGAGAATTAATGATAAATATATACATTAGACCGTACCTCAAAAAAAAAAAAATACTCTGTGCTCCTTAATATAACGTATTTTTGAAAAATTTGTTTTTAAATGCTTTTGTCTCTAGAAGCCGCATTCTGCATCAAAGACCATTGGCTTCCAGTATTCCGTTCTAGTACTTATCCACCAGATCCCTAATGTCAGAAAATTAAAGCTCATAAAAAAACAATAAAGTTTAATATATTTAAACTTTTTTTCTTTGTAGCTACTTGAAAAATAAAGTCCATATCAATGCACACAATCGGTTCAAGGCCAGAAAGATGGAATTCGTAAAGTTATCGAGGACATATGGCCCCAATTGTGCGAATTGGTGATGGAAAATAACAAGAAATATTAATTGTACTGCAATAATACTGCTATCATTGTGTTACTTTTGTTATAAAAAAGTAATCAAAATGGAAGAAAAGTACACATGTACCCATTGCAGAAAAAATAACCAATTTTGGATAAAGGCAACCCTGTCAGTGATATAAAAGTTTTCAGATTAAAAATGCTGATTTGTAGTAATTAAATGAAATGTTTGATATTCAACTTCAATTCTCGATTGATTGGTTGAATTTTAAACATATAGATCTTGGGTTTGTATTCAAAAATTAGGAAAAATCCACTGATGATGATGAAGTAAGCATTAGCGAAATAGTACTATATGGATATGCTTTCCTCCTCAGTTATTGAGTTTACTTTTGTAAAAAATACTTTATGAGAATATCATAAAGTATGTAATAATAAATTGCACATATAATTTTTAAGGGAAAAAAGCACAATTAGAATCATATATATAAAGAGATATTCTCAAAATAAATTCAGTTAATATAAAAGAAAAAATTTTATGTAATTTTATTATTTTTTTTTAACAGCGGTTAACTAAATTTATTTCTCTTTAAAAAGCACTTGCAGAACTATAAATATTTTACCTACTTTTAACTATTAAAAAAATTTAAAAGTAAATCTTTTGCTACTATCTCAAAAATATGAAAATACTAAATAAATTTAGATACATATTTATTTTTTTAACTTACATCGCTGCAAAAATTACCGAAATTTAGGATAACTGAAACCTGTCGCCACTATACATTGCATATTTAATAACAAATGTTTACGAAAATGCTGCCGAAGTACACTAATGTAAGTGAATACACTTACAGTATCAAATGCATTCTTGTGCTGTTGTGTGTTTCGATGCATAAACAATGATTTTAAGAATGGAAAATCTTACTTTTAACAATTCCAACTTAAATTTCAACAATTCCACTCACATGTACATGTGGTTAATAAAATTGTACGTTTCTTTTCATGTATAACAACGTATATTTTAAACCTTTAGTTATTCGGGAGAGCCAAGATAACGTTCTATTTGATAATGCGGGCTTCGTATGGACATTTTTTCAACTATTGTTTTCATATTTATGTTAATATTTGCATTTTGTAAGTGTAATGTACCTCCATACACATATCTATCTGTTTTTAATTTTATGAAAAAGTTTTCATAGTTTTGGAGAGGTATATATTTCCTCTTACGACGCCTCGTCTTTCGTGTATAGCCGCCTACATTTCTAATGTAATACCTATGTATTATTATATTATTCAGATCAATTTATGTTTTAAATTTTATGAAATTCTGTTTCATATTATTTATATATATGTAATGGTCCCCCGTCTGAATGTTTTGCTAAAAGAAATTATAGAATATAAAACCTTTTGGACGCAGATCTATCTGTGTTTTACATTTCATTAAAATAAGTATGCAAATTTCACACATCCGATTCGACCCTCTGTTTTTTCCTAAAAACTATCCTCGGAATATTTCAAACAATAAACTGAAAAAATTATCGAAAGCGAAGCAGCCGTTCTTCGCTGATGCGCTTAGCAACCAAAACTCATTTCTATTTTATTTATATTGCAAATTTCGAGGAACTAATTTTTTAAGAACGAGAATTTTTTATAGTATAAGAAACAACAACTCAGTATTTTAAATATTCAAAATCTATTCTGATAAAACAGCGTATGTCCACATAAGTAATTTCATTTGTAGAAAAATAATAATATATCAAGAAAGGACGAAAATTTGGGTTGTTATTTTACCTGAAAAATTGCTGGTTATTTAGAATTATTTGATTGTAATTTTTTATTAGTATTAAGTTAGTGCGCATATCAGTTAAATTTATATCTATGTTTGCCATATGGTTTAGTTGGTCAATATTCGAACTCCCAAAACGTCTTTGAGAATTGAGAAATATACAAACAAAATAAACCATAAGAAAAATATAGATTAATTGTCGTGATTAATTTTCACTAGTGTTGAGTAAATTAAAAAAAATTTAGAAAAAAAATTTTAAATGAAAGAATGAGAGAAAACACAGTTATACTCGTACAGTAAATCACGAAAACATAAATGACCAGTAATTAAAAGTTGTCTTTAAATTGAATGAATATGAAATTATAGTTTTTCAATGTATTCAGAAAACCGACATAGGCAATTGTGTCCTACTTATGAAGAAAATGAACTCGATAGATATTTATATACAACATCACTGTTACATCTTGCTATGGGCGTAATAAAAATCAATAAAAGGTGCAATTAATTTAATATTTTTTGTTTTTGCCATCAGTATCCAAATGACTACTAGGAAGTGCAACTGTTGGGTTAGAGAACATGCAATTTCTTTGCACTATTATCTGAAAGTATTTGAATGGTATTAAAATAACAAATTGTACCAATTAACATGAACTAATTCGTTTAATGGTCTTAAAACAACAAATTGTACCAATTAACATGAACTAATTCGCTGCTTTACTTCGCAAGAGAAGTTTGGATCAGTGGCTGAATGTTTCAAAAACAGAACAAAGTTTCCGAAACAATTGTTCGGCTTTAGCACTAGATACATTACTTCACACTGCTTGATTATAATCAAATCTTAAATTCAAAATAACTTTACAGAGAGATAATCAACGGGTATGAAATTAAAATCGGTGTTTGACTGTATATGGCAGAATGGTCTCATATAGAATATCTGACACCTAAACTTTCCTCCAGAGATCTTTAAATTTATTTAAAATTCTTTAGTTAAAAGGAGTTATAAAGAGCATATTCTTCATCGCAGATTTCAGTATCTGTGGGCTGCTCTCTACGGTTTTTCTTTATCTTAAATCAAAATCATTTTTGTTTTTGATAGGGTTTTCTTTATTTATGCATAAATATCTATTTTCGTACTATATTCTTGTAGTATAGTGCTGGCAAAGTGTAGGTAGTGCGTACTGAGTATCGAATATTTTCTCTCGTTTTTAAATACTTAATACTGAAAAGTAGTTACTCAATACTTGTACAGTCAGAGTTATATTTTTTATGCTCGTTGAATGCAAATCGTAACGACTCAAATACAACTCTGCATAATAATACAACGCGATATAAAAAATTAATGTGTTTAAGCTACAACATTAAACCAATCAAAAAAATAAAATTGCCAGAAAAATTAAAAAAAATTAAAAAAGCGAAAAAAACCTATAAAAAGAACAAAAACCAGTATTCGTACTAAGTCCATATACATATATGTATGGATAAATTCTTACAACTTAATTTGATGTTATCGACGAATTTATATTTTTACTTTTTGAGATTAATAAAGGAAAAATATATAAAACTAATATTTTTTTTTTTTTTAATTTAAAAGCGAAATTACTTTAACAAGCAGATAAAAACTATTTGTTACAATTTTAAAAAATCCGTTAAAAGTATACAGGAACCAAATGAAAATGATAGATTTTTTTAATAGAGTAATGAAAGGCAGTATAGTGTAACAGTAGCACATAACATTCATTGTAATTTTGCTTTGGTTTCTAAGTAGAAAAATAGATGTTTTATACTAAACTATTTTATTACTTACAATTACTTATATATGCTTGTTATATAGTCTATATTCATATTTCATTTGGTGATAATACCAAAATCTTTAGTAGGTCTGTAACCAAATTTTTGAAAAAAGCTAAGAAATTTCACATAATTATACAAGATCAAAAAAAAATGTTTGAGAATTACGAAATATAAAAACTAAACAAATAAAGTAGCTTCTTTAAAAATTTTCTTTGTACAGGAAACATTTTATTATTCTATTTAAAACTGTTTAATTTTTATAAACCTTTTTACAATTAGTCGGCCATATAAACCATATCACAAACATAGATAAATAATCGAAATTAATTTTGACTATCGTTACATAAATGAGAAAATAGTTACATAATTTTAAATAAATAATTACTGTAATAACATATTAAAAACTCCATATAATTTTAATAAACAAACACAACAAAATTTTCATTCATTAAAGTTTATTCAAGGTCACAGTTAATTTATCACAATAATATGAAAATTACTCTTTGTGTCAATAGAGAGATACTTGTACAGTCATTAATAATTAGAATAAGGAAACACAGTTAAAAGTTGTAAAAAGCTAATTTCGTTCTCCCCTGTAGTAAACAGAACTTTGAGATTTTTGGAATATATAGATTGTGACTTATACTGAAACAGAAAGAACAAAGCTTTGCGACTTTGTTAATATAATATGTGTACTCCCATAATAATACACATTAAACATATACATTTCTTCTACTATGTCGGGTTAAATAAATGATTAATGACTTAATAAATATTTCCCTGTTGACACAAAGAGTACAGATGACGTAAGTGGTGGCATGGAGAATATGTATATACGTGTTCTACTCAACTGGTGTTGGAGATTAATTTTCCTTTATTCTAAAATCTATTTTCATATTTTGTAATAGTTGCTGGTTGATTTTCAAATTCAAATTATGCATTATTAGGAGGTTTACGAGCAATTGCTCAAACTATTTCCTATGAAATTAGATTAGCATTAATTATATTATCTTTAATTTTTATAATTAATGTATATAATATATTTATATTTTCATATGCTAAATGAACTATGAAGCTAGACACAACCAAATTTTTTTTCATTCATTTGTTATAATTATAGTTCAAATAAATCGCACTAACTCTAATTAAAAAACAAAATTTTAATAGACTTTCATCTGGATATATTTGAAACTAGCATTTTAAAGAAGTTTGTGACTATGAGTCAAAAACTTGAAGACATTATTAAAAAAATCTATAAATATAAATCTGTATGTGTAATGAAAAAAGTAAACTCATTGTTATGTTTTTGTTCATAGATTTTTGGTTTTGTGTTTGGTATTCATCTTCAATCTCGATTGATTAGTTGAATTTTAAACATAAGAATCTTGGATTTGTATACAGAAATTAGGAAAAATCCACTAATGAACTAAGTAAGCATTAGCGAAATAGTACTATATGGATATGCTTTCCTTCTTAGTTATTGAGTTTGCTTTTATTAAAAAATACTTTCTGAGAATATCATAAAGTATGTAATAATAAATTTTATATATTTTTTCGGGAAAAAGCACAATTTTAAAATTAGAATCATATATAAAAAATTAAAACTATTTAAATAACACTAGTTAATGTATTATGTTCTGTTAGCCAAAATTTTAAATATTATCTGGAATTATATATATGAATTTAATAGTTTACACATCTAAGATTTAATATCATTTTGCGTCATGCGCAGCTGCACGTAAAATAATGAAATTGATTTCACCATTCGCAGTTGAGTGAAATTCAATGATGTACGTAAATTACTGTTAAATTACTAAAATAGAATTACTGGCATTTTCTTAATTATATGTCATTGAACAAAAGAGAAAAAGGACCGTTTATAATTTGCATGAAACATAGTGTTTTTTTAAGTTTCATTATTTAAAAATAAAAATATTCATAGTATTATAATTAACGTGGCATTAACGAAGTAAATTTGAATATGTGTACAATAGAATACTTGAATTTCAGTGAAGTCTACACACTTCTATTTAAAATTTTATAAGAGAGAGAGATTTTTTACTGATCTTCGAAACATGTTAAAAATTGCGGGATACCCAGTGTAAAATATTAAAACACTTATAGTGTTTCCTTTTCAACATAAAATGTGTAATTTTTTTATCACATTCAGTCTCGGTGTGTTTTACTCTTAGAAATGTTAATGATTGGTAATATGTTTTATTCCAAAAATCTCCATGTAATCTTGGCGCGGAATACAATTCAGTCCATATTAATTTAAATAATTTTAAAAGAAGTTAAGTTAATTTCTCGTATTATTTTTTCTGGAGTAAATATAAGACAAAAATTTTTAAAATCTTTAGAGGTGACTGCAATTGTCGCCTTTGTTTTTTCAATAAAGAGAAGTAACACTCAGCCAAAGATTGCCTATTATTGGATATTTAATTCTAGAAGCAGGGATAGTGATAGAGATGGCGGATGATACATAGCGACCAGCTTCATTATCTTTCCAACTCTGCCTTTGCACTTGTTTTATTTTATAGCAATGTTGCAATGCCTCTGATGCCAAGGAGACGAAGTCTATTTTTGAAGCTGTATTTAGTAACCATTTTATTAATTATATTACTCAGACGATTATGCTATGCAATACCTGTGAAAGAGAGGGTTCTGATGTAACTTGTGGATTAGTATTAGCTGAAGTCGGTACTGGTCAGTAACTAGTGACTACGTCTTCGCCACGGAAATATTCCGACATCAACTGACATTAAGCAAAGTAATGCTCATCAGAAAAGTGCGAAGTATTTTTAGTCGGTATTGGGCTCGAACAAGACATTTTTAGTTTTGTAGGTAACGTGCTAATTGCATATATAGACAGCTATTTAATATCCGGCAAATATATCTGTTCATATTGCATACTTTGTTGATTTAAAAAGTAATTCAGTTTTCGTATAAGACTCAGAGCAAGGATAATAAACAAAATAAAAAATGGACGAACTAAAAATCTATCAATAGTTCAGCTGCTGCACAATTTAATAAAAAAAATTATATGCACAAGATAAATGAGAAAAGAAAAAAACTCTCTTAAAAACACACCCTAATTACCAGTTGTATTAGATTTAAAAAATCTGAAACTTGGAGGTGCTGTTGGCTGGGTAGTTACCGTGTTGACTTTATAACCAGAAGATCCGCGATGCCGATAAGAGCAGCAAAACGTGGGCGAAGTAAAATAATAAAATTATTTATAAATTAATTTATCAACATAACAACACAACATTCTCAAAACACGCAACTGGAGATTTGTGAAAAATTATTTTCTGTCTTAGCGTTGCACACGTAGCATACGGAGATATTTTCTGAGAAAAAAAATATTAAAAGTTCATCACAAAATAATTTCAAAGAATATAAATTGCACAGTTGAGATCATGATTTTAATTCGTAGGGAATGAAAATCTTGTAGAAATTATATTTGGTCAATATATTGATTTTCACTTCAATTAATTAATGAAGTGATTTCTCTTTTAAGCTTTAAATTTACTCATTGTCTTTACTTTAATTTTTAAAACGAATACACATACATACTTACATGTTCTGTTCGAGTGTTTTTATAACACCAAATTAGAATTTATTCGGTTTTTAGAAATTAATCGTTTTTAAATCGACTCGGTTTACAGAACAGGGGGATTAACGTAGCTTAAAATATTTATATCTTAAATGAGAGCTTAACGTACTTCCACTATACATTTTGAAAATTGTTTTTTTTTTTTTTTTTTTTTTTTTTTTTTTGGCGTGTGAGGTAGGGTTGAAAATGCCTTCGCACTTACAGAGACCGTCGTCTTCTGCGTCGAGTGGTGTTGCCACTAAAAAATTCCCTCCTCCTCCTCTGGGTAGATTCCTCCCCGGAACCGCTTTCCGCATTACTTCGGGAAGGCCCAGAGCCACGTCCCAATCAGGACCACTCTCAATCACCCACGTCTGGGTCCGCCAAGTTTGCAGCCGGCGCCATGGCCCCGGCCCGTATCGCCTGGTCCCCGTCAGAGGGGCCCCGCTATGCAGCAGCGCATCGAGGTCCCTCTTCTTCCTCCGCAGTACGTATCCCACGTACTGTGCCACAGCGTCCCAATTGTCCTCACAATCGAGCATCCTCCCCATCACGGTGGCAGGAGCGAACCCGCCAACCCGCTGCGCCATTGCACCTCTCTCAGCATGCCACCTGGTGCAGTCGAAGAAAGTGTGTTCTGCATCATCATCCGCAATACCACAGTAAATGCAGTCGGGACCATCTGCCCTGCCCATCCGGTACAGGTACTTTCGGAAGTATTCGTGGCCCGAGAGGAATTGTGTCAGGAAGTAGTTAACTTCTCCAAATTTCCTCCGAATCCATACTTCCACGCAGGGAATGAGCCTCGCCGTCCACCTGCCGACCGTGTCCGCGGTCCACCTGTCCTGCCATTGCCGGACAGTTTGGGGTCTCAGACCAATAGCACCAACACCAGGGTCCTCCCCCCTCGAGTTCCAAGCCTCCCACCGCTCGCGCGCCAAGAGGTCTATGGGTATTTCCTCACATATCACCAGGACCGCAGCGCCCGAGACCGTGCGGTAAGCCGAAGCAACCCTAAGGGCCGCCGTCCGCTGTACCGCCTCGAGTACCCTGCGTTTGGTTTTCTCACCCAGTACATTTCTCCAAATCTCGCTCCCATGCAGCAAGATCGACTTCGTGACCGCCATAATCCAGCCTCCTCTTGCTCTGTGTCGCGCCTCCGACATTCGCCATGAGTCTGCTCAACATGCCAGTCATCTTCGCCGCCTTAGTCGCCACATGCCGTATTTGGGCCCAGTAAGTCAGCCTACAGTCGAGTCTGACGCCCAAATACCTTATGGCACTCTGGTTAACCAGAGACACATCCCCCATGCGCATGCCGACATCGAGTGGTATGTGTGCCCGCGTCATCAACATCACCTCGGTCTTCTCCCCGGCCAATTCCAAGCCGTGGTCCTCAAGCCACATCCGGGTCCTAATCATGACCCGGTTCAGCTTCCCCCTGGCGTCATCCATATCCCGCGCCAAGATTACCGCCGCTATATCATCCGCGTATCCCACGAGCTGAGCATCCTCGGGCATTTCCACCCCAAAGATCCCATCGTAAGTCAGATTCCATAGGTCCGGGCCCAGCACAGATCCCTGGACCGCGCCGGACGTGATCGTCCTGCTCCTCCGCCCCGTCGGCGTATCGTACAACAGTACCCGATCGTCCAGATAACTACGGAGAATTCTATACAAGTATCCGGGAATACGAAACCTCCCCCGTAGCGCCTCTAGAACATCAGCCCATCGTAGGCTGTTGAAGGCATTCCGAACGTCGAGTGTTGCCAGGACAACTATGAAAATTGTTAACTTCATTAAGATTTGAATTACTAAACCCAAACCGTTATAGGCAAACAATAATTTTTTGTACTCTGCATATGGTTTCCGATTTAAATTTAAATTCTAATTATCCAAAATTAAAAGTTTGTTGTTTTAGAAATATATGGGGAAGATAAATAATTTCAAACACAAAAACCGATAAGAATATTTTATTGTAATATTTTTTTAAAGTATAATAAATAGATTGGAAAATTTAAATGAAAATAAGATGTTATAAAAATGCATTTAACATTTAAATGAACCCAAAGTACAACAAATTTCTTTTCCTATTTATATTTTTCCAGGTTTAAAAAATCAGAATAAGAAATAGAAACAAAAAGTTGAAGTAATAGCAAAAATGTTCTTCTGCTACAAGTGAAGAAAAGAAATAAGGCAAAGTTTTCCATTTAACTTTATTAACACCCTGCAACTCCTACAAAATGCAATTTTACACTATAATAGTCAGTAAGGAGACTTTTCGCAAACTCAAGTAATTTAACTGAAAATGTGTTCGGATTAAAATGTCATGCTATCTAGTTATAATGTCCTAATATTTTATATTAGTTTAAAAAAAAATAGTTGTTGTTCTACGAACAAATAAGTTCTAAGATCATTAGAATTTGTATTTATTAATCTGACGCAAGTTATGAGCAGCAACGAAATGTATTTTTTCGCACAAACTGCTTAAATATTTCAATTTCCTTCTTTATTTCCACCATTTTGGAGACAAATGGGGTTTCATTTTTTAATTATTTTCTTTTATAAGTCGGGTAGAGCTTTCTATTTCTCCTACTGTCCCTTTCCAGTACTTCCAGCACAATGCATCACATCCTAAGCTCCTAAGTTCAAGATAAAAAAATAAAAATAAACTTGAAAGAGAACACTCATTTTTTTATGTTGGACCAGCACTCAGGAGATGACCCCTACACATGCGATATATTATGCTGGAACTAAAGGAAAGGAATTGTAGGTAAAATGATAGAAGGTGAAGCTTCGTTATCTTACAACACTGTTTTTTTTCACGTTATTTATTTTTGTAGGAGAGTTGTAACGTCTCTGATGTCAAAGGGACGTATTTAATTTTGGAAGCTTCCTTTTTAGTAGCTATTTTTAGTAATTATTTTACTTCGCCGATGCTACACAATACCGAAGAATAAGGGCGTTCTGATGTGCTTGTGGATTGGATATAACTGAAGCCGTTACTGTTCAGTGACCAGTGACTATGGCTTCGCCAGTGAAACATTCCGACAACAACTGACACAAAGTCACACACAAATGCATATCAGAAAATATGCGAGATGTTTTTATGAGTCTGAAACTGGGGTTGAACCCAGGAAAAATTTTCCGTTTTGTAGTCAACGTGCAAACTACTTCGACCATCGCCCACCTCGAGAGAGGGTTGCTTAGATTAATCATATTTTATCAATCGTACGAACCACTTTATTTTGTTACAACACTTTTACAGTTAGTCAATCATCAAATGACAATTGAGTTGTTACTTTTGAATTTTATGAATTGAATGTATGGACATATTCTCTCCTTATTTCCAATCATACATTCAATAGAGTACGATGTTTTCATTAGGTAAACAGAATAAATTTGTATATTTTAGTTTTATTTACCTTCTTTTGATTCACTTAAATAAAAACACATTTAAATTCTTATTTCATCTATATCATAATAAATTCAAACATGCAAAATTAAATGCACATTAATTTCATTTTACAATGCAAAAATTCTTAAAACAGCACAAAATAAATTTAAACTGCAAGTACATGAAGGTAACCAAATTGTAAAATATGAAAAATACACAAGCAATACAAAAAAGGGATAAGAAAAATTAATTTAATGTCTAATTTAAATTAATTATATTATACTATTTTACGTTTAATTTCATTTATATGTTATTATTGAAAAATTTTATATTTATTGTTTTATAATCAAAGTAAAGTTGCTTACATACACAATTAAAAATTTTAAAAAAGACAATTTATAAATTGTAAATTAATTAATTGTAATTTCAGTAGATCCTGATGATAAACCTAATAGTTCGAAATATATAGATGAAACCAAAAATTTATATGTGTTTTTATTTAAGTGAAGCAAAAGAAGCTAAACAAAACTAAAATATATATGTAAATATTAAAATTCAGAAATACAAATACTGGCAAAGATTGATTTCAATCTTCATTAAATAAATATGGCGACATATTTTCCATTTCTTTCGAATGTGTTTTTGCTGTCCCAAATTCCAATCGTTTTTGTCATTTCGAAGGAAGTGTAAAAACGTTTTTTATATAAATACGCTAAAAACTATATAATACGGAAACTATCAATTCCGTTCAAGCATGTAACAGTGATTTTATACCGAAGTTTTTCGTTTTCTGAAATACCAAAATGCGGATTGTATACCGTTTGTAACGGTGAGATATAATATCACTAATTTTGTTAAGTTTTTTTTCCGCATAAACTTCGGAATTCTTTTTTCTCCTCTGTTTCTGAAATGATTTTCGTCAATCTTTTATTCATTACCAGATATTGTAGAGCTTTATAGCAGCGTCATTAAAATCTGTAGAGTGATTGATGAGTAAATGCTTCCTTAAATGATTACCACTACAAAAGCAAATAATACATGCCATGTATACATGTCCATATGTATATATAGCTTTAACTTAAAAAGTAAACAGTTATTCTTTTTTAATGAGTGAAATTAAAACAGAAGTGATAGTTGGAAATATGTATACATACAGAGATTCGTATGTATGTAGATATGTATATGTACATATGTATATATTTAATAATATAACATAATGTACACAAGCCTACAAAGTTTTCGATTTTTTAATTATTTTTTAAATCTTTATTGCTACCAGTTTACAAAATCACCTGATAACTGAATAAAAATAATTTATGCACCGTGTTTACCAGATGCATTCGTTTAATTTTACTGCTATACGTATGCAAATAATGTACAGGTTGCTGAAATATAGAAATAGTTTAAAGGGTGGTACTCGTATATATTTATATATTTGTAACTACTACATCCTGAGAAAAAATGATACCATCCGTATACAAAATGATCACATTCGCTGTCAATCGTGCATCAACAACGTTTGTGTTCAAATTGTGTACGGAAGATATCAGTTCGAAAACGAAATGTTGAGAACCATGTGCTGTTGAAATGAAAACGAGTGTTTACATTTGGACACCTTACTGCTCTTGGTACGATACCAGTGGTGAGTTAAAACCAGATATATATTGAAATTATCAATAATAATAAAAGAACATAATAATAATAAAATAACATATTTTATTATAATTTTGTTAATTTTTTAATACAGTTTACATATCCAGGAAAAAAAGTGAATGCGTTCAATGACTTCTGAAGCACTTCTTTATCTGAATTCATTTAGAATGCCATCTTAAATTTTAACAACATTATCAATTTTGAACTAATGGAGAACACATTCAGCTTTACCTATAAATTCATAAGAACAACTACGCAGTTGTAATTTAATTTTTCTACTTATTGTATCTCATTGTATTCATGACGAGGTGTTTTGTTAAATATGAACACATCCTAAAACGTAACTAAATCATGGAACGTTCATAAGTTCTAAGCATACCTTTAAATGACAAGCTGTTTTCTTTGCCTTCATCTCATCTTGCTGAATCAGTTCATTTGCAATAGAACCGAAGATCACTATATTTTACCTTTGATTAGACTTCACCATTTTGTTGGACGTTTTTGTGTCACTTTTACTATAGGTCCACCATTCTTAGGCTTTGAATGGGACGTCTTATTCATCTATTGCATTGTTTTCACTTCTCATACACATTCGAAAGAAGGATATTGTCGATTTATAAGACTTCTATAAGAATGTGTAAATGAACGTTGTTAAAACCAAGTGATAACGTAGCGATAATAATGATGTCAAATTTTTTTGTTAATTTTTACAACTATAAATAAATGTAGTTGTCGATTTTGCAACGTCGTTTTTTCTTCACTATAAATTACTCAAAAATCTTCCTGACATTTATTTTGCTGTTAAATAAATATAATTTAATTTTTCCTTTTTTATATTATTAATTTTTTTTTTTTACATTTATTTGTACATTTGCCTAAAATTTTCTTAAATACGAGCGCTTAAATTATTTTGCATTTTCTATACGAGACTTCAATCTCAATGAATACTCGAAAACACGTTATTACTTTTTTATTTCTACCAACTATGATGTTATGAGCCCAACGAACAAAGAATCCGTAGGCAAAATAAACTCACCATTTTCATAGTGAAATGAGTGCAGAAACCACTTAACTGGTTGTAATGTCTGTGAGGCAGTAAGAATACCAATAAATTTTTTGCAATCACCGTAATAAAAGCGGTGATATATAGAAGTATAATAACCACAGAAATTGAGCTATAAAATTTCATTTGAAATTAAAAATGAGCAACCACACATGTATAGATTATAAAATATTCAGTGGTAGCAGGTTAGTTTGTGAAAATTAAATATTTAATATTTCCTTTTGATGAAAGTATTACAGTTTCTCATCCAATAATTCATACATTACTATCACATTATCATTCGCAAAATTTGAGGTTTTTAATAAAATTTTTCTTGTATTGCGTTTTATTTAATTTTATTAATACACAATGCTGCTTTAGTAATCTCATTAATTAAAATCTTTCTGAGTTAATCAATATATTCATCAATATAAAAAAAATATCACACATTTATGTTGACTTACATATTCAAACTTTCTTACTTAAAATCCATATGAAGAAAAATTTGTGTTTGTGTGCTAAATTGTCTGCGTTGCCGACAGCAGCTAAACGGTGGTTGTGGTTGTTTTTATACGGTGTTTTAATTACTTTTAGAGAAGCGATAAAAGTATACGGCACATTTCTGGGGTGGCGATGGCTAAAGTAGTTAGCACGTTGACTACAAAACCAAAGTTTATTGGTTTAAGCTCTGTCCTAAGTTTTAAAAACATTTTGGATTTTTCTGATGTATGTACATTAGTGAGCATTTGCGTTTATGTTTGTCGGAAGTTTTCAGTGCCGAAGTAAGAGTCACAAGACACTGAACAGCACAAGTAACATCAGAGCGCCTCTATTCGTCGGTATTGTGTAACATCACCGACGAAGTAAAGTAATTAATACAAATGGCCACTACTATTACTAAATACTAAATACGTATTAAAAACGCGGTCTTGAAATCAGAGGCGCTGCAACACTGACAAAAACAAAAATCGTACAAAAGCAGAGTTTTAAATATAATGAACCCATTATCTTTATACCTTCCCTATACTACGTAACACTGAGTATTAGATAATCATTGCCTACTTTATTTAAACAGTTCCTGTTTATCATTCCAGAGCCCTGTTGTGGGTCTGGCAGGGCTAGGGTATAAAGGTGAGCACATTCTCTTAAGATTGCTGCCGCGGACTAGAACTGGCTAGAAAGGTCTCCTAAATAAGACGCAGTCGGCTCTATCTGGAAGGGACACATAACATATTTATATATACTACAACGTTTTAAACTCGAAATATAAATTTTACGCTAAAAATATGTAGATTTTTTTTATTGATAACATAGTTAAAATTTTGACGCTTCAAAACTTTTTTTTAAATACATATGTATGTGAACTTTTCACTCGTGGAGAAAACTCATATAAGAATATATTTGTACTGTTTTCCCAGAACAGTATTGCAATAAGGAATTTATTTTTATTTTCCTTGAATTATTCACTAAAGTTTATTTTTTCCAATACAACTCAAAATAAAATTAATAAATATGCAAAATCTTTTATTCAATTTACTAAAAATGTCAATGCAAATATTTAGAAAATGGTTGAACGGTTTCTAAGCACAACAGTACTCGAAACCAACATTTGTGCAAATGCAATTTATGATTATAATTTATAAAAACTGGAATTTTTAATACTCTAGATTATATTATTATATAGAATATGTTTATTACAGATTATTTAAAAACTGATGGTACGATGATGATATTTATTTTATATTATATATATGATTTTTATTGTGCCTTCTCCCTTATAAACTATATGTGAAATTTATTATTACATACCCTATGATATTCTCATACAGTATGAAAAATATCATAAAGCATTTTATTACAAAAGCAACTCAATAATTGAGGAGGAAAGCATATCCATATAGTACTATTTCGCTAACGCTTACTTAGCTCATCAGTGGATTTTCCTAATTTCTGAATACAAACCCAAGATCTATATGTTTAAAATTCAATTAATCAATCGAGAATTGAATTGAATATCAAACATACAAACCACAAAATCTATAAACAAAAACATAACAATCCATGAGATTACTTTTATAAATTATATTTATTTTTATATATATAATTATATTTATATTTCTATTATATTTTTTTTTTTCATTTGCAATATTTATAAGTTATTCTACCGGTCTTCCAGAAATTATGGTTCTACATCAAGTGAAATTAATCTGTTCTTAACGTTTATCTATTAAAATTATTCGAGCTTTAACCACAGGTAGATAATCACATTCTTACATACAGTAGACATAATCATGCCTACAATTGATGCATGATTGTAACTGCCTATATTGTCTTATTTAATTTATATATATTTCGAATAAAATAATCTGGAGTACATTTTGGATTTGTAAATGAAATAGAAACACCAGAATTAAAACCTTATTTTTTATTGAAACAAAAAGAAAATAACTTCATCAGTAATCAAAAAAACTTAATTCTAACTTAGCAATTCCATTTGTAGGAAAACTTCAAAGATAATCATGCTTTATTTTGACTCTCAGTCATTATATTCACTATACATATTTAAAAATTAGTAATACCCTACAGCGGTGTGTTTGCCTCTTGTAAGGTCTGCGCAACCATTTCGATGGGCGAAGCGCACAGCGATGTATTCGTTTCAAAGAAATATTCATTCTTTTCAAGCGTATGCGTAAATTTTACGCAATTTATCTTTCTGGGCTGTCTGGGTTCTTCTCAATATTTCGCTACTAAATTGTGTAGTATCGTCAGGAAAACTTTTTTTTATTTTTTGTTATCTTCATATTTATATTTATTACTTTCCAATGTAATAAATTCTTTATATTCGTTATATTTTGAATCTTCATGTACCACTTTATTGGTAAACTTCGCGGACTCGATGAATATCGAATCTACATTTATATAATAATGTAGCCATGCATTTTTTGTTAATGAGGACAATTTCAGTCTGTTCTTTCATTAGTTTTATATAATAGTTACTAGAATTTGCATAAATTTTTCCTTTATGTAGCTAATTTTTTTTTTTTTTAAATTGACATAAAATCTGACTATTTTTAATTTATTTTAAAATCATGTTAAATTAACATGAAATGCTTATGAAGCAAGATTGTGAAAATAGTTGAATGAAACTTATATCAGTTTATTTAACAAACATTTTATTCTGTGTTGACAATTAAATGAGCTGACATGTTATTAAAATGTTGATATAAAAAATATTTGGTCAGTAACATAATTTTATAAATATTTTCAGAAAATTATTTTCTTAATTATAATGATATCGTTATCCATATGCATTTTCTTACAGTTTTTGTGGAAATGTATAATTTTCAATGTCAAGAAATTGAAATTTTCTTCCATTTAACCTGCTGTTACATTGCGTTTTTATGACATTCTCACTTTTTATTATTTCTTCTCCTTGTTTTTACTCTACATGCACAACATCAATTGAAGCCAAAACGTCAACATCATAACACCACATGAATACACAATTTCTAAATCAATGGGCAAAAGAAATGTAAACAAAATTTTAATCCCATCTGTCTCCTACTAGGCAAAGTCAAATGTTGAGGAATCAGGCTGAAAAATAAATATTTATAGATGAAATTTAATGTCGTGCATGTGCAATAATTGTAAGCTGATATGATGTAATTTTTTCGATATCATCTCGTTACTGTTCTTTTTAAAGTAAATTCTTTCATATTTTATATTTTAATGTTTTCTTTTAATTTTCACCATTGCTCATTTTTCCATTTAGTGACTTCTTTAAACTTTCCGCCATAGAAAGTTAATGGGTTTACTTCGATTTAATATATGTGTTTTTATGTAAGTAAATATAGATAAAGAACGACACAATGTATCGGAACGGACTTTTTCGCATTCGAAAGGAGCTGATTCCACTTGGATGTCGTGAGACAATGAACCGATTCGTTTAGGTAGATTTTGAAAAAATTTGATAATTTTGAAAGTTTTCCAACTCAATTTCAAATTACTAAGCCGATTAAATTCAAAATCGACTCAATCAAACAGAAAAAGGGCCTCGATTGTTACCAATTTTACTAAAATAAGTTGATATCGTTGAAGAAAAATTTCGGAAAAATCTTTTATTTTATAATAACTCCGAAACTATTTAAAAAATCGAGTTTGGGTATTCACCGATTTGTATAGACTTAAAAAATATATCGCAAATACAGATGATTTTACAAAAATCAGAAATATTGGTTTCAGTTTTTCACTAATATCTTGTAAAATTAATTTTCGATACGCATTAATGTTTCAGGACGAACTGTGTCGAATGCTACAAATTTGCTTTGAATGTTTCAGTAATTCTCTTAAAGACTAACCGAATGCGATATATTTTTGTTTGTAAATTTACTTAGTTATAATTCTGAAAAGAAATGTTAAGATTCCTGTTAATATTAAATAAATTCATGTAGCTATAATATTACTAAAATAATTCTCTTAAAATTTTTTTGTTTTTAAATCCTGCAATTAGAAATTAATTGAGTTTCAATAAATCCAACTAACTAACTAACTCATTTGACTAAAAAAATGTGTAATTATATTTCACAGTGTGTATAAGGGTAGATAAACAATTTAAAATTTGCCCTACACCTTAAAGAAGCCATCAATTTCTTTTACTATAGTTTATAGTTGTACAGTGACAGTGGGGTAGAAGGCAGTACTAAACGCCTTCATAGTTCAAAACAAATTTGATAATTCTTTACTTTTTCCTTTTTTCCTTCTTATGAAAAATAATACAAAGAAGGAAACGTACCAGTGAAAATTGCTAACAGAAAGTTGGTTCTGACCGAAATTACAAAACAAGCAGTTGTTGAAAATTAGAAGCTGTCAACTTTAGAGAATTAAACAATGCTTATTTATCCCACTCGTCGCTTTCCTACAATCTGTTTGTATTATCCATCAATTTAGTATTATAAAGTAATTTACTACTTTTCAGACAAAATTACTAAAAAATTACCTATCTTCAAGCCCAAAATTGCCCATTTATTAAATTTATAACTTATGCTAAAGAAGAATATTATTATTAAGCGTTGCTTTAATACATGCTTTATTAATGTCCAGCATTGTAAGCTGGTTTTTAAATTTTTAGTGTATAATATGGGCGACGCTAGTGTCTATACACACTAGACAAAGCTGGTGCGCAAAGGTCATCATTAAACTTGTTGAATTTAGAGTACATTTTGTTTTTCTTAAGAAGAGATTATGTATATATCTAATGCTTAAGGCTAAACATCAGGCAATATCTATATTAGCCAGTCAGCGTTTTCGAATAAGAAATTAACATATTTAAATTAATCACAGGGACATAAAAACTATACAAAACCTTATAAAAAGTTTAAGCGTTTAAAATTTAAATTTTAATATTCAAAATTTAAGATTTACAAATTCATACAAATTTTTCCAAAAATGTTAACATTATTACACTTTAAGAATTTATTTTATACATTTTAAATCGATATAAAGTCAAACATTCATCATATCGATGGTTCTGATATAGAATGGCATTAACTCCTATTTTTTTTTACGAAATTGAGTTTTTCAGTGCTTCCAATTCATTTCAGGCGAATACACCTCATCACGAAAATTTAATTCAATAATCTTAAAAATAAGTATTTTACAAGCATTTCAATTTTGATAATTGCATTGCAATTTTTATTTTTTAGCTGCTGCTGTAAAGTTCCAATTATTTAAGTTAGGCCCTTTCTACTTTAGACTAACGATATACATATACATATGCTAAAATTCATATTATTTTCCAATAAAAATAACCATACGAAAGACTAATAATTTATTTTCTATTTGTTTTAAAATCTATTCAAAAATATTTCTATTGATATAAATAAAATATGGCAAAGCCTTTGTAAAAAATTAATAAAAAAAAATTGCGTTATGAATATTTTGTATTTGGAATAAAATTGTGAACGTCATCGCTTTCAATTATTACTCATTTTTTTCAATATTGTGAAATAATTAATCATGCGGATGGGGGTGTTTGCTGAATTTTGCTTTAGCCAATTAACAATACAAAACATAAATAAAATGTTGGAAAAAAAATTTAACCGACTTGAAGTCGGTAATAAGTAGTAGGAACAAAGTTTATTGTTGTAGTTTATTTTCTAGGTCTTTACGAATTGAGGAATTGTTCAAATTTTATTCTTTGTCAAATATTTAACAACAATTATTTACATTATACTTCGTTGTTCGGGAAGAACTAAAAAAAGTAAATCATAAGCATTTCAGAACAGAAAGCACTGTAATGCACGTCAGGCAACGTAAATTGAGCTGGCTACGAATTATGGTGATGTTGTCTCTTTACTCCTTCTTTGAGAAAATGACAGTGAAAAAATTAAATGGTTTAATTCTAACGCTGAACGCTGCTGTTGCGAATTTTACTAATTTGTAAAGCAGAGTTACCGAACCCCTGATGTGGCCATGGGGTTTGAACCCACTACTTCAGGTTGTAGAATCAATGCCCTACCTACTTCGGCACACAGCATTCAAATATTTTTAATTTTAAGTTTTTATATCCCCCCTGTTCTGTAAACCGAGTCGATTTAAAAACGAGTGATTTCTCAATACCTATGTACTCGTATGTGTACGTATGTGTAAAAACGAAAAATTTTTGCGGATTCGTTTTACAGAACAGACCCGTATATCTAAATTTATAAAAAAATGTAGTAAAGAATATTATACTCACACCAAGTTCTTTCACTTGCTGTCGAAACGAGTATTACTACTCGTATGAAATTACGTGGAATAGTTTTTCCTTTAAAATCTTTCACTCGTAAAAAATCTGTATAATCTTTTATAAAACTGAATAAAATCTGCATATTTTTATAATTCTTTTTTTCTTATGGGAAGATTAGTAGATTTTTTCGCTGTTATTTTTCGCATTCCGTTGTTGCTTAAACACACATTCACTAAAAGCATTCGCATGATGTTCTATTTATGTTTCAATTATTATTGGCGCTGTGAATGGCGCATACAATATTTTTATGCTTCTAAATATATTGTTTACCCAGTGTCTTTAACATTCAATTTATTCATATAGTAAACGTGCTGAAAATTTTAACAGTCATAAAAAACTCAAGTAAAACCGTAATTCTGCCACATGCATGTTGTGCAAAATTTTCAGCATTTATTTATTGAAATTGAAGTTTTCTTTACTTTTTCTCTTCTGATAACTTTAGAAGTTTTATATAGAAAAGGGAATGAAAATATTGTTGTAGTTTTTTTAATCAAACGGGCGGATTGTTTTGCATAAAATTTTGTTAAAATCAACTTAAGAATTTTATTCATGTGGTTAGTTTAATATCTCGTGTAACACGTACGCTTTCATAAGTAAATTTAAAATTTTATATATTTGATTATCATGCATGCAAGACTTTATTTTAATCTGTTAATAAAAATAGTATATTATGTACCATTGTTGTTTTAGGAAATATATTTCGATATTTCACAAAGAATAGGCGAGTTTAATATGAATGAATTTTAAAACGAATAACTATTCCTCTTGCTGGAAATGCAGAAAAATATTATTTTTTAAAATGCAAAATTTTCATAATAGATTTATATTTTAGAGAATTTTTATATTGAAGTGAAATTTAAAAAAATTACAATATTTTTATATCGAATAACATTTATATAATATGCAATGACTTTCTGCTTATATGCGAAAATGGAAATGTTTTTCATATTTTATCACAATAACATTAGGAATACCAAATGGGAAAGGGGAAAAATAACAACACAATTCAAGACGATTTCAAATCATTATAAACTATTGCATACCTTTTTGAATTAATGTACATTCATGTTGAACAGTATTGTAAAGATGCTTTTCGCATCGTTTTGAAATTCGAGAAATTCGATGCTTTTATTTCAAAATTGTTAGTGATTTTCAAGTGTAATTTCATCACAAATCAAAAAGTTTTAATATTTTAAATTTGGTAAATCACCGGAAAAAGTAGTATGTTTTGGTGTTACTGATTTCTAGGAGCTTGTAAGCTAAATAATATTGGCGGTGAAAAAAATTTACAACAAAATTAAATGCGGCAAAGTTAAAATTTTACAAAAAAAAAATAATAAATTTGATTTTACGAAGAGACTGTTATGTTTGTTATTACTTTTCTTTTAATGAAATGTTTTTTTTTGAAAAATTATAAATTTCATATGAAACTAAATATTTGAAATTTAATGCTTTTCTCCGAAAATTCGTATTTTTTGTTTCTTCGCGATTTTATTGCGTTTTTAAATTGAAGTCTTGACAACGCTGATATTGACATGAATACAAAATGCGTATGATTAATATTAAATGCAACTACACTTGAAAATCATCCTCCACAATAGAAATAGTACTAGCGTGCTGTTTCTCTAACACAAGTAATACTTGTCTGAAAAAATTTATATGAAAACCATTAAAAATTGTTAGTGCTTTTTAGAGAAACAGTATCTAAAATATTTAGTGTACAATTATTTTACGAAAATTTTGTAAAACAAAATAGTTTTTTGTCACATAAAAATTTAGAATTGAAATCGGATTCATAATCTTGTTTCTTCGATTTCAGTGTTTGTATATTTAAGAATTTCAACTTAGTTTTTAAGTTTTATGCTAAAATTATAAAGTTTCGAAACTTTTTCTATGTTTTTATTGTAAAAATATTTATGGATAAATTATTAAAGATAAATAGTGATTAAAATATTTATAGATTAAGTGCCTGTCTCACGATGTGACATGCTATCGTTCGACTGCCGAAAATTTACTTTACTGACTTAAACTATTGATGATATTTCAATTTAAATAACTCTTCCTGAAAGAAATTCATATACACTTTTCAACTACAAACAATTTGCTACAGTTACTTTCAACTCTTTAATAAATAGAGTGTCGTATTTAAAATTTTCATAAAACTATACAAGAAAGATAGATGGTTAACACAATTTAAGCATAAAATATTCACCACAAAAATTTCGTCTTGCAAAGAAAGAAAAAAAAATGAAGCCACAACTTTAAAACATGCAAACAGGCAACAGCTGATATCGCTAATGAACAACTACGCAAATGATTCTTTGTGATGTGTTTCCGATTAGCATCCGATTATATTAAATTCTTCTAAATTTTTTGTATTCAGCAGAGTTTTATTTAATATATTTCGATTATTTTACTTAACTACAAATTGCAGGAAATTGCACATTACTGCATGTTATAGACACTTCAGAATTGTTTTTTAAAATTTAATATTTCTGTGTATTTACAGCTCTACTGCAATATTCATAATTTTTTTTTTTGATTTAAAGAAGGTATATTGATAGAATTTTGTATGGAAATATGTCTTATAAACCTTTTATTAATAAAATTTTTGTTTTTAATATGGTAGTTAGGTTACGGTAATAGTTAGGTAGAGAGCAGTTGACCAAAATGGGTCGACACCAGTAGCACCGTAGGTCCGCTTTGCTACTCTAGCCCCATAGAAACCACAAAGACACCCTGAGACGTTTGCATACCTCACCAACTCCGTCAGATCTAACCGAGAGCACAGCACCAAGTTGTCAAAGAAAGGCGCTCCTAGGAAGCTCAGCCTCGTTCAAGCCAGACCGGGGCACTCACAGAGAAAATGCACAACATTCTCCCTCTCAGAATCCTCCTCACAGACCCTACAGCGGGCATTGAACGGAATGCCCTTCCTCATAGTATGCGTGCCAATCATACGGACGTGAGTCTACTAATGGTCAATTGAGAAAAGCCCAAGAGTTACCGAGCTTTTGAAAACTTGTTTCTTACTACATTTTCTTCATTGAGAAGAAGAAAATAATTTCGTATTCATCACAGTAATTGATTTGTTAGTAGACAGTATCAATACAATTTTTAAGTTAGCCTCTATTAGTGTTATTAATAACTAAAACTAAAAAAATTCACAGGAAGTCTTACAACCTTATACGAACATATTTGAAAAACAATTTTGCGGCATACTTTTCAAAAAATTATTAGTTAAATTTTTATTTTATCTTATAGGTTTCATTCAAGATAATTAATAAAATTATAACTACTTTGTCTGTGTTTCTTTTGGAACTCAAATTAAGTATTGTTTTTTTTTTATTAGAAGTACATTAGTATATTAGAAATTGCATATATACAATCTATTTTAAAATTTCTATATCTATTTATTTAAAAAAGTTTTTCAATATTAAAATGTATTGAAATGTAGTTGTGGTGATGCAAACCCTTTCTAGTAATTCCACAAAGTTCTTATATAAAAAGCAATGTACAAAACACAATGTACATGTATGACTTTTATTGATGACAAATTCTTTTAAACTATATATAAAATTTTTCTACAAAGTGACACAACATAAAAAATATTTCAAAGCCAACTATGTGAATATACATGTTGAATAAGCAAAGTGTTAATACTCAAATTATATTTCCAACACTCCTCCTCAACATATATATTTTACAAACTGATTTTATGTTTTTAAATTTAACAAAGTAACAAATTTATTATGTTTTAATTTAGACAAATTTTTAGTAAATATATCCGCAATCATATCTTCCGTAGGACAGTATTCCAAATAGATTTCCTTATTATTTACTACTTCTCTAATGTGATGATACTTTATATCTATATGTTTGCTGCGATTATGAAATACTGGATTTGTTGCTAATTTTAAAGCTCCTTGATTATCGACGTTCAATTTAATACTTTCTTCATTTATGAAACCAAGTTCTTGTAGTAATCTTCTTAAGTATACTGCTTCCTTTGCTGCATTTGATATAGACATATATTCAGCTTCTGTACTGCTTAATGCTGTTGTGGATTGTTTTTTCGACTCCCAAGATATTGCACAATTTCCAAGATAAAATATGTATCCATTATGTGACTTTCTGTCAGTTTTACATCCACCCCAGTCTGCATCAGCATAACCGATTAACTCTTGATTACTTTTGCAAAATTTTAATTTAAGATTTTGAGTTCCTTTCAAATATCTAAGAACTTGTTTTGCCGCTTTAAAATGTTCTACATGTGGATTAGTATTTCTTTGTGCTAATTTATTTACAGAATATAATATATCTGGCCTTGTCGTTAAAGATAAATATAATAAAGAGCCAATAAGTGATTGATATAATGTGCTATCAACCTCTTCACATTTTTCATTGCATTTTGTTTGAAAATTTGGTTCTAGTGGAACTGATGATGTTTTACAATTTTCCATATTGTATTGTTGTAACAAATCTTTAATATAATTTTCCTGACAGATATTTATATCTCCAGTTTCACCGTTACGTTCAACTTTCATCCCCAAAAAATGTTCCAATAAACCTTTATCTGATACTTCAAATTTCTTACTAATTTGAGACTTGAATTTTAATATTTCTGCTTTATTTTTACATCCAACTATTATATCGTCGACGTAAACTGCGACTACAATCAATTCTTTGTCTTGTATTTTTTTATATAAACACGGTTCATTTTTGCAACTTTCAAATCCCATCTTACATAAAACTTCATTTAATTTAAAATTCCATGCTCTCCCGGATTGCTTAAGACCATAAAGAGATTTGTGCAGACGTAACACTTTATTTGGATACCTTTTGTTTTCAAAACCTTGAGGCTGTTGCATGTAAATTTCATCATATAAATCTCCATTCAGGTATGCTGAAGTTACATCTATTTGGTGCAAATGCATTTTGTGCTCAACTGCTAATGCCAAAATCATTCTTATCGTTTCGTATCTTATAACAGGGGAAAAAGTTTCTTCGTAATTTATGCCGTATTGACTACAGCCTTTGGCGACCAACCTTGCCTTAAACCTTTCAATTTCACCTTCACTATTTTTCTTTAAAGTGTATACCCACTTACTTTTAATAGTTTTATGACCTGCTGGTAAATCAACTAATGACCATGTCTCTTTTTTTTCCAACAAAGACATTTCTTTTTTCATAACTTCTCTCCATTTTTCACTTTCACGACTGGATAATGCCTCTTCTAAAGTTTTTGGAACTTGCTCCTTCACTGCATTATTCAGTTGTTGATATATTTTTCTTGGACGACCTGGCCTACCATTACTAAAAATTTTAGGTCTACCTGGCCCACGTTTACCTTTTTCATTTGTTTCTACAACCTCATCAAGTGAAATATCGCTATTTACTGATCTTACAATGCTATACTCTAAATCTTCTTGATTTGAGGTATTATTTGTCTCAAATTGTTCATCGACATCTTTCTTATTTACAATCGCTTCGAAATCCATAAAATTCTGAATGTTATCATTAATTTCTTTACAGGGTAATTTGTATTCATTAAATAAAACATTGCGTCTTTCAATAACTTCTCGTGTTTTCTTATCATATAAGCGATATGCTTTTGATACTCTAGAATAACCAACCATCATCATATTTGCACCTTTTGATTCAAATTTTCCTCTTCTTTTATTCAAAACTACTGCATTTGTACCAAAAATTTTAAAATGATTTACACATGGCTTACGACCCGTCCATATTTCATAAGGCGTTTTTCCATCGAGATTTTTTGATGGAGATCTATTACGTAAATAAACTGCTGTTGCTACAGCTTCAGCCCATAAATCTTGTTTTAAACCAGCATCGACTAACATACAACGAGCCATTTCTACTATTGTTCTATTAAACCTTTCCGCTACCCCATTCTGTTGCGGCGTATAAGGTACCGTTAACTGACGTTGAATTCCGCATTGCTCCAAATAATTATTAAAATCTTTATTAATATATTCTCCTCCATTATCACTACGAATACATTTTATTTTACGATTTGTATGACGTTCTACTAATTCTTTGAAATTTTTAAATTTTTCAAATACCTCGCTTTTGTATTTTAAAAAATAAACAAAAACTTTTCTTGACTTGTCATCTATGAATGTGAGGAAATACTTTGAACCTCCAACTGAATCTATTTTCATAGGACCACAAACATCCGAGTGTATTAAATCTAACAACTCACCAGATTTACTTTCAGATTTCTTCGGGAATTTTATAGCATGAATTTTGCTAACCATACATATTTCGCACGGATCTTGATGTTTCTGCGTCAAATTTATACCATTCACCATATTTTTCTTCGACAACTCAAACAGGCTTTCATAGTTCAAATGTCCATATCGACGATGCCAAGTTTCATTAATGGATTGTACAACACATAATTTCTCGTTCGGTATTTTTATTTTAAATTGGAACAAATTTTCTTCTTTACGGGCTTTTAAAACTATTTCACCGTAAGCATCAGTAAATATTGCACCCTTATTATTAAATTTGATTTTGCCACCATACTGTACGACCTTATTGACAGATAAAAAATTTCCATTCAGATCTGAGGAATATAAAACATCTTTTAGTACAACTTTATTATTATTTATAAACAGATTGACTGTTCCTATTCCTTCAGCAGCAATTGATTTTCTATTTGCCAACATTATATTATCACTGCATCTGTCTAATTTACAAAATAAATTTCGATTTGCACACATGTGACTTGTAGCACCGCTATCAATGTACCATGTCGATGTTTGTGTATCTCTTTTTTCAGAATTCGCCATTGCAATCAAAGAGTAAGTTTTTTCTTGATTACGTTTTTCGTTGCACCTATTTGCATAATGCCCTTTCTTACCACATATGAAGCAATTTCCCTTTTTAACATTCAAATTATTATTACCTTTCTTGTAACCTGTTTCTCTTTTGGCTGCACCAAAAGCTTGTTCAATCGTAGATGATTTGTTTTGTTGATTTCGACGTTCATACTCTTCAAGAAGTTTAACCTTTAGCATTCCTAACGCTGGTAGAGAATCCCTCGTTTCTATGGCAATAACGAAGTTTTCAAACTCTCTCGGAAGACTTGATAATAAAATGACTACCAATAATTCTTCTTGAATACTAATTCCAACATCGGCTAATTTCTCCGTAATTTCACAAAAACTGTTTAAATATTCGGCCATATCTTTGCTGTCTTTCATGTTCAAACTTAACATCTTTTTATATAAGCTAACCTTTTGCATCGGACCACTCGGCTTGTAAACTTCCTTAAGTTTAATCCAGGCATCTTTAGATTTGTTAATGTTTTTAATATGGTTCAACTGGTTAGACTTAACACTTAATAAAATTGTTGCGAGCGTTTTTTCATCATTACTCTTCCACTCCAAAATTTTATCACGACTCCAGGTTGAATCTGCTTCTTCTTCGCCACTTGCATACTTCCAAAAACCAGAATGAATAAGGATACTTCTCATATGAATACTCCATGTTTCGTAATTCCTTTCATCTAGCTTTTCTATCTGAGTAGAATGGGAATGGGAAAGCAAAACATCTGCGACTGCGGGCCGGCAGAGGCTGGGCAGAGGTCTGGCAGAGTTACGGACCGAGGAATGGTCGAATTATTGGCAGAGACAGACCCCTCCATCGTACAAACACTCATACACACAACACTCATACACCCAATACCCACAACACTAATACCCACAAAGTAGAATGGGAATGGGAAAGCAAAACATCTGCGACTGCGGACCGGGCAGAGGTCTGGCAGAGGCAGAGGCAGAATTAGTGGCAGAGGCAGAGACAGAATTAGTGGCAGAGGCAGAGGCGGAATTATTGACAGAGGCAGAGCCCTCCTTCGTACAAACACTCATCCACACATGTGAAAGTGCATAATTTGCTATGGTTTGTGTGTAATTTGTCGTCTTATTTTTCATTTTTGTATTTTGTGCTTGTGCGTAAATACATACGTACTTGATTGCTACAGTTGGGATGAAAGCCCATAATTTGTTATGGTTTGTGTGTAATTTGTCGTCTTATTGTTTTGTTGCGTGGTTCTATTGGATTTAATTTTTTTTTTAATGTACACAAATTTTTTCCATTCATAAATGCTGTGGTTTGCATATTTTTTGTATTGTTGGATATTTTTTTGGTGACAAAGTTTTTTTTCTTTCTTTAAATAGTTTCTTGATGGTTGCAGTTTATTTAGATGGCTTGGGATGGAAGGGGTATATATTCGATTTTATTAATTTGTACACAAATTTTGTTTTTGAGGAATAAATGCTGTTATGGTTTGTGTGTGTGTGTGTGTGTGGCAGTGAAGATATGGACAGAGAGAATTATTAAAAGCTGCTGACCGTATTTATGTTTAAATTCGTTTTTTGAGCTGCTTCAACTCTCTGTTCTTATCTTATCGATAGGCTCTGCCGATATATCTGGCAGCGAAGATATGGACAGAGAGATATATTAACTGCAGCTTACCGTATGTAGTTTTATGATGCTTTGGTTTGCTGCTCCCATTACCTGTTGCTATCTTATCGATTTACTCAGCCGCTATATCTGGCAGTGGGGATACGCGCAGATAGAATTATTAAAAGCTGCTAACCGTATTTATGTTTAAATTCGTTTTTTGTTTGTATATGCGTATGTAATATTCATTCTTACTGATTTTGTTTTGCTACTTCAATTTTTAAATTTTTGGTTGTTTCCATGCATAATATGTTTCCTTGGTGTGTGGCGTATATGAGTGTATGTTATGTTTGGTTTTTCTACTTTATGTGGTTCGATAATAATAATCTTTATTTTGGATGTTTACATACTCACATACTTGTGTATAAATATAAACATATACTTGCTCTAAGTTTAACTCTGTTCTTTTTTTCTATAAAATATTAAGGAAGGTCAGTTTATCTTTTTTTCTGAAGAAAAAACTGTTAATATTAGGTTCGTTTTGATGTGCTGATTTTAAATGTTGATCTGCTTGTTAAATATACAATTTCACACCCTTTAATTTCCCACAATCTCTTGTTTTTTTTTTTTTTTTTATTCAGTTATGCCTATTCAAAAACTTTTAAAACATGATTGTGCATGCTTTTCAGCTTTAGCTTGCTCAACAATATTTTTATAACATGATTGTGCATGCTCTTAATGTTTTGTTTGCTCATCAATATTTTTCAAAAAATTCATTCTGTTATTTTTACTGATTTTCTGTAATTATGCTTTTATAACATGATTGTGCATGCTCTTAATGTTTTGTTTGCTCATCAATATTTTTCAAAAAAATTCATTCTGTTATTTTTACTGATTTTGTTCAAAGATATCTTAGAATAGCTGTAGTAATTCTTTTTTGTTTTCCTACACTTCGGTCAGACTTATTGCAATTATCAATGATATTTTTAAAATCAGTCTGAATGCTTTTCCTTGCTAAACAAATTAATTCATTCATTTGCAATTTGAAAAATTTATTTATTTATTTCTTATTTACCTTCCTCAATTTATTTTTGTTATACAATTTTAAATCAAAAAACCTTTTTTCACTATATATATATATGTATAATTACATTTTATTAATTATTATAAACAGATGAATACAATTTAATTAAATTTAAAGTGTTTGTTTTTCTTATATAATAAACGGTACACCGACAGGTGTCCGGCCCCTCAAGGCAATCTGGGTGGTACCAGGGACAGCAAGAGAAGTGCTCCTTACCTTCTTCTTCTTCCACCCCGAAATCTTCATTTTCCTCAACCATGTGCAGGAAATAGATGATGGCGTCCTTATGCTCATTCATGAGCAAATTGTTCCATCCTTCTTTAAAGGCTTTTATTTCGGCTATTATTTGGTTCTGTTGAAACCGAAATTCCCATTCAGCCACCACTCTATTGAGCATCTCGTCTTGCCCATCATGGTACATCTCGCAAACGGCCGCTGCTTCGTCCAACATTTTGTCGTCAGAGGAGTCGTCGTAGAGAGCCATAAGGATTGGAATATCAATTTTGGGCAACTCTACTACCTCGAGGATTTCAACGGTCGATGTGGACATTCTACTATTTTTTTCTTATAGCTGAAACTGCTGCTTTAAAAGTAATACACTGAATGAATAACAAAATGCTTTTCAACCCACATACCACTTATTTCATATCTGATGTCTGCCTGACACTCCTCTGTTTGTCAGCTGTATCTATCTATCTCCCTCTCGCATATGTATTTCTCAAGTGATAGCCGGCTGCTGCTCCTCAGCTCATCGTCAGCTGTATCTACCTATCTCTTTTTGGCATATTTAAATATATGTATGTATACAGAATCCCCATATGCTGTTAGTAGAAATTTTGTTTATTTATTATGCTTGATTTTTTTTTTTTTTTTTTTCTTTGTTTTCTGCTATATGACCGTTACTTGTAGTTGTATATAGTTCAAAATTAAGCTTACTTAAGCACTTTTAATTTTTGTATCTTTCATTGAAATACCACAAAGATAAATTTTGCTTTTTTGGTGTTCACTTAAAGTAAAACTATAGTCCAAGTTTTAACAGTATACCGTGACAGTTCTATCAGATACATTTCCTACATTTAAGTTCTGTAGAGTTTGTGAATAAATACAAAATTTCTTTGAAAGTTATTATACTTACATATATATTATTATAATTTTACTAAAGTGAAAATAAAAATAAATATAATAATAGAAATAATAATAATAATAAAAATATAATAAATAAAAAATGTCTTCAGTAAAGTGTTCAATTTGTGATACCACCTTCATTAATTTAAATATCTTGAGAGTGCATCAGAAACTTCATTGCTCGATATGCAAAAAATATTTTGAAACGCAATATCAGCTCAAAGGACATATGACTGAGCATGGTGTCCAAGAACAATATGACACATGCAATATATGCAATGTTTCTTTTAGCAAAAACATGCTAAATGTACATAAGAAACTGCATTGCACTATTTGTGGAAAATTATTTTTGTGTAAAACAAGTGTGAATGCGCATATGAAAACACACATGTCGAGTATGGTACACTCCAATGGTGATGCATTGGCGCATACCTCGATAGGAAATTTATTAAACCATTGTCAGGCTTGCAATGAAATGATACCATCCTCATCAAGGGATACCCATCTTAGAACACATAAACATAAAAGAAATTGTTTCCCTGAAGTCAGTATTAATGATGATCTGACTAGGAGGTATAGCCATTTTAGTGGAAGGATTGAATCGTATCGCTTTCACAACAAAAGTGAAGGCATCCTCTTTCCTGGTGAGTTTTTAAAAAATGCAATGCGATGTATAATCAACCAATTAAAAGAGTGCAGTCAGAAACATACTACACTAAAATTTAATATGGAACTAACTTGCGACTACATGAAATTGGTCAATGATGAAATGTGTGTAACTCCTATGGTACATATATCAAAAATGACCTTGCTCACCATTGCTGATGATGTTGATGAATTCTATAAGAAACATTCAGAGGAAATAAGTGTAAAAATGGATGAATTCCAGGAAAGAGACAGCGGTTGGACTCTTATTAGTATAAAGTATGTAGATTTAAATGTAAACAAAGCATCAATAATAAGAGGTTCACGATTCATTCCACTACCGAAAACCATAGCCAGAAATGGTGGATGTGTAAACATTGAGAACAATGATATATATTGTTTCAAATGGTGTTTAATTGCAGCTTTGTATGGTGATTCTACTCTAAAACCAAGACAAATGAGAAATTGTAATAACTACAATATAGAAAATATTAGAAATGATACAATTTTTGTTGGTGGTAGAGTATTAAACTTTGAAGGGCTGCAGTTTCCACTCCCTCTGAAGCAGTTAAAAGTTTTTGAAAAACAAAATAGTATGAGTGTGAATGTGTTTGGTCATAATGGAGCATCACTAATTGGACCTTACTACATCACAAGAGAAGAAAAAGCAATTCACATTAATTTGCTCTTGCTTCACTCAGAAGACAATTTTCACTATGTTCTTATCAAAAACATCTCAAAGTAAGTTATATATATATTTACATTTATTAAATATTTATATAATAATAAATAATTTAAAATTACTATCTTTTAAGGCTTATTCGATCCAGCATAACAACGCATCACGGAAAAATTTTTATTTGCAACACTTGCTTATTTTATACCCATGATGAAATCACACTTCAACAACATAAAAAGTGCTGTGGGAGAAAAGTTGCAAAAATGCCGGCTGATGAAGATGCTTTTAAAAAATTTGCAAATTATAATAAGCAAATGGACGTGCCTTTTGTTATTTATGCTGACTTCGAGTCAATTTTGGAAAAAATTGATGAAAGTGCAGGTACGAATACTGTAAATATTCAAAAGCATTCTCCATGTGCATTTAGTTATTTTGTAAAGTGTAGTTTTAAGGAAGAAAATAATTTATATAGACAATACTTTGGAGAAGATTCAGCAGAAGTATTCGTTAGAAAAATAGTTGACGACAGTCATTATATTTATGAAAAACATCTAAGTAAAGAAAAAGTAATGAATATATCTGCTGAAGAATTAAATTCCTTTAATAATGAACAAAATTGTCATATTTGTAAGAAAAGTTTGAAGAATGATAAGGTTATAGATCACTGCCCTCTTACTGGTAATTATCGTGGTGCAGCTCACAGTGAGTGCAATTTAATGTACAAAATACCCAAATTCATACCCGTCATCTTCCATAATCTATCTGCATACGATGCACATTTATTTTTTAAAGAACTTTCTGCTATTAAAAATGCTGTCATAAAAGTCATCCCACAAAATAAAGAGCGCTATATTTCTATATCAGTTTATATTCCGATGAAAAAGAATTCTGGAGTTGAAATACGTTTTTTAGATTCTTTTAGATTTATGGCTTCTAGTTTAGATAGTTTGGCGAAAAATCTTGATATTTCTGATTTTCATACGGTTCGACAAATGTTTCATATTGATAGTCACTTTGATTTGATTAGAAGAAAGGGAGTATTTCCTTACTCGTACATAGATTCTATATCAAAGTTTGATGAAGTAGAACTCCCAAGAAGAGAACATTTTTTTAATATTTTAAGTGATTCGGAATGTGATATTATTGAATATGAACATGCGCAGAAAGTATGGGATGAGTTCAATTGTAGAACACTACGCGATTATACTGAACTCTATCTGAAAACAGATGTTCTGCTTCTTACAGATGTTTTTGAAAATTTTCGAAAAATATGTAAAAGTATTTATGATTTAGATCCAGCCCATTATTATACTGCACCAGGACTATCTTGGGATGCAATGTTGAAGACTACAGAAATAACTTTGGAGTTGATTACAGACTCTAACATACATTCTTTTGTCCAAAGTGGTATTAGGGGCGGACTAGTTCAGTGTTCCAAGAAATATTCAAAGGCGAACAATAAATATATGCATGACTTTGATAAAAATAAGACATCAGAGTATTTAATGTACTTAGACGCCAATAATTTATATGGTTGGGCAATGTCGGAATACTTGCCTTATGGTGGCTTTGAGTGGCTAAGTAAAGAAGAAATTGATGTTTTCAATGTTGAAGAAATCTCAAACTCTTCTGAAACTGGCTATTTTTTAGAAGTAGACATTCAATATCCAGATTCCCTTCATGATGAACATAATGATCTTCCCTTCTGTCCACAAAATAAAAAAATTTCGCAGAATGGGTGTAGGAAGTTAATAGCAGATTTTACATTTAAACAAAATTATGTTATTCACTACAGAGTTCTAAATCAATGTATATCAAATGGACTTGTATTGAAAAAAATACATAGGGTACTGAAATTTAAGCAGTCTCCATGGTTGAAAAAATACATTGATATAAATACCTATCATCGTACAAATGCGAAAAATGCTTTTGAAAAGGACTTCTTTAAGCTTCTTAATAATGCAGTTTATGGAAAAACCATGGAAAGTGTAGACAAACGTAAGGATATACGTATTGCTACAGATTGGGAAACTACAAACAGAAATCATTTGGGTTTAAGAGCATTAATCTCTAAACCTAATTTTTTGAGTTTACAAAAATTCTGTGATAGTATGTATGCAGTTCAGCTAAAAGAAATGGAACCATATTATGATAAACCTATCTATATTGGTTTCGCAGTTTTAGAATTGTCGAAATGGAAGATGTACGATTTCCATTATAGATACATGAAACCAAAGTTTGGTGAGAAACTTTCACTTAACTATATGGATACCGATTCATTTATCTATACAATTCAAACTGATGATTTTTATGAAGATATTCGTAACGATATTTCTTTAAACTTTGATACATCAGAATATGCAACGAATAATGTATTCAAGTTGCCACTGCTAAACAAAAAAGTTTTGGGAATGATGAAGGATGAAAATAAGGGTAACATAATGGTAGAGTTTGTGGGCTTAAGATCCAAAATGTATTCTTTTTCGGTTCTCAATTCAAAAGAAGTGAAAAAATCGAAAGGCGTAAAAAGGTCTGCTCTTAACAAAATCACATTAAATGATTATAAGAGCTGTTTATTTGAGCAGAAAGTTGTATCAGATGAGATGTTTTTATTCCGATCAAAAATTCATCAACTGTATACACAAAAGCTCTATAAATTAGTCCTTAACCATACTGATGACAAAAGAAAAGGTATGGACGACCTGGTAAATACCAGAGCGTGGGGTCATTATAAAGATCGAGATGGTAACTCAATGGAAGTTGTGTAGTAGTATCTTGAAAATTATCAGTATGATTATAGTGAGCGATAACCTAAATCACAAATTTCCTTGAATTTGCAAACATTAATCATATATTTATTTATTTACTTTATTTGTGATATAGAATTTAATTAGTTATAGAAATTTGTAAAATATTTATGAAATACTCGTATGTAAGTGAAAATGTATAAATCTTTAATGATAAGTCAAAATATTTTATATGTATAATGTATTGTAAATATTTTAAATAAATAAAAAGACTATATGATTTGATTTGATTTCTTTTATTTTAAAGATTCTTTTACAAGTAAGATTACATTTCTTAAAGCGCAAGCACCATAATAGTGACAACTACAGTAAAATAGATCTGGATACTTCATGCCCATTTCTTTCAAGTTGATACAACCAACATCTTCAATATTGAAAATTCTTTTATTCATAATTTTTTCCAGCCATTGCCTTTTCTCTTCACCCTTGACATATATTGTTGCACCATTGACATTAGCTTTTAAAAATTTAATTACGCTGTCAAAAGAAATTGATCCATCATTCCAGAGTAAGTGATGATGATTTCTGGTCAACCATTTCGCTTCCTTCTGCTTTTCAGGTGATAAATATTTAAAATCAAATGGAGGTTTTATAATAAAATTAATGTATTCGTCTTTGTTGAAAGCAATCGCAACTTCCTTTGCAATAAACCCGTTGGAATTGTTTTTGAAGCCTTGCAAGTCTATGAAAATTGTCTTATCATTCATATTAATTTATTTATATAACTTTGCGAACTGTTCCTTTTATGGGTGAATATTCTATTATGCGATCATGAATAAGTATGCAGTATGCTGAAGTTTTTGATGGAATATTTATAGCTGTTTCAAATTCAATTTTTATATCAATTGATCCACTATTGAATGATTCGTTTTGATAGCTAACATCTACAACAATAATCGGAGCGTTATTCTTAAACTCTTGAGCTGTTAGAATTGGTTGAGATTCTCTCATATAGTAGCTTTGTTGAAATCGTGTGTACATATCATATAGAATTGCATATCGCTCATTTTTAAATTTAATATTAAGATCATCATATGGATATGACACTGAGTTTAAATGTACTTTTAAATTGGTGAGGTCACAGTGAACAAACTTATTTTCTTGTTGAAATGCAATCAAGATAAAACGAGGGCGTTCTCTATTTGCAGCCAGTTTAACATTCCAGATGTGACTAGTCCCCGAATTTAGTTGTGGATTAATATGACAATCCCAACTTCGAAAGGCCATCGGTATGGGAACACCATTGTTAACAGTTTTAATCATATTCAATTTGCAAAGATCAGATAATTGTACATGTGGAATTCTCCATGAGATGAGTGAAATCGTAAGTTTAGCTTTTTCAGTTAGAACGCTCGAGTGCACAAGATCTTCATCGTTTTTATTACGCAAGAGTATCAATTCATGTTTAGCATTTAATAGAATTTTATTGTAGTCTTCAGCGAATCCTAAAAGCATTTTAAGTGGCACATAGAAATTAAAACATCCATTTGCTTCAAGCTTTACATCATCAGTTTTATTCCATCCAGCATTTTGCATCACGATGCTTTCGGAAGGCGATAGAGAAACCAAATTTTTTATGGTGCTCGTGACTCCCAAATATCGTGTGTGATCGATTTCAATACCATTAAGTTCATAACGAATTTCATCGAAGAGGTATGCAACAAAGTTGTTTTTCAAATTAAAGTTTTGTGAAGCTTTTGAACTTTTCTCATCTACAACAAATCCTTCTACATATAAATAGCTTTCACTAGGTAGCACATATAAATCTTGATTTTGTATTGAAATTCGAATTTCATCATTATTGTTATAAGATTGTAGATATGGTATGTATGTGTGGTAGTCTTTTTTTATTATATTTTCATCAGATAACGGTTTATCTAGTACGTCTATTATTGAACTCATTTTGTTTTCAATTTTAAATTTAAAGACTTGAGAAAGTTTTTATTTGCTGCTGTTAGCGTTTTATGTTTCAATGATCTCTTTAATTTTCGTTTAGGTTCGAATAGAGTTTTAGAATTGTTTGCAGCGTTATTTTTCGAGATACTTGTATTATATATTATCATTATTTAGTAGGCCTCAAGTGTATTCGAATAGTTATTTCCTCTCCTCGGAAATTAATTAAAGAGTCGTGCTGATCAACCACTCTTAGAGCTAGTGTACTTATCTCTCTGGAGGTAACAGGTAAATAGATGAGGTTTCTCGGAATCTCATCTATTTTATAGCCTGGAGGTACATTAATTGGAAATTCATGTAGTGTATGTGCCTTGGAATTGTTCATATACGTATTAACAATGATACTGCTTTCAATTCGCATTAGATTTACCTTGAAAATATTAACTGGAAGATCGGAATAATGATCTTCGTTAGGAGACAATATTTTATTATTAAATCCCAATAGACTACCAATTGTATTTTCTTTATTGAAATATATTGGATCCTTCGAACTGTAAATTTTAACTTGCATTGTATTGTTATTCGCTTCTATATGAATTTTGTTTGCAGGTCTGTAGCGTTTGTATTGTTCCTCTATATAATCAACTATATCATTCAATTCATAAGAACCAATTGGTATTTCAATTACAAGTTCGCCGATATGAAACATATTGTTGTAGATGTCTACATTCGGTATACTATTGTATGAATGAAAATCTGTTAGAGCACACTCATATGACTCATTTAATTCAATGGGTGGAAAATAATTAGCCGATAACTCTGATGAGTTGGAGCTCAGAGTAAGTGTTATTGACATTTCGACTGTCCGATGTGAAATAAATAAAATATTCCATTATATATTGTTTATAATAAAAGTATTTATTTATTTATTATTATTATCTTATAATTATGCTATTATATATTGTTTACAATATTTCATCTTTGCTAATCCAACTATTGTGTTGATTAGAAAATCCCAACCATTTAACAAATGCTTTATCTCCTCTAGTTTTAATGACCCTTTCAACTAAATATGTATTAGGAAATCTGGTTTTTGAAAGTTCTTCAGCATAAAATCCACCTTTGATAACATTTTCAAGATAATCTTCCAGTATAAATGTTGCAGGATATGTATTTTGAACTGATTTAATAGTAAAAATTTCTGATGTCCAATTGGGGGTATAGCCTTTTTCAAAAGTATGTTTATATTTGCTAATTCGCACATGATCTCCAACGTTAAATTTACTCATTTTATACATTTTTAAGTGACTGTATACCGTATTTAATAGTTTTTTCTCATTCGATGAACTAACCTTAATCGGCGGCATTTTGATGGTACGATGAACTCTTCTATTGTATGTGTTAATCAATTTTTTGTAAATATCAATCCAATTATATGAACCATTAAAGCTAAATTCTTTCCACATCATTCCTTTTAAAGATCTATTGAATCGTTCGACTATTGATGCTTTCATTCTGCTATACGTTGAATAGTGATTAACTTTATATTTATGCATCAATTCCACAAAATGTTTATTGAAAAATTCTTTACCATCGTCAGTTTGCAAATTTTTCGGTACTCGTCCCAATTGAAAAATATCTGTCATTGCTTGTGTTGTTTCAGGTCCAGTTTTTGTTTTTATCGCTACAGTCCATGCAAATTTTGAGAAAGTATCAATTACGGTTAGTAAATATCTATAATTCTTGTTGTATTTAGAATAATTTCCCATTTCAACCAAATCAGCTTGCCAAAGATCATCTATTCCTTTCATTACAACTCTTCTACGGGGAAAAACTTTTCGTGCTTGTTTATGAAGTTCATTTACCAAATTTCGTTTTGAGCTCATTTTACACTTTAGTTTAAGAACTATGTTGTAGTCTGTTTGACCCACTTTCAGTTATTGATGCAAACATGTAATTTTCAAATCTATAAATTTTCTCATTGAGCCTTTCAAATTCATTTTCATAAAGTAATTTTGTTTTGTTAAAGTTTTGTTGAATTTTATTATTCTCTTCTAATTGCAAAGCTAATTTATGTTCTAAGTTTTCAAATTGTGCTTGTAGATCGGCATATATTTTATTATTATCTTCCATAAAGTGTGTTAATAATTTGCTTTCCGCTTTCTCAATTTGAGTTTGCAAAAACAATTTATTGATAACATCGTTTTCCTCCAAAGGTTTCGCCACATTTTTGATTCTTTTGTTCTGAACATCAATGTTGTTGTCCGTATCCATAAAGATCCCCAACAATTTAGGAGCATTTCTTGTTGAAATTATACTACTAGTATCGTTTAGATAATGTCCGAATTTATCTACAGACATTCTTTATATATTTTTTTTTTTTATATTATTCTATTATATTAACTTCGCGTAGTTCTTCAATAATTGATACAATTTCGTTATTATGATTAGTGTGACCTGCAGCTTGTGATGCAAGTAATAGACGAAGTCGCTCTACCAACTCATTAGGATCATCCCAGTATATATAGTTTGGTTTGTGAGGATTAAATTGCATCATTCCATCACCTTTATAATTACGAGTATGTTTTGTTTTTAAGGTTGGTGAAAATAAATTGTTTAGATCGTCTTCTTTAAACAGTTTTTTAATTATATGTTTATATTTATATGCTTTAGTTCCTTTAATGTGACCATCAGGTTTATAACCTCTTCTATATGCATTAGTACGAATTAAAATTTTTTTGTAGATTTCTAGTTCAGATTTGTCATAGTTTTTAGGTGTTTTATGGAACATTAAAGAAAATAAACCAGGTGTTAGAGCCCACATTTGATCGCCAACTTGAATTTTATCATTAGACAGTTCAATATTACTATCACCAAATTTCCATTTATTACTGATATAATCTTTATGTGGTCCATAGTTTCTATCTAATTCATTTCTCCTTTGCAAGAGTGATAAATCGGTATAATTCTCTTCAATTTTGGAATTCTGTGAATAAAAAGTGTCATCATCATCATCATTATCACGTTCATCATCTTCGTTGTATGAGTTGGTGTTATCAGATATTGTTCCTTCTACAAGTTTCTTTGGTGTACTTGTTAGCAATTTAATTGACGGTTCCTTAAGATATAAATTTTTATTGTGTTTAGTTTTTGTCGTCACATCATTTTCTACTTCTCTTTTGATCAATCTATTACTATATTTTGAATTATTTATAAATTCTTTTAAAGGTTCTGTTATAGGCTTAAATGTATCTTTTAGTTGTTCATGAGTATCTATTTCACCAGTCTTTATACTGCGGAGCTTTTTCTTCAAAACATTTCTAGTCCTCACCAAATCTTTTAAAACTTTTTCATTCATTTTTATATATCAGCTATCAGATCAGGTTATGTGCTATCAGATCAGTTAACAGATTAGTTATGTGTCATCAGATCAAATGTATTATGTTTAAAACTAATTTATATTGTTATGAAATAGTCAAATAGTTTTCTATAGCGACCATTGTTCAATTCATTGTCTTTGCATATCATCAAAAATCCATATTTATCCTTCCAACACTCTCGACAAATTTCATGAAACTTTTCAAAAGTCATATCGCTAGCAACATGGTCACTATAAGCGTGCTTCATATTGGTTTCATCTTGCTTGAACATTATAATTACATTAGCATTGTCTCTTATTAAATGTTTTGGAACTCTAGTATAAGTTTGGCATAAGTAGAATGAATCGATATTCTTATGTCGACCCATACAAAAATATGCACGTATATTATTTTGCTTTTCACATGCAACATCATCAAATATCATAATTGAATTAACTTTAGCTTCGTCAGGCGAAATAACAGCATCGTTATCTGTAAATGTGTAGTAGCCCATTCCTTTAACTGATGTTATAAGTTTCCTCAAGTATTCATATTTCGGTTGATATAGGGATTTTGAGTATAAATAGATATTTTCAAACTTGAGTCCGTTAGGACTTTCCAATAAACTAATCATAACATTAGTCTTTCCACAATTTGAAGGACCAACTATTAGCGCACGAATAGAATTTGGTAAGAGGGAGCTATGCTTTATTTTAAAAGTGATGTGCGATGAAGCATCAATATTACGAACTAATATATTTTTATGTTGTTTTACTAAACGCATTTTGATAACTAAATATTATTCATAAATATAACCTTTATTATAGAATAAAATGGTTATACAGTACAACAAAAACATTAGTTGTAAAAAAGCAATCGATGGAAAAGGTTTAGTCGACAAAATAATAAACTCTCTACCTATTGAGCTTCATCTTTCTGGATATCAATACTGTGGACCTGGAACAAAGTTACAAAAACGTTTGACCAGAGGTGATAAAGGAATTAATTTACTAGACGAAGCTTGCAAAAGCCACGATATCGCTTATTGGAAAAATAAAGATTTAAATATTAGACATCAAGCTGATAAAATTCTTGAAAACAAAGCTTGGAAGCGAGTTCTTGCAAAAGATAGTAGTCTTGCGGAAAAATCATTTGCATATATGGTAACTAACGCAATGAAAGCTAAAACAAAACTAGGAATGGGTGTAGAGACGAAGAAGAATAATAATGTAAAGAAACTTTTGAGTCGAACTAGTTTGGATGGGAAAAAACTATTCTATTCAACTGTTCGAAATGCTACAAAAATTTTAAAAAGGGAAAAACCTCTAGATATTAACTCTGCTATTAGAATTGCACGAAAAACCATTAACAGTTCTTTTAAAAGAAAAAAATCACAAATTAAAGTACCACGTATAATACGAGTACCAAAAATTGGTGGTTTTCTACCATTAATTCCAATATTAACTGCTCTGGGTGCAATTGGTAGTCTCACGACTGGAGGTGCTGCTATAGCTAAGGCTGTAAATGCAACAAAAAATGCTAAAAGTCAACTTGAAGAAGCATCTAGACACAATAAGGCAATGGAATCAATAGCAGTGGGAAAGGGACTTTATCTTAAGCCATACAAAAAAGGTTATGGATTAGTTTGTAAAGAGCTCTCAAAAAACTCATAGAAATGCTACCCAAAAGACCATTAACTGATGTCGATTTGAGAAAATTTTCAGCAAAAATTCCACACTTTAGAGGAGTTTTCATGTTGAATACTCTACCAAAACGTGTAAGGAGAAGAGAATGTGGAATAATCAATTTAGATGTATCAACAGGACCGGGAACACATTGGGTAGCATATTATAAAGACAACAATCAAAATGAATATTTCGATAGTTTTGGAAATTTACAACCACCTACAGAAGTAGTCAAATATCTGGGCAAAAATATAAAATACAACTATAATCAGCATCAAAATTTTAATGCATTTATCTGCGGACATTTATGTCTTAAATTTCTTTATGAATTAAATAAAAAATATTAAATAAAAACACTCACAAATATGTACATTTTAACAAATTATTTATTTATTTCTTTTTATTAATATTTTATTATACAATACAGTATAAATTAATTTTGTTACCAAACTGGATATTGAGCATTTTGACAGAAAAATTCATCCATCTCATAAGTCAGCACCAAATTGCGTTCTCCTTCTCTTTGAATGCAAAATTTTCCACTCGAAAGATTATTTACTTCATCGTCTGTAAGGGTGCTGTACCGATTGGGTAGAAACAATATATAATTTTGCAGTTCGACTTGAACTGTTTCCCCATATTTCGTTGTGACCCTTTTTGCACCATCAACAGGATATTTTTTTCCTATATCCATGTCCTTAATATGCATTATATTTTTAACTTTGCACGAATTAAATTTTTTTACCAAGTTTGTTGAGGACTCCATTTCTTTTTCTGTTCTTATCACTTTCGATCTTGGTTTCAGACTGATTTTAAAAATATCATTGATAATTGCAATAAGTCTGACCGAAGTGTAGGAAAACAAAAAAGAATTACTACAGCTATTCTAAGATATCTTTGAACAAAATCAGTAAAAATAACAGAATGAATTTTTTTGAAAAATATTGATGAGCAAACAAAACATTAAGAGCATGCACAATCATGTTATAAAAGCATAATTACAGAAAATCAGTAAAAATAACAGAATGAATTTTTTGAAAAATATTGATGAGCAAACAAAACATTAAGAGCATGCACAATCATGTTATAAAAATATTGTTGAGCAAGCTAAAGCTGAAAAGCATGCACAATCATGTTTTAAAAGTTTTTGAATAGGCATAACTGAATAAAAAAAAAAAAAAAAACAAGAGATTGTGGGAAATTAAAGGGTGTGAAATTGTATATTTAACAAGCAGATCAACATTTAAAATCAGCACATCAAAACGAACCTAATATTAACAGTTTTTTCTTCAGAAAAAAAGATAAACTGACCTTCCTTAATATTTTATAGAAAAAAAGAACAGAGTTAAACTTAGAGCAAGTATATGTTTATATTTATACACAAGTATGTGAGTATGTAAACATCCAAAATAAAGATTATTATTATCGAACCACATAAAGTAGAAAAACCAAACATAACATACACTCATATACGCCACACACCAAGGAAACATATTATGCATGGAAACAACCAAAAATTTAAAAATTGAAGTAGCAAAACAAAATCAGTAAGAATGAATATTACATACGCATATACAAACAAAAAACGAATTTAAACATAAATACGGTTAGCAGCTTTTAATAATTCTATCTGCGCGTATCCCCACTGCCAGATATAGCGGCTGAGTAAATCGATAAGATAGCAACAGGTAATGGGAGCAGCAAACCAAAGCATCATAAAACTACATACGGTAAGCTGCAGTTAATATATCTCTCTGTCCATATCTTCGCTGCCAGATATATCGGCAGAGCCTATCGATAAGATAAGAACAGAGAGTTGAAGCAGCTCAAAAAACGAATTTAAACATAAATACGGTCAGCAGCTTTTAATAATTCTCTCTGTCCATATCTTCACTGCCACACACACACACACACACAAACCATAACAGCATTTATTCCTCAAAAACAAAATTTGTGTACAAATTAATAAAATCGAATATATACCCCTTCCATCCCAAGCCATCTAAATAAACTGCAACCATCAAGAAACTATTTAAAGAAAGAAAAAAAACTTTGTCACCAAAAAAATATCCAACAATACAAAAAATATGCAAACCACAGCATTTATGAATGGAAAAAATTTGTGTACATTAAAAAAAAAATTAAATCCAATAGAACCACGCAACAAAACAATAAGACGACAAATTACACACAAACCATAACAAATTATGGGCTTTCATCCCAACTGTAGCAATCAAGTACGTATGTATTTACGCACAAGCACAAAATACAAAAATGAAAAATAAGACGACAAATTACACACAAACCATAGCAAATTATGCACTTTCACATGTGTGGATGAGTGTTTGTACGAAGGAGGGCTCTGCCTCTGTCAATAATTCCGCCTCTGCCTCTGCCACTAATTCTGTCTCTGCCTCTGCCACTAATTCTGCCTCTGCCTCTGCCAGACCTCTGCCCGGTCCGCAGTCGCAGATGTTTTGCTTTCCCATTCCCATTCTACTTTGTGGGTATTAGTGTTGTGGGTATTGGGTGTATGAGTGTTGTGTGTATGAGTGTTTGTACGATGGAGGGGTCTGTCTCTGCCAATAATTCGACCATTCCTCGGTCCGTAACTCTGCCAGACCTCTGCCCAGCCTCTGCCGGCCCGCAGTCGCAGATGTTTTGCTTTCCCATTCCCATTCTACTTTGTGGGTATTAGTGTTGTGGGTATTGGGTGTATGAGTGTTGTGTGTATGAGTGTTTGTACGATGGAGGGGTCTGTCTCTGCCAATAATTCGACCATTCCTCGGTCCGTAACTCTGCCAGACCTCTGCCCAGCCTCTGCCGGCCCGCAGTCGCAGATGTTTTGCTTTCCCATTCCCATTCTACTTATCTGATATAATGACGACGATGCCATTTTTTCTTTTTAAATCTTGCAATAAAAATTCAACAACTTCCAAATCGTATGTCTGGGCCCATAACCTATTGAAATGTAGTTGTGGTGATGCAAACCCTTTCTAGTAATTCCACAAAGTTCTTATATAAAAAGCAATGTACAAAACACAATGTACATGTATGACTTTTATTGATGACAAATTCTTTTAAACTATATATAAAATTTTTCTACAAAGTGACACAACATAAAAAATATTTCAAAGCCAACTATGTGAATATACATGTTGAATAAGCAAAGTGTTAATGCTCAAATTATATTTCCAACAAAAATGAAGGCTATTGATGTCTGCATAAATCCATCCTTCATTCATTCAATTATTTTTACACATCTTAAGAAAACGACTTTAAAGATTTATCAATTATAAATTCTCATTTTGTTCCCTATACAATTTAAAAAATTTCGCTCATAGGCCTACTAATACTTGCCGTCTATTGTCTTCTAAAATTTATTTAATTGAATGTTCATGTTAAGTGGATTTACACATATATTCTTAACAAATTAATTTTCACTAGTCGAGAATTTTCACTAGTCGTCTCAGGGCTTCAGTGAACTGGTAATATAATTTAATTAGTTCTTCATTAGTTCTCCTATTTTTTTTTTGAGATAAACACTCAGGCAATTAAGTTAACCATCAGCACTGGTGACATTTTGTATTATCTTCCTTTTGGAAGGTACAGAACTATCAATATAGTTATGAATTCTTACACAACTCGGCATGTTTGAATTAAAAATAGAGTTGGTGGTATTGAGTAGAAGAATGTATTTTTTAAGCCAAAGAAAAGCCATTTGGTTATTATTTAATTTCTTTGAGGATTTCACATCACAGTTTTTGTAAAAACTATCAAATGTTTTTATTTATTATTTTTTAATAATGAAACATGTTTTTCTAAATGCCATTTACTGAGTGGTGGTCCAAGTTAAAAAAAAGCCAAATTTAGTCGTTACATTTTGTTCTTCGTTACAGACCTATCCATAGGAGTACTACTCTACCTCGCCTGGCCTGACGCTTAACACGGGCACCCTCTCCACGCTCAACCGTAAGGGAGTGTTCTCTTCGGTCCACACTCGGCTTGATTTTCAGTTCCACCTGAACAAATAAAGTCCGCTGCGGATTCTGCTCTCGCCAGTCCGTTAGCACTTTCATTGCCAGCGATACCACGATTCAAAAAAAAAGAAACAATCCTGAGCATAGAAAATTAGTTTTTATAAAATTATGCTTTCTAATATTAAAGCTTTATATTTTATTTAACATATTGTACAGATAAAAATTCTGGCTATTAAAAATAAATAAGGCAGAATGTAACATTTAATTGAAATAAAATACATTAACACATAAGGTCAAAAAAATCTCACTTATTTTTTTCACATTATGCCTTGATTCATTTAAACAACAAATAACAACGAAAGTTATAATATGAAAAATATGCAGCATGAAAAGGTCGGAAACATGATTTTGTTTGTTTACAAAACGTGCTAAAGTCAAGTTTTTATGTACGTGATGGATGGTAGTACGTAAAAACACTGTTATAATTTTTGGTTTAATATATAAAAATGTTGATGGCAAAATAAATTGTGTGTTAGAAAACAGGCAAACTTATAAAACAAACCCGTGATAATATGAAAGAGATATTTAGGAAGCTTTTAAAAAGTTATTTTGAGTCGTTGCTTTTTGTCCATGGTAAATATTCAAACGCAGCCCAAGTCTTATCTGATGAGTATTAAAATCGCTACTGATGAACATTACAGCGCCAGAAGTTTCACCAAATGAAAAATAGCTGTCATTTAACTTTGTTCAAAGCTCCTTTAACACATATGTGAGTGGCAAAAAAACACCTTTAAGGGCATGGCAAGGTATCCGTGTACCTATATGGGAATAATGCTGGAAAAAGTGCATAAAATCATGTAAAATAAGTCTCCGATGTATAATGAATGTACACTTGAAGTAAAATTTTTTTTCGATCTTTTTCTTGTTGAATTATAGTTTATTTAATTGAGCTTGAGATCTTATATTATTTTATGTTTTAATGTTTTCACAACTTTTTCAGGGAAAATATTTTATAATAATTGACAAAATTAATTTTTAGGCAGCAAATCAAATATTAATAAATTTGATCTCTGTAAAATACTAAAAATATTATCACTCAAATAACAATTATTTCAAAAAATGTTTACAATGTAAAATTATTTTAACTTCTATTATCTATTGACTAAATCTCTATAAAATTGAGCGACATTTAATGTATCTGTTTTATAGTTAATTCGTTGTATGTTTGGTACTTTTATAATCTCTAACATCTCGAGTATGTATCTACTTCTATAATATTTATATATATATATATATATATATAGCTAGCGATATTTTGAGTTTTTCTGATATAAAGTTCTTATAAATCATTGAAAACATAAATGCTAAATAATTTATACGCAGTCCCGAGATGTATGAAAATCTTCTCAAAAATATTTTACTTTCTGAGCATGAAATAATTGAAAATTGTGTTTCTTTTTCTTTGATGTGATTTTTATAGTTCTTTTTTTATTGTAAAGCAATTTAATTTGATGTCTGTGATACACCTGAATGCTAAAGAAGCCTGAATTGCTAAATAATATGGTATGCATTTTCAGGCCCTTTTTGTTACTTATTTACTTATTTTTTTTTTTATTAAATGCTGACTGGCTTGATTGATGTTAGTATGTGATTTGTATACTTCATACTGCATTTTATTAAAATAATGGGGCTCGAGGAATATTTCTGCGGTATAGGGTAAATAGTTTTTCTGTTACTCGACGAAAAGAGTAATTTTTAACGAAGTAATGCCTTTGAGATCGTGGCGCCGCTCCAAAAATTGTCCGATTGGTCTGAAATTTTTCCAGTTCTTTTTATTTCAAAAACAAAAAATTTGAGACTTTAGCTTCAAATATAAAAACAATCCAATCCAACAAATATTTTGCATGGAGCTTACGCTGTATTCGAAATGGCTTTAATTTTTCTTTCTTATACAAATTTGGCAAGATGGCAATGCAATCGCTTGGCAGATGTTAGTTTCTGCCATAAAAGCCGAAAAAGTCAATTTCGAAAAAAAGGCGCTTACGTGGTTTACCAAGAAAGGCGACGATATATAACAAATATGTTTGAAGTAAATCGGTCTTAAGCGGCATGGCCTCATATCAAGTTTTTGCTTCAAACACATATTTTTTGGATTGTGTTAGTAAACTCACGCTACTTTCTCCTCACATGTATAGGTTGATGTGAGTTTGATGAATATCAAAACCATTTATATTTTCGTCCCTGCAGGAAATGACAATAGTAAAATATTACCGACTTCGTGATCAGTACTAGTGACGTTGGTTCTATATCTCAATAGATAGTTCTTATGGGAAACTGAGTTGATCTCTATTTTCACCACAATAAAATGATACAATAAAAAACCGTTTAGCAACTACAAAGAGAAAGATACGTTCACTTCTCTTCTCCTCAAAGACAAAATAAAAAGTATAAATGATTCGTTGCCAATGTTAATCAAAAGTCACCAAAACCAATCGACAAAATTATTGACTTAGAGAAATTTGGGTCAAACTCACGTCAAATCACTATTTTATGCTGATAAAGTATTAAAAATTTGCTGCTAATTGACCAACATTGTTCGTCTTATTTGCAAGATTTCGCAAGCAATTCTCGCAATAGTGTTTCAAAATTGATGTTGGCCGAAATAATTTTCAAATGTAAATTCCACATATTTATCTTTCGAATAAAAAAATTGTTGGATTAAAAATATAATTTTTTGTATATATGATTCTAATTGTGCTTTTTCCCTTATTAAACTATATGTTAAATTTATTATTACATACCCTATGATATTCTCATACAGTATGAAAAATAATTTATTAGAATCATATATATAAATTTATAAAAACATATATAAAAAAATATATAAAAAAATATATATAAAAAAATATATATATAAAAAATATATATAAAATATATATATAAAATATATAAAAAATATATATAAAAAAATATATAAAAACATATATATAAAAAAAAAATACAATTAGAATCATATATATAAATAAATATTCCCAAAATAAATTCAGTTAATATATAATTTTTTGTGTTATTTTGTACAATTGAAAGTAATATTGAGCAAAAAAAACGTCCATGATATTGGCGAAGAAGTACTAAACTATTTTACCGGGGTACTCGTCTAGTGTTTAGTTTTATAATTTTACAAAAACAAAATATATTGAACATTTTACCAATTTAAGGAGATTCAGTGTGCACCCAATTATTATAAAGTTTCTTTTTAATCACGCCCACTTTCACGACTACTTTTTCGATTATGCTACTCTTTCTACATGGTTTTTAACAGATTTGATAATAGAAACGAGCTTAACTTCGCCATTTGTGTACTATTCGCTATGAAATTTGCTGCACTTAGTCTGTACAACTCCGGGAAGGTTATAGGGTATTAGTTTTTTTAAAACTAGGACCAGGAGGGCGAAACATTCAAACCAATTTGAATGAAATTTAGAACATAGATAGATTTGCGTCTAAAAATTCACATAGGCTATGTACATTTTCAAAAGTATGACGAGGAGGGCAACAGGGGGAAAATTTTTGCTTCTCCAAAATTATCTAGTCGATTTTGATGAACTTTAAATCTACTTATGTTTCTGCGTCTATAAGGACACATATGCTACATATATAGTTTTTAAATAGGACCAGGAAGTGACATAGGGTTAAGATATGCCTCTCCGCAAGTGTACAATAGATGGTGATAATAACGGGAGCGAAGCCGCGGGTAAAAGATAGTGTATGTATAAATTTCCAAGTATTGTTAAGTGTTATTGTGTTATGCGAATAATTGTAAAGTAATTTGCATAAAATAATATTACACGTTAGAAATAAAATAAAATAAAATCATAATATTTTTATGCAAATTATCTCTGCAAATTGCATTTTTGGTAAGAAAAAAGCGGTTGTGTTTCTTTTGAGAGAAAAAAATATTTATTTTCTTGAAACACATACACATTCCACCAGGAAGTAACAAAAAATAATATTTGCTTGATTTAAAAAAATCTTTTATTTTTTCTGTTGTATTAAACTAGACGGTAAAAAGTCTTCTGAATATAGGATTATATAACTATTTACAGCCATATAAAGATATTGTACATTGTACATTCATATCGTTTCTTTAATATAAAAAGGTCATAACTAATAATTTACTTAATAGGAAAAGGAAAAATATTCTTAAAAATTTAACTTGTAGTCGCGATGAGTTTTTAAATCAATCTCTCATTACATAATGTAAACAATCTTCTATTGGAATACATCAGCGTTTTCTTGTTTAAAAGTGTTATCTATTTATATGGTTGTGTTTTCACCCTGACTGGTTTTAAAGCTAAAGTTGGTTTTACGCTAAAACCAACTATTAAAAGAAATAATGAAAAATTTGGTAAATAAAGTCACCACAATAATTTAATGCAATTTATGCAGCAGCCACAACAATAAAAAAGTGCAAAAGGAAAAGAAGTTATTGGGTAGAGCATAATGAAAATGTTTTCATCGAGTTCTGGCTGGAGAAAATAAATGAAATTTTGTTCCACAAAGTGGCGTTAAAACCTGATTAAATTAAACTTATAGGGAAAACGTAAAATCAGCTGTTTATGTTGTTTTAACGTTAAAATAAGATTTTAAATTTTGATGTGAAAACACTATTAAAATATAGAAAAAACCCGATTTAAAAAGAAAAATTAGTTAAGGCCTTTCTATATTAAGGTAACGCTACGTAGTCCTGTGTATAACACAGACAGCTTTCCTAATACAACGATTTACTGATGAAAAACTTTCACCAAGATATAATCTATTGCCTGTTCTCAAAATTTCATACTTCTACAGACATTTAATAAAAAGAGTCATAAGAAGTGTGCGGCAATATTGTAGAGTTACGTCTATCATTACCTTGTAGTGCGCTGATTTTGCTATGGCTATTAATAGTCTAATGTCCATATTCAGTTAACTAATAACATTAGTTTAACCAATAAAAATATATAATAGAAATAATTGGCTTAAAACATCGTTTTTAACTAAAAACCGTTTATATGGGCATAAAAGTACTAAATAAGAGATTAAGAAAATCTATTTTTAAGCTGAAAAACCTGCTAAGCTTTTTCATATCTGAATAAACTTTGCAATTAATTGGGCTATTCACAATGGAAAGTCATGTGTTTTAAAATAATAACACGAAAAAATATGATTGATATGAACAACACGCTATAATTTAGTGTGCTATTTCAAGGTATTCATTCAGCTAAAAAGAAGTGAAAAAACTAAAATAATTCGGCTTCTTAATATAGTATAAAGAACTTACATGTAAATCTTATAATAATTAAATTTTTAATTAAAATTATAAATGGATAAATGTTAAGTGTCTGCCAGCCAGATGAGTTACACAAACAAAATTTTATCAGTTGTATAGTATTACATATTCTGGTTTTTTCTTTCTTCTTCTTCTTATAAAAATGTATCTTAAAGTTAAAGGTAAAAAATTGTGAACAATTTTTAAACAATTTTTTATCGTATATCATCAATAAGTAGTGGCGGCTTGTAAATATCATCGCCGCCTCGAGTAAAGAGTTTCTGCGTACGACTCACATTTCTACTTTTATTATATGACAAAACAATAAATTTAACTCGAAAAGTTTTATTATTTTATGACTTTTTTTTGTTTGGAGCACAACAATAATTTGTTTAAACTATTTTAAAATTTTAAGACAATATGACTTAATAACAGACATTTTGTAAGAAATATAAATCTCTAGATATGATAACACTGCATACACATGAGTGTTAAACATTACCTTTCTTTAAATTTATGATTTAAAAACCGAGTCTTGCTACACATACATACATACATACATATAACATAACCAATTCACTAACAGCATATTCATGATTAATTTTTTGTATTTCAATAGTTATTTTGCCGCCATATTAATCATTTTATGGTATAGAACAACAAACAATGTAAAAGTACGTATAGACAAGTTAACATATTCGTGTAGTGAATGCAACTTCATTTAGAAAATATACAAACTTTAGTCATACATACACAATGTGTATTACATAAACATATACATACATACATATGTATCAGCGATTGAATATAGCGACTGCATGTTTACTTATACATTGTAAGTTTACTTTACAAACACATTGTAAAAGGAAAGTTTATTTGAACACTAAATTAGCAATTCACTTTCATATTGGATTTTTACAAATTAAAAATCGAATTAAATTCCGTCACATAAAAGAAAAAACAGTTAAATAAAATTTTAACATAGCTCTCGCAGTTTTCTTCTTTTTTTAATACCCAAATAAATTTGCAAAAGTTGTACGTTTTACAACATTTAGCTGTCATGTAATCATTGCGGTCACAATATTCGTGATGTTTTGTGTCAATTCCCACTTTAATTTTCAGTAACAATTAGTTGCTTGTAGGTAAAAGGCAAATGCAAAATGTTTATAATTTGAAGGATATTCACGCATACATTTAACTTTGTAGTAAAAGTACATGCATTGTTTTCAACGCTGATATCGTTAAACAACTACAAAATACATGTGTTTTAGAGTTGGCAGTATATATGCACACGAAAAAAGATATTAAAATAACAAGTGGCAATATTTTTACTATAAAAAATGATTTTATACCCCAATTTTAATAGTAGACAGTGTACATGAACGAAGAAAGAATTTTTAAAAATTCGATAAACATTGTACAAGGTGGCCCAAATTGAACGAAGTAGTTTGAGTTCAAAGACTGGAACACGGCTGGCCTTAAAAATTTTTCCAACATTGTCCGATATCTAACACCAGTGATGGAAACGGCGCCACCATGTTCATTTTCAAAAAAAAATATGGGCCAATTAGTCTTTCCGACGCAACACCGCACCAAACTGCACACTTAAATGGGTATAATTCTCGCTGTTGGATTACCTATTACGAACCCATTCAATTGGAAATGGGCTTGGTTGCTCATAATTAAATTATGAATAAAAGCATGATTTTCTTCTGAAATAAAGTTCAACAAACATTTTGGGCACGTTGTTCACTTGTATTCAACTGATCCATTTGAAATTCCTCAAATGTTCTATACTGAAAACAAAAAAAAATTATATGAAAAAAGTTATAAGGAATTTAAACACCTTTTGGGCCACCCTTATTTTGGCACTTTTTGTACCGCATCTATCTTTCGAATATGCATAAAAGGGAATATAAGAGAGAGCCTTTTAAGTTGTTATTTTACTTCGAAGATGTTTTATTTATTTAATTTTTTCTTGGTGCTGGAACTCTTACTCAAATACCGACGAAGAAGACGTTTGACAGGGTATTGAACTATAGCTCTTCTGGTTGCAGAGTCAACGCGCTAGTTACTCAGCCAACAGCAACCCAGCAAAACAGCAAAAGTAAAACAGTCTAAATGTGATTGACATATATTGGTTATCAACATACAATATATGTCAAAAGGTGTGTGTGGGATTAGATAAATGGATATGGGAAATAGCGAATCGTACTACCTTAATCTAGTTTTTTTTCAATACTATTATATTATATTTCTACAAAGATTGCACATAATTGCAAAGTTACACCCGTTGTTACTGGGATTAGGGTGCGCATGCAGATTGACTAACTATTGAAAAATAAAATAGATAAAAACAGGGAAAATGGGAAATTCTTTATTTTTTTAATTTTTTCATTACTATTATTGATTGAAATTCATCTCGATACATTATTATAAAAATAAAGAAATTTATATTCCATTATTATAGGGGGTGTTGATGACTGAGTAGTTACCGTGTTGACTCTGCAACAAAAACACCGTGGCTCGATTCCCGGAACGGTCAAGTAAAGAATTGTTTCTGATTTGCCTGTACTACGTCACCTTCCTTTATCGGAGCAATAAAACGTAAAATAATAAATAAAGTTGCTCCCCTTAGGTTAAAAATTAATGCGAATCGAATATCAGAGACGAGCTCTGTGTTCCTACCACTTTCACCATCAGTCTTTCCCTATACTTTATCTGCCTCTATCCAGATCCAGTATCATGAATTGCATATTGTGGGCATATCCTCTGGGTACTGGTCCAAAAAAATTTAGGAATTAAAGATTTTATTTTAGTTTCTTGTTTTTTTGCACGCGTACTTTTTCTTCTTGATCTAGAGGTATGTTTCTGTAATAAGTTGTATTTTTTGGCATATTTTCTAAAAAGTTGTTCAAAATTCTTGCCATTCTTGTTATTTCAACTTGTTAAAAAGTTTTTGGTGTGACGAGCTATTGGAAGTGAATGCAATAATTTAAGAACAGACTTATGAGATGGTACTGCCGTGCAATTTGGAAAATTCGCATTTTTTTTTAATTGATTTTTTTTTTAGTTTTGATATAGTACCTTTCAATCAATAACCTGATATGACTGATATTATATGTGTCATCTAGCACAGGACTGAATCATCATTGTTACAGTATTATTTTGCATGGTTGGGATAATTTTTATATACGAAGGCTGTTTACCCCCATGACTTTTTGTTTTCCTCGCAATAACTATTAATGCAATACTGCTGCCGTCAACCACCATCTATTAATATTTAAGAACCATTAAAAGCAGACAACCTAGTGAACTTTAACAAAAAAAAAAAAAAAAAAAGGAAATTGCAGGAGTGTACACGTATGTATTTAGTATTGGCAAAAATTCTTAAATTGGGCTACGAACTGTTACCCCATCCAGCATATTCTCCAGATTTCCTGCAAATATTTTATTTATCTAAACATGAAGAAATTGCTGAGTGGTAATAGGCTTGGGTCGAATAAAGAGGTCATAACCGAAACAGACGTCTATTTTGAGGGCCTGGGGAAAACCTGTTACAGTTGAACTTCGGTTATCCGGCTCTCTACTAACCAGCTTTGTTGTATTATAACTATAACACATGATTTTACATATATTATCCGTTTTTAATTTTTATACATCCATCAACCATGCTTTACGACTATACCCGTGCAACAAAAGAGTTTTTTTTTAACCCAATCATATACATATGTACATATGTATGTATGCACATACATAAGTACCATCATATTTCAAATTATTAAAAGGGTATCACCCTTTTTTTGTTACATACTCATGTCTTCTTATTTTTGTGTTCCTTTTTCTTTATTCATTTGACAGTTGATCTCGTAACTCTTAATTTTAGTGAATGCCCGTTCCACTAGTAAATCATCAGAAAGAGCAAAAGAGAAAAGTTATTTTTATTAAGGACAAAATTGCTTTAATTTATGACAATCGCAAAAGCCTACCAAGTACATTGTTATACGAGTATGAAAAATATAGTGTTTTTTAAATAACCTCTATTCACCGTACTTTTCGATTATCGGTACTGAACCCCGGTACCGTGCGACTCGGATAATCAAGGTATTTGGAAAAAATAAAAAAAATTGGAAAAACGCAGGATTAAATCTATTGATCTGAAAGGAGATTATGTTGAAAAATAACCCGCATATTTGCGAAAAAAAAAATTTATTTTATTCAAATACTCACAGAGTTATGAAACAGCTCTCGTAACATAACAAAATTTAACATCACAAGTCATTTTGTTCTGACGACATACGTGCACATATGACAAGTAGATTCGATCCAATATTAACACATTGTTATTCTTTTGTGACTGCTTAAGTCTATATATGTATGTATGTCCTTAAAATTCATATTGTGATAGTACGAATGCGGTCTTTGTGAATTCTACTTAAAAGAGTTTTTATATGCGAACGTGTGTATGCATTTCTGCTAGCACAATTATTATATTATGAACATTATTTAAAAGATATTTTATTAGTATTCGTATATTTTCATATGCATTTTATATACGTTCATTAAGATTTATTGCAACGTGTCATTTAAAATTCAGCATTACAGATTTTACATTTTAAATGCTTGACTCAACAAATTCTCCACATGAGCAAACTACTGCCAAATTCTAAAGTATAATCTGAAAGAAACACATTCTTAAACCCATTTTGTGTCTGTAGTATTAAGTCAAACAGTGTAGCAACTATTTGGTAACATTAGTATCGTGCTCAATAAGTATTATTTCCCCGTCACCAGGAAACAGCTACAAACCGTATGAATTTTAGTATTGTTCCAATGTCATGCTGTGACATATGTATCGCTATCAAGTTTATGCAAAAAACCACAATAATGAAAAATATTGGACATGTATAACTCAATAAGCAATGACAAAATCTAAAGAGGTTGACGCATCTTCCACCACTCAAATATGTTTTGCAATTGGTTTAAAGATTGTTTGATTTATTTTACTAGATAGATATACTGCTCATATTTTGATCTACTGAGTGTTTCGGGAATTATTTTTGCACCAGTGCTCAACATGTTCAGTTATAGAATTTGTTTAATTTGTAAAGTTTCTTCCATGGAGCATATATGAAGTGATGCTGACGAGTTAATTTTTAAGATAAAGTTTCGGCATACTATTTATTATTTTACATCGACGGCTTTTCGATTACATAAATACCGACGACGAGGGCTTTAGAGTCTGCTGGAATTGCTTTTTTTGATGATGATGCATGGATGAGACAGGTGAATTGATAAAGTAGCGCTGATTTTTTTAAACAACTCCATTGTTGAGTATTTTCTTAATATGTAAAAGACCATCACTGCTGTTGAGTAGATATATAAAATTTTTATTTTGATATTTATTTTAATTGATCAAATACCGATGAAGCGCACATTATTTTCTATGATTTTATTAATGTAATGATGCTCGTACATCAGCAAAATTTATTGACGTGTAATAGAGATGCATTGATAAAAAAACATAATAAATATAATTTTATAAGACTTCCGAAACCAATTATTTATTACTAATACAGATGTCTCGTACTGCTTGAAGTGAATGTAGAAAAACGATTTATCGTAGATTTTTCATATTTTTTTTCATCTCTTATTTTTTTATCTTTGCCCAGCGCTCAAGAGAAGAGTCCTACACACGCGATGCATTGTGCTGGAATTAGTCAGAGAGTTTACAGATGATGAAGCTTCACTATCTTACAGTTAAGCTATTGTATGAACTTTATAATTTTGTAGTTAAAGTGCAGACTATTTGAGCCATCGCCACCCTCAAACAACGTAAATAATTCAATTATGCTGCACTTTCCTACATATCTATTACATGTTAGAAATATCAATCTGACTTTCTTCAGCTCAAGTTAAAAATATTAATGTGATAGAGATCTTTCCTTCCGACTTTATATACAATAAAATGAAATTAAAGCCAACTGGTCCTTTTTTCAATAATTATAAATGATAATATTGTCAGAATATTCCCTTACATGACATCATGTCACTGCTTTTAAAATATTTCTGGTTTTTTTTTTACTTTTGCTCAAAATGAGTTCACCGAACTATTTCTGTCACATAAAGTGAAATCTTGCATTACTTTTAAACAGTGATTTGTAATCCTTTGACATGTAACTGCGGTTAGGTTTTGTCGTACGTATCAAATAAAGGGATTGGGATACAAAACATATATACGAGGATTAGTAAACGTGAATGTACGTATGTTATATGCATGCATATGTATATATATTTTTAAGACACACATTATTATACGTAAACTTCATATCGGTATATTGCTGCAGGTAAGTAGACAGTTGTAATTTAAAATTTGAGGAGACAATGATATTTAGAACTTTGGAACTTCTACATAAATCTTCATTCCGTATTTGTACGAATGTCTATTTGTACATCACGAGTGCAAAGTGAGACATATCTGAATGGTAAAAGCAAGACAAGTAATCATGTAATATTTAATTTACGTTTCTTGACATAGAGGTGAGTGAAATTGCAGATAACAAGATGCTGTTGAAATTTGGCTAATTTAGGGGTAGATTTTATTTAAATCTTAACATGAAAACTCTTTTAAGCGAGCCATAAACGACACATCTGTTCTCAACAAACAGAAGAATTTAATGTGCGATCTCATGTACAACATCATTTTGTAATCAAGTTCTTTTGGAGTAAAGATGACATTAAATAATGCCGCTTATGCTTTACTGGCAGGTTATTTCAGCAACAAGACCGATCATTTTTAACTTTTTATTTTTTTGTATTTAAAAAAAGTTTTTCTGTTTTATAATTTAAATTTTTGAAATACCAAATAAATGTTATGAATTATTATTGCGACTATTTTCGTTAAATTTACACAAATTTAATAATTAGTATTACAAAAGGGAACTTGGAAAATATAAGGCGTGGAATTGGTGTTACCTATTTTTTGTCCTTTTAATGTAGATCAAATATAATTTTATTGAGAAAAGCCTCAATTTGAAATAAAAAGCTAATATAGGTTTTATATGTTGTTCCTTTATTTGCAACAGTTAAAAGTGAAGTGAAGTTTAAAATGAAAAATAAAGTTATTAAAGATATGTCAATAATTCAGTACAATCAACTAATCAGAGTTCGACATGTGTATCAAGTGAACAGAAATAATTCAGTGTTGTATTTAAACAATGGGTCTGTTCAAAAAATATCTTTAGTATTTTTTTTATATTCAGTAACAACATAAGTCACTGATTCTTTTTTTTATTAGTTTTATGATTTCATTAAATCTCTGTAATAAAGTGTAATAAAATATCACTAGCAAGTGTAAGCAATAAGAATTTCTTAATAAACCCAAATACATAAAATATTTAACATTTCTTAATTTGACATTAAATCATACCCAGCGTTAGACTTTCATTGAAAATCGAATTGTACATTACACACACATTGTACATTGTACATTGTACACACTAAATTAACTGACGTGTATAGCGCATGCACATATAAAATTACTGAATTCAGCTACAGAGGAGATAAAAAAGTAAGGCTAAAGCAAGAAATGTAAAAAAAGTTGACAGTAAGTCTATAATTGTATTCTGTATAAGGTTAAAGATGATACAACCGACGAATGTTTCTTAAAAAATCCTTTTTAATAAAATTAAAAAAAATCTATTATATTTTTGGACCATATAAAAGGACGGTCTAATGTGTAATGCTGTGGGATGACATAGATTTGTATAACGAAGGCGTTAAATCAAAATGTTGTGCATGTGTCCAGAATGTTAATGAGTCAAATAAAAACAAAACTGTTGCAGTGATGGGTAAGTGCAAGAGAATTAAGAGGGGACAGATATAATATGGCTGGCACAATAACAAAATTACAAGCAACATCGAATGAATAAGAATTAGATGAATAAAATAATTTGAAGAAGCAGGGTTGATAACACTGGTCAACAAGAATTTATTGGCCTCAGTTTTCGTAGTCAAATTGAATGGATTCAATGACTATAAATTACTTTTTTTGGCTTGACTCTGGTTCACGAGATTTACGTGATGGCGATGGCTGAAGTAGTCAGCACGTTGACTACAAAATCAAAACAGACTTGGGTTCAACTCCAGTTTCAGACTAAAATTAGAAAAAAAAAAAACATCTCGTATTTTTCTGATGTGCATTAGTGTGTCTTTGTGTGTCAGTTGTTGTCGGAAGGGTTCAGTTGCGAAGGCATAGTCACTGGGCACTGAACAACATGGCTTCAGCTGATAGCACTCCGCAATCACATCAGAACGCCCTCCTTTGTGTAGCACGGCGAAGTAAAATAATAATAAAAATGGCTACTAAACCGAAGCTTCAACACTGCTATAAACAGAGAACGTGCAAAAAAGCAGAGCTGTAAAATAATTAATTAAGCTTCACCTACTGTCAATTCACAGTGCTTCCCATGTGCAGGGCTCATCTCCTGATTTTAAAAAGTATATTAAAAATGTTAAATAAACAAAATCTAAAATGCTGTTATAAATTTTGGTACTCATAAATGTTAAAAATAAAATGAATCGTATTTCATTAAAATCCATTCTTAATTTCGGATTTTATTTACAATTAACTAGTAGCACCTATTTTATAGAAAAATTTTGTGGCTTAATTTTTTTTTTATTTTGAATTGATTAACGTATAACAGAAGTTGTTGGGTTTTAAGAAATTTCTATCAGTCGATAAGAAAATTATTTTACGCATGATTTTCTACTGTATGTTTTCTAAGCCAATCTCTTTGTAAGTTCCGGCAATAGTCTGCTATTGGATTGGGATCGTCATAGATGATATGACGATCACATCGGCCTTGATATCTTTCCTAATTGATTTTGATATCTTGGTGCAATCTAGCATTTCCTCGAAAGAATTGTGAAACAAGGAAGTAAGTAAGCCGGTGTACGTGGCTTAGCGGATAGTATGTTTGGGTAAACCCAAGAACGATTTTAAGTCGGTTCATACCATTTACTTTGACAGTACAAAAATAACAGTCATCCAGGTGGTTTCTTGGCTCTCTCCATATCATAGATATTTCTAATAAAATATATTACGCATTCCAAAATATGCACATTTGACGTTTTTTTCAAACCCTCTTTTTTATTGCAAGTGAAAAAATATTTTCAATAAAATCAGGTATATATAACTTAATTAAAAATATTTCTACAAAACAAAAATGAGACCACAAATATTTTTTTGGAAAATAGGTGCTACAAGTTAATTGTGAATTAAATCCGAATTTAATGGATTTTAGGAAATTTTATTTATATAGAGTTAAATAATATAATTAGCAATATTCATGGTGAAAGCATTCACTTTTTTTTGTGGTGGCTAATATCAGATTTACTTTGAATTAAGAACACTTTTTAAAGAGTTACTTATTACATTTCGATACAGTGAAAAATCAAAAATTGTATACAATTGATTAAACGTAATGATATGAAATTACGCGATGGTCGCTGAGCAATTTTAAAAGAAATCTAGTTAATGAAAAAGCCAGCAGAGATATTACCATTAATAATCTCCAAAATAAACGACACATTGAACATTAAGTCGAAAGCTTTATAGGAGGCAATCTGTAAGAATTTGAAATAATTTTTATTCTTTCATTATTTTAAAAGCATGTTATATTAAGTAAATTTAAATTTGTAAGGTTTTGATTTCCTTCGACAAATAAAGAAATAAATAATTAATTAAATTGTATATTAAAGTATGTAGTAGAATTTTTTAATTCTAGTAGATAGATAAGAGGGATCTAGTCTTTCAAACCAACACAGCGGAAACATATACAATAATTTTATAGTAAAGATATGCATATAAAGGGTGGTTAAATTTCAAGGGCCGATATTGATTTTGAATAAAACACAAACTATTTAGGAAATTATTGTAATTTTATTTTATTATGATATATTGGTATTACTCAATTATGTATGGAACAAAATATCGGCGAAATGGGCGCCGCGACCACGGCGGCACACCTCCATCCGATGGTCCAAATTTTCGATGACCCTGAGGCATAATGGAAATATGAAATATAGTCCACCACGACTTTGTCTGCTACACAATTTATTAAATAAAAAAGGAATGATAAATGGTGTGAATATTTTTTCATGACAGCACAAAATCTAAATTCAGTTTTGAGCGAAATAAAAGTATTTGTTTTAAATAATGGCATTCATTCTTTTTAGAAAGAATTAAGCTGAGTTTTAAGATGTATACTTTTTATTACAAATTTTCAAGTTTTTTTTTCTAATATTTCTTTAAATCGGCTGAAGGATGTTTTCTTTCTTCTTATATTCTTAGTTAATTTTGTTATCGCAGTTATGAAACCCTCTCAAGTAGACTCGAATATACAAATCATCAGCATTTAATGCGGTACAATAAAATTTCTTTCCTAAAACTTAAGACATTTTTCTTCTTTTCTTCACAACTTCTCAGTGGACAAAATGCAACCTCATAAATTTGATCAAAATCGAAATAAAAATAAACCAAAGGATAGTAATTATTAGACAATGTTTATTTTGTAATGATTGAAACAAAATAACAAAAAAAAACTTTAAATTTACAATTTCTATTAAAAACTTAATTATTGATAAATTATAGACTGCAAATTTTTATAATTTGGAGTTGTTAATTTACGTGGTTTTCTGGAAAGCTGGCTTCAAATTGTTATTGAAAATCCATGTCTTTAAATTATAATTGGTTTGTTTTTAGTGCCGTCAGGCTTTCTATGAAATAAATTAAGGTTTACAATATTCACCATCCTGAAATGAACGTTTGCATTGAATTCTGCATTTCATAAGTTGCGGAGAAACTATAATATTTTTCAGGTTTCGCTAGTAAATAGTTTATAAAACTATAAACGGTACATATTCAGATGCAGCGATAAAAGTGGGAATGAGGTATTAAAACTCTGATGTGTTAATTTTATTCGATACACACAAATATAAACATATGAAATTAAATCAGGTACGAAAATTTCAATCTTCTAGGAATTAGTTTTTAAATTTTTCGCGTTAGGCAATTTTCAATAAAATAGATCACCCGATGTTCTTCTGGTGTAATTTTTTTTAAGAGCAATTTTGGCACTGCTTATGACATGGGCTAAGTGACCGCTGCCAGAGTTGGTGACCATACATGCAGATGCAAGGGTTTTCATTAAATAAATTTACAGCAAAAAGACATCGGGTGATTACTTATGCCCCGGGTGATTACTTTTGGCCCACCGTGTACTTACAATCCATACTGCAATTCGCCAGGTGATTATTTTTTGTGATATAAAATGTCAAAATGCTATACCTGCAAGGTTGTTTAACGGTTTTTACTATTAACAAAAGCAATTTAATTTGAGTAATTTTATTTAAAAAAATATTACTTGTGTTTTTAAATATTGTGGGCGAAAATATTTTTTGTACGCTTTATGGCACAAATCGCTGTTAAAACTTTAGTGCTGTCAACTTAGTAATTCTATCATGCTAAAATTTTTCATATTTGTGCTAATATTTTCTCATTAATTTGGGGCGTTACCATTTTTCAAGTTTTCCCTTATTTTCCAAGGTTTTTGAAAAGCTAAAATGTTTTTAAGTTTTTAGCTTCAAAAATAAGTTTTTTTGAAATTCATTCAAATTTTCAAGTTTTTTTTATTAATTTTTCATTTACAGATATATGACGAAAAAATTATTTGATGTTGCCATGTAATGTAAACAATTTTATAATTTATCAGTATTAAATGTGTCTATTTCCTCTTTAATACAACTGTGCTCTATTAAAAATATTAAAGTTTCTTATGCCTATTTTTTTTTCTAAAAAGTTTTCTCTTTAAAAAAGCATGGATAAATATTTAAAGAGAAATGGTAAGGATAATGGAACATTTTTAGTTTTAGGTGTTGTTAGTTTTAAGCAGCAATGCAAGTGGAGGAAATAGCTTAAAATACGCTACAGACACATCAGAGGGTCTAACAAAAGCTGAAACAAAATGGGGATCTGCTCAAAATCGTGGGAAGAATAACTTTGCTGTAGTTGTTTAACTTTTTTGCTTATATTATTTAGAAAAAAAATGAATTCAAAATATATATTTTTGTGTTTTTTTTTCATTATTTGAACACTTTTGTGGAAAAAAGATTTTTCTGTTGAAAAATTAAGTTTTTTTTTAAATAAAAAGTTTTTTTTAAAAAATATATGGTAACGCTGGCTGTACGGTAAATTTTTGCCTTTTAAATTTTATAACTCTCTCTTACTCTTTTAATAATACAATCTTAATTTTAAAATCTGATGAGAATTTGCCTTCAAAGTCTCTGGGCAAATTTTGTTTCATATTATGAACAACTGATTTTTATTTTAATAAACATCGAAGCTTTCTTGATAAATAAAATTGCTTTTAAATTCCTCAAAACTTGCGTGCAGCCTATATCACAACTATCAATACACGTGCATTTTGAAAAACAATATGTGTAAAAAATTTTAAAGCAAAAATTGAACGTGTAGCTGCAGTAAAATATTGGCAACACTAGTTTTACTCATTTTAATGAAACTTCGATAAACTTCGATACAGTTATAATGGTTTTCGTGCAGACTCCAACTGCGGTAGCTTCAAAACCGTCTTGATTTATATATTTATCCCCCATTTCAAAGTTTACTTCAGCTAAAGAATTCCTTTGAATTTATTGCTCTATTCTACAGAACTCTATGTATATATAAATTTTTATATAAATCATTATTCAGTTCGTAAAATGTATGCTGTTTTAAAGAAAAAAATTGTATTGTAATGCAGTCTTAAGGCGCAAGAAAGATATGTCGAACAAAATTGAACTTTGCCGTCCAACCGCGTGTGACAGTATCACCACATTAAATCAATTGTTGTACATCAAATATTTTATATGAGTTAATACTTACGCCACCCGTTGCCGCCTGCTATCGCACCATTATAATTTACTGCACGTGAAATTTCTCAAACGAAATAACGAATATTGTTGTACATTTTTCAGAGATTTCAACGGATTAACAGACTTAATGTTATAAAAAAAAATTTGTATTTATGAAATGTCATGAAATCCTTTCTTTGTGTAAATAAAACACATTTCCAACTTAGTTCCCTCAGATATTGTAATTTCATTCATTTTTACTTTTATTCAGCTCTAAGTAAATCCCTCTCATTTTTGCTGGAATTATTTCAAAAGAATTTATGAAAAGTTTGTATAAATTTTTTTGGGAAGAATTTCTTAACGTCATATACGTTATAAGAGACACAAAGAATAAAGTTTTTTACCTGAAATCTTTTACCAGCAAAGGAAATTTAGTAAAGTCATTTATGCATATGATCGTTATTTGAAGTGAACTTTATGTGCAGTTAATAAAGAGCGCTTTATTTCGCTTTACGAAAATAATTCTCTATAGATTTACAAATTTTTTCTTCTTTTATTCTTTATAAGTATATTAAAAAAACTGCGTTGGAAAAAATCATTCACATTATACGGGGTAATTTTTTTTATTTGATTTTCCAATTAAAAAAAAAATTTGTGACATGTGGAAATGCTTAAATACTCAATAAGCTGTGCCATTTCACCATGAATTTTATTATGAAATTAGTGCTGTGTGAGGAATATGTTTCAGAAATTACTTTCATTTTATGGTCTTAATAAATAGACTATTCAAGCTGTTGTGACTAAAATCGCACCATTTTCACTTTATTGGACACTAATCCATCAACTGGTATGCCAAGAGCCCGTACCGAGGAAAATATTGCTGTTTTTTTTTTTTTTTTTTTTTTGTCTTGGACCGGCACTCAGGGGATGACCCCTACACATGCGATGCATTGTGCTGGAACTAGGAAATTAAGTTATGGGAAGGAGGATAGAGGGAGTAGTGTTTATTGACATTTGATTTAAATCTTCCCATGCTAAAAGTGACAGGAAACACCTCTGCGGGTAGTCTATTCCACATACGTGCCGTTCGGCCAAAAAACGAATTTTCCCTGTAATGCGTAGTGCGAGTCGCCCTCAAATCGACCACAAATGGATGCGCTCTTAATGATGATCGCGTCGTGCGCGCGAATAACCGGGTTTCCGGAACAAGTTCCCTGATTTCATTAGAACACATCCCATTATAGTAACGATAGAACAACGAAACGCACCCCACGTTGCGACGATGCTCAAGAGAGTCAATAGAGTTGGCTACCCTACTGTTTCCTATGAGTTTCTTCGCCCTTTCTTGTACACGGTCGAGTAACTTCAAAATAGTCTTTGTAGCACCGGCCCACACATGAGAGTTGTATTCCATTTTCGGTCGGATGTAGGCGGTATAAATAGTGAGGAGATCAGATGGGGTGAAGTATGTCTTACACCACCTTAAAAAGCCTAGGCACTTGAATGGTTCCTTTGAGACCTGAAAAATGTGCTCAGTCCATCGGACATCACACTGAATTTTCATGCCAAGAACATCAAGAGCTTCTGATTCCTCAATGTTTATGCCACCCATTTTTACAGATGAGGCAGCGTGATCGTGCATACGGCGGTGTGTTAGCATGCAGCATGGGGTCTTTTGGGAATTGAAATCGACCCTGTTCGCGTGACCCCATTCCAATATTCTCGTGAGGTCACCTGTTAGCGCATCATTCATATTCTGCCGCGTCGCCGCGATCATAGTTGATGTCGGCCTACGATCGAATGAATATGAATGGCAGATGCTGCTGTCATCTGCGAAAGAGTAGGTAGGGTTTGAAGTATGACATAGGAGGTCATTAAGAAAAATAAGAAATAGGGTAGGAGAAAGAATGGAGCCTTGTGGTACCCCTGAATTGATCTTGAACTCGTTTGATGAGATCCCGTCTATAACAACTCTTATAGCGCGATCCCTGAGAAAGCTCGATATAAATCGAGAGAAGATATCACCGACACCAAAAGCAATAAGTTTGGACAAGAGTGCTCCATGCCACACTCTGTCGAATGCTTTTGAAATATCTAAAGCCACTACCTTACTTTCGCCAAAATGGTGGATGGATCGACACCATTTTTCCGAGAGGAAGGCTAATAAATCACCCGTGGAACGTCCTCCACGGAAGCCATATTGCCGGTCGTTAAGTAAGCTATTGGACTCCAGATATTTCATAAGATGGAAATTTAGCATACTCTCCATTACTTTAGAAATGGTAGAGCATATTGCGATTGGGCGATAATTTTCAGGGTTGCTTGCCTCTCCCTTCTTGGGGATCGGCGTAACATTTGCAACTTTCCAGCACGACGGAAATTCACCTGCATGATAGAGGGTGCTGAAAAGGATTGCCAGAGGACGCGATAACGTCGAAGAGCACTGCTTCAAGACCAGTGCCGGAATTCCATCCGGGCCAGGAGACTTATTTATGTTGATGTCCGATAAAACCCTTTTAACTGCACGAGCCCGAAAGTATATCTTTGGCATAGTTACGGATACACGCTCGGATGCGGGCAGTGGTTGATTGCTTTCCGGCAGGTGAGAATTACCTGCAAACATTTCAGCTAGGAGGTTAGCTTTATCAACCGGGTCTGTGAATATTTGATCAGCCTTTAAAAGAGACGGGATAGAAGAACTAGCATTTCCCTTAACTCTTTTAACGAATGACCAAAAGCTTTTACTTCCCCGTGGGGCAGTAAGAACTTTAGCGCGAAGACTCTGCTCGTACAAAGCTTTTGCACGTCTTAGCACTTTGGCACACGAAGTTCTCGCCCTTTTGCGCATCATATCAGTATCTTTTTTTTTTGTTTTTTTTATCTGGGACCAGCACTCAGGAGATGACTCCTATACATGCGAAGCATTGTGCTGGAACTATAGGAAAGGGATTGTAGGAGAAACGACAGGAGGTGAAGCTTAATTAATTATTGTACAGCTCTGCTTTCGCACGTTCTTTGTTTATTCTTTTAGCAGTGTTGAAGCTTCGGTTCAGTAGCCATTTTTATTATTGTTTTACTTCGCCGGTGCTACACAATACCGACGAAGGAGGGCGTTCTGATGCGATTGTGGATTGCTATCAGCTGAAGCCGGTATTGTTCAGTGACCAGTGACTATGCCTTCGCCACTGAAACCTTCCGTTTTTATTATTCCGCCAGACACTAAATGCTTCCTCTCTGGATCTGACTGCAAGTCTGCACGTCTGATTAAACCAAGACTTTGGTCTAGGCCTAATCGAAATTTGCTTCGATGGTATGAACGTTTTCATACCAAGCATTATTATGTTTTGGACCATTTTAGCCATGGCATTGACATCATTGTCTAGGAAGCAGAGCCTCCAATTGAAATGCCGAAAGAAATCGTTGAGCTCAGCCCAACGTGCCTTTTCGTAAATATATTTCAAAAGTTTCATAGCTGGCGGTGAAACGCCTCGAAGTTCCGCAAACGAAAAGGAGGCAGAAATGGTGCAATGATCCGAATTACCGAGAGGTGCGCTAATGTTCATTTCATACTTTTCAGGGTGTGAAGTGAGAAATAGGTCGAGGGTGTTGTGTTGGTGCCCGTCAACACATGAAATATGTGTTGGTTCATTCACTAATTGCGCAAGGTGATTGTGCGCTGCGAATAGCTCAGCATATTGGCCTTCTGGAGTTGTATTGCTCGAATGGCGGAGCCACGATAAATTATGGACATTGAAATAACCAGCAATAACGATTTCACTGTTCGGGCAATTTTCGAGGATCCCCGATATATTGTCGGAAAGGGCATCGAAGTTCAGTGTAGTCTTCTCCCTTTCCGTGTGTGGGCTTCTGTAAAGAAACCCGAAATGCAGAAGATGTGCCCTGATTTTGAATTTAACCCAAAGACAGCTAAATTCGGGATCATGCGTGTCTAAAGATTGCTGGCACTGGTACACAACTTCATTGCGTATATAAATTGCAAGGCCCCTGTGAAGATAGAAAAGAGATAGGAGGCGATACCCAGGTATGTGAAAATCCTGTGGGTCAGCATCCTCAGACACCTGGGTTTCACTTAAGGCGAAAACATCCGGCCGATGGAGACAAACGTGAACATAGACAGAGAAGAAATTTGCCCTTAGACCACGTATGTTGCAGAAGTCAATTCTAAATTGGCCTGTCATGATTAACGCGAGAAAACCTAAATGAAATGTCTATCTTTTGTATTGAAGTTGCCACTGAGCTAATCGCTGCTTGAACGACTGCCGGTGATCAGTGTTACTCCTTCATCACCAAACAGTCTAGCAGTAACCAACACAATGGCACCAACAATGCAAAAGATTTAGTCGGGTATTGTAAAGGGAATTAGCACAATGCCACGAAAAAAGGCCATGAAAGACCTCATCCGGTCACCGTGACCCGAAGTGACAGCACTGGTTGGTAGTGTCAGCACTGATGTATTTTAAATGTCGTTCCGTCACTGGTAACGGGGCTTTTCCTTTTCTTATATTTGTTTTTTGTGTAAGTTGTTGTTGTTCATTCGTGTATATGTTTGGAATACTTTATTTTTGTTTTGTTTCCAAATTTTTTCACTGTTTAATTGTTATAGTTTTTTTATTTTATTTTCAGTTTATTGTGTTTGTTAACTTTTCGTGTAAGTGAATTTTTTCAGTTGTTTATGTTTATTGTGTTTTTCTATTTATCACGATCTTGTTTATTAATTTTTTGGCACTTGTCTGTTTTATTTTTAATGTGAATAATAAATTCAATTCCCGTTTCAATTTTATTTATTTGGACCAAAAGAAGACGCGTGTCTACCAGACGAACGACTAAACACTACTCAGTTGTATCAGCCAGTGTCAATGTAGATGGCGCAACGTTACAGTCAATGAGCTAAGATACCGTGCGATGACTATCGAATATTTTACCTTAAATGGAAGAATTTGACACGTGGTTTCAACAAGAGGGTGCCACATGACACATGGAACGCGATTCCATGAATCTATTGAGAGGCGGGTTTGGCGAACAATCAATTTCACGTTTTGGAGCAGTCCCACCAGATTATTTTATGTAGGGATACGTGAATTTTCTCGTATACAGGTACAAGCCAGCCACAATTCCAGCCCTGGAAGACTAAATTATAGTTGCCATTGAAGAGATTTTAGCCGAAATGTCAAAGTATGCCAAAATTAGAGCTTATGAACGCCTATGGCGTAGCAGCGTGAAATAATTAAATGAAATAATCTTTAAAAAGTAAATGACAGGCTCTAATTTATCGGCCTAAATACATACCCCAAATACATAGCGCAAATATTCTGTTTTTTTTTTTAATTTTTAAAACACAATTGGTTAAAAAAATCACCCTTTATGTACGCAGTTTTTCATTCATTTACGTGTAATAAGGTAATACCTTAATCGTAAGGAACACTGTAATACTGTAATTAAATAAATATAATTATTTTATAAATTTAATTATTCTTAATACTTTTTTTTTTTTTTATTAAAAAAAAAAACTTCCTGAAGATGTTAACCGAAGGTTAACGAAATATCGAAGAGAGAATAAATAAAAAGAGAAAAAACCTTAAAGCTTAAAAAAATAGATTGTTAAAATAAATTTAATTAAATTAAATATCGATGCTGTCAAAATATAAATATGAAAAACAATATAAATGTGAGGTAAACTTGAAAAGTGCTATTTTTTAAGTTCATTCTATATATCCAAATGGAGAATATTTAAATTATTAAAAGCTAATTATTTATCGTTTTATTTATACTATATTAAATTGGAATGTCAAAGACCTACTTCCACAAATACGCCGACTATATTAGAGAAAAATACTTTTGCTGCATTATATTTCTCTGTTTCATTTAATTTCATTTGTGCATAAACAGGCGTGTATATTCCTTTTTTTTCTTTTTTTTGCTTGCAGCTAAGGCGAACTGTGCTTTTTTTAATGATGTTACTGATAATTTGATAGCCGTATTACTTCCAAGGTAATTTAAATAAAATATAAGATTGTGAATATTTTTCTCAAATTGCTGCAGTAGTACGGAGGTAAAAGAGTTACAAAAAATGTGTTTGTCTACTAATTATATAGATTACTTGATAGTAGCATACCAATGCTCCTGTAGCGAAGAAGTGTAACTTTCAAAATATCGGAGCAAATATTTATGGTAAAGACGGCATTGAAAATGTCAAAAAGTAATCCCATTTCCAAAATGTAATTTTTGGCCCACTTTTCAGTGGGATTTCTTAATGGTGGCATGAATTCCACAGAATTGTGCGGTTGCCCGTTTTGAGAATTTGTGAAGTAGGGTAGGGCTGCGACTTCCTTTTAAAGGTAAATGAAAACCATTTTATTTACTATTTTACTTCAAAGACGACTTATTGCTCAAATAATTATGAAGGAGGGCGCTGTTAGCATGAATGCAATGGAAAACAAATTTGGTTTGACTGGGTTTTGAACAATGCATCGATCATAGCATAGGACGTATAGTCAAATGGTAAACTACTAAGCCTACAACAAATTCTAAGAAGTTATGAGACTCAGTACGTATGAGTAATATCGATATTTAGGCAGTTTTATCATCCTGCATACTCTTGTATTTTTTATTTAAAATTTTTTTTATTTTTTTTTAAATATAATATTAGCTTTGTATGATCTAAATTTTAATTATGAAAAATAATATCAGAGAGATGACCACCATTTTCATCGATGCACAATTGGGCTGTTAAACAGGCGTTTTGCATAACTGCACGCAAAGTTTCAGGCTTTATTGCCCTGATCTCAGCTTCAGCTGCTCTATAGTTTGGGGCTTGTTAACATACCCACGTTCTTTGAGATAAACCAATAGAAATAATCAGGGGCAGTTAAGTCTGGTGAACATACTGGCCAATTGAATCCAGAATTTCTTGAGATAATTGCGTTTGCCAAATTCGTCTTTAATGGTAGTCAACTGGCAAAAGTTGTTAGGCCAATTGGACCTTGTATGGATGAATGTGCAAATGACGTGATAAAATGCATCCAAGTGATGTTCTAGAGATGCTCAGTTATTCAGAACTTGAAGTTTCTGGATATTCTTTAACACTGTCCCGTACACGATCAATATTCACTTGGTTCTATACTATTGTCGGTCTTCCTGATCATGGCAAGTCTGACACTCCACCTTGTTGTCGGAACGAACCAATTAAATGATTAATTGCGGTTTCGTTGCGCACATATCTGGAGTTGGAATAATTTCGATATGCTCGTGGCGTCAGTGAAATTGAATGCCCATTGCAAAAGTAAAATTCTATCACTTTGGTTCGTTGCTTGGTCGGTAAATTTTGCATGGTGGTATAACACGGTTGGAAGAGTAAAATCTAAAGAAAAAAATTAAAAAAATAATAATAAACAAAAAAGTTTTAATTTTTACACGCTGACGTGACTTTTGGCCCACCCGATACTACCAGCCGTGCAATTAAAAGATTTCCAAAGATGTAAAACTGTTGCATACTTATTTGGTAAATTTTATGCAGTTGTAATGACTCAGTACGTATGAGTAACATTGTTCGACGATGTTACGTATATTTGAATAGCTGAATATTTGCCAATTTCATGATTTTCTTATTTGCATTCGCCAAATTCAAGCAAACATTTTTCGAATTGTTCAAAAACAAAATACAGAATGTGGAAAAAATATATAATATGAAAAAAAGTTAAATTTTAATTAATTATTATTTGAAAAAAAAAATTCTTTCTTTGAATGAAGTGAAAAAAAAAATTAATTATATTACTGCTTAAATATAGTTTATTTTAAGAACAAAAATATATACCATAATAGCTAATTGAAAATTAAGAAGAGTATATATAAATTAATATTATAATTAAATAAGAAAGTCTCGGCAACGCATTGTTTTCGAGTTAATGACTTCTGAAATTTTCATATAAAATGCGATATGGTCAATATTGGTACCATACGATAGATCCTTCTATATATATATATATTGTTTGAATTTTTTTAATATATTTTTAGTTTATAAAATTAGCAGCACTGAAACGTAACAATAAGAAAATCCCTTTAAACTTGCCGCTACATTCTGTACTAGTTTTGAGATAAAATAATTTAGTGTGTAACTGAAAGAGCACATCAAGATGGCTAATCAAATAATATACCATGGATTTCGAATGAAGGAGAAAACAAGTATCTAAAAGTTTGTTTTGTAAGAAAAAAAATCTTTCTAAAAGTACTAGTAATTAAATTTAGCTGAAGTTTGCTACAGCGAAATTTAATTAACGCAACTAATTGAGCTCGATTAATTATACAGTTTTTATCCCTCAGGCAAAACTTTGTAATTTATTGACTGCATTTACGTTTTCTTATACTTCCAACTGGCGTTGCTGCAGCAGATTGAACATTGTCTTGTAATTAAATTTAAATTGAAATTTAATTACCATTTGTTGTTTTCATAATATGCGAAATAAATCTCTTATTGGTATACCAGTCAATAAATCGTAACTGCTTATTAATAGGACCGATTCTTGTCATGTTTTCTTAATATTTGCATTAGAATTAAAAATGCTTATGAGATCTATAACACATTGATATTTTCGTAAATGCTCTTTAATTGTCGCTCCTCATAATTGAAGGCACCACAACTGAAAAAGAAAACATATTTAAATTAGTGAAATATTATTTTGCTTTCCATAACAAATGTATTCACAAGTTTATTTTGACTCTAATATACATCTATCAATAGAGCACTTAAGTTTTTGATCTTTCGAGGGTTTAATTTTAAAAGTAGTAGTCATAAAATTACAATGTTTCTTGTTCTGCTAATTCAGCCCTTATTACGTCCTTAACACATTTTCGTAAGGCAAATAGAATAAATCTTGTGTAGTAAAGGAAAACTCATTGATATTGTCCCATGATTAAGTAAGTTAAATGCTACTGAAAATGACATTAATAGCATTGTCGGACACTAGGAGAGAAAAGCTATAAAATATAATAGTATAAAAACCCTCACTAAACTAAAAGAAAAGTTTATGCACTTTTAAGTTTTAGGTTTCTCCTAAAAGGTACTTTTTTTCTACTTTATTTACTTTAACTTCTGCAAACTTTTTATATTTTAATACCCACTCTTGCTTCAACTTTACCAAACAAGCAAAGAACCAGACAACCATCCATTGAGGGATACATAACCCAGCAAAATATTACAGAAATTATGCCGGCATCATACGTCAGACTAAAAGTCTATGTGGAGATATACATATTTACCAGGAATGGAAAAATTCTTTTTTTGTTATTTCCTTTCAATATATAGTCTACTAGTGCTTGACATTCCACACAAGCAATATTTAAATATAAATTGTTAAGACTGCACAACAAAAAGACATTTTTTTTTTTAAATAACAATATTTTGTCAATTAATGTTAGTAGGGGGCCATAAAAAAATTATACGTGTACCGACGTTTATAAAATTTTCATCTCTAACTCGTTTTATGGCCGTTCTAAAGTTTCATATTTGCATATTAAAATCACATAGAAAATAGTGTCATTGTTACGTTTTTAGTATACGATGTCTTCAACAGTAGGAGTATAATGATTATTACGATTATTAAAATATGAGTACGATGAGTACTTCCCACTTTAAAGTATGAATGCACAGTATACACATTATGAGCCATGATTTAACTCTACTCACTTTTTCATTACTCATTGCTGACATCTGCATTTTCATTGCCATTTTAATGCAATATGCTAAAGTAAAATTCGCAACTTTGAACGTAGGACAAGGTCGTCATCAGGCGCACATTTATTTTTAGACGACTTTCCACCGAATCACACTATGTTAAACGAAGAAAATTGTTTCTTATTCCAACCGTTAGTAAATATGTGGAATAAACTGCCTGCCGAAGTATTACCTGTCACCTGCAATGTTGAAATATTTCACGGCAAATGACTACAATCGCTGGTCCCTCTCACCAACTTTTTTTCTTTTCTTAGTTCATTTCATAACTTGGGGCTTCGTTTCACTAGTGAAAGAAACAAAAAATTCTGCAAAGCATCAACAAATTGTTGAAGTATAGAATTTAAAAATTTTCATCACTTTAATGTGATTGGATAGTTGTTTTCAATTGCTACTATATGACTAAAGCAAATATGCTATCTGCAATTCCCTGAATTCAAAACAGAATTTTGCTGGGATGGGATATTCAAAGGATTTCAGCAACTTTTATGCTTTTCTTTCATTTCTGTTAATTCTTGTTTCTTTAGATATTATTATGCACGGCGAACAGTAACTGAATAGATGATAACATGAAAATATTCAGCAAAAATTATTTAAATTTGAAAAGAAATTTTATTTTTTTTTGTTGTTATTTTGCAAATTATATTAGCGATTTTAGACTTTGATTTATTAGAACTTTCGTAAGATTTTCCTAAGGGTTTTACTGATCAAAGCAGATGGTGAATTTATTTCTAAAAGGATTTTTTCAAATAATTTTTTGTAGATTTTATATTTATTGATGCAATGATGTTTAAGGTGTATTTAATAGAGTAATAAATTTTAGCAATCTTTACTTTATAAAAATGTGTTTTTTTTTTGTATTTTTTGTAATTTTTTGTAATTTTTAATTTATATAGTTCTTTATTTAAAATCCGACATACATAAATAAATAAATAAACAACTGGTGCCAAGTTAATTTGTAAAGCTAAAATTTACCATCTCTAATTTCAGTTAAATTAATCGATGTCACTCATTGGTTTTATCTCATGTGCATTTTGCAGCCTCTTCTTTTTTATTTCATTTCCATTAATTTTTTTTTTTTTAGTTTTCTGTTGTCAATGGAAATATTTGTATATGTGGTTTTAACAATAAATATATTTAAAATCATCTTGTGACATTTTCCTTTTTTTTAATGGACAAAAAGCAAAATTACAATCAGTTGCAGCAAAAACCCAAGCGCCATATTTCTGTGTTGTCCTTAGTTATTAAAATTAATTTAATAATTTGTTCTCAAATATATTAAATATTACTAAAAAATATTAATCTTTTCTATTGGCTTTTAAAATTATGTACAACAGTAATTTTTACTGTTACATTTCCGGTTCAAAATCTATTGCGTTCACTATTCAGAAATTATATTAAAAAACCACAAGTATGCTGTGATGTATAACTCTGAACGCAAACTCTCCTAGACCAAATTTAATTATAATAACGAATTATTTTATTTATTTTAAACAAAAATAACAATCTTATTAAATCAAGTGTCAAACGCATATTTTGAAAATCGTAGAATTTTAAACACAATAAAAATCTGTCGGTTATACTACGATAAACAGAACTATTTTAATGCAAAAAGTAAAGATTTTAAATTAAATTTAGATTTATCACTCATAAAACGCTAGAATATTGTTCTTGTAATAGAACTGTCACGGCAATTCACTTAAATGAGACATTGTGACAAAGACTACAAGCAAGTGATTACATTTTTTGAGGGGATAACACATGCGATGCATTGTACTAGGCCTAGACGAAAGGTGTAGCGATAGAAATGAGATCTTATAAAGGGATAAATAGAAGAAAACTTCACTATATTACAACTCTGCTTTTGCAGTAGTTGTAATTGAAAAATACAGTGAACTCGCGATAATATGGCATAATTAACACGATGGCACGATGGATGGTAGTCTGCACGTTGACTACAAAACCAAAAACAAATTTGAGTTCAACCCCAATTTCAGACTGAAATTATAAAAAAAAACATCTCGCTTGTTTCTGGTGTGCATTAGTGTTTCAGTTGTTGTCGGACGGTTTCAGTATCGAAGGCATAGTCACTGGTCACTGAACAATACCGGCTTCAGCTGATAGCAAATCACAATCATATCAGAACGCCCTCCTTCGTCGGTATTATGTAGCACCGGCGAAGTAAAATAATAATAAAAAAATGGCTACTAAACCAAAACTTCAGCACTGCTACGAGTATAAACAAAGAACGTGCAAAAGCAGAGCTGTAAAATAATTAATTAAGCTTCACCTCCTGCCGTTTCTCCTACTATCCCTTTCCTATAGTTCCAGCACAATGCTTCGCATGTGTAGGTTCATTTCTGAGAGATTGCTAATATTTTCCAATGGCATATATTTACTTTTTAAAAATGTTTACCCATAAAAATTCATGATTCTTATGTTTAATTTTTGCTGTTTCTTTTGTGTATATGTAAATAATTTTGATTGACAAGCGCAGACACTTTAAAGGCAAACAGCAAGGGAAATACCGAAATTATTATTCACTTCCCTCTTGATAAACTATCTAGATAAAAACGGCGAAAAATATTGTTGTTCATATTTTAGAGTGATTAAAGGAAGGAAATAGGTGTTCTTATTTCCAGGTGTTCGTATTATCGCCAGTACACTGTAATGTTAAAATAAAATAAAATAAAATAAAGGAAATCAATTAACACATACAAATATTTCTATTGTGTTTCTTCTTTTTAATTTGTATCTTGTAGGCAACAGCATATTACTACATGACAAATTGCTATACATTCGAATATTTTAAAATATTGATGAACTCTTTAGGATTACAACAATTTTTTCGTATACTGTTAAGTAAATAAAAATTATTCACTTTTCGGAAAAATTTCAATAAAAATTGAGGCATTTCAATTGCATTTATGGCTCAATTGTTTTGCAATTTCTCTTACATACATATTTTATGACAAGTTAATTGCAAATAATTTCTGACAGAATATTCGAAATATAAATTTTTTTTATTATTATGTTTAAATAAATATTTGCATTTCATTGCTTTAACCACCAGTGGTAAAATATTTTATCAATAAATATTTATACGTAATAATTACGTATTAATTTGTAATACAAAATTTTTAAAGCACATATTGACAGTAACGCTAAAAATGGAAATTATAACCACATTAATATGCAAACAAAATATATTTGTATATTTTTTATAAATTGGAAAAAAATCAAGACAATCCTTAACTATTTATATCAGTAGGAACCTTAAATGGGCCCATATTATAAGATCTAAATCTAGAACAAAATACTGTTCGAGGTGGACTTGCAAAATTGGTCGTTTGTTACAAGTATATCGTACGGCTCCGTGAAATAACTACCAGTTGAAATGAGTGCCAGTGCAATAACTTCCAATGAAATAAATCCCAAAATAAATGTCCCACACTGAAGAAATGAAATAAATTTCAAATAAAATGTAATGTACCCAAAATAGAAATGAAATACATCCCAAAATCGGAACACTTAACAGAAATAAAATAATACCCAAAGAGAAAGTTGGAACCCTCTATAAGAAATTAAAATAAAATCTTACCAAAGTGCACAAACAAACAAAAGGTTCCCTGCCTGGCTCCTTTTGGCAGGGCTCGAAGATTTTCTCCTCCATTAAATACCTCTCATATGACATTCTTTTGGGACTTATTTCATTTGCGAGGAATTTTAGTATCAAATAAATTCCAGGCAAAAAATTACATAATTCCAAAAAAAATTAAGTAAATCCCATATGTGTGGGAGTTATTGCATAATAAAATAACTCCCACATTAATGTGAAAATTTTTTTCCTTGGGACTTATTTTACATGGGAGTTATTGCAACCCGCCATTATACGCCGCCTTCTGTACTATCGTCTTTGATGTTAAACACAACTATATAAATTCGAAGCTATATATTTATAGCTATGCCGCTGGTTGCATAAATGGGCGGAACACTTTATTTAAAACTGTCAGTGCTACTCACCCTACTTTCTCTGAACTGGTCGTACTTAGAAAAGAAACCTAACCTATGGATATATTTGTTTATTTATATATATATTATATTTGTTTTCATATATATGTTTTAAATTTCATCAAAATCGGAATGCAGTTTGAATGAACGTTATGTAATCAAAGTCCGTTGTATATCTTTCCTAAAGAATTAAAAATATCGAATAGGTGGTTCTGAATATTATTTATTATTGGAAAATTGGGTTTTGTTTTCCTGAAGAAGCTACACAAAGGAGTAGCGAAATATCGAATTGGAATAAATATTAAATATATTGAAAAGACCTTAAGCTTGAATAATTAGTGTTATTAATATAAAAATAGGTCAAAAAATTATAAAAATAATTATTTATTATACATATACCCCTTTATAAACATATAAAAATACAAAAAATATTTATTTATAACCTAACAAAAAATATTAATGTCATTCCTTAGGAGGGCGGCGATGGTCGAAGTAGTCTGCACGTGATGTACAAATCGAAAAATTTATCCTGCGTTCAGCCCCAGTTTCAAAATCATAAAAACATCTCGCGTTCTTTCTGATGTGTATTTGTGTGTGACTTTGTGTCAGTTGTTGTAGGAGAGTTTCATTGGCGAAGACATAGTCACTGGTCACTGAACAGTAACGACTTCATATGTATCCAATCCACAGACACATCAGAGTGCCCTCCGTCGTCGGTTTTGTGTAGCACCGGCGAAATAAAATAATTACTAAAAATGGCTACTAAAACGAAGCTTCAAAATTTAATAGGTCTCTTGACATCAGAGACGCTACAATTTTACTATAAGATAGTGAAGCGTCATCTCCTATCATTTCATTTACTATCCCTTTCCTCTAGTTCCAGCACAATGCACCGTATGTGTAGGGGTTATCTCCTTAGTGCTGGTCAAAAAAAAAACTACTTTCGATGTACTTCTGAAATATCAGTAACTGTGTGTTTTCGACTTCTCCGTCAATTTAATTTAATTAAATTAAAATTTGGAAAAAAAAACATAGAAAAAGACTTCTCCGTCAAAATATCCGTAAAAGTAGTTAGAAAGTGATTTAATTCTGCAAAATTCCTTTATGTTTGCTTATTTATATATTTGACATTATTTATTTATTATTTATTTAATCCTAAAACATACAAAGTAATAAAAATGAAAATTCATTTGCATTCTGATAAAATGAATTAATTTTATGAGTATATTGTTTTGCTGAATTCATTGATTATATTTATGTACATATTTTGTATTACTTGTTTTTAATTTAATTTAGTTTAAAAATAAATAAATAAATGGAATTAAATTAAAATGTTTGTAGAATTAGAAATATTAATCACATTAAAATATTAAAGAAGTAGATTTAAACTTGAAAAATATTCTCCACAGGAAGCTACGAGCTACAGAGACTATAAATGTAGTCGGGTGCATTCGTTACCTGAAGTTGGCTACTAAATTATTTTGAAAGTGGCAACTGCACCATTCTTTTTGCTCCAAATTCTTGTAGTCTGAGTGTCGCAGATTATATACAATTTTCTTGTTGCGCTCTTCCTCAATTAGAACTTCATGTATTTCACCTGAAATACATATACTATTTAATAGCAAAAATAACAATAAATTACTTACCAATTACAATAAAGAAACAAAAAAGAAACAATAAAAAAATATGAATAGATGTTTATTGTATAAGTAGTGATCCTTCTTTGAACTATTCATAGTAAAAATAAACCCAAGAAAACTCATTGAGGTAAGAATTGCAATTTAATATAAAATAGCAAACTGTAAATTCTTCATTCAAGCTATACATCATATCAAAAATACTTGACCTGATATATTTAGTAACTTAATGCATATTTCGCTCATTTACGTCAATAACGTCATAATTCAAAGTATAAAATTTTTTAGTTTAATGCAGAATAATTCTTCATATCGGCCTTTGTTTTGTATAAAAAATTCATACAAATTGCTTTAAAACTCACCTCGTGACGGAAGAACATTTTTTAATTTCCCATTAAGGTGCGTGGAAATTGAAAACTTTAACTACGTTTGTAGAAAACTAATTCTATTGAATTATGACGTCGTTGAAGTAAAAGAGCGATTTGTACTTTTTTAGAGAAAATTATGCGTCATCCCAAATTCTTTTATTTAATACTTTTTTTATATTTTAATTTTTTTTAGTCACTTTTCTTTTTATATTTTCAAAACTTGTTGTCGTCAAAATAATCTTTCTAATATAAACGTGTGTATTTTATTTCTGATATCTTGAAGTCGGTAGCTTTCTGTGGCGAATGTGTTTCATGATTTAATTCACATCACGAGCTTTACTTCGAATTCAATAAATCGACATCAAAAAAGAGAACTTCCGACAATGACAACTGTATGTAAAAAGAAGTAGAACTAATCCGATTTTGCACTAATTCCGGATAAATAACAAATTCAGGATCTTATTGACTTTTTGGCTGCACTTTTTTCACTGTGTAATATTTTATTAAACGTAGATTTAATTCTTCCCATTCTTAATTATCTTCGCTTTAACTGAACAAAACGCAATAGATGAGAACATAATAGTAAATCCGGAAACATTGTTATGGGTAATTGTATTAAAATGGAAATAAATTTAGAGAGATTTGCTATAAGAATCCCAAAAAGTATGAGAAAGCTGCAAAAACTGAAATTAACTCAAATAGGACAGGACATAAATTAGTTAAACATTTTACTTTGGACAAGAACTAAAGAAACTAATTCGCTATATGAACTTTTGCCAGAAAAGAAAGAAAATTAATATGTTGCTAAATATTGTTACATAATATGTATGTATATAAATGAGTACAAATGTGCGTATATGTATATGTTAATGTGAATAGACATTATGTGTACATATGTATACCAAATTTATAGAAATAAAGAACATGCCTTTTCGCAAACTAAACTGATTACCGTCAAACTAAATAACAGAAATAAAAACCAAGTGTTAGTAACAACAAGCCATTGTACTCAAATATGTTCATAATTCTGTAAAATATTTGTAATGCTAATTAGACATTCAGAAAATTATAGCCAGGCTTATAGGTTAATAAAGTTAACCACTTAATTAACATGATCTCAAATAGTAGCTTAATTAAACACTTCACTTATAATAAACCAAATCTGGGATATAGTTACTAGAACTGGATTATTAATACTTAAATATATAAAAATAGACATCTTTGTTTGTAGTTTTACTTTATAAAAAATTTGCCAATATAATCATGTTTTTATTTGTATTTTGTTTGAGCCGTTCAAAACAAAGTTATTATCAATATTATAATATTATATCATTATATTATTTGACTTTATTAATTTTATTTGACTTTTATTAAAAAATTTTTTATTTATATTTCTTTTTCAGCGATGGTCTTTTTTAAGAAAAGTTGTTTTAATTACACGGTGCGACAGTCCAAAAAACCTGGGACCGGATATTATTTTTCTTGTAGGCCTTGTCGAGTTAAAGAAGAATCCAATAGTGAAATATGCCGGACACCTCCAAAATCCGGATTTACGGTTAAAAAACCGGTTTTTTTACCTTTGCGCACTTATAACCCTGTAATTTTGTTGATAATAATCCGATTTTCAATTTCTTACAAGATTTCGAAAGAAGTGACTGAGATCTTTCGAATGATATATAATTTATCTAAGAAAACTTGAGAAATTTGGGTGTTATTGTCGAGCAAACACAAATTTTGTAGATTTTTCAAAAATTTTTCAACTGTGGTGACGTTTTTATACATTATAATGTAATAAACTATAATACTATTGAATTTATTTAAAAAGTACGTTTATTAACGATTACAACGCATATTTGGGGTTAAAAATAGATGTATAATTGACTGAGTTATTAAACTTTTCATGAAAATAAACGATTCGGTGCACGACTATCCCATTCACAAAGATAGCACGGATACTTTGTGTAACCACCTTGCGTACCAATTAAAATTGTCAAAACCTTTAAGTCAGCGACGACTTTCCATTTATGGGTGGTATAGCTAACAAACATTAGTATATTTTTCATCACTTCGTAAGTTTCTTTTGTATTAGTCCCATATGCGATTGGAACTGAAGGTAATTGATTTTGGTTATGCAATAAAACAGCTTTTAAGCCTAGATATTACATTACAAATCTTAATAAAAATAAAGTCATACATTTTTATAAGAAAACTTACTTTTACATGAACGATCAATGAAAAGTCGCCATTCTTCTGCATTATAATTGTGATTTAATGCCGAAAATAGTTTTGGTACATCAACGCAATACACGAGATCACTGTCATTGGAACTATTCTTAAAACTTTCTTCAAGTAACCAAGTCCGGTCACTCTTTCTACCAGATGTTATAACGAAATCTTTTTCCACCAAATTCCACTGCTTTAATCGCGAACCGAGGACTTCAGATTGCCGCTTTGACAAGTGTAAATCGCGAACAAGATCGTCGAAATCAGCTTTTGACAAAAAATGCAGCTCCGTTGTTGTAGATCTGGATGGAAGGAACTCTTCTTGTTCAAAATCTTTTTCTGTTACATCGTCTGATTTGCTGGTTGTCGGTAGATCATTACTTAGAGGTATTGGTTTTGTAACAGTTACAACATTTGCGTACTTAATGTTTTTGCGAGTTTTAAAACAGTGACCTACAAACATCGGTTTGACAAAAGTAGCAATCATTTGGTTTATGATATGGCTGATGATGCCAAATCATAGGCGTAGAAAAGGGCAAAACAAACGAAGGTTGAATTTTCTTTTTTTTTAATGTATTACAGCAATATTGACAAACAAACTTGAGTAAAGCTCTCATTACAAATATTTGTTGTAATTCTAAGTTGTGTTTAGGCTAACAGTGATTTGTAATTTTAGAGAAAGTGCATAAAAACAACACCAAAAACATTGTGCAGGCATTTTGTTAAAAATTTTGTTTTCATGAAAAGTTTAATAACTCAGTCAATTATTTATCTATTATTAACCCCAAATATGCGTTGTAATCGTTATTAAACGTACTTTTTAAATAAATTCAATAGTATTATAGTTTATTACAATATAATGTATAAAAACGTCACCAAAGTTGAAAAATTTTTGAAAAATCTACAAAATTTGTGTTTGCTCGACAATAACACCCAAATTTCTCAAGTTTTCTTAGATAAATTATATATCATTCGAAAGATCTCAATTACTTCTTTCCAAATCTAGTAAGAAATTGAAAAGCGGATTATCATCAACAAAATTACAGGCTTATAAGTGCGCAAAGGTAAAAAAAACCGGGTTTTTAACCGTAAATCCGGATTTTGGAGGTGTCCGGCATATTTCACTATTGGATTCTTCTTTAACTCGATAACACCTACAAGAAAAATAATATCCGGTCCCAGGTTTTTCTACTTCATTAAATTTTGTACCACTGTGTTATTTATTTTCAATATTTCGCTACCAAATAGGTAGCATCGTCGGGAAATAATAATTTATATTAACAAAAAATTGTTTTTTTTTCAGCCGATAGCAATCCACAATCACATCAGAACGCCCTACTTCGTCGGTAATGTGTAGCACCGGGGAAGTAAAATAATAATAAAAAAAAAAATTGCTACTTAACCGAAGCTTCAACACTGCTATAAACACAGAACGTGTAAAAAAGCTAAGGGGTGTAAAATAATTAATTAAGCTTCACCTCGTGCCGTTTCTCTAACTATCCCTTTCCCACAGTTCCAGCACAATGTGTAAAAAAGAAGAAAAAGAAAATATCTTTGAAAGGAAATGAAAAGTTTTTGTCATTTATATTAAAAATGTGTTCTATTCCAAATGTATAAATGTGTGTATATGTATACATAAATAAAGATGTTTTCAAAATTATTTTTTTTTGTGTATATATGTAAGTATACATGTATCTAAAATAACATATTTCTACAATGTAATAATAACATATAACTATAACAACAATAGAACATAATTATTAAAAATTATTTAATAAATGACCTATGACTATCTATTACTAACTCTATTATTTGCATAAAAATATATATTTAATTTATAATCTAAATCCAATTGCAATAATTAATTTCTTACTTAAAATTTAATAGCCTTCATTTGTATTTGTGTACTTATTGTCTTTTGTACAAGGTCAATGTAATATCTATTTGTGTTAAACGGGAAAATAATATGAAATTAAAGTCAATAATGCCTTTTATTTATTATTAAACCATTAAGCTATTCCCATAGGATCAATAATAAAGTTACGTTTACCAATGTGATTTATTACCTCCGCCACAAGTAAAGCATGGGTTTTGATATGCACACTTTCCATTGAAAGAAAACATAAACAAAACAAAATGTCGTCCATGAACATTATCAATTAACTGTGCAATGCAAGGAAGTAAATAAAACCAATATGTTTATTTTTTCTTTATGTTTTAAGGCCATTGTGCGTAAAATTTTATGAGGGCGTAATATTACCATGTATTATCAGTCGGTTTCCAAGACTGATAATTGATGCATTACTACTTTTTATAAGGCTTTTGTGATTCCTAAATTGATAGATTGCTAAAATAATTTTCACTATACCATAATAGAACGTATTAAGTTCCGCCCGCTCATATAAAATTATGTTTTTAAATATGCTTCCCAATGGTATTGTATATTTATTTCACTTCAACTAACAGTAAGAAAGTAAATACCTAATTTGTTATTTATGGCCGTTTTTGGTATTTTTCTGCATTAGCTAAAAATACAATATAAATATTTATTATTTTTTTATATTTTTTATATAACTAGGCAAATTCAAGACTATGGGATCCTTTTTATGCCCCCTTTTTGTAAACTGATTTTTGTTATTCTTATTCTTATTGGTAGAGCAGTAGTCAGCCGTCTATATTTCATTTAAAGGCCATACAATACTTGAGGAGTAAATAATTCTAGAAAATATTAATATTATACAGAGAAAAATTAAATAACATAGATACAGGGTGGCTGATTCAAGCCGATACCGAAAGAAAACTTGATAACTTTTCTTCTATCTAAGTAATCTGGAATTTTTTTTTTGGTTTTTGTAGATTGATTCTTAGATTTAACGAAAATGAAAAGTGGGACACTGGAAAGAACGGCAAGAATGCCGCTATCACTCATTGGCGTCCGTAGTTTTGGTTCAACTAACTAACAGGCTCATTTCAAGAAAGTCAACCTCCCGTTGTCGCCCAGATCGCCTGACGTAACTTCACCGGACTTTTTCTTGTATGGTTATTGTAAACAGGAAGTGTACAAATGGCAACAGACAAATGTGGAAGAACTAAAACAATCAATTCCAGCGATAATAGCTGCAGTTCCAGCGTTAACTTTGCGGGCAGTAATGAACAATTTTTTGCTAAGATGCCGCACCTACATCGATGAGCAGGGCGGGGATTTCAATTCGATTATCTTTAAGACTAATTCAATGTGCTTTCAAATGAAAAGAGATTGAAAATATTCCATGCATTGCAAAATAAGTTATTCCAGTTTCTTAATGAAGCAAAATTTATCAGCCACTCTGTATATGTATCTCACACACTCTTCTCTTTGTAAAGGACATTACTATATCAATATTAGATATTCTCTCCAGCAAATCCTTGAAAACAAATATCTTCTTTGTTGCCTTATTAACAAAAATGTTGAAGACAAATTCAACAAGATATTTGTGAACACATTTAACGAAGTTTATAGACAATTAGAACTTTTATCTGAGTTTTCCGTCTTATTCCTTCGTCGGTATTTGAGCAATAAAACGTCGGCGAAGTATAGTAAAAAATAAAACGGCTCTCCACTGCTTAAAAAGCAATGCGTCGAAATTAACATTAGAGACGCCGCAACTTTGCTTAATACTTAACAGGCAATTTTAACACCTGTTTATTTAGTACACTATCACCCTCTTTATATAAAGGGTGGTTAAATTTCAAGGGCCGATGTTGATTTTGAATAAAACACAAACTATTTAGGAAATTATTGTAATTTTATTTTATTATGATATATTGGTATTACTCAATTATGTATGGAACAAAATATCGGCCAAATGGGCGCCGCGACCACGGCGGCACACCTCCATCCGATGGTCCAAATTTTCGATGACCCTGAGGCATAATGGAGGTTCTATGCCGTTAATGTGCCGAATTATCTCATCCTTTAGCTCTTGAATTGTTGCTGGCTTATCGACGTACACCTCTTCTTTTAAATAACCCCAAAGAAAAAAGTCCAACGGTGTCAAATCACATGATCTTGGCGGCCAATTGACATCGCCATTACGTGAGATAACACGGCCATTGAATTTGTTGCGCAAAAGAGCCATTGTTTCGTTAGCTGTGTGGCAAGTGGCACCGTCCTGCTGAAACCACATATCGTCCACATCCATATCTTCCAATTCGGGCCATAAAAAGTTCGTTATCATCTCACGATAGCGAACACCATTCACAGTAACTGCCTGACCGGCCTCATTTTGGAAAAAATACGGCCCGATGATGCCGCCAGCCCATAAACCGCACCAAACAGTCACTCTTTGTGGGTGCATTGGTTTTTCGACAATCACTCTTGGATTCTCATTCGCCCAAATGCGGCAATTCTGTTTATTGACGAATCCACTGAGGTGAAAATGTGCCTCATCACTGAAGATGATTTTCTTCGAAAATTTATCATCCACTGTTGCCGTGGTCGCGGCGCCCATTTGGCCGATATTTTGTTCCATACATAATTGAGTAATACCAATATATCATAATAAAATAAAATTACAATAATTTCCTAAATAGTTTGTGTTTTATTCAAAATCAACATCGGCCCTTGAAATTTAACCACCCTTTAGTTAGAGTGTAATATATTGCATATGTAGGGCTTTCCCCTGAGCACTGTTGCAAGATAAAAAATATAGTCCTTATAAAACTGCAATTAGCATAACTCCATTCTCAACGAGATAGACGAAAAAGTCTTGAATATAATCGGTCAACTGTTGGTTGGACATGAAGAAAATGTATTTTGAATAATTGTCGATTTTAAGCTGCAAGAAATCGTAGCTTGTGTGCACTTAAGATAAATAAATTTGTCAATTTTAAATAAGCTAAAGATCGAGAACATACAGGCAGGCATATAATATGTGGTATTTGGTAAGAAATAAACTAAATCGAAGACAAAAATTGTAAATAACACTGACAAACACTAGCAGAACAGAACAACTTGCTGTTTACGAAGGGTTCTTATTCAGGGTTCATATTTAGTGTTCTTCGTGGTTTTGTCCACTGTGTATGGTTATCAGTCGTTATAAGTTATTAGCTTTATATATTTATTTTGTTTCGTTAATAGAATAAAAGAATTTATGGTAATTTTTTCACAAATTTCTTTAAGGATTTATTTGAGCTGTGTTCAATATTCTGTTCTATTTCTACTATTTAGACCACGTCATTATACTCTTGGAAAGAGTTGTTTTGTGTTGTAATATTTTTTTTTCTCTTTTATTTTTTTATTAAACATAACAGAAATATTTCATAAAATTCCAAATATGTAATTCCATCACACATTGTTAATATTAATCAGTTGGTTTTAATTAGTAGTGGCTCATTTAAATCTCTTTTAAATTGTTGACTTTACTTGCTCTTTTGCCTGGTGCTTTGTGCAGTAAACGAAACTAATTGCTGCCATTGTCTAGAGTTTTTTTTTAATTACAAAATTAATTAGAATATTATTCAATACAATTGTTTTCGTGCATTATAATACTGAAGACAGCGCAAAAGTTTTGCGTTCGTGTTGGATTTTATAAAATGTTTTTATTGTCATTTAATTCTTTTTTATTTCTCTTTTATTTTGGTTTGCGTACTTTCAATTGAAAATTCTCAAGTCAGCCAATTTAACAATGAAATATAGTTTTAATTGTTCCTTACTTTTATAAGTTTAATTATGTGAGTTGTTTAAAGAAATTTCATTTCCTTAAAATCAGAATTAAAAAAGAGAGAAAAATGTGGCCATTGTATTGCCTTCACTGTAGGGGTTCTTCCAAGATTAGAAAGAAGCAGTAATATAAAATACGAAACCGGTTAAACAAAAAAACCATTTATATATCAAATTATTAAATAATAAAATTATTCTAGATGAAATGATAAGTAAATTGTTGCTGACAGGCTTTCTTAGTCACTAAATTAATTTGTTAAATTTAAATATTCACAGCTCAGAATAATAAACAGTAATAATAATAATTATTGAGGAATACGTCAAGTTCATGAAAAACTTATTTTTATAAACCCAATTTTAACACAAACCGCATTCTTTTTTCATTTAACAGTTTCCTTATTTTTTCATTTCCTTTGATTTTCTGGGTTTTAGTTGTTACACAGCTTTGGCAAATTATTAAAATGAAACCAGATATGAAGTCATGGTTTATTCAATTATTTACAGTTCGGTTAAGCAAAAATGGAAAATTACAAAAAATTTTTTTTCACTTATACGAGATTTGCAATTAAGAGAATTTCGGATAAGTGAAAACCGTTTTGGGGAAACGAATGTCTTACTTTTAAATTGATTGACATTTATTAAATTTGATATAAATACGGACTAGTAAGCGATAAAGAAAAAATTATGTGCACTAGCTTTTATTAAGCTACGATTACACCGTCTGACTTTTCTTCTGATATCAGTATGTAAAAGTGGAATATCGTGTCTTCAATTTTTCATTTTTGCTCATCTATTTGCATATATTATATACAATATAAATTTTAAATGTATTATTCTTAAAGTTAGCTATTGAAATCTCAGGCACTGTAGAATTAAACAGGAACAAAGTTTAAAACAGTAAAGATTAAAATACTGTTAAATACGATTAAAATGACTCCACAAAAAAATAATCCAGAAGCTTTAAATCGCACGCAAGGGGGCCAGTGAACAGGAGTACTTCTGGAATTAAAGTTGTCAGAAAACTAATTTCATCATAAATCAATTTTTATTTTTAAGTTTCACCATCTTTTTGGAACCAAATAATTTTAGTCGGTGTAATGGGGATTTGTTAAAGGATTGAGGATTGTCTTGGCTCTAAATTAGGCAATTTTTCGTATTGACGTAGTTATTTAACCAGAAATAAGCGTCATCAATAAACAGGATTCTTTGATAAAAATTCTCACCTACATTTTTCACGTAATCGAAGGGTAAAAGCCCAGAAGTTCAGAACTTCCCGCTACAGCAGCAATGGTCTCTTCGGTACTCACATTTCTTTATCTTGTTGATGGTTTTTGAATCGAGAAGAGTACAAATAAAAACGGATCTCCGGATGTTCCGGAGTTTAGCTCCTAGAAACATAAAAGTCCTAATATAACTTACATCCATGAATCTACCGATAACAAAAATTCTAAACTGTATTTTGCTAGTTTTGATGACATAAACTGGAGTTTACGAAGCAAGTAGTTCATTAAGGGTGACATTCTGATGGCAGTAGAATAACATCGGAAGAAATAGTTTTCAATGCTTCCACAGATCATGAATTTCATGGTACTACCCCTTAGTCTTTGGCGACTATGCATTTGTATTTGACTCGAAACGTTATGAAAACGGAGCACACATATAATTATATGCAACACATATAATAATCTAACAATCACTTATTCCGCTTAGATGGTGAAAAATTCTAGATATCACGAGCCATAATAATATTTATTAATTGCATCAATCAAATTCGAGAAAAACTATTTTCTCTCTACTCAAATTTTACACTTTTAATAAAATATGCATGAACCAAATGGTATCTTAATGTTTAATTCGTATATATTTGTTAATCTACCAGCAGAGTTAATTTCAATTACATCGTTTGATTTTTTTGCAATTTGGTTTTTCAGTGAAAAAAGTTTCGCGACATATATCGATGCCTAATCAGAAAAAGTATGACATTTCACCATGAATAGACTAACAAACGAAGAACGCTCACAAATCATTGAATTTTATTATCAACATTTGTCCTGTGTCAGTATTTCTCACTGAGAAATGTGTTTCGTAAAGTACATTCATTTAATGGTCATACTGTCCTAAATTCTGTAAAAAGTACAATAAATTTGGAGCACACGGATCGGCTACCTACGATATAGCTACGGCCAACATAAGTATACAAGAAAGAATCTTCAAAAAGTAAATGGAAGGTCCCAATAAACATGAATTTTTTTAATTTTTAAAACTCAAAGTGTTAAAAAATCAATAGGATAAAGTTAGATAAGCTTAGATCTGGACTCTTCTAGTTGTATTTAAATTGTGCCTGTTGAGGACTACCAAAAATTTTATATCAGTAAGTTCGGTGACATGTAGCACGATGGGGAATAAAGTTTCAACTGACATCTCCTACTGGTCCACTTTACATAAAGTATTACAAATCTTACCAGTCCTTAGGGCATAGGATCCAGCAAATAGACCAGTTTTGTGCCAGCTTCTGGCTCCATTGGGTTATAACACATAACTAAAATTTAGAATTACATTCACTATTGGAATTGAAAGGACAACATACCAGTGACAATTGTGATAAAGTTTTTTTTTATCTAAAAGTTTGTCAATTAGCTTCTTTAATTTATGGCGGATAAAAATATTGAAATGTCTTTTTGTAAATTTTTACTCGATTTTACTTCATATTATTTTAGTCTCGTCAAACAAGACACTGAACAATTAATTCTTCATACTGATTGTATCTCCTTTGTATTTTACTATTCCTTATAAAATGTCGTTGCAAAATAAAGTTTTTGCTAATTACGTTTTCATCTACTGTTGAAAAAGTTAACATGAATAGTTTCTTATAAGAAGAAAAAGTTTAATTTAATTTCAGAAATATTATCTTTGTAATTGTAACGTCAGAACAAAAGATTTTTAAACATCCTTTCACCACAATCAAAAGGGAAAAAATGTATTTCAAATAATAAGATTTGAAACTGCTCAAAATAAGTAAATTGAAAACTGATGATACTTTCTTCAAGACTTTAATTCATAAATTTAGAAAATAATATAATAAAGAATATAAATAAGTACTTTAAATTATGGATACTACGGCTAGATTTATCTTTTATAGTGTTTTGCTGTGAGTCGTTCTTAAGAATGTTAACGAGAGATATTTGCAAACTGATGATTTCATTTCCCTTGTTCTTCTCCAGCTCATACTCAGACGCAATTATATCCCTTATGGAACTATTCATTGTGATCGATATTTAACGTTACCAGTAGGACCAGCATTCTTTTAAAGAAGACAACTGGGCGAAGTGACGATACATGGAGACAGTAGTATTTAATGATTTGATTGTTTTCTCTAGCTGGTGGATTCTCTACCTGATAACACATAGAGACGGACCTCCGGCCTCGCTATCAGTAGCGTTACAAATCTAGAAACCGTCGCACTTATACTTGTTGCATTTCGATTGCCCAAAGATACCTTAAATTGTGGAATTAGAAGACTTTATAGTACACATTTTTATTGTTTTTCGCCGAAAATGTTCATTCTACAAAATTTTACTGTAATATTTTAAGCAGTTTTCTTCTTAAGATGTATATTAAGCGCTTCACTTCATGTTTTATAAAAAGTTTTCAAACAAACTTTCAATATATAAATCTAAAAGTTAAAAAGTTTGTATTTAGTTTCATTTTATCAATAAGCTATTTAATAATTCAATCAATTGCATTTTAATAGTTTTTTAGGTTTTTGTTTATATGTAGATGAAGTTATTTTTCCATCAAATGTACAGACGGCAAAAGCAATATGCAAATAAACTTCTCATGAATTTTAATTTTATACTAAATAGGATATATACATACATACAGGCAATATACCTACATATGTATAAACGAAAATTAAAAAATATACAGCGAGCAAATACAGTGCTGAGATAGAGACTCTTGATATATAATAGAGTTTTATTTTTATTTTATGTCAGAAATTATAAAAAATATTTTACTACAGTACAATTGCACCAATTCATTCTTATTTTTATTTTAAATCAGCAACACATTATGATGTATAAAATTTTAAAAAATGGCGAAGTTAAGCTCGCTTTTATTAGAAAATCTATTAAAAACTATGTGGAAGGAGTAACATAATGTAAAAAACAAACAAACACGCTTTCTACTTTATATATGTAGATTATAATATTTTCCAAGCTTAAGATCAGTAATGTTTTTGTAACTTTTATTTGGAAAATACAGGGTGACACAAAAAGAGCTATATGGTTTGAATTCTTTAGAACTTTTTTAATTATTATTTTTTCTTTGTTTTTTCTTTCAGCATTTTGTGAAGAAGACTGGGGGAATTAATTATGAAACATTCGAAATGAAATCATGGCCATTATAACCGAAATTTTGCGAAAATTTATGGAAAATATGCTAAAAAGAGCACGTATGTGCGAAGCAGAAAATGGACATCACTTACAGGATATAATTTTTCAAAGCTAATTGCAAAAAAATTCCCCAATAACATACTGTATTTTAAAAAAAAAATTTAAATAATTGCATAAATAAGAAAGTTATAAACCATTTAAACCATATAGCTCCTTTTGTGCCACCCTGTATTATAATTTAATTTAAACAACATCTAAGTTAATAAATTTATTTAGTACCTTTTCAAAATAAAGTAATGCAAATTTAAAATGTTTGAAAATAAACAAAAAGAAACAAAACTAATCTTAAAAAATAATGGGATTATTTTCTGATTACTTTTAATTCTTTTTGATTATTTTATCGTAATTTCCAATAATCCAGATTACTGTTCGATTATTTGTAATCGTAATCAATTAGTAATCCGAAATTGTTTAAAAGTTTATTATATAATCAGTATATAATCAGATTAGGAAAATCGTAATCCAAATTTAACAGCTCTGAATTTACCACAAGGGTGCAATTGCTGCAGTTTGACCACAGGTATCCATCAAACATACATATTCCACTGGCTTCATATTCAAGCCAGTGGCACATGTATTGTTAATTTTATGTAGTATAAATTCTGTTGCAGACTAATTTAGTTTGTACATCATAGAACTTTTTTTCGTTACAAATCATCACATGAGAACTTTATGTGTGTGAACTATTCATTCCGTATATATTAAAAGTCGAACACGTTTTTGTAATACCTTTGCATCCGTGCTACTGCGCCGATTTTCAAAAGATATACTACATATATGGGTTTAAAGATTTTTCGGCACAGATGTGAACAATCTTAATTTTATTCAGATCGGTTCAGTACTTTGCAGTAAACAAAACACATCTCTTATTATTAGATTTAAGTAAAAACAAAACCAAATGTGCCATTGCTTTATGTGTACGTATGTGTGTAAAAAAATTTATAATAAAATTAAAATAATTTTTCTTAAAGAATTTTTGAGGGCAACGAATCGCGCTAATTTAATCTAGTATTGACAAATACGTTGGACATGAAGAGGTTAACAACATTATTATGAAATTATAACTATATATATTTCTTAGTTTTAATTGATAGAAAAGTTTCCTAATCTTCTTAATAATTTATATGGAAAGAATATTGACAATATCAATTTTATTGCACTGTTATTTCATTAACTGAAGTATTTATAATTTCGTTTTATTCAGAAAGAAATACCTGATTTACTCTTAGATTTACTTATTTTATAAATTGACAACTCATTATCAAGTATATTATAAAAAAAGCAGAGTGCTATGTATTGAGAATTAAAAAAATAATAATAATAATTTGTGATATAAATATTTTTATTAAGTCTAAGCCACTCCATTTATTACTCTTATGAGCATAAAAATAACCAAGGACAGAACATACAAAATTATATTTTTAGATACATACAATGATTTACCGACATTTATGTTATTCTATTCCCACAAGACATTTTGACAGATACAACATGGGTCAAGTGTTCCCATAGAGATTAAGGTAAATAATTTTGTTCTTTTATCCCTTATACACATAATGGTGCACAAATATACCATAAAATATCTTATTCTAGTGAACATAAAATAGGATTACCAAACTATTGCTGTGTACATAGTTCACCATGTATTTTCTGGAAAAAGTTATATAGCGAGAATGTAAGCATAAAGTGTCGCATTTTAGTTTATATTTTTATCAATTGAAAAACACTCCAAAATTTTCATTACAAATACACTTGTAGAGGGTTTTTATTTGGATGTTCTCATCCTTAACTTGATAACAATGCTGTTTTAATGAAAATCATCAATAGCTGTTATTTGCTGTGTGGTTATTTTCGTTTGACGTAAGAACCGCCATAGAAAATCATGTGCTACTTAAGTTTTTGTTGTACAATGTGTTCCGAAGATTAATTAAAAATGTTACAAGGAGCATTTTATTAGTATATTTAAACCCTCTTCCTCTACAGAGAATGGCTCTGTTTTTCTCCTTTTTCTGTGCTTTTTTTTAGAAAAATTTCAAAAATCACCTTTAATTATGTAATTATTTGAAATATTCTACGAAAATGTTCGCCATTTTCGTTTAAAAATCAAATTAGCGGCTTGCCTTGTAAAGGGTGGTTAAATTTCAAGGGCCGATGTTGATTTTGAATAAAACACAAACTATTTAGGAAATTATTGTAATTTTATTTTATTATGATATATTGGTATTACTCAATTATGTATGGAACAAAATATCGGCCAAATAGGCTCCGCGACCACGGCGGCACACCTCCATCCGATGGTCCAAATTTTCGATGACCCTGAGGCATAATGGAGGTTCTATGCCGTTAATGTGCCGAATTATCTAATCCTTTAGCTCTTGAACTGTTGCTGGCTTATCGACGTACACATTTTCTTTCAAATAACCCCAAAGATCTTGGCGGCCAATTGACATCGCCATTACGTGAGATAACACGGCCATTGAATTTGTTGCGCAAAAGAGCCATTGTTTCGTTAGCTGTGTGGCAAGTGGCACCGTCCTGCTGAAACCACATATCGTACACATCCATATCTTCCAATTCGGGCCATAAAAAGTTCGTTATCATCTCACGATAGCGAACACCATTCACAGTAACTGCCTGACCGGCCTCATTTTGGAAAAAATACGGCCCGATGATGCCGCCAGCCCATAAACCGCACCAAACAGTCACTCTTTGTGGGTGCATTGGTTTTTCGACAATCACTCTTGGATTCTCATTCGTCCAAATGCGGCAATTCTGTTTATTGACGAATCCACTGAGGTGAAAATGTGCTTCATCACTGAAGATGATTTTCTTCGAAAATTGATCATCCACTGTTGCCATTTCTTGCCACCATTCTGCCCATTCACGTTCTCCATGGTTCAAATTGAGTAAGTCTGAAATAGAGAAATGTCAAATAAAATTCGGAAAAAAGCTTGGCGTTTAGGTGTGGTTCACATTCAACATCGGCCCTTACAATTTAACCACCCTTTACTTATAGATATGAAGAAATATATTAAAAGCAATTATAAGCGAATGTCCAACGTATTTCATTTATAAGAGAATAAAACGTCGTTGCTCCCACAAAATCAAAATGAGATCAAAAACAAAACCTTTTATGTCGTAACTTTGCCGTATTCTTTAAGCCCAATCGTTTTATTGACACAATTTTAGTATTTCTACATGTATTTTACACAATAAAATTTTAATAATTGGTCGTATTTTTTCGAAAAAACATACAGCTGATTTTGTCGCAGCAACGAGGAAAAAATTTTTCCTTTATAGCATTCTGCAATAGTTGCACATGTTTGCTGTAATCGTTCACCATGTTCATCGTATTACGTGACCAACTGACCATCAAAGTAATTCACATGAGAATTGAGGAAATAAATTTTGGTTGACATAAAAACACCTCGTTTTTCTCAAGCACTCAGCATGATGTCGAAGTATTTTCTGGCAACAAGAGAACGGTTTTTACCTAGTACATTAGACATCTTTAACACTTTTCCACTATTGGTGCCACCCCTTGATCAAATTAATTTTTTGTCGTTAGCTTTCTTACATTATGATCAACAAAAATACCTTTTGTAATTAATGAAGATATGCATGTGTAGAAGTCATCTCTTGAGTACCGGTCCAAGAAAAAAAAATATTGCGTACTTCATTTTCAAATAACCAGTTTTAAATTAATTTTTCATTAAATTTTCCTGTTAGCTAGAAACAATTACTTTGAACTTCTCTAAACCTTTTTCCTTCAATAAACATATTTTTTCTTTATGTTAATGTAATCTTTTTAAAAGCTCCATTTTTTTTAGTAGAAAATTTGTGAAAGTGGTATTGAAAATGAATTTAAAACAATTTGTGTTTTATCAACAGTAAAAGCAATGGATAGAATAAGAAAGTAAAGAAATAAAAATAGAAAAAGTGAAAAACGCACATTTGACACTAATGGATTCCTCTTAATTGCATTATTTTAATAGGATATTAAAGAAAACTAGTAGCAAGATCTTATTTTATGCTTTGAATATTAAAGCACTATATTTTTATACCTTTTTTTTTAAGGGAAAAGTAAAAAACAAAGTAAACATAGAAAAGTGCACAGAGACACAATGAAAATCACCTTGAGTAGATGTTCAGTATTCAAATTGTTTGATGGGCTTCTTTGCACATAAACCAGAAAACTTTTATGACAGAAGCCAATTAAATATTTCTCGCTTTTTTTAATTTTACAGGTTTCAAAACTAAAAGTTTTATTTCACAAAAAGTTTAAGAAGCTATGAGATCCTATTATTATAATTTTATATGTGTATTAATAGGATGAAAATAAAATACTGATAAACTGTTCCATGGCAATTTTTTTTTAGTCATCTGACAATGTACATGAATAATAAAATGTACGATTGTTTTTTTATATTGAACTACATATATCTACGTTTTACTCTACGCAAGTAATTTTGACTGGCACTCGATTGTAAAAATTTTAACTTTGTATCGAATCTTTTCCATGCCTGCTACTTTAGCAATAAAAAAATTCACAGTAGTATAATTTACTAACGACACGTCAGCAACTGGATTGTATGCAACGTCATGCTTAAGCCCTTGGAAATTTGTGGCATAAACAGGCAATATGGCAATATAAATGGGAATCATCACGAACAACAACTAAATGAACAACTGAACAAATACAACATTAGCAAATCGACATGGTTATCAACAGTTGTAAACAGTGAACAGTACAACAGTGAAATTCGGCAAGCAAACATCATCAATGGTTACTTATAAACTATCATATCGTCTTTCAAAACTTAAACGGATAATAACAGCTCCACTTTTGCCATTAGCTCTACTGTCAGCAACAAAAATATCGGAAGTTTATACTAAAAAAGAACGACATGCAACACTTCCACTACGTCAGCATTTCAAACGACATCAACTGTGCATTAAATTCCTTTACCGTCAGACCAATGCAATCAACATTATTATCGACTGCATATGCAATAATGACAGTACAGGCTTGCTCATACTCCAGTAAACCGAATAATTGGGTTGTAATTCCGGCGTTTGTGGATATTGTTAAATTAGCAGTAGCAGGACGTGACGTGACATTGCAATGGTAAAAGAATCATTTCTGTTAACTTAAGTAAACCAACCAAAGCCGAAAAAAGTGATAATGATGATGAAAAGCATTGCTAACCATATGTTGGAGGCGTAAGCGAATGGAATAATATGCTTCACTACCGATGATTTTACCTGAAAAGCACATGTCGAATAGTATAATAAGTATAACTATTACATTTTCCCAATAGTGTCAAAATATACAGCGAAGCAGAGTAGTAGAGAGCCTGACTAATTAAAATAACAAGTATTGATTATCAACACACATCAACAAAACATTTTGGAATAAAATTCGTTGAAATCATATTCTGTGAATATGGAATTACACAATTAAATTCCTTGGTTATTAATTATTAATTAATTAATAACCTTATTATTAATTATTATTCCTAGCACGATATGTAACCACATCAAACCGCCACCTCTTGAATTAAAAAATCTGTTTTAAGCAACTGCATATGCTATAGTAGATGACTTTGAGAGAGCTGAGACTTTGAGAAAAAAATGCTGTTTTGCACATGGGCCGTCTATAGTAATAAAATTTATTAAAAATTTCCAAAAGGTTAGCCATATACAATTCGATAGATTTTTTACAACTCTTCCACTATTAGAATTTTTACATCATATGGGTTATAGAGCGATAGGCACAATTATGAATAACCGGTTACGAAAAAGTGGTAAATTTCCTTTAGATAAAGACATCAACCGGTGTGATATTTGCCAATTCGTACATGAACACATCGCCATTGTTAACTGGAAGGACAGAAGAGCGGTTATGACTGCCTTAAATATGTGTAGCATAGTTCCTATACGTGAAATTGCAAGGTGGAATATAAATCTTCGCCGTTGATCTGTCCAAGTACCCACATTTATTAAAAACTGTAAATTTATGGGTGGGATAGATTTTCGGTGAAATTGTGAATTAAAATGAAAAGTAAGGAATGGACTGATCTTCTTATCTTGCAATATATAATTTTTGAATGAAAAAAATGCAAGTTGGTCGGATTAAGTAAAGCAGGAGTCAAGTCGCTTTTAACTTTCAAAATGGAGATAGATACAGTTCTATCTATTCTTTTAAAGCCCCTGTGAATATTGAAAAATAAATATTTATAAGCTATAAAATAGCGTCCACATAATAGTCATCGTAGTCTCTATTAACCAAAAAACAAAGACTGCTTCAGGTAATATCATCATTCAAAATGTTTTTATTTTTTTATATGTTATATTTTTCACTGATTTACAATTATAATGTTTTTTTTCACACCGTTAATGCACTTTTAGTTTCAAAAACACTTTTAATGATGATATTTTATTTTGGAAGATAGAAAATTAAGGAACTAAAAATTATGAAATAAAACTAAATAACAATACGACACATTACTAAGCCATGCAAATCAGAAGGTAATGCGATGGCAAAATGTTATTCGTGTTTGTTTTTTGCTTCTAATGAACTTTTAAAAGGGATAAGAAAAAGACAAAGTTTATTCGAATGCTGGTTGTATGCGCTTAACTATTTAAAAAAAATTTTTTTTTGTTTTAATTCTATTTATAGAAATGCTGCAGAAGACCTATTGCGTGCAGCATTAGGCTGCAATACATGCATCTATTGAAACCAATACAACTATAGTAGAGTTCGGGTATAACGAACACCGGTTATAGCGAACAATTTCTCCGTTCTCAATAATTTTCCTTTAATATTTCATACTAATTAATACGGTTATAGCGAACTCCGGTTATGGCAAATTATCGTTTATTACGAACTGTTGCTTACGTTCGATAAACAAAAATGCGTGGACATTTATACGGTAAGAACGAACAAAAAATCGCAAATTTTTTTGGCTCGTATTTTGAAATTATAAATTATTTACCACATTTCAATTAGATCTTTTCGTTAAAAAATACACAATAAATTTCAAGTCACTGCAACTGAAAATGTTAAAGATACTAAAATATAAAAAAAATTCTATAAATATTGCTTTGAAAAAAAAAACACAAGAAGAAAAGTTCCACAACGCCAACAATTCTAAAAAAAAAAATTATCGAAAAAAATATTGTGAAGACTACCAATAAATAAGGTTATAAGACGAAGAAAATTGCCCGGTCCCTGTGAGTTTGTTTAAAGCGAACGCCATTGTATTTATTAGAAGTTTTTTTTTTTTTATTTCAAATGATTTTATTACATTGAATTTTGAATACCATATACTTATAGGCTCTGCATTTAATGAAGTTAATGTCCATGGCCGCTGTGTCCATGACTGTCATGATGACCTCCCTGGTTATGAGAATTAGTATAAGGACTTTGATGTCCACTAGAATGTCCTGCATTGTGACCACCATAGGCACTGCCATGATTACCATGGTCAGGAGCATGACCAACAGAATGACCACCATGGCCAGAATCGTGACCACCACTATGACCGCCCTGATTACTGCCGTGGCCACCACCATGATTATTCGGCAAGGCCAAACCAACAGCAATTAAGGCTGCAAAAATAATCTAAAACAATGATAGGCACTTAGCAAATGTATAAAATGTTGCTTGAAAATTTCTTTTGTTGAAGTTCATATGTAAAATTACCACAAGTTTTGCCATTTTGATTTAATTATTTATAACAATACACTTGTCACAACTTTAACTTGTACTAAGTAAATAAATAAATACAACTACTATTTATAGTCAAAATTAATTTGGCAGAAACCAAAGCAGAGCAAACAGCAACATTATTTAAATCAAATGAACAAATAAAATTTTTAAGTGCTTATACTGTTTGGTTTTGGATTTACACACACTAACGCAGAAAACTTATCAGTTGAACTGTAGTTTTTTTGCGATTAAAATGTAAACCGAAAATATTTACAGAATTGTTTTTATGTTTAAATTCTTTTTTTTCTTTTAAGAACATTACATTTTAATTAAATTTTTAGATCAGTAATGTAAAAACAATTTTTTTTTTTAAATTTGACATTGAAAGGGCACATTTAAATAATATGTATATGAAAAAAGATTTGGATTTGGATATAACTATAAATTTAAATGCTTGCTTGCTTTATACATACAAAAGTAAAATACCCAGCATAAAAAAGAAGAGAATGCGTTTACCACGAATTTGTATTTTCATGGCTTCGTAAGTACTTCTTTATCGGAATTCATTTTTAAGGACTTCTTAAATGATAACAAGTTTCTCACTTTTCAACTCAACTCACCTTACAACTCAACCGATTAATTCCTATGAACAATTGCGCAGTTGCAATGATAATTTAAATAAATTTTTAAATGGTTTACAAGAACTCATTAATGCATGATAAAACGTAAACAAATTATAAAACATTCATTTGTTCTAAGCACTCATTTAAATCACGTGTTGTCTTGTAAAATGTGCATATTCTCGCCCCTGTTATGAAATCACGCGTTCTTCAGGTAAATTGAACCAGTTCCTTTGCAATAGAAGCCATCCATTAACTTTTGCTTTTGCATGTGTTTTTTTTGCTAGTTACGTTTACGTAATATCCATTTTCTTCAATTCTGCCTGTACAACACTGGAAAATCGAATTTTTTAACCGTGGATAGATAAACATATTCTCGCGGTAAACGAAATCATGCGTGAAATCTTAAATTTATTATAAAAAACGGAAATAAAATGATTAATTTAACTGAAATTGTCTTAAAACAACTAAAGATATTATGTTAAACCATAATTTAAATAAATGAGAAGTTGAAGCAGTATTAGCGCTAAAACAATAACTACATAATCAAGCTACTTTCTCATTTTCTTATCGGGAAACTTTAGGGTTCTTAAAAAAATTGAGTATTTTTCGAACCAGTCAAACTGACGATAATATTCTATAAAAATTTCGACTTCAATAATTTATATATTAACATTTAATATATATAATAATATTGCTATAAGTTGTATTTTGGAAAAAAACCCTAATAATTTCAAATGTTGTTGTTGATGTATGTATTTTTTGTACTACAATAATTGTGCTTCCGGCGTGTTTTGAACTTGAAGATTAAAATTAGATTAGTTAATATTTGCAGCAAATCGTTAGAATTAAGTAGTCAAACCGGAATTTATTCAATTTAAATTTAAATAAAAAACTAAAAAAACTATATAAATTTTTTTTTGAAAGTTAAGAAAGAAAAGTTTGTGAATTAAAAAATATTTTTGGTAAATATTTTAAATGTTGGATTCGTTTATGTATATAGGTAAAGCTTTCTCTGATACTGTAGACCTGAATTGGATTTTTAACTAAATTAGATTTTATTTATGTTCAACTATACTTAGGGGACAGTACACGTTATGCCGAATTTTTTTTTATTTTTTTTTATTTTTTTTTATCTGGGACCAGCACTCAGGAGATGACTCCTACACATGTGAAGCATAGTGCTGGAACTATAGGAAAAGGATAGTAAGAGGAGGTGAAGCTTAATTAATTATTTTACAGCTCTCTTTTGGACGTTCTTTGTTTATATTCGTAGCAGTGCTGAAGCTTCGGTTTAGTAGCCATTTTTTATATTTGTTTACTTCGCCGGTGCTACACAATACTGATGAATGAGGGCGTTCTGATGTGATTGTGGATTGCTATCAGCTGAAGCCGGTATTGTTCAGTGACCAGTGACTATGCCTTTGCCACTGAAACCTTCCGACAACAACTGACACACAAAGACACACTAATACACATCAGAAAAATGCGAGCTGTTTCTTTTTATTTTATAATTTTTAGTCTGAGACTGGTGTTAAACCCAGGTTTCTGTTTGTGTGTTTTTCTATTTTTATAAAAAATTTAAATTCTTATTCAATAATGTTTAATAAATTAAATGCCGTATTCATAAAAACTTTTTTGATTTGAACGTATATTAATTAAATTTTCTATAAAAATTGGTCTAAGAAACGTTTTATAAATAAAAAAAGTTTTTATGACTACGACAGTAAAAATTTAGTCAAAGCAAAATTAAAATATCTTGTCATGTTATTTTAAAAATTAATTCGTCGCAGATTTCATTTAGAACATATTTTATGTGTATTACACAATATGTTTTATATTACGAAACGACAAAGTAATGTTTCTGTTTAGCATGACGTCATTTCAAATACGGCGATTCCTGTTAATATACACAGTAATGAAACGAATTCAATATAAAAGTCCCTCCACAGCAAAGTCACAAAAGTCTCCCACCAAAAATTAGTGCTTGTTTGAAAGCATTTTTTAAGCCCTGCCTTTAGATTAAGCCCATTTGGTCAAAATTTTTTTTTAATCTCAATAACTTCTGAACAATGTCATCTATTGCTTTGAGATTTCAACTCAACTCTTTTATTTTTTTAACAATACTATTTTCATAATTTAAGATATTTTATTTTGCCTACATATATGTAAGTTTCCTTTCCAATAATTTCTTTGCTCTGTCGACTCCAACACAACGCGTTTTCCTTGGTTCTGTTCAGGCTTTTCCAAGAGATGGCTGTATTTTGCAGGCGTAGCCAGATTTCAAATCTACCGTCAACCAAAATTTCAAACCAAACAACAAGTACAACTACAACAACACTAGGAAGCTGGATGCTTGAGATTAGACTACACTACTATTTTTTATTTTTATTTCCTTTTAATGTTCATTATTATTATGAGTGTCGTCGTGAGAAAAACGGTTAAATGACGCACAATACGTGAAGATGCCGTATGTTCGGAACACCACTGCAGGAACAACCATGTTAGTGGTGTTGAGGATAGAATGAAGGTTAAATACAATGGGGACTTTGGCAAAGTATCATAACGTTGTATATTTTAAAATGGTACCCACATAATGTGTGTGTGATATTAAAAATTTCAAGCAAGTGAAGAAAGAAAACAAATTAAAAATAAAATACCTTTATTTTACAAAATTTACAAATAGGCGCAGAAACTGGAATAACAACCAGTTTGTCTGAACACAGCATTATTTTTGCCAGCAATGCGACTGTACATATACCCCCATTAATTTAGACGCAAAAGGAAGCCAAACAGCATATTTAGTTCTTCATTTCCCGATCTTTTGACCTTTTTAACACTGTAAGCGAAGGAAGATACGACGCCCTTAAAATTGCCTCCATGACAAATATCATTGTTTGCAAATCTTACAACGTGCTTTAGAAGAGGGTATGAAATTATGATTAAAACTGTATTGTATGGTATTTCAAATACGTTTACATATTGATAATTGAAATCATGTTCTTTTTTTTGGATTAAAAATCGCTTTTATTTTGCATATACATATATCAACCAAAGCGTTTCACTCTATTTTATAAAGTGTAAAACATGTATGAAAATCAAAATATAAATTTTTAACATACAGGGTGGCTGATGAATTTTGATACATTAAGAAATTGGAACAACTTTTTTTGTAATGCATGGAATATTTTCAATCTCTTTTCATTTGAAAGCACATCGAATTAGTCTTAAAGACAATCGAATTGAAATCCCCGACCTGCTCATCGATGTAGGTGCGGCATCTTAGCAAAAAATTGTTCATTACTGCCCGCAAAGTTAACGCTGGAACTGTAGCTATTGTCGCTCGAATTGATTGTCTTAGTTCCTCCAAATTTATCTATTGCGATTTCTACACTTCCTGTTTACAATAACCATACAAGAAAAAGTCCGGTGGAGTTAGGTCAGGCGATCTAGGGGGACAACGGAAGGTTGAGTTTTGTAAAATGAGCCTGTTAGTTAGTTGAACCAAAACTACAGACTTCAATGCGTGATAGTGGCATTCTTTTTCCAGTGTCCGACTTTTCATTTTCATTAAATCTAAGGATCAATATACAAAAACCAAAACAAAAAACTCCAGATTACTTAGATAGAAAAAAGTTACCAAGTTTTCTTTTAGTATCGGCTTTCATCAGCCGCCCTGTATTTGTTTTTGTTTTCTATAACGAATAGAAACCGGCGTTGTTTGGCTGCAATTATATATTTCTTTCAATTTACTAAAGCAAGATATAAATAATTATAATGGATCGGACGGCAGTTCTACAATTTAATACAAAAAATACAAAAAATTAAAAAACTCAAAATTTATTTTAATTATATGTTGTGGCCTCATTTCAACTACTCGTATATAAGAATAAAAAATTTTATCATCATAGCTCGCTTTCGACGTTCACTCGGTATAAAATGAAATTCCAGAGAAATTTAGTTTGAATATTACACAATTTATATATAAAATGCATAAAATTAAGAAGTTTTAAATAAAATGTGTTAGTTACAACAGAAGAAAAACATATGGGAAAGAGACTTATAAATTGTTTGAGAATTACCAGAAATGCCATTAAATTGTTTTAATATACAATACAATACAACATAATACAATATGACATAGTACTTTGCAAATGCTCCAATTATTTAAATCAGATAATCTTTTTAATTTACGCCTAAATTAATAAATAATTTAGAAACACAAGAAAAATAATATTAAAACCAAAATATAGTCTAAAAATAAAAAAAAAAACTACAAAACTATTATTAAAAACAAACAGATAAGCGAATACAAATATACGAAAAAGCTGACCCACTTGTTTCTTTTTGGAATTCCAATGTCATTAACATGATTGATTAAATGATATTGTTTTTTTATTTGTTTTCACAATTTTTTTTAATATTTTCCCTGTGCAAATTGCAACTACAACACGCCTTAAATTTGTAACTTAACCCTGATATTAGATTAAGAAATATATAAGAATCACACATTAAGAGACGATTTGGTTCATACTACATTATTTATTAACGAAATTTAAAATTTTTTTTTTTAAATTTTTATTTATTCTTTTTAATTTTTATTATTTTAAGTTTTTGCTGTGTAAAATTAATTTCAGTTTTTGCTTTCGTTTTGCCACATAAATGAAATACCACAGTAAAATGCACAAAAAAAACGAGACCTTGGTATATTTGAAGCGATGAGTGCGCACAACTCCCTCCCCAAAGCGTTTTGCCGAAGTTAGTCTTTGTATGGTAGTCAACTGTAAAAGTTGTTGGGCCAATTGGACCTTGTACGAATGCATGTGTAAATGATGTGATAAAATACGTCGAAGTGATGTTCTAGATATGCCCAGTTATCCATAACGCCTTCGCATCGAAGTTTCTGGATATTTTTCAACACTGTGCCGTACACGTGCACTTTGGTCTGTACTATTCTCGGTTTAACACTGCATCTTGGTATAGGTACCGTGCAATAAATGACTTGTGGTTTGGCTAGGTGCTTTTATGGTGTCGAAATAATTTCGATATGCTCGTTACGTTAGTAAATGCATTCAGTATCCATTGAAAAAGTAAAATTCCGCAACTTTTGTTCGTTATTCGGTTGTTAAGTTTTGCAAGGTGGTGATACGGTTCGATGAATAAAATCTATGATTTTTTTTGCAGCAAATCTGTTTATTAAAATTTACTACACAACTTTGCTAATGCAATGATGCAAGACCACTTGCACAGGATTGTAAGTTGGGCGATTGTTTTATGACACATGTACGGCTCTACTGTTATTACATTGTAAAATGTCAATATTTTAATTATGTCCATTGTACTGTGTACAGTAATAAATGTGAAAATGTGATAAAAGCGAAACTCTAAGCTGCTACTTAAGTTTTTCACCTTGTGCAGAGGAGCGCAAGAGCATATAAAAAGTCAACAAAATATGAAATACGTATTAAAACTTTGTTTCCGTTTCACAACACATTCATTACAATTGCTCTAAATTCAACTGAATGAAAAAAAATATATAATATAATCATGGTCACAAAACACATGTCCTCGTCTTGTGCGGTGTATAAATACTTAAATGTGGCTGTGCGTTAATTTAAAAAGGGAAAAATACATACGTACGTACATATGAGAACACGAACAAACTTTCGCATTTAAATGGGAAGAAATAAATACTAAATAAGAACGAGAGATGAAATTTTCAGTCAACAAAAACAATTTCAGTCTAGTATTTATGTCATCGTTAACAACTTCTTCTTTATGGAAAAATATTTTTACAAATATTTTAATAGAACCAACTCTTTCTGTAATCAGCTTATTTTTATAAATATTTTTTTTTTGAATGTATGTGTATGTGTTTAGAGTTTCCAAATGCGCATTTCAAATGTAGTAAATTTTGTTTGCAACGTGCCGCATGTATATTCAACATTTATAACTCTCAAGCTGGTGATAAAATTACCAGTAGTACAAAATTTCAAAGACAATTCGGCTTGTTCTCTGTTTCAAAGCGAGAGTGAAAAGTTACTCTGAGTCATGCCAATTCCGAAAGTAAGAAGAAATCTCAACAAAGCATATCGCACTACTACACAGTTCGAAATATTAACGACGAAAAATAGTCTTCTAATATGTTTCAATCTCAAGTTTAGGGACTTCGCTGTTCATAGTTGGTACCGTGAAGTTTTATAACTGATAAAGGCGGAAAAAGAAAGAAGAAATAATATTAAATTTAAAAGATACAGTACAATCTCGAAAAAACTAGCTCGCGTAAAAGTTAATCGCTCGCAGAAGTTAACCGAATTTCAGCATCCCCGTGCCATTCTAAAAATTTGGATTTTCAATTACCTTTACCCAGCTATTCTTATCAAATTCCTGGAAAAAAGTCAGATGGTGATTAAAATGATGCATTGTTTATATTGATTTAATAATATACGATTTTATATTGATTTTATAATTGCGAGGGTACACTTCGAGAAGTTCAATGTTGACAACAGCTTTGCTGACATTGAGAATTAGAAAAGATATGAAATAATAATAATAAATAAAGATAAAGACAGTTATTATTACCAAAAACCAATAGTGAGCTTCTCCAGGTCTGTTGAGAGTATCAATATCTTAATAATAATAATATTTTGAAATCAGGTAAGCAGACTTTGTCGGAATCTATTCATATGGTTCAAAACACAACACCAGCAAATCTATGTTGCTGCTTTCAACCACTTCGCAGACATTAATATGTATTAAATTCTTATGCACGAAAATGATTAAGAGTGATTCTGAACTTAATACCAATCAGTTCAAACTAAATCTAAACTTCATTATTGTGATGATGAAATCTAACTGCCGTATTCATAAAATTTTTTTCAATTTAAAAATAAAAAAGAATACGGCAGTAAGTCAATAAAAATATTTTGGTACTATTTACGAAAAATGTATTAATTAAAAAAATTAATTACACTAATTATTTAAGCTACGGTTCCTCTAGAATTATGTAATATTTATTTTTATTCAATATTTCGCTATTCCTTTGTGAAGCTTCCGCAGGAAAACAGGTTTTTCTTTATAATGCAAAAATATTTTTTTAAAATTCACAATAAAGGAAAATTTTTTGTCAATGAAAATTCAAACATATTCTACAATTTCAAAATAAAAATATTAACAGCCATATTTATAAAAATATATTCTGAATTGCTCTTGGGACATTTGCTTTAACTTTTTTGAGATTCTACTGTACAAAAACACATGTAGGTAGAACAATCGTTTTCGTTATTGCCTGCCTGCTCTTATATTGAATTGTGTAAACTAAAAACAACAAATAAGAGTTCATACATGCTTGTATTTAAATATTAAAGTAATGCCCTTCCTTCGTACATTTTAAGCTACAGGTGCACATAAAAATACCTTTAATAGAAGCAAGCAAGCTAACAACGTTAAGATACCAACATATTCATACACACATACATATGTGCCTGCATGTTCATACATACATAGTTAAATATTTGTACGGGGAATACGAGAATATACATACGCAGATGATGTTAAAACATCTAAAAATTGTTCTGTATGTTCATGCATAAAATATAAAAATTTTAGCGAACATATTTCTATTCGGCGTGTCTGCCGCACTCATAAGACGTTTATATTTTTACAACAGCTTAAGTGCAATTAACTTAAAGATGAGTTATTTCAAAGAAATGATTTTTAGAAAATTTTAAATGCAATATAAACATTTTCAGTGTTTTAGGACGTCAGTTCCTTTTAGAATAGAAATATTTTTTATACTATAATGTTTTCAAAAAATATACCCATTAGTTGGTATTAGCACCAACGAAGTGGAGCATATTGACTAAATTGAATGAACATTAATTATAAGAAGATATATCTTCCAATTAAGGAGTGAAATATTTGGGCACAATAATTGAGGTGATGGTAAATTTTATCACGCTTAGTTTTTTTTAATTTCTTGAAACATGTTTCCCAAAAAAATATTTTCGTTCAGTTTTTTATTTTTTTTAAACAAGAGAATATTTATATAATTAAATAAAATTATGAAATTAAACAAAATCTATGTTTAGTTTAAAAACCAAGTACATTAATTCATAGATACTTTTCTTAAACCTAAAAAAAAACCGTGAAAATTTAACTTAAACATTTTTTTTAATAATCAGAAACTTAAAAGGCACTTTTTCACTGTCAAGTACACACCTGATTGAACCAATCTTATGACGACTAATGTATTCATTTGTAGGTGGCCTATAACCGCGGAAACCAATTGAATTTTGGTTTTCTGCCATATCCATAATCTACTGAGCGAACTGAGAAGTAAATACATTGAATTGCTGCTCATATATTTCATCACTTTTTAAATAATGAAAGAGAGACCAAAGATGCTTAGGCCAATGACAGCACTAGTTGACGCAAAAAATTCTATTATAGTTATGGCAATGGCTATGGCTATGGAAAAATTATAAGTCACATCTAATTTAACATTAAATCAATATAAAGTAATATCTTTTACCAGGTTAATTTTTTGTAATTGAAGTTAAAATACTTTTAAATTCTTATGGAAAGAAATTAATTAATCTGATAATGTAAGAAAATTTCTTTAGATTGTGATATTTTTCAAAACAGTATTCATAAAGAAGTTTAATTTTCTAATTTGAATCTCAATAACTGCTCAAGTCGTGCAATAATTTTAAAACTTCACCTTGGGTGATACATACATACATACATACATATATAAGTTTGTCATCCCATTTGTAATTTTTACTAATGGCATTATAATGTCATTCGTATAGTAATTAACTCTATTAGGGTGGTATTCAAAATAGCCTAATTTAGTTCATGACTAACTGAGATACGGAGAAACCATTTTTCATTCAGAAGTTGTTTGCTTTTTCTCCAGCTCCTGGTATTACTGCTCACAAGTTAGACACACGAGGTAACGTATGAGCAATATCTATTTGAAATAGAAAACCTCACTCAACAGTTGTATTTTAATTCCTAAAAAGTAAAGGTCTTCAAATCCAATTATTGTCATAATTTATTTATTTTCTACTTAAGTGACAGAAATAATTTTCTTTTTAAAAAATTTGATAAACTTAAAGAAGTCATACATTTACAAAGGCACAAATAAATGACTAAATAAATAAATAGTATTAAAAGTAAAATCTTGAAATAATTATTTTTGGGTTAGAGGTCTACTGAAGATTTTGGTGTTATCACCAAATGAAGAGCGCATATAGACCAGCTAAATCATATACCGAACATAGATAAATATTTACAAAAAAAAAAAAAACGTTTAAATTAGTGCTTTTAAGGAAAGAAAATTCTAAAAAAATAAATAGGAGGGAGCAGAAAGAGTGTACATATGATGTGAAAAATAGTGGCAAATTGTGTGAAACTTTGTGCTTTACATTTCAAACTACAAGTTTTTGAAAGAAATTAGAAATGAGTAATGTAATGTAATGTAATTTTTGCAGGGTATCACTTATAATGGGATTAATCGAAAATGTGTTTGTGGAGAAAATTTATGTTTTTGCTATTTGTTATGGAAGTGGACCATATACCAACTTTCTTCGTTGTGAAATAACTTGGTATTAATATGTGAGTGTATGTGCAATTAATTGTGAATGTACTTGGCTTGATGCTTGTGAAATGAGAAAATCAGAGAGATATTTATTTACCGATTAGGTTGCATTTTTATTAAATATATATTCTCAATTTTTCTAATTTTTTGACCTATTTTTATATTAATAACACTAATTATTTAAGCTTAAGGTCTTTTCAATATATTTAATATTTTTCCTGAAGAAGCTACACAAAGGAGTAGCGAAATATCGAATCGGAATAAATATTAAATATATTGAAAAGACCTTAAGCTTAAATAATTAGTGTTATTAATATATATTCTCTAGGTACTTTGATGTACGTTAAAATTTAAAACTAGTTGTACTTATTAATTTTTTTTATAGTACTTTTAACAAATTATAATATATAATAATTAGTATATGTTTAGGAAAATTTTATAATTATAAGTATTTTCATTTAATTTGTTTTAATGTTCTTCTGTTGAAATTTAATTTGATTTCATGTTCTTTTGTTGAATGGTAAAAGGTAAGTGTTTTAACTCAATTCGTTTAAACACGAATTGAGATCAGTTGTGATACAACACAGCTTAGTGGAATTTTTATAATTCTAAATTTACATTTCCAGTTGCTTATTAATGTTTTAATTTTCTTTAATATAATAGACATTGCTAAAAATTTCAAAAATTTAATTCAATTTTGATAAGCCATATTTTTATATACGAGTATATATTTTTTTGTTTGATTTTGTATTGGAAAATTTTGTAAAACTAAAAAAAAACGAAATTTTTTTATGACCCATAGATATGTACGTATTTCTCTGCTACTAAATCAATTTTTGTTTGTATAACATTGACGACTTTGTTTGTTTTTAATTTATTTAAATAGAAAAATAATAATTTGGGAATAATAATAAGTTGTGAATAATAAAGTATTAGCCAATGATAACACACCTTTGTGATGTCAGATGAGCAGAATTATTGCAATAAGTTTGCCTGATGGTGTAATCTTTATTTCTGTAATTCTTCATATCAGTGGACTTTTAACCAAAGAACTTAAATAAACTTAAGAATATTTTTTTCTCTCAAAATAAAATTTTCAAGGAGAGCGGTACGTTTGTACTATAAATTTAAGATTTATAGTATTTTCTATTTTCACTAATTCTACCTTTCTTTGAAAGTATACAAAAAAAATTTTTGTTCACCATTTTAAAAATATTTTTGTTCTCTGGAAAAATTTGAAAACTCATTTGTCAAAAGTCCACAGGGATAAAGATTTGCACATCTTAATGCAGTTAAAAGTTTATATCCAGATAAGTACTTTATCCTAAACAAAACATTTGTTGGCTGATAATCAGGAAATACCACACAAATGATAGCAGAAAATAAATTAAAATTAAGTTGTAAAAACAAACATAGATAAATTGTCGTAATTAATTTTAAATCACGTTGCATATATGAAAAAATAATTAAAAAATATTTACTTCAAATTACATTCGTACGTTGTGTTGCATATACGAGAAAATATTTAATTTAACAAGAAGTTTCTTTACTCGTAATAATCCCTGGGTAGAAAAAAAAACTTATTGATTCCTTATTTATACACATTCATACACACACATATAACTGGGATCACGATTGTTTAAAAATCATTTTGATTTGCTTTCATTTTGATTGCTGATTAGTTTTACTTTGCGCTCATCTTAAGGCCACAATATCATTCTTTTCTCTTCATATTCTTCTTTTATAGTTGTATGCATGTATGTATGTATATTGACAAATGGTAAATTGTTTTAGTTTAGTTATATATGACGTTAAACTCTTTCAGGAATTTCTTCATATAAACTGAAACAAGTAACATTAAAGTTGTTCTGAAGTTGTTAGTTTGGTATTCGAGTGGAAGTAGTGATGGTTGGTGGTAGTGATGGTAACTGTTCCATGTGTTTTATTCGGTGAACTATGTAGAAATGTATATCTGTACGAAAATATGTCATGCTAGATATGATTTTCGGAAAGCTCAGCAAAAAGTTTTACTTTTCTAGTAATAAAAAAGTTTAAATAAATTTGGAAAAATGCCATGTATTTTTAAAATAATTTTAGTTTTCATATTTTGTATTGTAAATTTGTTTGTAGTACCATTGTAAAAGTGTGCATTTGTTATTTCCTCGGTTTTTCTATGCGATGTATTATAGTTCTTACACATTTCATAAAAAGTAGTTTTTGTAATATATTTTATTACATAGACATGTTCACTTCACAGAAGCAGGAAAGGTGCTGTAAATAAATTAAAAATATTATAACTTTATTAGTTTTTTTAAAGAAGTTCTTTTTGCTTAAAACCAGTAGAAATTTGCATATACGAGATCAATTTTCTAATTTCTATGACCGCTTATAGGAGATCTTATTGATAACACAAATTGCTTAATAGCAAACTACTGAATACTATATTTATAAAATAATTACGTTTCCTTTGCAAGAGGTTTATTTAAGAAATTGCCATACAAAATTTAAATTATAACGCCGTATTCATAAAAATTTCTTGGATTCATAAAAGATTGAATTTTTCTATGAAGATTGTCTATTGAATCCTTAATATATCCAAAAGAAAATTTTTATGAATACGGCAGTTTATCTTTAGTAAACCAAAAATACTTTTATGTATGTGACAATTAAATGATAATAAATTTTCTTTTCTGAAAATCATTCACAAACCTAAAATTAAATTCTTAAAATAGCTCCACATGATATCGATAGCTGAATACCAGGCCCTTACTGCCAGCGTACGTTCAATAAAGTTTTTTATATTCACAATAAAAAACTAAACATAAATATTAAAAAAAATATATGCATACATTGAACGGAAGAACTTTACAATGCGCTAATAAATCAAAGAAAATTTGTCGTTGCTATAATTTCATATAAACTGATACCAACAATAAACAACAAGAAATATTTCAAGATTTTACTAAATTTTCTAGTGCATTTTCTTTGGTTTTTTTTTTTCTTAATAAGTTTTCTTGTGTTAGACTAATGATAAAAAATTCAATGTAAACAGACCAAAAGCAAATAGAAAAAAGTTTTAAAATCTATCGAATATATTGTGTTCAAATTGCAAGTGACTGTAGTTGTGAGCCTAACAGTTGTTGGGTTCGATCATAAAACTTTTGCTAAAGTTGTACGTAAATAAATAAAAAAATATACTTTCACGTAAAACTTTACCTTTAAGTAGGCCCAACTTAAAAGCACTATTCAAAGTTGGCATTGACGTTTTATTTTGTTGTTAAAGTTTCTGATTTTATTTCTACTTCAACGCTGCTCTATTCTTGTCCAACCATGACAGTCATGTCATCAGCTTGAGATTTGTTAAATTATGTGTAAAAACATAAAAATTGATTTTTATTTCTTATTTTCATTTTGAACATTTAACTTAAGAACTTACTTCTGAAATCATAGAAGAATCCTATAGAAGTAAATTGAGATGATTGATATTTTAAACTTTAAATGAAGATTAATTCATTGTATATATATATGAGTCTGTTATTGAGCAAGTCATATATAAAGCGTGTTTTTTTTTGGAGGTTCACAAATTTGACGTATCAAAACTGCTTTATTTGATAACTCATTGAACGGCTGATAATTTTGTTTTATATTTCATTATGGATAGACTTACACCAGAGCTATGCTTGAACATTTTTGAAATTTTTTATCAAATTAATGGTTATGTTCGTCAACCTTATCGTGCACTTCGTTCATTTTATGGCGTATATAATCGTCCGTCAGAGTCTCAAATTCGAATAACAATGAATCGTTTTCGTGCCATGTTTAGTCTTAATGATAAGGTATATCCCGTGAGACACCGAACAGTGCGCACTGAAGAATGTGTAGCCGGTGTAGGGGCAAGCATTGAAGAAGGTCCAAATAAACCCATTCGTCACCGTTCTTAGCAACTGGGGCTGTGTTTTTCAACTCTACGGAAGATTTTACGAAAGGATCTTGTATTAAAAGATTTCAAGCTTCTCCTAGCGTATAAAATAATGCCATTCCTTGTGACAAGTAAATATAATGTGAATACAACTTAAGTTGTTATTCCTTGTGGGCACACAATTTATGTATCAATGAGCCCTTATAGCGTATGAGCAATATTTAATACACACCGAACGAAATTATCAAAAATCACAGCCTACTTTTGGGAAAATTATAATGCGTATGTATTATGTATGTGCAAACACATTTAAGCAGGGTTGCCAGAAGAAGACAAATTAAAAGTGTTAAATCGCCAAAATAAAAGCGCTAAAATGTTTTACAGTTTAAAGAAAAGGTTTTTGTTTTTTTTATATCAATAAAAGAAACAATTCCATTTTAAATATCTGCACATATTTGAAACAATTTTACCATTTTGGGAATTTATGCCAGTTTGCTGTCATATTTTAAACACACATATAATCAAAAATTTTTGTATATAAAATCCACTATGATCAGTGTTTACCAAACACATACATAGGCATTTTCTAATTCTCTTTTTTTTTAAAATTAAAGAAACAAGCGCCATACACCCTCCTTTGGCAACTGCTTGTTTATGACTGAATAAAACAAGTAAAGTTGATATATTCAGTGTTGCCGATTACTAAAACTGTAATCGTAACCCTATATGTACATCACTAGCTCTTTTTAAAACTTTTTATTAAATTGCTAACGGTATTTATTGTATTACTTTTTGTGTATTACTTTCTCCTTTTATTAATATTGAAGTTGTAACTTAATTATTATCGATTGAATTGTTAGTTAATATAGCCGAGATAGAAGTGCTAAAGAATAAAACAAAACTTGTCAAATAATAAAAAACAGTGAAATTAACTTTTTATTTAATGTGTTGCCTAATAAATATATAAAATGTTTAATATTGAATGGGAAAAAAAAATTTTTTTTGCAGAAAATATTTCTGTAAAATCGGAATGTCTAATATGTGGGCGTGTAGTTACCATGAAAAAATATAATATTGAGAGACATTATAGAAGTATCCATAAGGACTACTAAAAAGGTGTTTAAAGTGATAAAAGAAATGAAATCCTCATGACATTAAAAAAACGTTTTTACGAAAATATGGCAGCTGAATATCAGGGAGTTTGGAAGCCAGTGGTGCGAAATTCTTCCCTGGCAACACTTGTAAGCTCACACGTATGAGACACTAACACATAAACAATGCCCGCGGGCGTTCTAGTGGTAAACACTGACTATGATTAATATAATAATAATATACATATGAATACATGTTTTTACAACGAAAAAGGCTAAATATATTCAGAATTAAGTTGAAAGGGTATGCCCCGGTAGTCCAGTGAGTAGTATGCTACTTTATCAATTAGGGGTTCTAGGTTCGATATTACTTTTTTTCTGATTCCGAATTATTCTAATTTAAAAATTGTGCTTTTTCCCGAAAAAATATATGAAATGCATTATTATTCACAGAATGTATTTCTTAAAAAATGAACTCAATAGAATTAATTATTGAAGAGGAATGTCCATATAGTACTATTTCGTTAATATTTTATTGAGTTAGCTTTTTTCAAAAATACATTATGACAATATCATGGGGTATGTTATAATAAATAATAATAATAACCCAATCAACCACTGCCCGCATCCGAGCGTGTATCCGTAACTATGCCAAAGATATACTTTCGGGCTCGTGCAGTAAAAAGGGTTTTATCGGACCTCAACATAAATAAGTCTCCTGGCCCGGATGGAATTCCGGCACTGGTCTTGAAGCAGTGCTCTTCGACGTTATCGCGTCCTCTGGCAATCATTTTCAGCACCCTATATCATGCAGGCGAATTTCCGTCGTGCTGGAAAGATGCAAATGTTACGCCGATCCCCAAGAAGGGACAGGCAAGCAACCCTGAAAATTATCGCCCAATCGCAATATGCTCTACCATTTCTAAAGTAATGGAGAGTATGCTAAATTTCCATCTTATGAAATATCTGGAGTCCAATAGCTTACTTAACGACCAGCAATATGGCTTCCGTGGAAGACGTTCCACGGGTGATTTATTAGCCTTCCTCTCGGAAAAATGGTGTCGATCCATCCACCATTTTGGCGAAAGTAAGGTAGTGGCTCTAGATATTTCAAAAGCATTTGACAGAGTGTGGCATGGAGCACTCTTGTCCAAACTTATTGCTTTTGGTGTCGGCGATATCTTCTCTCGATTTATATCGAGCTTTCTCAGGGATCGCACTATAAGAGTTGTTATAGACGAGATCTCATCTACCGAGTTCAAGATCAATTCAGGGGTACCACAAGGCTCCATTCTTTTTCCTGCCCTATTTCTTATTTTTCTTAATGACCTCCTATGTCATACTTCAAACCCTATCCACTCTTTCGCAGATGACAGCAGCATCTGCCATTCATATTCATTTGATCGTAGGCCGACATCAACTACGATCGCGGCGACGCGGCAGAATATGAATGATTCGCTAACAGGTGACCTCACGAGAATATTCGAATTGGGTCACGCGAACAGGGTCGATTTCAATTCCCAAAAGACCCAATGCTGCATGCTAACACACCGCCGTATGCACGATCACGCTGCCTCATCTGTAAAAAAGGGTGGCATAAACATTGAGGAATCAGAAGATCTTGATGTTCTTGGCATGAAAATTGAGTGTGATGTCCGATGGACTGAGCACATTTTTCAGGTCTCAAAGGAAGCATTCAAGTGCCTAGGCTTTTTAAGGCGGTGTAAGACATACTTCACCCCATCTGATCTCTTCACTATTTATACCGCCTACATCCGACCGAAAATGGAATACAACTGTCATGTGTGGGCCGGTGCTTCAAAGACTATTTTGAAGTTACTCGACCGTGTACAAGAAAGAACGAAGAAACTCATAGGAGACAGTAGGGTAGCCAACTCTATTGACTCTCTTGAGCATCGTCGCAACGTGGGGTGCGTTTCGTTGTTCTATCGTTACTATAATGGGAGGTGTTCTAATGAAATCAGGGAACTTGTTCCCGAAACCCGGGTATTCGCGCGCACGACGCGATCATCATTAAGAGCGCATCGATTTGTGGTCGATTTGACGGCGACTCGCACTACGCATTACAGGGAAAATTCGTTTTTTGGCCGAACGGCACGAATGTGGAATAGACTACCCGCAGAGGTGTTTCCTGTCACTTTTAGCTTGGGAAGATTTCAATCAAATGTCAATAAACACTACTCCCTCTATCCTCCTTCCCATAACCTAATTTCCTAGTTCCAGCACAATGCATCGCATGTGTAGGGGTCATCCCCTGAGTGCCGGTCCAAGACAAAAAAAAAAAAATAAATTTCATATATTTTTTCGGGAAAAAGCACAATTTTTTTTATTTTAGACCATCACTCAGGAGATGACCCATACACATGCAATGCATTATGCTAGAACTAGAGGAAAGAGTCAGTAGGAGAAATGACAGAAGGGGAAGCTTCAATATCTTACAACTCTGCTTTGCACGTTATTTCTTTTATAGCAGTGTTGTAGCGCCTCTGATGTGAGGGAGACGTGTAAAGTTTTGAGGCTTCGTTTTAGTAGCCAATTTTTTAGTAATTATTTTACTTAGCCGGTGCTACATGAATGAGAGCGTTCTGATGTGACTGAGGATTGGTATCAATTGAAGGCGTTACTGTTCAATGACAAGTGACTATGCCTTCGCCATTGAAACCTTCCTACAACAATTGACACAAAGGCACACTAATGCACATCAGAAAAAATTCGAGATGTTTTTATGATTTAGACTGAAACTGGGGTTGAACCAAGAAAATTTTTCGTTTTATATAGTCAACGTGCACACTACATCAGCCATCGCCCTTTTGAAACTACAATAAAAAAATTTATTCTTTAAAATTTTTTTTCTCTAAAGTGTATCTCACTTATTCTACGGTTATATAAAATTTTGTTCTTTTTGAATTTTTGAAACCAAATATTATGCGAAATAAATATTACATTACCATAGAAATTTAAAATATTTTGCTGGGATATAACAAAGTGTATGTATAAATAATATTCAATTTAAGTTCTGATCTTATAATGCAAGCAAGTATAATATTTACTGACACATCATAAGAAAGGACATGTAATTTTCTTGTCATATTTCTGTGACAATTACTTTTGTTGTTTGGAAATATAATACTAACACTTGTATGTGGTAGTATTTTCCAAAAACAATTCTATATTACAGATAAGTTCCAAGGAAATACGAATGTATACGTGAAATTGCATGTTATAAATTTACAGTACAGCGGAAAAAAACATCACCCACGTAGATTTTAAATTAAATTTTGTTATTGCACATACCCTAAATCATTTTTTAAAAACTACAATCATTATTAATTTATTGCTTGATAAAAATAACAGAAATAGTAGAAAATTAAAGAAGACATTTATATTTTAATACGAAATTAACACGGAGAGCTTCTCTATCCCAATGCAAGTTATTTAATCTCGCCCACTTTTATACTCGTATATATATTGTTACGGTAAGCTATCTCCATTAAAATTCGATAATTTTATTGTTATATCAACAGCCCCATTACACTTTATTTTTCTTCTCAAAAATTCCTTTCATTTGATACCCATATCATGGGGGTGTATAATAATAGTAAACAATTTTCATAATAAGCACTATTTAAATTGCATACAAGTACAATTTTACCCCATATACTTGGTGGCCCTAAATTAATCACCTTATGGTGAGATGTAAGAACTTTTGCAAATGGCCTTTTACGTTAATCATATTTTACGTTTATAAACTAGGCAGCTGCAGAATACAAAAAGACAAACAATGGAACGCAATACTCCGCAAGAGCGTGGAATAATTGTGTCGATTTTTTTAACCAACAATCGTTCGGTGGTGAATTTGGTCGCAGATTTCCTAATTGTATCGTGCCAACTGGACATACATTACACCGCTTCGCTGCTCGATTCAAACAGACTGCAACCAGCACAGATCTTTCAGGGCGTAGCCGCCATCGTACTGGTCGTCCTGTCGAGAATATCTCGACTGTGGAGGCTCATGTTGCTGAGAACAAAAAAATATCAACTAGACAAATTCCAGACAATCGTAACTCTTAAGGAGAATATTCGACAGAAATGCGAACAGTTATCACCAGAAATATTGCAGAAAGTTATGGAAAATGTGATAAAACGGGCACAAATGTGTATCAACACTGGCGGAAGCCACTTGGCTGTTATTATATTTTCCATTTAACAGGAAAAATTGTACAGATCCAAATAAAGATTTCCACCACTTAAAATAATTTTTTTTTATTTAGTTAAAAAGTTATCCAAAACAAAATTTGATGGTTAATTTTGCGCCACCTTGTATATATGTATACTCGGATGTTTGAATTTTGAAAAAGTAAGAGAGTAACGTGGTTTTGTCGTCGGCTATGGTAGTTTAGCGATGTCCAGGGTCAACTTACGGATCCACCCTCTACGGACTTTTAATTCAATATTTGTTTATTTACAAATTTAATAAAATTCAATACAAAGTTATATGACAGATTTCAATTGGCGACATTCGGCAGAGTATTAGCAGTTCGGCAAAGGCTAGTCACAGCTCTCGGGACGTCTCGGCGATATTGTCGGTAGTTATGAAACTCGGAGGTACTCCCTGTCCTCGCTTTTATACTATAAACTATCGTCCACGCCCTTCGTGATTACTGATGATGGTCTCGCTGGCCGGCGTATACTTATATTAATAAATAAATATTTACAATGAGTACTTAGCCCTAATCTAGCACTATTCCTACGATCACTACTTTGATATGTAAATAGTCAAGCGATGCTGCTGTTATAAACAGTCAGCCTTCACATAAGATGTACTGTACCTAGTCAGTCACTATTTTTTTTTTTTTTTTTTTTTTTATCCAGGACCAGCACTCAGGAGATGACTCCTACACATGCGAAGCATTGTGCTGGGAAGTATAGGAAAGGGATAGTAGGAGAAACGACAGGAGTGAAGCTTAATTAAGTATTTTGCAGCTCTGCTTTCGCACGTTCTTTTGTTTTTATACTCATAGCAGTGCTGAAGCTTCGGTTTAGTAGCCATTTTTATTATTATTTTACTTCGCCGGTGCTACACAATACCGACGAAGGAGGGCGTTCTGATGTGATTGTGGATTGCTATCAGCTGAAGCCGTTTTGTTCAGTGACCAGTGACTATGCCTTCGCCACTGAAAGCTATGTGTCCATGGAGCAAAATTCGACAAAATTGAGTAATTCAGTTGATTGATTGATATTTTAAAACAGTAGTTTTGATTTTGTTTTTTTTTTGTTTGCTAATTAATACGAATTAGAGTATAGTTTTTATATTATAATTATTATTGTTATAGAAAAAACAACATTAATTGAAGCGTTTTGTAAAAAATCTCACAGTACGTAAAATTGTTATGGAATTATTATTAACGTTGTATTAAATAGCATTAGTATTCTATGGTTAAGGAAATCAAGACTTAAATTAAAATTATTCCAATGCTAAACTTCCTACAACTTATCACGGAGAAACAAAATAAAAAGACAAAAACTTCAATCACACGTGTTCATTTGTAATATAAATAAGGAACAAAAATTACACAAAAGGATATATTTAAGCAAAATCATTAAATAAGTTTTAATCGTGACTCTGTTCTTTCTTAACTTTTATAATAATTTTTACAAATATTTATTACTATTCTACTATTACGCGTTATTTATCGCGAGAGGCTGATTAAGGTATTGGCAATTATTATTCCATGATGATAAAGAGACCTTGATTGAGGAAGTAAAAAAAAATACGCAAAAATACAACCTACATTCGAAAGGACATTAAGAAAATACTTCTGACTTTGATACAAGGAATAAAAGAACTTCTCCATTTTAAATATCATTCCATGAAAATTCGTTTATTTCACACATTCGCTACGGGAATCGATTCATAATGTACGCATACAACAACAATGTAATTTTATAACAACATGAAAACTTGGCCATTTTCAGGAATAGTTATAAATAATTAAAGATAAAGAAGAAATACTGCATTAAAAGGTTGATGCTGAATGAAAACTCAACGCGAGTAGCGATCTGGGTATTTCATTGGTTATATTTTGCGCATGAATATATCAACACATGGAAGAAACCGTGAGTGATAATTATCATTAATTGTTGTAGATCGTGGCATTTACAATTACAATATACAAGTGCTTTTCTCTTATATAAAAAGTCTGAATACACCGTATTAAGAGTTGAAAAAAAACCATTCCAAAATCTATTATTAAGTTACTCGACTACATGCAGAAAAGGGCGAAAAAGCTTAATGACTTCTTAGTACAATGGAATATATTTTAATAAGACCAGTGGTGTTGTTCCCAAAATCTGCTTTTGTAAGAAAAATTCGGTTCATTTAGTTTCGATCTGTCCTTGAATTGTAAAGGATGTTGTTGGGAGAGTAATTAATTCGTTGACTCTACTGCATGCCTCCAGTCATCAAATATTCTACCGATGTGCATAATGAAACACACATGGGTAATTTATGTTAAAATTTAATGTCTCTACAATTTACTGCATTAGGTTTCTTTGTTACATTATTACGATGTTGGGTTAGGTTTGCAGGCTGCCAATTCCCAAGCATAAACCCACTTGTGTCCTCTTGGGTCCCATATAGTCGGTGTCAAATCAAGTCGAATCCAGAATAAACAAACTAATTTCCGCCACATCGCATTCCGATACTGCAGTAAGGTCCTGTAGAAATAAGCAAATGGGTTACGGTCAGAGCCAGACAGTGACTGAGCAAGAGTTTAACTGTTTCCACCTCCTTATCCCGACAACTCCTACACAACCTCATAGCGTGCAGACCGATGTGAAAATGACCCGTCAGCACCGCCATTTTCATGTGGGCTCTACCCGGTAGCAGCCTCCTCAATACGTAGCCACATCGTCCTAGAGGTCGAACCTGAGGTCTCATCCGACCACCAGTTCCAGGTTCGAATGTATCGCCATCTCTTTAAGGGGTACGCGTCATTCATGACCCAGGATATATAAATACACCAGATAGATTTCTTATAAAAATATTCCGGTACTTCCGTGTGGGTGGCGATGCCTAAAGTAGTTAACACGTTAAATAAAAAGCCAGACGTTTTGGCTTCGAGCCCAGCATCCGCCTAAATTCTAACAATATTTCGCATATTCTGATGTTCTGATGTGTGCCTTTGTTTCAGTTGTTGTCGGAAGATTTCAGTGGCGAAAGAATATTTACTAGTCACTAAACAGTACTGGCTGAAGTAAGTAGCAGAAGAGTGCCCTCCTTCTGCTTTTGCAGAATTTTTGTTTTATTGCAGATCTCCAGCGCTATACTTCTATACTGCTGCTTCAGCATTCGCCACACTGAATCACGATTTGTTTTCTATAGAACTAACAGCCTGGAGTAGGTATTCATTGTTTGAGTGTTATGTGACATTGGCTGCTTTCTGTGTATATACATACACATACAGAGATAAAAACCATACATATTATTCGTAAAGGCCGTAATTGTTTTTAATTTAGCATTAATTACAAACTCAGAATTGGACAAATGTGCTATTTCTATATCTTTGTGCTTATGTCTATGGGACTTCATTAAATACATTTTGGTCGACCAATGTTGAGTTTTAATGTTGAGTGTTCTTATGTCAATCACACGCCACTGAGTACAATAATAATATGTCGCTTTGCAGATACAATTGCATTCTTTTGTAACAATATACAAATACTTAATTTCAACAATATTTTCGCATGGTTAAACACATGCGAAAAGAGATAACAATATGCACGCAGTGGTAGGACATTTTTATATGATTGTAATGCAGAAAGTAATTTGTGAAAATCATTGACCATAAGAGTTAGAGTTGGAGTGTTTAATAACTAGTTTGTTAACAAACAATTCAGCCACCAAATGCAGAATTAGTTGGATATGTATGTATACATGTATTTATTTTATAATAAAACAATTGATGTTTACGGCTGGAAATTGGTGGTCGTACAGTAACAAAATAACAAATCTTTTTGTTTTGTTTTATGTAACCGAGATAAATTTTCTAATAATCTGAATAAAAAATAAAACAAATGGTATCAAAATTATTATCATAAATAAAATTAAAATCATATATAAAGAGATATTCCCAAAATAAATATAGTTAATATACATACAATACTACATGTGCACGGTGTAAGACTTTAATATTCTTTTGTTTAATTTTTCATTTGATTCAAAATACATTAGTAATGCTGGCCCATGGCAAGCCTAGTGTTGATAAAAAGAAAAATCTAAAAATAGAAATATGTATGTGTCATAAAAAAAAGTAAACTCATGGATTGTTATGTTTTTGTTTATAGATTTTTGGATTTGTGTTTGGTATTCAACATCAATTCTCGATTGATTAGTTGAATTTTAAATATTTAAGTCTTGGGTTTGTATTGAAAACTTAGGAAAAATCCACTGATGACTAAGTAAGCATTAGCGAATTAGTACTATATGGATATGCTTACCTCCTCAGTTATTGAGTTTACTTTTGTAAAAAATACTTTATGAGAATATCATAAAGTATGTAATAATACATTTGGTATATATTTTTTTTCGGGAAAAGCACAGTTTTAAAATTAGAATCATATATAAAGAGATATTCTAAAAATAAATTCAGTTAATTTAAAATATTTTTCATATTTTAGAACAATTTACGTTATTAATATTAATTTATAGGAATATAAAATGTATTTTGTATATAGGCAGGAATAAAACTGCATGTCTTACGTTCAAAATAAAAAATTTTCACACCGAGTATTCCCGTAAGTGCAATTACTAAAATTTTGCATTGTGGTTCGGGGTCGAGTACGACTGTCGTTTTTTGCATAAATACAAACAGAATCATTGGTTCAGTTTTAAACACTTGAAAGAAGTTAAAACAGTAAAAAGCTAAAATTTTGCGACTTTTACTATTTTGACTTAAGTTCATTAAACTTTCTACTTTTAATTAATATATACTAAAGTGTGGCACAAACACAACAAAAATGTCTTACAAGCATTTCATGAAATTGCAATTAGTGTGTATGTATTACTTGCTCATTGCAAAACACATACTTCCGAAAATATTTCTTTTGTTCCACGATCAAAACATTGAAGAAGAGAACACAAGTACAACAAAACAATGTTAAAATAGCACAAGGTGAAGTAGAGAAATGAAGTTGAACATCAAAACTATTTTGGAACATTCAAAACATGTTTGAATAACTCGTAGACAAACTTGCAAAGAAACTTTTGCATTTTTTATGAACATAAAAAAAAAATGTATACAAATAAAATAAAAATATCACAATTCATATTAGGTTTGAGGTTCGTTTGTAAGGTTCTTTAAAGAAAAATATTTAAAATTTCGCAAAAACTTTTAAAAATTTATAATTTCCCCTACATTTAATGCATTCATTTCAATATATATTTAAGATTACTAAAATTTAGAAAAATCACGAAAATCAGAAAGTTGAAATTATGAAAAAAAATTATATACGTGCTTTTTACGCTTTTTTGTGTTTGTTCGTGTGTACTCGATGCTTTTGGTGTAATTTACAGTTTTTTTATTTCATTGTCTGTTTTTGTTTTGATGTTCTGCTTCATTTGAACACACAAGCACAAACAAAACTATAGAGAGAAACTTTTGGAATGGTGCTTGTTTTGTTTCAGTGAGAGTCATGTTTTGTTATGCTTGTTTTGTTGAGAATGTTTACACTGGAATACATGGCTTGGAAGTAGTGTGCTTTAGAATGCAGAACTTTCAATACATTTTGTACAGCTCTTTAATATATACCACTCAGCATTTAATTCTTTTGTATAATAATTATTCAAATCTTCAGCTCATATTAACGTTGTATGCTTTGTGTAATCATTGTATTTATTGCATTTTTATTTTCTGTAATTTTCACACAAAATTATATTCTGATTATAGAACTGAATTTTATACATATGTTTTTCAAATAGTTGTATTGAGCCCAGGTCTGGATATATTAAATTGTTTGATTTATTTTGTAAAAAACTTACAATTAAGTGATTACTAATACTAGAAATTAAATTCTTTCTAAAGATAAAAATATATTTAATTAATTTCAATTCCATTTTCAAACTAAACTATTGGAATTAAAATTGCTTATCGTAAAAAATATAAAAACTAATTGGTATCAAATTGAAACTTCCATACCTAATTTAATTTCATACAATAAAATGAAACGAATGTAAATTTCTGTAACGAAGACTCTATCAATAAAAACAAAATAAAAATGCGATAAAATAATAATATTACAAATTTAAAAGGTTCTATTTTTATTTGACCATAAATGTTGTAATTATTTTTGTTTTTTGAGCGATGGTCTTTATTATGAAAAGTTTTTTAATTATTTATTTTCCAAATAGGGAGCATCGTCAGGAAATAATAATTAGTATTATTTTTATCTTCTTTTTTTTAACGATAAGAATAAGCTTTTGCGCAAATAATATTCAATATAAACCCTTATGTTTAATAGCAAGGTAGACGGGTACCTTTATTAGAAGTTCGAGGAGTAGTAATAAAAATTTATGAGTCAAAAATGTATTTAATAATTACATGAAATTTACCAACCAGTTTTCACTGTCGAATTTATTAGAACCGATACAAGCAGCTTGTGAAGTCGTCAGTTGTAGTTATATTATTTAATTTTTATAGAACATCTTAAATTTTCTTTAAATGTTATTGCTAATATTTTTTTTTTATATTTCTTTAGATTCTTTTTAATAAAATACATACAATTATGTGTCGTACCATATGATACATGCAAATTCTGGCTGTTATAAAATCAAGTTCTTTTTTATATGCAAAAATCTGTGTGTCATACACAGAATATTTGAAAAAGTTTTTCAAGAAAATTTTAAACTGTGTAGTTCTGTAAACAAGAACGAATAAATATTTGCATATTAAATAAGATCTTTTGCTGTTTTTAGTTTTCTTAATTGTTTGTTTACTATACAGCAAAAACAAATAAATTAACAAAGTTTTACTCATGTCAGAGGCACTGATGTTAAATAATTTATTTACATATTGACAATCTGTTGCAATTTTAAGGCGAGAAAAAACCAGATTTTAATTACATGTCTTTAAATGTTTATTTTTTTAAACATATTAGTATTTAAATAGAAACTCATAATTACATTTAATGTATGTATATAATAGATGAAATACACGAGTGCCTGAGTGCCGGTTCAAGAAAAAAAAATTTAAAAAAACAGTTAAAGCTTTTTTAAGTAACTAAAAAATGCTTTTGGAAGGGTAGACACATTTTCACGTTTAACCAAACAATGTTTCCAAAATAACCACTAATGTATCACTTTACCACCTATTGCCCTCCAAACATACATATACTAAATTTATGTCTGTGTGCGTCTGTAAAGCCACAAAAGGCAATTATTGGTATAATAATTATACTTGGAGTTAATATACTGTTAGATTGGATATTCCATGCAGGAATTCATAATTATATTCTCGTAAAATCAATGCAGTTATGAAGCCCTCAAGGGTGGGCGGATGGTTCATTTAGTTTGGTTGTCATTTTGTAATCATTGCGTCAGATAGTTATGACAGTATTCTGTTTTAATTTTGCTTGATTCTCTTAAAAGCAAAATAATCAATTTATACGGTCGCACAGATCAAATAACACGAAAACATATTGCTTTTTTCCTTAACAAAGCTACAGGTTTTAGGAAAATTATTTACAAAAAATTACTCAAAATAATACCCAAACTTTAACAAAAACTTCTTAATGTATTTTCTCGCATGATAAACAGTACACCGACACGTTTTCAATTATAACGAATGCTTTATATTGTTCTTTTTTTTATTTGTTTGTTTATTTTTCTAATTCTCTGCCATTATTTCTACAACAATGTGTAACTTGTAACCATAAAGATAAAGAAAGCAAAAATTAAATTTGTTCCTTGAATTAAATTATTTACAATCATTAGCTTTAATAGAATCTTGTAATTTGCAGTATATTTTTGTCTTAAGTGAAATACAGTGTTGTAAAAATAGCTTCACTTAGAGGAAAAAAGTTTTATTTCATTATTTGTTTTACGTTCAGACACTTCTATACATTTTCATTCCACTAAAGCTCACGATTGCTTAACACAAGACTTGAAAGTTAAAAATTCGCTATATGTTTATGAGCCAATTATATAAAAAATTAATTTAAAGTGTCGACTAATCGTAAGAAAGGTTTAGAAAATCTAAATAGATTTCAATCAAATAATAAAATGTTTGTTGTAAAAATAAACTTTTTAAAGAAGCTATTTGGTTAGTTTTGTTTGTATAATTCGGAATTCTCAAATACTTTTTGGGAGTTCTTGTGTAAACATGTGGAATTTCTTAGCATTTTTCAAAAATTTGGTTAAAGATCTAATCAGGATTTTGGTATTAGCACCAAATGAAATGTCCATATAGACCAGCTAAACCATGTAACAAACATAAAATAATAATAATAATAGAAATAATTTAAAATTTAAAGCAGAACTTTGCGATATTTATAACAAAGACTTGATATGTACATTCATATATATGTATGTATATGTGTTAAAAACTTTTATATAAACATTATAAAAATATATTGTATCTAATGTATAAAATTTTTAATTTAATTTTTAGTTTTCAAAATTTTTGATAAATTTGTTTTTAATAAAATTAATTAAAGACAGCGTAGTACTTGCAATTTTTTTCTTTATTTGAAAATTTTTGTAATATTCAAATTACTAGTTATTTTTTTAAACAAAAAAAAAAATAAAAACACTAAGGGAAAACGAAAATAAACAGTGAGTTGAAATAGTAAATACACCATAACAATATAACCTCTATTAATATAATAAAAGGGTTTCATTAAATGTTCTTCATTATAAACCTTTTTTTACATAATTAAAATTTTAAAGTTAAGCTTTTTAAAATTCAATTTTTTTGTTTCATTTTCAGGGTTAAATTTTAATAAATGCACAGATGAGCAGGAGAGAAATATGCTTGACAGAAAATTTACAATAAATTTTTTTTTTAATTTTACACTAAAAAAAACCCGCACTATTCGGCATGCGACAAATTATTCAAAAATCATTAGCAAAAACTGATAGCCATAACACTGAAAAAACCGCTCGGAAAATCGGGTTAATCACGCTAGTGGATACATAGTTCTTATTTTAGAGACTAACTTAAATATACTGATTGGCAGTCAAATCATCTGAAAAAATTCATATTAAATATCTTCATGTGTTAGTCAGTTGCGTTAAAGAAATTTTACTTAGAGAAAAAGACAATTAATAAGTAAAGAACTTGATGAGCAAGGGATTACTAAATGTGGCCTTCCGGAAGGCCTTTTCAATCAAGCTCTTCACCTATTTATAACATAAGATAATACAAACAGTAATTTACTGTGGGTATTTGTGCGTATGTATCACACGTTTTATGTTTTAAGTGCGTGTTTTAACTTTCTGTGCTATTTTGACGTGACTTGACACCTCAACAAAGTCAGCTCTCATACTTAATTTCATAATTACGTTTCAGAATGCCAATGATAATTTTGTGTTTATTTTACTTAAGCTGCTGCTTGGATGATTTTTTTGCTTCCAAATGTACGTGCTTCAATGAAATTATTTAAAGGATAATGTGTACTTGTAAAACAATTGTAGGTGTCAAGAATTAATTAAGAACGCTAAATTGTTACAACGACTTTATTACACTTCATTCTTGCAACGTTAAATTTATTTTTACTCAAATTGTTTTTTTTTCATAACTTGAGTTTCTTTCAAAGTTTTCTCTCAGTTCGTAATACATTCCCTCGTATTGAGAATTGGAGTCAATTTGTACATCGCCTGCTTCTGCAAGACTACTGATAGTATACAGTTGATAGTTGATTTAATACATTTTCGGCCACTTATCTTTAAAAAAAATTTCGTAACTTATTAGCTTATTATATGAAAGTAATAATAAAATCCAAATAAATTAACTACAACATACAAAGTTATTATGAAATCAAATTTTAATTAGTTTTTTTTAGATAGAAATAGAGAAAACCTCACTGTCATCAGTTGCATTAACCTTGGATATGTTAATTGTTTTATAATGTGCATGCAAGCGGTCAACATATTTAAAAAACTTTAGTTTTGCGTTTCGTTTGCCTTTATCTGATGTATAAATTTATTTAGCTTTTTTATTAAGTAGAGAAAATGATTTACAGCATTTATCACCACTCTTGCTAGTACTTTTGGCGATAATTTTCTACGTTTCTAGTGTGCTTCAATAGTCTAAGGCTCTAAACCATTTCAAAAATTTATTACATCTTGCACATTTCAGTAGAGATTTGTTTTTGTTAAACAGACATTTACTCTTAACGATGTTGAAAACTATTGATTTACTTTTCGAATATGAAACATAAAAAATTTTTATGAGTTCTGGATATGCACTGTTCCGACTTATGTAGTTATAAAAGAAGGTTAAGAGTTTGATGTGCTTTAAATAATAAATGGGTAGGAGTTAAATATTTTATTCTTTACATGTGGCTATGGCTTATCGAGAAATTCATTATTAGTTGTGTGCTGCAATGTACACTTGATTTTGTAAAGCTTGTCAGACGCATTAATACACATACATATGTAAGTATGTATGTATGTGCATATTATATGAATATTTATAAAAAGACAAGTAAAAGGCCAAAAACGTTATTTTCTTCCTTAATAAAAATAAAAGCCGTTCTTCAATGTTCAAAAGTATATTATCAATCCATTTCTTTTACAATCTACAAAAAATAATTTTTATATTTTTCAGAGTGAAAATTTATAAAGCAAGGGTAACTAGATAGTTTTTGTTGAACATAAAACAGGTATATTAAATATTTAAAAAAACATATAAATGAAGATTTCCAACAGTCGGCTATCCTGTATTTAAAGCGTCCTCGCTTTGGTCATTGGAAGAATCATAATCAGTTTCACTATCAAAGTTGGGTGGTAATTCCCAACAAGGTTTCAATTTGTCAGAAGCATAAACCGATGAGTAATGATGTGACGTTCTTTTGGAATTTTGCATATCTTCTATTATGTATCTATCATTATGAAGAACTTTAGATATTTTGAAAGGGCCTTGTATCGTGGTTCTAATTTTCGAGAAGTGCCACTACTTGAAGGTTCGTTTTCAGCAAGTACAAGATCATCAACTTTATATTTATGAGGAGTTGAATGTCGCTTATCAAATTGATCTTTAATTTTTTTTCGTTTTGTATTAATATTATCGGAAGCTGTTCGTCTAATTGCATTTACCTCATCTTCAGTTAGATTATAGTTCTCTTCGATGTTTTCTGATGGAAAATTCTCTTTTAACATAAGATTATTCAAATATCTATAATTAATACAAAATCTTTCATCACCGTTTTTCTTTCTTTTTAGTACAACCGGACTAGCATATTCTGAACTGGATGATGGTATAATATCATTTTCCAAGAGTTCGTGAACCATTTTTGCTTTTACATTTTTCTTCGACTCTGGCACACGATATGGAGATTGTTTGACAATTTTAGAATCTGTTAAACTTGTTTTCATTTTAACTAAATCTGTTTTTCCCAAATTTTTCAAACTATTTGAAAACACATCTCTATTTCCATGGATAAGATCTAGTAGTTTAGATTTTTCTTCATTTAACTCACATTTAACAAAATCTGCTTCAATCGGTGCTTTCTTACAATTTCTTTTTAATACTTCTTCAGTTTTGCTATTAATTCGTATTTTTTTATCAGATTTACCAATAATCGTTATTTTATTGTCTTCAACTACCATTACTATATTACCATCAACAAATGCGTCTTGACCAAGTAAAATATCTGATAACAAGAGTTCATCATCAATCAAATATAAAGTTACGGGTACATTGATATCGTTAATAATTAGATTGACCAATATCTTTTCATTTGCGACACGAATACCTCCACAAATACCGGTAATTCTCATTTCGCATTTAATACGTTCTAAAGTTATTTGTTTACAAATAGATTTCTTTATTAAGCTGCATTGACTTCCTGTATCTATAAAAGCAGTTAAAACTGTATTATTTAAATTAACTTTTATTTTAAAAATATCGTCGTTATTACAATATGTATTTCGAGTAGTAGTAATTTTTTTTGCATAGACTTTCATTCCTAGGATGAACTTTATTGCATTTATCGCAACGGGAACGTCTTTGAGGTTTCAAACAATTGGTAGAAATATGACCTATTTCATTACAATTAAAACATTTAATTCCTCTACCAGATTTTACTAAACTATCTTTTTTCGCATTCTCAGAGTTGGAATACTTATTTATAAAATCGTGTGTTTTATTTCCGAATTCAACATTTTTCGTTACTGGTCTTAATGGTACGTTTCTCTCATACTCACTCAATATATCACGCAATTGTTTAACTGAATCAATTTTCTGAGCAGCGATAGCAATTTGAATTTCACGATTTTGCAATCCTTCTCTCGCATATTTGACAATAGCTCTTTCACTCATTTTATAACGTTTCCCTAATGCACATATTCGAAAACAATAGTCTGCAATCTTTTTATCAATTCTACGCACCGTATTTATCATTTTAAAATGTATTTCAGCTTCATCTTCGGTAGAAGTAAATTCATTCATCAATTCTCTTGAAAAATCACTCCATTTTGAATGTAAAATTTGAAGCGAGTCCAACCATAAACGTGCTGCTCCCTTCATTCGACTGTATACTGCGAAGAGTAAACATTTTTCGTCCCATTGATAAGCTTGTATTGCACTCTCAACTCGTTCAACAAATTGTTCCACGGATAGTGAAGATTTGATTCACTCGTTGGATCAAATTCTGGAATAGTTTCTGCGATTTCACGAACAGAACAATTACTAGGCGTTCGTAAACTTGAATAGACATTCGACGTTGTAACATTGTCAAATCCCTGTCGTTGGACATTTGTTACTTCATGTACATTTTGAGTAACCGTTTGAAGAACGTTCATCGCATTTTCCAATATTTTCTTCAAATCATTCACCTGTCGTTGTAAATGTATGATATCACTGTTGCTTTGTTGAACTGTAGTAACGTTTTCTTGTTCATCAATTGTTGAGGACGTTTCCTGAAAAGTATCAATATTCTCACCATAATTAGCAATTACGTCTGAACCAATATAACTTTCAAGACGTTGAATCAATTCAGCTTTTGTTCCTGTGCTAGACAACTCTCGTTCTCGTAATAGCTGTTTTAGCTCATCTACCTTTAATTCTGAAAGCTTCTTCATCTTTTATTGTATTGATTCCGATCCCACTTCTGATCTAAAAGGCCAAAAACGTTATTTTCTTCCTTAATAAAAATAAAAGCCGTTCTTCAATGTTCAAAAGTATATTATCAATCCATTTCTTTTACAATCTACAAAAAATAATTTTTATATTTTTCAGAGTGAAAATTTATAAAGCAAGGGTAACTAGATAGTTTTTGTTGAACATAAAACAGGTATATTAAATATTTAAAAAAACATATAAATGAAGATTTCCAACACAAGAAACTAATTTAAAAAGAAATTGAGTATCAAGTGTTACTTTTATGATGTTTAAATGGCAAGAAACAAATTAATTATTTAATTAATTAAAAATTAATTAATTAATATTTGAAAAATATATAGCAGAAAAAGTTATTCTTTTAACTTGATATAAAGTTTTCTCCGTACTGCGTTTGATCTGATGCTTGGCTCATTTTTAACTTTACGTAACTATAGTTTTTCTGGTTTTAGTTTCTGTTTTCTCTTTATTCAGTATTTAAATTAATAAGAGTTTATAAAAAATTAGTTTTCATCAATTGACTTTTAAATTTGTGTGCTGTAAAATCTGGAAGCATATTTCTTTCCTGTCATTTATTTCTTTGTATTTCTTGTGACATTTATCAATCGTATTCTTATTGTTTGAGAGTCTCCTTACACTCATTTAACAATTTTTACTCATTTGAAAGTTTTTGTTACCACATTAGTGACAATTTTTCGAGTCATTTATCAATCGTATTTGACTCTTTTTTTCAGTATATTTCCGTCCGTTTTTCTAAACGATTTCTTGATAAAAAATAAAATATTAAATTCATATTTATACATTAAAGTTTATGTAATATAAATAATAAATACATAGAAAAATGTGAGTAAATTTCCATTTTTATACATATATAATTTTAATTTATTTTTAGAAAATAAAACATTTATTTGTGATGTAAATAATAAAAATTATGTTGACCGGTACATTTAAAACTTTTGTTTTCTAAATTGAAGGTATTTTCATAATCGGGTATGTTCTGTAAACCGAATCCGCAAAAATTTATGGTTTTTAAAACGAATACACATACTTGGGTGTTTTGTAAACCGAATTCGCATAATTTTACTCAGTTTAAAATCGAGTAGATAAGTTCGGTCCAAAGTCTTTCTTTCATTACATTAAGTCAAATTATATACTCTGTAATAGATTTTAATACAAAATAATCAATTAAAAAAAAAACACTCCAACATTTCTCCACGTTCTTGTTAAACTATGCAGATAAAGTAGATGGATGAATAAAAGCACATTTTCAACAAAAATTCATTAGATATGTCATTAAAAAATCACTTTTAAATAAGAAGAAACATTATTTTGAACACATTTTTAGTAGCTTTATTGACGTTTAGACGTATTGACGTTTAAAAAATCCTATTCGAAAGCCAGTTCAAATTTTGGAAATCGTGTGGTTTTTAGAACACCAAATTACTATTTATTCGGTTTTGAGAAATCACTCGCTTTTAAATCGACTGTAAACCGAACATGGGGGATTATTTTTGATAAATTTTGTCATCTCTCTTCCCAAAAAAGTTTAGGTTTGCTTATTATAAAAGGAACTATAATTTAACAACTTTTTCTCAAGTGACGCTCCACTATTTTTTATGGCATATCTTTAGTTTAGTTTAGTGACCAGTGACTATGTCTTCGCCATTGAAGCCTTCCGACAACAACTGACACAGAGACACACTAAAGTATATGAGACAAAATGCTAGATGTTTTTATGGTTTAGTCTGAAACTGTGGTTGAACTCAGAAAATTTTTGGTTTTGTAGTCAACGTGCAGAATACTTCAGCCTTCGTAATTCTGTAAGATTTTTTGAGAGTTCTTGTATAAACATATGAGAGTTATTAGCTTTTTTCAAGAATTTGGTGAAATAAATGAAAATCATAGTTACATAAAAAAGCATAATAATAATTATTTTGAAGATTTGAGATTTCCCTTACACGTAACCCTAGAACCATAATGTACGTAAATTTTACGTACATTTTTTTTTTCACATGTAAAGGGTGGTTAAATTTCAAGGGCCGATGTTGATTTTGAATAAAACACAAACTATTTAGGAAATTATTGTAATTTTATTTTATTATGATATATTGGTATTACTCAATTATGTATGGAACAAAATATCGGCCAAATGGGCGCCGCGACCACGGCAACAGTGGATGATCAATTTTCGAAGAAAATCATCTTCAGTGATGAGGCACATTTTCAGCTCAGTGGATTCGTCAATAAACATAATTGCCGCATTTGGGCGAATGAGAATCCAAGAGTGATTGTCGAAAAACCAATACACCCACAAAGAGTGACTGTTTGGTGCGGTTTATGGGCTGGCGGCATCATCAGGCCGTATTTTTTCCAAAATGAGGCCGGTCAGGCAGTTACTGTGAATGGTGTTCGCTATCGTGAGAAGATAACGAACTTTTTATGGCCCGAATTGGAAGATATGGATGTGGACGATATGTGGTTTCAGCAGGACGGTGCCACTTGCCACACAGCTAACGAAACAATGGCTCTTTTGCGCAACAAATTCAATGGCCGTGTTATCTCACGTAATGGCGACGTCAATTGGCCGGCAAGATCATGTGATTTGACACCATTGGACTTTTTTCTTTGGGGTTATTTGAAAGAAAAGGTGTACGTCGATAAGCCAGCAACAATTCAAGAGCTAAAGGATGAGATAATTCGGCACATTAACGGCATAGAACCTCCATTATGCCTCAGGGTCATCGAAAATTTGGACCATCGGATGGAGGTGTGCCGCCGTGGTCGCGGCGCCCATTTGGCCGATATTTTGTTCCATACATAATTGAGTAATACCAATATATCATAATAAAATAAAATTACAATAATTTCCTAAATAGTTTGTGTTTTATTCAAAATCAACATCGGCCCTTGAAATTTAACCACCCTTTATATAAAAGAACTGATCGGCATTCTAACGCCAATTCATTTTAGCTATGCTCTACTCAATTGTGCTGCTTGCACGTAATTTTTTCGTAACGTTAGCACACTACGAAAGAACAAATCTGAGATAACTCCCGAGCTACTCGGTTTGCAGCACTGTGGATCATCGCGCTGTGTTTATGATGAAAACATGACGTAAGTCTCTTTTATGACGATGAAAAATAAAAACGTATTATTGCTGTCATCAATGCATTATGAGGGTCTATTTAGAGAAAAATGTATAAAGTATTTGAAAATTATTTTATTTTATATAAGAAAGTAATTTCAATATATATTTTTAATGAATTAAAAAAAACAATTGAAGTGAAATCCAACCGAAGATTTGTCATTTATTGAAATTTATCAAACGAAATGTATATATACGTACAATTTACGTATCGTATTAACGTATTATAAAATATCGTTATGGTTCTAGGGTTAAACTCGGTTTACGGATATAAAAAAAAAAACATAAAGTTCTTGTTTATTATTTTCATGGTTTATTGTTTTCAACCGGCTATTTTATATTTTACGTCCCTTATTAAAAAATATCCCTGTTTTGAATTTGAAAACTCCACTGACATATTGAGCAAATGATGTAAAATGGTCTTACTACGTAATAGAGCAAACAATCAAAAGTTTCTGCTAATTTTAGCATGCAATCACGAACATGTTACTTTAAATCCTTTGAAAACATTCAAACAAAATTTTGGGCTACCTTAATGTAACAACATATGTTTGGACATACATATGTATTTATGTTCATACATATGTTTACTTTTTTTGTTTAGCTGTTTGGAATGCCATTTACTAATTACAAAGTTTAAATTAAATTGGGATGTGGCGTGTCAAAAGTAACCGAGGAAAAAACTAACAAAAAGTCGTTACTACAATATTGTTTCATTTCGTACACGATGTTAAAATGTATTTCGCTTTATTTAATATAGAAATAAATAAACAAATTCGAATGAAATACACACTGTAAGTACATTGACTTGATGTTAATGGTTTTGTGTGTGTAAATATTTGCAATCAAGTTGTTTTCAGTAGATTCTCCATGGGATTGATTGCCTACGCTTTTGTACAACATTGAAGTCATCATAAATTTGCTTATGCAGCTCATACATATACTTTTATTCACATATGGGCAAAAGTGCTTTACGTGTAAGCACAATTCACTTGCTTTAACATAAGTCAGTCATACATGAATATGAACAAACAAGATCATATTATTATAGATGTTGCCCCATAATATACACAGACCAAAAGTAAATTATGTATAAATTGAGATTAGAAGAGTAACTCCTTTGACATTTTCATTGCAGTCTATTCAAAGATTTCATCATGATTAAGTAAGAAATATCCAATTATTAACGCAAGGAAACTTTCACAGAAGCATTTTTATACATCCTTCATTGTTCGAGTTCCTTGTTACTGCAAGAATCAAAAAAACGAAACTTTATTAATATTGATGGTTTTTACAGTTTTGTTCGTTGCATATAAAATTCAATCAATCAATCAATCACCAAAAGAAAAAAGTTTCAGAAATGTTTTCAGGTCACGAGACGAACTATATTAATAATTTATTTCACTTCCACTACAGCTTTCAAACAAATTCAGATATTCTTGCACATTTTATACTATTTGCTTTTACATTTGTTTCAAATGCTTGTCCAACGGCATGGGTGTGTGTAATTGTACCTTTTGCTATTTTTGAAATGCATTAAATTTCTTTTGCTAAAATACAGCAACATCTCTGGATTTATAATAAAGACTATTGTTGGGTACAGACTAAGGCACACTATGTGATATCGCCAGTAAATATTATAGTGTTTACGAGTGGTAAAGGTTTTCATTTCTGAGAGGTATTGCACGCATTGCACAGATTTCAATAATGGCGTCACGAAATGGCAACAAGAGAAATGCCTATTGGGTACTGGTGTTAAATGTATTGCAATTAAAAGAAGTATGCTTACTGGGCTTGCAGCATCTGAGTCCTTTCAACTTCTCCTGTTGAAAATACTGTTCTGTTCTGTTCTGTTATGTTGTTTTTTTTTACACATACGAGCAGGTAGTACCATCATAGTTATAAACAAAATTTCTTTGCTTTGCAGGCTGCATATCGCTTGCCATAAATCTTATATATTCTCTTACTGTAACTACTACTGCCATATTCCAGCAAATAAATTCATACGATTCCAATGCAGCACAAATCTGACATATATATCAATTATGATTTTAGGGATAAAAGAATGTAATTATATATTAAATGAAAAATATTTTGGGTATATTTTAAACAAGCTGGCACAAAATTAATCATCCAATTTTGATTTTGAATAAATTTTTTACTAAATAAAAAAACATCTTTTTGAGTGGTGGAAATCTTTATTTGGAACTGTACAATTTTTTCTGTCTGTTGCATGAGCATTAGTCTTATCAATATGGAGGTGCGGTTTCGATTCCCGCTTAGGCCCTGGGTGTTTCTACAGACAAGCTGCAAGAGCTTCGTATTAAAAAAAAAAATATCAGCCAAGTAGCTGCCGCTAGTGTTGATACACATTTGTCCCCGTTTTATCGCATTTTCCAGAACTTTCTGCAATATTGCTGGTGTGAGAACTGTTCGCGTTCCTGTCGAATATTCTCCTTAAGAGCTGCGGTTATTTAGGGTTTGTTGCTATAAAGCCCTGACTTCAAGTAGCCCCAAAGAAAAAAGTCTGGGATAGTTAAATCGGGCGACCTTTCTAGCCTTACGAAATCGCCAAAACGGGACCAATTCACAAAAGTTCGCTGTAGGGTTCGCCTGGTGACGTCCACTTTCGTGGCACGTCGTCAGGTTAATGTTTATTATTCGCAGCCACAACCGCAATATTCTCGACAGAACGACCAGTCTGGTCGCGGCCACGCCTTGAAAAATCTGTTGTGGTTTCAGTCAGTTCGAATCGAGCAGCTAAGCGACTTAATGTTTGTCCAGTTGGCGATTAGCAAATCTACGACGAAATTCACGCTGAGCTAATACCACCGAAAATAAGCGCCACAATTATTCCACGCTCTTGCGGTGTATAGCGCTCAATTTTTTGAATGTCTAGTTCACATATGTCAAATATGATTGACGTAAAATGCCATTTCCAAAAGTTATTATTATGTCTTACGATAAGGTGATTAATTTTGCGCCAGCCATTATATATATGATACTAATTGCAAAATTGTGTTATTGTATTATTACACACTTAATGATATTTTCTTAAAGTATTTGAAAAAAATAAAAATTAAAAAATAAACTCCATAATTGTGGAAGAAAGCATATCCAGTCCTACATATACAGTACTATTACTCAGTGCGCTCATTATGGATTTTTCCTAATTTATGACTAAAAATCCACGATTCGTACATTCAAAATTCAACTAATAAATCGAGAATTAAAGTTGAATACCGAACACATAAAACCAAAAATTTATAAACAAAACCATAACAGTCCATGAGTTTACTTTTTCTACATTAACACATTTTCAGTTTTGTATTTTTCTTTTCACCTACTCCTCAATTATTGAGTTTATAATTAAATATTTTATGATATTATCATGTGTATGATTGCCTGGAAAAATAAATTACTTGAAGTCTGATGTACATCCTCCTTTTTATTGTCACACTGTCAACAATACGAGTATAGTTCTCGCATGTAACAAAATACCCTACAAACATTGGGTTGTAAATTAAGCTGTTCCAGCTATTATTTTAAGGGTGGCGGTGTATGACAGGGGTGATCCATTATATTTTCTGACATATTGCGTAACAACATCGAATACGTCGTTTCATAGTTACGAGCAGATGTGTTGAAGCAACCTCTCCAAATTCTGGGTTCGAGCCCAGTTTCGGACCAAGTCATAAAAACATTTCGCATTTTTTCTGATGTACACTAGTGTGTCTGTGTGTCATTTATTGTCGGAAGGTTTCAGTGGCAAAGGCATACTCACTGGTCACTGAACGGTACCGGCTTCAGCTGATACCAATCAACAGGTAGATCACAGCGTCCTGCTTCATCGGTATTGTGTAGCACTCGTAACGTGAAATAATTATCAAAAATGGCTACTAATAAAACAAAGCTTCAAAATTGAGTACGTCTCCTTAACATCAGATTGCAAATTTTTCCATTTCTGTTGCTCTGTTACTATCACTTTGCAATGAAGTGTTTTATATCAGTTACACTCTTGATCAATGGATTATATTCATATACCTGGCAAAATAGTAGTCCTAATTGTTGCTTGCATAACTTAATCGTAACTAGAAGTATTATGGGGATATGCCATTGTGAAAGTTACATACGATAATCTAACATGTTCAATTTAAATCGTTCCAACGACAGACATAATTTTTTAATTTCTTTTAAAATTGCCGCGACCAAACTACTACGTATAATCTATATCGTAAACCCACTTTCATACATTTAGGAAATTACTAAATTACCCAGCAAAAAAATACATGCAAAAGAAATAGTTATTGCATGGGTTCGTTCTACTGTAAATAAGCTGGTTCAACTTAGGTGAAGAACGAATGATTTTAAAACAGGAGTGTCATTGGTCCGCATTCGTTCACATTTAACAAAACATCTCTTCATTTAGAACCAATGATGGTTCTATGATCTGGTTACGTTTTGGCATTGGTTCCCAGAATTCATTAATTCATTGTTGTCTAGAATGTACTTTATAGAGATCCTGAAGCACATTGTATTGTACATTTTATTGCATGTAAGCAACTCAATGTACAAAATGTAATTATAAGTGCGCACTTATTGATATGAATTAAGTTTCTCTTTCATGATTTCGCTGTAGTATCTATAGATAAAATATCGAAATGATAAATTTATATGCTAAGTATAAGATATTAATAAAGATGAATATAAAGTTAAAAAAAAATCTTTCAAGAGTTCGAAAGTGATAATTTGATATTAAATTAAAAATTAGTTCAGATAAAGAAGTGTTCAAGAAATCATGAAAATACCAATTCATTGTGAACGCATTCACTTTTTTTTTGCTCGGTATATGTTGCCTAATTATTTAAGCACTGCTCTACGAAAAATATTTCCATAAATTATGCTACAAAATTTTACTCGTATATTTTTTTTTACAAATTTCAGCATCGAAAATTATTCTTAAATTCTTCTCCAATATATTGAAATTTTATTCAATATCGTAACCAATAACTTGTCTCCTGTTTATGTAGTTCTTTTAAAAAATACAACAAAATAATTTTTTTTTATTTTTATTTACTTTTTCGTTTTCTCCATTTTATAACCACAGAAAGTTTTTTTAAGCTTAAATGACCAATTCTACTGCACTTGCTAACACACATTGAGTGCAACAAAAAAAAATGGGGTTAACATACGCGAACGCTTCTACAAATTAAGTTTTACAATGCGTTTTTGTTTTGTTATCATTTTAAAACAGAATATGGGCCCAGCAAAATATTGTATTACATTTTGCTCGTATTTATTCCTAATGAAAAATATTAGATATTATTTCTTAGGAACTACTCTTGATCTACTTCCGAAATGTATTTGTTAATTATCTCTAGCAGTTACAAAAAATTACATTTACTTACAAGCTTTACTAACACAAATTCATCAAAAAGAAAACTTCCGGCAACGACAACTGAAATAGAAAGATTTATAACTATTCGCTTTTTGCACAACTTCCAGATCTAATTAATTTATTTGGAAGCCCTCTTTTCACTGAGTTTATATATCAATCGTTATATCAACAAACGTTACATTAGCATTAATTTTCTTTTCATTTTTACTTTTATTTCATTTACCTTTTTTATTGTCATTGCCAATCCGAAATATGAACTTCCTTACCAAATTCTTCTCTGGTGAATAATACATAAAATTTTATGGAAAAATTAATTTTTCGAATAAACGGAATTTGAATTTTCACTGAAACAAGTCTTGTTGGGTTGCTTATCTGGCTACAATATCGTTGACTTATTTCATTATTGTGGTTTGTTCTTTCGTTGTTTTTTATTTTTCTCTTTCTTTTTAAATAATTAATAACTCCAAATGGTTTTAGTTTATTTTTTATCTGGATTGTTTATTTATTTTTTGCAATACTCCAAATGTTGCATATATTGTCAGCCAGTGGCATGAACTACAAAGAACTACATGGTGGCACAGGGTCAGTATATTTTTTATTTAACCAAGTTTTATTTTGTTTCTCCTGTAAAATCTTTAAAATATTAGATGACTTCTGGCATTTTCTATGACGACATGTACAGGGTGGCACAAAAGGAGCTATATGGTTTAAATGATTTATAACTTTTTTATAAATTATCTCGTACAATAAGAAATATTTTTTGAAAATACGCTTAAAAATTTAATTCATTGCTATGATTGCATATACTGTGGTGATTTTAAATATACTTATATGTATCTTTATATATTCATATGTAAATACGGATGACACAATTTCTTTGTTGCCTTCCTTTATTATCCATAGTTGTATTTCTTTTATAATACTATGGAAAACAATAGCTTTTTTTCATACAATTTTCTGTTTCATAAAACATGAATAGTGATTAATATTTAATGCAACGCAAAATAATTGATTTCTTTGTTTTATTCTAATACATCGCACTTTTACCTTTTACCCACTTGTAGCAAATATGAAGGGCAAATAGCATTTTTTACGTAAGCAAATATTAAGTGAGCTGAAGTAAAGAAGAAAATTAAAGAAAATCAATATAGAGCACATCAATATGCATTAGTGTTCTTCACAATTTCTAAACTTAAATCGAATAGAAATACACAAAAATATCTTAAAATAAAAGTTCATATACACACGTTCATATAAATAGTACCCGGACATACATACGAGTACATATACATGTAATTATTCAATATGTACATGCATATGAAATGTATACAATATTTTCATAAAGGTCTCTTAAACAGTGAGTGAGTGCTACGCTAGAAACATATAATTTAGCTTTTTCGTTGTGGATTATTTATTGTGTTTAATAGTAGTTTATTTTTTTAATTTAAATTATTATTAAAAATAATTTTTTTTTCATCTGTGGAATTTGGTTCAATGTGATAAGTTGTTTAACAAAAAGCTGCATTAATTATTCTTAATATCTAAATACTATTGGCATACTTATTATTACTTTTTTATGCATATGCATTATAAATTTAATAACAAAATTTATTTTTTTGTAAACTGTGGAATAGTCCTGCATGTTTGGTGAAATGATTTCGAAACCTATTTTTGTCTAAACTTTCCGTCGATTTGCCTCTTCCCTATAAATACAAATCATGATGGTAAAGTTGTATTTTATAATACTTTTGGCAACGAAAGCATTTATTATACAGAGAAAATTATTGAAAAATATCCCAGCAAAAAATAATTACAATTTCGGAACCAGTATTTACTATTCCTGCTTTATGAACATGTTTTACAGTAATTTTATTAACATATTTGTTTTTGGTTTCTTAAAGAATGCAATAAAAAAAAAACAAATATTTTAGGGTTCACAACATTGCATTTAAAAGGATGCCTTATCTAAGCAGGCTTGTAAGCAAATGCTACCGCAATATTCCGTAATAACTTAATTACTACGAAGATGGTATAATACATGTCCGTTATATAGTAGTTGAGTAAATAGTGAGAAAAATATAAAAAAAATTATATTTAGTACTTCTGTGTGGAACCTTGTTGGGAAAAATTGTTTGGACCGCATTTCTTTATAATATCGAACAGTCGCTATCTTTCTTTGTTATTGCCCATCAACAGTCTCTGTCTTTGCAGTATTTCCCGTCATGAGAAATAATTTGTCATGCTTTGACTGATCCCTTCACTCTACATTATTACCCAGCAAAAATGTCATACAAAAGAAATAGTAAATGCATGGTTCCTACTGCAAATGTACTGGTTCCATTTAGCTGATGGACGCAAGATTTCCACTGGCGAGTATATGGTCATATTTAATAAAACAACTCGCCATTTAAATGAGTACTTAAAACCATAGACTGTTTCTTGGTTTGGTTACGTTTTAGCATGTTTTAAAGAATTCTTGTAACACATTTAATAATTTAAGTGGACATTGTTGTACTCTTTCGTTTATAACAATCGGCGCAATATGGGAAGCGGTTACATTTGGTGTAAATACATTTTCCATGTGGTTGGCGAATTCCTAAATTTTTTCTTCTGTGCTGAAGTCGAATTTGCCATAAAAGCGTCAAAAACCAGGAAAGCTCCAGGCAGTGACATAATCACGGGAGCAATGATAACTAATCTGCCACAATCTGCTTTGCGGCTGATTCTCTTTATTTTCAATGCTATGTTGCGGTTGGGTACGTTTCCGAAAGCATGGAAGCACTCAGAAATCGTAATGATTCCTAAGTCAGGTAAATATGTTACGCAAGTATCTTCTTATCGTCCAATAAGCTTATTGCCGATACTGTCCAAACTTTTTGAAAAATTGCTGCTCGAGAAACTACGGCACCACGTTGACACTACTTCTGTTATCTCACATCACCAATTTGGATTTAGAAAAATGCACAGCACTGTGGAACAAGTGCACAGAATAACAAACCTTGTCCGAGCGGCTTTCGAGAATAAAGAATACTGTTCGGCACTTTTTATTGATATACCGAAAAACGTACACAAATTGTTCAAAAATTACATAAAAAATAGATAGTTTCATATAAGGTCGAAATCTGTGATATCTTCCACTAAAAATATCCATGCTGGTGTACCACAGGGAAGTATCCTCGGTCCTTTTCTACAAGTCAATTGACGCATACATCAACTTTCGCGGATGATACTGCTTTCTAAGCATACACAAGAATGCAGCAGTAGCAAGTCAACATCTTCAAGCGCATTTGAACCGATTGGAAAAATGGTTATCAAAGGGGAAGATAAAAGTAAATGCTTCTAAGTGCGTCCACATTACGTTTACTTTGAGAAGGGACAATTGTGCTCGCATCACTATTAACTATGTTACAATACCTGAGGGCAACCACGTAAAATATCTTGGTATTCATCTCGATAGACGTCTTACGTGGACTAGTCACATAGCGGCCAAAATCACTCAACTGAAGTTGAAAACTGCTTAGCTCTACTGGCTTATAGGACGACACTCTGCACTAGGCCTAGATATGAAGGTGCTGTTGTATAAGGCGATTTTAAAGCCCATATGGCTATATGGCGTTCAGCTGTGGGGAACTGCTTCCGCATCAAATGTTGCAAAATTACAAAGAAGACAGTCGAAAATTTTACGAATAATCACAGGTGCTCCATGGTACATGAAAAATACAAATATACGCAGTGACCTAAAAATTCCATCCATTAAAGATGAAATCAAAAAAGTCTGTACGAGTTATAGGACGAAGATCACGGTGCATCCCAATCCACTTGCTAGAGACTTGCTGGTTTTCGAGGGTCACAGAAGACTCAAAACGACCCAAACGTTTGATCTAATGGGATGAAAATTCTGTGTGACCATCGGGTTGAAATTGCATTGGCAATAGAAACTATTAACTATTTTTTTTTTTTTTTTTTTTAGATTAAGATTTGAACACATTTTGTCAATTTCATATTGAAAGATCCAAAATTTAAATAACATAAAAAAAAAAAAAATAAATTTAATAATTTATTTAAAATTTAAAAAAAAAAACAGAAAAAAAATTACAACTTCGTAGTTATTTAAATAAATTAATCGGCAGAGTTGAATGTGTTTCCAATGAGTTCGAAAGTAATAATTTTGTTAACATTTAATATGGCATTAAAATGAATATAAAGAAGTTCTTAAGAAGTTCTTAAGAAGTTCTTAAGAAGTCATAAAAATACCAATTCATAGTGATAACTTCTTATCTCTGTTTATCAATATTATCTATGTTTATCTTAAAAGTCACATGTCACATGTTTATATATGTGCACGTAGGAGCAGTGACGTAACACAGTGATATTAAGCATGTGATTAGAAACAATTATTTTTATTCCTACACTACCCCTCTCCAACAGGAATGAAATATATTTGCTCTGTAGTCATTAAGTGCCTCTGAAAATGAAACAAATAAATCCAACATATTTATTTGCTTGTTGGGTATTACGGAAATTAGAAAATTTAGTCATATTTTGTAAATACAGGTCACAACGATTACATATTTGTATTGCTTGAAAATAAACTTTTATTTTCACTGCTGTTTTTACTTTGTTTCAAAAGGGTTTCAATAAATACAAATAGTTATCAATTGTGCAAATATTTTACTTATTTCTTTTCATACGTTTTTACAGGAATTGTACAGCATTTTATCACAAATTCCAGTGTGTTAAAAAAAAGACTCATTTATTGCATATATAAAAATATATTCTGCTAAAATTTCAAATATATTTTAGGTTTCTTTTCTATTAGTCGTTTAAAAAAATTTAAACAAGAAAAAAGTTATAAAAAAATTACATTTCACATAACAAATTGGTCTACGACATATTATTCTATGATAAAAATTACATATTTCGTCAATTCACAATTTCAGTCGTTTGGTTTATTGCTTAAAAAAATACGATAGGTCGTTATGTACTTGTGAACAGTTAAATTTGTAGTATCATATGTATATTAATTTTTGCGTTTATTTATATTTGTTTCATTGATATTTATTCTTATATATTTATAAAAAAATAAATCAAAACTTTTGGAAATTGTTAAATGGTTAAAAATATGTAAGAACTTTTTTTATTTTTAACCAAATAATAGTTGTTAATTTTTCATAGTGAATCGTATTACAGGCATCAACCACCTCTCGGTATGAAACATTGCTTTTAATACGTATGTGTACTATGAATCCATATTATTGAAATATTACTCATACGCACATATTTGTATATAATTTGGCAACTTACACTGTAATTACACTGTACAACAAAATTATTATTTTTTTAATTCTAGATTTAGTGAATTGTTTCTAGTAGAGGGGCCTGTAAGAGATACACATGTATCGGAGTTTTAAAAGTTTATGCCTGTAACTCGTTTTACGGCCTTTTTCAGAAAATTTATACGGAACATATTCTTAGTATAGAATATTAACCCTCTCCCTCTTCAAGGAATGGATGGTTTTTGTCCTCTTCTTTGAAAAGTTGCAAAAGACACATATAAAACAGGGAAGTAATTAGTTGTACTATATATAAAATGCAACTTTAGCAGCAAAAATAAGCAAAATCTTAAAATGTGTGTATGGTTGATTTTGTTAAATATCGTACAAAAATTAAATTAGTGGATTAGCTTCCACCTATAGATATGAAAAATATATTACATAAAATAAAAGAAGAAATGTGAGTAGCACAGCATTTATTTAGAACCTTTTTTCGTTTAGCTCTACGCACTTCTATACAGCTTTCAAACGGTGTCCATCATATTTCAGCTATAAGAGAATGAATGGTTTTTTCTTCTACAGCGCTCTTGAATAGGTGCTTAAGTTTACTGATATTATTCACCATGTTCTAATTTTTATACGTTTACTCAAAACAATTGATTTTCGATTAGTACTTTTTTATTTCTAATGTTAACCTTTACCTTAACCTTTTTCTTATCTCGACTCCTACACATGTGATGCATTGTACTGGAACTAGAGGAAAGGCATAGTGAGGGAGATGAAAGGTGGTGAAGCCTCACAATCTTTTGTACCTTTTTCTTCTTTATAGCAGTGTTGCAGCGGCGCTGATGTCAATTAAATTTGGAAGCTTTGCTTTAATAGCAATTTTTAGTAATTATTATGATGTTTTTATGAAGAAGTTTGGTACTGGGCTCGAACTCAGGACTTTTTGGTTCTTGTAGTTAACGTGGCAATTACTTCAGCCATCCCCTCACCACAATATAATAATATGATACATATATAAGTTATAGTGCTAAAATGAAAATGATCTAACTTCTATTTAAATGTGTAAAAACTATCATTTGCATTTACACACTTTACTGCTCTCTTGTTCCTGTTTAAACAAGGATTTGTTCACTTTTGCCGATGGCATACACAGAAGCTGTTCACTTGTGTATCACTAATTAATATACACAATTCTCAACAAATATGTGCATATAGATATGCATATAGAAAAATAAAATTAAATTTGTTAAAAACAAATTAAGCGCAGTTTTTGCTATTCTCATGAATGCTTTTATAGGTAACTACATATTAAATATATAAACGAAATCAAATGTTGGAATAATGATAATGCATTTATGTCGCCTGTATGGCATAATAACACCGCATAATATAACTTTATTTAGAGTTTAAGCAAAACTAAAGTATTTTCCAGTTAGTAGATATTCAAATGGTACAAGTACAGTGATATCCCGGTTTAACGAACAATATATAATCATACCAAATCTTTAAATTGGGTATACTTTTTTTTTTATATATATTTACGTGTGTAGAGTAGATACTTCAAGCCAATAAGATGAGATATTAATATCTTGTCCTGTATCTTGGCCTTGATGTTAAGCTAAACCAAATCAAGAATCATTGCATAATAAGATTAAACGTTTTATGTTCTGTATATGGTATATTGTCACTGTGTTAAAGCTGCTTCTTTTGCCAAACACATATGGGTGAAGCTGTTATCCTAATATATGTATTTTGCGTAGTATTAATTGTGTTGCTGTAGTACAATTGATAGCAAATAGTCAATATTGGGTTAAACAAAAATTATTATCTTTAGAGTTTAGTTAGAATTTTTTTCTGAATCAAAAGCTTTGACATTGAGAAAATAAGATTTAGCTTTATGCACTAATGTACTATGTGCACATTGTATAAATCACATAAATAGATATAAACGTACGTATATATGTACGTATATAAATATTTCTAGATTAATATGTTATGGAAACTTTTTTAAGGCAATATAAAGTTTTCAAATGTAAAACCATTAAACCATTAAAATGTTATACAAATTTGTTTAAAGGAATCAAAGAAAGCAGTTGATTCGTGGAAGTTGCGTTTGTTCAGTTTGTCAGTGTTGCGGAAAGTTGATGACATGATATTATTTCTGCATGAGTACCTGCAGCTATAAAACTCATTTATCATTTTGAAAAAAAAAGAAAAAGATTAAATATTTTTTAATGTAAAGGTGTAGAATCTTTTCTATTTACCTATATAATATATACTCGTACATGAATGTATGTAAACTAATCAAAATATCTGCAAAATTTTAAATTTTAAATTTCAAAAAAATTGTCTGAAGAACTGTTATTTTGTATGTTTTTAACAAAAAGAATATAAAAATAATATTTTATAAACTTCTTAATTTCGTGATTTTATGTCAATATTTTTATTGTCATGAAGATTTAACAATTAACTTGTTTTGTATATGTAAAATAATTTTATTTTTTACTGAACGAATTTCTTGAAGTATGTTTTGCTATTATGCTTGTTGCTCTTACTGCAATAATATTTCATTTGTATTAAAAAGAAGTTAAAGATATTGGAAACCCTTGTGGCTTACTCAAGCTGTTAAGCAATAAAATGTTTTCTTCCTTTCAACTAGTGTGATCAGTTATTTGACATTTTTAAGAAACCGGTTTTCGAATAGTTTGGAATATTTTTTTTATCCCTACACATGCGATGAAAAGACCGGTGAAGCTTCACAATCTTCCAAAATTGCTTTTGCACGTTCTTTGTTCTAGCGCAGTGATGTCAAGGAGATGTATTAAACTTTTTGAAACTCCATTTTTAGTAGCCGTTTTTTTAGTAATTATTTTACTTTGTCGGTGCTACACAAATAGCGACGAAGGAGGGTGTTCTGTTATGACTGTGGATTGGTTACAGCTAAAGCCGTTACTGTTCTGTGACCAGTGACTATTATTTTTTATTTATTTTTTTTAATATAAAATCGAGCCTTTGGTGCAATACCGTCGTTATTCAAAAAATCGTGAACTGAGAAAAATGCATTTGAAGTTTTGAGCCATCTTATTGATAGTATTTTCGTTTACTAAAGTTATTTTTTTACAAGTTTTTAATGTTTTCTGTTTGTAAATTTTTAGTCATAAAGGAAAAATTTCATTATTGCAAATAAATATTGTTGGAAATAGCTGGAGGCAATAAAGACATTTGTAGCTGTAGAATCTGAACAGTTAGAGATAGAACCATAATCGTTGTTCCTTTAGATATATATTTCCCCAAAGATCATTTCGGCACACCCAGCTCAAAAAATTCGAATTTTTAATTACTACGGTATTGCACCAAAGGCTCGAAATTAGCTTTGTACGATCTAAATTTTAATTATGAAAAATAATATCAGAGAGATGACCACCATTTTCATCGATGCACTATTGGGCTGTTAAACAGGCGTTTTGCATAACTGCACGCAAAGTTTCAGGCTCTAATGCCCTGATCTCAGCTTCAGCTGCTTTAGCTGCTCTATACTTTGAGGCTTGTTAACATACACTCGTTCTTTGAGATAACCCCATAGAAAATAATCAGGGGCAGTTAAGTCTGGTGAACATGTTGGCCAATTCAATTCTAAATTTCTTGAGATAATTAAGTCTTCAAAAATTACATTTAAAAGACTAATGGTAGCACGGGCCGTATGTGCCTTTGATCCTTCCTGCTGGAACCACTTCTTGTTGGCTGCCACAGGGCGTACAAAATTATTAATCTTAATACGATATCTGTCCCCATTAACCGTCACTGCATTAGTAGGGCCCGAAGCAACCGAAGACAAAGCAAGAGCCACAACTATATCTAAAACATAAAAATGTCAAGAATGTATTGCAAACGTTTAAACCCAATAAATTTTCGAAAAAAATAAAATATTCGGAAAAAATGGGATTTGGATTTATTCAAATAACTTTGTAATTTTTCGGTCGATTTTCTTCTGGTTGATCTTAGTTCTTACGTAAAATAATCATCTTTACGTACATGAACAGAAACTAGACGTTTTTTAACGATTTGTACTTTTCCGTCGGCACAGAATCACTGTAAAATAAAATTTTTTTTGAAAATGTGCTTTATTTTCATTGATATATTTTGAACCACTTTACCAATCGGATATTTCTAGCTCGAGATATGATTTGTCAAGTAAAAAATGGTTAAAAAAAATTACAATATCTCAAAAACTATTCCATAAAAAAAGATTTAAGCTTGATTTTCGAATTCAGCGGAAGGAAATACGTAAGGAAAATCACCTTTCATCAAATGTGCATTTTTGGTGTAAATTAGTGCAATAAACAGAGAAAAATAAATGCGACTACAAAGAAAAACTGTTCTCAAACAATGAATGCCCTACATTGATTTATTGCTGAGTGAAGCTCATAATCAAAAAGTTGAATTATTTACTGTACAACTGTTTTATTGCTTATTATATTAGTTTTGGACGCGAAGTTGTTGTTCCATTAGTTTTTTTTTATATACGAAGCCAGTAGCCCATTTTTGTAATTCCCACATCGTAAATATATATATATATATATACGTATGTATATAGATTTTGTAAAACAACATTTGGAGTGTTTTACTGGAACTATCTGCAACTTTAAAGTATCGTAAATTGTATCGAATTTTAATGACCTAATAAACCCCAAAATCTAAAAAGACATAATATGCTCTTACATTTTCTCGAATTTTGTTATTTTCGAGTGTACGGTTGCCCAAGGAATTTTCAAAAACGTTCTACTGGCTGTTTGTTTGAATGGACAAATTAATTTGTACTACTAGTTGTTGAGTATGATATCGGATATGTGGATGGCACAATTCGTTAGTAGGTGGCATAATCTGGATGTCAAGTTTTCAACATCTACAATTGTAATTAACTTGAGCTGTGGCATATTTTCTACTGGAGTATACGTGGTACGAATTAACTGCGCTGACGCCAGAGCAACATAAACACAATATAAATATCAGCAGTCACTTTGTTGTCCAACAAACCACCAAAAACAAAAAACATCATCATTTACGTCTGTATGTGAAATAACCATTTTGGTGTGTTTTAAAATTTGTAAAAAAGTTTGCATAATACGATAATTTTTTACATTCCCACTTTTTATCATTTTTCTAAAATTAGTTTAACTGAAATATTGAAATATTGTGTGGTATAATTTGTGCAGTTTTATGTGCATTAGAAAAGAAAAACTAAATTATTTACTATAATCTCCAAGGCAGCACTTGACCCAAGCTGTTGGTGTAAGTGTGCTTTGAGAATTGTAATTGAAGTTGTAGGTACACTAGGATTGCTTGTTTAAGAAAGAGAAAATTGTTTTGTAATATTTATGTTAAAATATATCTTATATATATAATTTGCTGTTAAAGGTTCTACACAAAGTTGGTTAAAAATAATAAAAATTAAATTGTGATATATTAATTGTTTTTTTTTTATTTTGGTGCATCGGTAGTCCAGTGACTGACATAAATATATCAGTAATTCAGATATTTTTTCTTATTAAAAAAAAATTGTAAACAGTTCATTTAATCCAACGGTTCAAAAATTCTTATTTTTAATGAAATTTCCCTTACAATTTTTTATCAAAACTCGGACAACTCTTCAAGAAATTGAAAACTAAGAAAAATTATATACTGTCGACTCTTAATAATTCGAAAATTGTTAATTTGAATCTCGCTATAATTTGATATGTTTTCCATAATTCTTGAAAAACATTCAATGAAATAACAAAAAAAATTCAACATAATTTTGAAATTATTTGAATGTGATCATTATTACCGACGCCCTTTAATTTAAATTTTGTTTGTCTCTATGCTCCATAATTTGCATTAGTTTAATGCCCTATATTTTATGCAAAATATTAAATAAAAACCGAAAAATCATTTATTTTAGTTTAAACGAATTTTTCTATATACACTACAGCCCCGATTTGCGTCGATCCGATTTGCGTCGCTTTTTAAAAATTGGTATAATTGGTTGTGATTTCGATTTGCGTCGATTCTATTTGCGTCACTTTGATTTCGATGCTTAAGCGTAGCATCATCTGTTGAGCACGCCATCAGTTGTTACAAGGAAATCTATGAGCAAAACAAATCTTTAACAATTCAGCAAACCTTAGACAGTTTTGTTAACAAAACAGTGAGACCACCTAACCAAATGCAAACAACTGTTGTTAATTTAGATTTATATGCTGAATAACATTTATATCACTATTTTTTACTTTAATGTTTATGTGAATCGTATATACGTATGTATTTATGTATGTATGTATTTATGTATATGAAAATGAATTTTAATAATTTAATTAATTTTTTTTTTTTATTTCTAACTTTAAAAACGTTTATTGAATGAAATTAAACAAATAAAAACGTATTCATATGACTTTTTTTTATCTAAATATGTATATATTTTTTCGAAATTTTTTAGTTTTTCACCCAATTAATTCGAAATCAGTATATTTGTATAGAAACAAATAATTCGATTTGCGTCGTTTCAAATTGCGTCGCATTCGGTGCTTTAGTGTACATATATATAGAAACAACATTTTGCTCGCCGACGTTCTATAATTCTAATCTACACCCTGTAATTTGATCTCGTAGTGTGAATGAATTTGTGTTTTTGTTGTTTGCTTTAGTATCACAATGCTTTGGCCATGCGCTTTGCTTTCAGTTAAACTCTTGTTAATTTGAAGTTTTGTCTCTTGAATTTTAAATTATCGGGAGTCTACCGTATATTTAATTTCATAATAATTTTGTTAACGCCGTCATGCGCAATGTATGCTCGCTGTTGGCGGTACTGATAGTAGAATAATTAGCGTGTTGACTCTGCAACAATAAGATTCGCTTTACCCTCGGTCGGTAATTGAGCAATAAAAAAATGGATTTCCTTTAATTGAAAAATCAATGCGTCACCATAACACACAAAAAGCAGCACACATGGTTTACATATTATCAAAAATATGCAACTACAAAACTGTGAAGAATAAAACGCTCAAGCCTTCTTTGACTTTACCATCTGTGTCTGTACCACACTATTTCCATCTAGTTCAGCTGCAATACATTGCACACGGACGTGAGATTTTTTCTTAAAGAAAATATATATAGAGATACAAAGCTCATGGTGGCGGTATAAGAAAACCAATCTGTATAAAAAGTCCAAGAAAAATAATTCAGATACGATTTTGTAGTACAGTTTTTAGAAAAAGACTGTTTTCTGAGAAAAATATTAAATACATACTCTACAGATCTTCCTATTCCTAAATCTGAGTGAATTTTATGCAACAAAATTTGAATCAAAATGAAACGGTGGAAAAAAATTTGTTTAAATATGAAGTAAAAGGAAAATATTTCGTTGTAAAATATTAATTCACCGGACAAAATTAAACTGTAACAAGGATATTCGTGCATATTACATATGTTAAAGTTTTATTTTCCAAAAATCTGATCTCTTTATGCAATTACTTAAAATTTTGCAATAAGGAAGTTAAAATTACATCTGATAGTTTCCAAAAAAAAAATAAATTTAAGACAAAATTGTAAATCACACTGACACTGTTGGTGTTTTTCTTGCATGCAACATCATCAGGGGATGTCACATTGATGTGCAAAAACTGAAGATTTCTGGAAAAAAGTTAAATATGAGTATGTAGCGCGCGCCAATATACTTCTTTGTGCTACAGCGCCTATTCATAGTTGTGCCTCACTCCAGAAGTTTCATTTCATGACAACAAATTTTAAGACAAGTTAATCGAATTGATATGAGAAAATATGACTTATTGCCAAGCGCTTGTTTCATTATTTTTAATTAGGTCAATATTTTATCAGAAATTCTGCAAAACCACAACTAAAAACCACAACGTTTTCTTTGAATTTCCAACGCTTGCAAATGGACAAATGTAAACATTTACAATGAACATAACCTCTCTCCAATAAATGTCTGATTATTAATTTCTAGAATTAAACCGATAAATCATTTGAAGAAAGTAATTAATGTTTATTATTTCAAGGAAAAAAATCATTTTAAAATGAAAATTAGTAAGATGGAATTTTCAAGCCAGCACTGTAAACCACACTTATTGCTTGCCAGAAAGCTAAAGTATTAAGAAATTGATTGTCCTTAATCTTATGACTTTGAATAGAGACGACTCATCTTTTTACCGTTTGAAGTTTCATTTAATACAATCGATTTTTGATATATTAAGGCAGAGAGAATAATGAACAGGGACAAAGACTTTAGAAATGCCAGTCATAATTACTCGTAGAAAAATATTTTTTGAGCGTAACGAAAAAATATTGTTTTTTGTAAATTAATCATGATCGATTAAATAGCTATAATTTTTTAACTCAATAATGAAATAATTATTATTCCAGCAATAATTTAAATTTCATGATTTATTAAAAAATCCTCTAGTAAAACTTCTCGAACTTAAAGTTCCCCAAATCACTATACAAATGCTGATTCGTTAAGAGAATATTAAATGTATTTTATTGCAAGAAATTTCCGTTGCTTAACCCGCCAATGGTGACGTACTGGTATATGAGACCGGTTGTGTTAAAAAATTCGTATAACTTTATTCTCCATTATTGTTTTTTGTTACGATTTCGAGTAGCTGCACCATTGCACATCCCCTACCATCAGTTAACGACGAAACTGCTTAGTGAGCACAACTTCTGTATTTTTTTTCTAACCTGGTGTGTGAGACCGTGAGTCACCGTGTATGTAAACATTATGTATGTATGTATGTATGTAAAAGAGCTTAAAATTATTAAATATCTTTGTTTTATTATCAAAGTGCATAAATAAAAAAAAAACATTAACTATTAACAACACGTTTCGAAAAATCTTCAGTTAAAAACCCCGGTGCATGAGACCGGCGTCAGCATTAATCAAAGTTAAATTTGCGTCACCATTGCCGGTTTAATGTAAAAAAGTCATATCTGAAATTTTTTAATAAAATATTTAAAGTTTTTTAAGTGCCTACACGGAAAAAAAGCTCGTCCTAAATTTAAGTTATTTCTACTTAAATTAGTACGAGTCGTACTTACAAATTCAAGTACGATTAGTACTTAAAACAAGCTAAAAATTTCTGGAAATTATTGGAATGCGTACAAAATTCTTAACTCAAGAAAAACATTGTAAATTCAGTACTTAATTCTATTTTGTATTTTTTTAATTCTCAAAGATTTTTTGGAAGCTGTTGTATAAACATGAAGGTTTTTAAGCTTTTTAAAAAATTAGGTTGAAGGTCTACTGATGAGTTGGTTGGTATAAACACCAACGAAATTTACATATAGACTAGCTTAACCATACAACAAATATACATATGTATATGTTTACAAAATTAAATGAAGCCTTTTAAACCAATACACAAGTTGGAAATTCTTGAATCAAGCAGATTTTTGACTTTATTTTCTTAAATCAGTATTATTTTTTTTTATCTCGGGCAAGCAGAAATGCGCTACATACATAAAGTTTTGCACTGGAACTAGAGAGGGATAGAATAGACTGTTGTTGAATATAAAGATGGTAGAAAGATAGAGCTTAATTCTTGCACAAATCTACAATTGCGTGTTGATTATAAAATCAAAGTTGCGGGGTCTGTGTTGTTAATTTTAACGCATTATATTTAAGGTAAAGACAGCTATTTTATTTATTAATTTTCTTTGCCTACATGTTATTGTTCAAATACCGACGAAGTAGGATGTTGTAGCACTGAAGACTCAGAAAAACTATTTCTTGGCTCACATGAGTAAACAACTCAGCAGTTTAACATACGTACTTAAATGGGGACTACTGTACCAACAATTGGTTGAATTATTATCCATTCTTAAAAACTTAAAGTAACAATTTTTAGCTACTCGTATTTTAAAATATATATCCTCTTGCCACTTACAAAATTGAAATTACTTTTTAAAAGAGCATTGCAAATTCATGCAATTTAAAGGATACAGCGTAAAGATAGTAGTAATAAAAGCTTTTCAGAATCAATATCACTTTAATAAAATTGTTTTTAAATTGAGTTTTTTCCACACCCTAAATTTTAGTATAATTCCTTTTCTCTTAAATTTTTATGGTAAACCAAATTCTAATCGTTAATAGAAACAAGAAAAATGTCTTCCTTATATATTAATTTGACAGAATGTTTAAAGAAAAATTCTAAATAGTAGAAGTATTACAAAAACTAATGTCCTTCACAATCAATATTTAACAAAAATAAATTTATTTAACTCATGTTTAAATGCTATTAAAAATTGTTTTCTATAAAATCAGAATTTTTTTAAAAATTATTTTTCACAGGAAATAAAATAATAAGCAAAGTACAAGATTACAAAAAAAAATTACATGAACAAAGTTCCAGTGAATCCAAAAAAAAACTATGCAAATTGTAGTTCTAATATTATTATTTTCTAAGTAAAAAGGAATTAAAAAAAATAAATAAAAAAAAACTTAACAAAAGGAAAGACACAATAAGAATACAAACAAGACGACAACTTTGTTGCATAATATTCGAATTAATTTGGCTATTAAAAAAAACAACTTATAGACAATGACAGTAATTAGGGTCGTTTGCTAAAGGAAAGCAACAGGCGAAAAGGCAAATAATGTCAACAAATGCAACGACTTTTAAATACGCTGTTAGTAATTAAAGCCGACTAATTAATATTTATACTATGTGACTGAAGCCTATACAGTATAACTCAGATATAGCGAACTCCTTGTAACCAGCAAAAATAGTTTGTTATAAGAAAAGTTCATAATAAGACTGTTTGAAGCATGTTTCTTCAATTCTCTTTTAAAACTACCGGAATGTTTAGGCAATTTTCTACTCCGGCAATTGTCAAAAAAAATACATGGAGACAAAAGTAAATCAAAGATTGAGAATGAAATAACAGAAGAGAATTGGAGTAAGTTTTCGGAACAAGCAATTCTGTACTTCTTCTTCTTTCTTCTTTCCCCGCTCACCAACAAAACCACACTTTATTCAATAACAATTGCTGAATATAAAAGCAGTTTAAGGGTACTGACATTTTATCTTTTATGATTGTACCCACATAAATATTTATTGAAGTTCTACACGCAAATATTGTAGGTACATTCGAATGGAAGATCATTTCATTTAAAATGGATTACCTACATTTCATTTGAATCAAGTGATTTTTTCTATTATTTTCGAATGTAATAAATAAAACTAATTGTATTTCAATATCAATTCATCATTATCTTTTCTTCCCTATTTTTAATTTTGATTACTCCCAGATGTGTTTGAGGTAACTGTTTGTAACTGTTTTAACAATATGTTGATGAAATTTTTGTATATGTCGATAGTTTTTGCATTACTGTGACAACCTGTATTTTTTTTCATTTCAAATTCCGGTATTTTTGTTCGGCATTACTAAAATAAAACGTTGTTATGACTACTATTTTTTACATTTTTAATAATTGCTTACTTTCGTTTATTGAAGGATAGATTTTTATTGGTATCTATCATTTTCATTAACACACATGAATTTAAATTTTTGGGAGGCAAGTGCTTCTCATCGTTTATTGTTATTTCATTTTATTGTCCATCTGTTTGTTCGTTTTTGCAATGGAAAAAAATTTTTAAAGAACTGACATTTAAAATTTTACACAAAGTCTCATGTAGCTTTTATTACATGGTTTTGGTATGAAGTAAATAAATAACAAATAAACTAAAATATAAATTGGCTGAAATAGTAGAAAAAAATTTTGCCTTCCAACAACAACTGACATACAAATGCACATCAGAAAAATGCGAGATGTTTTTTTATTTTTTCTTGTTAATCTGAAACTGGAGTTGTACCCAGGTCTGTTTTTGGTTTTGTACTCAACGTGCAGACTACCACCCATCGTGCCATCGCCACCCTCAGTTAACCTTTAGTTAACAGTAAAACTTTTGGTCTGTAGAGTTCAGTTTGAGGTTCTCATATCATTGATGGCTGCATCTAACTACCTTAAGATTACCATAACTTACGGAAAGGAGACTTAAATAGAATCAAAGCAGTTAGAACATAAGAATATCAAATTAGAAACTATACTTTCATCCGGTTACCAGCGCTGTGCAGTAACGTAAACCAATTTTTAGCATTGCAATCGTAAAAAGATCGCAAACATTATGACCATCTATGTGTCAACATCAGCATATAATGCTGAATGATTTTCACAATACTTTTCATTCTTTTGAGCATAAATATTTGAAGAAGATATTTTTTTCTTGTTCAGGTTCTTGGGAAAGTGTCCGGTTTAAATATTTGGTTCTCCTCCTACAAAACAAATATATAAATTTTTAGAACGGATGCAGGAAACATGGAGAGGAAAATACTACAACATTATTCCTTCAGCAATAACAATGTACAGAAGCGTTTGCAGAAAAAAAATTTTCTTCTTGTACTAAAAATAAATAAAAGGAAAAACGTAGCATAACTTATAACTGAAAAATAACAAAAGATGTATTTTTCCGCAGCAAAAGGTATTATTTGAGGAAAAGAAGAAATGCTTAACAAATTGAAAAAAATTCTTTGTAGAAAAAAAAAATGGAAAAAATGTTCAATAATCTTTCAAAGTTAAATAAACTACAGCTTTTGAAACAGAAAAAAATTTGTTAAATAAATTAAATATACAGTTGACTCTTGATAATTTGCATTCGAAATGTGATTGCTTTTGAGGTGCTTTTGAAACATGAGAATTTAAATCGTTTGGTTTAGTATCGCAATGCTTTTACCATGCGCTATACTTTCAATCAAACTCTTTTTAATATGAACTCTGGATTATTTAAAGTGTTTCCTTTTTTTCTAATACAAATGGGTTAACATACATTTAAAAGCCATTAGTTGGAAATAAACTATTTCAAAATTATAAAAAAAGTCTAAACGATGCTATTTGTCGACGGCATTTTAAAATACTGAATCAGAAATATCGTATATTAAATACTATTTGGAATGTTGATCTTCTCTTTATTTATTGAAATATAGCAAAACTATAAACTTTTTAGATCTTCATGAGAATAATTTAAAATACTGCTGAAATTGCTCTCGTGCTATAACTGTGAAATATCCCATATATTCATATGATTTGTTACATATCAAACTTTCTTTGATGTATGATTTTTTATTTCTGTACGCTGTGTTAAAACAAAAGAGTACCCAGCAAAAGAAGAATAAGTGGGTTCGCTATGAAATGCTGTTTCCAAGACTTCTTAATCTGAATTCATTTTAATGCCATTTTAAATGTTAATAACATTATCACTTTTGAGCTCGTGGAAAATGCATTCAGCTCTGTCGATAAATTCATATGAACAACTGAGGAGTTGTAATTATAATTTAAATCATGAGTTCTTCAGCTAAGTTGAATCAGTTCATTTGCAACAGAAGCCATGCATTAATTATTTATTTTGCATGTCTTTTTTTTTGCTGGGTAACTAAGGCATTAAATTTAGCACACATCAAGAAAAAAACATCATCGTGATACATATTTATAAGCGAAAGAAAAACCTGAAGTTAAACAAATATTTGCGTTCAAATAGTGCATCAACGTAAACAAAATGATATTGTGTATGAAAGAAAAAAATTTTCCAAGCACACACAGATTCATAGAAAAAAGTTATAAATATGAAATATTTCACTGCCATTCAAGTTCATCAAGGGATCTGAGAACACATTTTCATGTGAACAGATGCCCTTACTTGACATTTATAGTTTGTGTGTAGTATTGCGGTATTTATAGTTTATTTTTCGTACAACAGTGCTCACGAGGAATTCACTACATATGCAAGGCATTGCACTGAAACTAAATAGAGAGAAAGAGAGAGATGGAGAGTGTGTAGAAAGTGGTAAGAAGAGAGAGCTTAATTCTTGCACAACTCTGCAGTTTCGTATTATAAAAGAAAAGTTGCAGCGTCTTCGGATGTTTAATTTTGCGCATTATTTTTAAGCTAATGGGGCTCCCATATAATTTATTATTTTACTTCGCCGGCGTTTGATTTCGCTATCTGCAGAACATACGACACTATTGATTTTGAGCTTGTTGTACAGGGTGGCCCAAAAGAAGCGAAGTTGTTTGTCTTCCTTATAACTTTTTTATTATAATTTTTTTTCCATTATTTCGGAAAGAAGACTTGGGGAATTTAAAAAGGAATAGTCCACAATTGAACAACGTGCCAAAATCGTTGAACTTTATTTCGGAAGAAAATCATGAATTTATTCATAATTTAATCATGAGCGACGAAGCCCATTTCCAATTGAATGAGTTCGTTTAAGTCGAAAGGAGGGAAAATACAACAGTAGTTCAACAGCGAGAATTACACCCACTTAATGGTACCGTTTGGTGCGGCATTTTGTCGGAAAAGATAAATGGCCCATACTTTTTTGAAAGTGAACACGGTGTCGCAGTTACCATCACTCACGTTAGATATCGGAAAAGTTTTTAAGACCAGCCGTGGAAAAATATGCGCACGTATGGTTCTACAGTATGTAGTCACAGCGCACACTGCGAGGGACACAATGGCTCTTTGAACTCAAACCCCTTCGGTCTTTTTGGACTACCCTGTATTTTCAAATGAATAAGCCTCCCACATCAGATGTTTTCTGTTATATATTGAAATGTATTTATTGAAGTATATTCTTTTTGAAAACAAAATTTTTAATTAAATTAATTACAATTAAAAGTGAATAGATATTTAAATCAGTTTATAATTTGAATTCAGTATATTGTTGTGAAATCTTAGAGATAATGCTGCAAAACACTGTGAGCTTATTAAAATATATTATTTTATTATAGTATTATTTTCTAATATATTGTATATTATATTATTATAAAATATATTATTATTATTATTATTTTTGAATGTATTATAATATTTTGATTTCTAAAAGAAACATTTTATAAGTTACCTTTCTTTTGTGATTTTTCGAAAAAGTTGCCTGGATTTTGTACAGTGAAAAAGTGTGAGACTTTTTATTGAAACCAATTGGTAAAGATGTGATAAACGGCAAACTGATATTGCAAAATTTTGAAGAATAATGCTCTACAGTAGGGTATATTTAAAATCTTCAAACTAGCTTCACAACGTAACAGAATACAATTCAACAAATTAATATAAGCCGAAAGAAAATCATCCTTTGAAGCAACTAAACTTCAATTTAATGTACTTAGGTTATATAAGCCATAGGAAATGTGCAATCGGAGAAAGAAGACTTTATAAGGAATCTTAAAGTGTAAAAATAATTAACGTGGCAATAATTTTTTATTTATCAGATTCCGAAAAGAATATATGAAATATAAAATGTATGCTTTTGGATTGCCGGCAGCAGCAATGTGTTAAATGTTTCTGGTCGGCATAATTGAAATTAACTTACATTTTTTTGGAAAATATTTTTTGTTTTTTAAGTTGTTCTTGAGGTATTGCACTTTGCACTCTTTTGCAGATGACAGCAGTCTCTGGCCTCTTCATTTGGTCGTATGCCGACATCGACTATGACGCGGCGACGAGGCTGAATATGAATAATTCGCTAAATGGCGAAATCACGAGAATATCGGAATGGGATCTCGCGAATAGGGTCGAATTCAATGCTCAAAAGACTAAATGCAGCATGCTTACACATCGACGCATGCCCCATGACGCTGCGTCATCTGTAATTATGGGCGGTATAAACATCGAGGAATCAGAAGCTCTTGATGTTCTTGGCATGAAAATTCCGTGCGATGTTCGATGGACTGAGCACATTTTTCAGGTCTCAAAGGAAGCATTCAAGTGCCTAGGCTTTTTAAGGCGGTTTAAGACATACTTCACCCCATCTGACCTCCTCACTATTTATACCGCCTACATCCGACCGAAAAATGAATATAACTCCCATGTATTGGGCGGTGCTTCGAAGTCTATTTTCAAGTTACTCGACCGTGTACAGGAAAGGGCGAAGAAACTCATTGAAGATAGTATGGCAGCCAATTCTATAGACTCTTTTGAGCATCATCGCAATGTGGGGCGCGTTTCGTTGTTCTACCGTTACTGAAATTGGATGTGTTGTGAAGAAATCAAGGAACTTTTTCCCGAAACCCGGTCATTCGCGGGCACAACGCGGTCTTCATTAAGAGTGCATACATTTGTGCTCGATTTGGCAGCGACTCGCACTACGCATTACAGAGAAAATTCGTTTTTGGCCTTTCCTGTCTCTCTCCCTCTACCCTCTCTCCCAAGACCTTATTTCGAGTTCCGGCACAATGCTGCGCATGTGTAGGGGTCATAACATGAATGCCGGTCCAAGAAAAAAAATATATAAAATTTCGGCGCTTAAATAATTAGCTTTTTCTCCATACGTTAAATATTGAAGTACCGAATTGCAGATCGTATGTGTTATTCGGTATTGAATGCCATGATGCAAAACTAAGAAATTTATATGCACTTTATTCATGTTCATGCGGTGAATAGACTCCTGAACTAGAACTTACAAAACGAACTGGACATGATATTTTACAATGAACTGGTTCATTAACTAATATTAATCAGTTCCATATCTTTTACATATACTAAGCAAAAAAAGATAAGCAAAAGAAATATTTAATGCATGGCTTCTGTTGCAAATGAACTGGTTCAACTTAGCTGAATAACGCATGATTTTAACGAAGTGGTGTCATTGGCGAGCATATGTTCACATTTAACAAAACAACTCGTTACTTAAACGAGTGCTTAGAACCAATGAATATTCCATGATTTGGTTACGTTTTACACATTTAAAAATTATGAAGTAATCGACAAGTGATGATCTCGACGAATGAAATGACAAAAAAAGAAGTGCTTAACAACGGACGAAAATAGCAATTCATAATGAACGCATTTTTTCTTTTTGCTGGGCATATATAGTGAATTTTTAAAGAAAGTCTTCGAAATACATCTTATATTAATGGGACTCTTAATGAATATTTAAATTACCTCTTGACATTATGAATTATGGCGCCATATTTATGTAGAGAAAGCACGTTGCACTAATGAATGTATGAAAATTTAGATTGTAAACTAATTTTATTCTTATCACTTGAAATGTAATTTTTGCAGGTTCGAAACGTTATATCTCAAAATTTTCACAGATATTCTATTTCAAGGAAAAATACTAATTTAATTGTATAGACTGATTGTTGTCTTTACAATAGTTTTACTATTGCTATTCAGCTACCAATACTTTGAATATCTATTTAGTAAATTATTATCAGTTTTATGTTTTTACACGTGCCAAAGAAAAGTTGTCGTAAGAAAACTTTTCTAATATTTATTAACAATGCAAGCAAAGATATTTTATTTATTAAAACTATTGCTTAAGTAAACCAAAACGGAATATAAAATCTTAGAAGTAAGAATAAAAAATAATTGAACATTCCTTTTCTTCGCTAATAAAACTTATAAGACAGTGGTAGCAACTTGAAATTATTTATGTGTTTCTCTACTCTTTGTAACTGACATTAACTTTTCATACAGATTTAATAAAAGTCGTATGGTTTCTATAGAAACTATAATTTTATAAATTGTTATAAATTAACTTACGCCCTTGTTAAATAATTATTTCTAAGTTTAGTTGTGCAATTACTTGAATATTGTTTTTATTTATACCTTTTCGATTTTTATTAATTAATGAACCATTTAATAACTCAATAGCTAAGAAAATTAATTAACTCCCGTAAGTTTTATGAGGTAAGTTTTCCTTCTACCATTTCTTAGTTTAGTTTATGTCTTCTCTATGTTATTTATAAGCAACTGTCGAATTACATAGAGTTTAGGAAAAGTTTTATAATTCACGTACACATATTGCATGACTTTTATTATGTGGAAAACTTTACAATGAAAATTACGATATTCTATCTACACTTGTAAAAGTAAAAGAACAAATATTTCATTAAATTGATTATTTAACTTTGGAAGAAAAAAGTTTGTAATAAGACATGTTATATTCGATATTCAATCGAATGTTACGAAGACACGCAGCCGTTAAAGAGAACTTTTCTATAGTTTTTGCCTGACGTCTAGGAGGCTATTCTATTAAAATTATAACATAGTGGTTATAGAGCTACCTCACATATACATACGATATATCACAAATATTGTTTTAAGTTTTAATGTTATCTTACAATATAAATATCATATTATTGCGTAGGAAGAACGGTTATTGACTAAATTAGCTCTCATGCTCAATACGTGCAGATGCATTCCGTATTTTAAACGAAAAAAATGGTACTATTTAAAAAAATACTCGTTGTGGAACATTTTACGTTCAAATAAAGTTAAAAAGTGGCTCCTTTACAGAAAAACAGAATATTTCAAACGCGATAAAATTTAAAAATAAGAAGAAATATAAAATTAAAAGTTGCATGCAAACTCTTATGGGCCTCTGAAGTTCCATTACAATTTTGAGAATGAAGAGTGTATTTTCCTTCTAATATGGGTAATATTGGTATGATTATAAATTATTGAGAATATCTTTTTTTTTCTTTCTTATATCTTCTCATTTTTCAATTTTCTAACGGGTGGCATACTTTTCTTCGTCTCCTGGGTGGAGAAACTTTATTTGTTCCTGTTCTGTTCTTTTAATCAAAAAAAAAACTAAACGAAATTTATATAATTCTTAACAACTATCGGTACTACTTTAATAGCCATTTGATGCTCCCCAGATGCTTTCTTAACGAGAAAAAATTTTTTCTAGAAGTTACAGCTCGTCAAAACGTAAACGTGTTTTTTTCACTTTCAAATTCGGATATCTGGACGTCAGATTCGGCTTCATTACTTTTAGATGTACTCCGGGAGAGTATAGTCTGATGCTTAGTTAGAAAAGACTGTATTCTATCCAATATATTTGCTTAAACGGTAATTAACTTCTTATTTATCAGATATTTTGTTACACATTTTCACAGAAATTCTTTTTAGCCGTTGTTGTAGAAATTACACATATGTATGTACTTTACCTAGCAAAAATTTAACATATATTCTAATTTCTTATCCATTACTTTGATGTAAATATGTATGCCAGAAGAAAGTAAGCAAAGACTTAAAAAAAACATTTTATATTACTATAGAAAATACAATTTTGTACGGACAACAAAACTCATTAAAAAAAATAAAAAGTTTACTTCGATGAAAATCACTGAATTTAATTTAAATCAAAAGAGCCACGATTTGTAGTTATTAATTTAAAATGTTTTGTAAGGGCAATTTAAAAAAAAGTAATGAAACAAAAATCCAATATTCAAAGAATTTTAGATACAGAAAACAAACATGAAATGAGGGTGATTTACTATCAAACAATATCAGTGGCAAATAAATTTTAGTATCTGGAAACCCCTTCTGAAAATTTTACAGAACAATTAAGAATATGGTATATACAGAATAGACCGACCGTTGATTGCACACATCAGATTTTAAGAATTTTACAATCTGAGCAATTGGGTGTTCCTTCATCTATTCAGATTTCAAAGACATTAAAATTTTTACGTAACCATATGCAATATCAAAAGTATATTACTTTATAAATGTAATTTAAATATCTTTATAAGAAACCAAAAAGTTTAGCTTTGTTAAAAATATATAATATTAGATGTATAAACTTCTTTTTTTTTGGATTAGTTGCAAAAAGTTAACAACTACCTTTTCTTCAAAGAATTCATAGTTTTTGTATTGTTTTCATAAATTTTTCTGTACATAGTACATATTTCTATAATTCGGTATATTATATATAAACAATTAATCGGTTTTTTTAAATATGTAATATACATACATATATTGTATATACAGTCGAACTTCTCTATAACGTAGCAGTTGGGGACCGTCAAATTTCTACGTTAGAGAGAAAATTCGTTATAGAGAAACTGCAGAACATTTTGAGTACATTTTTTTTACGTAGAAAATATAATTTTTTCTAGTTTTTTGACCTTATTTTATATTAATAACACTAATTATTTAAGCTTAAGGTCTTTTTAATATATTTAATATTTATTTTGATTCGATATTTCGCTACTCCTTTGTGTAGCTTCTTCAGGAAAATTGGTTTTTGTTTATAATGAAAAAACATTTTTTTTTTTTAATTCACAATATAGGAAAAGTTCTTGTCAATGAAAATTCAAAATAAAAATATTAACAGCCATATTCATAAAAATATATTTTGGATTTGAAATAGGTATAAATATTCGATTTTGTATTGAAATTTGTTTTTGAACCAAATCCAAAATACATTTTTACGAATATGTTGCATATAAAATATTTAAAAACAATAATTACAATAATAATAATGATAATAATAATAAAAATCTTTTTTCTATATCTTTTTAGAAATTAACTATATGTTTATAGTTCTAACAATTTTTGTTCTGTCTCTAAATGTAATGTAGAAAATATATTTATTAAAAAAATTGTTTGTACATGAACACATTAATTTTTTTTTTATTAATATATACATATGTGACTAAATTGATGCAAAATCTCGATTTCTAAAAACTTCGCAATAGAGAGATTATTTAGTGTGAAAAATTCTATTTAGGTCTTAAAAAAATGTACGTTACAGAGAGAACTTCGCTATAGGGTAGTTAGTTATAGGGAGATCAAAATGTACGAAAATACTCACAAAAATGTTGTGTTCACGAATTTTATTTGTTATAGAGAAGATTTCGTTATAGAGAAGTTCGCTATAGAGAAGTTCGACTGTATGTATATTTAGCTATAAATGTCTTTTAAAAAATGCAATTTTTACTAAAAAATTTATTTTATTTGGATATTCTATAAGAGCTTTTAATTGAACGTGTTATATCGTTGTCTCTCAGACGCCTAAAAAATTGATGACGTTTTAACTTTTCAACGGTAATCCTGTGAGGATATATTTTAAGAAATGTTGTAACGACTTAATTTTACGTATTCCAAAGATATGGGGAAATTATTGCATTGTTTTCTGCATATAATAACATAAATGTAAAGGATTCATTTTTGGACATAACGAACAGAAATAAGTAGTTATTCAGTCAAATAGTAAGTAGTTTTTAAAAATTTTCCTAAGCACCTTTTATGTGATTGGGTAAGAAAAATGTTGCTGGGTATATGGCTTTTCACGTAATGCGCGTATAAATAAGAATTCACAATTTAGTTCGTTTCTTTAATGTTTCGAAGCTTTTGTAAAATTTTTCCGCCCGAGAAAATAACCCTGCATCTGAATGATGTGTTAAAAGCAAGAAGTGCAACAAGTAGTGTTCGAACATCGTTTCTATTGGCTACAACGCTCAGTTTCCTAATCGTGTTATCTTCGTTAATGTCCATTGCTTGTTATGCTTATACTCATTGATCCTTGAGACAGAGGAATACAATTATATTGAGAATTCCATTGTATTTGGATATAAGTATTCATTTCACGTTGTTTTATATTTTGTTTTCGTATGAATAGAAAGTAAAAATAAAAATATTTTGTAATTGTTACAATAGAGACGAAAATTCTCCGTAGTTTGCTTTAGCTTGAAGCTGTGGAAAATTGTGATAAACATTAACTATTTTTAATTAATGTAAAAGTTATGTAGAAATTATATGTCAAAATATGTAAAAATATATGTAAAAATTACTTACGAATTAATGCACTATTTAACAATTGATATAGAAGAACGGGTAGAGGCGCGCAGCAGTATAATTATTTATACACAATTCTAATCGAATCAATACAAAACAGTTTGCTTCAAGGAGACCTAAAACGAAAACAAACACACAGATAGTGCAGTTAGCACAGTAATTAATGTAAACTAAACTAAAGTAATGTAAAACTAAGGGCAAGTGTAAGTTATAGATGCCCAGCAAAAAATTTTAACAAGGGTAATCGAGTTTAGAATGAAGCATTTTAGGCTGCAATCACTTCCCAACTGGATCACCAATTTAATGATTTTAACAATGATTTCTTGTGAAATGGTTATTTTTTACGCAGGAAGTTCTTATAACTAAACTAACCTTTTTCTTCTTTAAGTTGAAAAAAGTTTCACTATTTCAGTATTTTGAACCAAATTCGAATTGCAGATATAATGATCAAGCTACAATCTAGATATTTTAATTTTATGTGTTTAAATAAAACAAAAAAAGTTCTTTAAAACAGTGATTTTCGCCACATACACCATTTGTTGAAAAATTTACACAGACAGTTGTTATTCTCTTTCAAAAACTTTCATTCAGTCGTCGTTGAGCAAGCGATGAATACACATGCGTATGACTATTGTCATTTTTTTCAGAAATTTATTAAGCATTGTTGTTGTTTCTTGTGTGGACGAAGCACAATAAACACACGCGATTCAATTAGAATTGAATACGAAAAAAATTAAAAAATAATAAAAGTTCACGAAATGAAATGTGAAAAGTATTTTATGGTAAACGATGCTTTTCAAAACATTCAATGCCTTTTATGTTACAAAACATTAAAAGCGGGTAATGAACACGTTTCAATCAGAGCTAATAACACTTAGATCTGAGGTAAAAGATTTCGATAAAATTAGAACTCTAGAGTTTTGGAAAAATTTAGATGTTGCGATATGTCCACATGGAATGTTTAATTTAAAATTTTCAAAGCGATTTTAAAAATTATAATGAGGAATGACAGATGGTTAAACTTTTTAGTCTAATATTTAAGCACAAAAAAAAATTGTTTTATATGAATTTAATTTTGTTTTTTTCCCCCCAAATAAGTGTTCTAAAATTATTTATTAAAATTGATAACTGCTATTTATGGTCCCTGATGCTCTTATCTTTTTCTTAAAATTTAAATTACATTGATTTAATAAGCATAAGATTTAATAAATTTAGCTGACATTTTTCTTATTTTAAACGTTTGACATTATGTTTGCTGGCAAATTCTCTCACCTTCATCTTCATTGTATTTTTGAACATCACTGCTTTAAAATATTTAAAATGTTAAATAAAATGTTTTCAGACATATAAAAGAATCAGTTCAATTAATACTTTAGATTATTATAATTTTCTTTTTTTTATCTTGGACCAGCACTCAGGAGATGGCCCCTACAAATGCGGCGCATTGTGCTGGAACTAGAGGAAAAGAATAGTTAGAGAAATGACAAGAAGTAAAGCTTCTCTAATTTACAACTCTGGTTCTGCACGTTCTTTGTTTTATAGCAGTGTTGTAGCGCCTCTGATGCCAAGGAGGCGTCTTAAATTTTGAAACGTCGTTTTTAGTAATCATTTTTAGTAATTATTATACTTCGCCGGTGCTACACGAGAAGCAATAAGTTCAAACAGCTGCCATTCTGGAGAGCATGAAAAATTTCTACTGCTTCCAGAATCCTACTGATTTTTTGCAGGTCATTTACTTTTTAAAATAACGCAGTCATTGCTTTTATTTTACATGGCACGGCAATGCACACGCTTTTATATAAAAGATTTAATGCAGATTTGTATTGAAACTTTATTTTTTATATTATTTCAATAAACGCTGCAAAGTTTAAAATAATTTACATATTTGATTCACCTTTAATTTTTATTTGTTTAGACTCCTCGTCTTATAACATAAGAAGCTTATTTGCCCTTGTCTTTGTTAAGTAGGATATGCCAGATAAATTTTTTATAATCTAGGAGAAATCCTTTGATTATGTGCTTTGCTGCAATGTTCCATTTTTCACATTGTGAATACCAAAGTTTATTATTTTAAGAAAACCGCCTAAGGAAATTTTATTTGAAAGGAAGTGTTTGTTGCAAATTTAAACAAAATTGTTGGATTTCCTTCATACAATAAAAAAAAAAAGAAAAACTATTAGCATTTGAGTTTATTACTGAAAAAAAATTTTTTTTTTATATTCAAGTATAAGTTTTTTATGCCAATTTAAAGTTTGACGGATGTTTTGACGACATTAACATGTTTAAGCTCTTTTCCTTTTTTGCTGCTCCATTACAGAATCTTGAATGACAAACGTGTTTGTTTTATTTTACAAGGCTGACAAATGTACACAGTTACAATTGCTTTTTTCCTTCTTTATACCCATTTAGTTTTGAAAGCATAAGTTGTGTTTTATGTCACAGATGCCTTAATAAAGCTAATGACGGAATTTGTTAACCTTTTTTTTGTTTTGTTTTAATTACAGTCGTAAAACATAGCCAGAGGATTTCTATTATAATTCTCTACTAACAGTGTAACACAGGAAATAAGTGCTAAAAAAAGTTAACAGTTACAAGCAGCACTGTCAGTTAAGCCACGTTATATTGAAGTTAATGTATACACTTTGTGGCTTATGACGGTAGGTGTGCATAGAAAATTTATCTAAAAGAAATTATACTCTGTTATTAAAAATATTTTAATCTCTTTTCTATTATATATAATAAAAAAATTATTCAACAGAAAACACGGAAGGTGACATACAGGCGAAAGCGGTCAGATTATCAAACAAATCCTGTTGAAAGAAAAATATAATACCAGATAAACTCTACTTTTTTTGTAATGCAGGTTTTACATGACAAGTTTTCGTTATATTTTTCTTATGTATTTTCCACTTCAATTTAACACGTCTCGTATGACCCTTTTGAATGACAGCATGTATAAAACGCACTCTCAACCTATGCGAGTATGAGAATATGTGTGTGACTTAGAGAAAGTTCTATTTTCAACACACATATCTTATGTCTTCTTATGTGTAAAGCCAGAGAACAGAAATGAAGAAAAATATTCGTCGGCGCATGAATATATAAAATATTTGACGGGTTCTTAAGCCATTTGCAACCATATTTTTATTATATTGAAAATTTTAAATTTTAAAAATATTTTATTTAATTTTTAGAAAAGAATTTTATATATGTATGTTTAAAATTAAAAAATAATATTAAATTTTTATCAACTACAGGGTGGCGCAGAATGAGTTATATGGATTAAATGGTTTATAACTTTTTTATTTATTTATATATACGATTCTAATTGTGCTTTTTCCCTTATAAACTATATGTGAAATTTATTATTATATACCCTATGATATTCTCATACAGTATGAAAAATATCATAAAGCATTTTATTACAAAAGTAACTCAAAAATTGAGGAGGAAAGCATATCCATATAGTACTATTTCGCTAACGCTTACTTAGCTCATCAGTGGATTTTTCCCAACGTCTGAATATAAACCCAAGATCTATATGTTTAAAATTCAATTAATCAAACGAGAATTGTTTGAACATTAAACATACAAACCAAAAAATCTATAAACAAAAACATAACAATCCATGAGTTTACTTTTATAACATACTCACATTTCTATTTTTAGCTTTTTTTTTTTTCTCATCTTTTTTTTTTTTTTATTTATGTGATTATTATAGTTTTTTTTTAAATACAGTATATTATTGGGGAATTTTTTGCAATTAGCTTTGAAAAATGATATCCTATAAGTGATGTCCATTTTCTGCTTCGCACATACATGCGCTTTCATTTCGAATGTTGGTTTTTAGTTCGAGTATTGTTATTGGTTTTTTATCGCATACTCTTTCGTTCAAATATCCCCAAAGAAAACTGTCAGTAGCTGTTAGATTTGGTGTGGGTGCAATGCGCACATTAAAATGACGACGATATGCACGCTGTGTCAACACAATAGACTGTTGGTTTGAAAAATAAAATGCAATTATATGTAATAATATTACTTGGAAAAATATTTTTCCTGAAGATGCAAACCAAGGGTTAGCGAAATGCCGAAAAAATAAATAAATTAAAAAACATTTTTATAAGTAATATTATTACATAAAATAAAAATAGAAGGTCAAATAAAAAAAAGAATTAAAATTCAATTGTTTTTGTACGTTGTTCGATCGTATAATGATTAATAATAAATTATTCCCCAAGTCTTCTTGACAAAATGCTGAAAAAAAAACATAAAAAATAATAAAAAAAAAAATTAAAAAGTTATAAAAAAATTCAAAAAAATATAGCTCTTTCTGCGCCAGCCTATAATATGGTAATAAAACGAAGGTGGTTTTTAATAAATAAAAAACTTCATTGGAGGCACCAAATCGAGTTACAACAGAATGACCAGGAACTTTGGGTGTACGGCATCAAAAAATAAAAATTATTGTAAAGTGTAAAATAATAATATAGAATCAAAAGAAGAAATAATGCAGAAGGAACAAGAAAAATTAAGTTTGTAGAATTTATTTTTATAGCGATGTATTTTTTAATTATGTTTTATGCCGCTTTATAACACACTATTGTAGTGGTACGTTCGAAAGCAAATATTACCGACATTTAGGTTTACCCATGGGTCAGAAACCTGAAATGTCGCATGTAAGAAACATGTCAAGTAAAACCAGCTTAACTTGTAATATTTCACCATAATAAAAGAATAAATATATAATTGTGTTTTAATGCAGATTTAATACATCACAATAATGTAAAAATTACTTTTTAATTTTAGTATAAAAGAAAAAAATTAATTAATCTGGAACACCAGTTGAGTAGAACGCGTATTTTCATATTTTCTATGAGATTACACACGTCATCAGTACTCTGTGTGTCAACAAAGAAGTCAATGTCATATATTTAACTCGACAGAGTTTAAGAAATAAATCCGAGAAAGGCCTATTATTAACCACATTATATATTGACAAAAGCTCAAAGCTTTGTTCTTTCTGTTTTAGCATAGGTCAGAGGTTATGAGATATGTATATACATACACATACATAGATCGACTGCCATCATTGCGAAATATAAAGAAAACGCGATTTTCGAAAATGGCTATAAAATCAGTAATAGCGCGAAGTTAAAAAAAAAAACATGAAATAAAAATAAATACAGGGTGACCCAAAAGGAGCGAAGGTGTTTTAATTTCTTATAACTTTTTTATTATAAATTTTTTTGTTTTCTGGATTTTGTAATGAGGACTGGGGGAATTTAAAATGGAACAGTACACAAAAAGAACAACGTGCCAAAATCGTTGAACTTCATTTCAGAAAATATCATGATTTTATTCATAATTTAATTATGAGCGACGAAGCCCATTTCTAATTGAATGAGTTCGTTTATAGGGGAAAAGGGCTCCGGAAAATCCAAGAGTAATTCAACAGCGATAATTACACGCACTTAATTGTGCAGTTTGGTGCGGTGTTGCATCGGAAAGGGTAAATGGCCATATTTTTTGAAAATGAATACGGTGTCGCCGTTTCCATCACTGGTGGCAGATATCAAACAATGTTGGAAAAGTTTTTAAGACCAGCGGTGGAAAACCATCCGCATGTATGGTTCTAATAGTATGGAGTCCCAAAGCACTCTGCGAGGGACACTATGGCTCTTTCAACTCAAACCACTGAACACAAACATTCTCATATTCGAAGAAGGAATAAACGTATAGAATACATGAGTTTAAATCCGTTATTCTAATGAAGGATTTTGTAGGGCATATAATTGAATTGAGGGTCAACCTATCGGTTACTTTTACTTTAATAAGCAATAGTCTACTATATTAACTAAAAAATTTGTACTTTAACTATTGGTAAGTTATAATAACGGGCCTAGGAGTATAATTAAGTACATACATTATTTCTTATTAATTGTTCGATAGCTTGCACTAAGTGAAGTAGTGAATGAATTAAGTCCGCTAACAAAAGCATTTTTCTGGGACTTACTACCTGTTCCTTTAAAAAATTGTTTATAGTGCACTGAGGCTCAAACTATAAGAACTGATTTATTATTAGAATTATTAATTACGTACATACGTACACCAAATCACTAATTATTTTTTAATATGTTTTATTCTAGATGCCAAAGATTTATAGAAGGCAAATATAACTAGAAGGCAAGAAGAAGAGAACATTCAAAGAGAGAGAACATTCTGATTGACGAAGATTACATTTCTGATTCTGACCTAAAATATTTTGCAAATGTAATTATACAACCATTCAATATATTTATAAATGCTATTTCTTATTTTTGAATTTTGTGTGTTCTTTTTTAAGGTTTTTTTTTTTTTATCTGGGACCAGTACTCAGGAGATGACTCCTACACATGCGAACTATTGTGCTGGAACTATAGGAAAGGGATAGTAGGAGAAACGACAGCTTAATTTTACAGCTGTGCTTTCGCACGGTCTGTGTGTTTACACTCGTAGCAGTGCTTAGTAGCAGGTTTAGTAGCCATTTTATTATTATTTTACTTCGCTGGTGCTACACAATACCGACGATGGAGGGCGTTCTTAACCGGGTATTGTTCAGTGGCCAGTGACTATGCCTTCGCCACTGAAACCTCCCGACAACAGCTGACACACAAAGACACACTAATTCACATCAGAAAAATGCGAGATGTTTATTTTTTTATTATAAAATATTTTAGTCTGAAACTGGAGTTGAACCCAGGTCTGTTTTTGGTTGTGTAGTCAACGTGCAGACTACCATCCATCGTGCCATCGCCACCCAAAAATAAGTTAAAAAAATGTAGATGCAATTGATTTGGTGGGTTATTTATTGTCAGACAAAATAAATTCAAAATTAGTTGCTTTTACTGTTTTGGGTACAAAAATTTCCGTAAACTAAAATAATTGAATACCACACATTCATTTTTATTGTTGTGGTAGTTTGTAGTTTGTCTTTTGTAGTTAACAATGGAAGAAAAAACAGTTAGAGTTTACAAAATTTCGAAATAAAAAATTCAGATTGAAAAATAATTGAAAAAATTAGTAGATTTAAATGAAAATACTATTGTTTCAAAAGATTTTTTTATTCGAGTTTAGGTACATAATTGCTTGACTGTTAGTTTGCATGTGTAATGCAATGTTATACGAGGACTTGGCGTTAATAAAATCCATAAATACTCATCATGCCTCATTTAAGTCGAAAAATAAAACATAAAACTATACTCCAGAGAACAACTCAATTTTATCTCTTTTAAAACTTGCACTCATGAATTTGCATTATACTCGTACATATTCTTATTGCTATACACGCATATTACGGATATTTTGACACATATATATTTATTGGCTATTGTTTCTCTAATATATTTTGCTTATTTTATAGACTCATAAATACTTTAATGACCTCATGGGACTAGTCTTCTTATAAATTTAGTACAATTCACTGCAGGAAAACCGACGATTTTACGTAGTTAATTATGCATAAATCAAAGGCGATTTATATGCAGAGCAGTATAGTATCTCAGCATGCACATTATTTCCATTTATGATGCACATAAATTTGTTTATAAACGAAAAGCATTACGATTTTTTGTCCCTGTCTGTAATGTTTGTTCTTTTACTGAGCCTTCAGCGGTAAAAAAAATGTGAAGAGGCAATTCGGTTTATTGTAAAATATAATACCAAGAGTAATATTCTGGTAAACAATGTCATGTTTTCTATGGAATAGGAAAAAAAATAAAAAAAAAAATTCAGTGCTAGTGCATCCACACAAACGTCAACGAAGTACCTAAGGTTGACTTCAGTTGAGAAGATAACAAGGAAAATAAATTTGACTGCCAACAGACTATAGACGACCATCATTATAGTGTTTTATCTGATGAGAATAAAGTTGATGATAATGTGGATAATAGCTGAGGTGAAAACACAAAGTCTTAAAGAAATGTTGATGTGAAACGTTTATTTAATTTTAAGTATTTCGGACAACAGAGCGGAAAATTTATAATAGAGTGAAAAAAAGCAGAACGTAGAAAAATAACAAACATATACAACGTTGAGATAATCAACCCGTAAATTAAATAAACAAATATATTAATATGTTTGTGAAAGCTGGATTCATAATTGTTTGTATTATATAAAAATAATTTTAGACTTTTACATTGTTACGTGCAATTGTGCTGTTGACTTACTTTTATGAATCGGCGCTTTAAATATAATTAAATAAGAATATTGTAATTAGTTTTTTCTTATTTGAACACTAAGCATATCACACAAAAACATTTGAAATTTTTTTAAACGAATTTTTATTTTTCCATTCATGTATTCTCTGGAACGCATCATGCACAGTATGTTTGTCGATATTTGCAACTGTATGAATAATCACCCAAACACAGAAATACATAAATACCCAAAATTGTTAGGTGAACTGCCAAATAAAAAAAAATTAAATATAAACTTAATTTTATTTTGTTTGCATTCTATTGATTTGCTTATGTGCTAAGAAGTAGGAACAAAGTTTATAGTCGTTATTTATTTACTCGGAGTTAAAGAAATGAGGCACCTAAAATACTGTGTAGGATTTATTTTCTCTTACAATTTTTTACACCATTTTTTAATGACTTGTTTTACAATAAAAAGTAATACGATTTACAATAAATGTTCATTTATACACATATAAGTTTACTTTTATGCTTTCTTTATATATTGTATTTCGTACATGGAATTTTACATTCTTAGTGTGACATTACGTGAATCTTTTCAAAAATTTTATTTTATTCTTTAGTAGGCTTTAATAAATAAAAAAACAATAAATACGTTTTTATTTTCATATTTGAAGTGTTAGTTATTGCACTGTACCCATAATATTTACAGGCCCTATATTATTTTTCCAAAATGGAAAGTGAAGAGCAGAGTGGCATGGTCAAGTGATATAAGTAGACTTAACTCTTAACTTAAGGAGAGTCATTTTATCTTTCCGCAGTAGCACGTTCCCCTTAAAAAAATTTTGTCTTGGGCAGCTGTATTTCCCCGACCCGCTCGCAATATTACACGGTAAGCATGAGCTTTCCAATGAAAAAAGAAGCATAAAATCGATCGACGTAGTAAAAAGTTCTGACATTACACATAAAAATATAGTCGAATTGAGAATCTCCTACTTTTTTGAAGTCGGTTAAAAACAGTGTTTAATTGCAAAAAAAAACGTAAAACGTATGATGGCCAAAAATTTTGGGTGATTAATGATTAGCAAAACTTTTCAAAATTTAGAATGGTTTATTATGTGCCTAAAAATTTATTCCTCCGATTTGGTCAGGATTTGCCATTTAAATATCTTTGTAGTAGATGGAAAACCCTCTACCCAGCCTTCGGTTAAGCTTAAAACTTTTCTTCTCTCCAATGCCGGCTTGTCAGATGACAGCATTTGTGCATACCCGGCCCTGCCAGGCTTAAGGTTTTCTCCTCCCCTTATTTAAAATAAAGGATTAGAGGATAAAGGATTTTATATATAGGCGGCCTTTGAACGGGCTTCAAAGTTTTCTCATCATTGTATGGGAGGTGATGATAGTTAATACGTTAATTTACAAACAAAAAAAAAAACAATAAAAGAAATATTTCAGTGGCAACGGCATAGTCACTGGTCACTGATACTAATCTACAAGGAACAACTGTAGCATCGGCGAAGTAAAATAATAAATAAAATGGCTACCAAAGACAGCTTCAAAAATGTGCTCCTTGACACCAGAAACGCTGCAACACTTCCATTAAGACGAAAAAGCTGTCAAAAGCACAGTTGTGAAAAATAATGAAATTTTCTTCTGTCTACTTGATTATTATTATTCATTTAATTCATAAGAAAATAATTTTTAATCTCAAATATATACTTTTTCATAACCAAACCGTAAATATACAATGTTTTTCTGATGTAAGAAATAAAAAATGATTTTTCGTACTGCCACGTTTACTTATAACATGAGAAAAAGGCCCAATTCACATGGTGTATTTATTCGTGAAGTTTTTCTTTATTGCTTTGGAAGTAATTTTCAAAAACTTCTTACTATTACATCGTGAATTAGTAGTGTATATTTTGAATGCATACGTTAAAGTCTGAAAACAGAGTAAGAGATTCGATTGCGATTTAGGGTGCCGCGGTAATCTAGTGTGTACTGTGGTAGTTTATCAGTTGGGTGTTCTGCGTTCGATTCCTTGTAGAGACTCTGGCCTGCATCTCTACAGTACGTGAAATTTTTTTCACAACAGTTATCACAATAGGATTATAATAAATTGGACCCAAGTGGTCTAGGTCCTTTCTTTACTTTTACATCCAGCAACCTGACGACATGACCTACCGTGAATTATATTCATTGTTTTTTATTTCAGTGTTGATTTTCTTAACATACTTAATATTAATAATATATTTTCATATTTAATAATATTTATATTTTTTATTTTCTCAAATGTACAAATGAGTACAAAAAGAAATATAAAAAAAATATGAAAAACAGAAATCGTGAATTTTTCTACCACTCTTTCTTACCTACACGCTCACCGACAGAAAAAAAATTCTTGAATTCTATTCATGGTTTAAATTGGGTGTATCAAATTAAAAATAAATTGATAAAATACTGACTTTCTAAAAATTATCAATTTCAAATCTAGCGTTAAACTCAAAGAGTTGAAAAACTTTTGAGAATTGTACTTGATATCAATTAATGAAGCCATCTTATTGCAAAATTTTCGCTTCGTGTTGGTTGGATACATACACACAAATATACATACATACGTCCATAAAGACATCATCGAGAAAATAGTTATAATCGACTGCCAGGCTCTCAACACGTCGAAATATAATGACAACTTGATTTTCGAAAATTGGGGTAGAATTCTTCTTAAACTTCTTATAACGAGGAGTTAAAAAAATCAATTTTATATGAAAGATATTGAATGTGATTTGTGAAAATCTTTATTTGTGCTGCAATAATTTGACTTAGTTTGTTTCTTAGTAATTTTTAACTGCCTGTATATTTCCGATCATTAGCCCATTTTAATTAATTACATAATTTAGTTTTTTTTTTAATGAAATTTACAATGTATATCGCAATGAGTTGGCATTAGCACCAACGAAATGCACACATGGACTATCTTAATCACACAACAAGCTTAAATAAATAATTGTAATTAATTTTGACCAGCGTTAAATAAATAAAGCAAGAATAAGTAAAATTATGACCGCCATTATTTCAATAATAAAAACTATAATTTCGTTTCAATTGAATTTATATGTTGTGCAAACATCAAAAAATTCTCAGATTATTCTTCATTAATTTTTTATTTAATAAAATTAAGGGCATACCAAATACAATACTATTTTTCATTTCATGTCTTCTCTATACCAATGTCAGTTTATGTAGTATTTGCAAACATTATAATGCTTTCTCATACAAGTACGAGTATTTAGTGTTCAGTAAATACTTCATTAAAATATTAATATCAATTTGTCAAAATGTCAAAATGATTCACATATGTACGTATGTATGTTTATAAGCGTATATATACTACAAAAACTGTATGAATGTTTCTGCTTCCTTTTGCATATTCCTAAGACCAAGTTGGTTGTAAAGCCAAATAAGGCTGTCAAATAGAATGAAACAACTGTATTGCTTTAATTTATAAAAATGCAACATAAAAATTAAGAAGAAAAACATGTTTTTTGCTAACTATATCAAGGAACCTTTTTTATTTTTAAATTTTACTTACTTTTAATGTGAATAATTTCACAAACTCTGATCGATAAAAAGCGCTATCCAGCTACAGACTATTGCGGTTTTTTGATTCTCTTGGTTATTTTTGGCCAACGCACTTACTTACTACTTACTTTATTTATTTCTTTTAATTATTAAAAAGCAGTTCGTTTTTAAATAACAAAAGCTCCAGTAAGAGAGTATTTTTTTTAAGAAATCACTTCTTTTAAAAGGTTAATTTTTGAAAATCAGTAATTCCATCCATATTTATCTTAAACGAAATTTCTTAAGGAATATTAGAAAAATAATAATATATATATTTTTGATTGTTTTAAATGCATACATATGTATGTGAAAACTTCAGTTAATGTAAATAATCTTCTCTTCAATTTAAATAGGCTGAAACTGATAATTTCTACCTTCACAGACAATGAGAATTACATGCGATAATTATATACTAAGAAATAAACTAAATCAAAAGAACAAAATAGTAAATTACACCGACTTACACTAGCAGAACGGAACAATATGGCGTTTTCGAAAGTTGCTACACTTTCATCATCAGCGTTTTTCGTGTTTTAAACACTGTCTGTGGTTGTCAGTAGATGTAAATAATTTTTCACAAAATATCTTACGTGCTGATATTCTGTACAAAATTTATACTATAAGAAGCAATAACTATTTCGAGTACTACAGGATGGGCCAAAAGTAATCAACCGATGTTCTTTTGATGTAATTTTTTTTTAAGACAAATTTTGGCACTGCTTATGATATGGGCTAAGTGACCGCTGCCAGAGGTGATGACCATACATGCAGATCCAAAGGTTTTTATTAAATAAAATTCCAGCAAAAAGACATCGTGTACTTGTGTTAAAGAAACAGCACGTTATTCTTTATTTCTATTTCTACTGGGGAGTATGATAATCAAGTGCAGTTGCTGCTCTTAATATTAATCATACGCATGTAATATTCAAGTCAATATCCGTGTTGTCAACTTCCAAACTTTTGTAACGCAAATTGAATAAAAACAAAAAAAAATTTATATATTTGAAAAAAAAGCCACTAAAGTTAAACCGCCGTATCCATAAAATTTTTATTTTATTTATAAAAGGTTTATTACACAAATTTTATTATAAAAATTCCATCAATCTATAAATCCAAAAGAAGTTTATGAATACAGCAGAAAATATTTACTTGTATTGGAAATTTATAAGAAATTGATTTATAATATTCTTTTCTTAAAAAAAGCATTTTATTAATTGTATATCTAATGCCACAATATCATTGCTAAAATGGTTTAAAACATTTCTAACATTTATAATATTTATTTTCGTTAAATTTCAAAATTAAGAGACAATCTGCCCCGTATCTCTTCCTCATCAACTAATTTTATTTTAAATTTGCAATAATTTGTAGTAATACTTCCTCTTTCTTTTCCCCGCGAATGTTATTTATCTTGCAACCTTCTTAAATTCTGCAACTAAAAAAAACACAACTTTTTCAGGCGATTTAAATAACGATAACCTGTTAAAATTTTTGTATACAAAGAATTTTTGAATTTGTGATAAAATTACAATTTGCGCCATCGAAAATAAAGAGAAGCTCTAAAAATTAAAAAATAAAAGCACCGAGCACTGAGTCAAGAATTTTTCGGGAGAAAAATTAAAAAATCACTAAAAACGGTGCAGAAAGCTGACAACGCTAATTGTTATAGCTTTTGTAAATCCAAAAAAAATTATAAATAATGCGGTTAGTCATTTAATTTTAAATTTTTTATTACTATGGAGAGTTGCTTATCATGAAGAAATGATAATGTGATTATCTAAAGTTACTTTAATGCTATTAATGAGAAGAATATTTACATTTTTTTTTCAAATAAACCTGTGGCAAGATTTGCATTTTATTCTATTAACTTCATGAGGAAGCACGGAAGTGTTGCAAATGAATTCTAATTCTGTAGAAAAAAATCCCTTTCATATTAGTTATTTGGATGTTGTTTTTAATAGGTTCCTGGGAAGTCGAAAATATACAGGTATAGATATTTCGAAAGCCGTTCAAATGCAGTTCCTAAAGAATGAATTCGAATTTTTTCAGTGCATATTTATTTTCAACATGTAATGTAGGGCATTAAAGCAAATGTATTTACTAAGAATAAAATATTTTGTTATTTACTCAACATTTTCTATTTCAAAACTTAATATTGTGTCAATACAGAAATAACACATTTAACCATTGTAAAGCTCCTCATTATGGCAACTTTATCTGCAACGTAATTTGAACGTATTTTCTACCATCTTTCTTTGTACGTGTTATGCCATCGTTTGCTACTTAAACTGAAAGTACACTATACAAATATGAGAATATTTACGGTATAAATATAAATTGTTTGACAAATTCTATTTAATATGTAACATGTTACAACTCGTAGTAAAAGAAATAAAGGAATCTTTAACAAATGTCTGAAACACATTTTATTCTAAATTTCTGCACAGCAATTAATTTCTTCGATTTATTAAAGTTTCTAAACTTTGGAGCATTTTCATTTATTTCATAAACTTTTAATACTTAACAATGCTAAATGTATGATACAAGGCGGAGCGTAGAATGTCAACATTATCTTTATTACATTTAAGAAACAGCAAGTGAGCTCTTGACAGCAATATGGCTTGAGTATTTGCAATACAGTTAGTACCATATAAAATAAGATAAATTCTATTAATACACTCAAAATATTATGCAGGAATATTCGAATAAAAGATCATTTAAAATAATAGTATTTTCATTTAAAAACCGGCCTGCGTATATTATATTTGAAAAAAACTGATTTTTATATTATTTTCAATTTTCCGTTTATAAGAAAAATTTAATAAAGTTTAAAAAAAGTATTCATAAATGATTAATAGGTTTTTACACGTTTTATATATATAATTTAATGTTAGATTTACTCTTCTTTAAACCAAAAATAAAACCACAATTTGCGTTTACATATTTTGTTAGAACAAATTTTTAAATTAAAAAAAAATTTTTCCGCAATATTATTAACAAATTGTGAAGAAAATTTATATTAATTAATAATATAGACTCGAAAAAAAAACAATTTGACTAACACGTAAATGAAATGCATATAAAAGGAGAAAACGAATTAACAATTTGAAATACTCACAAAGTCTTTAGTTCAGATCTCAAATTATCGGCATCCGAAAGTGTACAAGGAAAACATAAATCCATTTTCCTTTCCACATGCCGATTTTAAAGCTAACTAAGGCTTTAAAAAATTTACCATGCACAAAATTGTAAAGAGGTATGATAGAATTCCGAGACAATATTTTTTTTAGTACTAAGATGATGCCGCCGACCCTGATTGCTTTAGCATTGAAATGTAATTGGAAACTCTATAATTTTTACTTTCTTTAAAGTTGATCGGTATAAAAAGTTTTTCGCATTTTATATTTTCGCAAATATATTTATATGTACGTATATCATAAAGCTTACAATGCTTCAAAAATAAATAATAATAATAATGATATTGCAATAACAATAAAATTGCTTTATTTTATATTAATATTTATATATATGTGTGAATGTATATATACTAATTTTTTCTTCTAATGGATAAAAAGAGAAAAACAATTCATACTGAGGAAAGAAAAATTATTGTTTACTTGTGGAAGCAAAGAGAAATTTGCGTAGTTCTGCCCACTCTTCAAAAACAGTTATGTTATTATTGCTGTTCAGCGAAATTCTAAAATAACTGTTTCAAAACTGTCTGAAGACATCAACGCCATGTTTAATAAAAGTACTGCTAATGACACTACCCGAAAAACGGTGAAATCGTGTAGCAGGTATGAAACCTTTTATATCACTAAAAGAAACTATGCTAAAGAGAATATAAATAAGCCAACAGAAGTTTAGAAAAGGGTCATATTTTAAGATGACCGCAAGAACAATTTTTGGTGTATAAAAGGACGTCAGTTACTGTGATGAAGCTCTATGCAGCACTAAATGAAGCTAACTTCTGTGGCACAGTTAACACGGTGCTGGCGGTTGTGGTGTTATGATTTGGGGGTGTATGGCGGATAATGGGGTATGTAATATGCAATTTATGGAGTCCAAAATGCACCTACATAAAATAAAGGCAAATTTAAACCAAAGTGTAATAAAGTTGGGTCTTGGGAACCATTACTCATTTCAACAAGATAACGATACCAAGCGCACAACCGTTATTGTAAAGCTCTGTCAGCTTTATAATATACCAAATCAGCTGTGCACATCTCCCTATTCTCCAGATCTAAATCATATTAAGTATTTGTAAGATTTGTTAGAAAGGAAAATTTTACAGCATGTTATAACATCCAAAACTATTTTGAAAGAAATTTTGCAAACTGATTTAAACAAAATAACACGCGAAGACAGTAAGAAATTTGTTCTATGAAAAAAAAGAATTAACTGAGGTCCTTCAGAAAAAATCCAACAAGTTATTAAATATACCATTTTTCTCAATATAAACCCCTAAAAAGTGCATGCAAATATATAGTACACAGACTTTTTCTTACAATGGGTCAGCTCATAATTTGCTAATTTGGTTTAATTGTGTCACAAATACATTTTGTAACCAAATAAATTGTAAAAATATCTCTAATAAATATATATTTTGAATTTATAAGAACTATCACTTTGTCTTTTTCGTGAGTTATCTTTAGCATATTTCCTATGTACGCAGACTTTTTCTAGTAAGTGAATATGTTTATAGGAAATACACAACTAAATAAGTAATTTACAAACACATATTATTTCCTTTTGTTGGCGATACAGTTTATATTCACGACACTATTTAAGTTTTTAAAATTGGTATTTTTTTATTCAAGTTTTTATTTTTGAAATATTTCTTAGGTATTTTTGAAGTTTGTCATAAAGGAAAATGTGATAATGAAAACTCCTTCGGGACAACTACATTTACTTTTTGTATTCAGTAAATAGAAACAACAGAAAATATTGGCTGCTCTAAAATTTATTAAAATATTGTGGGTAGTTTTTTAAACAACATATACCAAAAAGATTAGAAAACACATGTGTTCATAAAATCACAAAATTTTTTATTAATTTTCAATCGTGCGGAAAATTTCTGAAATAACTGACATTCAGCTACTTTTAAAATTTTTTGAGTGTACATAGTTATGCGTATCAGATATTTGGTAACTGGTATGGCTTATTGTTAAACCATTCTCAAAATAATCTGTATTAATACATAACATATCAACATTTTATTAAACAAAACCAAGAATAATGATTGCGGTTTAACAAAAATGTGTTACGCAATGCGATCACGTACACTGAAGATTAACGTTAACACGTTTTGTATACAAATAAAAATCGAAATTTTTCGCCATTTTATACTGCGTATTTGTTATAATTTTCGTTTGTTTATTTGTTGTGTAAAGGATTGAAAAAAAAGTAGGTAAGTGGTAATTACTTGACCTCATGTGGCAATCAATTTTATTTCATTTAAATTACTGATTATTAATTTTTAACAGACATCGCAGTTTTATGCTGCTCTTGTTTTTTTTATTCAATAGATATAATTTCAAGATAAATGTAAAATGAAAATTTTATTCGCATAGTTACCCATAACCGAACAACTTACAGGACTAATATAATAAAATTTTTTCACTTGTTTTTCCTTAACAGTACGGCTGTTGTTGTCGGCAGGTTTCAGTGGTGACTGGTCACTGAACAGTACCGACTCCAGCAGTAATCAATCTACAGGCATATCAGAACGCCCTCCTTCGTCGATATTGTGCAGCACCGGTGAAGTTAAATAAATTCTAGAAATGGCTACTAAAGCGAAGCTTCAATATTTAATACGTCTTCTTGACATAAGAGGCGCTGCAACACTGCTATAAACAAAAACGTGCAAAAGCAGAGTTGTAAGAAGCTTCACCTTCTACCATTTCTCTAACTATTCCTTTTCTTTAGTTACGGCACAATGCATCTCACGTGTAGGGGTCATATATTGAATGCTGCTCCAAGATAAAAATGGATGTAAGATGACAAAAAAGTAACTACTACTGATGAATGTTCGACGTATAACAGTCTCCTGTCCAGACATAAAATTTAGCCATTATTTACAGGCAAGACACAACAAATGGCTGTTCATAAAATAAAATCAAAGTGCTTTTATTAGTTGTTAAAAAAATAGAAGAACCAAATGTCCTGAAATTAACATTTGACTGTCAGTGATGTAGCTTATTACAGCAGACAACTGTATCTTTATAATTTCACCAAATGTAATGGAGACTTACGAAGAGACCAAAATGAAGACTCTGTTTTTATGTGATGTGGGCATCAGCCATCACAATTAAAATTTTGAAGAAAATGAAGATTTAGGAATTTGAATATTTCATTTAATACTGAATGCAATTTTTAATTGAATTAAACTTTTTAGTTTTGTTACATAAAATTTATTAAAACAACTTTTTTATTTAATATTGATCAATTATCCTGTTTTACACTTTGAGATCGAGATGTACAGGGTGCCATAAAAGGACCATATAGGTTTGAATTCTTTATAACTTTTTTAATAATTAATTTTTTTTCTTATTTTTTTTCAGCATTTTGTGAAGAAGACTTGGGGAATTAATTATGAAACATTCGAAATGAAATCATGGCCTTTACAACCCAAATTTTGTGTAAAGTTATGGAAAATATGCTAAAAAGAGCACGTATGTGCGAAGCAGAAAATGGACATCACTTACAGGATATCATTTTTCAAAGCTAATTGCAAAAAATTCCCCAATAATATACTGTATTAAAAAAAAAAATTATATTAATCGCATAAATATAAAAGTTATAAACCATTTAAACCATATAGATCTTTTTGTGCCACCCTGCAGATCATAGTTAAATAATTTGCAAGAAACAAAACTTGCTAGTTGTTAACAATTCTTAAAAGTTAATTCCAAAACTCGCTCCTTGCAATTTAAAATTAAATGCTGTTGCTATAAATTTTGAGGAAAAATATTTTTCTTTTCCAAAAATGTAGTTCATGCCAGGACAATAAGACCGTAAAAAGAAATCAGCTGAAAAAGTCACATGTAGCTTATTAAATGTTTTTTGAAATTTTTGCAAAAAGACTTCAGATGCAAGTAGCGAGTTTTCGAACTCAGCAGACAAGTCCTATATATGTTAGAGAAAAAGCAAACTTAATAAGCATAAAAGAATAAAAATCTGCTTAAGTATGAGGCACAAATGTTTATAAACATTTTCTTAACTAGGCCAGTCAAACGATAAGATTCTCTTTTCGTAAACAAGTTGTGCATAACAAAAATTTAAATAACCTGCCACAATTTCAGTTTCGTATCAAATATCGACAACATCCACAGTATTTAATTACAACAAAATTCAAAAATAATCAGTGTAGTCACTTATTACGATGCTCTTGCGAGTTTATTTGTGGAATATATTTTTTATTTACTGTTTGAGGAAATAAAAAGAGTGATTAAGGAAAATAATCATAAAAACTCTTAAAATATTTTCAATACTAGTCAGTTACTCAATGGCAGTATAAAACAATAAGCGGAACTTTAAAGCACAGCATATTATAGGGCATTGCCAATTACTGGTCTGCATAAATATACCAAAAATTCTTATTAAAATTTGTAATCCTTACGTCCATATAAAAATAATTTGCTTGATTCATAATTATTTGATTAAAACAATACAACGTTAAGCGTTATGATGAGCATTATATTTAGTAGTTACTCTGGCAAATGAATGTTATTGACCATGGTAAGTTTTACCAGCTACAGACGATACAACCAGGCAAGTTTCGTAGTTGGTTGGTGTAGTATTCAGGCAATTCAGTTTCTAAAACATCAAAACATTTTGATATATTCTGGTTGCATTGATTACGGTTGCATAGTGTGAACCGTTGTTTAGTGTTTTTACTGAGTCTTTACTAATTTTTTAACCATATTTCTCCAACGATATTCAATTCAGAATTGATGTTTCGTTCATGGTTTACTTGTCGGTTGCAATCTCAAAATATGCAACATAAATGATAAACGTGTTGCATAAATTTATTGCATCGTTTGTAGCCTGCACAATATAGGAAACTTGCAGAGGTTAACTATGTGTTGGAACAAAACTTTGTGTATTTGTTAATCATAATAAATATGTAAATTGGAGTTTTAATATTGATGTTAATAAATGTGTACTTTTCTTAAACATTTCTTGGGAATTGTGTTGTTCTGAGGGGAAAACGCCGTTAGCAACAAAGTTGCAAATCCATAAATATATCCTCTTCAAAAATCCAAACGGGCGCAAGAGCTCATTTTACCTTTTTCCAGAAAAGAAAGAAGGAAACTTCAAATTACAAAAAACAAAAATCAATACACATGAAGGGACATTGGGTAGGAAAATACAAAAAATAAAAAAAATATTTAATTTTGGAGAAATCACAAAGGAGACACGAATGTACCCAAGAAGATTTGTTACACACCGGTAACCATTTCGTGCATGCTTACGTTGCTCCACATTTTGTTCGATGTGTAGCTAGTATTAGGTGGTATATAATACATCTAAATAATATTGAAGGAACGGAGGAGCTTTTTGTTTCATTTCAAAAAAAGTTGTCTGACTCATGCGATAAAACGTTATAAATTGTGAAATTGTGCACTTGAAATTTAATTTGGAACACATTACATTTTTATATCAAAAGTATAGTTACGGCTTTTAGATGTATACAGTTATTGACACTGTAGTTTTGTACATATGTGAGAAAAATTATAAGGAAAAACATATTTTAGTTATTTTTTAATCATCATAAGCTACCAAAAAGTGAATTTTGAATTTTGTGTCCTTTCGGACTTTTGGATTTCAAGTGACGTAATGGAGATATTAAGTTATAAAAAATGTTTTTGTAAATTTTCTTTAAAATTTACTAGATTAATCAGCTGCGTTTCTATGCTATATCAATTAAATTTTATTTGACTTATAATTAACCTGTGTGTTTAAATTTATAAAAATTGGCTCAATAATTTTCAAACAAAAAATTTAATTTCCGCATTAACTATTTTTTTCCCCATTTTGTAGAAACAAATACTATTGTCAATAAAATTGATTATTACTCAATATTCCCAAAGTAAATTCATTTAATATTTAATTTTTGTACATTAAGTAAATAATACTAAATTTTCAATGTTAATTTTTCCACTCTCAAATACATCAGCGAAATGTATCAGAATGTGTAGCTGTTCATTAAGAACATCAGCTGTTGTCTGTTTGCATGTTTTAAAGTTGTGGCTTTAATTTTTTATCTCATTTCGTGATGAAATTTTTGTGGTGAATATTTTATGCTTAATTTGGGTTAACGTTCATCAATCTTCCCTTGTACAGTTTTATGCAAATTTGAAATATGGCACTATATTTATTAAAGAGTTGAAGGCAAGTGTGTTGTAATATTAGTATGTAGTTATGTAAATTGATATATAATAAGTACGTTAAGATATGAATATTTTTATAAGTATGTATCTAGAAATATTTCTTTAAATAAAACCCAAATAAAAAATATGGGAAATCCAAAAAATCCTGAATTGCAAATTCGATAAAATTTTGTGTTACATACACATTTTAACGATACAATTATCATAATTAAAGTTAGTCAAGCGCACTACTGAACACATCCGTTACGATTTTCTTGCAGTCGGTAGACAGAGGTTTCTCCATCTGGGTGGCACACACCAGACCCCAAATAGTGCTTGGTGACATCAGGGTGCTTACAGGGGGTTCTAATGTGAAGGGCTTGCACAATAGATTTTCTTGGTTGCTGTGCTATCTGGCCCCAATAATAATAATAATAATAATAGTGCAAAAAGATAATTAACCTTTATGTCAACAGCAACATACCCGGGTATGTTTTGCGTTTTAATATCGATATATCTTCGAAAGTAGTTATCAGAATTATCTGAGATTTCATGATATCCTAAAAAAAAGTGTTTTACATTATATACACAGATCTGAGTGGAATTGGACAACTTGGACTAGATATATGGTCATATTTCGATATATACCCTTTACGTCAACAGCTGCATACCTGGGTATGTATAGGAAAAAACATGCAAATATTTTGATATAAATTCAAACAAAATTTTATTTTGCAAAGAGAACATAACTAACATAACACAAATTATTATATCATAACATAAAATATTATAAAAAAAAGCCAAATGCCATCTATTTGTTCGACGTTTTGTAGAATATTCTGCCAGGCATTTGTCCATGCAATCAACGCCACCTTTATTTTTATTATAGTCCAATATCATTACTGGCTTTTTTTTGGACCTTGTACTTCGGTGGTATAATGCTTTGTTGAAAGGAGCACATAGAAATGTTTTTGCAGAAACCAAATATAGTGGATTCCACTGCACGTCCCTTCGATTGAGAAAACTGTGATGGCACAAATAACCGCCTCTTATTCACAGTACAAATTCCTGTCTATCATCAAACTTTTTGTCAAGTTATAACTAGTGAATAAACTGTCACATACAATATTTCTCCTACTTCCGCTGAAGAGATTGACGCACAAATCTTTCACCACTCTTTCTCCAACATTTTTTTCTCTTTCACCGGACGCCGCCATTCCCGTGTAGATTTGTCCCTTCATCGGATAAGAAGAAATGGAGTCGCATACCCACCACACTTTTACTCCATATTTGGCAGGTTTTGACGGAATGTATTGCGTAAAACCAGTACCTCCACGGAAGGGATACAATTGCTCAGCAACTGTGGCGTTAGCGCCTGCAACATAATTGGTGTGTAAATTGCTGTTGAGCATAAAAAAAAAGTCTGATATCACTGCTGCTTTGTCGGTTTGCTTGCGTTGCTGGCGCGTATTTCCGTTATCAAAACGTATAAAACGACTTATTTGCCAAAATAAAGGGTGGTTAAATTTCAAGGGCCGATGTTGATTTTGAATAAAACACAAACTATTTAAGAAATTATTGTAATTTTATTTTATTATGATATATTGGTATTACTCAATTATGTATGGAACAAAATATCGGCCAAATGGGCGCAGCGACCACGGCGGCACACCTCCATCCGATGGTCCAAATTTTTGATGACCCTGAGGCATAATGGAGGTTCTATGCCGTTAATGTGCCGAATTATCTCATCCTTTAGCTCTTGAATTGTTGCTGGCTTATCGACGTACACCTTTTCTTTCAAATAACCCCAAAGAAAAAAGTCCAACGGTGTCAAATCACATGATCTTGGCGGCCAATTGACATCGCTATTACGTGAGATAACACGGCCATTGAAATTGTTGCGCAAAAGAGACATTGTTTCGTTAGCTGTGTGGCAAGTGGCACCGTCCTGCTGAAACTACATATCGTCCACATCCCTATCTTCCAATTCGGGCCATAAAAAGTTCGTTATCATCTCACGATAGCGAACACCATTCACAGTAACTGCCTGACCGGCCTCATTTTGGAAAAAATACGGCCCGATGATGCCGCCAGCCCATAAACCGCGCCAAACAGTCACTCTTTGTGGGTGCATTGGTTTTTCGACAATCACTCTTGGATTCTCATTCGCCCAAATGCGGCAATTCTGTTTATTGACGAATCCACTGAGGTGAAAATGTGCCTCATCACTGAAGATGATTTTCTTCGAAAATTGATCATCCACTGATGCCGTGGTCGCGGCGCCCATTTGGCCGATATTTTGTTCCATACATAATTGAGTAATACCAATATATCATAGTAAAATAAAATTACAATAATTTCCTAAATAGTTTGTGTTTTATTCAAAATCAACATCGGCCCTTGAAATTTAACCACCCTTTATTCTTACACTCATAGAAGCACGGTACAATGGAAGTGAGGTCATTTTCCACAAATCTTTAGTATCACCAAGTTCTTCATCAGATTCACTTTCATCTTCCGGGTTATATTCTGGTAATTGAATTGGCTCTACATCAGATTAATCTGATGTCGTATTAATTAATTATTTGAATGATGCCCTGTCTAGTGGTCAATGCAAAAAACAAAACTTACAACCAAAAACAAAAACAGTTATCAAAATATTCAAAAACACAGTAGCCAACGTAAAACAAACACACTTAACAACAAAGAATCTTTAAAACGCAAACAATTTCCATATAAACTGTATGTGCATACCCGGGTATGCTGCTGTTGACGTACGTATAATTTTTCTGCTGCTGACATAAAGGTTAATAATAAATTAAATTGGAGCCGATCACTGAGGTGGCAAGTTGTCTGCATGGCGTTTGTTTATAATTCGAATGTATGTTTATAATTCGAATCATGTTGTAAGTTTGCTTCAAATGTTTCATGTATAATTTATACTCGCATAAACTAAAACCAAATATTTTTTGCAAAATAACAAAATTAACGCACTATTTTAATGAACTGATTAAATTAAAAGCTTGCACGGAGGTTAATCAAATACAGATAATTTGAAATTTACTTTCAGAAAACGTACGTTTCACACGAGATATTCAACTAAACACATGAATACAAATCGTGAGTTGATCATAACAAAAGTTTATGGAAAACAATTCGCCCGTTTGATTATGAAAACTATAGTAATATTTTTGTTGTTATTTTTTCTATATGATTCTTGTCAAGTAGAAGAATATGAAAAGAAAATAAAAAAATTTATTATGTCAATAAAATAAATGGTGGAAATTTTGCACCACATGTATGTGGCAGAATGACGGTTTTAGTTGTGTTTTTTATGACTGTTAGAATTTTTAGCACATTCACTATATGAATAAATTTAATGTAATTCTAAAGTAACTCGCTAAACAATATATTCATAAGCATTCAAAATGCCAATAATATGTATAAATGGAACACCATATGAATGCTTATAGTTAATACAAGTACAGGGTGGCGCAAATAGAGCGAAAGTGTTTAAATTCGTTATAACTTTTTTATTAAAATTTTTTTTTCAGTATTTTCAGTATTTTGTAAAGAAAACTTGGAGAATTTAAAATGGAACAGAACACAATTGAAGAACGTGCCAAAATGTATGTTGAACTTTTTTTCAGAAGAAAATCAAGCTTTTATTCCAATTGAATTGGTGCGAAAAGGGCTCCGGAAAATCCAAGAGTAGTTCAACAGCGAGTGTACCGTTTGTTGCAGTGTTTCATCGGAAAGGGTAAATTTCCATATTTTTTTCAAAATGAATACGGTGTCGCCGTTTTCATCACTGGTGTTAGCTATCGGACAATGTTGGAAAATTTTTAAGGGCCAGCCGTGGAAAACCATCCGTAAGTATGATTCCAACAGGATGGAGTCACAGCGCACACTGCGAGGGGCACAATGGCTCTTTGAACTGAAACTCCTTCGGTAATTTTGGGCCACCCTTCATAAAACAACAGCGGGAAGCGAAACTTAAGAGAGCGAAAATCTTCCAATCTTCCCATAAGAGAATAGGATAATGAAAATTATTCACATTATACTTGGGTTTGCAAACGAGTTTGATGCTTTTTTAAGAAGAAAGCTTTTGATGAATATAACTATCAATGTGAGGTAATAATCATATTTCACGTGAGTTCATACGAATAAAATGCTCTTCAGCACTTTAGGAATATTTCCTTGACTTTTTATAAAATTTAACACAAAAAATATTTTGTTATTGTTGGCGCAAAGAGTTAGCGCATTAAATTTACAATCCGAAGTTAAGTATTCAAATTTTATGCCAGTTATAAAAGATGTGTCTGATGTGTATTAGGGTCTATGCAAATATACATAGGGGAGCCTCTTATGTAAGTTCGTCTATATTTAAGCAAAGAAAAACTGCCAAGTAGAATAATAAAAAGGTTTCCCACGTTAAGTAGCTCCGCATTTGCGAGAACAGTTATCATTGTATTTAGTGTTATTTATTACCAAATGAGAATCTAAAAAATTTTTAGTACCACAGACGCAGCATGTACAAAACAGTGTGTGTTTAATCACGAAAATCAAGGGTTAATGAAAGTACATACATACATGCATATGTGATTATACGCTGTTGACTGAAGCAGTTAATGTGTAGATTTTACAGCGCTAAGTTGAGGGTTCAATCAGTAAGTCAGTAGTAAGTCATTCATGAAAACTTTTTACGATGTGTACTACTACAGGGTGTTTTTTTTAGTTACACATATTTATATAATAATAAAACAAAGCGATATATTTTTAATTAAATTAAATTAAGAATTAAACCTTCTGTATTGGATGGAAAATTGGATGACATTATTGTTGCCATATGACTTCGGTCATGTGGCGCGTACAAGGCGCAACCGGGAACACTAATTTTCACAAGCTTTTCACAGCATTTGCGGCCGTATTTCTCCAATAATTTTTCGAATGTTGATTTCTAGGTGGTCAATTGTCTCTTGTTTATCGAAGTAGAGCAGTGACTTTACATAATTTCGAAGTAAATAATCCAATAGGACTTTACAAAATTAAATCTAAATCATGTGGATATTTAAATAAATGTACCTGTAGCAAAAAATTGTTCCGCGCTTAGTAAACACAGTAGGTGATACGACGTGAAAAAATTGTCGAAGTATATGCTATGACAAGACGGAATTTCTATAACCTTTAACAAACTTAATACTGTATCAGCTCCTAATCCAACGGACTTATCATAATTTGATGATGATCCACCATAGAGTTTAAGATGGTACAGCTATCCATTTGATGAAGTCAGGCACCATGCTTTAAACCCAAAACGAATAGGTTTACCTTTTATAAACATCTTGCAAGAATGTCTTCCAAAATAAGGTATCATTTCCTCATCAATGGACAGATTGTGAGCAAAGACTCCAAACTGCATAAATCGTTTGTTGCACAAATCTACAAGAGGCCTTACTTTGGCCAATTTATCTGTTGTATCAATTTTACTATGTTGCATTGGTTCGCGATTTTGCTAAATGTTGCCAGATTTGCTATATGTTTCTGCCCAATGGTAAGTAAAATTACCACAACAATGTTTCATAGAAATTCTAACTGTTAGCCAGAATAAATTAGATTTGAAAGTATACATAACTAATGTAATGGAAATAAATAATAAGAAATCGTTAATAATTAACACATTCCTTTTTCGGTATAATTTTTATAGTTACTTCAAAATACGTAATTTTTTGGCGCTTAGCGAAAATACTTTTAAAACACGAAAGGGTAACGAAAAACAAGTATCCTTCAAATTGTTTTCTTAAAAGATATTAAACTAAAGAACAAAATAACGAAATGTTAAAGTTTTTCTATGCGAAAGTTTTTATATTTGAACAAATTACTGGTAAGTCAAATTACCGGTTGGGCAATAATGGGTTAAATTGTGGTGGCAAATTAATTGGCCCATTACGTAATATTATTCTTCCATCAGAAGTTTCTTTGAATAAAACAAGTCAGCAAGATTAATGGCAGCTAATTGAGATACGAAAAAATTTGCTAAAAGTTATGAGCCTTCAAAAAACATGCTTTATATACTCGTAATGCGGTGGCGTTTTAACCAATTTCATATACAGCATTTCAAGAAAGTTATTTTTCTTTAGTTTTTATGGTAACTGAAATATATACAAATACCTCCAGCCGCTGGACTAGTCTGAGGATGACATGGAAGACGTAGGAGAAAAGCTTTCCATTAGAACAATCCTGATTTACTGGAGCCTTTGGAACAAAGCTTTTTTTGGATGTGAGGCCTTCGCTGCTGTGGCTGAGGTATACTCGACATCCCCCGTGGTGAATAAATGTCGGGTATCGCTCGATTAGATGAAGAAATAATATAATATAATAATGATACTGACATGTCGAGCCTTTGCTGCAATACCGCAGTAATTTAAAATTTGAATTTTTTGAGCTGGTATGCAGAAATGATCTTTGGGGAAATATAGTATATCTAAAGGAACAACGATTATGGTTCTATTTCTAACTGTTCACATTCTACAGCTACAAATGTCTAAATTGCCTCCAGCTATTTCCAACAATATTTATGTATTTGCAATAATGAAATATTTCCTTTATGACAAGAAATTTACAAACAGAAAACATTACAAAACATGCCTTTTTATTTAAAGACTTGTAAAAAAAGAACTTTAGTAAACGAAAATACTCTCAAAAAGAAGGCTCAAAACTTCAAATGCATTTTTCTCAGTTTACGATTTTTTGAATTACTACGGTATTGCACCAAAGGTTCGATGTGTTCCTTGGTACACGAACTGCCTGGAGAACTGTGTAGCAGATAGAATTGCAGGGAAAGGGTGGCATTGGATGACTCAATGGTCGGCCAATTAATTGCCTTCATATAAGTTATTGCAAATCATTGATTAGGTAGCAGTTGTATGGAGTTGCTCAGCTTGATCTGGAGAATGGTAGAACTTGTCTTCCATCCAGTACCATTTTTCCCCACTATGATGAATGACGAACTACCGAGTTACTAGGGTTCTGTAAGAGCCGCTTTCGATTAGTGCTGGTAACGGAATACTGGGCTTTAAGGACGCATGCTTTAGTGATGCGTTTGGGATACGATAACTATTGCAGCTGCTGTTATGAGCCAGAGGAAGAGCATACTTCACTTAATTTCCTTTGCCAATTGCCTGATGTTCGTAGCATGAACTTCGACTTCAATACCTTCGACATACATATTTGGTTAAGTGTATGTGGTGGAGATGTCCAAATTTCTAAGGGAATCTGGGAGGTTTAGTTCTAAATTTAACTAAGGCTCTAATTTTCTGGAAACTTTATAATTTGAGAATTCCCAATATTGCAGATATGAATATACAACTGTATAGTATTTATTCCTAATGTTTTTATTTATTTTATTTAACAAACTTATTTTTGCTTTTTGTTTATTTTATTTCTATTTTGTTTTTGTTTTTCAGTTAGTTCAGATAAGCTAGCGATAATTTGTTACCAAAACGAGACACCCTGCTTTAAAAATTTTCAAAAAAAAATTAATTTTTTCGGTTTTGTTATTGAAAATAAATGAAGCAGCTTTTAGTTGTCGGTTTCTTATTGGAAATGCATAAAATAGCTATGAGCACCATTTTTCATTTATTTTCCGACAATCAGATTTTTTGCGAAGATTGAAGTAACTTAAAGTTTATAAATTGCAAACAAATTGTATTTTCATGTTTTTATTCTCAATGAGGAAAAGCATAACATGAGCATACAAAATGCGATATTCATCGAATGCAAGGAAAAATATCCAGACGTTCACAAAACGAGATAAGTCAACAGTTCTTGCCCTTTCGGCTGAATTGATAAAGAGCGCAGGTCCATCTCAAAAGCTTGTCTACGGATAGGAAAAGTTAAACAGTATACCATATTTCATTGCTAGATTGTGTTTTATTTTATATAGGATTAGACTGATTTGAAAAGCAATGTGAACAAACAGTAGTTGGCGCAAAATAAAGCGGTTGCTACATTCACGCAAAAGTCTTCTTCTCATTTTTTCCAAGCGCTCTTCCTCTGACATTTTTATAGAAATTTATATTTTTAAACAATATTTTCAATAAGCTCACTTTATATTTTCACAACAAAAACAAAAAAAAAATAAATTTCCACAAATGTAAACAACAAGTGAATATACAACGATAGAATTTATTTCCTTTGTTTACTGTATTGCCACTTCTTATTTTATATTGTGTAATTTGTTTTTTTTATTAAAAACACAAAGTGTAATAATATTTTAGAGCAAATACCAATAATTTGCAAAATTTTCAAACAATTTAATAGCAACAAAAGCTGTAAACAAATGAGCAAAAACATAAAACTGCTGTTTCGAATATTGGTTTTATTTGCATTCGAAAATAACAATAGGGACTTGTTTTCGTGACAGCAAATGAAACCAGTATTGTTTTTTAAATCCGACAAACAGCAAAATCGACTTGGATTCTATGATACCTTCATACATTCCTATAGCGTAACCTAAAATACAAAAGGGTCTAACATCATCTTTAAACATTTTACAAGAGAGACAAAAAACTTAAGTGTTGTTGTTACAAATATGATGTCTCAAAATTTCAAATAGGGAGGGCGGCGATGGTCGAAGTAGTCTGCACGTTGACTACAAAACAAAAAATTTTTCCTTGGTTCAACCCCAGTTTCAGGCTCATAAAAACATCCACATTTTTCTGTTGTGCATTTGTGTGTCTTTGTGTCAGTTGTTGTCGGAAGGTTTCAGTGGCGAAGGCATAGTCACTGGTCACTGAACAGTAACGGCTTCAGCTGTTCCACAGGCACATCAGAACGCCCTCCTTCGTCGGTATTATGTAATACGTCTCCTTGAGATCAGAGACTGTACAACACTGCTACAAAAACAAATAACCAGAGACGTTACAAACCTGCTGCAAAAGCAAATAACGTGCAAAAGGCAGTGTTGTAAGATAGCGAAGCTTCACCTCCTATCATTTATTCTAGGAGAATAAATATATAGTTCCAGCACAATGCACCACATGTGTAGAGTGCTGGTCCAAGATAAAAAAAAATATGATTTCTTAACAGCAAGAAACTGATTGATTTTCAAAGCTTAGTAAAAATTGCATCGTTTGGTTTGCATAATGTTGTAGTGTTGTTGCGACCTTTTAAATTTAATAGAAAGTTGAAAATTTGTGAAGGCGTGTGTCTTGATGCGCTGTACCAAACATCCATTAAAAACTCAATTTGAGTTGTTACTTCCTTTTGCTTTTCAGGTGACAATATATTCTTCTGGAAAAAGTTTCGAGTATATAAGCATATGTCAACTCTATGCTATACTTTCCTAAAAAGAATGCAGCAGTGGTTGTTTCTCACACATTATTGCTCTAAAAAAAATATAAATCGAGGAAACTTTAATTTCATTTAAGTAATATCTTCATCGGTAAACTTTCTTGTTATAATTTATTTGGTATTTTGTATTAACAAATCAATAAATATTATTTCTTACACACAGTCATTCGAACTACCAGAGAGAGAGGTTGCTACCCTCTGTTTAATGACGAAGAAGTAACGTAAACAGGTATGTTTAGGATTATTTTCAATTCAACAGACATTCGAATAGAGGAATATTTTCTTTTCTTTTTGTTATACTCGTATCAACTTTTTTTTGTTATATATATTTATAGACATTAAAACATTAGTGCAGTTTACATGGATACAACTTCACTGATAATCTTTTTGTTATTCTCGATATTTAAGTGACTGTAAATAAAAGTTTAATTTATAAAACATACACTTCTGTGAAGTATTTATTCGGTGATTTTACGATTTAATTGATTGGAATATCATTGAAAGTGATACCCCAAGCAAACGATTAAACTTTCACATTTGTAGTGATACATACATATGTACATATATATAGAAAACTTTTGTTTTAATGTACAAAATTTTGCAGATACTAACAAAACACATAATTAAACCCATGGGAACAATAACATATTGGTTCAATCAACCTGATTTGTATTGGAGCTGTGAGAATTGTACACAACACACTATAAAAGAAATTACAAGATACTAAACAATAATCTATACTCATTTTACAATTAAGAAATGTTGTTTCCAATATTAGGAAATGATAATTAAAGAAAAAAAAACTTAGTTAGTGATTTAGTTTTAGTTAGCTTTAGTACAACAATACCAATGTATAAATAAAAATGCTAAGTTCGAGAATTTCATAGCAGATATGTAAAGAACTCAGCATAAAAAGGTATGCAAAAGAAATAGTTAATGAATGGGTTCTAGTGCAAATAAACTGAATCAATATAGCGGCCGAACGCATGATTTAAATACATGTGGTTTTAGCAATACGACGCCATCTGCCACACCGCACGCGAAACAATCGATTTATTGCAGGAATGATATCTGGAACAACTTATCTTACAACTTATCTTTAAAATTATAAAATAACTAAAATAGACACATAAAATTGCTGAAATAAATATAATCGAAAACAGCTGTTGCAAGTACAGAACGGGCTGAGTATTTTGTTGGGAAGGCGGGTATTACCCGCTGTCACCGGCTCGACCAAAAAGTTTCAGCGAATGACTCAGATTTCTTCAGTTATTTTATGAAAAACCAATAAACAGAGGTCAAAAAGTCTTATTATTTTATCCCTTTTTTTCTTCGAAGGTATTTAAACTATTTTAAAATATTAAGACATTATGACAATATGACTTAATAGAACACCTTGTGAATACCTCAAATATCTTAATCTATAAATTGATAAAACCAACTTATTTGTATTGTTTCAGTCGACTTAAAGCAATCTCGTAGATACAGTAGATGCAGTTTCGTCAGCCTTCTATTAAATTTTTTGAACAAACTGATACATTTTATTGCCTTAAAAATAGCCCCTCGCAAATTTTCAGTCAGTATTTATGGTAACCTCTTCTCTGCCAAGCTAAGCAAGTGCAATATACAGTAGTATGTAGGCCCAAAATTTCAATTTCCTGTAAAAATTACATTTAAATAGTAAAACTGAAAAGATTTTAAACACATTTGTTTGTTAGCTTTGCTACATGCATATTTTGCGTAGAATAATATGTGCTTACAAATCTTTTTATTTGTCCTGACATCAAAATACTTCTAATAAATTTATTTTGTTATTTGTAAAATATCTCATGCGAAAAGAAGATGACAGAGCCAATTTTATTTTACAAAACTAATAGGAGGCATTAAGATTATTGAATGAAATGCATGTCAAAAATAATTTATCAGTATAAACAGCGTGAAATATATACTTTTTATATAATTTTAAAATTAATTTGAATTGAAAAGAAGGTTAACTTTTAGAAAGGCACTGCTATAAAAATGTTAAATGTCGATCTACAAAAGGAAATGTTTGCATATTGGAAATTCATTAAGTACGGAGTGTATGTAAAGCAAATGTGGATAACTGCCATGAGGGTAAAACCTACGGCAGAAGAGGAAGATAAACTGGTCCCCCTCCTGTTCAGGGCTCAGTAATTAAGGACGAGAAGGTTCGAATAAATACTTCCTGGGTAAAATACATCAGATTGAGGAAGCAACGAAGGTAGCTGCTATGAAGCGACAACGCTCTAATAGCACAACTCCGAATCAGAACTATCGCCGAGACCAAGGTCTATCTATTTTGTGAAAGTGACACAAGTCTTTGCAAAATAGATCTTCTTGGCCGCGGTGCTTCCTGACCCGTAACATAATAAGATAATAATTACTTTTCATAGATAAAAGAGATATCAGTAATGACCAGAAACAATGGTGATGATGATAGTGGGGTAGCGTCATTCATTGTACATAACTCGACTTTATTTCTTTATTTTACAGGACATATTTACAATAGTTGTTAAATTATGAACTATTTTTCAAAACATTTCAACAGTGATAAAGTTATTCCATTCCCCAAACCAAATAAATGTAAAGTGAACCCAAATTATTACAGCCCAATAAATTTGTTGAGCAATTTATCAAAACTATATGAAAGAATTGTCCAAAAACGACTGAGCTATGTTATCGAAAATATGTCAATAACAGCTATTGAGCAAATTGGTTTCAAAAAACAATGCAGCTCGGTTCACCATATTAATGGAATTACTAATATAATAAAAACTAATAAACGCAAAAGGCAATCTACAAATATAATAATATTGGATATAAAAATGCCTCCGACACCGTTTGGCATAATGCCATCTAATATACCGAAATATTTATGTAGAACTATATGTGATTTTCTCACCGATAGAACACTTGCAGTGGCAATAAACGCTACATTATTATCTCCTAAACAAATAACATCTGGCTTAATGCAAGGTTTATTATAATCATTTTATACTTCTGATTTCAATCTACCGTCATACATGAAAGCTCCTTACTACCCAGATGATGCTGCTCTCATCACATCTAGCAAACTTGTGAAAGTACTCTTACGAAAAACAGAGAAGGAGTTACAGTTTGCAATAAATACTTCTATAAATGGAAAATAAAAATTAATCGAACGAAAACTCAATCAAATGTTTTCTCTTACAATAAATCCCCCAAGCGCGTACCAAACCGACAGTTATGCTTAAAGAATGTGCAAATTGCAATTGCAAATGATATTAAGTAGTGAGGTGTGCATTTAGATGGGAAGCTTAACTGTGTAAAACACAGAAGCGAAAAGGTTATAGTATTGTCGCCGATCTAAATAAACGTTTAAATCTCAATCTGAAAAATAAAAATTTAATTTATGTACAAGAGTGTAATCAGACCAATCACGACTTATGCTTGGTCCATTTGGTATAAAGTAAACAAAACTCAGTGGAAAAAACTCCAAATTATTCGCAACAAAAGTCTCAAAATCAAATATAAAAAACACTGAAGGTATCCCAGACAGCTTGTTCACTACGATACATGTTGTTAGGGAATTGCTGATGTCATAAAAACATTAAAAATATAGAAAATTCCTGCATCGAGCTTACTGAGGAGTATCCTTAAAGTAAAATCACATAAGCGAAAATGATATGTAGATATAGATTATCTTGAATAAAGAAGTGGTATGCATGTATAATTTGGAACTTATTTTGATTATTTTCCTTCTTATAAAGTTTTTACCTCCTTTTCTTTTAAAGGTAATTTAAATTAATAACATGTGTTTTTCAAGATCTCTGATGAACAAATGAAATTCGTTGAAATATCTATAGATAATAATTCGAAAAATTGTATTTTCTACATACGTAAATACAAGTGTAAATAAAGATGAATCAATTAAAAAAATTTTTATTTTTATTTTTATTTTTTAGCCCAGCGGAAAAAACGGGAATGCGTTCACTATGAATTGATACTTTCATGACTTCTTAAATATTCCTTAATCTAAATTAATTTTTAATCCCATCTTAAATGTTAGCAAGATTATCACTTTTGAACTCATGGAAAGCTCATGCCGATTCATTTATTTGAACAACTACGAACTTTTAATAAACGTAAACAAACCATGGAACATTCATTGGTTCTAAGCACTCGTTTAAATGACGATTTATTTTGTTAAATGGTCGCCAATGACAACCATGTTTTAACATAATGCGTTCTTCAGCTACGTTGAACCAGATAATTTGCATTAGAACTCATGAATTAACTACTTCTTTTGCATGTATTTTTATAGTGGGTATATGTTATATCAGTCTTATTTTTCCTGGGAAGTAATGCTATTTTTTCTTTGTTGCAGGGAACACAAAAACACTGCTGAAGATCTTCGGACACTGGCAGATTGTTTCTATTAAGTGTTAATAAAATGTTTTCTTTTCATTATAAATAAAATTTTTACATAAAAATGTATTAAATAGTTGGGCAGTTATCATTTTTTTACAAAAATAAAAAATTAAATTAAATTATTCAAAAAGAAACTCTAAACGAACTCGGGTAACAGATATACAATTTTTGTATAATATTGAAATATGTGTTTATTTTAGTTAAAAACCATTTACTACACATACTTTTATTTTAAATCCTTTCCCTATTACTTTTTCTTTTTTTTATTGTTAAATGACTTTAACGATACGTTCAACAGTCAAACCATCAACATGATTGGTTTTTTACAATATTGAAAAAAAAACTATTGTAGAAATAATTGAAAGCAATAACATTCACAATTTTATTCCTAATAATAAATATTCATAAAGCAATTATTTTTTATTAATTCTGTGCCAATGCTTTTTCATATTTTATTTATTTCAATAGAAATATTTTTGAATAGATTAAAAAAAAAAAAAAAAAAAAATTATTATGTTTACGGGCTGTTATTTTAATTGGAAAATAGTATAAATTTTTGTATATCTACATGTGCTGAACTTGTCTTTAAATATCCAAAGTTTATTTTAAATAAATATTTTATATCATGAATTCTACAGTAAAGTCATCCATATGGTTAAAAAGTCAAATTTTTGCAGACCAGCTAAATTATCTAAATATAATTTGTCGATTCACAACAACATTTTTTTAAATTGACTTTGTAAAAATAACAGTTGTTTTGCATTATAGTAGTGTTAAAATGTTATAATAAAGATTTTCTTGCCTACCACCCACCTTGCAAATCTGAGAAATCGGCAAAAAATGGCGACAATAACGTTTTAAAGAGCCTTGAATGAAATTGTTTTGTTGTCGAATAAGAGAAATATAATATAAAACAAGATATAACTTAACCCTGTGCAGTTTGGTATTAATTAACTTTGACTTTTCCTATGTTCCCTTGGTATACTGTATCATGTTTTTCAGACTTAAAATGTTAAGAACTTTAGTAGTAGTTTAAGCAAAATAAAATAATAGGAGAAAAGTTTAATCATTTTATATTGGCTTTTAGTATTTAGCATGCTCTAAACAAACAAGTAGCATTTTATACAGGGTGTCTGGTAGCAGATTTATATTTTCAAATTTAATTAAAAAACGTAATAATTGACAAAAAGTTTTATTAAGAGCATTGAACGATAGAATGGAAATGCGAATTTTATTTTTTAAAGAGTATGTCATCCAGATCCTTCAGATCCTTTTTTAAAATTTCATAAATAATCGCTCTTGGAAGTCCCAGATGGCAGCTCTTTTTCGCATTGAACGCGGATTTTTACGTAAACTGCTTTCAATCATTTCACTGTTTTCGGGAGTCCTTGAAGATCGACTGGACCCTGGCCATTGAGCATTGAACAAAATTGTCGACGAGCAATTACGCAAGAATCATTACTCTTAAAAAATGTCTCCAGAGCGAAAGCGTGATCCCCCCTCGACCACTGCGACATCGCGACTGACAAATCCGCACAATCGATAATTCCAACGGCGCCACCCGCACCGTTTATTACTTTTTGAAATAATCGTATTTAAAAATATAAATTTGCCACCAGACACCCTGTATAATTACGGTGCAATTGTGCATGATAAATGCAGCATGATATAACAATTTCAAAATTAAAAAAAAAAAAAAATTTTAATATATTTTTTTTCCAGATAACACCTGATATATAATCTAGAAATGCATTTATAACCCTTAAAAATATGCGAATTCTATCTGAAGTAAATTCACAGAAATTTATAAACTGACATCTGTTTTGCGAAGGGTTAATTTCGTAGCGCGTGCATAGAATGCATTTTGCTTTATGTCACCGAAATTAAGAAAAACCGATTAATAAAACCTTTACACATTTTAAAAAAATAATTAATAATAAAAACGACAAATCTCAACAAAATCAGTTGCAATTAGTCGCATGCTGTAACAGTGCGTTACATGGATTTCGTGATAAAGTTGTTGTTTAGTTAACTTAGCCTCTAGGCTACATTTCACCATGAAATTTCTCATGTTTATACATAAGCTCGGAAAAAATACTTTAGACTTGACCAATATACGAACAGAATAAACTAAGTGACTTTTTTAACCCTCAAAAAAAAAATTACCTTGTTCTCTCTCGTGTGTGATTTTCCACACATATCGTATGTAGACGTATTTTACACTATTACATAATTTTTTTTCAATTAAAACTCATAATTTACTATCAATTATACATTTACTTATATATTTTGTTATATTTTACATCGAATTAATTAGCTAGTCAGCAGTACATTTAACATAGTCATTTCTTTAGCGAGGACGCTCATATACCACTTTTGGCTTTGTTAGTTTTTTAATTTTTGCTTTAGAATTGTCTGTGTTAAATGTATTTAATTGTGTATAAAGTATACACATTAGGGAAACAAGATACGATTTAAATAACTCCTTATCAAAAAATTGTTTAATCAATTAATGAATTTGTCTGTAGAAAAACGGCAAATTAAGAAAAGTCAAGAAGTTTCATTAATATCGCTCAGAAACCTTTTTTTAAATATTTATAAAGAACATTCATTTGTTTTCCACAAAAGGTTGGGATAACGGCTAAAATTTTGCCCTTAAATATTTGTTTCTATTATAATATATTTCTATAATACTCTAACTAATGTTAACATTTTATATTCTTATTCTACTGCCCGGAAAACAGGTGTGTCAGAAGAATCTTGCGCTAGAATTATTGAGATAGTGAGTTTGAGTTGGTCGATTAGTTTTCATCATGAAAAAAAAATTGTTTTAAACCCTTAACTAAGGATGAAAATCTTTTAAAGTAAGCATGATAAAATTTAAATTTTAGAGAGGCGACAATTAAAAAAATGTGTGAAAAAGCATGGTAATAAAGGGTGGTCTAACCAAAACGTACAATGTTAATTGTAAAAAAATAACAGTCTTGCAGAGAATTATGTTAATATTTTTTATTATGATAAAACGATATATGGCAATTATGTGTGAAATAAAATATCGGCAAAATGCTCGCTACGGCTTCGGTGGCATACTTCTCTTTGATTGTCGATGACTCTGAAACATAATTGAGGTTCAATGTCGTTAATGTGCCGAACTATCTCTTCTTTAAGCTCTTGAATTATTCTTCGCTTATTGGCGTACACTTTTTTTTATATATCGCCAAAGAAAGAACTCCAACGGTGTCAAATCACATGCTCGTGTAGGCAAATTAACATCTCAACTACGCGAGATAACACGGCCATTGAATTTCTCGCGCAAAAGAGCCTTTGCTTCGTTGGCTGTGTGGCAAGTGGTACCATCTTGTTGGAACCACATATCGTCCACGTCCATATAATCAATTTCTGACATCAGTGATGTTCGTGAGATGTTCATTTGTTGGGCACCTCGACGAGTCGAGTCGCGAGAATCAGGTTTGCTGAAATGTGCGCACAATTGTTCAGATTATGGACACAATTGATCGACTATGTGACCCAAACAAATCACGAAGTGCACGAAATGCATTTTGATTTAGCACCAATTTTTGTAAAGGGCTTCAACAATCTTAACGCGCTGCTTAAGTGTGTACCTCTCCATGGTTGAATTTGTGAAACACTGGAATAAAGAAATGACAAATTAAGTTGGCCAAAAAAATTTGAGGTTAAGGCGTGACTCACTATTAACGTCGTGCATTATGGTTAGTCCACCACGTACAAGAAATTAGTCAAGAAACTTGACGTATAGAAGCATATAAAGAAATATATAATATATAAGTTGGTATAAAAACTGTTCGAAAAAACACGTGATTTGAATATGGCAAGTGTTTCTGCTTTTCTGTAAATCACGCGATTTTGGTATTGTGTGATTTTAACTTGATGAAAACAAAAGAAAAGAGCTGCTTTCCTTATTATAACTGTGTTATAAATCGCAAAAATAAATACAATTCTTAACAGCAGAAAAAATGTCTCTCATTTACTCAAAGAACTTTATAACTACAAATAAAGCTGGTTTTATAAAACAATCGCTTCCCATTTTCGTTTTACTGAAATGCGATATAAAATAATATTTATTTTTCCCTCACCATGTAAATATTCAAAGCACTTCAGTTGGGTAAGTAGTTCAACTATTCGCCTACTACGTAACTTTTCAATTTAAATATGTTTTATTTGTTAAAAAAGTGCAATTAAATTACATAAAAAATATTCCCTTATGAAGATTTCATTGAAAAGAATAGTTCTATTTAAGCAATTAGTTTAATATTTAAAATATTTTTTTATTTGCCTGCTGGTGTTATAGTTTTTGCAATAATTTGTTCGATTAGCAATTGAAGCTTTTTTAATCACAATTTTTTTTTTAATTAAACAAACAAGAAATCATTGGACAAAAAAAAAAGAAGAATAAAAATAACAACACGTTTATAAAAAAATTTTTACTCCTGCAATTTAAAACAATTGTTTCCCGGCAGCATAATATTGCATGCACAGCAAATCGATTAAAGTAAAAATAATGAAAGTAGTTTTCATTTGTAATGCCCAGTACACTAATAAATATATATTGAATTTTTTTTTATGTATCACAGGATTCATTACCCAGTTGGTGTTTAACGATGACACACAAAGTCAGAGAGCGAATATAACCCAGATAAAATTTTATCAAATTAATTGTACTGTTGATATTATGCTCATGCTTTCGTTCATATCAAGAACATTCAATATAAAATTTTTCAGTATTAAAATTTTAAACATATAATGGAATGAATCAGGTATTTATGTTGATCTTAAATTTTTATATTAGACGTTGAATGTAAATGAAATAAATCTTCGAATTGCAATAATTTTTTTCAATTCGTGGAATCTTACTAACCCAACTCACAGTCTTGTGCTTTTGAGAAGGCAAACTTTTGCAATTGTAAAAATTTCCCACCAATTGTGAATAGCCTCTTTGGTTTAGTTTGTAATGGCACCACTTATATCAGACTTTTTGCTCCGAAACTTCGTTTGTTTTGTCTAACCTCTACTTCCAGAGATTCTTCGAGTTTTAAAATTTCCGTTATATCCTCCTCGGTTCTTTTTTTGTTGGACGTTTTTATATGTTTCTTCATTTTTCATTTATCACATTTATTTTTTATTATTTTTTAATTTGCTATAACTTTCCAAATAATTGTTGCAGGCGTATAGTAAATATAAAGTAGGCCAATCCAGTGTTTAGTACGTTTTGGCTTGCAAGTGCAACTGTTTTCTCACTGATAATGATCGCTATTTGTAAAAAAGACATTGGAATAACGGGAATTTTTCTCAGAATCTCTTATCTTATTTTGTTTACAAATAAGAGAAACAGAGTGAATTAAGAAATCTAAAACACAAACAGTGTTACCATATGTGAAGGTTTATCTTATTTTCGAAGTTTTTGGTGATGCCAAAAAGATTAAAAATTTTTTTAGTACTTTTAGACTATGAGTATTAATTGTAGTTATTGTTCATTAAATCTGCTGATAAAACTATTTCTCAATCAGCGAATTCCATCCAAATGTCAGTCATTGATCAAGAAATTGGTTACGAATGGCGAGAATTGCGCCACGTCAAGTTTAAAGAATACAATTTATTTGGTGAAGAAAATATTGAAATATTTTAGGATTCATTTTGAAAGGAAATCGCTCCGATTGTTTCTGGAGCCTTTCGTTGTTTAAAAAAATAGTTTATGCAATACGACAATACCAACAGCTAATATCGAAAAATTTTTTATGAATATGACCAAAATAAGAACTAATAAATACCACAAAAATTTATTTTGTAGTATTTTAAACATGTTTGAAAATTTTTAACAATAGAAAGAAATCAATAAAAAGTTTAATAAACAAATCGTTACCTTCAGCTGTAAAGAAGCCAAGTCCAACTTAATAAATTTTACAGGAGAAGGAAGAAACTTTTTTTAATTTCTTATATTTCAAATTTCTTAGCAGTTTTTCTTTAACATTATTGAACTGAGTACATTGCAAAACAACAACTAGCAAGTATGTGCACTTAACTCTTTTACTTTTGAAGTTAAGAAAGATAAAACACTGAATTTGATTTAAAAAAAACTATTTATTTAAATAACAATAAATTTTTTGAGCAATATGAAGATTTTTTAAAAAACATTTGGCAACGCTAAACACAGCAAAATAAAAATTATCTCATTTCAGTGGTATGTATTTTTTATAACGTAGTAAATGCAAATTCCTACATTGTTCGTTGTTGTTGGATTGCAAAAAAAACTACGATATTATGCAAAACCGTTTGCATCAAATAGTGAATACCACAACTATAGAGTAAAAACCCTTTGCACAATATTCTGAGTCGGGCTATTGTTTAAATTAAATTATTATATATATTTTTATAAGCTTGCCCACACTTAGTAAAAATGTATGAAATTGTTCAATTCTTTTATTATTTTCTTTCCAAGTATGGGAGGCCAATGCGGTGCAAATTATTTCAACTAAGGCCAACTGTGCACACGTAAACAAACCATAGGTTTGACAACAACAGCTTCAACATACATTAAAAACTTATAAGGCTCTAAATGTGCCGTACATAAATCAAGGTAAAGAAGTCCTGACGAATATTTCAAAAACTACACAAGGAAGACAATTAAAAATCTGAAGTTTGCTGTAAATCTTTGTAATTTAAACTTATGTAAGTCTTTAAAACTTTTTCTTATACAATTCGGTAAAAGAAATTTTATAAATAAAGAGAGATCAAATAAACTATTTCTTACAAGTTTGCTCTAAAATAGAACGAGGAATACTTATCTACTCTGAAGTGAACTGAATGATTGTTCTCTTTTGCACCTATTTCAGTAGAATACTTTGAGGAATGTTATGAATGATAAATCGCAATCTTTAGTATATTGTACGTACTTAGAATGCAATGAAAATTCGGGATTAAATCGCTATGCACAATGCATGAGTGACGTTTTGTAAATGCGTTCATCCACAGCAAACTAAACTACTAATGCTTATAAACACACAAATAATAATGAATATACGAATCTATACTAGAAATATTTTGGAAAATAAATTTAAATTAAAAATCTTTAATAAGACATCGACGATTTATATTTAATTAAAAGAAATATTTATTTTTAGCTGAAACGGGTCTAATTATTGTTATTTAAATTTTTTTTAATAATCGAATATATTGTCAATATGGAAAGTTATATAGTGAAAAAACTTGCGATTTAATCTATGCAAATCATGCGCCGCTCTAACACTTCATTATTTTTTTCAAATTATTGATGAAGTTTTTAATTCTCCGACATATTGCTCTTGTCTTTTTAATATTTTCATAATATCGTAGCAAACTCACGCTGCCAATACAATGCAAAATAAGTATTTTTTTCGTCAACTTTTTTGGCAAAATGTACGAAAAACCTTTTTTATGAATTTAATTGAAATTTTATCTCTACAAACATTCTGAATACATTTCATTATTATTATTCCAAATAACCGTAATCGAACTAACTAAACTAACAGCCGGAAATTTTTTTTCTATTTGCTTTAAAGTTAAAAATACATAAAATCGCCATTACGATGTCTCTAAAAATTCACTTTCTACATTGTCACCTTGATTTCTTCACAAAACAATTGCCGACTGAATCTGACGAACACGGTGGGAGATTTCAACAAGTTATTATACCGATAGAAACTCGATTCAAAGGAAGGAAGTTCGATGGCACACTCGGCGAATTTCTTGGTGGTCGTATTATCTTACACAGATTAAAATCTATAACCAAAGCAGGGGAAGAAGAAAATTAAACTGTTGAAGTAGTGATGAATCAAATTCGTATTACCCAGATGAAGTACAACATTCAGCTAAAGAATCATAAAACGGTTTTTTTACACACAAAAACTTCTCTTCTGATATGAGTAAATAAATTTTCAGTCATCAATTTTTATGTCATTCGGTCAAAACTCGAAGAATTGTTTCAAATGTAGAACTATTATAAGATTTTCATGCACGGAGGTCAGTGAGAAACTAATGTCTTCTGTTTAATTGTAGAGCCACATTATTCTACGCATCCGAGGTAAAATTTCATCCATAAAAAAGATTAAAACTTTCTGCTTTTAAAAAAAATTACGAAAAATGGCTTTTTTCAATATTTTGTCAAAAAAAGTCGATAAAAAATATCATTTCGGTTTGTAATATGAAATATTTTTCAACAGTTTCTAAAATATTCTCCCTAATAAATATCCACTCTACAACTGAACATTTTAATATGATAAGAGCGATATTTCGAAAACGGGTAGTTCTGGGAAAAAATCATTTAATCCTCACTGTCTTATTAATTCATAATAATATTGCATGTACAGGGTGGCACAAAAGGAGCAATGTGGCTCACGGCCATTACACGCGAAATTTTGCGAAAAGTTATGGAAATTATGCTAAAAAGAGCACGTATGTGCAAATCAGAAAATGGACACCACTTACAGGATATCAGTTTTCAAAGCTAATTATAAAAAATTCCCCAATAATATACTGTATTTTTAAAAAAAGATATTATAATAATCGCATAAATTAAAAAGTTATAAACCATTTAAACACTGTACACATAAACTCCTTATATATTGTGAGTTAATATTTGTATATTTGTGACTATACAAATACTTGTGTATGCCGTAGATAGATGCTTTCAATTTAACCTCAATCACTTTGCTACTCGTATTTTTTAAACTATTGAGTGCTTTACTGATTTTGCTTGATTCTTGTAATGTAGCTTTGTTCTATAGTACAGCAAAACGTAGCAGAATGTGAGTTGTTTATGAATTTCTTTTTAGTTTCAAACCAGGTATGGGATTTCAATAAACTAATTTTAGCAAATAAATTTTGCAATGAAAAAAATTCTTCTAATTATAAAGTGTTATTTGAACGGAAAAATATGTTTCTCATATAAAAATATAAGAAGAACATTTAATTTTTAAGCGCTTTTTAAACGTGTTTTAATTATAAAAAAAAAGATAAACAAATTGGAAGTTGGGCAACCATATAAGTATTTTATATATCTGTGGGATGAGACACTCGGGCCACTGTACATGACGGCACTTCGACTCCACTGTGCGGCGAAGTACATAAACAGACTTACGGTATTTCTTTTACATAGAGAACAGAATGAAGAGTTTTATAGGGATTGTTTTGAAGACAAACAAGAGGTACAGGAGAGTAAAAAGTGATCAGTCAGAGGATAGACGGTTGTGCTACGGAGTGTTGAAATCAATTACATATATTTTTGCGGTAACAAAATAGTGATTGTGGGTTGAGGTGTTTAAATAATCTTAAAACTGGGAAATCAGAGCTTAACTTAGCTAAAATAGTTAAACTTAACTTAAAATAACTAAACTTAACTTCTACCTTATACTATTTTGTGAATTATGAATTAATCTAAACTTAAAACCTATATTTAAACTATATACTATTATACTATTGTCTGTCTACTATTGTGAATTCATAAAATAAAACACATGAAAAACTTATCGGAAAAGCGTCAACTTTCTCCAAATCCTACATATCTGAAATACAAAAACAAAATTATCTACATAACTAAGTGTTAGTTACTTCAATAAAAAAAATACAAAATATTAAAAACAATGTACTGTGCAAAGTAAAAAATATAATGAAAAAAAATTTGCAAAAATTGTTTGAAAAAGATCCGCATGCATTGCACTTGCACGACATAAAATTTTGTCTGTAAATATTTATTCTATCATCTTGATTTCTAAACGTTTGCTTTTTAGTTTGTGCGAGACAGATGCGTTTTAAATTCTATTTGTTTTTCTTTTGCCTATTGTATTAGAAATTGTGTATTCACGTAGTGTCATGCTGTTGACGTTTTGGTTTAAATTTATGTTCGTTGAATGCAAAGTCAATGGAAAAATAAAATGTGCAGAAGGAAGAACAAAAATCAGAAAATCTTCGAATAACAACACAATAAAGTTGGAGAATATATGAAAAATTCTATTTGGTTTCTTTAAAAGTGATACTTTTCTACAAAAACTTTAAGAAAGTGTGGAAGTATTTACAGGAAATTCGCAATTGGTTTACTTTAAAATTATACTTTTTACAAAAACTTTAAGAAGTATTTTTTTGAATACAACACACATTCTGCGAAGCTCTTAAGTTTTGTGCAAAAACAGCCAGGTTCTAGTCGGAAACCGAACCTGCAAACCTCCACATTGAGAGGCTAACGTTCATGCATTAGTCTACGGAAGCACACAGGTATGTAAGGATTAATTTTGAATTGAATTTTAAACTATATTTAATTAAATAAACTTTCACAAACAGAAGTCATCTGAGAGTTATTCGAATTATTTATATTTTTTTTTTATTTATTCAACGCGAGTCAGAATGAGTTAGGATTATTTATATATACTTATTGTATGGTTAAACTGTTCTGTATGTACATTTCATTTATGCTTATACCAACTCATTTATATAAAAACTCCAAAAAATGTTAAATGGAAAAGTTAAGGTTAAGATATTTAATTTAATTGGTACTTATTTAATAATCTTAAAATTATTTATATCTAAGATGTTATTATTATTATTCGTTATTACATTCAATTAAGGAAGTAGTTAAGAAACTGTTAGAAATAAAAGAAAAAATAAATGTCTTTATTATAAAAGCAAAGAAATTGTTAGAAATTCCAAAACAAACACATTCCTGATGGTTATATAAATATGTTTATATATAAGTTCCCAATAAATTATATGTAACATACAGAGTACCCGAACAATTAAATGTTTGTAAGTTATTTTACAATACATATACACTTTAATAATACTTGTACTAATGTTTACTTTTAAGAAATTCGCAGTTTCTGAACAGAACAGAACTGAATTATCAAGTTCGCATTAACGTCGTATGCGTTGTGTAATCGTTTTAATATATAGTATAGTATAACTATACAGTATTGTATATTGGGAATATTAAATTATTTTTCATTAGTTTTGTAACAAACTTTTAAATATGTGATAACTAATACCAGAAATTAAATTCTTCTTAATAATAAATATATATTTAATTAAATTCAATTCCATTCTCAAACTAATTTAACCTAAATTGCTTATCGTGAAAAATAGAGAAACGAATTCGTTTCAATGTAAAATTTCCATTCCTGCTGTAATTTCATGAAATAAAATTAAATTAATATTATTTTTTTATTTTCAGAAAAACATATAAATAAAAGCAAAAGTAAACAGAAAATTAACAATATTATAAATTTGCTTGTTCCCAAACGATAAACGATAAACCATACGACTGATATATATTCAATATTTTTATTTTATTATTTTTCATATAATATTGATATTCAATGAAAAAGAAGGCATTTCTCACGATTTTCAGAATTGTGACAATATTATTGTCAAACAATGCACGGACAATATTTTTGTTACAATGTTGCCGCACAAAAATTGGGAGATCACACGATTGTTGAACATTTTATTACAATTTTTCTGTTAATGGTATATTATATGACAATCGTGTTTACTTACTTTTAGGGTCTGTCCAGAGTGGCAGCTTGTTGCCGACCCGAGCTGTTTGGCGCTTATTGCGAGAATTGTTCATGCGAGAAACAAGTTTGAGTGTTCATAGTGGATGCGAGAATATTTTATCTATTATTTGTGTTTTATGTACATAAGTTTGTGTGCATTTTTCCTTTACTTTTTATTTTATTTTTTAATTTTTATTTTCTTTTTAATTTTTATTACTTTTTTAATTTTTTGATTGCATGTTTTATTTACTTTTTTTAAAATTTTTGTTTTTAATTTTTTTTATGTTTTCCAAACAAGTTGAAATCATAACAACATAATATAAACAATGTTATCGGCGCTGAAATACGCTTTGAAACTGTTTTCTCGCATTCAATCAGCTTTGTGCTCTGACCAGCTCGGCGCCCACTATGACCGCTTCGCGCTTGTTTGTACTAATTTCTATAGAACCAGTTTTCTCGCATTGGTTCTCGCAATAAGCGTCAACCAGCAACAAGCTGCCACTCTGGACAGACCCTTAGACATTATAGAGCTCCCTAAAGTATGCTACGATTGCGTATGATAATTGAGTGAATTTTCATATTACTCATTCGTACTGGATTCCAGAATATTTTTTGTTCAACAAATGTTATTACAACATTTGGCACAACTTCAAGAGGCTGAACACGAGAACGCGTTTGTGTGCTCATTTTATTGAGTTGTGTTTGATTTGTACTAAAAATAAAAAATGACTTCAATGCATCCCATACTAGTGATACAATGACTACTACATTGCTTCAGACCACAATTTATGTTTGAATCTGAGTCATGACAAATTTGGCAGGACATACTAGAAATACATTTATGCAAAATTAAATGTAACGATAAAAACTTACAAAAAAAAACAACAATATTAAAATTTATTGGATGAGAAACATACAAACTGCTACACAGCTCATGCAATCTTACCTGTCCTGTTTCCATAATCTATGCAGACTTGTATGCTTTGTGGGACAGTCATTATGTTCCTCCTGTGATTATATTCAATGAGAGAAAAACATTTTACGGAGCAGAAAACCTGTTACCGAAAATATTTCACAGTGATTTTCTAAAGTTAAGCAACTTTCAATTAATTATAAGTATGGTGCAAATTTAAAAGCATTTATTTTTGATCGGTGTGTTACCGGATTCAATGCAAACCCCATTGCAAAATAATAATATTCGAAATGCAAAACAGCTGCTGTTTTTTTTTTTTTTTTTATAATTAACCATAGAATGCACAACCGGGTACCCGTGTGTCCACTAGCGACTTTGAACGTTTGTAACTGCAAAAATAAATACAATGGATTATTAAAACTTCGGATCTAGGAAAATAAAACAATTTTGCGTCGTTTTGGTGACCATTTGTGAAATTCGGTTCAGTGGTTCCAAAGTTATAAGCTTTCTAAGACGACACCTACGTAAACACATAACCGTGATATCCGTGTACCCAATAGTTTTTATATTAAGAAATAAACGAATAAGAGAGTACTTAGACATTTTATTTGGAATTTATTAAAATATAATGAAAAGCAGGAATACAAAACTTGGGAAATAAACAAAAGTTCAAAATGTGTGGAAAAGCATGAACATAAAAAATAGAAATTATAAAAAAAAATTGTATTAAATATTCTGGTCGCAATGACTGCAGATGCAATTTGTGATAGAGTGCTCCAGGTACATTGGTTTGTTGCAAATGCTGCATGCTTTACGTGTTTTTCTTCTACGTTTTGTATCCTGCATGTAGCATAAATAGCAAGATCCTGTTACTGGCTTCCTTGATCCTCATGCTGAAATAGACATAGATGAGCCGCTTTTACAAGTTGTCTCTATAGGTCGGTTTATGTAGCTCTCAATAGCTATTTTTGTCGGAAACTGCCTAGTTATTTGAGGGTTTTGTGTGCGTGTGCGTGTGCGAAAATCGTTATTTTGTATGTATTACAAATAACAAATTAAATTTATTTTCAATTTCTGTTAATATATAGTTCGGTAAAATATGAAAATAATAAATTTATTTTCGTCTTTTTCCTTCTAATTGTTAATAATTGCTAATAAGCTAATAAAAATATTATATTACTCACTTACTTCTCTTATATTTCTATTATTCGGAGTTAACAAAAAAAAAACTAAATACTTTTTTCTGTGTAACTGAAAATGATTAAATATTACAAAGGGGTATACGGGTACCCTGGTATTCTACTGTTAAAATAACAGAGATCTACGCCGGTAAAATTTTATGGCGGAAGAATCTTCGCGACAACTTTCTGCTGACGTTCAAGTCGAAAAGAAAATCTTTGCATATTTGTTAAAATTATACATCTGCGGCGAATATTAAATTCCGCTTACATTTTTATATTTCCTAAAATTTTCTAAAAACGATGAGTTCTCGCCATAAGTAAAATTCCTTTACATATTATTTAGCATTTGCCTAACGTATTGTTTTCGCACATTACATATTAATTCGAAATAATACTTTTCTGGTTTCTGAGTTAATATATACAATATATATATATATATATATATAATTTCAAATACATTCTAACATGTATGAGAAAATCTTAAATTTATTTTCGCACTTTTTGGGCTAAACTTGATCTTCTTTTCTATAATGTAAATATTTTTATATGTATATCTCGATAGAAAATTAAACTAAAGTAGAATTATTTAGGAAAAGTTTTTTATTTCCTAAAAGGGCAAATGCTTTTTTAACTATTGCGTCAATATTTACAAAATTTTAAACCCAGGTTAATTAATGCACATCAAGTTTAACTGGCGTGAGATTATCATAAAATGAATTCCACGTATTATGACTATTGAGTCACAGCAATCAGTGGCTCTATTGGTATTATATACTTGAGTTTGTGACAAGTCTCATTATTTACGAGTAGTATTATAGAGTGAAATGTCCATTTGTAATAGCTGAAGGGTGTTAATAAAGTTAGATCGTAAAAGTTTGCCTTATTGCTTTTTTTGTTTATACTGCTTAAACTTTTTATTTCATCATACTGACCATGGTTTCTTTACTTGAAAACTTGTCAACACTTTATTTTATTAAAAAATAAAAACTTTTGAGTTCATGGTAGCATAAAAATAGAATGCTGGTGGTTGTTAGTCAAAGCGTTCAATTCCTTGATTTACTCTTCTATTTTTCCCTTCTGATTAGGGTTGAAAAGTCGTTGCAAAACAAAATAAATTAAAAAAATAATTTGTTGTACTTTGTGTTCACTTGCGTAAAAGTTTCTGTTTGTATGCCTCCTGTTTTCCAATTTATTTTTCATGATTCATGCTTTACTTATATTCTTTCAATATTTGTAAACGACTATCTAGCTAATGTAACTGGGTTATTCAATCGTAACCCATATTTATGACTAAAGCCAAGTGGCCACACATCAAAATGATTTGCTCAAATTGAAGTAAGTCCCAGCGGCAAAATGTAAGTAGTAAGCTGTCCTTCTGGTTGTCTACGCCTTCTTCATCAGCATTTTTATTTAAACCATTCGTTATTGTTGCTTTCTCTTTGGAATGTGATTTTTTGGTAACGGTTTTTGAGTTTTGTTGCTACAAACGTTGTACCTGCACAAAATATATGTATGTATACTTATAGACACAGATACTAAAGAACAGCCTATGTAGAAGGAAGTAAATAGGCCTTCCATAAAGCCTTCTGGAGAAGGCAAGCGAGCATGAGCACTGGATCTAAAAAGAGCGTCCCACAAGACCACCAAAAGTTTACCGGTGTGTTGTTTTGATTGTAGTCAAACTCTCATCAACATACACGTTTAATTTTTTTTCTTTCCACTAGCTCAATCAAAAGGTCAGATTTTTACGAGTTTGTTTTATGAAATAAGAGTTGACAATGTCACTTTATCATACTTTGAACAACATTTTAACTTTGCTTTAGGATTTAAAAATAAAGTAAATTGAATATTATGAAACAAAGTTACTTTTACACCTTATGTATTATTTAGTGGCTTTGTCAGTTTTACGAGCCATCTGGTATTGTAGAATTAATGTCCACCAAAATTGACAATAGACGATTTATAATTTTTGCTTTCACACTTACATTTTCAGTTTTACCTGACATAACCTTTAATAGTTCACACAAGGTGTTTTTATGATGCTATATTAAGTAGAATTCATTTTAAAAAAATATACGATTATTGATTTCGATTAGATTCGTCCAACTGATCAAGTAGTTTATTTTTAAATTAATTAAGACTTTTAAATAACCTTTAACTACGGAAGTAAAATACTTAGTCATAGTTAAGGAGGTGCTGGTAAATTTTGCCATCTTTAGTTAGTTTAGGTTAGATGGCATGTCTTCCCACCAAGATACCATCTTTCACCTTCAGTTTTTTGAAAAATTTTTACCAAGAAAAAATTTTTCGTTTAGTTTTTTTTTTTAAAAAAAAACAAAGAAACTTTTATTTAATTAAATAATATTATGAAATTAAACAATTTTAAACATGTTTAGTTGAAAAAACCAAGTACTTCATTTCATAGACACTTTTCCTAAACGTAAAAAACAGTGCAGACTTAAATTAAAAAAAAAATGTTATTAAAAAATAATCAGGAACTAAAGAAGCATATTACCACAGTAAGCTAAAAGAAATATAAAATTAATAACAAAAGAAACAAAAATTATATATAAAGAAGAAAATGGAGATCGATCTATTTAGAAGTATTTCACTCATGAAACTCGTATTAGCACAATACGTTTGCTGCATCCCATATTTATAGGCGTAGTACATGGCAAACAGACGATTTAAATCATTGAGTTTGTTTGAATGCGACGTTGTCTGAAACCATAAATTTACATAAACTGAAGGTGTTGTAAAAATAATTCCATAAAAATCTTACGTTAAACCTGACGAGTAGTAGTTTTTTACATTAAATACTTACGCTTATTCAGTCGTGGTGATGAAATATTTTCCAAGAAAAAATACGCATCCCTTGATGTGTTGTAGTTCTCAACACGACACAAGTGTATCTCCGCTTATACGACATCCACAGCAGCAAAACGCACCGAATTAACAAGTAGTGGAATATGAAAAAATTCTGTGAGAATGAAATTGATAACGGAAGTGAGTAAATTTAAAAGATTTTAAGGAAAACTAACATTTACCACCAATTCAGTAGTTAAAAAAAAATACACAATTCAACAATTGATATTTTTTGTTTTTCGTTTTAGTACAAAATATTCAATTGTGTCACAGAATTAATAAAATTGAATTTTACACATTTTTCAAATCGTTCCGTTTTGTTTTCGTTCTTCAGCTTTCAAACGTTTTCAGAAATGCGAAAACAATTTAAACGGTTGGGGTATCCACAAGGTAGTCATAAAGTCATATGTTTTAAAATATTAACACGAAAAAATATGACTAATATGAACAATCCGTTAGTGTGCTATTTAAAAAAATTTAAGGCAAAAATACGTATTAATGTTTGATATTAAAATGCTTAAAGGAAGTAAAAAAACTAAAATAAATCGCCTTTTTAATATAGTAAATAATAAGAGCAAACATATTATTCTTAAATTTTTAATTAAAATTATAAAATTTGTGTTTTTTGCCGCACAAAATTGTTGATAAAAATATAAACGAAAACAACTGTTGCCAGTGAAATGAGCTCAATAACTTTCGGGACGGCGGCTGGTGGATGAACGTTAAGTGGCTGCCAGCCAGATGAGTTACACAAACAAAATTGGCTTACTTGTGTATCATTACATATAGTGGATTTTTCTCTCTCTTTATAAAAATAATTTAATATAAAGGTATAAAAATGTGAACGATTTTTCAACAGTTTTTTATTCAAATAACATTTATAAATAGCGGCGGCTTGTTAATATCATCGCTGGCTCGCCTGAAGAGTTTCAATGTACGACTCAGATTTCTACTGTTATTTTATGACAAAAGTTTTATTAGTTCATGACTTTTTAGTTTAACGAACAATTCGCTTAAACTATTTTAAAATATTAAGACATTACGACAATATGACTCAATAACATAAATTGTGATTTCCCCATTTGTTTTTTATCACATATCAACATATCAGCTCTCTTAAGTAGTTGCATTGTAAACAACTGAAAAGTAATTAAAAGCGAACAAAAGTGGGAAAGTATAGAAATAATGAAAATAAATCAAGAAACTTTTTTTTTTTTTTTTTTTTTTTTTTATCTAGGACCAGCACTCAGGAGATAACTCCTACACATGCGAAGCATTGCGCTGGAACTATAGGAAAGGGATAGTAGGAGAAACGACAGGAGGTGAAGGTTAATTAATTATTTTTGCAGCTCTGCTTTTCGCACGTTCTTTGTTTATACTCGTAGCAGTGCTGAAGCTTCTTTAGTAGCCATTTTTATTATTATTTTACTTCGCCGGTGGTACACAATACCGACGAAGGAGGGCGTTCTGATGTGATTGTGTATTGCTATCAGCTGAAGCCGGTATTGTTAAGTGACCAGTGACTATGCCTTCGCCACTGAAACCTTCCGACAACAACTGACACACAAAGACACACTAATGCACATCAGAAAAATGCGAGATGTTTATTTTTATTATAAAATTTTTGGTCTGAAACTGGGGTTGAACCCATGTCTGTTTTTGGATTCGTAGTTAACGTGCAGACTACCATCCATCGTGCCATCGCCACTTGCTTGAAATTAAATTTTATTTTTCCGAAATTATCAAGAATTAATACTTGATGCAGTGCTGATAAAAAATAGAAGATGTGGCAATATTTTTTTCCTTTATTTGCCCATTTTTTCTTGTTGATTCGCTATTAAAAGTGCTTTGTGCATATTTTTTTTAAAACAGAACTTAAGAAACAATCGAACTCTTTATCATTTGAAATATGTTTTCAAGATTTTTTGCTTCCTTTTTTTTCTTGGACCTATGCCAACGGTTAATCCCCTACTTATTTAGAACTTAACTAATGCACAATTCTGCCGTTGCGTGTTAATTACAAACCAAAGTTGTAGCGCCACTGATGTTAATTTTGACATTATATTGGGGCTTTCAAATTGACAATACCACCTTGCAATTAAAAAAAAAACACTCAAAACAAAACATTTTTGCGTCTTACGTTTTCTGGAGAAGTTTAATTTCCTTTTAACATTTTTATTACTACTTTCGTACGAATTTTGTTTCTATGACACACCTTATTATTATTTATTTTCATGTTTGGCATTAATTGTCTACAATATATCTTATTTCCATAATACAATAAACTTTTAAGCTGCACAATTGAAATTGCTCATCATTTATCTATAAAAATAAGTTTCAAGAATTGGAAATTGAATGAAGTTATTTTCAATACACTAGAACAGCATTTAGCATATCGTTTAAAATATGTACGAGTATATATTATCCTGAAAATAAAATCGATATTTATTTAAGCATTAAAATGTATATAAAATTGTTTTCTTATCATAAAAGAAGTTTTATATAGAAAAAAGAGAAAACCATTATGTGGATTGAAATAATATGCAGCAGTTTGTTTAGTAAATTTAAAGCTTAAAAAAGAAACCACTTAATTGATTAAAGTGAAGAAGACAATATACTGATAGAAAAATAGAATAAAATTTCCGCAAGCTCTTCATTCTTTAGGAATTAAAATGAACAGCTCTAATTGTGCAGCTGTCTAACTGTTGAATTTTCTTTGTCATCTGATTTTTGTTATTGAGATTTTTAAACAGACTTTTTAATGTCTACTGGCAATTTTGGTCTGTTTTTAAAAGATAGAGAACATTTTTTCTTCTTTGTATTTATCTTTTGCATTATATTTTTTATTAAATATTTCAGCACTTGAAAAAGACAAAATAGTACAGTTTTTCTTAAAACTTTCATTTGTTTCTAACACATTTAAGGTATAAAAAAAATATATTTTTCCCTTTAATCTCGAAGTAGGCACTTGGCCTAAAATTTCATGAAAAATATTTTTTTTTAATTGCAGTGCAGTTTCAATATTGCCAGAAATATATGTACCATATGAATTTATAACTAAAAAGTTAAAATTTTTAATAAAAATTAATTTTTAATTTTCAAAATAAAATTTAGTTCGAGGCAGCAACAAAAAAGACTAAGAAAAATTTAATCAGTATTATTATTAATATTAATAAGTATTGCGTTCCAACTTTATCCCACATATAATATCTAGTTGTTGAAATGAAAATACATGAGATCAAACGGAAAATACTCGTATGACAGAAATTTTAGAAAAGGTCCGAATGTAGGTGGAAGGGTATGAACACCTGTTCCATTTCAAGACAGATTTGGTCACCCTATAGTAAACAGAAGACCATGAATCTTATAAGAACTTTTAAGATCCAATATTTTCAGCGTAGTGGCGGTTTGCATTGAACCTTGGGATAGCACACGTACCATCTTCAAATAGGTGGAAATAGATAGATGTGAGGAAAATAACAAAGAGGAATATGGCAAATATATTGTGCAAGTGCCCACACGTGTACAGGTCAGCCCTTGCACGTTTGGATCTTCCAGTCAGAAAGACTAATTACCATTCACACTTGTTATTTTTAATTACAAGTATTTTATCTATGCAGGCGAAAAGTAGAAAAGTCTTCAGATTTTTGGTATTTAGAGCAAATCTTGCTCAAAAGTAGTTTTAAACCTTAATTGTTCATGGGGTCAGGAGAAATTAAAACTTATAAATTCAGATGTTAGTATGTTGGACATGCATTGGTTCTTTTTGTAGCGTCGTGTCTCTTACAAGAGTACACATATTACTTATGTTTACATCATCACATTGTGTTTAAGCACATGGTCCTTCGTCGGCATTGGAGCATATAAAACGTAGGCCAAGTAAAATAATAAGTAAAATGCCTCTCTGAGCACTGCTCCAAAAAAAAAAAGTATTTTAACGCGGCAACATTGAAACATGTACAAACATATTTCTGCACCGAACAACTATCTGCTGTAGCTGTGATATTCAAAATAAATAAGTAGCCGAGTACAAGGCAAGCTGGGCATCTTTAATGGTTTAGAAACGTTAATTCCACATTAATAATAATGCCTTGATTATTTTTATTTATCAATACTTAAACTTTAAAAAATCTTCAGCTATTCGTCATGCAAATTATAAATTTTCTTTATCTCTCTTTCTTTAATGTAATTACGAAAAATTCTGTAATTGTATTTCACTAAATTATCATTAATTTACTTACATCATTGAATTTCACTCGCCTGAGAATTGTTAAATCAATTTCATTATTTCTCGTGTAGCTGCGCATGACGTACAGTGATATTAAATCTTGGATGTGTGGATTATTCGATTCATGAATAAATTAAGATGATTTTTTAATATTTGCTCTAATAAAGCAAAATATATTTTATCAATTGAATGTGCAATTTCGAAAAGGCACATGTCTGAATATTTAAAGCTTTCAGGAATTGAAAAAAATTAACTATTTTCTAAAGAAGTGTAATATTTCCAAAAATTATATGCAGAGTATATTTTGGGGCCAATTAGCAATCGAAAGTTGCAGAAATACTTTGATATCAATGTTATAATATATATGCTTGTTTATATATTTCAATTTAGAGAGATGTGCCCTTTTCGAAATTTACAATATTATGTATACACTAAAGAGCTGTACAAAATGTATTGAAAGTTCTGCATTCTAAAGCACACTACTTCCAAGCCGTGTATTCCAGTGTAAACATTCTCAACAAAACAAGCATAACAAAACATGACTCTCACTGAAACAAAACAAGCACCATTCGAAAAGTTTCTCTCTATAGTTTTGTTTGTGCTTGTGTGTTCAAATGAAGCAAAACATCAAAACAAAAACAGACAATGAAATAAAAAAACGGTAAATTACACCAAAAGCATCGAGTACACAAGAACAAACACAAAAAAGCGTAAAAAGCACGTACATACATATATAATTTTTTTTCTTAATTTCAACTTTCTGATTTTCGTGATTTTTCTAAATCTTAGTAATTTTAAATATATATTGAAATGGATGCATGAAATGTAGGTGAAATTATAAATTTTTATAATTTTTTGCGAAATTTTAAATATTTTTCTTTAAAGAACCTTACAAACGAACCTCAAACCTAATATGAATTGTGATATTTTTATTTTATTTGTATACATTCGATTTTTTATGTTCATAAAAAATGCAAAAGTTTCTTTGCAAGTTTATCTACGAGTTATTCAAACATGTTTTGAATGTTCCAAAATGGTTTTGATGTTCTACTTCATTTCTCTTCTACTTTAGCCTTGTTCTATTTTAACATTGTTTTGTTGTACTTGTGTTCTCTTCTTCAATGTTTTGATTGTGGAACAAAAGACATATTTTCGGAAGTATGTGTTTTGCAATGAGCAAGTAATACATACACACTAATTGCAATTTCATGAAATGCTTGTAAGACATTTTTGTTGTGTTTGTGCCACACTTTAGTATACACAACATAAGGAAAAAGACGATATTATTTTTTCTGAAATTTTTATTTTAAGAATCAAATAATAAAAGATAATACTTCTATTAAAGATAACAAATATACTTTTATTAAAAATATCCCTCAAGAAGCTCCCTTTCGTTTGTAGTTGGCCATTGCAGCATTTCATCTTAATATTCTGAAAATTCTGCCGGTATAGATTGATTCAGTTTCGCAATATATGCAATTTTCAGATAATTAATAAGTACTTTGGCACTATAAGCTCTATCAGCTCGGGTTGGTAACTTACTGCAAGTATCTTTTACGCTAGAAAGAACAAATATTTCCTTAGATATATAATTTTTGCAACAACTCTTCCCGGCTATTTTGGAACAAAAACAAACTCTTAATAAATCGATACTGGAAAATTAACTTTTTTGTTTTTAGGTAAATTGTTTCTGTAACTTCTTACTGATAAAGGTTTAGTCTTAAAATTAAGTTGAGCCCATTTATTGAAATCAACAATGTCCTCCGTATTTAATCTTACAAAACTAAATGCTCGTAGAACAAAAAAAAAAGGTGCTGCGCTGCTTTTCTACATACTATGTTCTTAAACAATAATTTGGAAAAGGACACATCCCATAGAGTTGTGTTATTTTCGAAAATATTTCTGTACATTTTTTGAGCGATTCTTCATTTCTGCTTTTTGGGCGATTATTCGTACTGCCCTCAATGCTCTATTTTTAGTGCCGGTGAAAACGAAATTAGATTTAAAACTTTTTAACTGTTTTTTCTTATTAAAATTTTTGGTTTCTGAGACATCAAGATGGCATTGTTTTACACTTTAAAGTTCTTTTCTCTTTCATTGAAAGCCTAACCATCGTTTTCGCTGTACACATGCGTTCTGAAACTTTAGATTTATTGATTTTTATAGGAACTATAAACAGATTATCAATTTTAGATATGATTCTAATCAATTCTGTCTAGTTCCAAACTTGAACTGTTGTGTAGGAAACATCTGGTTATCATTACAATATTTCAAACTTTTTTTTATTACTTTTTCTAGAATTTGAAATATGTATTCAGTTAATAATTCACACTTAAAAAATTTACATATTTTGGTGCTCTTTTTATGCTGTAACAGAAATAAGAACAGTATGCTGATCATCCTCAAAAGAAATTCCATGTTCTCCAACACAATATTTGCACTTCGACGTACTCATTTGGATACTGATGGCAATAACAATTAAACTAATTGCGCATTTTAATGATTTTTATTACACCTACAGTAAGTTAATTAATTAACTGTAAAAGGAAATAATAACCCAATTGACAAACAGCGAAGAATGTTGACGTTGGATTTATTTCTATATTCATTCCTTTGGGTTATAATTGCGCAAAAATAATCTGAAATATAAATACTTAATCGAATTAAACAAATACATACATATATATGTGTATGTATGTAGAGACACTGGAAATACTAAAAATAAAATTTCACACTCACAAAACTAAAAAGTGAATATTTTTTTTATCGGACACTTATGAATACTCACGGTCAATATGCGTGAAAATTTCAAAGAATCCGATCGGGAGGTACACCTTTGTGAAAAATGTATTTAAATAAATATTAAAGCATGGAAAACTTATTTATTCATTTTCTCTTTTGTTATACCCTAATTGTAATATCGTTAGAGTGTGTTAACTCAATAGGCCGCATTCGTTTGAAAAGCCAGACAACAAGATTTCTCTGCTATGGGAATATTTATTTATATCATAGTGAAATGCTTCTAATTTAGCATGAAAATTAATGTGTCTATTTAACACCATAGAAACTGCAACACCATATTTAACAGCATTTAACACCACAGAGAATGCTTTACATACTGACGAAATGCGCAACAGGTGAGTCATATAATTAAGCCCTACTCACCTATCTCTTTTCTTCACTATCACTTTGCAAAAAGAATTTAACACTAAATGTTAAAATTTATAATCGGCATCTCAATTGCCTGCATTTTACTTGCGTATTCAAACAGTGTTGGCCAAAATAATATATGAAATTGTTACATAGAAATAACATTTATTTTTTTTTTAATTAACGCTCTTAGAATAATATATTTCATGTAAATTTTGAATTAATTTTTTTTTGCTATGAAAAATACTAAAAAATAAGCAAAGGTATCAGTCACTAGTCACTGAACAGCACCGGCTTCTGCTGTGACCAATCCACATGCACATCAGAGAACACCCCTTCATTGGAATTGTGTAGCACCAGCGAAGTGAAATAATCACTAAAAATGGTTACTAAAACGAAGCTTCAAAATTTAATACATCAGAGCCGCTGCAACATTGCTATAAATAAAAAACTTACAAAATCAGCGTTGTGAGACAGTGAAGCTTCACTACCTGTAATCTCTCTCAGTCTTCCTTTTCTCTAGTTCCACCACAATGCATCGCATGTATAGGAGTCGTCCCCTGTCCAAGGGTGGCTGAACAGATGGCCCACAGAGACGGTCGGCAGGTGGACGGCGAGGCTCATTCCCTACGAGGAATTCGTGTATTCGGAAGAAATTTGGGGACGTTAACTACTTCCTGACACAATTTCTTTGGGACAACGTGTACTTCGGGAAGTACCTGTACAGCATTGGCAGGCCGGATGGTCACAGTTGTATTTACTGTGGTACGATGGATGATGATGCAGACCAGACTTCCTTCAACTGCAACAGAAAGTAATGCAATTGCGCAGCCGATTGGCGTATTCACTCCTGGCAGGGTGATAGGGAGGATGCTCGATTGTGAGCACAATAAGTACATTACGTTCCATGGAGAAAGAAGAGGAACCTCGATGCGTTGCTGCAGATCGTGCCATCCTTGACGGGGACGTGGTAGTAGGGGCCGGTGCCATGGTGCCGGCTACAGACTTAGCGGACCCAGACGTGAGTGTGTAAGGGGAGTAATATGGAAAGTGATCCCGGGAAGGAATCTACCTAGAGCGAAGGTACATGCCAAAGGTACATGCCAACAAAAATCGAATTAATTTTTGAATTCGTATTACAAAATTTTAAATTAAAATTTAATTTTTTCGTATTACGGGTGTTAATATCGACCCCATTTGAACGGCGCAACTGTGAGTTCGTCGCAAGCTCCCAATTCAAAGTGTCATTCATATACTACTTCCTGGCTCAAATAATGAATTCATTTTTAAACTTTTTGTCTTTTTAACATTCACTAAGAATTAATATCGGAAATAAAATACCACATAAAGTTTTCCCTAGATAGAAGTGAAAATTTCATGGAAAAAATTTTCTGTTTATATTTGATTATGTTTCTGTGTAAAATCTCTCCATTTCAAAAAATATATAAAATAAATAATTATCGTATAAAAAAAATTAAAAAGCAGAAACTGTTTTAAATTTAAGTGGCATATTCATAATAATATTTTGGGTTCACAAATTAATTTCTAACGAAATTTTATTAATTAAGTTTCTGGCAAATCAAAAAATATTTTTTCTGAATATGGCAGTCACAAAATTTTTCTACCGACACTGTAAACACAAACGTAAACCTATTAAACCCATACAAACAAATAAATATAAGAGAACTTGTAAATATGTTTAGCATTGAATAGATTCTTACAAACATACACACAAGGATAAATGGAATTTTGTTTACAAATTGTTGAGTGTTTAATGGTTCGTAATTGCTTGAGCTTTTGGCTCGTATTTGTTATGCCAATAATGAAAATTAACAACTTGTTTTATACATTTCTATTTCTGATTACACTTTGCCAATAACTGTGCTGACATAAATTTTTACTTGAACATTATCACACAAAGAAGCAATCAAACCAACAAAACCAAAAAACAGTGTATTTGATTACTTGATGTCGTAAGTTTTGTAAATCAATATGGACACAAAGTTCTTGAATATTGTCTGTATATTTGGAATAAATTAAATAAATTGAAAAAAAATTATACACGAATATAAACGTTTGAAAACGTTTAGGAAATTCTATTTGAACAATAACTGATAAAGAGATGTTTATATAGGAAAAATGCAAATGAATTAAATTTTATTTGGAATGCAAGAGTGAATTTCTTCTAAAAATTATTTATCTAAAAATTTTAAGCAAAACTAAAAGGTTTCTTGTTGTCTGGCACGGATTTAGGGTGGAGATAAATTCCTCTCAGAAAAATTACAGAAATATGATTTGTTATTGGGGTAAAAATTACACAATTTGCGAGTAAGAATATTTTTTTAACCATAAGCATAAGTGCTTGCGTTGTAGTTTTAGTATTGATTAGAAATGTGAAGTTTCTTTTTATGTGTCACATCTTTGTTTAATTTGCTATTAATGTTACTAAAAATTTGTTTGTTATCAACAAGAATTTTTGATAACCTAACAATAAACTCTTTATAAATTCAAAGCCGTATTCATAAAAACTTTCAGCAGGTTCATAAACTGTTTAGAAGCAAAATTGGGTAACGTTGTATCCATAAATGATTAATAGACTTTTACACGGTTATTGAAACATCTATAAAATCTGAAATTTTATTGATGGATTTACCTTTCTTTTAACCAAAATATAATTATACACTTTGATTCCGGACATTTAGTTTGAACACATTTTGACAAACAAAAACTTTTTTCCGGAATATTATTTCAATAATAAATTAATTAATAATATGTACTCGATAAATACAATCTGGAAAATACTTAAGTGAAATTGATATAAAAGAAGAAAATTCGTGACCAAGTTGAAATATTCGCGGAGAATTTAGTTCAGATCTCAAATTATCGGCAACCAAAAGTATTCCATTCTCCATTCCAGATGACCGTTGTAGAGCTAAATAAGGCTTCCAAAAGTTTACCATACGTAAGTATCCATTCAGTTAATATATTCAGCCTTTGTAATGCTATAAAATCGCATGGAAGACTTTTATTTTTATTCGTATATGATGGAAATATTAAAAAAATCAATATTTTAAATATAATGAAATAATAAAAACAAATCATTCGTAAAGGGTGGTTAAATTTCAAGGGCCGATGTTGATTTTGAATAAAACACAAACTATTTAGGAAATTATTGTAATTTTATTTTATTATGATATATTGGTATTACTCAATTGTATGTATGGAACAAAACATCGGCCAAATGGGCGCCGCGACCACGGCGGCACACCTTCATCCGATGGTCCAAATTTTCGATGACCCTGAGGCATAATGGAGGTTCTATGCCGTTAATGTGCCGAATTATCTCATCCTTTAGCTCTTGAATTGTTGCTGGCTTATCGACGTACACCTTTTCTTTCAAATAACCCCAAAGAAAAAAGTCCAACGGTGTCAAATCACATGATCTTGGCGGCCAATTGACATCGCCATTACGTGAGATAACACGGCCATTGAATTTGTTGCGCTAAAGAGCCATTGTTTCGTTAGCTGTGTGGCAAGTTGCACCGTCCTGCTGAAACCACATATCGTCCACATCCATATCTTCCAATTCGGGCCATAAAAAGTTCGTTATCATCTCACGATAGCGAACACCATTCACAGTAACTGCCTGACCGGCCTCATTTTGGAAAAAATACGGCCCGATGATGCCGCCAAATTTCTATATGAATAATCAATTGCACGAGTTTACAAAATTCTAAACCTTTTTCCTTCGCAAGGAATAAAAGTTGTTGATTTACTTATTTGGAACGCTGAATTGAAATGTGCGCGCCGTTTTTTTCTATAAGTTTGCGATATTGCTGTTTGTAAAAAGTAAAGGCTTCTTCACAACATAAAGCAGCATAACTTTGAAAAGGTTATCCCTATTCCCAGTTGTATGTATGAAAGTGCAAAAATTAATTTTTCGAGTCAAACTCATTTAAAAATCATTAAAATTTGTTGACAGTTTGCATAAGTAGACGAAGATTTTTTTTCAACTTCATGCGGTTGTTGCTGACTTCAATGCAATGTAAAAACCTTATTATTTTATTAGACATTGACAATTTGATATCGAGCCTTTGGTGCAATACCGTCGTAATTTAAAAAATCGTGAACTGAGAAAAATGCATTTGAAGTTTTGAGCCGTCTTTTTGATAGTATTTTCGTTTACTAAAGTTATTTTTTTACAAGTTTTTAAATAAAGAGGCATGTTTTGTAATGTTTTCTGTTTGTAAATTTCTTGTCATAAAGGAAATATTTCATTATTGCAAATAAATATTGTTGGAAATAGCTGGAGGCAATAAAGACATTTGTAGCTGTAGAATCTGAACAGTTAGAGATAGAACCATAATCTTTGTTCCTTTAGATATATATTTCTCCAAAGATCATTTCGGCATACCCAGCTCAAAAAATTCAAATTTTGAATTACTACGGTATTTCACCAAAGGCTCGATATGAAGAGGATATATTGTAGTGATGCACATATATATGTATGAGTGCGTGTTTACGTGTGTATGTAGTATAAACTGCACATAATTTGAGAATTATTCAGTCGATCGTATCCGGTATACAATGGAAATTGGAAGTGTTTTAAAAAATTAATTTTTCTAAAAAGTAATTTCTTTCTAAAAAATAAATTTAAATTTCTAAGAGGATCGAAAATAAAATCTTCTCACCTTTTTAGTTCAGAAACACCTTCGATTGCTACAAATTAATATCAATTGCTCTGTTCGAGCTTTTAATTAAGAAATTGATTCGAATACGAGTACATAAAATTAAACTAAATCGGTTAAATTGTTCGCGTATATAAAGATACACTGGATTTAGGTTATGACGAATACCGGTTATAACAAATTTTTGCTTACAACGAACAAATTCTCTGTTATTATAAGTTTTGCATTAATATTTTATACAAATTAGTGCGGTTGTAGCGAACTCCGGTTATAGCAAACTTGCGTTTATAACGAACTATTTCTTAAAATCTATAAACAAAAATACATGGAAATTTATACGGTTATAATGAAGAAACAAAATCGTAAATTTTTGTCTGGCGTAAAACTTTAAATTATTTATCAAAATTTGATAACAGTATCAGCTGTTATCTTAGTTTAAACATAAATAGTTAATTTAAACTCACAGCAAATAAAAATATCAAAGACACAAAAAAAATATAATAGAAATTCTGTAAATATAGTTTTTAAAGTAAAGCAAAACCTTAAGAAAGAAGTGAAATATAAGAAATTATAAAGTCTATATTCTCAACAATTTAAAAAAAATACAGAAAATATTCCGAAAAAATATTGTAAAGACTGCCAAAAAAAATTATTTACTCCCACGGAGTTCGTTATAACCGAACTCCAATGTATGTTATATAGAAAATTTTTAAGTTTTGTTTTGAATAAAGTGGCAAGTTGTACGGTAGGCCTCAAGGTTAACCGTTTCCCTTATCTGTATAAATTACTATTGAAATCTCTTTACATTTAAACTGAAATTTCTTTTCTTACCCTCCATAATTTTAAATCCATAAGTGTAATGCTTTGCATAAAATTGTGTAAACTAATCTAAAAATGTTTAAATGAAAATTTAGATTTTGTAGGATTGTATAATTTCTGCTACTTTAATTTTATTCACAAAAAAAAATAAGTTATTTATTTATTTATGTTTAATATATTTCATGGTGTGCTAATATCGAAATCGTCAGTAGATCTTTAACATCAGCAATCATTAATTAATAACTAATCATGATTAATTTACACTTGCTTTGAATAAATGGAAAATAGAAAAATATTAGTTTTCTTTAATAAAATTTCTTAAAAATTTACATGTCATTTTTTTTTAGTTCAACTTTGTAAATGGTGTTTTTTTCAACTGTATGAGAACTTAAAATGATAATGCAAAACAAAAATATTGTTGGAAAGAATTTTTCTTTTATTATAATCTGGTAGATAATTATATGGCATTTATTTTTTAAAAAAGATTTTCGCCATTTCGGCCACGAGTTACATGTTCTATTCGATCAGTAGAATTATTTACTACTTTTTCAATATTGGCTTCCAAGGCTTCAAGAGTTGCTGGTTTGTCGGCATAAATCAACGAGTTAATATAGCCACATAAAAAAGTAGTCCAGAGAATTAAATGGGAAAAGCGAAGGGGGCAGTTAACAGGACTAGTTCTAGAAATAAAGTCGTCACCACATTAATTTTGCCATAAATGGATTGTCGTTGATGTTAATTTTTGGAAATAACATTTAAATTTAGTCAGTACGGCTCGATAGCGCTCGCCATTCACCGTAACGGCTTCTTCGAGATAAAGAAGCAATATTCTTTTCTGTACGCACATTTCTTTGATAGTCTTGAATCGAGATAAGTAAAATTAGTGCGAAAACGATCAATAACTCAAAAATTGCTTGCTGTCTCTACAGGTCGATTATGTTGACCATAAAAGGAAAGAAGTGCTCTATGAACTTTGCAAACAGATGTTTTTTTCCAATTAATTTCCACAATTTGGAGACGTTGTTCAGGCATTAAACGATTCACAATGACTTGCGAAACCTTACTGAACTGAAATGTCAATACAGTTCGACATCGACAACTGTCAAATCATAGCTATGGATATTCATAGTTCTCATACAACTAAAAAAAAAACACCCTATATATGTTCTTACTGTCGCGCATATAATGTGGGTGAAATGGTAATGATTGTTAAGGGGGAGAAAATACAGCATGTTAACATACATTTACATACATTTCAAAACTGGGAGATGTGACATAATTTTGTTTGTTTGTGTAATTATGGGTCTTTATTAATTCTGTAATTGAAATTAATTGGTTGATATGGTACAACTTAAGTAACGTATACAGTGATTCAATCATTCCAAAACCACCAAACAAACGTGTTTTCATCTTCAATTTAGTTAAATGGAAATTAAGAAGTTCAAAATCTTAATGAGTATTGTTAGAAATCTATTTAAGGTATTTTAATGTTTACTATATTGTCCGCTGATAATAAAATTTAGTTGCACTAAGAGCTTTAAATATTACTTTAAATAAATTTTTTTAGAAATTTGTACTGTGCGATTAAACGGACATTACGTTTGCGTAAGAAATTTATTAATATATCGAAATTAATGCATGTATGAGCATGTATGTATGTAGTTGAGTATATAATATATAAAAAATATACTTATAAATGAAATGGCTGCGGAAAATGTAAACAACTTTGAAAATTTAACGATTTTGGACGATAAAAATTTAGATTTACAGTGTAAAATAAAGATTTGTGGCATGTGGAAATGCCAGAAATGCTCAGTATGGTTTTCCATTCCACCATGAGTAGATTAACAAACGAACAGCATTTGCAAATCATTGAATTTTATTATTGAAACTAGTTCTGTGTGAGAAATGTGTTTTCTGGTCGGCGTAATCCACCCAATAAACAGGTTATTTAAGATGCTGTGACCTAATTTCGCACTATTTTCACTTTATTGAACATTAATCTACCCAGCCGTATGCCAAGAGTGCATATTATATAAAAACTTCTTACAACCATTTGAGAATAACCAATTATACATACATAACGAACTTTATAAATGAATGGGAATGTTACGTTGTATTCATGACATCAGGGGCCAATTTATGGCATTCGATCTGAAAAGAAATTTAAAAACAAACTTAAACAAACGTACAGAAATTTCCTCATTTACATTGTTTGTTGTATTTATGAATATGCTCTCTTGCTTTTATATAAAAAATAATGAAGAAACTAAAGACACACAAAGTCACACGCATACCTATATATTATGTATTTTATAGATTGGTCTGAAGAATGTTACATTGTATTCATGACATCTATTTTTTGTATATATGAATATGCTATTCTGCTTTTAGGCAAAAAAGAATATTAAAAATATTAATTTTTTTGGGTGGAAACAATATTGAATCATATACGAGCATATGAGACAAAATAAGTGCTTAAAGCAACAAAAAATATAAAATTTTTTCTTATATTTTGCCGAAAAATATTCAAAGAGAAAATCATTAAAGCAATGTAAAGATTACACAGGGGAACAAAATTGAACTTTTTTTTGTGTTGACTGGAACTTTATTGCAACTTCTTAGTACTTTGAGGTCGCTAATTTCAAATCTAATATTCAATTTTCTCTTTCAGCTCGCATTTTTAAGACGAAGCTACTAATCGTACGAGTTGTTTTTTACTTTTTTCCAAAAATTTAAAGTTAAAACATTCAGAACTTTACTCTTCATTAAGCGATTTTTAAAATTGGTCTTTTTTCACTCACTTTTTCTCATTCAACAAGTTTTCAAAGTGAATAAATCCAAAAAAATAAAATTGCAAATTCACAATCACAAGGACGGTGATTGTTTAAGATATATCAGTGGAAAGCTGACATTTTCAAAAGGTTAATCAATGATAAAAACTTTAGTAGTTCCATGACAGATATTGAAAGGAAATGCTTCAAATGAATTTGGTTGGATAGTGCACAATGTCCTGAAAAACCAAAAGAATGAGCTTTACTCGGACCACAGGGATAACATGTTGTCACATTTTGAACAACTTCTAATATGATCAATAACACAGTCACTGGGATTATTCCCCGAAAATCTTGGAGACTTCAGTGAAGAGTAATGTGAATGTTTCCATCAAGCAATTTTTACTATAGTGGAGCGGTACTAGGGTCACTAGGATATTTACATGATGGCGGACTATTGCTGGAGCATTAAAAATTAACCCTCTAAATAAGATCATTTAAGAAAATCTTATAAAAGAAAATTTTTCGATGAGTTTTAGTTATATATTAAGCCATAGCTGAAGTAGCCTGCACGTTGGCTACAGAACCAGTTTCAGACTATAATCATGAAAAGATCTCGCACTTTCTCTGATGTGCATTAGTGTGTCTTTGTGTCAGAAGGTTTCCGTGGCGAAGACATAGTCACTGGCCATTGAACAGTAACGGCTTCATCTGTATCCAATCCACAGGCACATCAGAACGCAGAGGCCTTCAATACTGCCATGAACAAAGAACGTGCAATAGCAGAGTTGTAAGATAGTGAAGGCGTCGTCTCCTAAATGCTGGTTCAAGATAAAAAAAAAATATATGTATAATAACTTTTTATTTTTCATTAAAAATCTTCTTTCTTTGAGGATTAGAAGTTGTGCACCGAATACAATGAAATACGAAATATATTCAACTAAATGTTTACTGTGATTTTTGTCGCATTTTAAGTTTTTAAATATTTTTAAAGAACAAAAATGTTTCTTTTTTTTAATTTTTTTTTTCTTCAAAATTTCAACGATACCTCTGAAACTACAGGGCTTAAAGATAATAATTGATTGAATGCATTTGCGTTTCATTGCCTGAAAGAATAATTTTGCTATCAATGTAAAAACACAATGTAGCAGCTTTGGATTTGCCACCAAAGACGTGTTTAGTATTGTGTTTATGGTATCCGTCGCTTCTTGCAAATTCAGGTATAGTTCTGTGTGATGAAGTGAAGATTTACAACTTCACAAGTTTCATTGTTAATAGCAGTGTGATTGTTATGCAAGGGAGTGTCATAAATTCCATTGAAATTTTTGTTAATTTTACAATGAAAGCTGCTTCTGTACAGTCGTATGTATATACAGTCCGGAAATGATTTAAAATTTTTTTTAATTGTACTTCTTTGGTAGAATTTTCTACTAACACAATATTGCAAAAAAGAACAAATACTACATTTGTACATTATTTGCAAATACTGAACTCACAGTTAATACGTGAATACTACACAGTAACAAATTTAAAAATTTAGAAAAAGTTTGTTTGTTAACAAAAAAGTGTGCAAATTTTATAATGAGAATTTAAAAAATAAAAGTTATTCTTGTATTACAATTAATACAGAAAAGAAAACAATTTAAACTTGTCAAACAAGTGGTAATGCTTCACAACTTATTTGTCATGATATAAAAAAACATAAAAATATGTTGCACGTATAAACGTACTAGAAGAGCAACAAATACGAATAATACGAAATTTTACGAAATTTTCTAACCAAGAATCAGACTATACTTTCCCGAAGGTTTTAGACGTGCTGAATACGGATCTGAAGTTTTTTTAAAAATTCAAAATAGATTTTATAGGGTACGATCAGTAGTTTTGGATACCGTAACGTTCTTTAAAAAAAAATGCTGGAAATTACAGGAGCTCAAATATAAAAATAAAACTTTTTTTCTGTACTTTTAGGTTAAAATAGCTGGAAAACCTGACGTAATAGGTGAGATTAGGATTCAGTAAGTCTAATACCTTCGGGAAAGTATAGTCTGCTTCTTGATTAGAAATCCTTGCCAGCCTGTGTAACCCGTAATTTAATTTTTTTCTTACTAATTTCTGAAAACTGATTGCATTTTGAGAATTCTAAATATACACAATAACATCTGTGTATTATGCTGACGAAAATTTAATTTCACACAGTTCATAAAAATCATGAATGCGCTTCTAAATACATTTACTGCCTTCGGCTCACGATGTCGAATTGTTTTTCTTTTAAATGTAGTTGTACGAATGCAAATAATTATTTCGGTATCGTGGGCCCGGCAGATAGATAATGCGCTAAAATTGTAAATCTCTTTCAATTGAAAAAGTTTCGCAACAATTATAGCAATTGCAATTGAGGCAGTGATAAGAACAAATCCGTACTCCATCGTATACTTATGAGTTACACGAGTAGACAGTAAAAATAGAATCACTGGCTACAGAATAAAACGAAAATTATTTCTTGCCTTCTGAGCCAGAAGTAAAGTGTTTTTCGTTAAGAGTTGCTTGAAATTTATATACATGCATAAAACAACATGTGTGTGGCAGACATCTGAAATTTTAAATTTTCCTCTAGACCAGCGCTTATACAAGTCTATGATATGCCGCTATGATATGTGGCTCAATCGCATAGTTTAAAGTTCTATTTATCTGTTGAAATAATTAAGTTTTTTGGCATTGCACCTTCAGTTTGGAAATTTCTAACCATTGCGACTGCTTGCACAACTCAATTTTATTACTGAGTTAATATTTCACTTTCCACTCTGCGATTTCTTCAAACAAATTCCTTCCTTAAACATTTTTGGTGTCACAGTAAATTCCGTAGTATTCGCATATTTTTCTGTTTAGTGGATTGCATCGCTTTTAAGATTTTTTATTCAAGTAAAATTTTTTTTTGTATCTTAATTAAAATGTCTTCAAATTGCTCTAAAAAATTGAGGGTGGCGATGGCTAAAGTAGTCTACACGTTGACTATAAAACCGAAAAGTTCTGGATTCGCTCCGAGTTTCAGCCTAAGTCATAAAAACATTTCGCATTTTTTCTGATATTCTTTACTGCCTGGCTCACGATGACACTTGAATTCGTTCGTTCGTATAACAACATTTAAAATAAATACAAAATTTAAAATGTTGCTTCGAGTGACATTGTGAGCCAGGCTGTTAGTGTGTCTTTGTATCAGTTGTTATCGGAAGGTTTCAGTGGCGAAAGCATAGTCACTGCTCACTAAAAAATACCGGATTCAGCTGATAGCAATCCACAACTCTTCAGAGCGTTCTCCTTCGTAGGTATTGTGTAGCATCGGCGAAGTAAAATAATTACTAAAAATGTCTACTAAAACCAAGCTACACAAAATTTAATACGACTCCTTGACATTAGAGGCGCTTCAACAGTGCTATAGAAAACATAGAACGTGCAAAAGCAGAGTTGTAAGATACTGAAGCTTTACCTGCTATCATTTCTCTAATTATTCCTTTCCTCCAGTTTTAGCACAATGCATTGCATGTGTAGGGGTCATCTCATGAGTGCTGGTCCAAGATAAAAAATATGCTCAAGCGGCAAAAAGCTATTGAATTCAGTATTGTCATCTTTGAACTTCGACTACTTCACCGACATTTTCGTTCATAATATATATGTATACTTTCATGTGCAAACGGATGGTAAGATAGAGTTGAATATAAAAAAAATTTTAAATATTAAAAATAGCATTAGTTAAGCGTGAAATGGTTAAACAATCATCTACAAATGTATGCATGCAAATATTATTTTTTCTTTATATTTCCCTAAATTTCTTCTTGATAAAAATATTTCATATGACGCGTAATCGCTCAGTACCATAATGTCTAGAGAAACTATATTAACATGGAGGTATGTAAATGTAGTAGATATAAAAGTTGTAATTCCGCAGACGACATGTCACGTCATGTTAACGCATAATTTTCCATTAAAAAATGTTTAAGAGAAAGTGCCATATGTTGTTAACAAATTTATTTTAATTAAGTTTTGTAAATGACATACACATACAGAAAAAATATCTTACTTGCTTTCATTCTCTACGTGATAATGTAGATTAACTTTTTTTACCATGCAAAATGAGTAACATGGTATTATTTATATATAACGGGTGTTCTTTTCAGCCCGATAGAATTTAAAATTGTAAAAAATAATAGAAAAAATTAAGATTTTATCAAAATTATACTTCAATGTGTCTAATTTCAAAATTGTGCTTTTACCCGAAAAAAAAATATATGAAATCTATTATTATATACTTTATGATATTCTCATAAAGTGTTTTTTATAAAAGTTAACTCAAAAATGGAGGAGCAAAGCATATCCATATAGTATATTTAGTTAGCTCATCGGTGGATTTTTCACAATTTCTAACTACAAATTCAAGATTCTTATGTTCCAAATTCAACTAATCAATCGAGAATTAAAGTTGAATACCGAACACAAAACATAAAATCTATGAACAAAAATAGGAAACTTCACGAGTTTACTTTTTTTATTACACATACATGTAAAGTAAAGCCAGATTATTTAACTTTAATTGTTTATTGAATTCATTAATTAAATATCAGTAATAATAATAAAACCTCACTATTCAGGTTTTTTCAGTTATTTAAAAGTGCATAGAAAGTTTGTTTAATATTTAAAGAAATTTATATAGAATAAATGATTTTATAATTATGAAAATTATATAATTTTTGAACAAAAATTTAGTTTAATGGAATTTATAAGTTTTCAAGCAACTTCAGTTTTACACATTATTACAGATTAAGGGTGCTTTACATTGTCCCACAAGTCATACGACATGCCAAATTTTTGTGTAGAAGAGCACAAGTCGGATCGTTTAAACGTAATATGTATTGAAACTATACGATTTTGAGAGAAACTACGGATGAAAATTTGACAGTCTCTCTTGATTTTTTCAAATTTTTTAAAAACCAACGCACACCATTAGATCAGGGATACATTTTTATGTAAACAAATGTGAGAAAGCCAGGGAGGGAAAACTGCTTTCATAGATTTATACCAATTATATAATCAAAATGTACATTTTACAACCCGACAGCACAATTTTATAAAAATATACGTATATTTTCTAAAAGTTCATTAAAAATTTTTACCACGAAAATAACATATTCCAAAGATATAAAAATAATATTCAAGGTTATTAAAAAAAAAATTCAATTGCACAAGAACTCCATCCATGGGTAAAACAAGCAAACAGCTGGAGTTAAATTAAATGAAAATGTTTTCATCTTACTTGATTTTATCCATACCAATGGTGTAAACGCCAGAAAACAACAGTCCGATTTTTACTCTCTTTTTTTGACATACGGATGGAATTTCATTTTATTTTCTCTCACATTTTACGTACGACAAATCTTATCGTTTAAAGCGGCCTTTAGTAGCTTTTTACTTAATATTTAAACAACTTATCTCAATTTTAGCGCAAGACCTCGTGCCCTTTTGCACTACTCACATGTTCCATATCAGAGAGCGAGTGATGAAACGTATTACTCTTTACATGCATACGTACTTCTATTTTTTGATTTTTCTTCTCATCTACATTATTTTAATTTTTTTTTTTATTTTTTATTATTTGCTTTTATAAAAATACTTTATGAGAATATGTAACATAAACATTTCACATATTTTTTCGGGAAATTAGAATCATATATATAAATAAATAATAATTTCAGTTAATAAAAAAATTATTTCATTTAAAAGATCATGGAATCAATACATTAGAATATGAAAATGGTTTCGAGCATATGGCCACCACGGTGCAACCTTTTAGAGCTTTGCGGGCCATATATCACGAATAACATGGTCAATGTTGATTTCCGAGGTGTCAATTCTTACTGTATTGTCAGCGTAAACCAGTGAACCTCGAGGGCTCAATGGCAATTGTTGAGACGGTTAAAATCGCATCACAACGGAGACGAAATAACAGGTCTATTTATCGAAATCAATAACAAAAATCGATAGACGATTATGTGCGTCATAAAAACCTGAAGTCTCTTATAAGTTGCGCAAATTGCTGATTTATTTTGTTGTTACTTATTTAGCGTTCTTTAAAAGTTAATTATTCATCATGATTTGTCAGAGTACAGTGATCATAAATGCCAAAAATGAGCGCAATAGAACAGTTAGTTTGACTAACATTTTCGTAAGTTCTACCGCCCTTGAAAACCTCTTACATATGATATGTATGTATATATTATAAGTAAAAGTAATTATATCGAAATATTGCGAAATAATCGCAAGAAAATTTATTTTTGTTACATGATTCTTCTCTTTCTTTGTAACTATATAGAATATAATAATATTGAGTGACTGACTGAGTGAGAGACATCATCGCTCAGTCCAAACGCTAGAAGCAATGGACTTCAAATTGAATATTCATTTTGCTCCCCTCATATATGTATTTATATGCTAAAAGAGGTTACAAACTAATAAAAATAATAAATATAAAGAAAGGACAAGAAATTCTGCAGTTCAAAATTATTGTTTTCTTTTCTAGTAGTCTAAATCGCTTTTCTAATATCTTTAAATATTTTAAAATTACAACTCTATTGGAATTGTCAACGAATAAGTTTTTGTATGCATTAAAATAAATCTCTTTAATTATATAAATTTATTTACTCAATGAAATTACTCGTAGTTTAAAAATTACAAGTGCAATTTTTTACTTTAAAACATTTTAAACTATTTCTTTAAGTGTACATTTTTATACAAATATGAAAAAATTGTGAGTCAATGTAGTGTACAAAAATCAATATTATGGTTTATGACATGCATGAAGACCAATACCTCCCTGCAACTGTTCTGTTACGTGATAAGCACCAGCATTTGTTAAAAAAAAAAAATTACAAAATATTTTGAAATTTTATTGCTGGCTATTCGAACTCTTCTAAAAGAAAATGTCGAAAGACAAAATGATAAACTGTCATCAACGATTAGGATTGAATTTATGAGCAACTTAATTGCTTTTTGCATAACCTTGTGGCTATTTAAGGCCTTCAATCACAATGAAAAAAAAAAAAATGAAAAATCGTTCAGAGGAAAATACCAAGCAAACAGTTATTCCAGGAATAACCATATGACTTGCAATATATTCAAAATACATTTTTTTTCTGGACTATTTCAAAAAAATCTGTTTTTACCATTATTGCATATCATAATAACTATTTCATCAGCAGTATCATTAAAGGGCTTTAGGAAACCTCTCACTAAAGAAAATGTAAAACAAAAAATGATAGTTACTTGATAAGCTTGGCACATGCACAGTGCATTCCTGTATATATTGCACATAACTGAGTGTAACATTTAACTCTATAAAATAAAGAAATAAATTCAGAAATTCAGTTTTAAGAAATCTCATTAAATTATTTCTTTCAGAAGGCAATTACAACATTCGATATCGATGAAAATTATTATATCAGAAAATAGAGCATAAGCGAATGCTGTAATTTTTCTACAGGTGAATGATTATTGCGTTTACGAAAAAACGTGTTTCAAAAAATTATAATAATAAATACAGTTGGAAACTTGTATCTGATAAAATATTATAAAATGGAGTTAATCGATTCTATGTCAGGTGAAACATCCATGTAAATCTTACATTCGGTTTGCAAAGAAAGAAGGGGAAAAAAGCTATTGAATTTTTATTTTCGTTCGAACACTGTCCATCTATAAATTGAAGATAAAATCTTAATTTCCAGTTGCCAACAATTTTATGTACATACGGCTTGAGGCAAGATAAGAAATTTTTTTGTTTGTCTTTTGTTTGGTAAACAAAAAAGTAGAAATGAAAAGATTGCAGGCATAAATATTTAAGGTTTGCTAAATAGACATATCCTTGATAGTCTAATAAACTCTTAGAGAAATAAATGGAAATGAAAAAGTCTGCAAAAAATTACCAGAAAGATTTGAGTAATTTTTCGTGAGCAAATATTGGTTTCTGCATTCGAAAAGGGTCAAATAAAAAACAAAAACATTCATAAAAAAATATTACTAAGAGGATATGAGCGGTATCTATATTTTTTGTAAATAATTATACGAGCGTAATGATGCAAAACATATTGTTTTTTGGTGACAATTAAAAATTTTTAAATATACAGTCGACTATCGATAAAATAAAATTCAAGGGACCGGAGAAAAAGTTCAAATAATGTGTGTTAAAATATGTTCCTCTAAATTTGTTACGTATCAAAAATCCAATATTTACTTATCCAATATTATAGCAAAGGCAGACAGACCACAGCGTTAATTTGTATTAACAATCTTAATTCAAATTACCTAGTGAATTATCCCCATTCCATGTGTATTAAATTTTGGGGTAAATGAATGAAATCATTGTGAATTTATACTGAATTTATTTAATCCACTATGGCAACCCAGTACACAATCAATCAGCTGCCGGCAAATGGATTCAAAGTCAGCAAAGCTAAGATATTTTAATTGGTTTTAGCAAAATAAAGAAAAATAAAGAAAAATAAATATTGAAACGCATTTTTTCCATTCTAAAGTTTCAAAGGGAAAGAAACGAAGTGTAAACTAAACAGTCCTATACTCCGCTTCCGATCTTAATACGAACAATGCTATTGCCACTATGGAGTTGAATACAAATTCTCATATTGGTGTCCAACCGCTCCATATTTTAAACTTTCTCACACAAATTTTGGAAAGCAATCCTGTTGAGGCCAACGTTTTCCCTAAATTTGTCAGACTCCCAAAAAATGCTGGTGCGCTCCTTTAAAAAATGCCGTATAAGAATTACATAAACGATGAACAAAATTAATAAACCTACAAATTTTCACAATTATCTTTCTATCCTACTGGGATTCCAACTTGTAGCAACACGTTCAGATTTATGGTGGCTAGTGCATGTACATTTTTTACATTACAGAGCACTTTCAGCAAAAGTAATTTCAGGTTTTTTTTTAAATAAATAGTGGTTTTTCACAAAAAGAATAACTGCTAATCGTACTTACTGACTACTATCCATTTCATCTCGAATTAAATATCAACACAAATTAGTTAACAAGGAAACAACTGTTCACTAAATGCAAAAACCGTCGTCTGTCAGGGTAAAATGTTAATTCACATTAGTGAGTTTTTAATGCAGATGTTGTTATACCTTTTCGATAATTTAGAATGTCATAACTTTTATGTAGGCATTTGCTTTTCCAATTCTACAATATGCTACTGCAAAATCAGCACTTAAAATATCACTTTTTGCATAAATTCTGAGTTAATTTAGCATAGTTCTTAGAAGTACCTGATTGTTTGCGATAAAGTTCTTGTAAAGAAAAATAAAGTTGTAAATAGCACAAAGCACTATTGCTTGAGTTACCTACGCAGCAATTGCAAGCCTATGACCAACACTATTTACATATTCTTGCATTTTGTTCTAGATTTTATACAGTTAGAAGGAATACAATACGTAAAAAAATTAAACGAAATTTGGCCCAAAAAGAAATTTAAATTTTTTATCTAGTCTATCAATTATTCGATAGACTTTGGGTATAAATTTAAATAAAATTTAAATAAAATTCTTCTAATATAATATTGTTACAGAGAATTTATTTGTCCCTGATTATTTTTTTTCAACCCACCGTCACTCGCGCGGGGTGTAAATTACACCCCAAAACTTATAAATTTATAATTTTTGTTATATATTTTTTATTCTTTCTGTTTATGTGGCAGTTTTTCTAATATCTGAATGTAATGGCTTGTTTTATTATATGATTGACGGTTTTTCTTTTTTAATTGTATTTTTGAGGAGAACGAACACAAGCAAATTTTAATGGGCTGTTTTTTGCACCCCGTGAATATCCGCGTTGTCAGCTATAAGCACTTTTCTATTCTGGTTAGTAAAAATTTTGTATATTTTTGGTACAAATATTTTGTTTTTGAAGTATTCCATTAGCTGAAAAACTATTAAAGGGAAAGTTAACTTTGGTGGGAACACTTAAAAAAAAGCGAGAGATTTCTGATTGCTTTAAAGCAAAGCGAAATATTGGTACAATTTTATTGGCTTTTCATGCTAGCAAACATATGACTCTTAGCGTTTATTGGCCTAAAAAGAACAAGAATGGCTTAGTTTTGAATACTGTACACGATAACGACGACTCTATTGCTGAGGTACAACCAGGACATAAAAAACCAGATACTGTTCTGTTCTACAACTTGACAAAAGGAGGCGTAGATTCTGCAGATTAAATGGGTGGTACTTACGATATATCTAGAATAAGCTTTCGAAGGCCTCCAAAAGTATTTTATCATATTATCAACACAACTGGTATTAGTTCATTAGTGGTTTTTGCAAGTAACTTCCCAACAAAACTATAAGAAGTGTCTAATTCACGACCATCAAGTATTAGATCACAAATTTCAACTTAATCCAGACATTTAAAAAGGGCACTAGACATACCCGTTTCAAATTCCCAAAATAACACAAAAAAGATGAGATGCTCTATATGTCCCCGATTTAAAAGTTAAAAGTCAATGTACCTTTTGCCAAAAACTTATGTGCAAAAGTCACAAGAGTATTAATAATTAGCACACATTGCTATTCTTTGTCATAAACTTTATTTTTTTGTTTCGTGTAGAATAGTTGTTATGTTTCTTAAAATTATACAATATTTTTATGAATGAATTATTTAATTTTTTACTTTAATTTCATTACTCCTAAAAATTTAGTGCGATATGATTATTTTCTAACCTATTTTTTTGCATCAAATTTCTTTATAACAATTTTAAGTACAACCGAGGAAAAGTTATTATGTTTAAAGTTTAAGCTTTTGTTTAACGACAAAATTTTGTTTCGAACTGTATATGTTCATTGTCGTGAAAAAATAAATAAGTTTAGCTTGCGGTGTAAAAAGCACCCCACGAGTAACGACGTACTAAAACAAGTACGCGAGTACCGGCAGGTTAATAATTAAAGGTAATTTCCATTTCGCAAAGGCACATAGCAATTTTCAGTTTATTTACTGAAAATATTTGCACTTTATTATTATCACTTAACTTACTATTAAATCGCTTTATGAAGGAACAATAAAATGAAAATTATTTCAATAAATAAATTAAAAAGTGTCCAGAATCAAAATCAGCATGCAATTACTCGTGCAGAGAAAAAAGTAAAATCTAGATTCAACTAATGTAATAAATAGATATCAACCTATCACGAAAATTATGAATTCCGCTCTATTTATTCTATAATTTTATAGTATTGCACTGTTTTGAGATAACAACAAAATCAATTAAAATAAACGTAGATTCATTACGATTTAATTATTAATTAATTAAAAAATGTTATCAAGACTCCAGAAGAGTTTAGTTTATGAAATTTCCGTTTGTAACTAAAACGTGTTTTTTTATATTTATGGAACTAATTATTTTTGGGCATTCGGAATTTAATTTAAATTTCAAATAAACTAAATTCGGAAATTTTTAAAATTTACCTTAACCGATACAACTGATTTGATAATGTTTCATGGATTTAAATTTTATTTTAATGTTTATTATTCGTGTTTATCATACTTTTACATTTTGCTTTTGTACATGCTTTCTCACCTAATTTAAGCTAATAATGTTTAAATCCAGAGATTTACACTAATAGAGATTGTCAAGAAAAAAAACAAATTACTAAACTCTTTCTTTACTATAAACTTAAACGCTAAAGTTTTTCAGCATCTGTAAAAATGTGTCTTTAAGCAGCCAAAACTTTTTCAATGCAATACATGAGAATAGTTCATGTTGATAAAATAGGGAGCAGAAATGCTAAAACGGCAACGAAAAGATATTCAAAGAGAAATACACAAGCATGAAAGTTTTTATTCCGCTGATATGATGAAAATGTTCACTGAACATTAAAAATGTTCAAAAAGGGTGTTCACAAAAGGAAAACTAATTGCAGGAAATTCCTCATATATGAGTAATAATTTTTTGATTGTCATGTACAACAAAGAACATAAAATATATTATTAAAATAATATGCATTTATGCTGTTGGCTGAGTATTTAGCGTGTTGAGTTCGCATGCAGAAGACCACTGTTCAAATGCCCGACCAGACACACATTTTTTCAATTGTGTCTGCGCTATCATCACCTTCCTTCGTCGGTATTTGTGCACTAAAAGTTCAGCGAAGTAAAGTAATAAATAAAATGGCTCTCCTTCAACTCAAAATATAAATGCGTCAACATAAAACCTGAGGCGCTGCAACTATGCTTTACAAATTCTCAAAAAAGCACGCAACGGCAGATTTAATTATGTCTTCTATCTCTTCACAATCTGTCTCTTCAAAACCTTTCTATTCTAAGCACTATACCTTACAAAATAATTTCGCTGCAGGCATAACAAACATAAGAGATATCTCCTGAGCTCTGGCCACAGAAAAAAAATGTATTTGCAAGTGTAGTTACTTTATTTATCTATTTTGTAATTAGTCAGCCATTGCTTGACAATTATTATATATAAAAGAAAGAATTAAAATATGATTCTAATTTTAAAAAATCTTTATATAAAGAATCATACAGATATAAAGAGATATTCGCAAAATAAATTCAGTTAATAAAAAATTAACAATTAATTTTTTTAGACAATAATGTATTTTAAAAGGTTTAGGAAAATTAAATCATCTATTAAAATGTTTGTTGTACAAAGATTTTTTTTTGAAGCAGCAATTTAGATTATTTTGTTTGTTATTCTCAAAGATTACTACTATTTTTATATTGACTTACTAGAGCGTTGCCAGAATATTGAGTGTCTTGGTGTTTTATTGCTACTACCATGGAATGTACTTTAATAATATCAGAAAACTCGTTCCCAAAATGCAGACAATTTTTCATGGTTTCAACAAGACGGCGCCACATGTCATACAGCCAGAGAAACAATTTAATTGCTGCATTTAAAATTTAAATCTTGCGTTCTTGTTGGGACACCCTTTACTATTTCCGCGTGACTTTAAATATTAACCACAGCCACCACGAATCCGAACCCATATCAGCACAATAACTAATACTAATTTTTCAGGGTTGACACGAATACTCCTTTGAGCACAACTATGCACTCACAAGGAGCACATCTGTCGTTAAACTCTTACTTAGCTTTAGAGCAGTGGGGTCTGCTGGCTGCCCGTATCACTAGACAAGACCAAGACTACATTTCTACAGTCTCACGGAATATGTAGAAAAAGTCCATGATCAATTCTCTAGTTGGATCCCAAAGAGTCGCCTCTTCTGTATAACATATGTTCCCCTGTAGTCAAACGACTACCCATACTTCCTTGTTTGTGAGAACAATAGGGTATTTTTCACATGGTCACCAAACATCAGCCGACGGCTCCAAAATCTTCATATATTAGCCGTTAGTTAACTAACGTGTTTAGCAACACCACGGAAAGGTTGTAGGATAGGCACAACTATAACTTTTACTCATTGGCAGATATCAATCAAAAAGTTATAGTTTGCTCTCCGCTCTATAGGACAACTTTATCGTACGTAACAATGTCCACGTTTCGGGTAATTGTTCTGTCATATCATTCGATGTCTTTCAATTGAAGTAGAAAACTAGCAAGACGCTTCCCGAATTGCATTATTGATCTATTAACACAATTTTAAAGCATTTTTATATGTAGAAAAGAAAATAAATTTTTGCCAATACGTTTGCAAATTTATTATTTAAAAAATTAGTTTTTATAAAAGTTGTTATAAATTGTTTAGCAATTGGTACATTATTCATAAATTCACAATTTGAATCCATGTTAATTTTCTAAACAAAATATCTCTAATTTGTTCGAGAGCTTAATATCAGCTCCATATTAATTATGTCTAAGGTAGAGTAAGTTTAAAAATAAAGCATTTTTTCTTTATTGGGCACCCTTAAATTCGCTAACTATAAGTATAATAATCAAGTTGATATAATAAGTAAAAGTTTTATGAACATCAGGAAAAAGTTGCTTAATTCATGTCATATTATATTCTTATTTCGCAGCTATCGGCATTAGGTGTTGTGTATTGTCTTTAATTCTATTGCAAAGGATTTAATTGCCTTTTCTATAGATATTTGAAATACTCAAGCATTTCAAGTAACGTTACTGTGATGAAAGCTGTTGTTCAATAAAATAAATATAAAAAAAACTATATGGTACGTTGGTACAAAAGGAATTTGCAAATTTTTCCTTATTCACTTAATTATTTTTTATACTTTTATTTGTTCATTTGTTGAAATCATACCTTGCACAATTGTAATTTGTTTGGTAACGTAATAATTACCAATTACAATACTAATCTGTGTGGTAGCAATGAAAAGCTGCTTTGAAATAGCAACCAAAGACCCATTCAAGAAATTAATTAATTCCCCATTTAAATATTTTTTAAATAAAATAAATAAATAATATATTTAAATTTGTTTAAATTGAATAAAATTTCTTTTTATTGCTAAAAATATTTAACCATCATGGTATTTCAGGGCACGTTGCTGCCTTCTTAAGAATGTCTTTATTATTAAAGCCTGCTGAATATTTTTTTCTGCCAATTTAATGCTTATTTCATAATGAAGAAATACCCAATTAAAAATGAAATAAAGCTATTTCCTAGCTCTAAATATTTCAATTGATTCCGTCCTTATCCGACATCACGTAAAAGTTAGTCATTTTAGCATATGGGCAAATGGGCTGGACTTATTTCCCCTGCCAGTCTAACTGTTGGCCATATAAATAAATGAATGAATAAAGAATAACAAAATACTAAATTGGTCAGATTACTACCACAAGTAGACGTTTGTAATATGTTAATACTAAAATTTTTTGAGGAAAATAATGTTATACTGTTTAAATAAATTTGTATACAATTTGTAACAGTTCATTTAAGGAAACATTTTTATAAGGAGCCTTCATATAATTATATTGCTACTCGTAACTCTATTTATATACTTAAGTGAACATATGTATGTCTTTTATTGAAGACCGAAATCAATATCTTGACCAAAACATGTCTGAATATACACACATACTAGTCGATTCTTAAGGGTCTGCGAACAAATAAAAATAATTTGCTCCACTTTCACACAAAATGTTTGTCAAATTTAACATATGTATATTGCTGTAAATTTCTAACAAAAGGAAAATAATATTTAATATACGAATGTATGTATGTATCTATGTATGTATATATGTATGCATTCATTTACGTATGGATGTATGTATATTATAAGGATTTAACTGGGCATCTTTAATTGATTTCATTGTTTATTCCGGGTATTAATAAACGTTTTTACGGTGTCTATATCTTTTTTAATTTAATTTAATCTATTATTTTTGTATTCAAATCTGCTGTAAAAAGCTTTATCATTCATTAGTTAAGTTACAGTTTCAGGCAATTGATAGTCGACGACATTAAGTATTTTCATGAAATTAAAAGAAAATAATGCTGTCTTTTTATATCTTGAACCAGCACTTAGGGGATGACCCCTTCATATGCGATGCATTGTGCTGGAACTAGAGAAAAGGAATAGTGACATAGATGACAGGTGTTGAAGCCTCACTCTCTTACAATTCCGCTCTGGAGTGTTTTTTTTTTGAGTGTTGCAGCGCCTCTGATGTGAAGGAGACGTATTCAGTTTTGAAGCTTTGTTTTAGTAGCCATTTTCAGTAATAATTTTACTTCGCTGGTGCTACATAATACCGACGGAGGTCTGATGTGTTTGTGGATTGCTATCAGCTGAAGCCGTTACTGTTCAGTGACCAGTGAATACGAGTTCGCCGCAGAAATCTTCCGACAACAACTAAAAAAAGACACACTGAAGCACATAAGAAAAAATGCGAAACATTTTTATGAATATTTTTTTAAACTGGTTTTCAATCCAGCACTTTTTGGGTTTCAGTAGTCAACGTGCAGACTATTTCAGCCGTCGCCACCATCGTGCTATAATGACGTTGATCAGATGTCTTAAGCCTTCTACATGACGGTTTACGCTCTTTTGGATTTAATAAATAAAGAAAATGACTGGTCCATCTTGAAACAATTAACGCTTGGCTCATGCTAAAAATAAAAAGAATAAGCGCGATATAAAAATTTTAACAATCTGGTTACTATCTTATGCACTCGATTAGCCGCTCTGAATACACTTCGCTTAATAAACCATATTATGATAATAATAAACAGAAAGAAATATCATTTTTCAAATTTGGTAATTATAAGAAAAAAAAAACCCTGGCTTCCGTTCTTCTACAGGGTGACGTATAATTTTGAATTTTTTATAACTTTTTTAATTATTATTTTTTCTTTGTTTCTTTTCAGCATTTTGTAAAGAAGACTTGGGGAATTAATTATGAATCATTACACGATCGAATAGAGCACATACTGCAGGTATCTGAATAGCTTTGTTAAGGGACATATTCGCCGAACGCCTTATTTCGCGCACAAGCGATTTTAACTGGCATCCACGTTTACCAGATGGAACACTCCTGATAGTTTTCTTTGGCGATATTTCAAAGAAAGAGTGTACGTTAACAAACCAACAACCATATTCCAACTAAAAAGCAACATTCGAAATGAAATCATGGCCATTACACCCGAAATTTTGAGAAAAGTTATGGAAAATATACTAAAAAGAGCACGTATGTGCGAAGCAGAAAATGGACATTACTTACAGGATACCATTGCGAAAAATTCCCCAATAATATACTGTATTTAAAAAAAAAAAATAATAATAATAGCATAAATAAAAAAGTTATAATCCTTTTGAACCATGTAGTTCATTCTGCGCCACCCTGTATGAAGTTTCAACAAAAGGAATGCAGTGATTATGCGATTATAACCAACTTATTTGCCGATTTTTTTCTGTAACTTAATTACCCATTTCGGATAACTGCCAAAAAAGCAACATCTATTTCATTTATAGGTATTTGAACAATTTCATTGGAATTAAAATGTTTTAATTTTTCATACAACTTTGTCCCTGATAAAATTCCCATTAATATTGTTTGATTAATTGTACTGAATGCATTGCTATCCCTTTAGGACTTTAACTTAATGCGTCAATCGAATATGGTTATTTTTTTAATGTATGGAAGGATAAATAGGGAAATTAATTTGATGTTGAAAATTATCGTGGTATTGCAAAAATGAGTATTACACCTCAACTATTTGAAAATTAACACCGGACACTTATGTTATCAGGTATCAAATTTGACATTCCCTTATCAGCAAGGGTGTCAAAAAATGTGCTCTACTACGAATAACCTTCTTCATTTTACAACCGTAATATACTCATGTCATCGATTTCTACAAAAACAACAAAGTGATGTGATATACACTGACTTTAACACGGTCTTTGATAAAGTCAACAATAAGCTTTTCAAAATTAAACTAAATTTACTCGGCTTCACAGATTTCAGTATAAAATGAATATATAATAATAATAGAAAACAAGCCGTTGTTTGCAAAACAGCTATATTACAATCGTGCTGAAATTTGGAAAATTAATGAAAAGCAATTATTAAGTCCAAATTAGGTTAAAGTTCGTAACGCTTTTAGTCCGAAAGAATTAGACACGATTGTCCCAAACAAAGGGAACAAAGGAAACGTTAATGCCAAACTTCCTTTATCAGAACTCTTGGTGTATATTGTATACGAGGTCTGTTCAGAAGAAAAGGTGAATGTTTAATTTTTTGGAAAAGTTTTTATTTATTTATCAATATCCATTTCGTCCCCCCTCAAAGTAATCCCCCTTAGATATAATGCACTTATGCCAGCGCTTCTTCCAATCCTCGAAGCACTTCTGAAATGCCCTTTTCGGTACGGCCATCAGCTCGTTCTTCGAATTTGACTTTATCTCATCAATTGTGGCAAAACGCTTTCTTTTCATTAGTCTGTTCAGTTTTGGGAATAGGAAAAAGTTGCAACAAGACAAATGTGGTGAATAAGGTGGTTGAGGCATGATTAAGGTGTTGCTTTTGCCCAAGCATTGTTATGTGCGCTGGTGCATTATCGTGATGCAGGATCCTTAATTTTTTCTCCCACAATTCCGATCGTTTGAGCCGTATTGCTTCGCACAAACGTTGCATAACTTCCTTGTAGTATTCCTTATTAACCGTACAACCTGTTGGCAAGCACTCATGATGCACCACGCCATTATAAGCGAAGAAAACAAAATTCACATTTCTTTGAACAAACATCGTATTTCACCATTTGTCGGGTGACTCTGGTTAGTTAAACATAATATTTTTTGCTTTTCTTCATTTTATTAAGAAAAACTTTGTTGATGTAGACTCTTTTCAAATCACAAGCTAAAACACCTTGGACAGAGTCACGTATCACTACAAAAAAATTACTAATTAAAGATGAAGAAATGAACTCATTAATTGAAGCCGGAAAACCTACTTAAGAGCAACGATACAACTACTCATCAATTACTTTAAGCAAATTTAAGTAAGTGATTATTTACAGCAATAACGTTATTTACTGAAATGTAGTATATTAATGATGCTCATGAAAATGCTTAAAAGTATCGCACACGGAGTATTTGTACACTCTCGCTGTATAGAGGAATGCAGTGCTAATCACCAACTTTTTAAAGACCGACATGTCTAAGGGATGAATAATACTACGTTAGTGTGTCTTCTAACGAAGACCTCCAGATATTGGGCGCCCTCTGGTTGTAATCAGCCTTTTTTATCTTAGACCAGCACTTAAGGGATGAACCCATGCGGTTTCATTGTGCTGGAATTGTACCTTACCGTTACACTGGCGCACTGTGGCTGTTCGACCAATCCTATTCCCTTAATTCACGTATGGAAAGGAAATCAAAATAAAAACAATAAAAGAGGCAGTAGTGCCATACGAAAAACAACATCAGAAAGCTGTTAAAATACTTCCTTGCTCAAGCTTACTCAACAACCAGCTGCTATGAAGCACCACAAATCCGAATTAAAAGTATTTACGATTAAGGTCTGCCGATTTTGTGAAAGTGACACATTGTCGTGCACTCGGCAGACGGAGGTTTCTCCACCTGGTTGGAACTGTGGTGCCTCCACACATCCTGTGGAACACTAGCTCCCAAATAGTGCTTGGATTCCTTAGAAGCCTTACGGTAGGGGGTTTAATATTAAGGTACTTCGGCCTGAAGCACCGAAACCGAAGCAAATGAATTGTCAAAAATTCTATTAAATTTCATTTACACAAACTTTGTAAACTTGCCCAAGAATTTTGACTCGTAAACTTGCGCTGTTCAATTGTGCATGTAGTAAAACCAAATGTTGCCACTTTTTTCCTAAAAAAATATTTTATTGTTAACTAATCACAAATAGCAACTTCTGCAAATAATCTTTGCAAAGACAAATTACAATTTTTAGATAAAAATTTAAATTTTTTGCATTTTATTTAAAAGTGATAATGCAAAACGACCCATTATCTGCAGTTGCCGAAAATCCAGTAATATACTGGATTTAAAGTTTAAAAGGCGGCTTCATGGTACAAGTCTTGCATATATATACAAAATTGCGCAATAGCGTTTTCACAACGACCCTTATTATTTAAACAGTCTGTAGGGGAAATTTTCAATAAATTCAAATTAAATTAAATTGCTACCACTTCTTGAAAAGTTGAGATTTTAAAATTATACCAATTCAGTCGCTGTAGTACCATGTTACCAACAATTTCGAAAATATAAAAAAAAAACTAAAATTGTACAATGATTTCTATCCGTGATCACAAAGTCATGTTTAATTTTGTCAATGAATATAAACATTTGTGTACAATGTATTATGCAGAAGAATCTCATTTAAACTCAGGTTGTAATAATATTGGACGGCAAAAACAATATCCACTATGTGAATATATAACCGCATGATTTCTCAAACAATTTCTCTTAAATCTGCTTGTTTTACTGTTAAGGATTTGTGTATCTCTCCTGCAGACGCAACACTTACAGTTTCCATTCAAACTACAAATACAGACAATTGTGTTGAGGAACCTGTTTGCTGTGCATTGACTTTTTACATTTTTCTCTCATTTACTGTGGCGTTTGGTTTGTGTTGGAACAGCTGTTTAACAATGGTCGTCTACATATGGGCATACATAAATAAAAAAAAACTGTAATATTATACAGCATCATACGCCAAACACTTTTAAATTATGAACAACACAAGGGAAATTATATTGCGAGCATTGACGCAGACAGACATTCAATCAGATGATGTTGAAAATGCTTTTTAGAAAATGTTAGTACTTAGCGGTAATTCAATGCGTAAACAACAATCGAAACGGAGTAACGGAACAGATTGCATATTTTTTAACTGTTAAATAAAATTTAATTATTTTTTGCTTACAAAATGTACAAGATGTAATTTAAAAGATAAAAGAAAATTAAATAAATAATGAAATCATTGAAAAGCATTGCAATAAATGTTATTTATTTTCTATAATAATAATAAATACATTCTATGAGTAGAAAAAACGGATGTGTTCGTGAAACTAATATGTGAATGTGTGTGAAGTGTTAAAAAGTCACTTGTTCTGCATTTCCAGTTTTATTGCAAGCGAGATTTGGTGAAAAATCATAATGCAAAGAATAAGCGCGAAGAACAAAATGACGAGAAAAAATTTTAAAGTTACAAAGTCATACTTTAGGAATACAAATCACAATTATTATAGCAAGTACTTCACATCGCATTAGAATCTAAAAAAAAAAATTCTTTCCTTCCTGGAAGGAAAACATAATTACAATTTTTGTACTTTAGTGAAACACATAACTTTATGTTAAAAATATCTTGAAGCGTGTTTAAAAACTCCATTAAGAATAATAATTTCGTTCTTTCGAAAAATATTGCAATTCTTTATGATGTGTCAAACTAATTAATAAGTCATAGACCAACCAAATATTTTCCCAACTGTGTGCATAATGCCTTTCGTACAAATTGGACAGCGTTACGAACAAACAAGGATATCAATAAATACAAGGTACACTTTGGAGAAAAGCACTACTCTTCCCTTAAGTGCAATTAATATATGTATAATGATCACTTTACAAACATGTTGCTATTATGAAGTGAATTTTGTTGACAGGCCAACAAAATACGTTTTATAATTAAAGAAAATTTTAATATTTTTTTAAATGTATGTACATATGTTTTCCTGTCATTTTGGGAATATCAGTCCCATGTTTGTCAGCAAAGTTTTAAAGGAATTTAAATGTGTAACTCGTCTTTCTATCATATCGTAGTATTTTATGCAGCACAAATAGTTTTCTTTCCTTCTTTTGGAGCAAATTAATTTATAAAATCTAAATCGACATATATTTTCTTACAGCATTATATATATTATTTCTTTCTTCTACCAGACTTGAAACCACCACACACACTTGAAACGATTATTTAATTAATCGGACCAAATGAAGAAATAGTGGAATTTACTTTTTAATTAATAACCGCAGGCGAGGAACTATATTGGTTCTAGAAACTGCATTGGTTGGAAGTCGAGAGCTACAAATCGACTGCCAGAAGTGAATAGTGTAGAGAAATCGCTCAGATTGGCGTGTATAGCAATGGTTGATGGGTGTGCCACTTGTTGGGTGAACCGGCAATTATTTGGATAAGACGCGTCAAAAATGGAACTGATTTGGTGGTGTCCTGCTTCGATGTTCCCCTACACTTGAAAGAATAAAAGAAATCGGCCTTATTTTGTTAACGACTGGAGGAACGACTCCAGAGCTCAGTGATCCTCTTCTAATATCAAAGTACTCACTTGTAAATGTGATAACATACTGATTATTTACGTTTTTTCCTAGTCTATTTGAATATATGAATATGAATATGGTACTCAAATTCAATGCCTATAAATTACTGTTTTTGGATTGACTCTGGTTCTCGAAATTTATCGTTATATAAAAAAAAAACCGCCAAATTTTTCTGTAAAATAGCTGCTACCAGTTAATTGTGAATAATATTAGAATTTATTAATTGATTTTAATGTAATATGGCTCATTTTATTTGTAACATATGTCAGTATCAAAATTAATAATAACATTACAACATTAAAGATTTTATCTATTTTACATTTTTAATAAACTTTTTAAAAAAAAATGTTTTTTTCAAATTTTCGAGAAACAAATGGTTTTTTTCTCAAAACATTTTGAATAAATCCTAAACTATAAGGACATGCAAAAAATGTATAATAACATAATTTAGGGGTTATTTCATTCTCGTTTCCGCATTTTTCTTAGTACGATCGAAGAACTAGTCCTCGAGTTATTGCAAATTACGTGGTGCAACATCCGATTTTTTCTACATAACGATAAATCTCGAGAACCAGAATCAATGCAAAAAAAGTAATTTATAGGCATTGAATCGGAGTACCATATGTATTCAAGTCGACTACAAAACCTTAGACCACACAAAAAAAAATTGGTTTTGTTGACCTGTGTTATTTTTTTTATTCCATTTGATCAATTGATTATAATAAGTGGAACATGCAGTTTTAAGTTCGTGTACTGTATTTAAATTTCAGCGTGAAAGCTAATGCATTATAGTCACTATAACAATTGGCTTTAACTCGCGTTAAACCAAAAACATTCCATATACATTGAGAAAGTTTAATATTTTTCAACTGCATGGAATTACATGAAGTCTTCTTGAAAGTCAGCCGTAATTAAAACGTTAGTGAAAATTTAAAATTTTAATACTTCCAAAAAGATATACATATATACGGGTTCGTACATACTTGAGACACATATATCGTCGTTCACGTATCTCCTAAAAAAAACGATTTTTTTGTGAAAAAGACTAGTAAAGTTTTTCTTGAGTCCAGCATAAAATATACAAGAACTTTCAAATCAATTAAGCAAATCATAGAAATTATATTAACTAGACAAATTTATTATGTTTTATGAAAAAGACAGGCACAATGTTCCACCAATAAAATTTTATGCTGTAAAAAAATGCGAACATCAAAAATAAATAGATAAAGACGAAACTAAATACGTTTTGATGTTTAAATACATATTTTTTAAACAGAGAACAATGTAGGTTTGGAAAATATAAATTTAATAAATATTTATCTGACAGACATAAGACTACATTTAATTGCTATTGTTTTTATTGTATCAAGCACGTTATACTAATTGAATTTTTTACGATGTATCACGGCTCGTAAATTTATTCTACACAAAATGAAGGAAGGCCTGAAGATACCAAATTATTCAGAGCAATAAGAATTTTCGTTTCAACATTTTTATTTACTCTTATGTGTAAACAACATTATTTGAAACGGAACAAAAGAAAAAGAAAATGAAAAGAAATCCACTATAAATAAACAATTTCATCATTTGTTGATTTAAAAGAAAATAGCAAAATAATATGATAGAAATGAGAAATAAGAAATAGCAACAAACTGTTGTTTAAACTAAGTTTTGTTTGGTTTTTTTTCTACCTGAATAATTTAAATTCATGTGAGGATGTGCATACATAAGTACATATTTACATAAGTGTCTGTGAGTAGTACAGTATAACCGCGATGATCTCTATAATGTCAATGTTAATATCTCAACGATTTTGCTATTTTTTTATTAGCCCCAATCGAACATAATTTTTACGCTATTCATGTATTGATCGCCTGCTTAATTTATTTTTATGTATTTACTAACAGACACAGCCACGCGTTGCTGTAGATGCTATAATAGTTTTATTTAAGAGAAAAAATATATGCTCCCTGTGTCTTTTATTGAAATCGCTTAGTTAGTTTCGGAGTTGCCCCCTACCACCCCTTGCTGTTCTAACTTTTGAAAATATATATAGTCTGTGTGTGTCCATCTAGACGCAGACTTTTCTATGTTTTATCTAATTTCAGCTCTCCGACTCTCTCTCTCGCTTTCTCTCTCGCACCGGTTCAACAAATAAAATGCCACAAGCTGGAAAGAATCAGTCAAGTTCCCCTCATAACAATAGCCAGTTTTCATATTTTTTCATACCTTTTTTTTCTACTATCCCGTATAACGAATTTCGACTTGTAGTTATAATGAAAGTGCCCAAAAAAAATGCACACCAAAATGAAAAACTTTAGCTTTAACCGTTCTTTTTTTTTTTTTTTAATCTTGGACAAGCACTCAGGAGATGACCCCTACACATGCGGTGCATTGTACTGGAACTATAGAAAATAGATAGTAGAAGAAATGATAGGAGGTTAAGCTTCAGTATCTTACAAGTCTGTTTTTTTTCACGTTATTTGTTTAACCGTTCTCAAGATATACAAAAAATAATATTTCCTTTGTAACGGAGGTAACATGGCCACTTGTCCAATTCCTCCCATTTTTCGATTGATGCTTTGTACTGGCCATTAAGTTACTCATACCAAATATAGGCACTTCATCTTTAAGCGTTCTCAAGGTATAATGAAATCAATATTTAGCCGTTTAGCTATCCATAAGGCTCAAAAACACATACATACATATAATAAAGGCATATAATTAATTTGAAAACTAACTTTGATACACAAATGAAAATTAATCATACGCTGCATAGATGTGAATTACAAGCCTAAAGATTCCAATAAACCCCGCCGTTCTTTAAACCGAGTCGATTTCAAAACGAGTGATTTCACAAAACCGAATAAATGCTAATTTGGTGTTCTAAAAATCACACGATTTACAGCATTCGAACTTGCTTTCGAATAAGATTTTTTAAACGTCAATAGAAAAAAGAAACAACCTTTTTTATATCGAGTGAGAAAAAATTAATTCAAAATAATGTTTATTCTTATGTAAAATTGTTTTTTTTTAATGATATATCTAACGAATTTAGTAAAAATGTGCTTTTATTCATCCATCTAATTTATCTGCATACTTTAACAAGAACATGGAGAAATATTGGAGTATTTTTAAACTGATTATTTTGTATTAAAATGTATTACAGAGTATATAATTTGACTTAATTTAATAAAATAAAAAGACTTCAAGTAAAAATTGATAATTGTTTTTTTATGTTTTATCAGATATTTATTAGGAAAATAGTACATTCGATTTAATTTCGACCTCACTTATCTACTCGATTGTAAACCGAGTAAAATTATGAGAATTTTTTTACAGAACACAAAAGTGTGTGTATTCGTTTTGAAAACGAAAACTTTTTGCGGATTCGGTTTACAGAACATACCCGAAAGTGCATAATATTCCACATTAGTACCCAGCAAAAAAAATTAACTCGTTCAACTTGGCTGAAGAATGCATGATTTTACGATGGGAGTGTTATTGGCGAGCACGTGTTCACAAATAAATGAGTGCTTAGAACCAACGAAAGCTCCATGACTTGGTTCCGTTTTAGCATGGAGTCGTGAGTTCCTGTAGGACATTTAAAAATTTATTTAAATTATAATTACAACTGTCCTTTGTTCATATGAATTCAACGAAGCTTTAAATATGTTTTCGATGAGTTTAAAAGTGACAATCTTGTTAAGTTTGAAGATAGTTGTTGAATTGAAACACGTAGTTTTCGTAGAAATTTAGCACTTTAAAATTCTATAAGTGAAATTTATTATTTTTTTAATTCAACAGTTTTTACTAAATAAATTAGCTTAGTATTTCTCTCTTGTTTCTACATTACAATTTAATCAAATAATATTAAAGGCGAACAATTCAAATCTCAATAGGTACAGGTTAAGAATATCAAGAAAAAATAAACATTTTATGGCTGATAAAAAGGGTCGATATACACGGCTGATGATTGATATTTAGTTGTCGGTAAGAATGCTATTAAAAATGAATTTAGATAAAGAAGTGCGAAAGAAGTCATGAAAACACCAGTAGTAAATACACTTGCGTTTTTTTTTCCTGGGTAGTAAAATACAATATTTTTATTAAATTTTAATTCTCTGAATTATTAACTTAGGAATCAACAATTATTGAAGTTTTCAACGATTTCTTAGTCCCAACTATTTTTTTATCAAATAAATATTTCTATATTCTCTTTCAAGCTTAAAGAATTGTTCAAATTTTTTATTTTTTCGATATTTCGTTAGCATCAGTTAGTATCTTCAGGAAGTTTTATTATTTTGGTATGTTGGTATAACTGAAATTAAAATAAATGAAATTATAATAAATATAAAAGACTAAAGAATACTTTTTTAAACATTAGCACTTCTTACAATGTCGGATAACTCGGCTAGAAGGTTATTTATAGTCTCTTAAGAAATCATATGATTTAGATGGTCTACATATACATTTCATTTGATGCAAATACAAAAATCGTTGGTAGACCTTTCGCCAATTTCTTGAAAAATAAAAAAAAAATTGTGGTAATTAATTTTGACTAGTGTTGAAAAAATAAAAAAAATAGTTACTTCTTAAGAAGTGTCTGTTTAATTTATATCTTTTTTTCAACTTATAGACGAACACTTTTAACAAACACTTTGAATTGTGTCAATTTTAATTAACCAATTGGTTAATTGAACTTATAAACTAGTTCACCGATTCAAGATTCAAGAATTGAAAGTTTGCGGTTTTCTTATTTTTATTTGATTAGATTTTTTGTATATGCTATTGTAGCATACCTCAGATGTGTGCTATGGACGAGTAGAATTGATAGCAAAACACACACATCACCCATCTGTAAGCTGAAACCCCTTCAGATGTTCAAAGTAAATAAACGGTGCTATAATTTGTAAAATTACTTTTTAAATGAAATTTTGTTATCGCTTGTTATTTCTAAATATATTTTAAGAAACTATTTTGATTATGTAACATTTACGATCCCTTTCTTTACAATTGTTGCAGTTATTTTTCTTTTGAAAGAAACCTGTTAACACCAATTTTCAAATATAAATTTCGCAATAAAAATTACATTGAAAATTTCCAATCTTGTAGAAAACTATTGTTAAAAGAACATGCTGAGTGTACTTATAAGAACCTTATCAAAAGAAATCGGTCAATTATTGTATTCTGCTTTATAGCGCAGTAAATAAAAGAAAATAACATAAACTGCGAAATGTTTTATCAAAGAAAAAGAAAAGGTGAATGGATTTCGTTGTAAATCTGTTTGCAAAACAGCATGCCAATTTTATCTATCACGATAACAACAACAACAACAACAACAATAACAACAGCAAATCTGAAAAATGCTACTTTACAAATGGGCTTCATAAATGAAAAGCAAATAAAGGAAAACCGATAAATGTGAATCTGAGAAAATAAAAAAGATTTTATAAAATTCTTGTTTAACCCTTAAAAGGCCGAAGTCACCGATTCCCAGCAAAAACAAACCTTATATTTACGTTAAAATGTGAATAAAAGATAACTGCGTTTTTATTTATTTCTTTTAGTTATTTTTATAAAAAAAAACTGCCCAGCAAAAAAAAGTGAATGCATACACTATGAATAGATATTTTCAAGACTTCTTACGCACTTCTTTAACTGAATTTTAAATGTTAACAAGATTATCACTTTTAAACTCAAGGTAAACAGATTCAAGTCTGCCAATTAATTCATATGCACACCTGCGCTGTTGTATTTATTATTTAAATAAATTTTGAAAAGTGTTACAGAAACCCATGAGAAATTGTTTTGTTAAATATGGACACATGCTCGACAATGACACCGTTGTGTGTTCTTCAGCCAAGTTTAACCAGTTAATTTGCAATAGAACCCATGCATTAACTATAGCTTTTGCATGTCTTTTTTTTGCTCTGCAGTAATAGAGAATATTATATTTGTATACATGTATTTTGACATGTAATACCCCTCTATGCAGCTTATGATTGATTTTAATTTGTACGTCAATATTAGACTAAAATTAATTAATAAAAAAATAATACGTCCTCATTGTATGTATGCATTTGTGTATGTGTATAATTTTTATTAAAATAATTTATATTAACAGTATTTAAAATACCATAAAAAGAATAATTAAAAACAATAATCACTGAAGAAAAAATTTTAAATGAATAAAAAAGAAATAGATACAGTAAAATATAAAAGAAAACGAACAAAATTGCAGTACAAATAGTATGGCATAACGAAAATAAAGAATATGCGTGGAGTGCACAATGATACAGCCAACAAAAGTCAACTTAGACTGCAAGTTTTGTTTTGTCACCAGAAAACAGAAAATCCCGATATCGCGAGATTTTTCGTGATTAACATATCCAGAGTACTTCATTTATGCATTAATGCATCAATGTCAAGAATGAAACAAAATGGCTCCGCCTTAGCTAAAAATTAGTTCCATACTCTATCATGGGACCACAAGACCTTTCGCCACAATTTCCTTTCGAAAAAAAGGTAGCAAATACTGATAGCCATCTTAATTGCCTCATGGCGCTTTTCCTTAAAAATTTAATTTAGTTATGTCGGTGGGTTAAAATAATTGAAATTAAAGTTCGGCTTTCGCACACTCTCTTTTCAAAACTAAAAATAAATATTTTTTTTGTGTCGCTTTTATCGAAAAGTAATTAAAATTTCTATCACATTACGAGGGCTGTGTGATAACTACGTGACAATTTGAATAAATAATTTTTTTTTAATAAATAAGCGTTTAATTTTTCATTACAATTTCTCTTTTTCAATTATCACCCAGCCATTTCTACAGATTTGGCAAAGGAAAGTAGTAGCAACGGGTTACATCTGCAGAATATGCTAGATGGGGTAGCCATTCGTAGGCCAATTTATTGATTTTTTAATACTCAGTGCACACGTGTGAACTGGTGCATTGTCTTGATGAAACAGCACTTTTTTACTCCAAATGTTGTAGTTTTTGCTTCAAATTAATATCGGATCTGTCGAAAAAGACGTGAACAATATTGATTGGTGACTGTATTACTCTTCTCGGTGAAAGACACCGAGTACATCCCAAAAAACTGTTCAGTTGATCTTGAAGGCTGATAGACCTACTTTGGCCTTCTTTGGTGTATGTTCACCCGTTGAAACCCACTGATTTGATTGTTCCCCGATCGCTGAGGTATTGTTATGGAACGGTTATATAATGGCGTAAAAACTCGCCCGGATAGCAGTTGATATCAAGCAGGAAATTCTTTTTTTTTCCATTTTCTTAAACTTCACGAGGTTATCTGCTTTTAGGGCTGTCAACCACAAACGCAGCTCGATCAAAAATTGGCAGTTGGAGGTTAATGGCAGCAGTGTTGCATTTACAGTTACTGCAAAGGAAATTCAAAAAGTTACGGAATTATCAAACAGCTCTGGTAAAAACTATACAAGCCTTGTATATAAAAAAAATTCGAACAGGCAAACAGGAATGCGAATATATTTCTGTCATGGGTTAATTTTCATTTTTCAATGGATACATTTTGATTTCTAACATTATCCTCGTGAATTATTAGCACCAGATGTTCTTTACTCATTTATTTTTATTCTGCCTTGTACAATGGTAAAATAAAAGAACAACACTTTAACACGTTTCCACATGGTGTCATGCACATGAAATTATGCTTTACGTGAGTTTGCTGTGAAATAAAGAACATCAATTGAAATATAATTTCAATTTGTAGCATCCCAATAAAATAATAAAAACAGTGATAAAAGTGGAAACAATTTGTGTTCATTTTTTGTTCTTATTATTTAATCAGCATTATTTACAAGAGAATTTAGGAATTTGCATGGACGATCGCAAATTATTACAGAAAGAGATTACAGTACAGTTTTAAAAGATATTTTTTATATACCTTTCTATGATACTTAACTTTGAAAATATTTAGAATTTATTATGGGGTATGTTCTGTAAACCGAATTCGCATAATTTTAGTCGGTTTAAAATCGAATAGATGTCCGGTCGAAATTAAATCGAATGTACTGTCTTCCTAATAAATAACTGATGAAACATAAAAAAACAATTACCAATTTTTAGTTGAAGTCTTTCTCTTATTAAATTAAGTCAAATTATATTTTTTTTTCTATCTTGGACCAGCACTCAGGGTTTGACCCCTACACGATGCATTGTGCTGGAACTAGGAAATTAAGTTATGGGAAGGAAGATCGATTGAGTAGTATTTATGGACATTTGATTTGAATTTTCCCACGTCAAAAGTGACTGGGAAGACCTCTGCAGGGAGTTTGTTCCACATACGAACGAAAAATGAGTTCTCTCTGTAATGCGCGGGGCGATTTGCCGCCAAATCGACAACAAATGGATGCGAGCTCAATGATGAACGCGTTGTACGCTGGCATGAACTGGTTTCGAGTAACTTCAAAATAGAGAATATGAGTGTTCTGCCTCACCGCCGCGATCATAGTCGATGTTCGCCTACGACTAAATGAATAAGAGTGACAAATGGTAGTGTCATCTGCGAAAGAGTGGAATATATTTTAATACAAAATAATCAATTTAAAAAAAAACTCCAATATTTCTCCATCTTCTTGATAAAGTAAAGCAGGTCCATTGCGAAGATTATATACAACATTTTCATATAAACATTTACTCTTTCAAAAGGGCATTTAAAATTCGTCCCGACGATACAATATATTTACCCCCTTATAATTGTAAATGCTCTTGCCGTTGCTTTATTCGCGATATTTTTCGCTCGGTAGAAGATTTTCTCGTACTTATGCAATTCATTATTTAAATACCAGCAAAATAAAATAAAAATTACAGCCAGTAACGTCAGCTGCGAATTCGGTTGCACTTAAACACATGCATAAGGAAAAGCCATATTTACGTTGCAAAAATAATGCAGACAAATTAAAACTTATATAAAAGCAACGTGCTTGTTGAAATCATAATTGGGCGTAATTAATGTTAAATTATTTTTTAAGTTGTTAATTTATTCCTTTTTATGTAACTCTCTTACATTAAAAGAATACAAGTGCAATTATTCACATTGCGCCATAGTGTTGCAGCGATATATTTTGGGACCCAGTTATAAATGTGTGTATATACTAAAAGGCCTTTTAATTTTAAATACGAATACAGAAGTCTATTTAAATGATTAAAAAGTGCAGGTCTTTCAGAATAACGAAACTCTTATGGAAGTACAAATTTTATTTTCAAAATAGCTGGTAGATGGTTTAAGGAAAGCAGTTTATGCAGGGTGTTTTTTTAAAGTTGCACAAGTTAAAATCTTAATATAATAAATATATGTGTGTTATGAATGAAACCTTCTTTATTGGCTAGAAAATTCTATAACATTAAGGTTTAAATGTGATTGCGGGCATGTGGCCGCCACGGCTGGCGCGTACACAGCTCAATCTGGAACACGAATTTTCACAAACCTCTCGCAGCATTAGCGTCTATAGTTGATCAATAGTTCATGGAATATTGATTTGCAAAAGTTGAATTGTGTCTGTTTCATCGACGTAGAAAAATGACTTTAAATCACCCGCAAGAAAATAATCCAAAGGGTTTAAATCACATGATCTTATTGCTCAATTGCAGCATTACTTAAAATTTATGAAAAGTTGTTTTGAGTAAAGCAATTGTTCAAGTTGACACAACATGTCAGCTAGATTAATTCCAGCTCATTGAAGTACGAAAAAATTTCTAATCATCTGAACGGTATAAAAGTTCACTATTCACAGTAACATTCTGACCATCATCGTCATATTGCCCAATGGCACCGCCAGGGCAAAAGGGCTCCAACCAGAATGTTTCTATTGATCCCCTTCTGGGGGCCGGTTTGCAATTTAAAATCTCGAGATAAAGATGAAACATATTCAATTAAGCGTATGATTCATAATTTTAAAGTCGATAATAAATATAACTCATACGCATGGGCAATTCCAGAAAAAGTTCAACCACAAGTGGAAAATGAGAAGTACTAAATTTTTTTTTGTTTTGAATAAAAATGCATAAATTTCTATACTTTATAAATGTAAAAGCATTTTTAATTTTTTCTATTTTTTTTTATAGTGCGATTTATATCAAATTATTATTTTAAGTGTTGTAAGAGTATTATTTTACTTGAAGTTTTTTTTTTCTTGGACCGGCACTCAGGGGATAACCCCTATATATGCGGTGCATCGTGCCGGAACTAGGAAATAAGATTTTGGGAGAAAGGATAGAGGGAATAATGTTTATTGAATCTTCCCACGTCAAAAGTGACAGGAAAGACTTTTGCGGGTTCAATTATTCTTATTAACAAAATTATTTTGTTTTATTGTTTTGGAAAAAATTGTCGCGTTCGATTTATTGCGTACGTATTCCTACTTTAATCAATGTAAAAAAATTAAACGAAAATTTGCATATTTCATAAATCTACACATAAAATAAGGTCTTTCAGCTTAATTTCCACATTCATTAAAAATAATTTTTTTCACAAACTACTCTGAATTAGGCATATTATTAACATTTATTTTTGTGGCATTAATTTATGTCTGATATTTATTTATATATCTTTGCTATATTATTGATTCTGCCCAACATTCTTTTTCTTAAATGCTGTACTCTTCCTTGTTTCAAACTTTATAACCTTCTGAACAGAGCATTTTTGTCTCAATATGAAAAGCAAGTGCACTTTACCGTTTTCGTTTGTCAGAACACCTATTTATTGTTTTGCAAATGAAAGCGCTAATTTTAAGCGATATGCGTTTTTCAGAACATGGGGGATAATCTCAAGTTACAATAGAAAGTTGTATCTCTCCACTTCTTGCCATTAAAAATTAAAAGTTTTTCAATGCCATCATGTAAATGTGAATTTTAGCGGTTTTTGCGTAGTAAGTTCACCTCGTACTTAAATACTTTCGTAAACTGATTGTAATTAAGTATCAAATTGATTTTACCCGCGGCTTCGCTCCCGTTATTATCTCCATCGGTTATACAGTTTCGGAAAGGCATATCTTACGCCTACGTCGTCCCCTGTTTTCATTTAAAAAATATATATGTAACATATGTGACCTTCTAGACGCAAAAACATAAATACATTTAAATTTTATTACAATCGGTTAGATGGTCTCGTTGGCGTGGAAATTGCCCCTACCTTCCCTCGTGGTCCCAGTTTTAAAGAAAGTAATACCTTATAACGTGCCCAGAGCTGCACAATTAACAATGTGGCTTTTAAACTCAAATACAATCAAATTTTAAAGTTCATCAAAATCGGCTATGTAGTTTTGGAGAGGTCGAAATTTTCGCCCTATCGCCCTCCTGGGCCTATTTTTGAAAATGTATATAGTCTATGAACATTTTTAGACGCAAATCCATCCATATTCTAAATTTCATTAAAATCGGTTTGAACGTTGCGGAGGGGCAAAGATTGCCCAGCAGCCGCTCTCGTGGTCGTTTTTGAAATGCTATACTGAGCAAAGACGAATCCAAAATGTCAAAAATCGTTCAAATCGGTTCAGCCGTTCTCGAGTTATAAATGATGTAACCAACATGTTTGTCTTTTATATATTTATACTATTATATTTTTAATTAAATTGTGCTCGAGTTTAAAGTAAATTTATGAAAACATTACAATCCATGATTTTAGTATTTGCATTCATTATTTTTGTTCGCTTGTGATGAAAGTAATTATTAATTTATTTTTATAGTCCTTTTTAAGCCGCCTGTCAATGATAAAATCAAAAATTATATTTCACATTTTATCACAAATAATAATATGCATATCGAATTACTTACTACCAGTACAAATTTGATTTGTTTTAGAAATTTGTAAATCAATCTGAAATAATATTAATGGATTTACATGCCAAAACGCCTAAATTACTGACGTCATGTTGTATTCATCTTAAATTTTCAAAGTAAGTAATATGGTCTTACAGGCACAAGTACGTACAGTATGCGTATAAATATATACGGGTCATTGGATTGTTATGTGTCTGTCAGAGTTGTTGTAGAAACAAATTAGAGTTTTTTTTTTTTTTTCATTTTCTTTAGATAAATTTAGGGTCGCCTTTCTTAAGGATTTTTTCCTTTCACAGAAAATATTTCACACTAAAACAAGTGTTCTTTTTTTTTGCTTATCACCATTTTCCTACACACTTTAAATATGAAATACCTTAAGGGAAACTTGTATTCATTTTCACATAAAAAGAACAATTTTTTGCTCTTGTTCTATATGAAATAATTTAGAAATATGATTATGTTTATGATTACGATTATTGTTATCATATCACTATTTTATGGATATTATACCCATGGTTATTGAACATGTCACTGATACATGCATACATATGCATAAATAAAAATATATAATTGTAATCTACAAACACATAAACAAACAAGAAATTTTGCATTTATGTTTAGAGCGTGTAATAATTTTTTGGCTTTTGTGGTAGAAATTATTCATGATTATGATTAAAAATCATATTTTAGACGAGGGAAAACAAATTCGATTTCATTTTATTAAGCCACATATTACATGCGTATCTAAATATTTGCTGTCATAAGGAAATTGTTCTGTAATAAAAAAATGTATTCAGTGATTGCTACAATCAATGCAATAAGTTTTCATCAATTATAAGCAACCACAGACAAAATTAAACAGACTTTGTTTCTGTACGAAAAAAAATATTACTTTACGATTAGTAGAAACTTTTATGAAGGTAATCAATGTCAGTATTGTATTTCTTTACTATCTGGTTGTCAGTTGGGGGATGTTATATGTATATCAAAAATTCCATTTCCTTAAACTGGGTTATAAGCTTTTATTACGTATGACCAATAATTCCAAAGCATTATCTTCATATCGATCACACTATGACTAATGCTATAAACACAACTGGGACGAACGACGAATTTTTCGTAACGAATATTCGTCGTTGTAAATAAAACACATTTGTGTAAATGAAAATACACACAATATGTACGTTGGACGAAATACGTCGTGCACAACGAACTTTGCGATAGGTTTATTTCTATTTCTTACGCCGAAGAATGACGAATAAATTGGTGCAGAGTGGCCGTATTCCTTTTACATTTTTTAGTGTATAGTAAATAAATTAACTTTTTGCTTTAAGAATTGTTTTCTTTTTTATTTACAGGACATAAATTCAATAATCACTTTTTTAATTATATACAGTATTGTTTTAATTCGTTTTTGTCATTATTTTATCTTCTCATATCAATGTTTTTTTTTTTTTGTTGAAATATGGTCACACTGTCACCTGCTAAATGTAAACAACAATGTATTAGAAAATTCATTAATTAATGAAAATTGGTGGAATTTGATTGAAATAAAAGTTTCTACCATCATGAACATGATGTATATAATTTTAATAAGGCGCTCAAAACGTAAAATGTTTTTGTTCATGTTTTAACAATTTTTATTTATTTATGTATCTAAATAACATATAATTTTAAATGACATTAACAGCTGTTATTTTCGCTCTAATTGTGTCTTATTCGACGAATTTCCGCAACGAATTCTTGATGATAAGTTCGTCGTGCTGTGCGAAGTTCGTCATTCGTCACAATTGTGTTTATACCATAAAGCAATTACAGTTTGCTATATTTCAATTCTAATTTTATCCTGACTTTTCGTGTGAATAGAAAATTTGTTTCTGAATTCTCTATTGAGCTTGAGAATAAAAATAATATTTTTAACGATTGTTATATTCTATAGTAGTAAAGTAAATATAGTGTCGGTATTGATGTAGAAAAGGAAAATAATTCGAAAAATCTCTAGCGATAAAGGACTCATTCACCACGTGAATTTCTTGTTATCAAAGATTTTGTGTTATAAAATCGAAAATCTTAGGCGAAGTAATACAGAGTGGTGCCAAAGTCAGCTTGTGGTTTAAAAATTTAATAACTTTTTCGTTTCTAAATTTTTATTTTTTTTCGGATTATAAAATATATAGAATGGATATTTTTTTAAACTATGTAGATATGGAAAATAATTTTATAAAAGACACCCATTTTCAGATTCGTAATTGAAAATTTGATTATGAGTGGTTAGGCTCTTTTGCATTTGAATGCCTTTGTTAACTGTATGTTCTGGAGTTCTGAAAATCCAAGTGGCTTTCTTCAACGTCAATTGAACCCCATTATATATACAGTATGGTGTGGCATTACATCTAAAAATATCATTAGGTTTTCCTTCTTGGAACGCTCTAAAACTCTGCCATAATTGGGAAGCAGAAAAAAGATAATAAATAAATATATGAACGATAAAGTTATTAAACTTTTAAACAACATGGTGACTTTTGGAATACCCTGTACAAATTCAGGTGTTCGGCACACGAATAGCATATATTTAAAATTTACTGCCTTTTTTAAAGTAATGAATTTAAATTTACTTTAATAAATTATTTCCTCGTAATCATAAGTTTTAAAGATCAAGCACTTCCAAGCTTAACCCGAATTGTACCATAACTTTTTTTGTTAGAAATTCAAAACATTTTAACATAATTGAAATCAGTACATTCTACAGTATATGTTGTATAAAGAAAAAAAGTAATTTTGAATAATCTAATGTGTATTTTGGACAAAAAAGTGATGTGTCTATATGGTAACACGGGTACAAACACTACGACTCTAAATTAAATTTCTTTTCTGTTTTTAATCAAAATTTTTATTACATTTTGATACTATATAAGGTACAATGTAATGTGAGATCAAATTACATATAAGTATATGATATTGGTTTTTTATTTTATTTATTTATTGGGTTCGCTGTGGTACGATATGAAACATCTATAAGCCACGTAAAAATTTATTGCCACCATTTTTTCCCCTTGTACGCAATTCTATATAAAGACACGTTTTGATCCATTCGATCTACACCACACATTAATTTCTTGTAATATGTTATAGAAGAAGGTCGTGGATCGCTGACTTTAGTTCGTTTTTCTCGGCAATATCGGGAAGTGTAAGACATAGGTAGCATGCCAAATATAGTAGAAGCAACGCTTACTACGTTGTTGTCGACCCACTTTACGACATGTATGCCATTTTTGGTTTCAGTAGCACCAACACAAAACCCACGTTTTTCCTTTTTGAGTTAATTTTTCTTCGCCCACGACAGTCTTTATAATTTGATTCAGGGAACACTGGGATCATACCCTCTCTGCCATCGCAAACATCCCATTTAAATTCACAAGCACGACTTTTATTGGGCACTACTTTCCTTTGTTTGGCAATTGGTTTACCAATTTGTTCTGCAAAATCTGAGGACGATAAATCCAGTAAATTGACTGATATGCTTGAAGTAGAATTATCAAGCACATTTTGTTGTATCTGATCCACCTCTACATTTGTTTGGGAAGATCTTCATCTGTAGATAACCTACGGCCGTTTTTAAACACGATTTCACAACCGGCTTTAAGTTGGTTAGGACACAAATCTTCCGTTGCACTTTCAGCGTCATCTTCGCTGCTAAAATATCTTTAATTTTCTTGGCGTTGTTATATAACATAACTTAGTTTATTATTAATAACGTAAGCGAAAATATTTAGCAATACTTACTTCTTCATCTGAAAATTTCTTGTTTCATTAATTTTTTTATTTTTTACATTTTTATTGACACGCTGCTGTCCACAAACATTTATCAACTGAAGTGATGCTTAGTGACAATAAGCTTAGATACTTTAAAACTTGAAAAAAAAAGTGTTGTACCGTTATTCTTGAGAAGTTTATTTACATTTGATAGGTCTTATAGCAACAAGCTATCAATGTGTTCATATGGTCACACGGGTACAATTTGGGTTAAATGGCGGCAGCAGTCTAAAAACATATGTTCTAATTTTCAAGGCATCATGAAAGCCATAAAATTGCTCACATTTATTTAATTCAATACTTCCATTTTAAAGGCCTCCGTCTAAACAATAACAAAGTTGAGCTAGATTCTATTCTGCGGGGGTCTGTCTTTCGTTTACGACTACATAATATTGCGTGGTAAAGTTTAAACGATGCCGCACGTGCTGCCAACACAAAAACCGTAGTGATCGACCAATTGTGGTGTCTATGTCATAATAGGTGACAGCTGAAGCCATTACTGTTCAGTGACCAGTGCCTATGCCTTCGCCATTGAAACCTTTCTACAACAATTGACAGAAAGGCGCATCAGAAAAATGCGAAAATGTTTTTATGACTGTCTGATACTGGGCTCGAACCCAGTAACTTTTATAGCCAACGTGCTAACTATCTAATCAATTGTCAGTGTTGTTATTTTTCAAAAATTAAAAAAAAACTTCGCAAATAAAAGAATTAAATAATAAACAAGGTGCTACCCTTCAGTTTGAAAATTATGGTTCGGATATAAGTTCTAGTTTATTTCCTTTGTAACTGTACCTTATCTATATGGGCGCTTTCCAAAGACACAATAAGCCCATTGCTGGTGGACATCTTTTATACAAAATAAGTTAATAAGACTTGTAATCATCGTTTAATGAAATTAAATTAAATTTTATTTTTCTTTAAATTTTTAATCCGATGTACTATGTGAAAAACTATTGAAAACTCTTTAAGTTTAATTACAAGCTAAATTTTAAATTGTTAAAAACATAAACTGGTGTTCGCTAAATATAAACAAGAAAATTTTAAAACAAAAAACTTTATCGTGTTGAAACTGAACAGCATTTAATGTCTGCTTTGCGAAGACATGAGTTGGAAAGCAACAATAAAGTATTTTAATTTTATATACATTTTTCATAGCCAAATAAATATTTGTGGTTTTTTGACAAAAACACTTAAAACGACTTAAGAACATTTTCAAGATTTTCATCACAAAGATGAATTAGCAAAATGTGTATGTTTGGTCGAATTGCTACGTTTTTACGACATATATATAGTTCCAGTAATACTATTTAGGAAAAACCGACTTATATCGACTTTTATATGATTTGCGTTTGGCAAAACAATTTATATTCCATACTTTTGACTTTTATTTAAATATTGTACCCAAAAAAGTTTTGGCGAGCATTTTACAACTAATTTTGCTCTCCTAAAAAACATGAAAATTAGACAGATATTTTGTTGTGTTTCGTTAGTAACATCATCTGTTGCCGTTGTACCCTTTCACCATTCTGAAACTGTTATATTATTTAACAGAATATTATTTTTTTTTTATTTCAAATATTTCATTTATTGTCCCTATTGTCATATTTTCCCTTGGAATAATATTCATGCTGAATATTTTATGTTAAACTTTTGTAACCATAAATTCGTTACTTTGTGTGGTTTTATGCAAATTGAAAAGCAAACAATTTTAAAGCTTATAAACGTTAAACTTTTGTGCAAACTGTATATTTTCAAATAATGAAATTTAAAAAAACACAAACAAGAATATATGAAATTAAGTGATGAGACAGCAGTATTAGTTTCCATAGATTTTTTTTAAAACAAATTAAAATATTTACAAAATATCATTTAGTTGGTTAATTTTTGTTCCATGTATCATATCCTTTTTGTAATTAAATAAAAGAACTTTCAAACTGCTTATTTAAAATGAAAATTATTCTATGATTTTTTGTTCTTTCTTTTTTTAACTCAACGTTAAAAGCATCACTTATGAGATGACCCCTACACATGCGATGCTTTATGCTGGAAGTAGAGGATTGGAGCAACTCTGCTTTTCCACGTTCTTTTTTTTATAGGAATACTAGCATTTATTTGTGGCTTCGCTCACGCCCAACTTTTCTTTCCCATTCTCAAAAAAATGCAAACAATATCTAGAAAAAATTACGGAAATGATGCGCTTAGCAACGAACATTATTTAAGTTTTAATTATATAGATAGTTGTATAGTTTCAGTGAGTAATATATTTCCCCTTACGTCTTCTTCTGGTCCTATATTTTATGTATATCCTATGAGTTATTTCCGAATCAGATATGTCCATGTTTTGAATTTTATATAAATCGTTGGGATAGCTTGGGAGAGGTTAATATAACCCGTACGTCCACTCATGGTACTATTTTTTTAAAAATGTATTACCTATGTATTGTTTTAGACTCTGATCTAAATTTTATGCAAATCCGTTTGATATTTAAAGCAATTAAAAAAAAAATTTCCCGCACCTGGCAATACTGTTGTGCACTTACTGAAAAAATTTTTGTATATCTAGATACGGGATCCAATTTGTAGGCAAAATTTCAAAACAATTCGTTAAAAATAACAAATTTCTTTCCACATATGGCAACCTTGCTGACCACTTCCCGAGTGCTCAAAACTTAATGGGGATTGACTCTAACATGTGCTGAAAATTTCAGCTCGATAACTCTTACAGCTCGGGAGATCATGCTTTACTAACAAACACAAAATGCAGGTGTATAACAATTGAAAATTCGATTTGTCAGCGCATAAAATGACGATCGAAACAACGGCTGAAAATATTCAACCCAACATTCCACTTAGAAAGACCGAATGGCATTGTACACATAAGACATTACGATACATGGTTTTTTAGCTTTTCAAGTGGCAGTAAAAAAATTATAATATGGAAAGTGGAGGGCATTTTGTTGATATTTGTATGGAAATATATGGGAAAATCTAAATGCCGTTTTCGCGGTTATTCGCGACACCAATGTGTACACTTCTTTATATATATAAATACATAGATTGAATCGCCTCTGATGTCAAGGAGACCTATTCATTTTGGAACTTTTATTTGAGCAGTCATTTTTAGTAATTATTTTACTTCGCTGGTGCTAAACAATACCCCGACGAAGGCGGGCTGTCTGATGTGCCTGTGGATTGCTGATCAGCTGAAGACGTTACTGTTCAGTGACCAGTGACCAGAAAAAATTAAAATTGTTTTTTTTATGATTTACGTTTTACATGAAAAAGAAGAAAATTTATAAAATTCATTCATTCCAAATATGCAAACACTCGATTTGCAGAAAAGTATCACTTAGGATCATAAAGATAAAGATATATGTATACATATGCATGTAGTTTTAAATGTAATTGAAGTTTTATGAATTGACAGAAGAAAAATACGGCTAAAATAAATCTGTAAAATTATTCATCACTTGCGAATGAAAATATTGTAATGGAAAATATGTTGAAAATGGATATAGTAACGAACTCCGTGGGACTGCGCATTTTTGTGCGTTATAGTTAAAATAAATTATAAATATTAAATTATTATTATTAAATTATAATTTAATTATTAAATTTAATTATAAATAATAAAAAATAAAAAATTATAGTTAAAATAAAAATAATATAAGTTTACTATAACCGTAGTAAATCATTGGGTGGTCTTCACAATACTTTTTTCATTTATTTCCTTAATATTTTCTTTATTTTTTAAAATTGTTGACAATATACGAGTAGACTTAGGAATTTCTTATATTTCACTGCTTTTCTTGTGTTTTATTTTCAAAGCCATATTTAGGGAATTTTTTTTATATTTTTGTGTCTTAACACTTTTAGTTGCTGTGAGTTTAAATGTATTATATATTGTTTAACTAAGAGGACAACTTGTGATAAATAATTTAATATTTCAAAATACACCAAACCAAAATTTTTGATTGTTATAACCGTACAAATTTCCATGCATATTTATTTATGTGACTTCAGAAACAAATAGTTATAAACGAATATTCGCTATACCCAGAGTTCATTATAATCGAATTCCACTGTAGCAGTATTACCAAATTATTAATTATTGTAAATTGTAAACAAAACGTCTAGTATGAAGAACTTTTTAAACAAACTAAAAATTAAAATTTCTAAATCTATGTAAAAAAAACCATGTTGATTTGTGTAAAATTATTTCTGGTTTCCTGAAATGTGTTATTTTCCTTATGCTGTGCTGCCTTTTAATAAATGATTTATTAGATTTTAATACCTTATTCTCATTAATATAACTTAAGTGCTTAAATAATGCTTATAGCACTTTATTATTGAACGTCTGACAATTCATTCATTTTTCTTGTTTAATTTTACAACAAATTCTTTACATTAAGCCATGTAAAAGGGTAATTTTAGTTTTATTTTTCTATAAATGTATACATGTTAAATAATTTAAGAAAAACATTCCATTAAATATTATTTTTCGTTTTCTCTTTACAGATTCACTACGTCACGATACTTAAAATTTAATAGCAAAAATATAATAAAAAATTAATAAAGAAAATAAGTAAAACTAATATCACAATATGATAATCACTACGTACATGTTACTGAGAAAATGTCACAGGAAATACCAATAAAAGACTAATTACAAGAATCAACAGACTTGAATTTAAAATAAAAATAATTTGTCAAAAATATCAGCTGCCCACGTAATGTGTAAAAATTGCATACAAGTAATTTTTAATGCTATAAAAAACGTTAGATAAAAGAACATGGTGTACATAATTGGCATTCGATTACGTGCCGAGTAAAATGGTGATCCAATTCAACCAAATTACGTGCCACCATATAACAAATTTGTAATGCAAAATTGTTGATATAAAAATAAGTGAAATAAATTTTATATCAAGATTAACCACTTCAACCGCCAACCAACCAGTATCTCTTTCCAACATACATGCATATATGTGTGTGTATTTAATGTAAGGGGAATAGAAACGTACTCAAAGTTGACACCAACACAAGTTTGTAAGAATTTTGTATTCATCTGCCCAAAGTTCTGCCAAAAATTAAATTTGTCTACCAAACAACCAGGAAAAAAGCATTGTAATTTTCTCTTAAAAACAAAACAAAACAAATGAAAAACTTACACAGAAATGCCATGACATTAGAGTGAAATTTTTGTCAATTTGTATATCGTTCACACGCACATACATCAATCAGTAAAAAAAAACACAACAAAAAAGTTAAAAGCCTCTTGCTGTAACTCAAAAAGAGGTCGAAAGTTAGAATTTTTTTTTTGTCATACATTTCCAATTTGTTTTGAGCATTTTTGGGCATCTAACGCAAGCTTCACCGAGTTCTTCACATCCCAATGTACCATAAAAGTGCGAGTATTTTACCCAAAACGTGACACATGGCTATGTACTATTATGCCAGTAAAATATCAGCCATTGCTTGTGGTACACGTTGTCGACAAACAGTTTTGCAAAAATCTCGTGGTCAACGTGATCGCGATAAAAATCAGCAAAAGCAACACCACCACCATCATCATTCTTCACACCCACACAATCATAACAGTTCATATGCTACCGATTGTACAACAGATACCGAAGATGAATTGGACACCAATGGTCCTTGTATTCGCATGCAAACGCGCAATGAGAACAATGAATTCAACGGTAGTGATATGGCTCCGGATGGTCACATTTATGTTACTAATACAAATGATAATGGCACGACGGAAACATCGGTGTCCACACTGTTGGGCGCTAAAAATGCCGATTGTAGCAACAGTAGCACGAACATTAATACGGATGGCATCCGCTTTAGAAGGCGCCACAGCGAACAATTGGATGCTTACGATATTGAGCTTGGGTTTCACAAATATAAGGTAAATCGAATACATATTTCATAATTATTTTCAAGGGTAAATATCTGTGCATAAGATCAAGCAGGCCTTTAATTTTTCATAACATAACAAGGAACTGGGTTTTTGTGCTTCGCGTTATATTTCATATGCAACAATCACCTTTTTTTCGTTATTTATTTGTCTGTGTATTTACTGCATGTCACGAGTACGTAATACAATTACAACTTATATTGAACATTAATTAATATATTGAACGTAAAAAGGTGGCAAATACAAGCACTTAATTACGTACGAGTACATACGTTTGTATGCCATGAGATATAAATTGACTTGTAAACATGAACACTATCGAATGTGCAATTATGAACAGGTGATAATAATAGGGGACTACAATGAGCTAATATGTACATTACACCGTACCTAATATAACGTACTTTTTAACAGTAATTAAAAAAAATTGTTTTTTTTTGACGAAGGTATGGGTTGCGCTTTTAAACTTTTCTTTATATCTTTGGCATTTGCAGTCGGATCTTAAAGAATGATATATCCATATTTTTCTCTCGAGAAGCCCAATATTTTGTATAATTGGACATTGACTTCCAGTATCCTGTTCTAGTATTTATCCACCAGATCTCTGTTTCTACCACCCTAATGTAACCCCTAATGACAGAAAATTAAAGTTTGCGAAAAAACAATAGATATTTGCTAAGCAGGTAATTTGATAATTCTTGCAGAACAGTCGATATTTGTAGTCCGATCTACAACTAATTATGATGTAACGAAATCGTGTCTATTTGTATAAGCGTCTTACTTCTCTATCCCTTTCGCTTCCAAAAAATACATATGCTATTTACAATCACAGCAAACATTCATCTGAATGGCTTGATACTAAAGTGATCTCTAATGATCAGTCTAAAATCAATTGCCAAACACTGGCAATTAAATGAAGTCACCATATTTTTCAATACATATCATGGTTTCGTCTATTGCCGGGAGACGCTCAACAGCCCCTATTTGAAGATCTGTTGCTTCTACCTGTTTTTCTATCATTCTCCAGCTTGAATCCATTATTATCTCTTGCTCACGTTTGCTCGTAGACGCATTGCCCATACTGCAACCATGTCCTAGTCACAAGCTGTGGAATAGTAATAAATATTAATCGATCACTAATCAGCTTTGGCGCTGTCTTTCCCTCTCGCTCACTCTCAGTCATAAACAGAGACATTAAATGCAGCAGTGACAAATGACCACAATGGTCGGTCGTAATCAGCGATTACATTCGCATGTACTGCATCTACTACTTCGCCGCCATATTCACACAAATAATTACGTATTATAAAAATAGAGTTTGCAATTCTCTTTTAACTGTATTTAAGCATTAATTAGGCGCATCAAGAAAATCACACAATTAGTCGCATGGGGTCTCACGTGACCCCAAAGTTTATTGCAAGTGTTGGATTACAAAAAAAAAAAAAAATTGGTAAGTTTTTTTTAAATTTTCAGCACTGGTTTCTTGCAACTATTTGAACAGTTATTAAAATGTGCCGCCCAAAAATATATTATAAAATATTTTTGCCATTTGTGCACCAATTTTCCAAATTCAAAAAGGGGCTAAGTGCGCGCCAATCAATAGTGGATATTAAACAAACTCAGTTGTTTGCTGACCAATTTCCAAAATTATTTTTTCATGTAGAAAAGCTCCACTAACATTTTTTTTTAATTAGAGGAAAGGCAAAGTTCCCGCCAAAATATGGGCAATAAGTTCATAAATACAAATTATAAAAATACTATAAAAAAAAACTTCAATTAAGAAAGCCAGGTAACAAAAGAAACGGCTGTGTTATCTCTCTTATTACAAAACCCACCGTCAATACGATATTATTTAATATTTAAAATACCGCCAAATTAAGTTATCTACCTGGATTATTTTAACTTTTTGTGTAACAAAAGAAAATTACGATTCATTTTATGAATTAAATATGCCAAATCAAAGTAAAGTTTATAATTAAATTTGTAACTAATTATTATGGATATTGACATAGTTATGCAACCATTCATAAGCACATTCGAGGGCTGTTAGATAATTCCGTGACTATTGGATAATAAACGTTTTATTTTTCCATATAATCTTCATTCAGATCAATACATTTAGTCCAGCGTTTTTCCAATTTTTTTATGCCCTCCAAATAATAGGTGTTTTCAAGCCTCCCAAAATAGGCGATTATGATCACTTCATTCGACCCTAATCTCTTTCCAGCCAGCCATTTCTTCAGGTTGGGAATATGCTGGACAGCAGTTCGTAGTCCAATTTATGAATTTGTGCCATACTGACTACACACGAGTGCACTCGTATATTGTCTTGATGGAACAGCACTTGTTTCTGCCAAATGTGATGGTTTTTGTTTTAAATCAATCTCGAATCTATCTAAAATATCTGAATGTCTTCTTTAGGTAATTTATGTTAATGACATAGCGTGCATCTCAAAAAACCGTTGCCATGACCTTGTTTGATGACAGACACACTTTGGCCTTTTTTGGTGCACGTGAAACCCACTGTTTTGATTGTTTCTTGGCCTCTGGGGTATTATGAAAGATCAGTGATATATTAATGGATTGTGGTTGGCGGCGGTAATATTATATTTAAAGTTAATACGAGGAAAACTCAAAAAGTCACGAAGTTATCAAACAGCCCTCGTAGTTATTTCAATCGTATTAATATTTTACAAAGTTTTGTTGTGTTTACTATTTGAATAAATAAATTAAGGGTGTCCCAAAAAGAACGCAAGATTTAAATTTGGCGCCATTTGAAGTGGGATTGTTTGACATGTGAACAATTGTTATTGTTTGCTAGTAGAAGGTACGAGGTTAGTAAAAATGGAGCGCTACACGAATGAACAACGCATTCTCATTGTGAAATTGTTTTACCAAAATGGTGAAAGTTTTGCGGCTTCAGTTCGCAAATTGCGATCAATTTGGGGTCACACTGTAAAGAGATTAATGGATAAATTTGCCGAAACTGGGTCTGTTAGTGATGTAAAGACAACAACACGCCTTCGACCAGGTCGATCGACCGAAAATGTCGCAGCTGTACGTGATGATGTCGCTCAAACTCCATCCAACTCAATTCGACACCGAGCTCAGGAAATTGGTGTCTCCAAATCCACTATGCAGCGAATTTTGACGAAAGATTTGCATCTTCATGCATACAAAGTTCAAATGACTCAGGAACTGAAGCCAGCTGACCATGGACAGCGAAGGGAGTTCGGTAATTGGGTATTGGAGAGACAACATGAAAATGCTGATTTTGCCCATTTCCATCTTGATGGATTCATCAATAGGCAGATTTGTCGCATTTGGGGTGAGGAAAATCCTTGAGTGATTCACGAGAAGCAAATGCATCCGTTAATGTTAAATATTATCTAAGCCAATTGAGCTATAGCCTTCCAGCTTTCATCCAATAATACCTCATCAATACTCTATAAAATAAAACAAGAATGACTGCTGCAATGCTCACGGTAATAGTTTAATATATTTTTTAAACAAAACGAACAAAAATTACGAATTTGGATGCAATAAGAATTGAGAAAAATACAAAGACAAATTTGCGAAGGGCGGTGGGGGCGCTAACCTGATGACGTGCAGTGTATGTATGTATAAATAAACATATCCAAAATTGCTACGATGGTCAAGAAAGTCATTAGAGTATCTCCAATGAGTTCCTTTGCCATCTTCTGTACACGAATGTAAGTCGTATAAATAGCAAGAAGATCAGATGGAATGAAGTATGTCTTACAATGGTCTTAGATTACCGAGCCACTTTAGTGCTTCTTTTGAGACTTTGAACATCATACTGAATTTTTACTGCAAGGGTTCGTATTCCTCAATAGTTAGATCTCACTTGATTACAAATGAATCGGTTTGTAATTTTCCGTATTCAGTTAGTAAAGATACAACTCCAGTACTAAAGTATGTTGACACACTTTAAGTAATAAATTTAAGTAATTTCCTTAAGTAGCAAATGCAAAAATGAACATATTCATTACAATGGTTTTAGTATCCAAAGAATCTGATTGCAACTGCTACTACTCGTATTATGTTATAAACACACTGCCATATGCAATATTTGAAGAGGCTGTTGCGTATGTATGAGTGTTATCATCTTTTTTTAACCAGTTATACAAATCTTCTAACATTATAGAATAGAAATTCTTTAGAGATAAAATTGAAAACTTTTTTCCCAACCTCACAAGTGCGCACACACTTACATGCATGTATGCACTCTGCAAATGAATGTTTTTAAGATAAGAAGACAGGCCAATTTCTAAGAATATTTCATTGGCAACAAAACCACATGTTCTATTGTATGGAATTCGTTTAGCCACCCAAGTACTTTTGCATTTCAATGGCTATCTTGATAGTTTTAGTATTAGTTTTATGAATGATAATCCAATTTTGCGAACAAATATCTGTTCTTTTGCTTTACAAATACACGAAAATAAATAAGAACGTTTCTTTCTTAATCTGCTGAATATATTAACAATGTCTTTTAATGCACAGAATCTGATTTAAGTTTAATTTTATTTGAAATTTATTTCTTGTAGGTTTCGTCAGCAAATACAGTTAAAAATTCTCTTAATGATAACAGTGTGGGTTACACAAACTTGGCCAGAAGTGATTTAGTACAGTATGATGTACCCAAGAATGCCCACAAGCGTAGTCAATGTGATGTTAATTTTGAGGTACGTATGTATGTATTTCATATTTGTGTATACTTATAATTACAAAGCCAATACAGTCGAACTTCTCTATAGCATAGTAGTTGAGGCCCGACGAACTTCTACGTTATATAGCGAAAGATTTTTGTAGAGAAGCTGTCATATTTAAATATGTACTATGTATGGCACGTAAAGATTTTCTTTTTATTTTAATTAACAGTTGCTTACATCCAAACAAATTTATATGAATACAAGAAATTATGCATTTAAGACACATTAAACAAGAGAACATCGCTACTTTTGTTAGTTTTAGACTTTTAAATTTATCTACATCGACAAAGTCTTCACTGCTATTAAGGTATTCGTTATAGGGTAATTAACCCTAATCCAGTCAACATGTGCCTCTCAGACACATATTTCACTTTGAAATGTTATAACTACTGTCAATTTAAATCATGGTTATTGGTGTTTCTTGAATTCGTACGTACATTTATTTTATTTCCTTTAACAAATTTTTATTATATTTTAATTTCTATTTATTTAAAAAAAACCACAAATGTCTTTAATCCTGGCATAATGTGGCCACCAGTCACATATGACAACATTATGAAATAACAAATTAACTTTCGGGAATTCCCCTTAAATTGTTATCATTCCATATAAGCTTGCACGGTTTATTCAAATGTTGTCTGACTTTCAATGAGAAAGTCGTTAAGAAGGAACTCTTTTCCACAATGCCTACAAATTATAAATAGTTACAGTAGAAAGAATCGAGTGAATTATTGAAGATATTGATTTCCAAGCAACTATAAACAAAGCGTGGCTTCTTCCACAATACGAAACGAAGCTTTGCTTTCAAATAAAAAATATCATGTATTTCCTTTGTATGTGTCTCTGGGGCACAGTTTGGTTGGATTTGTTACAAAATTTGCCTGACTTGATTAGGGTTAATTAGCATATCAAGAAATTGTATCTCAAGAAAATGTTTCTCACAGGAAAAGGTTTACTATAGAGAAATTGGTCAGGGGAAGATGAAAATGTGAGGATAATCCCGACAAAATACAGTATTATGAAATTGTTATGGAGAAAATTTTCCTCATAGGGAAGTTTGACTATACAACTCAGCAAAAAAAACTGGAAGCATTCACTATGAATTGGTATTTTCGTGACTTCTTCAGCACTTCTTAATCGGAATTAATTTTTAACGCCTTCTTAAATCTTAGCAAGATCATCAATTTTTAACTCTTAGAGAACATATATAACTCTGGCGATTAATTCATATGAAAAATTGCGCATTTACAATTTTATTTGTGGACTTTGCGTTGTATTCATGACGAGCTGATTTATTAAATGTGGGCACATGCAAGCCAATGACACCCCATAGTTAAATCATGCGTTCTTCAGCTAAATTGAACCACTTCATTTGGAATTAAAGCCATGCAGTAGCTACTTATTTTGTCTTTGTCTTTTTTTTTGCTGGGAAGCAAAGCAAAAAAAATGTCCTGGCAATTTTATGCAAGAATAACATTCAAAAGACAGCCAGAAACCAAAAAGCCTTGATTTTTATTTGTTTCAACATTGTGATATTTAGAAAAAATATCACATTGTAATGGAAGCTCAAATTAATTTCGCTCAGTGTTAATGAAAGTTTCACAGTGGTATGTGCTTGTGTTAACATCGCTGCAAATGTACAGTTGAAACTGCCTTGAGTTTTCTATAAAAAAAAAAATAAATATTTTGTATAACATAATTGATATACAATATAAAATTGTTATAAATATGAAACATGTTATGTTAAAAAATTTATATATTAATTTCAAAGAGAAAAAATTTTATAAATAATAAAAATTACCTGAAGATTTTCACCGATGGTTAACGAAATATATAAAAAATAAACATAAAGATGAACCTTTGAGCTTGAAATATAATATATAGATTGTTCTTAAAATGAAAAAGGTTAAAAAATAAATATTAAAAAAATAATTGTTTTTATAATATTATAGATTTTACTTTGTCATTGGTAAACTTCTACTTCGATAGGTTTTACGTTTCTATTTTCATCTAAAGAATAAGTGTATAGAAGTGCCGGTTTTAATATTGTTATGAACAATACTTAACAATTTTGTAAATGCAAAAACAGGTGTACAATTTCAGATGCGGATTATCTCAAAAGATGTTTCCACAATTAGGAATTCCCAAGGGGAAACAACACGATTTGAGTAATCGGTTATAGATACTGCACTTATTCTTAACACAACTTTGGTTATATTTGTAATAGTTAATTAAATTTAATTTGAAAAAGAAAAAATTTTATATAAAATATTAAAATTTCCTGAAGAAGTTAACCGATAGTCAAGGAAATATCGAAAAAAAAATGGAAAACATAAACAAACGTTTAAACTTTAAAGAGAATAAATAAGAGAAATATTTTTTAACAATTACTGATATTTAAGGTCTAGTTAGTAAAAACGTATCGTCCAACATTAGACTTGTAAGTATCGTTCAACTTTAGTTGTCGGTTATTAAAAACGTAAAACTTGAAGCAATTCAGTCAGCTGTTGCGGCTTTTGTTTTATATGTAAGCAATGCCAAGTTGACGTTTGCAACGTAAAAATCCATTTTCTGTAGATTTTCTAAGTGACAATTTCAACGAGACGATTTTAGTAAACAGCAACGAGCATTATTAATGTTACATCTTTTGCCAGCTAAACACCGCGAACGTTTTAACTAACTGAGGCTTTACTCTGCGTAGATAATTTTTATATAGACGGAATGCAGGCGTCGAAGTTTTAATATTGAAATTCTTTTCTTTTTACAGAGCTCCGTATTAGGATCCGGTGGTATTATGTATATAAATGGTAAAATAGTTTCTGGTCCATTGGAATCTCTGGTTGATGTTATACTGCCAAAAAATATTATTGATTTGGATAAGGTAACTAAAATAATTACCTGATTTATTTATAGCTAAACCATTTCCTTAAGTTATATTATTTTTACGTTTTTCCACTACTATACAAATGTTATTTAATTTTATTGTTCTCTCTATAATGTACATTGCTCTTTTATACTGAGTTTGTTTCGGAGCAATTTGTATACCCAATACTATCTCTTCTATTGAAATTTCAGTATTGTGGTATTCATTTTAAACAAAAAAAATTTATGTTCTCGTCGAACGAATGTGAATAGTATTTATTTTAGTATTGAAAAAAAATACTAAATCTTTAAATAAGTACCATGTATTTAAAAAAATTAGTAATATTCTAGTTCACAAGTTTTCGGGTCGTTTTAACGCAGACGCTCATTTTCTATTGAAGGAGTATCAATACATTCTTCAGAATCATAGATGACAGAATTGAATAACCACTTGGAGGAAGGGAATAAACGCTACTCTTTTTTTCCAAAATCCACTTTCATATATTTGAATTTGTTTGAAACAGCAGAGTTCTACACGATGAGTTAAAAAACAGGAATACAGGGTACTGTTGTCTAAGTGGTTATCTCTTTTTGGTTATATAGTCATAAGCTTCTGTATTCAAGTTCTTCCTCAGCATTAGCGCCTACGATAACAGTATCAACATGGCATTTACACATGAAAATACTTTCTTGAAATTCGCAAAACACTTCTTCACAAACACAGTCATCTATCTTCAACTTCTCACATGTTATCACGTGTTATCCCCTTTCTTATTATTCACAATGCGAATATAGAAATTTTAAGAAAGTACTTTCAAATTTAAATGCTATGTCAGCAAAAAAAAAACAACAGCTATGTAAAATAATTAATAAAATGGCTCCTGCTTAGCTTGAAAATTAGTACATTAACAGAACAACACCGACTTAACTCTTCTATACAAATTAACAAAACGAATAAATGCAGATTTGTGTGTTATTTCTATCACTTCACATCTGTAAATACTATTCTTTTTGAACTAGTTCTCGTGCAATGCACTGCGTACTTATGGGACATCCCATAATTGGTTGAAGAAAAACACTTTGCACTGGAAAGCATGACTTCAACTTTCATTTCATATAGTTTCATGTCTACCAAAATAAATTAATGGAAATATGTTGATCTTATTGGGCGTAAATGCAACTGCTAAATACTTTATATTATATATTATGGTAGTCCCGAGGTAATTGACCGATCGATAGCAGTTTCATGACATTTGACTAAATTTTTAAAATAAAAAGTAAACGATAATCAAAACATTGCTTCCTGATGAAAGCACGATTCTAAAAAATCAATGTTAAATAAATAATTGACTATTGAGAAATTAAAAAAACTATTCGTTTAGCATAATAAATAATATTCGACATTTTTACCTGTACGGTCTTCTCTTACAAAAGTTATATTATATAATTTTTTTATCATACAGGGAATACTCTTTAAAAAAGTTGTTAAAAAGAATTTTCAAAATGTTGACTTTAACAGTTATGTCTCTGGGAAAACGCTTTAAATATTTGAAAAAAAAAAAAAAAAAAATTCACAGTCGAACCATCACGCTATTTCGAATATTTGCACATACATTTTATTATCACAAATACATGTAAAGCAAACAGAACTTATTTGAATACACAAATTCATTTAACATTTAGATACGTGTTCAGCTTTAATAATATAATTAATTAATGTGTACAAATTTTTGGTTTATTCGCTTAAAATAATGAACTCGTTCATATCAAATTCTCTACGTAGAAGTAATTTTCAATTAATTTTTAAATAAAAGCTACAATTAAAAATTATTCATACGTACTCGACCAAACCATTAATAAAGAGGGATAGTAATAAATATTACATAAATTAATAAATGTTTGTTTGACATACGATTTTCACAATTATTTTTGTAAATTCGTCGGAATTTTAATTTATAATAAACAAAATGTTTCAATATGGGCGTGCTGATGGCTGAGTAGTGAAAAAGTGTGGGCTCTGCAACCAGATCGAACCGAGTTCGATTCCGCGCGCAGTCCAGTCAAACAAAAGTTGAGTTTTCTTTGCTACAGCATCATCCTTTGTCGGTATTTGAGCAATAAAACGTCGCTGAAATTTAATAATAAATAAATTAGAACCTCTTGGTTTATAAATAAAGCGTTAAAATTGACATAAGATTCGATTCGCAACTTTGCTTTATAATTAAGACGCAAATGCAGAGTTGTCCAAGAATTAAGATCTGTCTTCCTGCCACTTCCACCACCTGTCTATTATCTGCACTCTACCTCTCTCTATCTTGTTCCAGAGCAATGCATTGTATATGTAGAGGGTTTCCCCTGAGCACTAGTGCAAGATAAAAAAGAGGCGCTGAAACACTCCTATAAAAAGAAAAAAAAAACCTGCTAAAGCAGAGTTGTACGACAGTGAAGCTTTTCCCTCAGGGTCATCCCCTGAGTGCTGGTCCCAGATAAAAACTATTGTAGATAGAAATTGGTCGCTTCAGTTAAGAGCCAGGATCTATAGCCAGCAGTTTTATAACTTTTGAATATATTTCAACATCTTTACCACAATTTTCTCATAATTGCTAAGAATCTATCAACATTTTTTAGCGAGTTTTTCAACCTTTTGAATTTTTTATCAATTAAGAAATACACATAAATTCGTTTACTTAATAGGCCAAAATTTTCGAAGCACTCATTTGAAATAAATCACACATTTACTACTAGTATTCAAAATTAAATTTTTAACCAACATCTACTTACGGCAAAACAACAAAACTTAGTGACCATAAAATATGTAAGAAACGAAACCAAGGAGAGAGAAAAAAATGTTGCTTTTTTTTAAGGGTAATTGCCTTTATATGGAGATAAATTTTAAAACATTTGCCACAAGAACCCCAAAAAATATAACAAAATCTATACCAAACAAAAGACAAAAAATTCTATATGGAAATTTTAACATGGCACAAGCACTAAAGATGTAATTTATAACATGAACTTGTGCCACAAAAAACAAAAAACAAGAAAAGAAGCGATGAAAATCAAAACACAGTCACAACTAGTGCCTTTTTATATACAACAAAATTCCTGTTTCACACATTAACAAACAGAAAGGAAAATGCTGTAAAACCACACTCACAACCAAATACGTAAACTGACTTCCGGCAAATGAAACAAAAGCGACTAAGAGCAAAGGACCAAAGGAAAATTAAAATGAAAACAAGTGCTAATAACTGCTAATAACTATATTCAACAAACTCTACTTATATTACCCCGAAAATTTATAACCATAATCATATGCACAGTATCTAAATTTGTATAACCTCACTTCCATTTTAATAAATCATCACATTGAAGGTAATTACAGCTATTTTAGTCCAATGACCTTCAATTATGGCATAAAGCTTATTTAAAAAAAGTGTTAAAGTGTTCATAACACTGTACAACACGAAAAAAATAACAAGGTTCTGCCAACTGATTCGAGTAGAGGGGCCTAAAGAAGATACACGTGTACCGGCTTTTAATAGTTTACGCCTGTAGCTCGTTTTACGGCCGTTTTAAATGTTTATCTTTGTATAGTAAAACTAGAAAGAAAATCGTGTGATACTTACGTTTTCGTTATACGATGTGATCTCAATATTTATTTGGAATATTACAAGGAACATTTTATTCGTATATATCAAACCTCTTCAGAGAATGCGTCTCCTTTGTCCCTTCTTGGTCATTTTTTTGAAAAATGTCAAAAATCACCTTTAACTCAGGCTAATAATTAGTTTGAATATTCTACGAAAATGTTTTCCATAAAATTTTACTTTAAGTGACCCAACATACTTAAGACTTATTCAAGTTTAAGACCTAAAATAAGTAAAAACTTATTTGGCGGTCTATGGTTAATTTTATTAAAGCGTTTTATTTCTAATGACGAAAGTTCACAACCAAAAATTCGTCTTTCATTCGAATTATGGGAAAGCAGATGTTTTGTAGGCAGCGGTAAAATCAAAAGCTAAAGCGTGATCTAACCCAAACGCACCATGTTAATTGTAAATAAAACAAAAGATTTTCAGAGAATTATCTTAATATTTTTCATTATTATAGCAGGACAATTATGACAATTATGTGTGATACAAAATATCGCTCAAACTCTCGCCTCGGCTTCGGTGGCACACCTCTATCCCATGGTCGAGATTTTTAAAGACTCTGAAACATAATTGAGGGTGCTGATGGCGAGTAGTCAGCGTGTTGGCTCTGCAACCAGAAAGACCCAGGTTCGATTCCCAGCCGGGTCAAATCAGAAGAAAAATTTTCTGAGTTTTCTGTACTACAGCACCCTCCTTCGTCGGTATTTGAGCAATAAAACGTCGGCGAAGTAAAATAATAAATAAAATGGCTCCATTAGCTTAAAAATAATGCGTCAAAAAACATCAGAGACGTCGCAACTTTGCTTTATAATTTACACGAAACTGCAGAGTTGTGCAAGAATTAAGCTCTATCTTCCTACCACTTTCACCACCTGTCTATTTCTTCCCTATCCTTCTCTCTAGTTCCAGTGCAATGCATTGCATATGTAGGGGATAGCCCCTGAGCACTGGTCCAAGATAAAAAAAAAAAAAAAAAAAAAAAAAATGTCGTTAATGTGCCGAATTATCTCACCATTTAGCTATTGAATTAGTCTTAGCTTAATTACTTCAAGTACACTTTTTCTTTTAAATATCCGCAAAGGGAGAAGTCCAACGGTGTAAATTTACATGATATTGGCGGACAATTAACATCGCCACGACGTGAAATAACACGCCCATTGAATTTCTCGCCTAAAAGAACCATTGTTTCGTTTGATGTGTGGCAAATGGTATCACCCTGTCTGAACCACATATCGTCCAGGTACATATCCTCAATTTTTGACCACAAGAATTCACAATTAACATCGTGCAATGTGGTTGGACCACATTTACTTCGTAAACGAGACTACTATATTTTTACAAGTGATTTCTTTTCTGAACAAAAATTTTTCTTTTTCATTTTCTGCAGTTTGCCAATAGCTTCAAAAAGTGATACATTTTTTATTAACACAATGTACGAAATATTTGACACTTAACTTATCGTTTCACTGTTGGTACGGTTTTAACATAATTTTATCAATAGCAATAAATTTCTTTATAAATCTGCCGCTTTAGCAAAAAAAAAACCACGAGAATAAAAGGTCTTATTTGTAAGAAAATGTTTTTATGAAAGATTTAAACCAGTTCAGGATCTCACCCCTACTTAAGAGTAGAGGTTCAAATATTTTGCATATTTTGCCAGTTATTGGGGCAACATATTTAGAAAGGAACGTGACCGCTTTTTAGAATGTTACATACTTTTTATACTGAAGAACAATAGTAACGAAATTTAGTTACACTTTTGTCCATAATAATGTTTCGTGCATTTGTGCATATAGTTGTACATTTCATATGTTAGTGGTGTAACTCTTTTTAATTATTTGCCAACATGTAAGTAAGTAATTATATAGGAAACAGATACTGTTTCAAATTTGTAAATATATTAGAGAAGCTCACCATTCACGTGATTAGCGTGAAAACGCCTGAATTTTTTGTGAATTTCTAAATATTCTACATACATATACATACATTCGTGTAGCACCACACCATTCTAATGCTGTCACTTTTTTTGGAAATATGGTGTTAAGTATAAAGTATATAGTTCCTTAGATACATATATTACGAGATGTACCTTCTTGATAAGGATCTATGTATGTTCAAAGTTTCGTTAAAATCGGTTCTGTCGTTTAGCAGTGATTGACACACAACGGAATTTAAAAAAATTTTTAATGTATGTCCATGTGTACGTACATGGATGTGTGAATGTACATATATGGATTACTTCGAAGTTGAAACTCTATTTCTACCTTTTTATACTTGTTCCCTTAAAACAAATTATATTTTTTGGTAAGCTTGAATAAGCTAGACCCGATTATTTACTGTTTGTATCGATTACCAAATACTACCTAGTTGAATTTTACACGTCACAAGAATGAAAATGTAAAACGTCAAATTGGATTTTTTTGCTGTTTTGTGTTCTAGGAGCATCTATTTTAATTAAAGTGCCGTCAATACATCCACAAACCATAGGCATTCCTTTTATATCATAAAATTTTGCTATCTTGTTCTGCATATTTTGTGGGAATTTAACGTAAAGGGAAAGCACTTTACTGTTAATAGCACAAATAACATTGCGAATGGATCTGCAAACACTTGCCTTCGAAATCCCATGCATATCAGCAATAGCGTGATATTGCGACCCTGTTCTCATCCAGTGTAAAGCAACTTGAAGTTGTAATTTCTCCGTCAATGGTTTATTTCTGTTTGTTGGTCTCTGTAGGTGCTCGCTGATCAGTTTTAATATACATACTTTCCATTTTATGCGCCGTGAGCCGGAATCTTTCATTAAATTTATAAGTGAAGGCAAGCTCGTCATAACTAATTCTTTGGCGAAATACTTTAACTCTTCTTATAACGACTGCCTCTTCATCATTACTGGAGTCACTGGACCACATATTAATGAATAGTTTTAAAAGTACCTAAATTAAGAAATTTATATATTTAAAATTGAAATATTTGTTAAATTTTACTTACTTGTATATTTTTTACGGTTCGCAATAAACTCTCAAGAATTTTGACAGATACTACAAATTACAATTGATACTTCTTACTTTCAAGAAACAAAATTATATGTAATCCCCTTGTAAAATGTTAAATATACTTGTAAAAAAAATTAACAGACTTGTGACTTGTATTTTACAAGTGTAGTTTAGAGAAACACAAATTTATAAAATAGTTGATTTTTACAAGTATTTTAGTTGTAATACAACACTTGTAAGTTTTGAGAAATAGGCCCCTGCAATAATTTAGTTGTAAGTGAGTCAGGCTTCTATTAAAAGTTCAAAATTTTTAATTATGCTATATTTTTCTTTTTCAATTTTAAATTCATCTTTATTAATATCTCGTACTTAGCATATAAATTTACAGTTTCCAGATTTTATCTATAGATTTTACAGCGAATAATTTTGATAATAAAAAACTTGATCATAATTTTGAAGTTATAACATTATCCAAAGGAAAAAAGATGAAACCTTTATATGAAAAGATATATAATTTAAATATAGTTAGAAAGTATCATTTATACTATGAAATTATCCGAGGCTAATACATGCATACATGTCACTTTCAATTTAATGAAATCTGTTTTAAGTTGGAATTAAGCCAATTCTATGCAATCTCTTAACATTTGAGCATAAGCATTTTTAATAGATTCGTGGTATTTATGGTTAAGTTTTTTATGAAGTCGATAATTAGTTCATATCCAGTATGATAGTGGAGAAGTAAAGTTGAATATCTCCAATGTTTGTTGTTTATTATTTTAAGACATTTATTTTGAATAATTTGTAATTTTTTAAAATGTGTTTTTGCTGCATTATACCAAATAGGACTTGCGTAAGTCAATATTACAGGGTTTTAAAAGGTTTTCGAATATTAGGTTTTTGTTCTTAAGGTTAAGTGTTGAACGTTTACTAAGAAGTGGCCACAAAGTCCTGATAGTTTTCATAGATTTTTTACAGATATCACCGATGTGTTTCCCGAAATTAAGTTTCTTATCGAGGCAAACGCCAAGATATTTGACATCGTTTTTAATTGTCCGATTCTCATTTTGAAAATTTAACTGACGACTTGGTAAACGTTTATTTTACATGCGGAGAATCCTTTTTCCATTTTATTTAACAGTGCTTTAGTTAGTTTACTAAATGTTTAGGGAGCAGTGTCACCAGCGTAATAAGCGACTTTCTTGTATGATGGTGAACAGAAATCCGATGTATAGATTAAATACAATAATGGAGATAATATTGAACCTTGTGGTAGACCACCAGTGATTTCTTTCTGAGAGGATAAACTTTCGTTAATAGCTACTACAAATGTTAATTAAGTTATATATTGTTATAATACACAGCAAAAAATTTTGAAAAAGGTAATCGAGTTTGGAAATAAGGATTTTTGGTGGGATCACTTTCCAAATGCATCACCATCTTAATGGTTCTAACAAGTCGCGAGACTAAAAAATAATCGATTCTTGAGAATTTATTACTTTTCTATTATCTTTTTTAAAAAATTTTGTTAATACAAATTATTATTTCCTGACGATGTTACCTATTTGATAAAGAAATTTCGAAAATAAATAATTTAAAAACTGTTTTATAAAAAAGACCATCTGCTTATAAAGATAGATAATTAAACAAATTAATAAAGGTCAAACAAAAATAGACATGAAACTAATATATAAATATTTATATTGAAAAGTATTAACTTTAGATTTTTATTATTTTGTATAGTCTATTCGAGTAGTTAATTTTGGCAATCACAAAAGTATGTCATTAAGTGGCAAGTACTTTTTACGGTAAAGTCGAATTTTTTGCTGGGTAGGTTCTAAAAGATATTATTTTATATATTAAATTTTAGTCATCAAAACAGAATCCTTGTGATTGGAGAAAATCGTTTGGCAACAAGTTCGGTTGCCTCAACGAATCTGTTTACTCTGTTTATGTTTAAGGAAGAAATATTATCATATTTGGGCCACTTGAAGTAATTTAATTATTCTACATAACAAAGCACCAGAGACGCAGCAACACACATTTTCAAAAAACCGCACAACTGCAGAGTTCTACAAGAGTTAAGCTCCCAATTCCTTTATAATTTCGCCACCTATCTCTGCTCTACACAAGCCCTTTCCAAATATTTTCGGTGGAACGCATTGCATAGGTAGAGGACATCCTTTCAGCATTTTTTCTAATTTATTATAAATGTAACCAAATTCATAATTAAAGTCTTAATTCTCATACCTGCTTTCAAGTGATTCCTTATGATGTAGTTTAGCAATAGTGCAACATAATGTTTTTTTATCTGGGACCAGCAGTGATGGGATGACCCTTGCACATGCGATGCAATGTGCTGGAACTAAAGGGAAGAAGAACTGAGATAGATGGCAGGTGGTGAAGCTTCACTATCTTACAACTCTGCTTTTGCACTTTTTTTCATAGCAGTTTTGCCACCGCCTCTGATGTCAAGGAAACGTATTCAATTCAATTTTTAAGCTTTGTTTTAGTAGCCATTTTTTCAATAATTATTTTACTTCGCTGGTGCTACACAATACCAACGAAGTAAGGCGTTCTGATTGCCTATATATTGCTATTAGCTGAAACCGGTGGCAAAGCCTTCGCCACTGTAACCTTCCGCCAACAACTGACACAATGTCACACTAATGCACATGAGAAAGAAACTCAGCTCGAACCCAGAACTTTTTTAGTTTGCAGTCAACGTACAGACTACTTCAGTTATCGCCATCCTAACTATTACATTTTAAAGGAAAAATTTTTCTTTTCCATTACTGTTTTACATAAACATTATTCTGTTCTTAACCACATGTATATAATTGGACGATTAAGAGAAACCCACACACACACACATTATTACACTAATGAACTAATGCGGCTTTTTTATTTTAGGAATTTGTTTTTTCATTTCTACTATCATCACGTTTATATTTACGACCCCATGAGTTGGTGGGCAAACTATTATCCTCAGTACCTGATAGTGAATCATTAGAATCATTGGTAGCATTATTAGCTGAATGGACCAATAAGTTTCCGTATGATTATCGTGACGAACGTATGATGAGCCATGTGAAACATATCGTTGCCAGGTGAGCTGAATAAAAAGGGAAATTAAATAAATTGTAACAAACACATGTGTGTTTATTGTTAAATGTCGAATTTTTAATGTTGCTATTGTGCATTGAGTAAAAGCAGAAAGCCTTGCCATGTCTATACATATGCAAGTGTAAATGTATTAAGTTAATGTCACAAGCATTTCCAAGATTAGCTTGATGCTCTCTTATGCACATTTATAAATATATATGGATATACAAACAAAGGGTGGTCCAACCATAATGCACGTTCTTAATTGTGTTGGAAATCTTCATTTATATGTTTTTTAAAATATTTAATATACCTGTTTTATGGTCAACAAAAACTATCTAGTTACCATTGCTTTATAAATTTTCACTCTGAAAAATATAAAAATTATTTTTTGTAGATTATCAAATAAATGGATTGATAAAGATACTTTTGAACATTGAAGAACGACTTTTATTTTTATTAAGAAAGTAAATAAAGTTTTTGGCCTTTTAATTGTGAGTTGCACCTTAACGTCAAGTTTTTTGCCCAACTTAATTTGGCAATTCTTTGTACACAATTGAGCAAGACTGTTGAAGCCTTTTACGAAAATTTACGTTCAAATCAAAATGCATTTCGTGCACTTCGTAATTTTTTTTTTGTAAGCATAATCAGCCAAATGTGCCCACAATCGGGAGAATTGTTCGAAGACTTTAGCAAACCGTAAGTAGGAAATGTGAAAACACCTGTGCATGCTCGCTCTGTGGTTTATAGGCTGACGACGTCATCGAGCCGTACTTCTTCGAAAATGAGGTCGGCCAAGCAGTTACTGTGAATGGTGTTCGTTCTCGCGAGATGATAACGGACTTCTTGTGGTCAGAAATTGAGAATATCGACATGGACGATATGTGATTCCAACAGAATGGTGACTCTTGCGAGACAGCCAACGAAATAATGGCTCTTTTGCGTGAGAAATTCAATGGCCGTGTTATATCTCACCGTGGCGATGTCAATTGACCGTCACGATCATGTGATTTGACACCGTTGAACTTCTTTTTTTTTTGGGGATATTTAAAAGAAAAATTGTGCGGCAATAAACCAAGAACAATGCAATGATATAATTCGGCACATTAACTACATTGAACCTCAATTATGTCTCAGAGTCATAGAAATATCGGCCATAGAGGATAGAGGCATGCCACCGAAGCCGAGCATTTGGCCGATATTTTGTTTCACACTTAATTATCATAGATCCTTCTAGATCATAATAAAAAATATTTTTGTTTTATTTACAATTAACTTCGTGCGTTCTGGTTGGATCACCCTTTACTTATATTGAGATGGTAATTCTCACTCCATTATTTAAAAAAAAAAATCACACATAGATACGAGTATAATTTGATTTTAATTTAACTGTCTCACACAGATGTTCGAATACAAATTTAGAATCAATTGTTTCGGAAATATTGAGTGCCTTGTTAAAACGTTTGACCGATTTGGAAAAACATGAAGAAGAGTTACGCTCTTGTCAAGCTACAAATAGTTTAATGTCCTTAACGGCAACAATAACAGAAACATCATCATCGTCAGCAACTACATTTGTGAAAAAGGTAAATAGGAATACACATTCTAAATTACTTTTGATTGTTTCATTCGAAAGTTAATTAAATTACATTTTGCATTTTGTTACATCAACAATGAAATGCATAAATAATGACCATTGTTTACTTTTCTAGACGGATGAGAAACTATTTGAATATCCAACATCAACTCAGTATGCACAAGTTCTATGTCGCATAGAAAAGAAGTTGGCCAAACATATTGGACCAGAAGAATTTGTACAGTGCAGCAGTAATGTTTTATTAGATAAACAAGTAAGTATTTTAAATAATTAAATATCACAGAGATTGGAAGCATATTTTTTTTTTTTGTCTATTTGGGGGATATATTGAAAGGTCATATAGCAAATCAATTTTAACAAAAGTTAGAAATATTGATTCGCTAATCAGTGTTTGTTAATGGATCTAATTTTACTGCCAAAGCTCATGAGGATATGGTAGGCAATAAAAATTAAATGTATAAAATAGCGACATTAATCATCAAATATCAATCAATATACCAAAAAATATTTCTAAGGTTTTCTCGTCTTCTCAATTTGCATCGGTTTTTAATTTTGATTGATGTGATTTATGTGTTTACGAACATATTGGGTTTTTTTTTAGCTGCATGAGAACTCCAAACGATATTGCGAGACAGAAATATTATTGGAATGTTATTTTTTGTATTATAATCTGCTAGATAATGCATATATGTTTTTTTAAAAAAGTGTCTTCTAAGAAGGACTTCCGAACTTTTACGGGCATCTTGTTAAATTTACATCTGTCAAATTAGATGTCATTTATTCATTTTGTTTTGCCAAATAACCCTGGGCAAACCTAGCATTCAACAATACGTGCGCTTCGCCCATTTTGCGGTCGGCATTATCTTCCCACCGAGGGGACTATTTGGAATGTGGTGGATAAATTTGAGTACACTGGTTCATTAAATGATAGACCAGCACCCGCACGTAGACAAAATGCAAGATATGCCGAAAACATTAAAACGCGAAAATGTGTCCTTGCGAATGCGTAGGAGAATACGAGGTAGTGGATTACACTCACAAGAATTCGGCTTTTCGCAGACCACACCGATATAAAGTTCAACTGACCCAGGAACTGAAGGTAAACGACCATACACAAGGAGGGGATGTTCAGCACACGTGGATGTTATGTGAACTGGCCATCGAGATCGTGCGATTTGACCCCGTTAGATTTGATATTGTGGGGGTATCTTAACTCGCAGGTGCGTGCGAATAAGCCACAATCCACAGCGGTCCACAAAGTCAACATAACACATGCCTTCGTTCAGCCTGATTTAAGGCCCCAGTCATGGAAAATTTAACATTTCCTATGATTCACACAGAAAAGCCCTGACTGACATTTGATATAACGGCATCAATAAATCTATCAAACGAATAAAAAAATTCGAGAATATTTTTTTTTTTAAGACAATACAAACTTTACGAAGGTCTTAAAGCTTGTCTGTAGAAACTCCCAGGGTATAAGTGGGTATCGAACCCGCATCTCCACATTGTAAGATTAATGCTCATGCACTAGACTACGGAGGCACCCACACTTCATTTCATTTACATTGAAAGATAGGAAGCGCTTAATGAAAGACTAATTATGATTTCCGGCATATATCCGCCACGGCTACGAGTTACATGGTCCATTTGAGCAGCTCAATTTCTGACTACTTTTTCCTATAGATCTGGCCATAGGTGGGTTGAATATTGGCCTTCAATGCTTAAACAGTTGGTTGTAAATCGGCATAAACCAATAACTTAACTTAGTCCCATAGAAAACAATCCAGATGCGTAAAATCACACTAACGAAGGGGCCAGTAAACAGCACCACTTCTAGAAATAAAGTTTTCACCAAATTGACTTTCCAATAAATTGATTGTTAAGCGCTCTGTATGGCAAGTTGAGACGTCTTGTTGGAAATAAAAAATACTTGACGAAACAAAGGAAACTTTTTGCTTCAAGTAGAATAAGCAACGAAATAATAAAAACTCTTTGCTTTAAGTAGCACAGGAAAACAAAAACATGTGTGGCCGCTTAATGGCAATAAAAATTCAAGTAATGCCAAGGACTATTGTAAGCTAGAGATGGTAAATTTAGAGTTTCATTTAGAAGAAAATAATAAATATATAAAGCTAATAATTTACATATACTGTGGACAAAACACGAAGAACGCTGAAGATGAAAGTGTAGCAGCCTTCGAAAACACCATGTTGTTTCGTTCTGCTAGTGTTTATCAGTGTGACTTACAATTTTTGACTTTGACTTAATTTGTTTCTTGGTAATTGTCACATGTAATTTTTGACTTCCTGTATGTTTTCGATCATTAGCACATTTTAATTAATTACATATGTAAAATGACCTTCGAATTAATACACTATTTAACAATATAAAAGTCCAACAAGTTCAGAACGATGACGAAACAGCATTTTTGCGTGTTCTTCAATAATTTGCGCTACAGTAAGAATATTCTCTTCGGTACGCATATTTCTTTGACTTGGTGATGGTTTTGAATCGATAAGAGTGAAATTAGTGCGAAAACGATCTTTAACTGCATGAATTGCTTGCTCAATAGGGCGATTATGTTGGCCCTAAAATTGACAAAGTGCTCTATGATCTTTGCAAACAGATTTATTTTCTTTTTTTTCACATTGTGGAAGCGTTTTTCTGGCGTTAAACGATTCATAAAAACTTGCCAAACTTCACATTCTCAGCTATCAAACCATAATTATCAATATCGATAGTTCCCATGCAGCTAAAAAAAATACCCTATACATTGTAATGTAATACACAACAGCTGCTGACACCAACAGTTGTTTTTAAATAATGTGATTCTTAAAGAAAAATATTTGTGAAAATTTACCAAAGTTTTTGAACGATTTATGAAATTGCTTAAAAATAGTAAAACACATTTTATATTTATTCCCAAATATATTATATTTATTTCTCAAAATATGTAAATATTATCGTGCATTTACTGGCGCAGTTCGGAGATAAAACTTGTCTCATGACAAATTCTTTTTGATTAAAAGTGTCTAAAGTTCATAACGTTAGCGTAATTTGGATATAATAATGATTATTCTTAGAAAAGCTTAAACCATTATCCATTACTTAATGTACGAGTTTAATACATATTGCTAAAATATCTTCTAATCATATAAAATAAATATAAATAAGTGGTAAATTACTGCACACAACACTAATTATTTCTTCCACAAATTTGTATTTAATTAATTTTTGTAAAATATTCCATTAAAGAAATACCTTTTTAAACTTCTCTTTTATAAAAAAAAAAAAAAACAAAATATAATAATAGAAAAAATGGGACCAACCATCATCCTCCGTTGGACCACCAGGCGTACAGGATCCCAAAAAGACCTGTAATTTGGAAACATATCTTGATTGGTCAGCACGTTTACGTTTATTTGTATGCAACGAAATACTGCAGGTAAAACACGATACGAATAAAATAACAATAATTTGCGTGAACAAACTTCTTTTCCTTTTATATAAAATATAAAAAAAAAATAATGAAGTAAGAGACAAATGGAGAACACGAAATGGAAGATTGTAACTAAATTAAGTAAATAAGTGCATTGCCCAAAAAAGCAAATGAATAAATTATTGTTCACAGCATTCGTAATGTACAAACAAATTTCGTTGTACAGGGTGATCCATTTAGATTTATCTTGCAATACAAAATAAATATAGGACTGTATTGCAGTAGGGGCGTGAGGTCTGTAAAAAAAAACTTCTTCGTATTAAAACGTATGAGAAAAATAGATTGTAGACGTTCGCATACAGAAAGGCATACAAATCAAGATAATCGAATACCCTATTTCGTATTCTGTATTCATAGTGAAAGAGATAAAATACAGATAAACTCTATACTAATATTTTAACGTTTAGAAGAAATAACCTGCTTTAGTTCGCAATAACAAGATAAAGGAGTGGCAAGCCAAATTTTTCATGCTAGAAAATGAATACTGCTCATGAAGTGTGATCTGAAATTTAATTCTTAAAATATTCATAAATGTAATGAAAAAAGTTTCACATTTGATAAGTCAAAATCATTTCATTGTTTTCAACTTCACATATTGGTACGAATGCCGCATCTAGATGGGCAAAAGTACTGATGAGCCGTTTTTATTTACGATCTCAGGTTTTATTGTAGCGTGCCAAGAAGAACGAAGTGTATTCGTCCAACTTGTATGTATAGCCAAGCGAGAAATTTTACACAGGGTGACTGATGAAAGCCGCTACCATTATTGTATAATTTGTTGATTGTTAATTGAGCCTAAAGCTATGCACGCACCATTGTCAGATATTACAATATTGTAAGAGTAAAGAAATTTTATTTGTAAAGCAATGTTATAGCAATATACTGACAATGAAAAATTGTCACCAAAATGAAAATTAAAAGTTCAGACTATGGTAAGAAAACCTGACAATAAATTTATCTGCCGGAAAAAATTGTCATTTCACACGGTTGTCATATTAATGTATGGTAAAAGTTTCCAGATTAGTTCTTAAAAACTGCCTCTTAATATTATTAATATGAGCAGCGTTGCCAATAGAAATATTTATCTGACAATGGTGTTATTGTACGATGCACTAAATTAATCTGATAATTACCTGTTAATGGAAATGGTAAGTGTTCTCACGATTGTTAGAAGCTTAACAATATTATTGTTATACAATACACTGACAATGCCTTTTTGTTACAATGTTGCCAGATAAAAAAGTTTCACACGGTTGTTAAATATTTTATGACAATATTGTAATATCTGACAATCGTGTTTACATAGCTTTAACATTAATAAAAATGGAAATGTGTGAAACTACAAACATAGCTTAGCCGGTTAAGGCCGAATTAAACAGAAAATTTTCCAACAGTCTCATTTCAAGAAACTCAGCCTTCCGTTGCCCCCCCCATCACCCAGGTTCGCTATAGCGAAACTCTATCGTATTACATTGAAAAATTTATCCAGAATTTTTTAACTATTTTCTTCGAATTCCCCAGCCCAAAAACCATGTAAACTAACCATCAAATAATTTTGTTAAGCTAGATTTGGGATTCGTTCCTCTGGTCGCCACAAGTTTATGGCATATATATTAGATTGGACCAACTTATACGGATAGCAAAAACTTGACAAATGGTATAGCAGAAACATAATCTGCAGAAAATTTTCCGAAGAAACTATTCAAAAGAAAATTTTTACTCATCTTCTATATAAATAAAAATCAAATGTCATTCGATTATGCATGTCAAGTGATGCACCGATTTCTATAATTTTTTTTAATGTTCGTCATAGCCCAACTTAGTTTTTTAAGAAAGAAAAATTTACCACTTTTAGGTCCATTTTTTTAATTTATGTAAAATCGGATTACGGCTGGACCGATGTGTCCAATTTTTTTAATGTTCGCAGTAGCCCAATTTAAGTTTTTGGGGAAAAAATTTACCACGGCCATTTTTACGCCCACTTAATTTTGATTTGCAATCCCTCAGTTACCTACCCCAAACTGATTAAGCTGGAGGGTTGAAATACGGTATGTAGACTCCCCTTTAAATGTTTAGATCCACTAAGAAGGGTAACTTCTTATCTCCGAAACCGAGAAAGATACAATACAATTTCCTAAAGTATACAAATGCTGCTGAAAAATAATCCGACACGTGTTCGGCATATTTGCCATATATGTAGTTTTAAGGAGTAATACGGACAAGAAACTGACGGAAGAGGCGTGCGTGGGAACTAACAAAAATTCTTTAATAAATGTTGATTGCTCAGACTACGTTGCCATGATTAGCTTTGTTATGATTATGATTTTGTGGAAGCCGCAATTCACTGCACACATCCCCTGCGATCATTTATTGAGGTGCATAGAATTTGAGGACACACCACTACCAGATCCAGAAAAGACGGCAAATATTCCTGAGCGTTTCGTACAATTGCTAACCAATACTTCGGGGCGTGTAGTAGACAACAATCTTGATAATGTTATGGCAGTTACTATTGAAAGCCGCAACACAATACTACAAATGGAAAGCAGAAAACAACTCACATAATGTGTGCTTTGCTTTTTGTTTTATCTTAGACCAGCACCCCTATACATGTGGTGCATTATGCTGGAACTAGAAGAAAGGGATTGTAGGAGAAATGATAGGAGGTGAAGCTTCATTATCTTACAACACTGCTTTTTTTTGCACGTTATTTGTTTTTATAGCAGTGTTGTAACGTCTCTGATAGCAAGAAGACGTATTACATTTTGAAGCTTCGTATTAGTAGGCATTTTTAGTAATTATTTTACTTGGCCGATGCTACACAATACCGACAAAGGAGGGCGTTCTGATGTGCCTGTGAATTGGATACAGCTGAAGCCGTTACTGTTCAGTGACCAGTGACTATGCCTTCGCCACTGAAACCTTCCGACAACAACTGACACAAAGACACACAAATGCACATCAGAAATAACGCGTGATGAGGTTGAACCCAAGGAAAAATTTTTCGTTTTGTAGTCAACGTGCAGACTACTTTGACCATCGTTACTCTCTCAAATTTAAATTTTTGTTAAAAACAATTTTAGTATTTACTATGCTTAATAAAAATTGTTCGTTTGTTATGAAAAAAAAAATATCTTTATGATTTCTCAGAAGAATTTTCCTAGAACTTTCCGCAGAATACGTTTTTGCTACACAAACAAATTTACCCGCTCTAATATACTCGTACATACATAAATGCATACGTTTTTAATTATTTAATGTTCGTAGCATTGTAAACACTTATAGATGTATCGATTTTCCTTTCTCCGGTGAAGTAAGAAAAATGATAAGTAAGTCCTTCGTATATTAAGGTAACGATGTATGTTCCACTTATGTTAATGCATTCACAATGCGCACACAATTTCCCACAATCAAATGAAAAATGAAGTCAACTCCTTTAAGACAACGTAAAGGCTTAACGTTTTGCGTCATTCATACTGTACATTGTTTACCCAACTGAATACCGATTTTTTCAGAAAAAAACAACTTTCGCCTTCTTACTTAAATTGCTTTCTTTTTTTAATTTTATTTACAGCACAAGTTGTGTCATTAACAATTTTTATAAGTAATTTTCTTCATTTACTTTCATAAATTATTAAAAGAACAAAAATTCTGAAAACTTTGTCAAATCATGTCCACTCCTAGACAAGCATGTACTCGTTTGCCTTTAGTCACGTAAATCTTAAGTAACATTCAATTTATTTATGTTGTTAAAAATGTTTTATTAATTTTTGATAAAATTAAAAGTTGTCTGTTTTTTATGGGCTTTTTTAATTAAAATTCTTGAATGGACGTATCTGTTTATTGCCATTTAGCTTCAAAAAGTTTATAGCAACTGGGATGGGTCGTTGTAAAGCAAGTAACAGTAGACTGAAAAGGTTGTGTCACTTATTTTGCAAGTGGTCTATTTTCAGTTGTGATGTATTTTGTGATGAAGAAGTTGTAGGAAATGTTGTACTGAATTGATACCTGTTTTTGACAACAAGGAAATTTATTTTTCGAAGAAGTGTTTAAATTCGGTTCACAAAAAACTACCTCCAGCCATTAATTAGTCCTTCTGAAATCCATAACAAGACAAAAAATTTACTGCCGTATTCATAAAATTTTTTTTTTGTTTATAAAACATTTATTAAACAAATTTTCATTCAAAATTCAATCAATCCGACTAGAAATTCTCCCAATACCCAATAATTGGGTGATAACATTCCATACGAATATTATGAAGTATATGTTGACCCTACTATTATTTTTACACCGTGGAGAAGTTGTTGAAAAACAGTGCAAAAAAATCATGCAAAAACTAGAAACGACATTTAGAAAATTTAATGTTACGTAAATTTGAAAATGCTGTAAATATTTACGGAGTAAAAAGTGCATTTAATTAATTTTCAAACAGTTTTATTTAAAAAAATACATTTTACGAAGACAACTCATTTACATTAAAAAGAAATAATAAAATCTGTTCCAGGTTAGAACGATTAAAATTAATAAAAGTAAATTTTACAATTGAGGGGCAGCCGCGAATAACGTCGTAACTGACTTCTTATTCCTTTGTCACCTAAAAAATAACCTTTGGCCATTGATTCTAAAACAAACTTTCAGGATCCACCATTTAAGAGTTACAAGTTTGAAAAAAATCGAGGAATATATTCCCTCTCACTGCTCCCGCTTTTTGTCACGACTCATGAATTTAAAAAAAAAATTTTTTTGTAAACAAAACAATTTTCAAAATTTCCTGAAGATGTTAACCGATGGTTAATGAAATATCGAGAGAAAACAATTATAAGCAAACAATTCTTTTACCCTTATTGTTTTTTTTAATACTGGGTGGCGCAAAATCAATCACCCTATCGTAAGATGTAATAGCAAATGGCGTTTTACGTCAAACATATTTCATATTTGTGAACTAGACGGCTACAGAATGGTAAACAGACGGTAAACAATGGAGCACTATACAGAGCGTGAAATAATAATGTCGAATATTTAAACCAACAATCGATCGGTGGCGTTAGCTCAGCGTGAATTTCGTCGTTGATTTCCTAATCGTGCCGCGCCAACTAGACAAACACTGTGTTGCGGTGTTCACATGGGAGGACTGATTGGACCGTAGTTTTTTTGAGGACGCCTTCTTACTGCCGGAATTGGAAGAGCGGGGCTGGGGTTTCACATGTGGTTTCAACAAGACTGTGCAACCGTACATACAGCGGGAGCCATAATGGATAATATGAAGAAAGCATTTCCTGGTCGCACAATCTCCCGTTTTGTCCATTTGGCATGGCAAGCAATATCGCCCGATTTAACTATCCCAAACTTCTTTTTTTTTTTTGGCCACTTGAAGTCGCGGGTTTATGCCAACAAGACGCATAAAACCGCAGCCCTTAAGGAGAATATTCGACAGGAATGCGAACAGTTATCACCAGAAATATTGCAGAAAGTTCTGGCAAATGCAATAAAACGGGCACAAATGTGTATCAAGACTGGCGGCAACCATTTGGCTGATATCATGTTTTCCAATTAGCAGAAAACATCAAATCAAAATAAATTTTTTTTATTTAGTGAAAAAGTTATTGAAAATCAAAATTGGATGATTAATTTTGCGCTACCTTGTATAAATACTCGAAATAAATTTTTCTTTGATTTTATAAAAACAAACAAATAGTGCACAAAATTGGAGTCTATATCTCCAATAGAACCGAATGCATTGAATTTCGAAGTTGTTGCAAAAGTGTAATGGCTTAAGAATTGACCTGTTGAGCTAGCGGTGTTAAAATTACTATTTTTGGTTTCTTAGCTAGAATAGCAAGTACAGTGGGACCTTCATTAGGCGTGATTCAATAAACCTGCAACATCAATTATCCGGAAAAAAATATAACGTTTTTGCACCGATTTAAATTCTTTGCTTCGATTAACCGTAATTACCTCTCTTATTCGGGATTATAATCATAATTTTGTGAATATAATTGTGAGTTTTTTAAAAATATATTTTAATTATATTAAAGAACTATCAAAAATGGTTTCTATAAAACGAAAAAGGGCAATTCCTCGACTATAAAGCATCAGTAGGAAACGTATTCAGGTATTTAATTTAGAAGCTTTTGAAGTGCGGATTAATGTTTACTTTCACAATGACTTTCTTATCCTTAAGCAGTGTTCACAGTTATCTATCTACATTATTATTTTCCTGATATTAATGCAATAATGATTATTTATTTATTATTAAGAATATATATGAAAAAATACTTAAAATTGGTATGACCATTTGGTATTGTATACCAAATTTTATTGAAATTGTGGGGGGAGACAAGAAAATACATGAATGATTTGGCTCGGAATTACCCATCTGTTAAATAAAAAATTTACAATTTACAAATTTTTGTAGGGAGTTTTGATTATTATACTTAAAAAGCAAAAATAATTAGCATTAAATGAAGACTAATGACTACAGCAATTTTTTTAAGAAAAAAATATACGATAACAATTTATTTTCGTAATTTGAAAATGTTTATTTTACTTTTCAATTATTTTAATACGTTTTTAATTTAATTTTTCTTTTACTTTCTTGTCGTTAGTGTGGTGACATACAAGAACGCAGTCGATGCGTTGAACTGTGGAGTGGTGTGGCGCAATATTGCTTATTGGTGGGAAATTACAATAGTGCAACCGCTATTTTGGAAACACTAGAATCACCGCCCATAGCACGTCTTAAAATCACGGTAAGTGTGAGTAAAAAATGTAACAAGAAAAAAAGGTGTTCCTGATCCACAATCAAATGAAATGAAAATTAGTCGTTTCTATTTTCTATTTCTTATATAAAAGTGAAAAAGATTATAATCAAGAAATGAACAAATATAATATCATGTGTGTAAGCAAATTTTGAAATTCAAAACGTGTTTCTGGGTAAAAACAAAAACATTTAAGTAAATTTATAATTTACAAGAATGGGAAATTTCACAATAAGTGCGAAATGTGTAAAGTGTAATCCAAAAACGTGATCAAAATACAAATTGGGGTATTCGGTGTTATGATTGGCGCTGCGAAGCAATGCCTCAGGAAATGAGGCCCCAAAGAGGGAAATGAATAAAAGCCCCAAAGTCACCACAGAAGATAAAAACAAGAAATTTTTACGGTTTTTTGGAAATTTTGAGGGATTTTTATTTGGGATCATATTTTTAATTTTTCAAATTAAAATGTAATTCCTAAGTTTAAAAGTGAAAAAAGGCCCCACAAAATATTACTATTACAGTAGAATACCGTTAATTCGTATTTCTTACGAATAGAAGAGTTTTCGAAATAAAGAGAATTCGATTAACCGGGTTAAAACAGTCAACACTACGTCAACCATAAAATTTTTTTTTATCTTAGACTCATTGGCTTCACTACCTTACAACTCTGCTTTTGTACGTTCTCTGTTTTGAACCGCCTCCGCAGTCCAGGAGACGTTTTACATATTTGGAAGCTTCGCCTTTAGTAGCCGTTTTTAGTAATTATTTTACTTCAGTGGTGCTACACCATATAGACCAAGGAGGGCGTTCTGATTTCTCTGTGGATTGGTTACATCTGAAGCCGTCATTGTTTAGTGACCAGTGACTATGTCTTCGCCACTGAAACTTTCCGCCAACAACTGACACAAAGAAACACTAATGCACATCAGACAAAATGCAAAATATTTTAATGATTTAGTCTGCAACTGGAGTTGACCAAGAACATTTTTGGTTTTGCCATCTACTTGTCGGGTTACTTTACTACCTAATAATGTACCCATTATCAATTCTGTTTTTTCCAAAATTGAAGAAAGTTTTAAAAGAGCGATACGAATTATAAGATGTTTTTAACAATTAAGTACGATTTATAGGGGTTTCCTTAGACTTTGAACTGCTAAAAAATACGAGTTAACGAGGAGAGCAAAATGTATGGAATTTTTACGATCATGAAAGAGGCCTTCAGTTAGCTTAGCCTGTGTTCGTTATTGAATAATAGAAAATTAAATAACTCCCACATTAAATTATTTACTTGTGTGAAGATAAATTTCGAAATTTAACCCTAGACACAAACCAACTGCCTTTACAGAGCTCTGTTAACGTGTTAAAAGAACTCTGTTAAACATTAAAAATCGAGATGTACCTATTCCAAACGGAACTGTGCTTACATTTTTGCACCAAATGGATACAAATTAAAGAAGCAAGTAGTTTATCCAATCCCCTTCACAAAAATATAAACTTGTATCCCCAATATGTCAAGGAATCCTTTTTTTTTTTTTTTTTTTTTTTATCTAGGACCAGCACTCAGGAGATGACTCCTACACATGCGAAGCATTGTGCTGGAACTATAGGAAAGGGATAGTAGGAGAAACGACAGGAGGTGAAGCTTAATAAATTATTTTACAGCTCTGCTTATGCACGCTATTGGTTTATACTCGTAGCAGTGCTGAAGCTTCGGTTTAGTAGCTATTTTTATTATTATTTTACTTCGCCGGTGCTACACAATACCGATGAAGGAGGGCGTTCTGATGTGATTGTGGATTGCTATCAGGTGACAGCTTTTGTTTTTTTTTTTGTTTTTGCATTCCATTTTTCATTAAATTTTTCATTCAATTTTTCTTTATTTTGCTTCTGTTTTTCCTTTTTTTGTTTTTGCATTTGTTTTTGCTTTTGTTTTTCCTTTTTTTGTTTTTGCATTCAATTTTTCATTAAATTTTTCATTAAATTTTTCATTCAATTTTTCGTTCAATTTTTCATTCAATTTTTCATTCATTTTTTCATTAAATTTTATGTTTTTGCTTTTTTTTTCCTTTCTTTGTTTTAGCATTTGTTTTTTCCTTTTTTTGTTTTTGCATTCAATTTTTCATTCAATTTTTCATTAAATTTTTGGTTAAATTTTTCATTCAATTTTATGCTTTTTTTTCCTTTTTTTGTGTTTGCATTTGTTTTTCTTTTGTTTTTTTTTGCTTTTGTTTTTGTTTTTGTTTTTCCTTTTTTTGTTTTTCCATTCCATTTTTCATCTTCTAGAGAAATTCCAAATTTGAAATTTCAGTAAAAATTTATTTTTTTTATGAAAACACCTAATGTTAGGGGTTTTGGCCATTGGATACAACAGCTATAAATTCCAACAATTTCCATCACCCCATCTTTCTCCAGTTTCCTGGAATATGATGCATCTTCTAAAGAAATAGGCATTTTTTATTTGTAAAAGTAACAAGATTCCTTGACATATTGGGGATACAAGTTTATATTTTTGTGAAGGGGATTGGATAAACTACTTGCTTCTTTAATTTGTGTCCATTTGGTCCAAAAATGTAAGCACAGTTCCGTTTGGCATAGGTACATCTCGATTTTTTATGTTTAACAGAGGTCTGTTAACACGTTAACAGAGCCCTGTTAAGGCAGTTGGTTTGTGTCTAGGGTTTAAATATCGAAATTTATCTTCACACAGGTAAATTATTTTAGAAGCAATTTCATTATGAAATAACTCCCTGGCGAAAAAATTAAACAACTTCCAAAAAATTAAATAAATCCCAGCGAGGTGAGAGTTAATTCATTATAAAATTACTCCGATATTTGTATTTTTTTGGCTCTAATTTAATTTTCGTCTTGGGAATTATTGCACCTGGGAATTAATTCAGACAGCTGGAATAATGCACTAAGAGCATAAATAAATAAATGAAATAAATGCCTTCTCCCATTTAGAAAAAAAAAATTATTATTGCGGTGATATTTTGCATTTACTCAATTGGGATAATTTTTCATTATGAAATAAGTGCCCAACTTTGAGGTTTTATTTCGGTTAAGTTTCGGAACAATATTCCATTATTTTTTTGGGGCGACATGTCAGAAAAGATATTGGGGTAACTTTTCATAATGAAAAATTGCCTCAAGTTTGGACCTTTATTTCATTTCACACTTTGCGGCCTTATTTCCTGGGGCCTTGTTTCGCAGCGCCTTACGATTCCGTGATGGACAAGAAAAAGGAACACTTATATAAGAAGTTGATATTTGTTGCGCACATCATCATGTGAAAAAACATTATTGACTCAAAAATTGAGGTTTATAGTCGCACTTGTTATTGATAAATTCTATGAAGATGAAAGACTTGAATATTGTCTGAATATACTGAAGACTGACGAATTTTTAAATAATCCAAAAAAATTGAATTTTGTTTGTTGGGGCAAATTTTGTGTGCGACTTTTCTGTAGGCTCATGCAAAATGTGTGCATATTTGTATGAAACATGCAAATGCTGTTTCATCATTCTTTAAATGGAAATGAACAACTTCGCCAGTTACTTAAACAAAATGTAAATACATATTTGAAAGCCAGGAAAACACAGTTTTAATAGAAAAAAAAATTTGCTTTTCAAACACATTCTTTGAACTGTAGTAGCGGTCATTGTTAGCCATATTCAAATACGCATACAAAAGCCCAGAAACAGCAATCAACAAAAACAAGACTTTTAATTTATCGAAGAGCAAAGCAAAAAAGGAAAACGTGTTTCAAGTAAACAATCGTTGCGCACACTTCGCATACACATTGCTTAAATGTGGTCCGTGTAAATGAACACAGTGCTTTAAAGCACAATAAGAATTTTTAATTTCCGACTATATCTAGTCCCGGCTGCTGATGGCGAGTAGTCAGCGTGTTGACTCTGCAACCAGAAAGGCCCAGGTTCGATTCCCAGCCAGGTCAAAGCAGGAAAAAGTTGTTTCTGAGTTTTCTGTGCTACAGCACCCTCCTTCGTTGGTATTTGAGCAATAAAACGTCGGCGAAGTAAAATAAATAAAATGGCTCCATTAGCTTAAAAATAATGCGTCAAAAAAAAACATCAGAGACGCCGCAACTTTGCTTTATAATTAACACGCAACTGCAGAGTTGTGCAAGAATTAAGCTCTATCTCCCTACCACTTTCACCACCTGTCTATTCTCTACCCTATCCTCTCTCTAGTTCCAGTGCAATGCATTGCATATGTAGGGGATAGCCCCTGAGCACTGGTCCAAGATAAAAAAGGCGTATTAAAATTTTTTAAGCCTCGATTTTAGATGCCGTTTTTAGTAATTATTTTACTTTGCCGGTGTTACGTAACACCGACGAACGAAGGTGTTCTGATGTGCCTGTGGTTTGGTTACTGCTGAAGTCGTTACTGTTCAGTGACCACTGACAATGCCTTCGCCACTGAAACATTACGACAACAACTGACACAAAGACACACAAATCAGAAAAAATCCGAGGTGTTTTTATGATTTAGTCTGAAACTGGGGTTGAACCCGGAAAATTTCTGATTTTGTAGTCAACGTGCAGACTACTTCAGCCATCGCCACCCTTATTAAAAATGAATAATGAGCGGAGACAGCTCAATTCTTACACAGCGCAGCTGTTTCCTTTTGTTAATTTATAAAGTAAAGTTGCAGGCACTCTGCTATTGAGTAGGCACACTAATTTTTCAATTGTCCGATTTTTATTTTTTTTAATTTAGTTTTTCTGCGCTGAAACAGTATTTTAAATGTGCATAATTGTCCTTCAATGTCTCTTGGTCTCTCAGTGTAAGGCATCCAATTTCAATGCTGTTTAATGTATCCGATAGCTTATGTATGTCAAAACCCTGCAAATAATATTGGACTACGTGCTCCATTTTAGCTGAAATGGACTGGTTACAAACATGATCCTATGTAATGCAGCCGTGGAGCTTGTCATCGAAAACAACAGCTTATTTTTATATGACAAGTGTTCGTGCTTTTCTTCGTATTCATGATTATTCTGTCGCATTAAAATTATTCTCTGACGTGCATCATCCAGTAGTTTATGGGTTAATCCGAAGGGTTATATGGTCCTAGGGGGACATCTTAATCTAAATGGACCATGTTTTCTCCATACTTTTCGGTTAGTCTTGGACTAGTTCTAGTCCGCATGTGTTTACTAGTCACATTATTTAAAGGGAAGCGTGTTCTAGTATTCAAAAGGAACTCATACTCGATCAAAAGCCCCAATTGAACATCAGCAAAATATTTCTGTAGTGTAGTGCGAAGTTTATCATACACAAAATATCACTTTTAAATTCTTTTAGTTCTCTTAAGAGAAGCGTTTTTATTAAGACCAGAAAAAGCAAGACAGATAATGTAAGATTCAATCCACAGTGATATTTATTTGTAAACATAACGACACTGTCTTGTAAATAAGCAATGTCTTGAAAAATATTCTTTCGATATTTGCGCAGTTATTGGACCCATTTAATAAATTTCACAAATGTTTTATTGCCCACTAGTTTTTTGTATGGCTTCTTTTTACTGGCATTCTTGTCAATAACAGTAACAATATCCATTTACCCTCATTGAGCATATGACCCCAAATAAATTTAATTATAAATTTTAAATTAGCAAATGGATTTTGGCACAAACAAGTGAAACGAACTTTCAACTCTGTACTTGGCAGGCTAAAATATATTTTCTTCGTAATTTAAAATCCATAGCAAAATTAAAAAGCGATTAAAAGGGATTGATTTTGGTGGTGAGTATTGTTGACACAAAAGTAAAAATAAATTACAAAAGTTTTCTTGTAACACAACATAAACTTTAAACTAATTTATATTTCTATTCAGTATTCAATTCACTGGCTTAAAAAATAGCAATACTTTGTAAAGAAAAAGAAAGAAAAAAACCAACAGAGTATTAAAAATAAATTCACAAAATAACAGACTGAGATTCGTAATAACACTTAAGTAATGATTGCTTATCACTAGGAGTTCCATTCTTTGCAAAAGATATAGTGATAGAGATGACAGGTGGTAAAATAATAGACAAGTGAAAGCTTAATTATTTTTACAACTGTGATTTTGCACGTTTTTTCTTTTTATAGCAGTGTTGCAACGTCTGACGCCATGTGTGTTAAATTTTTAAGGTATGTTCAGTAGTCATTTCTGGTAATTATTTTAACTCCGCCGGAGTTATATATAAGATATCAAGTTCATTTGAATAAACTATAATTTAGTTTTTTCTTGTACACTCTTGGTTGATAGAAAAGACTTTGCATTAATTAGTTCCTTCAATTCCGGGTCTACAGCATTAAGAAAAACTTTTTTTTATAAAAAATGTTTAACATATTAACTCCTAAGTTAAAGGTAGGATCCATTTTATAAACACTTTCTTTTCATTGCATTTATACGGAATTATAATACTGTTGAAAACCTCCGTATTTTTTGTCAAATGAAATGTGGAAAATTTTTAGTTTTTAAAAACATATAAAACTAAAAAAAAACATTTGTAAGTGGCTTTTATGGTTCAGGTGCAAAAAAGCTCATCAAACACACATTAACATCCATTAATGTTTTAAAGGTAAAAAAAATTAGAAAGAGCTGAAAAAGGGGAGAGACAACTCTCAAGGTGATTTACATTGTGTCTTGCCTTGTCTACTTTTTTTTTAAGTAAGAAAATTTTGCAATTTAATATTCTGGCTTAAAAACGATTTTCCCACTAGTTTTCTGTTTTGTTTTTTTTTCAATATTCTGTTAACGGAATGCAATTATGTAGAATCCATTAGTGTAAAATGTGCATTTCCATCACTCATTTCTATTCTGTTTATAGTTTTTAAGGTGGAAACAGACTATTTTAAATTCATTTTCAACATGAATATTGTTCTACTACGAAATTTAAGCGTTTCAAAAATTTACATTGACGGAAAAAAATGAGTTGATTGAAGGAAAAGTGTTTGGAGAAATTCAAATTCATATAACGAAATATTTTTTATCAAACAGAAAAAATTCATTGCCAGTTTGCAATATTTTTTTTAAACATCGACACAAGAATACAATGCCTCAGGAGTGTTATCGTTTTAATTTTTATAAAATGGAAAGGGATTTCTTTATGGAATTTAATTATTTTTAAAATCTGGAAAAAATATTTACTCTACAAATAAGAAATTTGAAGATGTTCCGCTAAAGTAATTAAAACCAATGTTTAAAATTTTTAGGCGTCACTGGCGATAATTTGCAAGCCAAATTGATTTACAATAATGTCCCATCGGAAACTTAAATTTTCGAAACTAAACTGGCAAAATAAAGTTATAAGAAAATATTGGAATATGTGGGCGTGGCTTGCTGTTAACAAAAACTCAGGGCATGGTCCCTAGACATACGACGCATTGTGCTGGAACTAGAGGAAAGGGATAGTGATAGAGATGGCAGGTGGTAAAAGAATAGCCGGGAGAAAGCTTAATTGTTTTTACAACTCTACTTTTGCACGTTTTTTTGTTTAAAAGCAGTATTAAAGCGCCTGTGATATCAAGGAGACCTATTGAAATTTTGCAGTTCTGTTTTAGTAGCCATTTTTAGTAATTATTTTACTTTACTGGTGCTACACAATACCGACGAAGGAGGGTGCTCTGATGTGCCTGCGGATTGGTTACAGCTGAAGACGGTACTGTTCAGTGACCATTGACTATGTCTTCGTCACTGAAACCTTCCAACAATAACTGACACAAAGACACACTAATACACATCAGAATATCAGAAATATTTTTATGACTTTGTCTAAAACTGTGTTCGCACCCAGGTCTTTTTGTGGTGTTATAGTCAACATGCAGACTATTTAGCCGTCGCCAACATCGTGGTTTTAGTTAAATTGCAAAATATTGATATTTTTTGATTTAAGTTAAACTTTGTTGACTTAACAAAAGTTATTATACTTTTTCAACAAAACTTTATTAAAATCAATATTTAAATAAAATTTAATTTTTAACAAAATAATTTCGTTGATTTGAAGAATATTCGTTTTCCCAAATAAATCGTTTGTAGATTTTAAAAATTAATAAAAAATCAGTAGATTTACCTATTGCTTTCGTTGAAGGTTTACTAAATTATTTCGTTATTATTAAGAAATTCATTGTATGTTCATTAATTTGAGAGCGTTGCTTGTAGATGTGGTTTGTTCGAGCCAATTCTCTAAACCACACTGAATATTTGTATCATTGATATGAAATTGATTATGTGGTGTAAAACGTTTTTCACATTTAGAAACATTTGATATTGGTTTGAGACTTTTGTATAGATTTTAGTTTCATTTTGAAATTAGAAGAAAATTTTTTGATTAGGTGGCATATAGGAGCGGCGTACCGAAATCATCATTTGATGCTGCAAATCTGAGTGAAATAATAAGTGCATCAAATTTATATGCAAATAACAAAATAAAATAGTTGCCCTATAACTGTTCTGTAAATTGTAAAGAATAAATCGATAAATAACAGCGGACCTAAATTATCCTGAATGTAGCATTTGCTATTTTCTAATTTTCTATTTTTCTTCACATCAAGTAGAAGTAGGAGCAATAAAATATAAAAATACCAAATTAGTTATTATGTTAAGTTGACACGTTGAATTAAGCATAATGGCAGACCATGTAGTTGTTTATTTGTATCTTCTCTTAATTTATTTCCACATACGAAGTCCAACGATTAAAACCAAGAACAAATCGAAAGATAAAAAATTTAATTTTAATAATGAAAACAAAAATTTTTATGCTACAAACATAAATTCTTTCTCATTCAATTGACTCTGCTTTGAATTTTTCTTTTCACGCTTGAAATAACAACATATACAGTGGAGTAAATTACAAGTGACATGTCAACAATTGGATTGTATGCAACGTCATGCTGAAGGCCATGGAAATTTGTGGCATAAACAGGCAATAGTCCTAAATGAGAATCATCACCAACAGCAATTAAACGAACAGCAAAGGCAATATAGACAACAACAACAACAACAAATGATACAACAAAAGACTGATACAAATACAACATTAGCAAACCAACTTATATTATCAACATCATCGTCAACAGCTACAAACGTAACGGCATTAACAGATACAACAATAACCAGTACAACAACGACAACGACAGCGGAAGTGGAAGTCGACACGGAAACATCATCAACAGTGTTAAGTGCGGTTTCTCGTGAAGAATCGGCAACAACAACATCATATGGTTCGTCAATACTTAAAGGGGCAATGCCAGCACCACTCCTGCCATTACAGCTACCGCAAACGACAACAACAATAACGGAAGATGCTACTAAAAAACCACTATATGCAACAACATCTAACACTTCCACTACCTCACCGCTGCCAACGCCATCAGCAAATGCATTAAATTCCTTTACCGTCATACCAATGCAATCAACATTACCATCGACTCCGAATTCAATAATGACAACACAGGCTTCCTCATCCGCCAGCAAACCGAACGATTGGGTTGTAATTCCGGTGTTTGCGGATATCGTTAAATTAGCACTGGCAGGACGTGAAGACTGTTTGCAACGGTAAGTGAATCATTATGTTAACTTCAGTAAAAAGCAAATTGTGGAACGTGATAATGATGATAATAAGTATTACTAACCATATATTGAATGAGTAAACAATGATGAAATTACCTTAAAAGCAAATGCTGCATATTATAATAAGCATAACATGCTACGTTTTCCCAATAGTGTTCATGTAGAGAGTACAACAGAATATACAGCCAGAATAGATATTGATATTAAAACAACAAATATCGATTATAAAAGTACACACACGCATTCGTAGAATATTTCTGAGTATAGTATCTTGATCAAATAACATTCTCTGAAGATGGAATTCTAAAATTTAATTCCTTAAGTAATTTTAAGAAAAAATTTCTTAAATATCAAGTTGAATATTCATAGTAGTTCATTTTATTATGTTAAAATTACCATGTTCTATAAATCAATCCTTACTTTTTAACAATGGAATTAATTTATATAAATCCTACGTTAATAGTTAAATTAACAAAAGTAAATATTATACAATAAAATTTTAATTATATTTATTTATGAGCGATGGTCTTTTTTTTGAAAAGTTTTTTAATTATTATTTATTTCTCAATATTTCGCTACCCAATAGGTAGCATCGTCAAGAAATAATAATTTGTATATATATATTTATACAATAAAAAAAAACTGCTTCATAGGGTAGATAAATATTTTCTTTACTAATTTTCTTTTTTGTTACGTATGCAAGGACATTATATGCCAAGTATAATTATCTTATATCGATGCAAAAAATTACTATTTTCTAAAAAGAACTAAAATTCAGCAGCATCAATATAATGTAGATGAAGAGACAGTTAGTCGCTTCATACAAAGATTCGTACTTGCATATCAATTTCATGGTACCTAGACAGACATCTGAGAGATACGTGGACAAAAAAAAGGTCGGAATCGTACAAGAATTCTGACAGAAATCTTACGGAAATTAGTGGAGAATTCTGATATGTTATCCGACATTCATATTTATTTCCTACAGATTTCTGAAAAAATGTCGACTGCAATTCTAATTGACTGATTTCTTGTACAGCGTGGAACAACCATAATGAACGATGAAAATTGTCAGTCACACCTTAAAGTCTAGTTTTTTGTTCAACTTAATTTGACATTTGTTTAAGAAATTCAACCATGGAGAGGTACACAATTGAGCAGCGCGTTCAGATTCAAATCAAAATACATTTAGTGCACTTCTGTGATTTTTATGGTCAGCATAATCAACAAAATGCGTCCACAATCGGGAGAATTGACGCATTTGGGCAAATGACAATCCACGAGTGATTGTTGTAAAACCGATTTATCCACAAAGTGTGACTGTTTGGTGCTGTTTATGGGGTGGCGCCGTAAATTTTTTTCGCTATTGCGAGATGATTACGGACTTATTGTGGCCAAAAATTGAGATATGGGCCTGAATGATGTGTGCTTCGATCAGGATTGTGCCACTTGCCACTGAGCCCATGAAACAAAGGCTCTTCTGCGCTAGAAATTCAATGGCCGTGTCATTTCACGTCGTGGCGCTGTTAATTGGCCGTCACTATCATGTGACTTGATACAGTTGTACTTCTTTCTTTGTGGATATAAAGTGTACGTCAAAAATCCAAGAACAATTCCAGAGCTAAATTATGAAATAATTCGGCACATTAACGACATTGAACCTCAATTTTGTCTCACAGTCATTGAAAATATCGAGGTATGACACCGAAACCTTGGCCAGCATTTGGCCGATATTTTGCTTCACACATAATTGTCATAGATCCTGCTATAATAATGAAAAATATTAAGATAATTCTCTGAAAACTTTTTGTTTTGTTTGCACCACCCGATAGAAACTTTTGCAATCGAAAATTAAATGAAGCACAAAGAATTATTTTTTATTGGTTTTATTCATATACAGCTCGCAGCTTATTTGATGCAATTAAAAATAATAAATGTAAAGATTTGTTCCTCGGCAGTCTAGTGATTAGTGTGCTAGTTTATCAGTTGAGGGTTATAGGTTCGATTCCTACCGGAAACTTTGGTCTGTATCACTGCAACACGTGAAAGTTTTTTCACAACAGGTATCACAATAGTAACATAATAATAAATTGGAGCCAAGTGTGCTGGGACCTTTCTTTACCTTTACATCCAGCAAATTGCCGACTTAACATTGAAGAAGAAAAAATAAAAAAAACTTGATCAAGAGAAGAGAATGCGGTAACGTTTTAATATTAAATTTTTTGACGTAAGTAATTTTTTACAATCATTTTTACAATAAAACAATATAACAATAATACAATAATTGTTCAAAACAAACTGTTCAGTATGGTTTTTTATTTTAAAATGGGGAACGAACATCTATTGAAAAGAGGAAAGATATAAATCGTCGTCCAACGGCAAATTACAGAAATTCTGGCACTTGGTTGTTCAACAGTCAGGACATCATAAAAAGGTTCCTACACGAAAATAGAATAGATAGAAAATTGAGGTACATCTGGTCCAAATAAAATGATTTATGATGCAGATAATAGGTGGATAACTCGCAACGTTATAGAAAATCCTTAAATAGAACACGGACATTTAAACAAAACTTACCCGGTTGGAGGACAGTATTTGGTCCCGATTAACGATGCAACTCTGGACTGTAGTGTAATTAATTTATTATTGTTCAATTACTATCAAAATCTTTCTCTTAATAGCAAATTATAAATATAAATAAAATCCATTTGAAAGTAATCGATTGTTAACACAGAAATATATAATGTATATGAATCTAATTTTAAATTTGTGCTTTTTCCCTAAAAAAATATATGAAATTTATTATTGCATTTCTTATGATATTCACATGAACTATTTTTTGTAAAAACTAACTCAATAATTGAGGAGGAAAGCATGTCCGTATAGTTCTAATGCTTACTTAGCTCATCAGTGGATTTTCCCTAATTTCTGACTACAAATCAAAGATTCTTATGTTCACAACCAACTAATCAATCGACAATTAATAGTAGAATACCGAACACATAACAATAACAAAAATACAAAAACATAACAATCCATGTGTTTACTTTTTACATACACATACAGGGTGGCACAAAAGGAGCTATATGGTTTGAATTCTTTATAACTTTTTTAATTATTATTTTTTCTCGGTTTTTTTTCAGCATTTTGTTTGTGAAGACTTGGGGAATTAATTATGAACCATTCCAAATGAAATCACGGCCTTACACCCGAAATTTTGCGAAAAGTTATGGAAAATATGCTAAAAAAAGCACGTAAGTGCGATGAAGAAAATGGACATCACTAACATGATATAATTTTTCAAAGCTAATTGGAAAAAAATCCCCAATAATATACTGTATTTTTAGAAAAAAAAAATTATAATAATCGCATAAATAAAAAAGTTATAAACCATTTGAACCATGTAGCTCCTTTTGTTCCACCCTGTATATACTTTCTATTTTTATATTTTTCTTTTCATCTAAAAACAATTGTGAGAATACTTTTTTCGGGAAAAAGCACAATTTTGAAATTAGAATAATACATATATATAAAGATATATTCCCAAAATAAATTAAGGTAATATAAATATTTAAAAATATTATAATAAAAAAATATTAAAGGAACAAAGTGAATATAATGAAACAGATGTAACCAATTGCAATTTTTGTTTAAGAATCTACTCGTGATTATTAAGAAAAATTAAGTTCTTTTAAGTTTTATTCTTCATGTGACTGCTTGACTTGTTTGCGAAAATTATTATTATTGTTATTATTATTACGACAAATAGTTTAAATGACTGAATTAAATTATACTTAAAGAAATGCTGCAGAAAACAATTGCTTGCACGACCAGTCTGTATATGTATTTAAACAGTATTTTATTTTATTATTATTTTCTTACATAAAAGTTTTAATACCCTTAAATTAGAAAAAATATATTTAATGAAATTTATGTCCATGACCGCTGGGTCCACCATGAGGATTGTGATGTCCACTAGAATGATGTCCATGGTGATCATCATGGATACCGCTGTGAATACCAGAATGACCACCATAACCACCATGGTCATTACCATGACTACCGTAACCACCATGCCCAGCGCCGTGGACACCAGAATGACCACCATAACCAGCATGGTCACTGCCATGGCCACCGTTATGAACACCAGAATGACCGCCATAACCACCATGGTCATTGCCATGACCACCATGGCCACTGCTATGACCGCCAGAATGACCCCCATGGTCACCACCGTAACCGCCATGATTACCACCGTGACCACTACCATAACCATTCGGGAATGCCAAACCAATGCCAATTAAGGCCGCAAAAATAATCTTAAAAAAAGACAAGATTTAAAAAATCAAATCAACTGTTGCTTGAATATTTCTTTCGTTTAGTTTTGTATGTAAAATTACCACAATTTTTGCCATTTTAATTGAATTATTTCCAATAATACACTCGTCAAAATTTCAATTTGTACTAACTAAATAAATAAATACAACTTCCATTTATATAGTCGAAATTAATTTGGCACAAACAAAAGCTGCGCAGAAAATTATTTACGATACAAAATTATTACGTAGATTAGGAATCTCAAATTATTATAGAAAGTCAAGTGAAATTTGTAAGCGCTTCTACTATTTTCTTTAGTTACACACACTCACGCAGAAAGCTTATCAGCTGAACTGGGTTTCTTGGGATTAAAATTTAAATGGAAAACAATTCCAGCATTGTTATTATGTTTATTTTTTTTTTTTTTTTTTGTTTTCTTATTAAGAACATTACATTGATTAAAATTTTAGATCAGATAAACTATGAAATTATTTCTGATTAAATATTTGTTCAATTCACAAGCTCGCATTAACATCGTTCATATTCTGTAACAGTTTTATTATATAGTATTGTATTTTTGTTGTTGGTAGTTTTCATATAAAAGTGTATTCTAATAATAGTATTGAATTTTATATTAATTTTTTTATTTATTGGCAGTAGTCTATAGAGTACTGCCCGAGTTTATCAGTTGGGTGTCTAAGTTCGATTCGTAGCAGAGACTCTGGTCTGTGTCACTACAACATGTGAAATGTTTTTCACAACAGGTATCACAATGAAACCATATCTTATATATATATATATATATATATCTTATCTTTACATCCAGCAAACCGTCGACACCTAACGTAACTTATTTATTTATCTATATATTGTGTCTTCATTAAGCTCTTCCATATTTTTAAATTTAAATAAAACGAAGTATCCGACACGGTTTCTGTGGGTTGATCGTATCCAAAATGTCAAATGTTCCATGGCTCTGGCTATGTTGGCTTTGATGACCGCTGTGGATTGTGGCTTATTCGCACACACCTGCGACTTAAGAAAACCCCACAAGAAAAAGTTAACGGGGTCAAATCGCATTCCCTCGGTGGCCAGTTCGCATCACTTCCAGGTGAGATGACCATCCCCTCGTTCTCTTTGATCGTTTACTATCAGTTCCTGGATCAGTTGAATGTTGTACCGCTGCAGACACAAGGCCCGACAGTAATTTCCGATTGTAACTTCCAGGCAAGCTACAATTTTTCCTAGAAAAATAAGTCCCTGTCCACACATGCAATTTTTGCTGCAGCAATTCTTGAGTTCGTTGGCGAGAAAGTTAATGGGATTGTCGAAGGGTACGCGGATTCATGTACGTGTATTTGTGTTGAATGTGGACTAATGCAATTTCAAAGCAGAAGTTTTAAAAATTGCAGCAAAAAAAATTGCAAGTATGGACGGAGACTAATAAATTTGTTCAAAAAAGAAACGCCTAAGCAGAAGTATAAAATATAAGAGGCGCATAAGTATATGTATTTGCAGCTGTTTTAACATAATTAATATAATTGATAGAATAGTTTTGGTATTTTTTTATTATTGTAAATTTTCATTTAATATTATAATATTATATAATTGTAATTTATAATCTTTTTAAACCAATTTAAAACACTTCTAAACCTGCAACGTATTCCCACATCTGACCGCCAGAACGGTAAATTCAATCTTTTAATTTTTTTATATTTTTTCTTCAACCTCACACAAAAAAGTGCGTCCTTCTACGGACCAGACTACCCACTTAAGTAAAAAGAAACCAAATTAAATTATTGAAAATGAAGAGATCTTCTAATGTAAGTTTTAATAATTGACTTGAGTTTTAATTAAAGGTTGATTAGCGGTCATCACCGCCTAACGTATCAAATAAACCCTTTTACGCAATCGTAGGATTTTTCCTTCCCTCCTCAACGACCTTATTACAGGTCCATCTTTAAGTCACCTCCCACGATTTATTTAATTTGAGTACCTCAAAATTATACAGAATCACTTATAGCTGTTGGAAGCAATACAATATGCTGCCGAAATGTACAAATCATATAAATATTTGAAAAAGTGCACAAGAATAATATTTGTCTGTAGCAAAGCTTCTAAGCGAACAAAAATAATTATTATAAAAGCGCAAACGCAAGTGATATCAGTTTCTTTTGAGTTAATATCTCCCTTCCAATAGTGCTTCCAAGGCAGCACAAATAATTGCTACGAATTAGAATACGTCTTCATCGTTAATTTTCACTTATAAAAAAAATTTATTTAATTAATTAATGCTAAAAAGTCTAACTACCCACAATTATTTTGGCGATATTTACGAGTAAAAAGAACGTGATAAACACTGGAATGGTTTCTTAAAGTTTGGAAAATATTTCTTTATCTCGCTACTTGAAAGTATTTCGGAAATATACAAAATTATTTTATAGGGTTCGGCAAAAGTAATCATCTCGGAAAACGCTATAATTTTTGCAAAATGCGCCAAATGTTAATTCGATTTTGCCATTTGTGAAATAAACAAACGCAGAATACAAATCGACAAGCCATGAATCGGTTTACTCCGCAAGAACGCGGAATAATTGTTTCCATTTTTTGTGCAACAATTCGGCCGTTGGACAAACACTGCGGCGTTTTGCGACTCGCATTGAAGAGATTGGGAAAACCCCCGAGATGTTTCCAAGACTGGCCGCCTCCGGAGCAGCTACTGCTGAGAATATCGCTGCCCCAAGAGCCCGGAACATCGACCAGACGACGTTCATTTCCTCATTAGCCGACGGTTACTAAGCAGAATTTGGGTGAAAGATTTGTAAATTTTCCCTTAAAAAGTGCAAAAGAACATGGGGTGATGAATTTTGCCCCATTCTGTATAACTTTTCATTTTAATATTAAAAAGAATTTTTTTAAAAAGAGGTTCGTTTCTTATTCATTTATTCATTGTTTTCACTACGTCGATATTAATCAATAACAAGAACTTTTTCACTGCGGTACTGCTCATCGACTTCATAAGCAGATAAGGTTAGTTTTGAAGGGCAACCACTTTGAATCCGCTGATTCTCCGCTGATTCTGATACCGCGAAGCAAATGAAACATTAAAACAAACGTCTCACTGCTGACTCAAATCATATTCGAGTAAATAATTTTTTTATAATTTATATTTATTAGTTCTTTCATTTGCTTTATTTATTATTCACTCCAAAGTTGCAGTTTCTGCTTTCATTTTCCCCAATAAATATAATACTGCAGTGAAACAGTGAAAAAGGACACCTTGAAAAATACATGAAGTGATGACGGCATTGGAGAATTCTGTCTGCCAATATGATCATAAAATTCGAAAACTTCTTGTGCTGAACAATATTATTGAATAGAATTTTTTTACGCTTCAATCGCCAACTAACTTAATTAATACTCCATTCAAGCAGCTAAACCCAAAGAACTTAAGCTTAATTGCTCTTAGTTGGCATTCGTTCTTCAAGGTTTCGTTGCCTCATCCATGGCAGTATTTTTCTATTGCTCCTTTTGTGCTGGCAATTATTGTTTTTGTAGTTGTTTTTAAGTTTTTATTTTTATTTGTTGTTTCCTGCATCAGAGATGCTTTTGTCATTGGTTTGTAACGCCAAAATTTATGTCGAAAAACATTTATTTTTCACAGTTTTGTGTGCACCAGCCAGAAGATTGCTTTGATATAAACGGAAAGTGCTGAACTTTACAGAATTGTGTGATAATGAAAACAATATTACTTATGCCTGATTAATTACAGTATGTGTTTTGAATAAATATGTTTAGAAATCGTAAATTCAAAAGTTTACTTTTATTACTATTTTAATGTTGTTCCAAAATATTTGGGGTATTCACAAAGTAATAACATCAGAAACTTTCACTAATTTATTAATTTAAAATTTAATTTGAAATGTATGTGACCTGATAAAATACATATATTAATTTTGAAAATTTAAAAAAATAAGTTAGAAACAAAAATAATAACCAGTTGGTGTGAATAGTTCATTTTATTTGCTGATGACAGAATACGACAGAATAATAAACAAAGCACAAAGTCTTACTTACGTACTCGTAAAAATTGTTTGGATTTATAAAAAGTATAATAATGGAATTTTTAATGGAAATTTTTTTATTAAGCGTTTTATAAATCATAAAAAAATGTTGGAAATGTATCAGCTTTTATTTTCGGTCTTTCATTCTATTAAAGTGATTTCTATATTTAAATGATATATAAAAAACAAACGAATATACATATGTGAGATGATAGATATTTTTTTTAATGATAGATATTTTATTCATTTAGTGGTTTCAAAAGTGCCGGTGTGACAAAGCATTCAGCTGTTAAAAAGCTGTCAGCTGTAGTGCGATTCAGTAACTTTTAACGATTCGTTATCTGTTAAAATTTAAAGACTCTTTAACTGTTTGTAATAACGATTTTACGATTCAGTAACATAATATTAACGTTAGAATTAAAAAATTTAAATCAAGTGGCATCTCGGTGAAAATTTACGAAAAGCGCAAAGAGAATAATTCGTATTTAACACGAAAAAAATGATTATTAATCATATATTAACATTTATTTGAACTTAATAATTAAATATTATTTATTTATTAATTATATAATTATATAATAATATTATTTATTTATTTATTAAAAATTAAATAATAAAATAAATGAAAACGCTCTTAATTATTAATTAATAAAATAAATTAAAAACCAAGACAAAAAAATAAAACAAAATTTTGTGACATTTTTAGAAAAAAAATTTTTTTTTTTTGTATATTGAAAATATTTTATATTTTACATCATTTATTTCCTGATGCAGTTGACAAATTGTTAACGAAATATCGAAAATAAATACAAAAAAAAAAAAACAATTATAAAAGAATAATGACCTCGAGCTTAATGATTAGAAATCATTTTATATTAAATACTTCTTCATTATATTTGCAAAATTTAAGTAAAAATATTTATAAAATCAAAACCAAAATCTTTGGAAATATGTATGTATGCTGCAATGGTATCTATGGATGTGAGTGTGTGTGTGTTTAAGATTTGTGTTAAAATAAACAACTGAAAAAGTAGTATGGTTTAGTTAACGTAACAGCTGTTAGAGAAAACGCTTAACGATAACGACAATCGTTAAAAACATGTTAGAGCATAGCAAAATTGTTTCATTACGGTTAAGTATTTCTAACCAAACAATTATCATTCAAATGGCATAGTGAATCGCGCTATTGAAGGGTGTTTTTATTTAGTGAAAAGTTGACCATTTACGAATATGGATCGTTCAACATCCGAATATCGCTTGAACATAGTTAAAAATTACTACGAATGTGGTGTTTTTGTAACGTGGCGACTTTTTGAGCTTTACGGGCTGATTATGGTCGTCATAATCGACTGATCACTGATCGGCTGATCCAATTTCTTCATGCTGATTGGTATTGTAGCATAGTTTATAGTTCGAACATGATCGGAAACAAATAGATTTCAAAATTGAGTTCAAGTGACGTAAAGTTTTTGCTTTTACTTTGTTTTATACTCGTGTTATTTTCTCGTAAGTAATGAACTGCAAAATGAAATCATCGTCGTTAATTTATAAATGGAAGTACAGTGGTTTTGAAAGGATTTTAATAGAAATACAATTTTTTTTAAGTAAGTTTGTCCCCTATTTCTTTTTGCTCCAAAAAAATTGTCATCAAGACGTTTCACTCCAAATTAAATCATCCATAAGTTATTTCATTACCAACTACTACACTTCTACTTAAAGGAAGGAAATTAGAAGAACAATTATTGAAGCAAATATTGCGTAAAAAAATATGTTCTTTTTTGTCATTATTTTTGTGTTATTATTTCTTCAGGAGAGAACTGGAAGAGGACAAATAAAGAAGAAGCTACAACGTCAAGAATATTTCATTTTCTCTATTTGGTTTTTATGTAGCAGTTGCACTTTACCAAATGCCATAAAATACACATTAAGACGTCTACATGTTGGAGTATTTGTTCAAATTGTAATCAGTACGTGTGTGTGCGTTTATTACTTAATGTTCTTATGACTCTGGTTAAATGCAAGACAAATGATTTTTTAGCACCTTTTAGAAAGGCTAAATACCATGATGCTTGAGCATCTTATTTAGGTGTTGATGAGCACTCTTCTGCATAAGTAGAGTTTGATTATTTTTCCCTCAAACTATTTATGCGTCCTACTTTTCATTGTGTAATTAAAGTTTGTAGCAATTTTCTTTTGCTTTACCTTCAACGTTGAATCTTTCAAAACTAGTTTTTATAATCAATTCTAAAAGATATTGTTTTAAACTTTTGTTAAATTTTTAAATTTCATAATTAGTTTTGTTTTAAACTGTAAATATTTCAGCACTTATAAATAAGAAAAGTATCAGTTGGAATAAATGGATAATTAAATATATTCGTACACTTTGGTTATTAAAAAACATCAGATAAGAATTCATAACTAATTTTATCCTTCCAATTAATATTTTGTAAAATAATATTTTAGATGCTAAAAACAGGCCCAAACCTTTCTATACCCATTATTGATTTTAATTACTTCTAATTTATGAGTAGATCTAATTCGGGTCTGACGAGTGGGCTAAATAAATTTTTAATTACTGGTGCTTTTGAATAATTAATAATTCCATTAGTAGCTCGTTCCTTTGACTTTTTGTACAGAAAAATGTACTCTTCGAACATCCCACTGATCCTTTATGCCAGCTACATCAAGAGCTTCTGATTCCTTAATACTTATTCCACCCATAATTACAGGAGGAGCGTGATCGGGAATGCGTTCATATGTAAGCATGCAGCATTTAGTTCTTTGAGCATTTAACTCGACCCTGTTGACGTGACCCCATTGTTAATTGTTAATTTTTTATGCAGAGCTAGACACTAATTATTTTACGACTAAAGAGCGCACGGCTTTGTGGCTGTAAAGTCAACGTGTCAACGTTACACTTGCAGACCGATAATGTTTGAGGAGATTGCAAAGTGTTTTAACAATTCTGTGGCATTAAATTCCTGTTCAAATTCCCTAATAATAGATATATAATTTCTATATTTGTACAAATAATTTTATGTGTATCCATTGGAGCTATGGAATTCTTTTCTTTTCACAATGAGTGATTTTGTTCGCGTGGGCAGATAGAGGAAAAATACAGAGAATAGACAGGTGGTGAAATGCATTAGAAAGATGGAGCTTAAATTCTCAACTCTGCAAAGTTAAACATGAAAGCAAAGTTAGGCATCTATGAAGGTAATTCTGACGCATTATTTTTAAGCTAAGGGGAGCCATATTACTCATTACTTCATTATTGCGTAGTGCAGAAGAATCAGTAAACATTTTTGACTTGACCTGATTGGGAATCGACCCTGTGTTCTTCTTCAGCAATGCATTTTGCCTCAGCACAAATAAGTAGACTTTAGTTTTGTCTTCTTTTTATGTCGATTGGGAGTCAAAGTCGAAGTGATTACATCTCTATTTTAAAGCATCAAGTCCTACAAGGACTGTTCAATCCTAAAAAGACGAAATTAATTTTTTAATTGTGAATTAATAAGGATACAAAATAAGCATTCATTTATTGAAGTATGTGGGTATGAAAGTTGTCTTTCCCTTGCAGGAAATGACAACAGTCAAATTGTACGGATTTGCTACTCACTTACTCATCAGTACTAGTGACTTGCGCCATCCCAGGCAATATAATTTACTGTAGACATTTAATATGTGCATATCATAGAAAATCTACTAATGACGGTGGTCTTATGTAGTCAATAGTGTGTTAAGCAGTTCTTGTTCTGCACCTGTAAAGAGAAAGATACCTTCTCTGCTCCGGTTTTCAAAGACAAAATACAATATGTAGACAAATACTTGACAATGTCATCAAAAAACCCATCGAAAAAAGTGTTAACTTGGAGACACTTGGTCGCAGGTTATCTACAGGGTGTGTATACACCAATACCAATACTTACTTTACTGTACAAATTTCTAAAACAAAATAGCTGAAGGCAAAATTTAAATCATTTTGATATTCTTTTAACTTTTTACGTCTTTTACCGTTGCTTAACGAATATTTTCATTGAAAAGTGCTTGGGAGTTGTGCACTAAATTGTCTTCAAAGACAATATCCAAATCTTAGGCAATTTAAAATAAGTAGAGAAGACAGAACGTGATATTGTTTTTGTTAATGAAAATAATTAGTGATTGTTTTTTTCAATTATAGTTGAATACCTACAAGCTATTTTTCTTGTGGAAATTTCAAATTAAATTTAAATTAATGCACGTGTATTACATCCCTGTTGGAAGCTTGGTAACAAGTGTCTCCAATTCAATACTTTTTTCGGGGGGATTTGGTGACTTTTAGATGACTTTGTCAAATAATCGTCTACACTTTTTATTTTCTCTTTGATGAGAAGAGCAGGGAACGTATCTTTCTCTTTACAGCTGCAAAACGATTTTTGAATGTCTCAATTGCTTTTGCTGAAAATAAGTACGGTTGCTCTCAGTTTCCCACAAGAACTGAGGGCGGCGATGGTCGAAGTAGTCTGCACGTTAACTACAAAACGAAAACTTTTTCCTGGGTTCAACCGCAGTTTCAGGCTCATAAAAACATCTCTCATTTTTCTGATGTGCATTTGTGTGTGCTTTGTGTCAATTGTTGTCGGAAGGTTTCAGTGGCGAAGGCATAGTCACTAGTCACTGAACAGTAGCAACTTCAGCTTTATCCAATTCAGAGGCACATCAGAACGCTCTACTTCGTCAGTATTGTGTAGCACCGGCGAAGTAAAATAACTACTAAAAATTGCTACTAAAAACTAAGCTTCAAAATACGTCTCCTTGACATCAGAGACGCTACAACACTGCTATAATAACAAAAAATAACTTGCAAAATGCAGTGTTGTAAGATGTTAAAGCATCACCTCCTATCATTTCTCGTACTATCCCTTTCCTCTAGTTCCAGCGCAATGCATCGCATGTGTAGGGGTCATCTCCTGAGTGCTGGTCCGAGATAAAAAGAAATAACTACCTACTACTCTATTGATTACATAGGACCAACGTCCGTAGTAGATTTTCAATAAAACGCACATATTAAATGTCTATAGTAAATTTCATTACCTGGAATAGTCCAAGTCACTGGTACTGATGACTAGGTCAGTAAAAAATCAGAACAGGTTTACTAGTCATTTCCTGCAGGTATTGGATACAAAATAAAAAACGAAATTCTGGTGAATTTTTGGCTTCTTTTAAAAATTAATTTGCTACGCTCTTATATGTCCAAGTATGTACGTATGTATATACATTTATTTAATTGGTCTGTAGATATTTTTTAAATTAAAATTTCGGTTATGTGCACATTTGTGGTCAAGAATATGAAATATGGTGTTACTTACCTCTAGCTCTTGGAGCTATTCAATGCTTTGTCTGTTATAAATGGAAATACATATGCAATGCATTGCACTGGAACTAAATAGATAGTGGAATAGTGTATAGTACAAAGAGGCACCTCTAGTATAATCTTCAAACTCAAAAGAAGTTCAAGGCGATGCATCACCTTCCCTATTCATATTTATTAACCTTAGGTCCATATTCCTATGTCGGAAATCAAAAAACTGCGGTTTACATGAATTATTTAGAAAACGATAGGGAAATTCTCTCAGTGGTATAACATCGCCCATCACAATTCTAAGGCCCAAATTCACTGTCATTAGTTAATTATTAGTAAACTAAAATGATAACTACTGTTTAACTAATACTTCATATACGCAATGTATTGTTTAGCTAACATTCTCAGTATAACCAAAGAATGGTAACCCACACAATCTTTTAATTTTCAATATTGGCAGCACTGTTTCGCTTTTGTTTACATTTGTTATATTATTTCTTAAAAATAGATAAAACAAATGCTCGCTAATCGAACTTTACCGCACAAGATATTGAATTACTGCTGCAATTGGTTCGGGAAAACCAAAATATTATCGAAAATAAAAAAAACTGAAAAATAAATAAATAAATATTATATATAATATTATGACAGACGATATCAAACCAAAAATACTAATAATAGTTTACTAATCAGCTGTTGTCTAACTATTGGTTAACAAATGACATTTGGCGGTTTAACTAATAGTAAACAAAAAGAGCTGTGAATCAAATATTATTGGTTCAACTGTTGCTACAATGATGATTAGAATCATATTGAGCGCTGTTTGACATCTACACCCACTTCAATGTAAATAATAGAAAAAAGTAACAGGGAGAAAACTCACCGTCGTCAGTAAATGAGAGAAATATTTATATTGTTTACTTTAAATGCAGAGTTTCAAATGAATAATTGTTTTCTGGAGTCCAAATAGTGGTAGCAACGTTAAACGCTAGCTTTGACACAGATCGCAATTTCAAAATATTTGATAAACTTTATGTCAAAAAGGTGATGTAAATAAACAGAAATTTCAGAATTTTGAGAGAATTTTGTGGCGATTATAGGCAATAAATGGCGCGCACCAAATTCATGTATCGAAGGAGTGAAAATAAACAAATTTTACTACACTGATGACTGTGAATTTGGACATAAATAATATTTTTAGTGAACTTAAGCTAAAATAAAATAATATATAATTTGGGGAACTATTTTTATATTTATTTTTTTTCTCCAAAAAGTAACTACATTTTTTTTTGGTTTAAAATAATTACAAATGTAATTAAGAAATTTCAATACTTTTTTCTAAAAAAATATATATTTTGAATATGTTCTCAGACATTCTAATACAAATAAAAAAAAACCAATTCAGAAAATTGATGCTGAATTTTTTCGTTTTTACCACAGTACTAAGAATACTTTTAGCAACATTCAAAATAAAATGTCTGTTTTGTCTAATGAAATTGTTGAATATGGAAACTTATTTGGTAATTTTAAGCAACTTAATGATTTGCAGTCTTTAGAGTCTTCTCCTAAACGACGTAAATCCGCCAGAAATAAAAATAAAGCCAATGATGGACAATTAATCACCCATAATCAGCCTGAAATTGTTTCTGATTCGCACAATACCTTTGTAAATACTGGTCAAAAGACCAACAATGAAGCGTTATCAACACCTGTGGTAAAGACAATGAATACGGTGTTAATAAATCAGGAAAATTTTGTTGTTGATCAAGGTCCAAGTCCATCAGGATCTGGTGTGTTGAATAATGTCCAAAAGTCTAAAACTGGCGCTCTATCATCTTCCGTTCCGGGTCCATCAAGTTCTATTTCTGTCAGAATTTCTCCTAAGCAATTAATTGTTTTGCCTCCGAAAAGATATATATTTATTTCCCGTTTGGCTTATGATACAACTATCGAAGACGTTGATTATTATATAAAATCCAAATTGGACGCTGCAGACGATATATTTGTCACTAAATTTTCATATTCAGTGCCGAGGAGTATAACATCATTTAAAATTCGTGTTCCAGCGCATGTCTATGACCGTATTGTTGATCCTAGTTTTTGGCCTGCAAATATTTTTGTGCGCGAATATTTAGTTAAGCAAAATCCAAGGTATAATAACATTGCTCGCTTGCCTTCTGAAATTTATTGGTTCCAAAAAACTAATTACCTCTAAGGATCGTTTAAATATTATGTACCAGAATGTTCGTGGCTTGAATACTAAACTGTCTCCTCTCCTTCTAAATAATTATGATTTTACCTATGATGTAATTATCTTTACTGAGACCTGGCTTTGTGATGACGTTTTTAATGCAGAAGTTCTCTGCAATAAATATCAAATATTCAGATATAATCGCCCTGCTCGAAGTGGTGTTTTGATTGCAGTTTCTTGCTTATACCCATCTGAAGTCATTGTAAATGATACTTCTAACATTGAATTTGTTGCTGTTGCCGTAAAAGTGAAAAATAAAAAAACGTACTTGACTTGTTCTTATATTCCTCCGGACTCAGATTCTTCTGTTTACGATAAACATGTTCAAGCCATTGAGTCTGTTGTTTTACATGTTGATACAAACGACTCTATTTTTGTGGTTGGTGACTTTAATTTACCATCAATCTCGTGGAAATATACACCTGATACACCTTATTTAATACCGGTAAAGAACAGAAACTGCCATGATGAATTTTTAAACTATATTTTTGGATTAGCTCTGTATCAAATGAATTGTGTCTTCAATGATTTTGGGAAATTACTTGATTTGATGTTTGTTAATGATGTTGATGATTGCACTATTATTCGTTCGGAACCTATTACACTGCCCGAAGACCAATATCATCCTACGATCGAAATTAGCTCTTCTATTCCATCCGAAGATAAGTTGACGGCTTATGTAGCTGGTAAAGTTTATTGTTTCAAAAGAACTAACTATAGTTTGTTGAATGATTTAATAAAAAATACATGTTGGAGTGACATTTTCAATATTTCGATAAATAACAATGCGGATATTGATTCGATTATTACCATTTTTTACGATAAAATCTACTCGTTTTTTTAAACTTGTATTCCTAAACAATTTGTTCGCACTTCAGTTGGACCACCATGGAATACGAGGCAGCTGTCACGTCTAAAAAACATTAAGAACAAAAATTATAAAAAAATATAAACGGTCTGGTTCGTTGGTTGACTACGGAAAATACGCAGTCAGTCGTTCTCAATATAACCTGCTCAATCACGCTTTGTATAACGATTATTTAATCAAAGTGAATAACAATTTTGTTCGGGACCCAAAATCTTTCTATTCATTTCTTAACTCTAAAAGAAAATCCAGTGGATATCCATCTGTTATGAAACTTCATAATCAAGAATCTAGGAACGTTGATGTTATTTGTGATTTGTTTGCTGAGTTTTTCGCCAGTACTTATTCTGATGCTGTTGACGATAACGGAAATGAATATCCCTATGCGCTTGCATCGAATCTAGTAATATCTTTTCCAGCACTAAAGTGCTCGGATATTTTGTCTAACTTGAAAAAACTTAAAATGTCCTTTAATTATGGTCCTGATGGAGTTCCAAGTTGCATTTTAAAGCGATGTGCTGAATCATTTGCCACACCATTAACTTTATTGTTTAATGCTTCGATAAAATATGGCTATTTTCCTGTATTGTGGAAAGATTCGTATATAATACCTCTATGTAAATCTGGTAATAAGTCCGATATTACGAATTATAGAGGTATTGCTAAATTAAGTGCCATTCCGAAACTGTTTGAAAAACTACTTGCCGATTTTTTATGTCATCACACTGCATCGTTAATGTCACCTTATCAACATGGTTTTAGAAAAGGGTGCTCAACTACAACTAATGTTCTTCATTTAACTATTTTAGTGAATTATGCATTTACCCAGAAGAAACAAACTGATGCCATTTATACGGACTTCAGTAAAGCATTTGATAAAGTCAACCATCAACTTATTCTTGCTAAACTGGATCTATTCGGCGTAACTAATAACAGTTTAAACTGGTTAAGATCGTATTTAATTGATAGAAAACAAACCATTCGTTTTAACAACAGTTCTATTTATATGTCTCATCTGGTGTTCCCCAAGGCAGCCATCTTGGGCCGATTCTATTTTCGCTGTTTATTAACGATCTTCCTAATGTTATCAATTTCGCCAATATACTAATGAACGCTGACGATGTTAAAATCTTTTATTCTTTTAATAATTTTATCGACCACGTTTATCTTCAGAATGATCTCGACAACTTCTTTGTATGGTGCAGACATAACATGATGGAGCTGAATTTAAAGAAATGTAAATACATGCGCTTTTCCAGCAGTAACCCAATTGCAGCTAACTACTCATTGGGAGATCATCAGTTGGAGTTAGTTGATTCATTTCTTGATCTTGGAATTTTACTGGATCCAAAGCTAAATTTTTCTTCTCATTTTACCTTGGCTGTAAATAAAGCTAGAGGTGTGCTTGCCTTTATAAAGCGCTGGGCCAAAGAGTTTTCTGACCCTTACATTACGAAACAGCTGTATGTGTCGCTAGTTAGACCTATTTTAGAATACGGATCAGTCATATGGGATCCTCACTACAACTTTCATAATATTCGTATTGAATCTGTGCAAAAACAATTCTTGTTATTCTGTTTACGTGGCCTTCGATGGAGCTCCTCAACAAATTTGCCTTCCTATACGAGTAGATTAGCATTAATAAAACTACCTACTCTCAAAAGTCGTCGTACAATGTTAAATGTGTCTTTTATGGTAAACCTTGTCAATGGTAATATTTGCTCCGAATTTCTGTTAACTTCTGTTAAATTTAGTGTACCTTGTCGTAGTATTCGTCATTATAATCCTCTTGTTATTAACTTTTGTAGATCTAATTATGCTATGGCTGATCCTTTTACGAGGTTATGCCGACAATTTAATAATTTGTCTGAATTTATTGATTTTTCTCTAAATAATAATGTTATAAAGCATAAAATCATTGTTTTTCTGAATTCATAAATTCAATATAGTCATAAGTACATTGTTATTAGTCTGTAAGGATTATATCCATTGACTAAATTTAAATAAATAAATAAAAACACTTCTGATTTTTATTATTTTGTATAGTGTATTTAGTAATCGAGTATTTAAATTTAGCAATCACAAATGTAAGTCATTATGTGGCAAATTAATATTGTATTATAACTTTTTATATCCGTTGAAATGTTAAATTAAATTTTGTTTCAAATGTACTGAAATTGTCATAAAATTCCAAGCGCTTTCAATTAATTTTTATGCCATATACAATTTTGGAAATCATAAAGTTATGCAGAATTAAAATTGTTTCTGGATTAAATATTTTCTGCAGTCTCTCCTAAGAGTTTGTTATTTAAGTGCATAATTCCTTTAAGTAAATTTAACTTTTATTATGAACCTAAACTTTACCTCATTATTTAATACATTCAAGTATTTTCTTTATACTCTAAGCATGGTATTTGAGAAGATTATCATGACAAAACTTGTAATAACGATTTTTGCCGTCAGCAAATGTTCTGAAAAAAATGTTTAGCAAATGCAATTTTATAAGTTGAAAGCCACATATCAAATGTAACATAAATACAATGATTCATGAGAATATATACATTGTATGTTTCATTTTACAGTTTCGATAGAAAATTATTTATATTGTGATTATGAAAATGCACGATTTATGCTTCTTCATTGTATGAACATATGTATGTATGCGTTTGCTATAAACGCCACACTGTCATACAAATATTACAAATATTATTGCCACATACTTCTTAAAGTTCAATAAAATGCCACAATAGGATACGTGCTTGGTTATCATTTACCTTATACGTATTTTTGAAGAAGCACAAAAATGCAAAGAAAGCAGAAATGAAATCATAAAACATCTCAGCCAGCTACAAAGTTACAATATTTCTTAGCAAGAATGCTCTCCATATTTTCAAAGTAAGACAAAAAAAGAGCAACGTGCAAAAATAACCAAATAAGAATATTATTACACAATAGCACACCAAACAATCTTTCCCACTGCAATACTAATAAATGCAGTTAGTGTATTATAAATTATTTAACCATGTTATAAGAGTGTATGTAAATTTAGAAGAGGTCAAATCTACTTGTAAAACCATTTGGAAAATTTATTGTTTATTTAAAGATGATTACTGCTTAAGAAAACTTAAAGTAGACTAACAAATGGATATACATTATTTTAGTAAATAGAACAATAAATTTAAATACTGCATTACATGAACTTAGAGTTCCATTACGTGCATCTATAGATGCATAGATATACTCATTGAGAATGAAGTAGTACTATAAGTACTAATGACTAGGTATTCCACTTGGGGATATATGTCGTTATTGAAACCAAATATTCACTAATATTTAAGACTGCTTCGGAAAACATTTTCTGAGTTTCACGAGCACAGAAGATATTTGAGATATATTTTCTTTTGAAATAGAAGACAAATCTTCGAAAGACTGTACAAGATCTTCAACTGGTGGTAATAAATATCTGATGGTTTAACTTTTTTATTTCTTATTTATTCATTAATCAGCCAGCATAAGCCATAGTCGTTTACAAATTTCATAAAAATTTACTATTTGTATTTTTTTTCACAGCATTTGTTGTTTTTTCAGAAATATTTTGAAACTTTAAATAATATATATATAATATAATTACATTTTAATTTCATTGTGTTATGACTTTTTAATAAAATACTTCAATTTTTTGTGTATCATATTTATTTTCAATAAAAGAAAATAATTTAAAAAAAATCAAAAAGAAGACGTATCGTTTTTCAGCTATCAAAAGTTTCAGTACACACAAACGAGAAATTAAAAAGTGTAGAAAGTTTGTCGATAATGTCACCACTTTATGCGAAAAAAGTGTCGACTAGGGGATAATTCAGTCTATGCTTACCGCTAGGAAGCAAATCAGTAGAGTTTTACTATTGCATTTCTTGTAGGGTACCTTGACTGAACTTACACACATACATACGTATTTGCATACATACATGCATACTTATATGCATATATGTATATAACTGTTGCGATATATTTTGTAATTATTTATTTTAAAATTTATGCACACAAATCGAATATAAACGTAATTTATCCTTCATACAACACAAGTTTACAATTAATTTATCGTTCAGTATTTTATACCATGCGTTACTGCGTATGATTGATATTTATTTTTCCTCCATAAATATCACCCATACGAAATTCATCTATTGCAACCATATACAAGTTAATTGCTCAACTTTTGAGTGGATGCCAGACACATCAATATTAAGCTTCAATATTTGTCGTGTCAATATTTCGAATTACTATTTATTTATTTTCTGAGACCAGTGCTCAGGAGTTGTCTCCTACGTATGCAATGCATGCACCGCAACTATGGAACGGGAAAGTGATACTGATGACGGGGGGAGGAAAGTTTTATTATTTTTACAAGTCTACTTTTACACGTTTCTTTTTTATAGCAGTGTTGCACCGTCTCCGGTATCAGGGAGACGCATTCATATATTGATGACGATGATGTTACAATGAAGGGTGCGGTCCGATATTACTTGTGAATTAATGTCAGCTGAAGTCGGTACTTTTCAGGGACCCCAGTGAATATACCACCTTCCGACAACCCAGCAAAAAACGACACGCAACAGAAATAATTAATGTATGTGTTCTATTGCAAATAAACTGCTTCAACTGAGCTGAAAAACGCATGATTTTAATACAGCGGTGTAATTGGCGAGCACATGTTCTCATTTAACAAAACAGTTCATCATTTAAATAAGTGCTTAGAACCCATGAATATTCTATGATTTAGTTACGTTTTAGCATTGAACAAAACAGCTCGTCATGAATAGAACGCAAAGGACCAAAATTAAATTACAACTACGCAGTTGTTTATATGAAATAATAGACAGACTAGAATATGCTTTTGTCCTCTGCATATCTTTTTTTGCTTTAATTGCAAGAGCTACATAAAATTATTGCGAAAATTCAGTTTCCGCAACAGGTCTAGTTTTACATTAGTCACGAATACCTATATATATAGAATAGAATATTGTTAATTTTTTAGTGTTCTCTAACTTTTTAAAACAGCACTTTGTTTCTCCTCAGAATATCTTTTCATTTAATACCTACAACATGTTGCTTTTGACCACTATCTTAAAGCGTTCGCCATTTTATCAAGAATTTAAATGCGAAAAATAGATGTTGTCCTCCTCTACCAAATTATCTCTCACTAAAGACATTAAAAAAAAAATAAAAATTTCAGTATCACACTTGAGAATTTGGTAAAAAAATTCTTTCCAATTCAATGAAATAAAAATATAAAACATTTAAAAACCATAAAATATTAAATTAAATCATGCATAAGGTCATTTCAGTTCTATAGCATTTCTTCGTAATATATTCGTTACAATGTATCTCTTTTTCTATAAATTTTAATTTAAATTTAAAGAAGAATAAAACAGAAACTATTAACGTCTATTGTGTCCTGCAATTTATTTTTATTGCATATTTTTTCTCTCTTTGCAGTTTACCGAATGGTCACATAAATTTTAACGCATTTGATCGTATGGCAGCCATAGTGGGTGCCTTTACCAAACACATGCATACCGTTAAAATAACAGATACAACAACTATGACAACAATCACAACGCCATTATCAATTGCAACAACAATGCCTGAAGTCTCATTAGATAGAACAGCAGCAATAATCCCAGCAACAGGTGAATATGAAATGTTCTGTCGCCATATGCAGAAAACAACGAGACTCAGTGAAAATGGTAAGTTTTTCGAGTGGCAATTCTGAATAAAAGGGGAATAAAATTTATTATTGAATTAAAAATAAGAATAAAGAGAATAAAATAATTAAATTCATTATTTTAAAGAAATACAAATTAATTAAAAAATTTAGGAAAAATTATTATTTTAATATAAACACACTACCATATAAATCATTTCTTAAGATTTTTGTAGCATTGAATACAAAGACTGGAGATATAGAATAGAGTGATAATCAGGGCAACCGAAAATATATTCGAAAAAAATGTTTTATGCGCATGAAATACCTGAAGATATGTTTTAGAAATTCAAAAAATATGCCCTAAAAAACAAACAAAAATTTTTTGTTCATAGAAAAAATATTCCTTTAGTTCTTTTTTAAAAATTTTACTAAAATATAATAATTTTACTTTTTCCAAAATATTTAACTTATTCAGAAAAATATTTTTACTAAAAGAAAATACATTGAAATTGATTTAGGAGGGCTTATCTAGTTCCTATGCGCATTTCACTGTTGCTAATGCAGACCTTCAGGAAGCTTTACAAAAATTTTTGTTACAACAACTAGAGATATTATATTAAACCTTCATTTAAATAAATGAGAACTTTTAGAAATATCAGAGCTGAAACAAGAACTCCATAATCAACCTGTTTTCTCATTTTTCTTACTTTTTTATACCTACATAGGCTGGCTTTTTTTCAACTCTAAATGTAGTTGTAGGAAGCAATAAGTTTAAATAAATGCAATACAGCAACGCCTAATCTCTCTATAGAGTACAATTATTTTTGACCAGATGCCATCAGGGTAATAATTCTCTAGCCTTTTTGCGGAATTTTACTACAATATAATAATTTTACGCACTACTTTTCCCAAAATATTTAACTTGTTCAGAAATTTTTATTGCAAAGAACAACAAAATATCAACTAAGATTTTCAAATATAAAGCATTGTCTGTTACATCTGAATAAACTTTTATACATTGAAAATATCCTTTCAACATCTGCTGATTTAATAGCTGAATATTTAAAAGGTAACAATTTCTTAAGATTATATTTCAAAGCCAGCTTAAACGAACACGTGTTATGTTCTATTGAGAGATACTGACATAAAAATTTTACTATATCAAGTCCTTAATATTTTGCTATAATTTGTTTTAGCTTAGCTTTAATATTAACTTTTGTATTATAGACTCTAAAGAGACTCTGTAGTATTTAAAGCGCTAAGAATTTCAATATATTTTCACAATTGTTGGCGCTGTAATTAACCGTCGCAAACTCTATTTGGAGCTTTCATAAATATTTTGTTAAATTCGCAATTGCCTTGTTTACAGTTTGCGTATTTAACCCTACTACGTTCGGATAGATGCCGCAAGCCATGAGCAATGCATGTAACATGTGTTATTTTAACGTAAAATACATTTATGTCCTTTGCCAGCTTTAAGCACAGAAGGCGAAGGGTCTCTGACAAATAGCAACATCAAGTTTGTGTTTGAATTACCATCCATTATATTTATAAAATTGTCAAAATCGTTGAGTGATTACACACCGTGCAATAAAAGACATGCAAAATAAATATTTAATATTAACTTATGGGTGTCATTGGCGAGTACGCGTTCATGATTATAACCCATTAAATTCAGGATTTGGTACTGTCACACATTTAAAAATATTTTTAAATTATATTTACAACTGCAAAGTTTTTCATATTAAGGCAGAGTTGCATGTATTTTCTATGAGTTCAAAAATGATAATCTTGTTAACATTTAAAATGGCACTAGACATGAAATCAGATAAAAAAGTGCATTCAATTTTTTTTCCGGGATCAGTAGAAAAAAAATTAAATTAAAATTTGTTAACCTTTATGTCAGCAGCAGAAAAATTATACGTACGTCAACAGCAGCATACCCGGGTATGCACATACAGTTTATATGGAAATTGTTTGCGTTTTAAAGATTCTTTGTTGGTAAGTGTGTTTGTTTTACGTTGGCTACTGTGTTTTTGAATATTTTGATAACTGTTTTTGTTTTTGCTTGTGAGTTTTGTTTTTTGCATTGACCATTAGACAGGGCATCATTCAAATAAGTTCTAATAAGATTTTCAGTCGTTACTTTTAGCTGGTGATATATGTAGGTGCATAGTTTTCGCGCAATAAAAAAATTTATATACTCAAAAATTACAGACGGTGACTGGCTAACTCGGCGACAATTTAGTACACTGGGTTATGAAGACAGAGAAGAATACATTCATCAGAGATTAGAGGAATTAGTAGCAGAATATAGTGATGATGAGCCATTAGCATCTGAGGAGATTCTGGATGATAATGAAATTAATACGACTTCAGATTACTCTGATGTTGAGCCAATTCAATTACCAGAATATGACCCGGAAGATGAAAGTGAATCTGATGAAGAACTTGGTGATACCAAAGATTTGTGGAAAATGACCTCACATCCATTGTACCGTGCTTCTATGAGTGTAAGAATATTTTGGCAAATAAGTCGTTTTATACGTTTTGATAACGTAAATACGCGCAAGCAACGCAAGCAAACCGACAAAGTAGCAGCGATATCAGACTTTTTTTTTATGCTCAACAGCAATTTACACACCAATTGTGTTGCAGGCGCTAACGCCACTGTTGCTGAGCAATTGTATCCCTTCCGTGGAGGTACTGGTTTTACGCAATACATTCCGTCAAAACCTGCCAAATATGGAGTAAAAGTGTGGTGGGTATGCGACTCCATTTCATCTTATCCGATGAAGGGACAAATCTACACGGGAATGGCGGCGTCCGGTGAAAGAGAAAAAAATGTTGAAGAAAGGTGGTGAAAGATTTGTGCGTCAATCTCTTCAGCGGAAGTAGGAGATATATTGTATGTGACAGTTTATTCACTAGTTATAACTTGGCAAAAAGTTTGATGACAGCAATTTGTACTGTGAATAAGAGGCGGTTATTTGTGCCATCACAGTTTTCCCAATCGAAGGGACGTGCAGCGGAATCGACTATATTTGGTTTCTGCAAAAACATTTCTATGTGCTCCTTTCAACAGAGCATTATACCACCGAAGTACAAGGTCCAAAAAATAAAAGCCAGTAATGATATTGGACTATAATAAAAATAAAGGTGGCGTTGATTGCATGGACAAATGCCTGGCAGAATATTCTACAAAACGTGGAACAAATAGATGGCCTTTGGCTTTTTTTTTATAATATTTTTTGTTATGATATAATAATTTGTGTTATGTTAGTTATGTTCTCTTTTGGTTCTGTTTTGTTTGCAAAATAAAATTTTGTTTGAATTTATATCAAAATATTTGCATGTTTTTTCCTATACATACCCAGGTATGCAGCTGTTGACGTAAAGGGTATATATCGAAATATGACCATATATCTAGTCCAAGTTGTCCAATTCCACTCAGATCTGTGTATATAATGTAAAACACTTTTTTTTAGGATATCATGAAATCTCAGATAATTTTGATAACTACTTTCGAAGATATATCGATTTTAAAACGCAAAACATACCCGGGTATGTTGCTGTTGACATAAAGGTTAAAATTAAATAAAAAATTAATTAAACTTTCAACTGTGAAGAAATGATTAGCACTGACTAAATTATAATTCTTAATTTAATTTAAAACATTTTTAATTAATTTGTTAATAATAATAATTAAAAATTTAATTAAATTTTTCGAAAATTTCAAACAAACTTTTAATAGTACAAAAAAAATACATGAATTCCAATGCTTATTGGATATTAATTTCTAATTGTATAACGAGTGTTGGATATATGAGACAAAGAAATCAGATAAGTATTTAAATAAAAATAAGGCAATTTGTGTATTGTGTGTTGAGCTCAGAAATGTATTACAAATTTAATTAAATTGATTAAACTTTTCATTGAAAAGATATATTTTTTCTAATGAAAGCTGTTAATTAAATACTAAAAAGTAAAATATTTTATTGTACTTAACACTATTCGGGCTTAATGGAAATTTTTTGTTGAATTTATTGAAGATGAAAAAAAAATAAACATACGACAGAAAATTTAAAGCGAAATTTTAGAAGGAAATTTCTTCACATTCTTTCTACAAGACATTGTTTTACATTAAAACTACTCTGTTGTTTCAAAAAGATAAAAATAATGAAAAGTACTTCGAATTGTAGATAAAATCATTAAAAAAAAAATAATATAAAACTTTTTCCCTGAAAAAAATTTAATTTTTTTTTTTTTTTTTTTTTTTTTTTTTTATATATATTTATTAAGCCTGAGGTCTTTTTTTATTTTATTTTGTTTTTATTATTATTCGATATTTCGTTAACAGCTTGTTAACATCATCAATTTAATTATTCCTGTTGATGTTAACAAGCTGTTAACGAAATATCGAATAATAATAAAAACAAAATAAAATAAAAAAAGACCTCCGGCTTAATAAATATATATCAAAAAATATAATAAAAAAGGTCAATTAATAATATAATTAAAATTAAATTTTTTATCAAAAGTAATATTGATTTTATTATAATAATTTTCTTGCACTGAAAAAAATGAAATACAAATTCAATCATTTATTTAGTTGCAAATTTAAATCAATTTCAATTACTTTCATGCTCAGAAAGCAAACCAATACAAATTTGTTATTCGTGAACTCTGTAAACATAACAATTGAATAAGCAATTTTTGTAATTGATTTCAGATTTTTCTGTGTGTACAACACAAAACGTACAAAACTGTGGGTAAAACCTTAACATTTCTTTCCATCTCTCTTCTATTTAAACGATTTCATTTTCACTTCAATTTTCTGGTAAAATATCACAGATTCTCGCATCATTTATGAGACAATTTTCAATAAATCAGGATATTTACTAACCTCACTAAAGTAGTAAATCTTCGATAACATCATATATTTCTCTCTTCTTTATTACCAATCCCAGCAAAAAATAATTTAAATTAGGAAGCAGTATTCACTTTTCCTGCCGTATGAATATGAACTTCTTAAAGAATGCACGAAGACAAAAAAAAACAAATATTTAAGTGTTCACTATATGCCCTTACTTTAGTGCATACTAAAAAGTACTGTTGTAAGGCAATGACACAATGGTGAATTTTACGACGTGCAACGAATATAAAGCACAAAGGGAACGAATTAGGATGAATGCTTTTCGATTCCATGATTTCACCATATATTCCCTGCGCTGAAAAAAGCATTTAAATGCTTCAAAGTGGGACATTGCGAGAAAATATCATGCCATGCGTAAGCGCATGCCACCTCAATATTCCCTTAATTAAATACTTACTGCAATGCAGTAGTTTTTGCTGGGATATTAAATATTCCTTTATCTTATCGGTTAGAAAAAAACACACAATATTGTTTGCAAAGTATGCATCTGCCTTTAGGCAAATTATTCTGATTTATTTCTTCACGTACCTTCTTTCTTATCTGTACTTCATTCATTATTATTTCTTATCTCTAACACTTTCCTTCAATATTCTATATTCATAAATTTATATAAAAATAAAATTTCTTCACAAAATATGTACTTTTAATAATAATATCAATAAGAAAAAAAACAGAATGTGAACAACAAAAGCAATAATAGTTTGTATAAAAATAAAAAAAAATTAAAATGCAGATGAATGTGCCCTTCAGCATTTGTTTTGTTTCATATTTTATTTTTGTTTCCTCTTTCATAATTCAAATACACAGAAGAATAAACTACTTGTTTGCTTGTTCTTCAGTTTATGATTTCATTATTGAAATACTTTCCGTCTTCTTGTTCTTTGAAAATTATGAATAGTTCATATTTATTATTAAAATTTTTGGAGATAATGAAAAAGCATAACAATGTTGCCATTATATTCCTTGAAGAGAAGGAGTGTTTCATACAAAGACGAATTTCGATTAATTTGTAAAATATATTTTTTTTTTTGAAAAGAAATTTTAAAGTTTATATAAACATTTGAAATATATTTTAATAAACCAAGAATCTTAATCAGTGTTGGGGAAACCTCTAAATCGGGAAATTTTTCGACTCCCTTCATGCTGCAATGATTGCCGGTTCATTGCCAACTTCCAATCTCATCAGTGAGCGCCTTTTATATTGTCGTGAAATATATCAAAGGCTGGCCTGCAAACCAAACATTTTTTTCTCTTCATTGGCAAAAGCAAATAGTTTATTAGAAACACTATTTTAGAAGTTATTTAAATTTAATTTTCTACGAAAAAAGTATAAGAAAAATTATTTCATGGCTTTATGAACCCTTGATTTTCATAGAAAAATTAAAACAATATTATTTTTATTGATGTTTGGTAAAACATTTGAAGCAAAATGCAGGATTTCCTTCACAATTACTCAAAGTCGACTTCATCAGTGTCGAAGCCTTCGTTCCTATCTCGGTTTCCATAAAAAAGTATCGGATTTATTCCACAATAATTGTTCGCCATTTTGAGTACCTTTCATTTCTTTTTATTAAAACAAATCCTGATGAGATGACAAAGATGTGATCAGAAAATATATAAATACGTCGAAAATATCATTATGAGCTCTTCTCTAACACTTGACTGCAGCATGACCCACAGATGGTCACATTATAAAAATACAAAAAAAAACAACACAAACATGAAACTAAAGACACAGAACGGTTCACTAACATTTAACATACACCTCTAAACAAAAATATGCTTTCGGCACACTGGTTATTTTTTTTTTGATACACTGATAGACTAGCGTACTACCCACTACACTGCCGAGACACCCAGCTAAGGATCTTAAGATATATACCTGTATTTAAATTGCGGAATATATTGAAAAAAAACGCTTTAGTCTCTACAATTAGTGATATTTATTTCTATTACAATTATTACAAATGAAAGAATGATTATTTAGTCGTTAATTTATCACAATAATTTGAAAATTAATTTTTATTAGAATAAAAGAAAAAAGAAATGGTTTTAAATCGACCACATTCGTTGTTGAATCTGCATCCTGTTTTTTACCCCACTGTACCCTTTGATACTGTAGTCGAACATATACTGTCATGTCCGTGTGTTTTTACACTGTTGCACCGTATCCTTTCGTTGTTATTTCTATTTTTATAATAAAAAGAACTACCATGTATCTGTGCATAAAAGGATCCCTATCATTATAAAATAAAGAATATACTATTCATTGAACGAGGAACTATTTTGAAATACTGCTCCAAAAGGAAAAATGAGTTGAGAAAAAGTTAATTTTTGTAAGATAAATGGGTAAATTGCATGTAATTGCAGTGGGTTTCCAGAAGTTACATTTTTATTGCGGCCGTTATACACAATTTCATTGAATCTACATTCAGATAAAAGAACCTATAAATTTTAAACATATACACACATTCATTCCATTTATTGGGAATTATGGTTATAAAGCTCCACCAAAAAGAATATCACATGCATTTCAATCAACAGAATTAAGTTATAACAAACTCGTGTTAAATTTTTTGTTCAGGAAAATTGCTTTTAATTTACGGCAAATCATCATTATCAATAAATTAAGTAATTTTAAATGTTCATAAATGCTTTTAAATATAATTCCATTAAATAGACATTGACACGGATTTAAAATCAAATTGCTTTTAAAAACGATTATGAAACTCATTTTCATTAAAAAGCCCAAAAGCTGAAAACATTGAAAATTAAAAACAGCAAGTAAAGAATAAAATGAATACCAGCAAATGAGGAAAATGCAATATTTAAAGACACTGCGCAAAAATAAGTAAATCTTTTTGTGAATGTTGAACAGAACAAAAAAAAAAGAAGAAAAAACAGGCCCGATGCCAGGACCAAATTTATATATTTTATTTTATAGATCATTTCTTTGCCGTCTGATAGATGCGATTTATATATTATTGAAACAATACGATTAACGTATTCGGAAATTGTTTTTGTATTTAAAGGTGGGCGAATTTATATTTTCATAAGAATATTGTATATTGAATATTATATAATTTATATTGTAGTTTGTAATTTGTATTTTGTTTTTGGATATTTTATGTTGTATATTGTATACTGTATGCCAGTAAAAAAAGTCCTTCTAAAGAAGTCAATAAGATCTCGAACTTGTGATCCGGAAGTAGTGCTAAATGAGATTAGTTCTACTTCTTTTTATATAGGGTTGTCGTTGCCGGAAGTTCACTTTTTTGATGCCGATTCATTGAATTCGAAGTAACACTTGTGATTTTAGCTTTTCTAATATTTTTTCTTCAGAGCAATGGAAATAATTTTTATATTAATCCTATAAAGCTATGAAAAGTTGCTTATTGCTGTGGTTTAAAGCTATTAATAAATATGAGATTATGATAATTCTATAAAAATTCTAATTTATTTTGCCTAGAAGTCAGCGTGTTAACTCTGCAATAGGAAATACCCGGGTTCGATTCTCAGCACGGTCAAATCTGGAAAAAGTATTTTATCTAAATTAATAGTTAAAAGTTTTAAAAATAATGCGTCAAAAATATCAACAGAGACGCTGTAAAATTGCTTTATAATAAGCACGCAATTGCACTTTTACCTCCTGCCTCTTCTCTACACTATCCCTCTCTCAATCTAGTTTCAGTGCAATGCAATGCACATATACGGGATATCCCCTGAAATACTATTGAATTGTATTTTTTTTTATTACTTCATTCGGCTTACGATTAAATGAATAATAAAGTCAAATGTCTTATACGTATGAAAAAATTAATATAAACATAAATGAATTTTGTAGAATAAAATAACTGTTATACTAATTTTGTGGGTATTGTTCTTAATAAATTCCTGAGAAGTCGAAAATATAGAGTTATTGATATATCCGAAGTACATCAAAAGTAGTTCGTAAGGAATGACTTCTAATATGTTTCACTGGGATATTTTATATATCATTAGTGTATATTGTAGTATACTGTATACAATATACAGTATACTTTATATTGTATATTGTACGTTGGTATATTATTTAGTATATTATAGTCAATTTCCTTTATAATATTTAAAAAAAAACCAAAAAAACTTAAGCAGCAACTTTCCAAAAAAAAATCCAAAAAATTATTTGTTCTACAAAAACTCTTAGGGCCTTCGAGAAGGCCAAAAATTTTACTTTCGATTTGCAAGAATATTTAATTTCAAATCTTGTACAAGTAGGCCTCATAAAGCTTGCTTGATGAGTACACAATATTATTTTTATTCCCACCAAACTTTATGAAAATGCCTGGAATACATACATACAGCTGCGTTAAAAAAAATAGTAGGCATTATAGTTAAATTTGGACACTATGCAGGCCACTTCATAACTTTTACGTCATTATCAGAGGGGAGCATTTCTTTGTAGACATGCTGCTATGCTTTCGAGTGTCATCTTGTTGGCAGACCCAAAGACCTCAGCATACTACAACATTATTTCATTAAAAATTAAGAATTGCAAGTATATTCTTTACCCACCAATGCCATACAAGAGAACTTCGTCTTTCCGAAATGCAGCATTCACCATGTTTAATAGTTTTGTTGGTGTAGTTCGATACATATTTCATTCCTGTTGGTCTTATAACGGCAAACATAGCAATTTTCTATTAGCTCGATCAGTAAATAAATAGTAGAAAATGTCGACCACTACTATTATATTGCCCGCAACTGTACATACATACATATAGATTTGCTTTTTTAAGTAAAACTTTGTAATTCTGCTGTTTTTTGTTTTTACAGCAATAATAATTTTTTCATACTTGTTTTTGTACAAATGTACACCGCAATAAAAGATTGCCAAATTTTCTGACAATAAATGTTTATTGGAAAGTTACATGCGATACATGGTATTTGATGCAACTAGAGGTTTTAAACTACCGTACGGAGGCGCAAAATTAAATGGAAAAGACGCAAGCTAAGTGCACACTCAGCATTAATGTGGATGGCCATGATCGGTCCACATCCATTTACAAGTAAAGTTAGGTTACTTAAGGTGGGCAAGTTGCTGGATGTAAAGGCAAAGAAAGGTTTCAATTTTATGGCGGCTCCATTGTGATACCTGTTGCGAAAAAACTTTCACGTATTGTAGTGATACAAACAAACAGTCTCTGCTAAGAATCGGGCCTAGATAAACCAACTAATAAACTAGAGCACTACTCTCTATACCATCGGTGCACCCATAGTTAGTCGATAAAGGCCTTTAATTATGAGATATATTGATAACTTTCTTAAGATCATTTTCTAAATATCAAAAACTAAATTCGCATAAAAATTATAAACGCTCATTGTTGCGTATAAGAAAATATTATGAAAGTTAAGTACATAACTCTTTCTTTTTCATTTACACTTTCCTTCTACAAACCAAACAAGTACCCACATGCATATTTGGATATGGGCATTTTGATGGTGTCGTACAAATATAAAGTGAAAACAGTCAAAATAAAACGGATATATATTGAATAATATATGTATGTATGTGTGTGTAATCCATATATTATTCATCAAAATCAATAAAAGTTGTATCATTTGTAAATGTAGAAACTACATATATAATTGCAAAATTTCTTTTACATAATTAAATTCAATTGTTTATTAATTTTTATTAATTATTTTTTTAACTTGAGTGTGCTTATTCCCAGACAAATTTCAGAAATATGTTTCAATATAAAATTATATTTATATTTTTTCCTGTGTACATATGTGTGTGTGTGTGTGTGCGTGTGTGTGTGTGTGTGTAGGCAAGTACGAAAATATAATATCTTCAGTGTGATAAAAGCGAAGCCTTAAGCCGTTGCTAAAGTTTTTCGGTTTATAAAGAGGAGCTCAGCAGCAGAGAAAAAGTCAACAAAATACGAAATACATATTAAAACTTTGTTTCCAGTTCACAACACATTCATTACAATTGCACTAAATCCAAGTGAACGAAAAAAAAAACATGATATAATCATGGCCACAATACATACATTTATACATTAAAAAAAAAAAAACATGTACATACTTGTACCGCATATACATACATACTATGTCAACTTAAATATGCTTGTACTTATTTAAACAGGGGAATGAACAAGTATGTACATTCAACATACAAAAATTTGTGCGAACAAATTTGCGCAAATAAATGAAAAAAATGAAAACGAGAGACGGAATTTTCAGTCAACAGAAACAATTTCAGTTCACTTTTTATGTCAACTTTAATCAAGTTCTTCTTTATAGAAAAAAATTACAAAAATGTGAATAGAACCAACTCATTCTCTAATCAGGTTATTTGTAGTGTAAAAAGCCTGTAACGAAATGTTGGTTTGGAAGCGAGAGTCAAGTATTATACAGCTTCCAAATGCGCATTTCAAATGTAATTAATTTTGTTTGCAACGTTCCACTTGTACGTTCTCCATTTGGAATCCAAAACTGAGTACGAAATATTTACTCTCGATGTGAGGATAATATTACAAAAAAATCAGTGAAGGGAATTGGGTGTTTCGTTTCGGTATTTTTTAGTATTTTTTTTCCCCCCAGAGTAACAAATTAAAATTTTTTAATGAGTTTTTATGAAGCAAATTCATTTGTAGAAGAAAATCCTACAAATATAAAATATGACAAGCAATTCTATGCGGCAGGTACCATCATCGTAATAGATTTTTCCTTCCCAGGAATAAATACAATGTTCAACATGGTGTACTTTGTTTGCATTTGACTTAACCCAAGTTAGTTGCTAAATTTACGATCTAGATAAAGTCCATTTTTTTCAACGCCTTCCCTGACTTCAAGCAATTAATAACTATATTGTATGATATTGCAATGTTATATTAATCGTTAATGGTTAGAGGAATTTTAATAATTGTTTCACTATTATATAGATTGTGAAGTTGCCTATAGAATGGGTTCACCTATAAAGCCTTAGGCGGCAGTTGGCACAGCAATATTATTTATTAATTATTGAAACCGAGTTGTTGCGGACATAACCATAGAATGGTTGTCAGTACGGCTTCCATCTTGTGTGCTGTTTAGAATGGTTTGCATCCATTCCTGCTGTTTGTGCGGTAAATTCCTGCAGTTGTTTTAAAAGTAGATAAAACTTTTTTAAGTGCTTTGGCATTTTGAATTTCTTTTATTTAATTTTTAATTTTCCGAGTAATAAGATGGTCGTAGGTACGCTACAGGTTGTAACACAAGACTCACATTTTATTTCAGATAAATTGCTTTTGACATTTTTCAGTTGCAGTATCTAGTATCATGTACTTTTAAAAAGTAATAATTATGTAATAGGCGAGTTTACTATATTTTACGAAATATAAAATGTTTTAAATATGCTACACAATAAATTTTTAAAATAACAAAAGTGAATGTAACACAGCCAACAACTGCCCATATTGTGCTCAATTTCCAGATATATCCAAATTCCTTATATTGCTTCACAAGTTGATGAGTTTCAGAACTAAAAAATTTATAAAAATTGTTTGGTGTCTGGTCAAACTCCATATGCAAAACTTGGAACATCAAAAAGCATACATTCTTTAAAGAGTATTTGGTTTTGTCAAGTGTAGACCAGAAAACTCATATGGGCACCAACCAAAAAACTTTTAAATTAATCCAGCTTAATTAAAAAAAAATATTTCAATGATCATTGATATAAAAAGTACCTGACTGACCGAACATTCTTAGAAGTTATTGCATTTTTTAATGGTATGGAAATTTCCCGCAAAAAGAGGACTTTACTTCATTTATATATAATAAAACATATACAAGGTGGGCCAAAAGAAATCACCCTATTGGAAGATGCTCTTATTTTTGCAAATGACGGCCAATGTCAAATCTGTTTTGACATTTGTGAACTAGACAGATGTAGAATGCAAGTGAACAAGCCATGGAGCGATACACTTCCCAAGAAAGTTAATAATCGTGTCTATTTTTTTGCGTAACAATTCGTCTTTGGTGTTGGCGCAGCGCGAATTGCGTCGCCGATTCCCGACACTGACTGTGCAAACACTGCGCCGTTTGGCCACCAACCTTGAAGAGTATGAGACCACACGGGACGCTGCCAAGAGTGACCGGCCCCGAAACGCCCGTTTTGCCGAAAATATCGCCGCTGTTGCCGAGGATGTTGAGCTGTTGCCAGAAACCTCTACCAGACGCCGTGCCTCACAATTAGCCATCAGCCGGTCGTCCCAAAGGCGAATTTTGGTCAAAGACCTGCGCATGTTCCCGTACAAAGTCCAGTCCGTGCATCAGCTGATGCCTGTCGACCGCCAAACGCGTGTAACTTACGCCCAAGCCTTCCTCAAGCTCGATGACGAAGTGGACGATTTTTCGACCAAAATCATAACATATAATAGTTTACGTTATTGTTCTGTATTTATTTTTTCGTTTCACTACTTACTGTTTGCATTACCATCATTTAATAAGTACATAATTACATACTCGAATAATCAAATGTTTGTTGTGCAGAAATTTTATGAAGAACCTCTTGGGTTTATTTTGTTTTTATATTTTGAATTCTCAAATGTTTTTTGGGAGTTCTTGTATAAACATGTGAAATTTCTTAGCTTGTTTCAAGAGTTTTGGTATTAGCACCAAATGGAATGTACATATAGATCAGCTAAACCATATAGCAAACATAGATCATAAATCGTAATTAATTTTGACTGACGTGGAATAAAGGAGAGAATAGTTACATAAGTATATCATAAATGACTGGAGTAGGTTTTGAACCATGACTTTCGGGGTGTAGGCTATAATGCTTAAGTACCACTCAAGTAGGTAGCTGTAATCTATATAGGCATAGACTGTATATCAGAAATAGGTTTCTCCATGTCTGATGGAGGGTTTCAGCGCATATATTCCTGCCTTAAAAGTCAATGCCCACACTACTTCAGCCAACAGCTTGCTATACAATTCAAGTCGTCGCGTAACTCCATTTGATTCATACAAACATATTTGAAAGCTTTAAGATGTATAGAAAAGCCAGGATGGGTCTAAGCCATGTTTAAAAACCATTTTATGGACTTTACAGAAATATTTGTTTCAACAAAAGCAATCCAAATCTTGTTCATAGTTGGTAGCGTGAAGAAACATTTACGACTAATAAATAAGAAAAAAGGCAGTAGATATGATATTAAATTTTAAAAATACATACACATTTGGGTAGAACGCTCGTTCTCCTTCTTGACTGCCTCCTTCCTATTCTAAATTGTAAAAACTAACAGCAACAATGACGAGCGCAAACATGCTTGAGTGCAAATATTACGGTAATGCTCTGCCAACGTACATTTCAAGCTACAGGTGCATTTAAACAGTTCTCATATAAACAAACAACCTAACAATGTTAACATATCGACATATACATACATACACACAGCCAAACACATATACACAAGTATGCAGGCATTTTCATTCATAGTTAAACATTTATACGGCGAATACGAGCATGTGTAAAGTTGATGTTAAAATATCTAAAAATTGTTGTGTTCATGCATGAAATATAAAAAGTTTCGAGAACGGCTTGTCTGCAACATTCATAATAGTTCTTTTTATTTTGAAAACAGCTTAACTGAAAAATGAGTTCTTTAAATAAGTTTTGTTTTAGAAAATTTTAAATTCAACATAAATATGTTGAGTGTTTTAGGTCGTCAAGTGCCTTCAAGATAAGAAAATGTTATACATTTATTTAATAATCTGAGTAAAAATCACGCATACGCTTTAAAAGAATCAATATCAATTGATCGCTGTGCGTCTCGAACTTCTGACTCGTTCCGTAGACCTTTCACGAGGCAAACAGCCCGCTGGGGGCAGTACAGGGTGCAGCAAATATAATATCCCGATGTTCTTTTGCCTGTAACTTTTGCACTTTATAAGGGAACATCTTCAAATCTATCAAAAAAATGGAAACAATTATTCCGCGTTTTTGCAGAGTAAACCGATTTATGGCTTGTTTACTCCACAAATGTCAAAACCGAATTGATATTGGACGCCATTTGCAAAAGTTATAGCTTTTTCTAATAGCGTGCTTAATTTTGCCGCACCCTTAAGTTTCCATAGAAATGGGATTCTTAAGTGAAAATTAAGTTGGGTTGATTACTGAAGGAGTTATTTTGCTTTTATTTTTTCCTTTTCTTCATAATAAATATATCTTAAATTCTGGTCTTTTTACTTCACTTTAGATTATTTTATTCGAAGTAAATAAATAAAGTAAGATAATTAAGCGAATTGTCAGAATATATCAGAATGTGATTATCTATTCAGGATTAAAGGCCTCTTTGTTTTTGCATTTTTTGTCTTGGGCCGACAGTCAGAGAATGACCCCTCAACATGCAATGCATTGTGCCGGAATTGCGAAATGAATTTTTCACAGCACATTCGATTTAAACCTTCCCACGTCAAAAGTGCCCGATTGTGTTCGAGAAGAACAGCCGTACCTGCGTATAACGTAACACCATGGTGCTCTCAACAACGGATAAACTCCGTGTAGTTGTTCATCACCTCCCCTATGGGCACAAAGAAGCCAACTAGTGTCATTAACCCCGTACTCAGTATAGAGCCTTGGGGGCTACCGGTTGCCCGGTGAAGCATATTACAGCTCTGGTGGGATCTTGAAGATAGTTCAAAGTCAAGTCTATAGTTACATGTGTTTAAAAGCCTTGTGCGGGAAGTTTAATGTACAGAAGTGCTGTAGTCGAATTAAATGCAAATATATACGCTCTTAAACACACTCCATAGTGCTGACTACCCCACCGTCGCAATGCGTTTCCTCACCCTCTCCTGCATACGCACGAATAACATTAAATTAGACTTGAAAGCAGCGGCCCATACAGCGGAGTAATTTTACATTTTTCGTTGGAGATGCAGTGAAGTACGTCACAAAATGTTAATTAATCTCATTAAATTTGATCTGAATGACCTGATAGTCAATACAAATTATCGACAAAAAAGGTAAGCGCAATCGGATAAGTGAGCATGGCAACGTGATAGTATTTTTTTTTTGGATATCTTGAGAAAAGTTAAAGCTAAAGTTTCTCATTTTAGTCTGAATGACCAAGAGGTATTAGGCTGATCCATTTTTGCATGTGGCACTCCTATTCAAAGATAAGACCACGACGGGTGATTGGGGGCAAATAAATAAATAAAACTATTATAACAGCTACAGCAACGCATAACAGGTGGGCCAAAAGAAATCATCCGGGGCAAAAGTCATCACCCGATGTTCTTTTGCTGTAATTTTTGTTTTTAATGACAAACTTTGGTTCTGCTTGGATGGCCTTCAAATCTAGCGGCAGCCATTTGGCCGATATCAGAAGCTGAACCAAAGTTTTTCATGAAAATAAAAAATTACTGCAAAAGAAAATCGGGTGATGACTTTTGCCCCGAATGATTTCTTTTGGCCCACCTATTATAAAGATATTTATTTATATATCTATACAAATAATTGTAATTCATTCTGACTGGCGATCAATAACTGGAGCAAATTAAAAGATTGATTTTTAATAAATACAGTTAGACTATTTTTAAGATAATCTTCTCATAGAAGAGCGTGCAGCTTTACTATTAGAAATTTGATGTTAAAGAAATTAATCTGTAAAGTTTTTTTAAAGAATCTAAGAACAATTTCCGAATATATAAATTGTAATATTTTTCTAAATACAATTTGAAATGTTAAATTAAATTAAAATTATGCTTTTGTATGTATTATTACACTATTTTATGATATTTGCATAAAGTATTCTTTATAAAAGCATAATGGGATGTGTTCTTAAGAAATCAGGGAACTTGTTCCCGAAACCCGATCATCCGTGCGCACGACGCAATTCACCGCATGTCTAGCTGTCATCCCCTGAGTGCCGGTCCAAAAAAAAAAAAAAACACAATAAAATTGATTGTTGAAGAGGACAGCGGATATGTACTATTTCGCTAATGCTTAAGTCAGCTCATCAGTGAATTTTTTCTAATTTCTGATTGCAAATCCAAGATTCTTATGTTCAAATTTCCACTAATCAATCGGAAATTAAAAGTTGAATACCGTATACAAAACCAAAAATCTACAAACAAAATCATAGCAATCAATTAGTTTACTTTTTGCACATGCATACGTACATACTTTCATTAGCATTTTTATATTTTTCTTCTCATCTAAAAACATTTTAGGAGAGAATATCATACATGCATTTCATATATTTTTTTGTCGGGAATAATCACAATTTTGAAATTAGAATCATATGCAGATATTCCCAAAGTAAATTCATTTAATAAAATTAAATTTAAATTAATTTAAAATTCATGGTCATTGAATTCTTGTTAAATTATAATTATTATTTTCAAGCAGATATTTGACAATTTCGAATACTTTTAATTTCTAACTTATTACCTTCAGAGATTTACCTCGTAATTGTTCTTTTTTTTTTAATAAATAAACAATCAACAACATTCATATATGCAGCAATACTCGCTTTTCACTACCATTTTTCCAAGTGTTTTCATTCATTCTACAACATATTAACAATCCCTATCAGATGACAGGTAGTGCTGAAAGCACTAAGATGTTCTCTTGTTAACAGAATAAAAGAATTATTAATGATGTTGTAGTTCTTGCATAGACCTTGCTTTCGAATTCTCCTTAAGGCGACTCAATGATTTTTACGAAATTCTCGAGGAAATTATTTTATCAATATGTAAAATAAGAGAATGTCATTACAAATTAAAAGAACTTATACAATACGTATAGCATGCGATAGTTATTTCACATATTTCACATTTTAATAGGCAAACTAAATTTATATTATATTTTAAGGCAATATCCAAAAAGTTTGTTTATTTTGTAATTTCTTAAAGAACCAATCAAATAATAAATACTTAATGAAGAAAAAATTTATTTGCCCCAACAGTCTTAGCATTTTGAATATTTATGTACTTCAAATATGCACACTCATGTTAAAGCAATGAATGAAAATGCTAATAAACATACCCTTCACTGCCAGTATTTTTTTTATTGACATGGCAATTTCAGTTGAGACTACTTTCGCCTACAAGTAGTGAATTCAAAAAGTTATTTCATGGAAGCAAACAGAATATGTACATTAGGGGATCCGCTATTTGTATGGACAATTATTCCCTAATCATGCCTTACAGTCGTATCAACTTTGCTAACAACCAAGTTGCATACTCGTGGCACAAACGGTACAATTTAATGTGCGATCTCTTGTACAAGATCATTTTTTAATCAAGTTCTCATGAAGTGAAGACGACAATAAATATTGTTGCGTATTCTATAATTATCAGGTATTTCAGCAAGAAAAACCACCAGTTTAACTCTTTAACTAATAACTGTAATAAGAAATGTTGTTTCTTTATAAAGGGTGTCTGGTAGCACATTTATATTTTCAAACTTAAATAAGCAACGTAATAATTGACACAAAGAGTTATTAAGAACAGTGAATGAAAGGAAATGCAAATTTTATTTTTTAAAGAGAATGTCATCCAGATCCTTTTTTAAAATTTCATGAATAATCGCTCTTAGAAGTCCCAGTGAGGCTGCTTTTTTCCGTATTGAAAGTCGTAGACTTTCACGTAAACTGCTTTCAACCAGTTCAATGTTCAATCGACTGGGCCCTGGCCGTGGGGCATTCATAGCCGAAGCAGTTGCTCGGAATATCTGCACCCACGAACGAATTAAATTTACACTCGGTCCATCACTTATTCGCCGAATACAGCCGCACTTTGAACAAAATTGTCGAAGAGCAACTATGTAAGAATCATTACTCTTAAAAAATGTCTCCGCAGCGAACGCGCGATGCTCTCGCGACATCGTGACTGACAAATCCGCACAATCGATAATTCCAACGGCGCCACCCTCCCGCCGCACCGTTTATTACTTTTTGAAATAATCGTATTTAAAAATATAAATTTGCCACCAGACACCCTGTATTTTTGATCCAGAACTGAATTAATAACCCAAAGGAAATACCTGATTTGAATGTTATATGTACTTAAATTGGTTTCTATGTCTTTATTCGTTTTTTTGTTCGTTTAGGCAGTTGGAGTGCCTTTTTGTATAAGAACTTTTAATATGTTTTATGCATTTTTTATTAATAGTCAATAAAACGTTGAATAATAAATATTATAATAAATAATATTTCTGAAATTCAATAAAACGACGCACGACAGTTGAGTTATGTTTTTGTCTCGTCCGCAAATAATATTAAATGATTAAATAATTAAATAAAATAAAATTAAACTATTTAATGTTTATCTAATCTGCTTTTTGCACGTTCTTTGTTGTATAGCAATAGCCAGTTTTTAGGAATTATTTTACTTCGCCGGTGCTACACAATACCGACGAAGGAAGGCGTTCTGATGTGGGTGTGGATACACCTGAAGTCGTTACTGTTCAGTCACCAGTGAATAGCCTTCGCCACTGAAACCTTCCGACAACAACTGGCCGAAAGAGATGTTATTATGATTTAGTCTGAAACTGTCAACGTGCAGACTACTTTAGCCACCGCCTCCCTTACAAAGTGAATAATGATTTTTGAATATCTTGAGAACGGTTAAAGCTAAGGTTTTTAAATTTGGTGTGAATGACTTGATAATAAATTTTTTTGCTTCGGCCACTTTCATTATAACTACAGAGCTAAAATTCGGTATACGGGAGAGTAAGTAATGGGAAAAACATGAAAACTGACAACTTTTATCTCGGGGGAGTAGACTGACCCTTGCATGTATTGCATGTCGCAGTTAAACATAGATAAATCTGCGTGTAGATGGACACACAGACTGTATATTTTTTCAGGACTATATATTTTGTGCAAAATTGTGAGTTGGGCTATTATATTTTTTGATTTAACTTCATAGTTTGTTATTTTTTATATTTCAGGCCCCAGCTTCCTAAAATCAAAGCAATACACACCAAATATATTGTGATTGAAATATTTTTTTTCGATTTACAACTTATAAACAACAGAGTTTACTCTGGCTTTTTGCAGCTACTGATACAAACGCATAATTGTAGTAGTGTGTGTTTGGATATCACTGCCCACCAAACCAAAAGTTTCGATTTTGTAAAGAGTTCGTTACGACTATTCGGAAAAATCTGCCGATTTCGAAATCGAATTCGTAAATATTTCGTAACGAAAATCATATGAAGTGGTTGACATGACTGCGTAAAGAAACGTAGTTAAGAAATCATAAAGAAATGTAGGAAAGATTTTTTAAAAAAATCTCTTAACGGTCTCTTTTATGAAGCAGTTGGCAAGACTTAGTAAAGAAACGTAGCTAAGAAATCTTAAAGAAATATAGAAAAGATTTCGTAAAGAAGTGTGTTTACGATGTCGTTTCGTTTACATTTTGAATTAGCTAAAGATCTGCACAGGATAAAACTTTGTTAAGAAAACCGCCAAATTAAATTTTTTTATAGAATTTGGCGTTTGTATAAACAAAATTTCATCACGTATAGATATTTATGTATATGACTTTTTTTCATAGCATCAAAGTTTATTTATTTTTGTATTTTAAACGTATATGTATTGATGTGAAAAAAGGGTAAAATTTAAATTTAATTTAACTTTTCAGAACTGTTAGTAATTTTTCTTTTTAATGCCTTTTGCTGTATTGAAGTATTTTTTTATAAGATCATCAATTATTTGGTAGTTTGCCTGGCTATAATTATTGGTGCATGAATCTGAAAATTTTTGGAAAATTTAGTACTTGGTATTTGGTTTTATTAACTTTAAGAATTTGAATAAATTTAAAATGTCTCACGGCTATGTTTTTTGTTTGCATTTGTCCAGGAAAACTTCGAAGCGAAACTGTCATTGCCGAATATTAATTTCAGATTTTGAAAAACAAATTTCTTTATATCGTCCTTTGGCTGCTTTTTGAATTTTGTTGTCTATTAAAAAAAAGAAGAAATAAAATTAGCTTGATTTTGTAAACAGGAAAAAATAAGATGTACTTACTAATTCCAAAATTCGTCGTCCACTAAATTTGTTTCAAATGCCAATAAATCATTAATATTATCCAATGGCAAACTGGGTAGTTTATTAAAAATATTATTTTGAGACTCTAAAGCTTTTAAGCTGCGGTCAATTGTCCGTTTAAGAGAATTAATTCTTCAGTAAAATGCTGGTAAATTTTTAAGTTATCTTCACGAAGTCGATTATTTTTGAAAATTTATACTATGGTTACTGCTGCTGGGCTTAACCAGCAAAGTTTCAGCTCTTTCATTTTCAACGCTTTCAGCATTTTTAGTTTTATCATAATTTTGTTTTCTTTTTTTCACATTTTACTCGCAATTGTTAATATCTTTATTTAAAATAGATTTAAGCAAATAATTTGTTTCTTTTTTAATACTTTTGCGCGCTGCCTGACGAGACATGCTTTTTGTTTTTACTGCGGGATACTACTTAACCGTTATACAAGGTGAACACTATTTAACTTGTTGATTTTATTATTTTTTTTTCTTATTATTTATACTTACCTATTGAACTAAATTAAAATATTCACAAATTTTAACTGATTTAACAGAACTTTATAACTAAATTTTTTTTAATTTTTTCTCTGTACACAATCAAATTAAAATGCAACTGTAAATGTAAAATGAAAACAACAACTTTGTTTTAAGAAATTCCACAGAAAAGAAAAGAAAAAATTCGTAACAACAATTTTGACTTTAGACATACTACCGAAATGTCTTAACGAATTCTATACTATAAATCTGACTTCAGAAAAAGTCGAAACCTTTGGTTTGATGGGTGCTTTAGTGCAATGCAACGCATTTGTAGGAGACAACCATGAATCCTGGTCCAAGAAAAAAATTAATTTATATTAATATAAGTATATACATATATCGTTTGTATTACATTATATTTCAATATACTATCTTCGGACGCATTCAGTGGATTCCGGTACCGATTCGCTGTATCTCCTTATTCTTATTCCACTGCGTAATATTTACAAGAAATGATTTTCTGCCGATGTAAAGAATAAAAGTTAATATGTTTATTTTATTTATGAGATACTTTTACGAAAATACATTCATTTTAACAATGACTGTTATTCATTTTGCTAAAATTATGTACATTGTTTAAGCAACAAATAAGCACAAATGTGCATTTCTTACTTACCAATATTAAAGGCACACGCTCGATTTGAAGTTCATGCAAATCGTACATATTTTTATTTTATAAATTCGAAGGTAAATCACAAAACGATATTCTCTTTGATTTCCCTATGCATTTCTTTAGTTTCAAAAGATATTTTATTATGGAAGTAACTGCTTTGCAATATAAAAGCACGTCAAATATTTACTTCCTTAGAAGTCTAAAATATTTATAAAGAAAGTGTATCATCTCTCATGAGGGATGATACCCAGTTTCAGGTGCGAATTCTTCTATACAAAAGAAAGGATGAAATCACTTTCATTGCTAAGTGCATAATAATAAACAAAAGTAAAAATTTTATTTTATTGCGATACTTCAGGTTAGGTTAAGTTATAAAAGTGTGAAGGCAATCACTGCCTTCGTATTTGTATTAGTGATAGACGGAAGCATATAGCGATAAACAACAGACAGGAGAAAAGATCTTGACGGACGGGTAAAACGAGATACGAAAGATAGTGGAGGAATATAAAGACATGAGACAGCAGTCTTCGTCAATCGAACCCTCCTTCGAGGAAGAGTAGATCCCTCAGCTCTAGCGCGGATAGTTGCGAAAGACTGCTGAAACATCGTCTGTTTAGCATAATAAGTCGCCGCTAGTGCAGTACAAGACAGCGGGAGAATATGTACCGGTGTGTCTTCCTCCTACTCTTCCTGACAACTACAACAAAACTAGTCATTCTAAGGGAGACCAATACTCTTGGCCTGGTTACCCAAGGGAAAATGAGCCGTAATTACCTTTACAGCAGCCTTGATGTGTTTGTGTGATGTGATGTGTCTGGTTACATCTCAAGAGGCTCGGCTCTGTTGGCTCTTCATGCTTGCAGCATGCAGCATTCGTCTGGGAACCAAAAGGTTATCTCTATCCAGATTCCTTCATATTAACGACTCTTCGCACCTTTAAGGAGCCATCCGTATTTTTATTATTTATTATTTATGAATCGGAAGATCCTCTTCGAAGAAGGCACCTCTCGAAAATGCTTATGGTATTCAATAGCCAACCAGTTTTTAGACCAAGTTCTTCAGTACGCCAATACGGCTCTATTTTCTGACCCACACAAATGTGTTGACAGCCCCCTCACAATCAGATCCACTTGAATCCAGCCCAGTATCGTAAATAATCACTCTGTAGGTGATTGCCATAATGCGATTTTCTTAAACCGATACCGATTCTACGCCAAACAACTGATATTGCGTCCATATCATTTTTTTTGTAAATTGGCGGAGCAAATTGTCTGTGTGTAAACACTTCGGCAGTTTTAAAAGAGAATTGAAGAAATTGGCTTCACGAAAAATTACTCAATCTAAAAGTACACTTGTAGTTTTCAATTGTGCATTTAATAACAACATGTGGTAATTTTTTTTTTTCAAAATGCTGCTGCTAACATGTCACAAATAGTAACTTCTTAAAGTTAAAGCATTTTTAGAAGCACATTACACTTTTAAGGCACAAATTGAAATTGTTCTTGTTTTCAATTTAAACAGGCTGAAGCTGATAATTGATACCTATAGAGGCAATGAAAATTACAATTGGTAGTTAAATACTAAGAAACAAACTAAATCAAAGACAAAATTGCAAGTTACACTGCCAAACACTAGCTGAACGGAACAACATGTCGTTTTCGAAAGTACGAGAAATAATTCTCCGTTATTTTTTTTCTTTTCTAAAAGAAAGTTGGAAAGTTCGTATAGGAAGACGCTGTGGATTAAAAACCTATAATAAATATAGTAAACAAAATGGCATTTATTAAAAAGCGAAGGAATCTCACATTTTTATATAAAAACTACCAAAAAAATATTTGAGATCTTCCGAGTATGCAAACTGACAGACTAATCAGAGCGTAAATGTTTGTCGAAAAAAATATACATTGTTAAAAGTAATGTCAATTTACTTCTTGTTGTTAGTAGGTTTCTATTTAGTAGGTTTTATTAAACATGATCACATTACTGTTCAGGGCAGAACGTTGAATCAATTAATTCAAGTATGTAATGGGCGAGTTAATGATAGCCGCTTGAAAATGATACGCTGGGCGCGCTTCCGTTTTTTATTCGTTTTAAATCTCTTTAATTTTCCTACACTATTTTACAATTATTAGCCTTTTCCAAAATGAGGATTAAAGGTCTACTGATGTGTAGACATTAGCAGCAACGGAATGTAGTCTATAGACTACTTTACCATACAACAAACATAAATAAATAAACGCAGCGAAGCTTCGAAGCAATAAATGGTCTTTGTTTTGGTTACGTTTTGGCATGGGTTAATGAGTCCCTGTAGCACATTTAGAAATTTATTTAAATTATAATGACAATTGTTCATATAAATTAATCAGCAGACTTGAATGCGTTTTCCATGAGTTCAAAAGCGATAATCTTGTTACAATTTACGATGGCATTAAAAATGCTTTTGGATAAAGAAGTGCTTAAAAAGTCTTTAAAATACAAATTCGTAGCGAACGCATTCACTTTTGTTTTTGCCGGGATCATAATTCATTTTGACTCGCGCTAAATAAATAAATAAAAATATGAAATACAATTATAGTAATTACCAAAATTGACAATTATTGATTTAATTTAGTAATTTCCAACGAGTTTTCTTTTACAAAATAAATAAAATTAACATCTATAGATCCACACACGCCTCCACATATTGCTTTTTTTATATTAACTTTCCGCTTTTGCAAAAAAAAAAAAAAACTCTATTTTACTTAAACGGTTTCGCTTTCCTGCCTGTTTGCAAAGTTGCTGGTGCGAAAAAAAAAATATTTCCTTTGTTAACAAATTCATGAGACCTGTGTACGTATTTTCTTAAGTTTTTATTTCAATTCGCTTGTTTTCTTTACACTGCATTTATTTGTATGATAAAAGATATGTGAACGAATGCGCTTGTCTTTCTTATTTTAGTTTTCCTTACTGTGCAAACTTTGTAAAATGTATTTTTAAGTTTTATTTAAAATTTATTGCTGCACTTTGTGGCGTTTGATGTGTTTGTATGTTATTGTTGTATGTAAAGTTTCTCACACAAATAACGTACATGTGTGTCTTCTTCTTCTTCTTTTTAATGTATCAGTTTGTTCCACAACTTTTTTACAAAACTTTTGGTTTTAAGTGCATTTGTAAGAAAAGAACACAGTGCCAACTGTTCTTTTCTTCATTTTTGTTACGTATTTGTTAAACACGAAAGTACAGTGCTGTACATAAATAGAGCAGTAAAACGTTGATATAACACCAATATCATTGATTGGCTACTTCAGGATATTAAATTTCATTCTTTCTGATTATAAAATTATTTAAAAATTACACTTGAAAAATAATGAACAATTTTTAATTTTTGGTTTTTAATTTTTGACAATGTTGACAATGTTTGATTTTTGAATTGTAATTTTTATAATCAAAAAGAAAAAAATGGAATACCCTGAAAAAGCAAATCAATAATATTGGCGATATAAAAAAGGAATAAATATTTTTTTTTATCTGGGACCAGCACTCAGGAGATGACTCCTACACATGCGAAGAATTGTACTGGAACTATAGGAAAGGGGGTAGTAGGAGAAACGACAGGAGGTGAAGCTTAATTAATTATTTTGGTGCTCTGCTTTTGCACGTTCTTTGTTTATACTCGTAGCAGTGCTGAAGCTTCGGTTTAGTAGCCATTTGGAGCCATTTTACTTCGCCGGTGCTACACAATACCGATGAAGGAGAGTATGCTGATGTGATTCTGGATTGCTATCAGCTGGAGCCGGTATTGTCCAGTGACCAGTGACTATGCCTTCGACACTGAAACCTTCAGACAACAACTGACACACAACGACACACTAATGCACATCATTAATTTATCTTTAAAAAATTTAACTTATGGTTGATTATATTAATACAATTAATATAAAAAAAGAAGTCGAATAAAATTAAAAAATAATTATTATAATAATTAATTAAATAAAACAAATTTTTTTTAAATTGCCTTTCTAAAATACTTTACAGAGCATAATGCAATTATTAAGGTGGCAGCATTAAAGCTTTCACAGGCGTTCGTGTGTTTGTTCTTTGCGACATCAAATGTCAAAAAATATTTTCATTCGCAATATTTAATCACAAATAATATATTTCTTTTAAACAAAATACCGATTGCAATAAAATTACTCAAATTAAATTGCTTATCACTTATTGTTAATAATGAAAACTGTTAAACAAATGTGTTTATATAGAATTTCGACTTTTTATGTCGCAAACTTAGGCAGAGAAAAAAATAATCAACTGACGTAGTGCTGCCTGACGTATGTTATAGAGCGTACCAGGATATTTTTTAGGTACGGTCTAATATACATATGACTTTGTACATTAAGTAATCTTAATACCAAAATTTGAAAAAGAAACGCATCAAATTGATTCACCAATTAGCAATACGATGGATTGTTTCAACAAATACCTACGAAATAATATTGAATGCTTATCTAGTTTATGATGATCACAATAATTAATAACAAAAAAATAATTAACTTTATACCATTTAAAAATTCTTTTAAAAATCAAGTGTAAATTTTTTTCAGCTTTATTTTCGAGCATAACTGCCCAAAAGTGCAAGATGTAGTCACAATTATGATTAATAGATTTTCTGTGTAGTTGTGGCATTTTGTAGTGGTTTTCAGCACACACATGTGTATGTGTATGTATATGTTGCCAACAAAAACCATGATTCGTAAAATGAAACATATTAAGTTCATGTAGAAAAAAACATTTTATTTAAACAATTTAAGTGAGCAGAGTAGCACAGAATAAATGAATTATTATTTAATACAAACTGGAGTAATTTTCTTCTCTATTTCATACTCAGAAAAAAATATCCAATGCTATGGATAATTTTATCAAGATGTTGTATCTGATTCTTTAGATTCTCCTTAGAATTTTAAGCTTCCGTCTAAACTAAATAATAAAATAAGAATGGAAAGAATAAATCACATTGAACATTTTTGAACAAGTATGTAGCCTTTTGTCTACATATTTATGAGATTTCTCAAGAATGTAGTTTGTTTCTTACCCTCTAAACGAACGTAAAAAAATATCTGCCAATGCGCAACCTACGCTTACAGTGCTTTGCTGGCACTTAAAAGATAACTTCCTTGAACGGTTGGAAACCAAAATGTAAAATAATGTTACATTTTAAGTACCTTTTCCGATTATTTTGGTTTAGTTTTTCTATATAGGTACCCGGCTACATTGCCATGCAGTTAAAGGTGGTTTTTATTTTTTGCCATTCAAATAAGGGTTAAAACTATTTTTAATATTGACGACATAGCAGTTACAGATTTTTTGATTTAATTTGATGTATTCAGCTCAATCAGCAAAGTCCAATGATGATCTAGATTTTTCTATTATTCTATATATTTTGCAATACATATTCCGCAGGTATATTTTTCTGCCATTCACGTAGCGGTCAAATGGGGTTTTTGTCGTTTATTTTTCTTTCACCGAATAAATTGTTCAGTCTGACATTTTCATATCGACTTTCATTTATTTTGTTATTAATAACATTGCAGTAATATATGTTAGTAATAATCGTTTTTTCATATGATTTGTACCAAATACTTTGCCATACTGTTAACAGTGTTAGAAGCTAAAGAAGTAAATAGTTCTGCCATGCCTATTCAAAATATTTCTTTAGCTCAAAGTCGATATTTATTTAAATTTATTAAAATGTAAGAGTTCTCAATAAGTTTTAAGAATGTGGATAATCAAATTCTTTAACAAAAATAGCCCTAAAATGCTAAATATACCCAGGTACCCACTTAAGGGTTAAGAAAAATTCAAGCTTTTCCTACAACTTTGTAAATTTGTAAAAGAAATCTACTTCATTCACAGCCACCATGTTTCTCGAATACGAATGTAATGATGATGCTGAAATAAGTAACACAAGTCGACAACGTTTTTTAACCAAGAATCAGACTATATTTTCGCAACGGTTTTGGACGTTCTGAATCCGTATTTGATAGCGATGTCAGATATTCGGGAGTGAAAAAATATGTTTTTTGTGTACATTTGGGATGCTGTAACTTGGAGAATATTTTTTTTTGATATTTTCCTACACAGAAAAAAAATTTTACGTTTTTATTTTTAATTAGCACGTTTAATTAGAATAATATAATTTTTCAATAAAAAGTTGAATCACTTCAATTAAATTTTTAGTTTATATTTATACTTTTATAATTTGTTTTTTTATTATACCCAATAAGCATTTGAATTAATTTCAATTATTATTATTAAGTTTGTTTGAAAATTTTAAAATATTTAATTAATTTTTTTATTATTATTAATAATTTAATTGAAAATTAATTCAACAACAAAACTGTAATTGATACTATTAATTTCTTTACATGTGAAAATCGAATTAATTTTTTAATTTATAATAAAAATTTTTTCTTTTTTTTCTGTGTACGTATGAGCAATATTTATTTTATACTAATAAACTTTGCTTTTCAGACTAAAGCTACGTTCACACGATTGTCAGATTGTACAATAATGTAGGATACGGCAATATGGTGGCAATGCTACCAAATTGTTACCATCTGGTAATTTGTCTGCTCGAACTATTGAAAGAAAACCAATAATAATTGTCTGTTCACACGGTTATCAGATTATTGTATGGCAAACGTTGCCAGATCCGACTTTTAACATTGTATCTAAATATGAATGAGCAGCATTGCCAACAGAAATATTTATCTGCCAATGGTGTTATTGTAAGGTGCACTAAAAGAAGCACATGCGACAATAAAAAAATGACTGTAAATGGTGTGTCAATGGAAATGAAGGGTGTTCTCATGATTGTCAGAATTGTGACAATATTATTGGTATACAATGTACCGACAATACTGTTTGTGACGATGTTGCCACACAAAAATTGTGTCTTCACACGGTTGTTGCACATTTTGTAACAATTTTTCTGTCAATATTGTAGTAAATGACAATCGTGTGTACATACCTTAATATTGTGCATTTATTGAGTCTTTGATAGTTCATCATGTCCTTTACTATAAAATATGTGTTACTTTAAAAGTGTAACGAGTTCTTTTCTCATGAAAAAATGCTACATTTTCAACACTCATTTTATTTTTTCTGAAAAAATAAATTAGTTCTTAGTTCCTCTCTCGTGAGAATTTTATACTTATTGTAATGCAATAATTCTCTGATCGTTTGACCAAATAACTTTAGTGGAAATTTAAAATTTTTAAAATTTTAAAATTTATTGTTTGACTTTTAAAAAGCTTAGAAATTTAGTATAACTAAACTAAGTTTTCTGTAGTTTTACTTTCCACTAAAACTCTATGAAAATCAAGCTTACGAATTAAATCAACAATAAGTCCACATACGTTTACTACTCTTTGCGTGATCTCACAAAAACTAAAATTCTTAAAAAGGCGCTGATTAGTGTAAACAAAAGTGTATAAGCAAAAAGATTCTGTTACAATTTGTTTTATGCCGAAACATGTGTTCTTTTGTAAATAACTTTTAATATGTTTTATGCAGTTTGTACTAATAGTAAATAAAATGTTGAATTATGTTTATATTCTATTTTTAACTTTTGTTTTTAATTTGGGTTTTTTTTTGGTAAAATATATTTGCGTATTTGAGAAGTTAAACAATTGTTTATTCGAAAAATTTTTATAACTTCTAAGCAGCACCTTTTTTATTGACATTAATTATTTTTTAGCGAAATTGAAAATGAACGCATTAAGTGTCAATGACATTTTATTCGATAATTTATTTAAACAGATGTCAAAAAGAAAATTCTATTTAAAAAAATATTAATTAAATTTACTAAGCTGAGAAGAAGTATTGCCTTCCTAAAGCACAAATATATTAGATGCATTTATATTCTATTTTCTCATTAATACATACACATTCATATATGTATATATAAATGTAGCAGATTTATGGACCTCTATTGAAATTAAAAATTTATGTATGTACATATATCCAAACAGTCACTGCTTTTACCTAAACAAACATTTGTTGTCTGAGAATCACCAAATACCATTAGTGATAACACAAACTGAATAAAAATGAATTTATAAAAGGAAAAAGATTTTTTGGGATATTCGTACGTTGTGCTAAATATACGAGAAAAAATGTAATTGAAAAATAAGTTATTTTACTCGTACTCCTGCCAGAGCTGGCTAAAAAAAAATAGATTGCTTCTATATTTATATAAATACAGATACACATGCATACTCGTACCATGCATATAACTGCAATCATGATTCTTTAAATATTATTTTGGTTTGCTTTCATTTAGATTGCAGATTTTTTTTTCATCTCAATGCCACATTACTCAACTCTTCCTCTTCATATTCATCTTTAGTTGTTTGCATCGAATCCATTGAACTTGTAACTTGTTTTAGTTTCGCTATACTATATGAAGTTAAATAAATCATTTTAAGAATTACACTGAAACAAGCAAAATTTAAATGGTAGGGATAGTGAGTGAATGTATGCATTCTAGAGATGCCAAACGGGACTGTTTTTTTTCAGTATTTCCGGACTTTTTATGTTCTGTATTTAAGACAACTAACATTGACTACAAAACCGAAAAGTCGTGGGTTCGGGCTCAGTTTCAGATTAAATCATAAAAACATTTCGCATTTTTCTGATGTGAATTAGTGTGTCTTTGTGTCGGTTGTTGTCAGAGGGTTTCAGTGGCGAAGGCATACGCACTTCTTGAAAAATTTTAAAGAAAATATTTCAGTAAGTCCATGAAAATCACAAAAACATATTGGAAAATGGATATGCAGCTGATGTTAAAGAACTTAAGATCTTGTAAGAAGAGATTGAGACTTGCAAGTTTAGAAATATAAACAAAAAATAGGAAAAACGATGAATCTTAAAGAATACACAGAATGACAGAATTAGCACTAGAAAATGTTAATAAAATATTCTACAATAAACTTATATGTAATATACGAGTTACATGTTGTATTATAATTTTGCTTTTTGTGATATTCTTTTTGAATTTAAATAAGCTGACAATAACTGTCAAAGGCGGCGGTGGCACGATGGATGGTAGTCTGCACGTTGACTACGAATCCAAAAACAGACCTGGGTTCAACCCCAGTTTCAGACTAAAAATTTTTAAATAAAAATAAACATCTCGCATTTTTCTGATGTGCATTAGTGTGTCTTTGTGTGTCAGTTGTTGTCGGAAGGTTTCAGTGGCGAAGGCATAGTCACTGGTCACTGAACAATACTGGCTTTAGCTGATAGCAATCCACAATCGCATCAGAACGCCCTCCTTCGTCGGTATTGTGTAGCACCGACGTAGTAAAATAATAATAAATACGGCTACTGAACCGAAGCTTCAGCACTGCTGCGAGTATAAACAAAGAACGTGCGAAAGCAGAGCTGCAAAAATAATTAATTAAGCTTCACCTCCTGTCGTTTCTCCTACTATCCCTTTCCTATAGTTCCAGCACAATGCTTCGCATGTGTAGGAGTCATCTCCTGAGTGCTGGTCCCAGATAAAAAAAAAATAAAAAAAACCCATTTTTGAAAAACTAAAAAAAAAATATAGCATAACAACACTCCAAAATATATTGCATTAGTTCTACTAATAAAATCTTTATAAATAATTAGATTTCCACCCCACGATAATTGACGATGTCGGGAAAAATTTAAATAAACCTTTATTTTATTTGCTTTTGCAATATGCACGCCTTGTCAGCTCATTTTTATCACATAATAAGACATCAAAGAAAATTTTATATATTATAAGAGAAAAGAAAAAGTCTAACTGCGTCCCCCAGGATTTCTTAGGAAAATCCCGCAATTTTGAAGATCGAGATTACGGTATTGGCATCCCTACAGCATACATATGTGTGAACATATGTCATGCGAGTTATGATGTTCTGAAAGTTTAGCAAAAAACTATTTTTCTTTTTTAATAATCAAAAAAAAAAAGTTTATATGAATTTGGAAAAATGCCATGAATTGCTAAAATGATGTTAGTTTTAATTTTTTTTTTATAGTAAATTCTTTTCTACTCCCATTGTATAAGTGTGAATTTGCTATTTCGTTGGTTTTTCTATATGATGTATTGTATTTCTATGGAACATTGAAAACATTTTTCTTTGTTTAATATATTTTATTAGCTATAGATTTTCATATACATTTTACCACAATGAAACAGAACAGTTGTGTGCTGTGTAAGCTTGAAATGGAATGAAGATGTAAGTAAATTAACTGGAAAAACGTCATGGCGTTATTAGGGGTTTTTTTTTCTTCTTTTAATAAAAAAATATTTAACTTTTTCTAATGGTGACTTAAATTTGCATACATTTTCATAGCAGGATACAGAGTTTTAAATGATAATATATTTTTTATCAGCGAAATAAATAAATAATTAATGTAAGTCTGAGAGAAAAGAAAGCACATACATATATTTCTATTAACAGAAAAATATACTACTGGAGAATTCTTAATTTTTTTTTATTGCATATTTACAAAAGCAACCCTGGATGAACGGATCTGAAGGCCACTGAGATCGATTTTGGTAGGACGCCACAGCTGATTGTGAGCGATGATGTTAATTTCTCCGTGAACAGTAAGGCGGTGGTAAAGGCGTTGGTTGGGAATAGTGTGAAGTCCAGCGTGGTTGACGGTTGCAGAGGGCACTTCGCGCCTTGATGAATAGGTGCCGTGGGGTTATGCTCTGCTGGGTATTGGGTCACTCTGGGTTGGAGAGTAACGAGACGGTGGGCGCTCTGGCGAGAAGGGACTCTTCGCTGCGTGAGGAGGTGTGGAACTTCTCGGTGCAGTCAGCGATGGGATACTACTATGCGGACCGCAGGAGAATGACGACAGAAAGGGTGGATCATTCCTGCAAGACTATGGCCAATTGCATGGCTTCGAGGGCCGTATGGTCTGAGTTGAATATTGCAAAGACCACGTGGCTACCGGGAATGAGCAGAAAGGAACTAAAGTGCTTTGATAGGAGCTTTAACTGGGCACTGCTCGATCGGGTTGAAAATCAGCAGCTGCCAAAGAGGAGGCTGTGCGTGGAACATGAGGAGACTATGAAACACGTCTTACATCACTGCAGCGGTTTGCAACGTGGCGGACAGAGGTTGCTGGACAGCAGATTCCAGGGGCGTGATATTGGTGATATCAGGGCCTTCATTGGCTGTCTATGCGACGTTGACTATGGGCAAGATCAAACTTCCTCCTCTCTTTTCTCTTCTCTTTTCTATTCTTGTCTTTGTCTTTTTCTTTTCTCGAGGGTATTCACAATAAATCCTATTGGTCTCCGAGTGGAGGTGTTCCGTTGCCGAGGCATTCCGCTTCCTTAACTAGCCTAACTGACTAAATAAACACATTTCTAAGGCTACATTTTCTCTTTTCGTATAGACTTGTTTCTTATTATCCATATCAACTTAAATCTTATTAAGCCAATTCACAATGGCATTTGCAACAGGTGTAGAAAATTTTTCTCTACACTAATAAAATAAACAGATATGCATTTGCTACACTGGTATAAATAAAATGCTATGAAAGGCTTAGTTAATATCTGTGGACTCTTTGACAAAAAAAGTAGCGATAAAGAAATTTCTTATTAATTTATAAATAAACGAATTTTTACAAAACGCATCCCAGCAAAAAAAGACATTGAAATTAACTGGTTCCATTTAGGTATAGAACTCAGTCATTGGCGAACATGTGCTCACATTTAACTAAATGAATGCTTAGAATTAATGAAAGTGCAATGATTTCCTTACGTTTTACAATGAGTTCCCGACACACATTCAAAAACTCAGTTGTTCGTATGAATTAATAGGCAGAGATAAATGTGTTTTCCATGAGATCAAGAGTTATAATCTTGTTAACATGGCATTGAAAATCAATTCAGATTAAGAAATGCTTAAGAATACATGAAAACGCATTTACTTTTTTTGCTGGGTTTGTTTGCAATAATCAGTGCCTTAATTGTAAGCTTGTTTTTAATAAAGCTTTTTAATTGAAAGTAAAATTACAGAAAATTTAATAGTTGTAATAAATTTAGAAATTTACTTAAAGGCAAACAATATCGTAAAAAAGACGTAACAAAAACACTGACAAATATTAAAATTTCACGTATTATGTTTTGTCAAAAGTCCACAGATATTTATTATATTTTTTTTTTTTTTTTTTATCTTAGACCAACACTCAGGAGAAGACTCCTACACATGCGAAGCATTGTGCTGGAACTATTGGAGAAACCACAGGAAGTGAAGCTTAATTAATTATTTTTTAAAGCTCTGCTTTCGCACGTTCTCTGTTATTGCTATATGTTTGTAACACTTATTTATAAACTGACATCAAACAAAATCAAATAAAATAAAATATTAAAAACCAAAAAATTTAAAAAACGTATAAGAAGAGACAAATCCAACACACTGGTCACTGAAAATTACCGCCTTCAGTTAATATCAATATACAGGCACACCAGAGCGCCCTCCTTCGACGTTATTGTGCAGCAGCAGCGAAGCAAAATAATTACTAAAATGCCTACAAAAATAAAGCTTCAATACGTCTCCTTGATGTTATAGGCAGTGCAAAACTGCTATAAACAAAAACATGCAAAAGCAGAGTTGAATCTTCGCTACTTGTCATTTCTCTTTTCTCTAGTTCTCCCACAATGCATCGCATGTAAATAAAAAATAAGAAGAATCGAATTTAGTTTTATTTTTATAACTTCCATATCTTTTCTGTACAATTTTTTTGTTACTTTGTAGAATATAGTAGCAACACATTTCAGTTCGGTTTTCTTCTACGAAATAAATTGACAAATCATTAGACCGGAAACAGGAAACAAGGCTAAGAAAACACTACAGCAATATAACCTTCGATAGCATAAACCTAAAGAAGAGTGATAATAACAAACCAAAAAAAATATCTTTTTTTTATTGCCAGCTAACAAAAAAAAAAAAAACAAGTAGCAAAAGATGAGACATCATTTTTGGACTAGAAAATTACAAAAGTTGCATACATTTTTTTTGCAACATCTGTTGCTAAAACAGTTTTACAAACCCGAAATTGTGGGTAGTGTCCCAGTAGAGTAGGCTAACTGGGAATTGTGGTTCGATTTCGAAATCATTGTCATAAACTAATGTCATTTATTGTACAAAAACTTTATAGACAGTTTGAAGAAAAGTCATGAATGAAATGGTTGAGCATTTTTGGTTAAAAATGCTATTGCTTAAATTTTACTTAAGTTTGGAGTCACTTGTTTTTTTAAAACAACAAAAATTATGTTGAAGAAAAAATTAAACGTTTGAAAAACATTAACATTATTTCGTTTAATAATAATTTATGTATTATCTTTTAAGCTTAAAGATTTGTTTTTATTTTTTATTTCGGTGGTTTTTTTTTAATAAAAATTTCCGGAAGATGTTCACCGATGGTTACCGAAATGCCGAAATAGTGTAATAAAAAATTAAAACAAACTTTAAGCTTAAAAGATAATATATAAATTGTTAGCAATATTTGTCTTATAATTTCAATACCGAGGTTAGTTCCCCACGCCACTATGGATCATAAAGGATAAGCTTCATTTCCCATTATAGTGAAGGTAATATTCCAAAAGAAATGTAGTCTCTTATTTTATTTGATCAAGAATATTATATAATGTTCGGGGCTCTAGTATTTTATTTCAGTAAATAAGATAAGATGAGCACATAGATGCCCACAAGAAACTAACTTTAACTTTTATAGTTTTATAGATCTAGAGATATCCGATATGTTTCGTATGTTACAATAAGAATAATTAAGATAAATTAGTTAACTGATAAAATTATAAGAAATAAACTAACTCAGAGTGATTTGTAAATCACTCGCAGAGCCTTTGCTGGCAATTACCGGATGTAATTTTACTGCCTGGCAGTTCTCGGCCATTTAAAATAAAAAATATGTCAATAATTGGGTGGCGATGGTTAAAACCAAAAATTTTTCCTGGGTTCAACCCCTGTTTCAGACTCATAAAAACATCTCGCATTTTTCTGATGTGCATTATTGTGTGTCTTTGTGTGTCAGTTGTTGTCGGAAGGTTTCAGTGGCGAAGGCATATTTACTGGTCACTGAACAGTAACGGCTTCAGCTGTATCCAGTCCACAGGCACATCAGAATGACCTCCTTTGTCAGTATTGTGTAGCACCGGCGAAGTAAAATAATTACTAATATGGCCACTAAAAATTTAATACGTCTCTTTGCCATCAGAGACGCTTCAACACTGCTGTATAAACAAGTAACGTGCAAAAAGCAGTGTTGTAAGATAGTGAATCTTCACCTCCTCTAATTTCTCCTATTATCCCTTTCCTCTAGTTCCAGAACAATGCAACACATACGTAGGGGTCATCTCCTGAGTGCTGGTCCAATATAAAAAAAAAACCTCGTGGATCAGGCAGAAAATTAAATCAGTAAATTTATGGCAGAAAAAATCACTCATACGCTCCCACCCACCCACCAAAGAAATGCAAAAGCAAAAATTCGGGCGCTACGTTTACGAATTAATATTTTACAGAGCCATTTATTTATTTTTGAAAACAATACACATATCGAGCATTTGGTGCAATACCGTAGTAATTCAAAAAATCATGAACTGAGAAAAATGCATTTGAAATTTTTAGCCATCTTTTTGATAATATTTTCGTTTACTAAAGTTATTTTTTTACAAGTTTTTAAATAAAGAAGCATGTTTTGTAGTGTTTTCTGTTTGTAAATTTCTTGTCATAAAGGAAATATTTCATTATTGCAAATAAATATTGTTGGAACAAGCTGGAGACAATAAAGACATTTGTAGCTGTAGAATTTGAACAGTTAGAGATGCAACCATAATCTGTATTCTTTTAGATATATATTTCCCCAAATATCATTTCGGCATACCCAGCTCAAAAAATTCAAATTTTTAATTACTGCGGTATTGCACCAAAGGCTCGATATGAATGTACATATATATATATATAAGATTAATGAAATACTTTTAAAGTGAATCAGTTTAAATTTAAAATTTAGAGTGAAAAAGTATTTTTCGTAAATCAGTACGCCGCGAATTTTTTTTTTTTCTTAAATTTATCTGTCAATCTAATTGAAGTGAGTTAGTCTAAAGCAGTGGTGCCCATAAAGAGAAGTGAGAATGAATTGGTGATTTAAAATATAAATGAGATTTGATTGCATCCAAGGCACTCCACTTAATTAAAACTATTTAAAAGAAATAAATATTTATTTTCCCACTCTGCATGTATTTTTAATTTAGCAAAAAAAACAAAATATGAACAAAAATGTTTAACACGATTTTTTGTTATTTATTCCATAAACAGTTTTTCTTATAAGATTACTAAACATTGTGCATAACAGCCACACCAATCGACTTAAAAGGCTGCGTTATGCCCACCTCTCTTTTATTCTATAATATGGTATTTTATTATAACTAAAAGAAGCAGTTCAATGCTCCCTGACATTTTTTAACACTTTATGTATTGTATTTAGTAAGCGAAAAGTAAGTCATTCTGTGGCAAATAGTTTTTAGTTCAAAGTTCACCTTTTTTCTGGGCATACACAAACAAAACAACTTAGATAATGTAAAAGAAAACGTAAAACATTTCTCATTACTTAATACACATTTCCTTCTACATCATCGGTGAATCATTAAATGAGATATTATGTGTTATACAACGCTTGAAGAAGTTAACACTCAAGAAATGCAATCTGGTATTTTTAACACAGACACCTCCGCCCAATTTTTACTTCCACACAAGTACGCATGGGTATTTTTATAAGAAAAATCAATTGAAAGTTGATAGTACTTTTTGTTGATTAAATTTCATAATGTCCATCAAATTGTTCTTGTGAAATCTTTCGACAGACAAAATAAAACAATTTGTTCCAACTCTTATCTGATTGGTTGGTAATATTGAAGAAAAAAATAAATTATCTGGAAACTCCAAAAAAGTTAACTTGAGTATTTGATAATTGAAATCAAGAAAAAATACGTAGTTTTTTCTTCTTCAATTTATAATCTGATTTTCGTAATAAAATTTATTACGATATTTAGTTGAAACTTAAATTTTTACAAAAGCAGGGCAAAGAGCGAACACATTACACAGGCTGAGGAAATTTTTTAAAAATTTCTTCCCAAGAATTAGACTCTAAATTTCAAAAAGTGTTAGATGTGCTGCTCTTGCCATACAAAATTAATTTTGAATTTTTAAAAAATCTCAATTTGTCACTGAGAAGTAGTGATACTCAATTCTAAACAGTTCATTAGTTGGACACGTTCTTAATATAAATTTTTAATTGTGATTTATTGTACATCCGACCGAGAGTGGAGTACATCATCAAAAAACTCATAGACGATTTTGAATTTACCCGACCGTGTACAGGAAAGGGCGAAGAAAGTCATTGGCGTCGATAGGGTAACCAACTCTATTAACTCTCTTGAGCATCATCGCAAAGTGGGGTGCGTTTCGTTGTTCTATTTAATGAAATCAGGGAACTTGTTCCCGAAACCCGGCAATTCATGCGCATAACGCGTTCCTCATTAAGAGCGCATCCATTTGTAGTCGATTTGACAGCGAATCGCACTACGCATTACAGAGAAAACTCTTTTCTTGGCCGAACAGCACGTATATGGATTAATCGTAGACTACTCGCAGAGGTCTTTCGTGTCAATTTTAGCGTGGGAAAATTCAAATCGAATGACCATAAATACTACTCCTTGTACCCTCCCTCCAAAAACCTTATTTTCCAGATCCAGCATAATGGAACGCAGGTGCCATATCTTTTCAAAATTTCTTTTCGTGAATACTATTTTCTGTAGTAGTCACGTCATTAACCCTAGAAGATCATAGTTATTTCTATTGCGGAAAGGCCATTATTCGTCGTATTGACAACGGTTATAGTAAAAGGGGTATTAAAAATGTCTACAGCATACACAACTTTTAAAACTTCCTTTTCATAATTGTTTGCTTTGATTTTTAGCAAAAGAAAATAAGAAAATATTTTTTTTATATATTAATTGTTAATAAACTAATATTTCACAGCACTACTTTATTTGGCTTATTGTACCAAATATACCTTGAAAAAATTTAATGAAATATAAAAACTGGAAAAAATAATTCACTGAATGCATTTGTATCTTACAACTCATATATTAGATAATACCAGTACAAAATTGTATCAGTGTCAGTCTTCAATTTGCACGAGAGGCACAAAGTTCTTGTTTGCGGTGCCCGCACAGGATTTTACTACACAATAGTAACAATGCACATCGTCGATTCGACAAAGGATGACATTCAAGGATTAAGATTACCGTGCAGAGAGAAGCACAAAATATCCGTGGCCGTATTCATAAAAAATTTCATTCGCTTTGCAAAATGTTTAGTTAAGAAATTTCAATACAAAATATAAATGTGAAACCTTTTGCAAACCAAAAAACATTTATATGAATACGGCAGTTTGTTGTGCATTCGTAGCCTAGTGCATGAGCATTAGCCTATCAATCTAGAGGTTGCGGGTTCGACTCCCTCCTAGACACTGACTGTTTCTGCACACAAGCTAAGACCTTAGCAGTGTATTGTTACTCAAAAACAACAAAGTCTTTGGAAATCCTTTTGGTATCACAAACCCTAAAGAATTCAAAAACTCTATATTATTTTCTGAATTAAATTCCTGAAACCATCTACACATGCAATCAATATCAGCATGCTAAGCAACTACTGCCAGTACACGTTCGACAAAGTTTTTTTTTGTTTTTACAATAAAAAGAAATAAACATAAATACATACATACGTCGAACGGAAAAACTTTACAATAAGCTAATAAATCAAAGAACATTTTGTCGTTGTTAAAATTCCTTGTAAACTGATATAAAATTTACAGCATTGAATAACAAAAATAAACAACGACGAATATTTAAAGATTTTACAACATTTTCAAATGCATCCTCATGCTCTCCTTTCCTTGAGAAGCAAGTCGCTTGCATATCGTGTGTTAGAATAATGATAAAAGAAAATCAACAAACCCAAATCGAATGTAAACAGACTTAAAGCAAAAATATTTGGCAGATAGTAGATGACTCTTTGGTTATTGGTGAATTGTTGTGTTTCTTTTAGATTCCAAGTGGCTGTAGTTGTGGGGCTAAAATTTGTTTGGTTGAAGCATGAAACTTTTTCCAGGGTAAATAAAATCAAAAAAAAAACTAAAACGTGAAACGTGAAACGTGAAACGTGAAACTTTACCTTCAGGCAAAAGCCCAACTTATATGCAATTTTCAAAGTTGTCATTGTCATTTTACTTTCTAGTAAACATATCGCAAAGTTTCTGATTTTATTTTTACTTCAATGCTGTTCTAGTCTTTTCCAGTGTCCATTGATGGCGATGTCATCAATGTCATCCCCACTAGCTAGAAACTTGTTAAATCATGGGTAAAAAACACCAATTAATTTTTCTTTCTTATTTTCATTTTGCTTCTTTCACTTTAAAAACTCGTAATTCTATGTTGAGAGGAGGACAAATAAATGAAACAAAGCATCACATACAAGTGAAGCGAGTTAGTTTAGAATATTAAATTATCTTAGAAATATAACAATGTGGTTGAAATAAAAAAGCGAAAGAAAAAGTTACAGTGCTCTTGGGATAACTGCAGCACCACATTGCGTCAACATCCCAAAACATCAACACTATTTAAATAACATGGTCTACTCCAAAATGTTGAGCAAACCAGAAAGATTTAAAACATCAACTAGAAATAAAGCCAAATTAAAGTTTTAGTAGCAAGTAAAATATGTCCAGACAAAAAGAAAAAGTGCGCCGTACATCCCGTAGTAGCAATTAAAATATGTCCAGACGAAAAGAAAAAGTGCACCGTACATCGGAATTTTCGAAAAAATTAAATTTTTTTTGCCACATGTAGAGATCGTCTTTTGAAACATTTCTTTATATATTTGGCATTGCAGTCGGATCTTAAAGAATTACATATATATATATCAAGGTTTTTTTTATCAAGAGAGACAATATTCTGCGTCAATGGCCATCTACTTCAAGTATCCCAGATCCACCAGTTCTGTGTTTCTACCATCCTAATGCAAGATATATCATTAAAAAATCACTTTCAAATACGAATTAGCATTATTTTGAACAAATGTTCAGTAACTTAATTTTAATTTATTGTTAAATAAGTTATCTTTAAGTGAATTTTTATGAAAATAGTTTAAAATTTGTTTGCTTAATTTTTCCAATATCACAATAAACTAAAATAAATGTGAAATAAATAGCAAAAATTAATAAATGCAAGTGGCATTTGTGTAAATAAATAAATCAAGAATCAGAATTAAAAAAAATCTTATTCGAAAGCAAGTTTGAATGTTGGAAATCGTGTGATTTTTAGAACAACAAATTGGCATTTATTCGGTTTTGAGAAAACACTCCTTAAAGAAGCTTAAAAACTTAATACGCCTCCTTGACATCAGAGACGCTACAAAACTGCTATAAAACAAAGAACGTGGAAAAAGCAGATTTCTAATATAGTGTGTCTTTGGCTTTGTGTGTCAGTTGTTGTCGGAAGGTTTCAGTGGCGAAGACATAGTCACTGGTCAGTGAACAATAGCGGATTCAGCTGATAGCAATCCACAATCGCATCAGGACGCCCTCCTTAGTCGGTATTGTGTAGCACCTGCGAAGTAAAATAATAATAAAAAAATGGCTACTAAACCGAAGCTTCAGCACTGCTACCAGTATAAACAAAGAACGTGCAAAAGCAGAGCTGCAAAATAATTCATTAAGCTTCACCTTCTATCGTTTCTCCTACTATCCCTTTCCTCTAGTTCCAGCGCAATGCATCGCATGTATAGGGATCACCTCGTGAGTGCTGGTCCAAGATAAAAAAAATAAGAGAAATAATTTTATAAGTCTCACTTCTATTTTTATTTTGACCTTTATTAAATTTTTTAATTATATTTATTTTTGACCGATGGTCTTTTTTATGAAAATTTTTAACAATTATTTATTTTCAATATTTCTCTACCAAATAAGTAGCATTGTCAGGAAATAATAATTTGTATAATGAAATATTTTTTTTAATTATTATTAAATATATTAACTGAATTTATTTTGGGAATATTCATTTATACATATGATTCTAATTGTGCTTTTTCCCTTATAAACTATGTGTGAAATTTATTATTACATTATGAGAATATCATAAAGTATGTAATAATAACTTTTACACATAGTTTATAAGGGAAAAATCACAATTAGAATCATATGTATTATTATTAAATTTAAATTAATAAATTTAAATTGGTGAACTTATTGTTGGCTTTCAACTACAGTATGAAAAATATTTTGATATTTAATTTGCACATTCATGAACGTCAACCTCTGCGGTTCCAATTCTTTGACATTATCCCAGCGTCTTTTCGTTTATCATGAAAACTTTACTATTTTTAAAATATAGAGAAACGTCTTAAATTTCTCGCATTTTATTCTTTCAATATTTCTGTTTTGGCAAAAAAAAAAAGAAACAAATTGCGTCCCTAACAATTTTCACTTTCGTTCGGCACTTTATATTCAATTTGTTCAGCAAATAAGAGAAACCATATATTCTGGCAAACATAAATCAGAAAATGAAATGCATATTGTGTATTTAGCGTTGTTATTATTTCACTTAACACTTATATATTATTGATTTTTTATAATATGAAATATGTACGTATGTATGTATTTAAATATATACATGTGTTTATAATCGCATTGATGGAGATACCTTTCTCAGGCGCAGTTATTAAAATTGAGCTCCAATTACTTTGCAATGCACTGAAATGAAATAAAAATCATGACTAGCTATAAAGGGTGTTCAATAAATTGCTGCTACACTTGTATCCATTATGACTTGTACACACTTGGCATGTCTTCTGGTGTCATTTTGTTACGTCATTATTGAAATGCAATTAATGCGTGCAATAGCTATCGGAAATGACAACATTTCCAGTAGTACTCACTATAATAGTTGCTTGCAATGTTCCCAAATGCCACAGTATGTACCCAGCATTAGACTTTCATTTCTATTGCAATATTTTTAAACAGTGAAAACATGCTTTTTGCGTTAATTTTTCGACACTCTCTATAAAACATATGAACGCATTCAATATTTTCGTATTTATTTTATTGGTTTTGATAATTAAAAAACATTTTGTATCATTATATTTCCACTATACATATGTACGTATGTACATATAGTCATGGCAACAATCATTTTCCATCTGCTTGTGTACGGTATGAAAAGAAAATATCGACATGGTATTTAATTGGAAAGTATTATATTTTTGATAATTTAATTGCATAAACGTGATACAAACACCATTCAAAATGCATCACTTGCTTTATATTTGAACATAAAAATCCAAACGATTTTATTATTAAAATGGGTTCCGTCGCACACTTCACAAATTAATTTGTTTATTTTTGCCAGTTTGTCTCCAGGGAAACCGCAAATATGCAATTTTATCTTTTCTTAGGCCATGAATGGAGGTGGGTAGTATAAATTTACTTTACATTTTAGGAATTTTTATGATTTTTTGCATCCATTTATTCGTGCATATTTTTCTATATTGTCCTTTTGATTGCATATTTCTGATTTGAGATCATATTTGATACGTTGCTCTGAAGTAATTAAGCATATTCGAAATTTTTAATATTTTTTTGTATACTTTTTTTTATTGCTCAAAAACAAATAAAATGTGACAAAAGCGAATTCATACCAGGTAAACTCATTGGTATAACAACCACAAAAAACGTTGTACGTTGTCAAAATAATTCATACAATTTTTGCATCAAACAGTGATAAATAAGCGCCAGCTGGGCTTCTAAGTTCACCTGATATGAATTCGCCTTGACTCTGTAACCCAAAAGAATTTCTTACATAAAAAGAGCTTTTACCTTCCCTTACTGTCGGTGGATAAATAATAGAACGGATACTTAACTCAATGGCCATTGGTGCAAAACATTGGCCTTCTAGATTTAAAAACATTGATATGCTATTCTTTAAGATCCGATCTACAAATGCCGAAGCAATAAAGAAAAGTTTAAAATGCCGACCCCTACTTTCGGCAAAAACCGAAAAAAAATTTTGTTCGAACTTGCCTTGCAAAAATACTTTATATTAGTTAGTTTTGGAAAGGCGGAAATTGCGCTCCCACTACCCTCTAGGTCCTATTTCTGCATACTCTGTAACTTTCCCGGAAGTGCATAGAATAATAATGGAAAATACAAACACATACATTTTAATATTTATACATATGTTTAGTAGATTAAATTAGATCTATGTAAATAGACTTGGGACATGGTTTTTATACCAAATTGATGGCTAATGATGACCGAATTGTGAACTTTTGTTAAAAACTGTTACAACTTTGCTGTTGCGTTTTTTCTTAATGTATAAAGCAGAGTTTTGTTAGACTTTTATATATATGTATTAATTTGTTTTGACAAATTATACTTTTTCTGTTTATTATTTAATTTAGTTGGCGTTGTTATTGCTTAAATACCGACAAAGAAGGGCGCTGCCATGTGCAGTAATGTAAACCAGAAAAGCTTAGGCAGATCGAATAAAAATTACAAAAGCATATAAATGCTGCTGAAAAATAAGAGAGAACGTATTTGGTGCTTCTTCCATAGTTGTACTTTAAGTGGGTAAAACGGGCAGAAACTGAATTTTGGTACGTCTTTGCAAACACACCCAAGAAAAAAAGACATGCAAAAGAAATAGTTAATGGGTTCGAATGCAAATAAACTGATTCAAGTTCGGTGGAAAACGCATGATTTTCACACGGGGGTGCCATAGGCGAGCACGTGTTCACATTTAACAAACCAGGTCATAATTTAAATGAGTGCTTAGAACCAATGAGTTAATGAGTTCCTGTAACACATTTACAATTTTATTCAACTTATAATTAAAACCACACACTTGAATTAATCGGCAGACTTGAAGTCAGTTCAAAAGTGATAATCTTGTTAACATTTAAGACAGCATCAAAAATGAATTCAGACAAAAAAGTGCTTAAGAAGTCATGAAAATACCGATTCATAGTTAACGCATTCACTTTTTTGCTGGGCAGATCGCCAAAAGTATTGCCCATGGAACAAAGATTTCTTTCGTAATCTTTTCTTCTCGAAAAAATATCGAATATATTTTCTTACTTTTTCGAAATTCGAACATAGAGGGGATGAAATTGTACTGTGGTACTTTTACGCCATTTAAAAGTAAATGGCCGACTAGTATTTTTTATCCTCCACTATGGATGACTATTTTTTACCCAGTTCCATGATATGGGAATCAAAAGAAAAAGATTTTTGGGAAAAATAAAAATAAAGTGAAACCGCTACTTTTCATAAAAACTGCCTTTTGAAAAACAAATTTTTTTATACAAATAAAACTTTTCGAAAATATACTTTGGGAAATGGTTCTTTTTTAAAACGTAATTATTGAAAAAAATTGCACTTTGGAAAATGTCACTTTTTGGAGAAGGGACTTTGTGGAAAAGGTACTATTTGAAAATGATACTATTTGGAAATGAAATTTGTATAAAAATCAGTATGCATAAAAAAACGGCCGATAGGTAGGAGGATGTAAGAACCGAACAGATCTACGGTCTGACGAAGGCGATGATGATAACAAGGCAACGAAACGCTGCCCTAATAAACTCGCCGGCCGATAAGTTGAAGAGGGGTAGAAGCGCACCGGGTTGATCTAATAAATAATATAATTTATTAAGTTTTGTTTTTAAACTGAACAAAGTACAATATAATTCTACGAATGAATTTTAATTGTTTTTAAGCATTAAGATGAGTTACAGAATAAAAATAAAGAACTATTTCAATTCTGCAGCGATAATTTATATTAATTTAATTAAAAATCTTCTATTTTTGTATGTTAGAAATCCAATAATAATTTTATGCTGTTAAACAAGTATCTGAGTTCATAAATTAACTATTTCGCTATTCGTTTTAAATTCAATTTCAAAACTAAACTAGAACTTTTTAGTCGAAGATTAAGTTTTCCTTTCATTTCCTTTTCTTTCTTTACTTGTTAATTAAATATACAGGGTCCGGCTGAAGTAACTGCATGAATTGTTGTTTCAATAAATATCGAATGGAATGAAAAAAACAAAAAATGTAATGATAAAATTCAGGAACTTATAATTTAAATTATAATATTTTTCAAGCTTAAGATCATTAAAGTTCTTTTAGTTCTTTATTTGTTCAATATTTTGCCACTTCTTTGTGTAACTCCTTCAGTAAATCGGTTCTTGTTTAAAATTATTATTCATTATTTTTTATTATGTAATTTTTTAAATTAATTATGACAAAATAATGTTAGTTTGAAGAGAACAGTTTGTGTAACGCAAAAATATGCTATTTTAATAGTATTTTCCATAACTTTGTTGAGTGTTTTTTGTGGTATACGATCAATTTCTTCTTGAATGCTGTTCTTTAGTTGCTGTAAGGTTTGGGACTTTTCCATATAAACTTTGTGTTTGAGAAAGAAAAAATCTGGTGCAGCAGGCAATCAGGCGGTCATGGTGGCCATCTCAAATAGCCGTTTTTGAAAAATATCTCATTTGGAAATTGTTGTCTCAATAACTCCATCGATGCATTGGCTGTGTGGGGTGTTGCACCATTTTGTTGGCGTTTGGTGACACTCTCGGAAATAAGAAATTTTGAGTCGTTAATCTGTAACGTTCTCCATTTATTGTTTGACTTACAGCTCGACCGTTTTCAACAAACAAATAAATGAACCACAAATGCCACACCAAACAGTAACACGAATTGGGTGTAAAGATTTTAGGGATTTTGTGATTTACGAAACCGGTCAAGTGAGACTGCGCTTCGTCGGTCATCAATTAGTTTCACTAAAAGTTTTAATTTTGATTTAAAACTGTTCCGTATTCCAAATTCTCAGGATTTAGTTTTTGGAATAGTAGAATTTTGTAAGGGAAGAGATGCAAATCGTGTTTCAAAATTCGCCGAAGAGTGCGGCCAAAAAGCTGCAACTGTGCAGTTCGTCTTCTCGTTGATGTCTGTGGCTTTTCTGCTACGCTCTCTTTCAGATCTTTCAGATTCGGCTAACTCGGCCGAAAGGCAGTATGAGGTCTCCTCGTACATCTTGAACCCCAGCAGCCCCAAATTCAGCAAAGTTATCCACCAACGAACGAATGGTTGGACCTGTGTATTCAGTTCTTACACCATAAAATCTTCTGTATGCATGTTGCGTATTAATTATCGAACAATTATTATCAAGGAACAGAAAAACCATCTTAATTCTTTGCGCAATATTATATGTATATCGTTCCATTTAAGTCTTTATTCTTGAAATAGAGAAAACATTCACCCTAATCGTTAAAAAATCCCCGTGAATAATTTCACGTCAAAATAAAATTCCCTTTATCGTGAATGATTTTTTTTCGTGATGATATTCACTTTAATTTATTCTCTTGATTTTTTGCTGGGAAATTGCATGCAAAATGTAAGTAAATACTTTCTTTATTTATATATTTAGATAAATATAATCTTTTTTTATATCAAGAACAGCTATTATAGTGGAATCATACATAAATAATAAATAAAATGCAAACCGACAGACCAATTGACAGTGTTGTGATATCGCGGGCCAATTTTGGAGTTCTTTTACAGATTAACTTAAATCATAGTTCTAAGTCCAAGCATTTTATTTAAATTTTGGGAGAACTCTTATTTTTATATAGTTTATTTTTTAAATTATTTAATTTCACACTTTTGTTAATTCTTGCATTCAGGTACTTTTATTTGCTGGAACTTTATATGTGGGTGATGAATTAACTGGCCGCTGAATCTTAAAAAAAAACAACTGACTTAATGTAATGGACATGTAAACCCACGAATTTTTATTTCTGTATTAAAAGTGAAATTGAGTTGCTTTTAAATTAATTTGTATGTTTTTGAAATTTTCTTCCCTTTTCTACATTCACTGAGAATGACGACGGGAAAAAAATTCCACATGATACCAATTTTCACCGCGAAGGGAAAGAAAATTTCACTTCTTATTCGCGATATGAAATATTCACAAGCAAAGAAGTTACTTTAGCCACACCCTGTTCTAGCAAATCTTATATAACTTGAGAGTTTATTGTTTTTGTGCATAAAAAAAATTTTTTGATAATGAAAAGATGTGATAATATCTGTAGAACCCAACAGATTTAACTACAAATTTAAAAACTAATTATTTTCATATATTTATTACGCACTATAAATAACAACAATAAGTTCCAGGAAATATATTTAAATCCTTATCTTTTTTAAATTATTTAACTTGCAGCTATTTCACACTTTCAGTTTACCATTGTGTATTGTTTGGCCAAAAAGAAAAAATTATTTGCAATTTTTGTTTTGTTTGCAGTAATCAACATTAGAATGATTTATAATCCTTTTAAAATTTACTTGCTAAATACCTGTTATCAATTTCATATTCATCATAGTCAAAATGTATTTCATTCACTAACTGTATATATCCATACAATACAAACAAATAGTCAACTGAAATGTTAAAGAGCATAACAGCCAAAAAACTCATAATTGAGTTTTTAATGGATATTGGGACAGCGCATCAGGCACATGTCTTCACAATTTTTAGCTTTCCCTATTTAAAAATTACGACTTTATTAGAGAAATTCAAAAGCCAGTTTTTACGAAGCTTTCAAAATCAATGTATTTCTTGGTATAGAGAAATAATGCAACTATGGAAAAATGTTAGCAGGAATAGTTTTTGTACTCTTCAGTTCAATGCAATTGCATAAAAATCATATTTCTAACCACAATACTAGGCTTGCCAGATCCCAAAAGCCTAAAAAATGGAAAACGTAAAATTTTCGACTGGATTTTAAAAAAAAAAAAATGGACCATTTTTTAAATGCACTTAAAATTACTATTGTTGGACTTAAATATGCAATTAGCAAAAAATTACAGTGATGATACTTTACAAATACTCAGTTATGTGCAAAAAATGGTACTAATTGGAGTTAGGAAAAGATATTTTTTTTTTTTTTTTCTCAATTTTTATTGTTACAGTAACATTTACATTCTTACAATAATTTAATTTTAAGAGATCAATTCTTAATCAAATTTTTCTACTTAATCATTTACAGCAATGTTTTTAATAAGTATGTTTTTATTTTATCATTTATACATTTATTTAGGGAAAAAGGGATATCAAAAACCCTATAAGTAGAGCAGTAGAGCAAGTAGGAAAAGATATAATCTAAACATTTGTAAATATAGTTGTAGTTTTATTGTGTTTAGAATGCAATTTTCCAGTACAAAATATTAATTACATTACAAAGGAATATAAAATATGAAAAAACTCGACTGGAAACTGAACCAGACATAACAAACTGGAAAATCCAGGCGAATCCAGGCCATCTGGCAAGCCTACACAATACTGTTAATTTTATTAAGTTTTTTGTTTTTCTTGTAAAATTTTTAAAAGTGGCGATAGTCTCTTTTGCATTTTAGGTGACGATATATACATATATATTGATTTATATTTATATTTTTCTAAGAGTTTTTTCTCCCACAAAGTTCAAAAATTTCTATTGTTCTTTCAGTTTTTTTTTTCGTTTTTTGTAAAATTTGAAAGTAATATGAACTTTTTCTTTTCCCTGCAAAAGCATTACTTTTGATAAATACGATGAATATTTGCCATATGAAACTTTATGAAAATGTTCGTTGTTATAAGTATAAAGTTATTATGCATATATATGTGTGTAAATATCTCTATGTATGTTCGTATTTAGTAAAAGAAAATTGTTTAACTTATTTAAAGTTTACACATAAAAGCTTGTTAAAAAAAGAAAAAGCAGTTTTGTTTGGTTTCCAGATAATGAAAAAAGTAACCACAAAATATTTGAAGCATTAAACCGATTAAAGGATTAAATAATACTTTTAGTTAATTATCATGAAAAGAGCAGCTTTCATGCTTCATGTATTTCCAATGCTACAGTTATTTTCGTTTCTATTCAAGTGTGTGTGTCGTTTTTCTATCACTGCTATAATGGAAGGTGCTCTAATGAAATCAGGAAACGTGTTCTCGAAATCCTTTCCATTTATCATTAATGGGCGCATTCATTTGTGGTCAATTTGGCACCGAGTCGCACCACGCATTACAGAGATAACTCATTTTTCGGCCGAACAGCGCGTATGTGGAATAAACTCTCTGCGGAGGTTTTTCCTGTCTCTTTTGATGTGGAAAAATTCAAATGAAATGTCCTTAAACTTTACTCTGTCTATTCTCTTCCCCTAAACCCAATTTCCTAGTTTCAGCACAATGTATTATTGCATGTGTAGCTCGTCGCATGAATGCTGGTACAAGAGAAAAATAAAATTTAAAAAAAGTGTTGCCTTGTACTTGCAGTTGCCCTATTAGTGCCTGTTTTTAACTTGAAAGTTCCAGAGGCAAAACAGAAACTAATATAATCTTGTTATTCCAGTCAAAAACTGGCCAATGTAGGTTTTTGCAAATAAAACTTCAAACAATTTGGAAGAAAATATTGTTGAATCTACAAAAAGAAAATTTGCAATTAAATTTCTTAAATCTATTGGAAAATATGATGGTTCTAACATTTGCAAACCTCAGGATTTTTTATAAATCACCTGGGTAGTGTGTTGCAATTCCCAAACTCTTTGCAATAATATGTTTCATACAACCTGCATTACTACGAAGTAGTTCAGTAATGACTCCAATAGCAGCTGGAGGAAATAAATCGGCATAATCGATATATGTTGGTGTGGCTCAATTGAAAATGGATTTTATGATGTAAACACGAGGTGTAAAAACTTACTCAAGTGCTTCACCGTGTACCACTCCAGATGTAACGTGTATTCGTGTAACGTTAAGGCGGGCCCTGCGCTTGGGCCGTCAAGAAATAGAGTCTCTGTGTTCCAATTGGAATTTCTGTTATTGAGAATAAATTCTTTTTGGGTGAAGACGATAAAACAATGTTTTGTTTTGTTTATTTTAAAATAAAAGAAAAGAAAAAAAAAGAAAAGTAATTTTTTTTGTTGTTTTTGCTTCCTTTCGAAACGGAATAATCACCATCCATAGTACACGTTCATACACCACTCCGCAACAACAACATACATACATAGCAAGTAGAAGTAGTATTTATCGAATTCTTCATCCACCAAAGCAGTTTCTGAGCTGCTTCTTCGCCATCATTACAGCATCGTCGTTTATTCCGGCGTTTACTATACCATTTGGAAAGCTTTTCAAATTGAAAATTTTAATATTGGAGTAGTTCTACTAAATTGTACTTTTTAGATAAGAGTTGATTACAATGCCTACCAATTATTGTCATTGTGTTTAATCTTCTTTCTGGAAAGACACAGTATGGCTGCTCTGGTGTGGAGTATGCAAATATTTAAATTTGTAGCTAAGCAGAGCCATTTTATTTACTAATTTACTCAAATACTTCAATACCGACGAAAGGAGGTCCTGTTATGTACATTAATTAATACAGATACTAATGTTGAAATCTGGAAGATCAGCATCTTCAGATACCTCAGTCTCGCATAAGGCGAAAACATCCAGACCACAGAGATTGACGGCAGCATACAAATAGCAAAATTTATTATGTTGCTTCGCCGACATTTTATTGCTCAAATAACGACATAAAAATCTTCTGGTTGTAAAGCGAACGTGTTAACTGCGCAGTTAACAGCAGCCCCATGATCTACTTAATGGGAAGTTGTTGTGCCTTCTTCATTTAGCTGTCAACATACTGATACCAACAGTATCAGATTCTAAGATATATTTAATTGCATAGCGATGGTGAAACAGTTCATAAATGCCCTAATCTGCTCCCTGTACAATCACTATCAACAAGTCTCAACACTATTTGGCTGCTTTCAAACTTTCTCACTTTTATTATTTTTTTTATCTCTGTTCTTGTCGATGAACAGTTAGTTTACAAATTTTTTGTTATACACTGAAGGCACTCCAACAAAAGCATGTCGGCGGAAAAATAAATAAAATGCGTGCGGACACCATAAAAAAAACAAAACACTTCCTCCGTTAAAAGCAATTTCTGCATTTTTTTATGACTTAAAATTATAATCTATTAAAATATTTCCATTTAAGTCAATTTAAAAGCATTATTACGATGAAAAAATAATAATTAAAAATAATGACGTCCAAGTAAAATTTGCCATTATGTCAAGTACGAGCGAAAATAAAATTCATAAATTGTCTGGCGTAATAGCGGCCATTTTTAAAACGTAAAATTAGTAAAATGTTACAAAAGAATTGTTAATTGAGTTGCGCCATCACGCGGTTACTTAACAAGAGAATGTGATGGACAGCATGACAATGCTTTCATGTATTTTGTTTGTAAATAATGGTGCACATAAACGCATGTAAAGTAGCTGATAAAGTGGAACAAATAGTTGGAGTTGTTTCACCATATCGCACCCTAAATACAAAAGTGACACAACTCAAAATTTTCCAAAATGTACTTTTTTCCGTAAAATAATTCACAGTACACATCTCTAACTACTTCAAAAATTTCTTTCTCATCACTGTTTTCTTTAACTGGAAAAATACCGTTATGTCTGTTTTTATGTTAATTGCATTGCTTACGCACGATCGACTAAAAAGACCTATTTTTAATTAAAAATATATAATAATTTAAAATTATACTTTATTTCCACAAATATAATATAAAATTAAAAAAATTTTAGCAAAACCTTCTTCGAAATAGACTTCTTTCATAATGGAACCAATTTTATTTTAAATATTACAATCATTTTTGCATAAACAGTTTTTTGCCTCTCCTGAAAATTTGAGAATTTTGAGTTGTGCCGCTTTTGTATTTAGGGTGCGATATGCTACATAAAATAAATAATTTCGAAAATTATGTTCCGGTTACTTCCTTTCAATTTGCCGTTAAAGAATAGCTTCGTTAGCTTATAGATGGTAAATTTAGAGCTTCATTAGGAGAGAATAAATTTTACGTATTCTATTTATAAAAATAAATAAATATATAAAGTTAATAATTTACATCTACTGATAACCACACACGGTGAATAAAGCACGAAGAACTTTGAAGATGAAGGTGTAGCAGCTTTCGAAATCAGCATGTTGTTCCGTTTTGCTAGTGTTTATCGGTTTGATTTACAATTTTTGTCTTTCGTTTAACCTTTATGTCAACAGCAGAAAAATTATACGTACGTCAACAGCAGCATACCCGGGTATGCACATACAGTTTATATGGAAATTGTTTGCGTTTTAAAGATTCTTTGTTGTTAAGTGTGTTTGTTTTACGTTGGCTACTGTGTTTTTGAATATTTTGATAACTGTTTTTGTTTTTGCTTGTGAGTTTTGTTTTTTGCATTGACCATTAGACAGGGCATCATTCAAATAAGTTCTAATAAGATTTTCAGTCGTTACTTTTAGCTGGTGATATATGTACGTGCATAGTTTTCGCGCAATAAAAAAATTTATATACGCAAAAATTACAGACGGTGACTGGCTAACTCGACGACAATTTAGTACACTGGGTTATGAAGACAGAGAAGAATACATTCGTCAGAGATTAGAGGAATTAGTAGCAGAATATAGTGATGATGAGCCATTAGCATCTGAGGAGATTCTGGATGATAATGAAATTAATACGACTTCAGATTACTCTGATGTTGAGCCAATTCAATTACCAGAATATGACCCGGAAGATGAAAGTGAATCTGATGAAGAACTTGGTGATACCAAAGATTTGTGGAAAATAACTTCACATCCATTGTACCGTGCTTCTATGAGTGTAAGAATATTTTGGCAAATAAGTCGTTTTATACGTTTTGATAACGGAAATACGCGCCAGCAACGCAAGCAAACCGCCAAAGCAGCAGTGATATCAGACTTTTTTTTTATGCTCAACAGCAATTTACACACCAATTATGTTGCAGGCGCTAACGCCACTGTTGCTGAGCAATTGTATCCCTTCCGTGGAGGTACTGGTTTTACGCAATACATTCCGTCAAAACCTGCCAAATATGGAGTAAATGTGTGGTGGGTATGCGACTCCATTTCATCTTATTCGATGAAGGGACAAATCTACACGGGAAAGGCGGCGTCCGGTGAAAGAGAAAAAAATGTTGGAGAAAGAGTGGTGAAAGATTTGTGCGTCAATCTCTTCAGCGGAAATAGGAGAAATATTGTATGTGACAGTTTATTCACTAGTTATAACTTGGCAAAAAGTTTGATGACAGCAATTTGTACTGTGAATAAGAGGCGGTTATTTGTGCCATCACAGTTTTCTCAATGGAAGGGACGTGCAGTGGAATCCACTATATTTGGTTTCTGCAAAAACATTTCTATGTGCTCCTTTCAACAGAGCATTATACCACCGAAGTACAAGGTCCAAAAAATAAAAGCCAGTAATGATATTGGACTATAATAAAAATAAAGGTGGTGTTGATTGCATGGACAAATGCCTGGCAGAATATTCTACAAAACGTCGAACAAATAGATGGCCTTTGGCTTTTTTTTATAATATTTTATGTTATGATATAATAATTTGTGTTATGTTAGTTATGTTCTCTTTTGGTTCTGTTTTGTTTGCAAAATAAAATTTTGTTTGAATTTATATCAAAATATTTGCATGTTTTTTCCTATACATACCCAGGTATGCAGCTGTTGACGTAAAGGGTATATATCGAAATATGACCATATATCTAGTCCAAGTTGTCCAATTCCACTCAGATCTGTGTATATAATGTAAAACACTTTTTTTTAGGATATCATGAAATCTCAGATAATTCTGATAACTACTTCCGAAGATATATCGATTTTAAAACGCAAAACATACCCGGGTATGTTGCTGTTGACATAAAGGTTAATTTGTTTCTTAGCAACTATTGCATGTAATTTTGACAGTCTGTATGTTATCGCAGCCTATTTAACATTGAAAAACTAATACCTCGTTTCGCTATGGTTTTACATATTGCAGCATATGCTTCACAATATGGACGGGGACATACTAATTCTTGATCCTGTAGCTAGAATATTAGCCCAAAGCATACAGAGACGAAAGCTCAAGCAGAGAATGAGCACAGAAAAAGAGCCCTCATCGGAAGAGCAATTTGGTTTTGCTCTTTCTCTCGCACAGTAACTCATTTTTGTGATTTCTTTAACTTCTTAATTACCAAACATTGTTGATTTGTTTTGATTTTTATTTTCTATGTGTGAAAATTTGACGTTTTTTTTATCAATTATTATTTTAAACGGTTTTATTAAACTGTTATAAATTTTATGCTTTATGTTTAAAAATTTGTTTACTTTATGGCAGAGATGCCAACTAAAAGTGCAGGTTTCTATTTTTTATTATTTTTCAATTTATTACCAACAAAAAAAGGTAACGTAGCAAATATCACTGCTATTTCATGAACATTTTTCTTTCTACTGCAAAATTTAAAAAAAATTGTTGTTTCATTCTTTTACGTTTTATATTACGGTACATACATATACATATTCATACATACATATGTATATTAACATTCGCCAAAATGCACATAAACATTAAAATTTTAATACGTATAATTAAAAAAAGAACAGTCATTTTTAAATATCACTAAATTTTCTTCTTTCTAAACTTTATTCTTCCGATTTTTATATATATATCTTGACTTTTTGTATATTTCAATTAAATTTATTTTGACAAAAATAATTTCTTACAAATTTGAAAATAACCGTGTTAACTTTTTTATTAAAAAAGAGCTGAAATTACGATTTGAAAGGAGCCAAAAAGAGTTAAATCTAGCTCTAAAATAGCCAAGTTGGCATCACTACTTTATGATATTTTTATTTGTGTTAGGCCCTCTCAAACAGTAACTCATTTAAAAAACCTGATGTTTTAATTTTTCGGTCCCATTTCTTACGCTCCGTATCCTTTGTGAAACTAAAGCATAGAAATTAACAGTTTTGTTGTATATTTTGTCGGCCTTAAGAGCTTCCGAATACATCTTACACTCGTACTAATCGTATTTAGCAGTAGCCGAACCCTCGGATCTCTGCATACTTTCTGTATTCTTTGCCTTGTAGTTTGCCGATTATAAGATATTCATGTCAATACGAAATTCACTAGACTTGATACGAATTATAACGGACTGAGTCACACCTCAGCTGAATAAATAAACTACGTTACAATACGAGCAATAAACGAAATAATAAAACAACTTTTATAAAAAGTTCAGCACAAATATTTACTCTATCATATCGAAGTAGGAAAAACAAATTTTATATCCTTCCGGCGTTACGCTGTACCCAAAATAATAATCTCTTTATGAGTTTTTTTCTTGTTACACTTAATCTTTTCAAAATTAATTAAAAAAAATATTACCAATATTTACGAAAGACATGTTTTTTCTATTAAAGTATTGTGGTGTTTTAAGGAGAAACAGAAGTCATTATTATCATAATAACTAAAATTCATCAATAAAATTAAGGATTAAAATTTAATCACAATAAAGATGAAAATATTTCTTTGTGAAAAGCGGCAAATAAATTCCCTATAATAATCTTGCCTCTAAATCCAGAGATTTTAACAAGTTTTTAATTGAAAAATTGTTAATTACAAAAGCAGTGACATTATTTGATCTCTTGTAATTAATTATACTTTTATGAAGGAAACAAATAAAATTAAAAACTTTAAAGGAATTCATTTTATATTATAATCTCCATTAAATAACAATAAAACTAAAGAGTTGAACAAGTAGTTGTGGCAGCGTTTAGGCAAAACTAACTTAATATAAAATTGCTCTTTAAAGGCATTTAATAACAGACAGCTAAGTTGTTGAGATAAACAAAATACTTTTACATAGTCAACAAAGGAAATTTTATAATAAAGACCAAAGAGGAACCAAACAACGGCAAAACAAATTGTTAAGTGAAATATCATCAACATGCATATGTATGTATGTGCACAAAGGAAATGAAATGTTCGCAGTACATTTCTGCATCCGCCAAAGGAATATAATAGAAAATACTCAAGATACATTTTTAAAAAATCGTTTCACTTACAACAAAGCTCTTAAGCATAAATCTTGAAACAAAGGACGGAAGAGAATAAAAATAGATGTTTTATTAAATGGCAATAGAGAACAAGCCAGGTGGTCGCCAGAATATAAAAAAGCTTTTTTCCACATTTTAGTGGTAATAATGTCTTCTTAACTTAACGGTAAACCAAACGGTAAACTGCGTGAAATTTATTCAGTTTCCCTGACAGCTAAATTTTATGTAGCAACCGATAATTATACTTGAAACAAACAATTATTTAGCAAAGAAAAAAATAACATGAGTTCGTGCCAGAAAAACTGGCGATACGAGTTTCATCTGCTAAAATTTAAAGACATGTCCAGAAAACACCCGATTTGTCAACACTATTGACAATATTATTATAGTTTTAAATTGCATCTCATTATGAAATCATGTGCAGTTGAATGTACCAAATTAAATATGTTTGCTGGTTGTTTACGTTTCTTTTGTTTATTTATTTATTTGGCTGTAGATTTACTGCCGTATTCATAAAAAATTTTCGAATTTATAAAGGGTTTAAAAATTTAATTTTGTATGAAAGTTTGTTTATTAAAGTTTTAATAACTTGAGAATATTTTTTATGAATACGGCTGTTACAATCCTTACAGACTATAATAAAATAGAAAATGATTCTATTATTTAAAAATTAAAATAATTTACATTTATCAGTGCCAGCCAAAGTTAGATGAAAATTCACCGAATGTTGATCATATTTATTAAATTCATTACAATTTTTTTTTATCTAAGACCAGACCAGGAGATGGCACCTACACATGCGATGCATTGTGCTGGAACTAGAGGAAAGAGATAGTTAAAGAAATGACAGAAGATGAAGCTTCACTATCTGACAAATCTGCTTTTTGTACATTCTTTGTTTTATAGCAGTGTTTTAGCATCACTGATGTCAAGCAGACGTATTAAATTTTGAAACTTCGTTTTAGTAGTCATTTTAATAATTATTTGACTTCGCTGGTGCTACACAATATCGGCGAGCGGGGGCGCTCTGATATGCCTGTGGCTTGGTATGAGCAGTAGCCGGTACTCTTCAGTGCCCAGTAACTCTATTTTCGCCACTGAAACCTCCGACAACAACTGACACAAAGCCTAATGCACATCAGAAAAAATGTGAAATGTTTGTATGACTTTCTCTGAAACTGAGCAGGACTTTCTGGTTTTGTAGTCATTGTGCAGACTACTTCAGCCATCACCAGCTTCGGATATTCCATTTAGAATGTTCACTTCAAATCGTTAATAGTATCGGTACTGGTACACTGTGAACGTCAGGGATCGTCATGGCCCCACCAAATACAAAGCATGACCTTGATATTTGGCTTCGGCGTTAGCAAGTTGGCCTCTTTCAACAGGTTATGAGGTTCGTTTCAAGTTGAAAGGATTTTCCACTATACCAAGTCCAAATTTTTGTTATTTATTTTTCTATATAAATTTTAATTATATTATTAATTGACCTTTTTTTTTATTATATTTTTTGAAATATATTTATTAATCTTGAGGTCTTTTTTATTTTATTTGGTTTTATTATTCGATATTTCCTTAACAGCTTGTTAACATCATCATGATTATTCCTTAATAAATATATTTCAAAAAATTTCTATATAAATTTCAAATTTTTTGCTTCTTCATTAAATGGCATTTGCAAGGAAAGGAAAAATTTTATTGCAATTGGCGAAATGGGCTGAACCCAATAGAATAATAAATAAAATTAATTCTGCTATTTACCTACAAATTATGTAATATCAATTAAAAAATTAATTAGTTTTTCACGTGCAATAAATTAATTATTGTTGTTGACTTAACTGATTAATTTTCAATTAAATTTTTAATAATAATAATTAAAAATTTAATGAAATAGTTTGAAAATGTTTGAAATAATTGCAAAAAAATATTTTTATCGTATGCTTAGCGGGTATTAATTTCTTTTTGTATAAGGAGTATTGCATATATAATAAAAATAAAGCAATCCGAAAAGCGATTAAATAAAAGCATGCCGTCATTTTGTGTACTTCATAGCAAAAAGAAATAAAAATTATTTATTTATTCAAGTATTGAGCCAAAAAATTAATTAAAAAATCAAATTGAATCGATTAAACTTTTAATTGAGAAATATATTGCTCTAATTACATGCGTTAATTAAATATAAAAAAGTGATATTTTTTTGTGAACTTATAGATTTATAAATTTAAATTGTATAAATTCCACGAATTGTATTTTTCCGTCTCTGTGTTTAATTAAGGTGCTGGTTGTTACTATTTTATTTAAGAACATTTCTAAGCTCACAATATACAGTTGCGGTCAATAAAATAGTAGTGGTCGACATTTTCTTCTATTTATTTCATGATGGAACTATGTCAAAATTTTTATGTTTGGCGTTATACGACCAACAAGCATGAGTAGGTATCAAAATACACCAGAAAATCTATTAAATATGGCGAATTCAGCATAATGACGTGGGCTGGCTTCTCTTTTTATGGCATTGCTGCATGACGGAAGTTCTTGACGAACATACGTATATCGACATTTTAAATGAAGCCATTCTGCCGTACGCAGAGAAAGAAATGCCTTTAATTTAGGCATTCAATAAGATGATCATCAAAAGCCTACGTGCAAGTCTACAAAGGAGTGCTCCAATGATAATGAGGTATAAGTTATGAAGTGGACTGCACAGTCTACAGATTTGAACACCATTGAAAATGTAAGAACCCTTGTTCAGAAGAAAGAAAATCCCCAGAATTGAACTATGTGGTACTTTTCGGCTAGTTAGATCGTCCTTTACTTCAGAGATATTCAGAGATTCGCAATTATAATGAAAAGATAAATATTTATAATTCAGAAACTCTTTGATGAAAGTAAACCTTGTGTCTATATTAACTTTTGTTGAATATGTAGCGGTACTATTTCTTTTAATGCCTTAAATGGGTATCATAATAATTAATTATTTTGGGATAAATTGAATTTTTTTAACGAATAGTTGTATTCGAATATCGAGCCAGATAAAATAAATAAAAAAAAAACCGAATATTTCTGCATGAAATTTTTTTGATTTTGATATCAACTGTGCTGATTTTTATTTTTTTTTTTTTTTTTTTTCATTTAATTATTTTCGTTCAATAGGATCAATTTGCATTTGTAATTTAATCTGGATAAAAGTTTTTCTTACCGTATCTAAGAGCTTAATTTTACACACTGCCATCATCAGAGAATAATGTCTGAAATGAAAATGAGAACAATAGATAATACAATTATTTCCATTACTTTTTACGGCGTTTAATTTTTATGATTACATACGTTGTAGTCATGACAATCTTTATTATTGCAAAGCGTATTATAATAGAACATTTTCATTATATTTATTCCTAATATACTTCGAATAAAATGTTAAATTTATAAATAAATGGTAAAGAAAAGCTTAAACAGTAAATAAAGGTAGTAGACTTATTATTTATGAATAAAATAAAAAGAGTCGCGTATTAATACTTCTGCTGCGATGATTTTTAAAGACAAAATTTTAGAGTCAATTACAGTTCAAATATTGTACGACCAAATTAAATATGTGTGTAATTTCATTTCAATTTAATAATTTTATTATACTTCATAAATTAAAATATACTGTGACAACAATTTCCCGCTTGACATCAGCAGAAGAAACTAATATCGCTATCAAACAACTAGCAAACGTTTATCGGATAAACAACTGAAACGAAAAAGAACTCATAGAGTTCACTCGTCGCTCAGTTTGCGTCAGCAAATGTTTCGTTTTTGAAGTTTCGTTTGTATATAAATACCGAATTTTAAGCAATATCGAAAACGAACATTGTTGGCGATATTCGCAAAGTTTCGCCACATTAAAATCGGATTCTGTCATTTTTTGTTTTTTATATTTTGCTTTTGATTTCTTCTTTGTTCAAATCATGTTGATTTTTTTTTAGTTTTTCTGTTAAAAAAAAAAACACCTAGGATCTTCTCAGTTGGGAATCCAATACGCCCCCTACAGATTGATAGTATAATGCTCACGCGCTATACTTCGGAGGCACTTTCATAAAAATAACAAAAAACGTTAATATTTTTTCTTTGTATACCATTCGCCATTTTAAAAATGTTCGTCTATTTAGCGAATGTTTATTTACGAAAAATATTCGCTAATAGTTCGTTTTCGTGAATCTTCATATTCTTCAAAATTTACGACAATTTAGCGAATGTAACAATGAAATTATCAGTATTTTTCTAAATTTCCAACAATTTATCAAACATTGGCGAACAATCGCCTAAATGAAATTTCAGGTCTAACGTGGTAACAATTTACATACCCAGCAAAATAAATAGGTAATGTATGTATGTGTTCTATTGCAAATGAACTGGTTCAACTTAGATGAAGAACTATGATTTAAAAAAAAGGGGTGTCATTGGCGAGCATGTGTTCACATTTAACAAAACAGTGCGTCATGAAGACAATGAAAAGTACAGAAATGAAACAGCAACTGCACAGTTGTTCATATGAATTTATCGGCCAAGTAGAATGCGACTTCAAAAGTGACAACCTTCAGATTAAGGAATAATAATTCAGATAAAGAAGTGCTTAAGAAGTAATGAAAATACAAATTCATACAGCACGCATTCGCGTTTTTTTTTTTTTGCTGGGTATGTATAGAAACCATTATCACTCACTGCGTATGAAAAATGTGTTATACACAATAAACGAAATTACCAACAATCACAATCTACTTTTAGGTGAATTACAATGCGTATGAGTTATATGTTGTATATTTTTTTTTATCAGGGACCAGCACTCAGGAGATGACTCCTACACATGCGAAGCATTGTGCTGGAACTATAGCACTGCCACACAGAAACATTTTAAAAGTACTGAAAACACTTTGTTACGTAAAAAGAAAGGCAAAACAGCAACATTTTCATTGTTTATATAATTTTTATATGAAGAGTCTTCACTAAAACGCTTAAAATTGTCATTTGCTCAATTGTGCATATTTGCGATAATTGTATCAAGAAGCTCCCTTTTAAACTTACCAGAAAAACACAAACATATACTGGAATTTATGCAACTGGAGGTAAAGCAGGGTCGATATGCATTAATATTTTCAGCAAACGTCAATATAAGTTGATATTAAATAAAAAACGAAAAATTTAAATTTATGTCTAAAAAACTGTAATTTGCTTTTAAAAATGCCTCAATTAGTCAAATTTTTGCAGATATTGCTAACTCATCACAAATAAGTTAACAATATAATTTTTTATAAAAAAAAGGCCGTTTTCTTATTTTACGAAATGCACAATTGCACAACCAAAGTTTACGAGTCAAAATTCTTGGGAAACTTTTCAAAGTTTGGGCAAAAGAATTTCCATACAATTTTCGAGAGTGTAAAAATAGACAGTTTGCGAGGCTTTTAAGCATTTTCATGAGGGTCCTTATTGCAATAAATGTGCGCTTTTATGTGAGTATATATGAAAATAAACAAAAATAATATTTTTCCTTACCACATGATGTTTGCGCAAAGCAATAACCAACAGTCGAAATGAAATGATAACTTAAATCGATCTTATATACGCGACATTGGCTATTTAAGTACTGTTTAAATATCATAAATAGCAGCAGTGAAAACAGGTTTTCGTATTTAAATAGCACTAAGTTCGATTTAAGTTATCACATCATTTCGACTATTTGTTTTTGTTTTGCACAAACACGACGTCACGATGTCAAAATTTCGTTGCGAACGATATTTATACAACAATTTTTCGCACACTGTTCAATGAATTTTTTGCAAATCAACAAAAATTTGGTCAAAATTCATAATGTTATGAAATTTTTTGCATTGAAATTTTTTAAACCAGCAGATATGTATTATATATCTGGCGAGCTCAAGCATGAAGTGAATACAAAAGTATACTTTGAAATTTATGTGAAAATTAAACATACTTTGCAAAACAGATTGGTAAAAGTTTTTGGAATTTTTCTTACACCTCAAAAATTTTTTAATAGAATTAATATACCTTTCATCGTTCAACATCCTTGAACTTCTAGCTCTTTTTTATAAATTTTCTCATTCTTGTTTTCAGTTTAATTTTAACCAACACCATCGAGGGTTAATTATTCATTTCTTTGAAGGCTCATAATAAAAAACAAACCATAAAACTTTTCTGTTTTTTTCTTTGCCCTAGAAATAAACTTGCCACAAAAAAGAAAATGTTCATAATTTTTCAAAACAAAAACTAAAAGCTGTGGGTTTCATTTAATAACATACTTTTCCAGTTATAAAAATACATATTTAAAAAAACATAAAAATTATTAATTTACTATTTAGTTGGCTCCTTTTAAATAGTTTTAATTGAGTTTTTAAGTGCATAAAAAAATCAGATAGCCACAGAGAGAGTGAACACTTTGTTGCAGCATAATGTTGGTTTTCGAACAAATAAATGAACGCAAAAGTAGAAAAATACCATTAAATAACACTAATTTAGTTTGTTTTTTCATTATACACAGAAAGAAGTTAATTTTTAATTAACAACTTTAATTAGATTAATTTATTTTTCCAATAAAAAGTTTAATCAATTTAATTAAATTTGCTATTCTGCTTTGGACCATGAAATACACAAAATGAGGACTTATTTTTATATAAATCGTATCAGATGTTTTTAGTTCATACAGTCCAAGAAAAAAGTCTAAATACACCCCCTTATTTTAAATTTTTAGGAAATTTGTAAAGAATTTTAAGGAAAATTTTATTGTAACATTTAAGGCACCAATAAATAGTTTTGTTTTTAAATTAAAAATGTAATTCAAAAGTATTATAAAAACAAAAACAACAAAAACATATAAAATTCACAGGAAAAAAGTCTACATACAACAACAAAATTAAACATTAAGTTAACGTTTTTAATATAAAAACACAAAGGTAGAAAGCTTTCAGTATTTGGTTGGTCCACCCTGGGCATCAATTACTGCTTGAAGACGACGGGGCATCGAATTAACCAAATTTGCTGTTATATCTGGTGTGATTTCAGCCCATGCGCGTACAAGAGCAGTTTTCAGACTTTGGCGACTGCTTATGTCATATTATGTCATCACATACGTGCTCGATCGGGTTCAAATCTGGTGATTGTGGTGGAGAATTCAGTTGCCTTGGAGCATAATACAAAAGCCAGTCTCGAACAACGTGAGCGGTATGCTTCTGATCGTTGTCTTGTTGGAAAACCAACTGATAGCGCAGGCCTAAACTATCAACGGATGACTTTAGATTTTGTTCCAATATACTTTTATATTGATAGCGATCCATATTGCCTTCGACAAACACCATCCGACCCACTCCAGATGATGCCATAGCGCCCCAAACCATAACACTGCCACCACCATGTTTCACTGTAGGTATAGTATTTTTTGGATCAAGCGCAGTGTTAGGTTTTCTCCAAACCTTGGATCGACCATCATTTCCAAAAATGTTGTATTTACTTTCATCAGTAAGTATAACGCGATTCCAAAACTCCATACCCTTGTTTAGATGCGCCTTAGCAAACTCAAGTCGAAGTTTACGGTTTTTTGCTGAAATTAATGGCTTTTTTCGTGCTACTCTGCTTTTAAAGCCGTTCTCCTGTAAAGCGTTTATAACTGTTCTTGGTGTTACAATAATGTTAGAACATTTTTCAATGTGTTCCGCCAATTTTGGGGCACTTAACTTTGGATCCCGATTGACTTCTTTTAGAATGCTGCTCACATCGCGTCTCGAAAGCTTTCTTGGTCTACCAGTTCGTGGTCTATTTTCAGTACTATTTGTTATTTTATAATTTCGGATAATATTTTTATTTATTTTTGTAATTTCTCCAATAGATTTACCTTCTTTCCGCAGATTAACCACTACATTTCTAACTGAAATCTCTATCTCTTTTCTTTTTTCCATTTTCTACGATTAAAGTTTAAATATTGTCTTCTTAAGATACCACTTTCTCAATTAAAATGAATATAGTGCTTGTAAAAGCAATTAAAACAAAAAATAACGTTTGTTTTCCTGCTTTTGTTCTTAATTTTCCATTTACTACGTGGAGTTACCACACTGTATGTAGACTTTTTTCCTACGATTTTTTAACGTTTTTGTTATTACTGTGTTTACAGTATTTATGAATTGCATTTTTATTTTATAAATAAACTTACTTATTGGTGCCCTAAATATTGTCATACATGTTTATTACATTTTCTTTACAAACTTCCTAAAACTCTAGAATTAGGACGCGTATTTAGACTTTTTTTTTTTTTTTTTTTTTTTTTTTATCTAGGACCAGCACTCAGGAGATGACTCCTACACATGCGAAGCATTGTGCTGGAACTATAGGAAAGGGATAGTAGGAGAAACGACAGGAGGTGAAGCTTAATTAATTATTTTTGCAGCTCTGCTTTCGCACGTTCTTTGTTTATACTCGTAGCAGTGCTGAAGCTTCGGTTTAGTAGCCATTTTTATTATTATTTTACTTCGCCGGTGCTACACAATACCGACGAAGGAGGTCGTTCTGATGTGATTGTGGATTGCTATCAGCTGAAGCCGGTATTGTATATGCAGTACTATTTGTATATGTAAACTAATACCAAATCAGCATAAAAATTTTATCTAAATGTATTTTTTTCTTTTTTCTAATAAGAATTTGTTTATTTAAATTTTCGAACTATTTAATTAATTTTTAATTATTTCTATCAAAAATTTAACTGAAAATTGCTTCAGTTAAGTCAACGATAATAATTTCATTGATACTGATAATTTCTTTGCTGAAAAAATCTAATTAATTTTTTAATTCTTATTTCAAAATTTTTAATTAAATTTTAATTTTTTTTTTTTTTTGTTTTAATATACTGTGTGGCGCAAAATTTATCGCCATATCTTAAGACGTAATAGCTTTTGCAAATAGCGTTTTACATCAATTTTATTTGACATTTATGAACTAAACAGCTGCAGAACACAAACAGACAAACAATGGAGCGCTATAATAAGCATAAGCGTGGAATAATTGTGTGGAATTTTTTTAACCAATAATCGGTCGGTGGTGCTAGCTCAACGTCAGTTTCGTCATAAATTTCCCAATCGAGTCGCGCCAACTTACGCCGCTTAGTTGCTCGAAATTTATTCAAAAACAGAATTCGATGATTAATTTCGCGCCACCTTGTATGTCTTATTTCAATAGATTGGAATATAGATTATAACTTATAGGGAAATTGAATTAAAAATAAAAATAACGAAAAGAGAATTAGTTCTTCATAGTAAATAAATGTTGTAGAAAAGAAAAAATAGTACTGATTTTCTTATACAGGGTGCGCAGAATGAGCTATATGGTTTAAATGGTTTATAACTTTTTTATTTATGCGATTATTATAATTTTTTTTTTAAATACAGTATATTACTGGTGTTTTTTTTCAATTAGCTGTGAAAAATTATATTCTGTAAGTGATGTCCATTTAGCTTATTTTCCATAACTTTTCGCAAAATTTCGGGTGTAATGGCCATGATTTCATTTCAAACGTTTCATAATAAATTCCCCAAGCCTTCTTCACAAAGTTATAAAGAATTAAAACTATATAGCTCATTCTGCGCCACCCTGTATATATTTAATTTTAAAATAAATATCCACATCGAAGAAAAACGTACAATCTTTACATATTTTTCAAAATAATAAAAAAAAAAATTTTAATTCACCAATTGTAGAGAGGAGATTATCCTGTGATATTTTTAGTATTTTATTTGAAAAAGTCTTACGCGATGTAGCAGTTAAAAAAGCGGACACGCTCTAGCCAGATAACACATCCTACATACAAAAACATCCTTTTGTGATAGTAATATAGAATTATATAAATCAACTATGGTAATGTTACTTGTGCCATATTTGTTCTCACTTTGTATACAAGACGCTTTACAAGTTTTAAATACTGATTACTTTTTAGTTTTGTGTTTACAACTTCCAAAAAAAAATAATTATATTTTTATTTTATTTCGTTTAAATCAAAACGATAAATAAATTTACTTGTTCTATTTTTAAATGATATAACTCGATTTATTTCGCACTAAAACTGATGTTAGTCGTTTTTACTAACGAAGCACTCCACTAACGTAGTAAAAAGATCGCAGCATCTGTAGAATTAAAAAATGTTATTCCTTCCCTTTTATTTCCTAAAATATGCTTGATATATTCATTAATTATTTTTCAAAAGCAGAAGGCATTTGGAGAATTAAATATTTAATAATGACGGCTTCCGTTTGCGTTTTACAAAGATTGAGTGTATTTTACCCACTTACTTTAATGCACATATGTGGTATTATACTTTGTCTATCATTAATATAAAGTTCTTTATCTGCGTTGTTTTTCTTCACATTTTCCAGTCTTAGTACTTCCCGGCATGACATATTTTCGTTTTTCTTGTTTAAGGAATTGTATAAAGTTCAATTTTTTATTCATTTTATTTTATCGTATTTGCTTTGTGTTTTACTTTATCCCTTCCACTTCCTACTTATACAGTTTTATAACTTGATAAATGCTTATTACTATGAAATTCGCTTTTAGTATTCAAAGTTACCAAAAAGTTGTAAGGAAAATAGCTTTTTAATTTCCTGTTGTGAAAAGTAGAAAAAAAATTTAAAAAAAGAACCTTAAATGATTTATCCCAGAAAAATGTATAAATAGTTTAACATGAAAGGAAGACTTACCATTCATATATTGTTATGGATTAAGGCAAGTTAGAAAATAATAAGAATTTCTGTATAAATGTTGCTACAACCTTCAAGTGATTTTAATGAGAAATATTGAGAGCAGTTGAAATTAATTGTTTTTAGCTTAAGTTCCTTTCAACAAAAAATTTGAATTTGTGTATCGTGTACTTTAAGTTTTTAGTGAAAACAGATTGACATTTTCAAATTGCACTTTTGAAAGACTTTCATCACCTACGTGCGCGCAAAAAAGCTCAAAAAAAATTTTGTTTTTTATATTTGATTAACAGCTTTAGGTAGACTAATATATTTTTCAATTAAAAGGTTTAATCAACTGAATTAAATTTTTAAGTCATTTTTGCCCTCAATACTTAATTAAATAAATAAGTAATTTTTTGCCATTTTGTACACGCAATGGCGCCTAATTTTTATTTAATTGTTTTATTTCATAATGTGACACTATACAAATAAATATTAATACCCAATAAACAAAGGAATTGAATTAAAATATTTTATTTGCTATTAAAAATTTTTTTAACTTTTCAAAATATTTAATTAAAATTTGATTATTATTATTATTATTATTATTATTAATATTATTATTAAACATTTAATTGAAAATGTTTTAAATTATTTAATACTTATTTCATAAACTTATTTCTTTTAATAACAATTTTTATATTTTAATTTTTAAACTTAAAGGTTTGTTTTTATTTATTATTTTTCTATTTCAATATTCAATGGTAGATGAAATATTATTATTTAAATAATATTATTAAAAATTTCCTGTAGATGTTAACCAATGAGTGACAAAATGTTGGAATAGCTTAAATTAAATTAAGTTTAAAAGATAATATAGAAATTGTTATGATTTAAATTAATTAAATAGTAATATATTAATTGATACTATTAATTTCTTTATAGGTAAAAATTGGATTATTTTTTTAATTGGTATTACAAAATTATTAACTGAAATTATGTTTTATTTTCTTTTTATGTGTAGTTTTTATTAATTTTGAATATTTTTTTAATACAGAAGATTTTTGAAACAATAAAAAAACATTTTAGGAAATTAAATATTTTAAGTAAATCAAAAGTCATAGTGGATAAATTTAATTCGATATTTAATGACCCAAATTATACATTACAGGGTTAACCCAGTGCGCTTCGCTACCCCAATAGGCATTCTACTTTATTTACAGTTATTTATAGCTAAAGATGGGATAATTCGGCACATTAACGACATTGAACCTCAATTATGTCTCAGAGTCATTGAAAATATCGACCATCGGATAGAGCTATGCCACCGAAGCCGTGGCAAGCATTTGGCCGATATTTACTTTTGCACATAATTGTCATAGATCTTTGTAGCATAATAAAAAATATTGAATTAATTCTCTGCAAACTTTTTGTTTTATTTACAATTAAGTTCGTGCGTTTTGGTTGAACCACCCTTTATATAAAATATATATATGTAAAACCTTTTTTATTAAACTATTAAATTTTATACTAAAATTCAACAAAAAACTAAAATGCACTATAAATCGTCCATAACTCTTTTTCTTATCAGTCGTTTTTTATGTTTTATAGCAAAAATTTAATGCTACAGTCCCCTACTACATCATAAATATAAAACGCATACCAAACTTTCAAACCAATCAAAAGTTACGGATTTTTGACAATAATCGAGAATTGGTCCACTGTGAGGCGAGGGCTAACTGCAGACAGAAAACAGCATCCTCAGACGGCAGACCTCTATTGACCGTCAAACTTTTTCAAAAATTTCCGATTTATTTAAAGACAAATTTTCTGTAACTTCTTTCCTCTGTTCTTCTGGTTTTGCTTAGCTCTCTAAAATTTCCATTTCTGTGCTTATTCTTTTTTACAATTTACGATTAATACAAGTATTGTTCATTGTTCGCCCTGTTAACAATGCCCTTAAAATAACCAATTACATCTACAATGTTATTATGACTCGTATGTGTAAATAGTACTAGTTTATAATATCTTTTATAATAACAATTTATTTATTATCTTTTAAGCTTAAAGGTTTACTTTTATATTTTATTTTTCTATTTCGATATTTCGTTAACCATCGGTTAACATCTTCAGTAATTTATTTTTTTTTTTTTTAAATAAGGTTAAAAATAAAGATTAAAAAATTATCTTTTTTGTAATATTTTGCTGGGAGACGTAAATAATATTGAATTTAACTTCTGATCTTCTAATGAATGTAAATAAAATATTTACTGACACACCATGAAAAAGGGCATGTCATTTTTATAAATACCATATTTCTAAGAAAATTACTTATGTTCTTTTGAAATGTAATACTTACACTTATGCACGTATACATAGTATATGTGGAAAACATATAAAACAATTAATTTTTTACAGATAAGTTCCAAGATAATATGAATGTACAGGTGAAATATGTTAGCTTAAATATAGAGTAGAACTAAAATCTCATCTAATGGTTAAATGCATACAAACATATATGTATGTATGCAGTGGCTTATTTTGAAACTCAGTCTAAGCAACTAGTTAAAGTTTCCAATTTTATATATGCAGTGATCGATAACATACAGGCACTCAAAATTTCATATTAAACAAGAAACAAACTAAATCAAAGACAAAATAGTAAATCACACTGACAAATATAACCAGAACGGAACAACATGCTGTTTTCGAAGGCTGCTATACCAGCACCTTCACTGTGTGTAGTTATCAGTAGATGTTAATTATTAGCTTTATATTTTTATTTTTACTAAATGACGCCACTATTCTTAAATAAATTTTGAAGCGTTACCACTTATTTGCAAGGTTTAAATTGTTTTCTTTTCTGTATTAATTGCAATAAAAGAATAACTTTTACTTTTGAATTTCTCATTGTAAAAATTTCACACTTTTTTGTAAACAAACGAAGTTCTTTTTTACAAATACATATTTAACGTATTTTGATGTTGCCATACAATTGTTTATTTGCCATCTAATTTTAAATTTGTTGCTGTGTAGTATCAACGTATAAAGTATGAGTTCAGCATTTGCAAATAGTATTATTTGCAAATAATTCGTACGTATAAACGTAGTAAAAAAGTATAACACAATCGTTAGTGAAAACAACCGGAAACGTCAAAAAAATTAAACAATTGTCGAATCGTTAAAAGTTACTGAATCACACTACAGGTATAATGCGAAATTGCATAAGTTCTTGAATTTATAAATCACTTAGCTCGTAATACTGATGTAAAGTAATATAGTGGTATAGATTGTTAAGTCTGCAGGAACCGATGTAAGAATCGTCTTCTTCTATTCCTCATCTCCGGACAGTTAATGATAAAATTACTATACCATATAACAAACATGGATAAATAATATTAATGAGTTTTGACTAACGTTGAATAATGGAAAATTAAATTTTTTTTTTGACTTTTAAATACAATCATTGTCAACCAAAGGGTTGACTAATTGTAAGAAAGATTTAGAAAAATTAAATAGATTTAAATGAAATAATAAAATGTTTGTTGTATAAGGAAAATGTTTAAGCTATTTGGTTTCTTTTGTTTGTATATTTTGCAATTCTCAAATATTTTTCGGGAGTTCTTTAATAAACATGTGAAATTTCTTGCCATTTTTCAAGCATTTGGTTAAAGGTCTACTGAAGATTTTGATATTAGCACCAAATGAAATGCTGCATATAGACCAGCTAAAACATATAACAAACACAGCTAAATAATAAAATATAATTATAATAAACATATATAAATAATCGCAATGTATTTTCACTCATGTTGAATAAACAAAAAAAGTATAGTGACATAATATTTATTTTTAAATACGTTTTTTATTCAAACTAACACAATCAAGCATTCAACAAAGTTTATGATATAATATGGTTGAATTATTACAAGGTTTGACTGTATGGTATCATAGCGACAGTGCGAGTACTGGATAGAAAATCAAAAATTATTCATATTTTTTGGATTAGCTTTGATTGTGTCTGATGCATAATTGGCATAAAATTTTGTGATTTTGTCATAACAATACACCAGGGGTTTTCTCGTATAATACCGGTTTTGGGATACCAGACCCTAATGAAAATTGAACTCAATAATATAACAAGTTTCTAGCACGAAGGTTGGGTCCTCTAATTATTAATTGGAATCACAGATAAGATGACGAAAAATTTCTATTCGATAGATTTTTTAATGGAAAGAACAGCATTAAAACATATGTTCAACAAAATATAATTTTCGCATTTTAAGATATATGTATGTGTGTATGTCTATATCTTTCCTGCATTGCATCCGTGCTTCTATGTTATATTACAAATATCCATTACTTTTAATGGCAATTCATATACAATTGTATAGTCATCTATACAGAGGATGTGTGCATACACCGGTGGTATCATATCAATTCTACGGCTCATGAATTATTATTTTTCTCACATCCTTTTACTTTTGTTTTACCATGGCCAATGTTTCCTACATACATATGTATGTATTAAAAAAAAGAACAAGAATAAAAAATAGAAATTTATTTCAAAACATATCTCTCTATTGCTTTTATACAATTGTTTGCATTTCATTCTAATCGCATTTGGTTATTGTAGTGCAAAATGTTTTTGGGTTCTGCTTGAGCAAAGATAAATTATAAACCAGCTTGAAGTGTGCTTTTAACGTTTGCATGTACATATATATAGTATACATATAGACAAAAACATATGTTAGTATGGAGATATGTATATAAATTCGTATGAATACCCAGCAAGAAAAGGCATGCAAAAGAAAAAGGTTAATGCATGGATTCGATGGCAAACAAAATGTTTCCCCTTGTAAGCCCAATTCACAATCTTGTGCAATTGGTGCATTTGCAAAATGATCGAGCATATTTTTTCTCTACACTAAAAAAATAGACATATTTGCATTTATATATACAGAGTACGCATGAATGTTTTACATCACAATATTAATTTTAAATATGATATATAATTATAGCCCCATCTTTGCCAACCACAAGTTGTTACTGTTTTCTGCTTTATCTTTATTGTAGAATTTTTCGAAAATAAATAACACAGCATTGCTATATTTTCTATCACATTTCATTTTTAACCAATCGAATGATGGTGAAATTAAAATAGGCCATTAAGACAGTTAATTTTTTTTTGCGTTGTTCAAATTTTGAATAACAGCGCAAATATATTGTAATAAAAAATTTCACGAAGTCCAAAGGGATTAACTATATTAAGAAAAATATGAACACATCAAATCTTTGACTAGTAGTATCGATAAAAAGTGAGTGGCTGTCAAAAAAATGTCAAATGAATCTTTTCTACTTAAAATTGAAGTTTGCAACTTGAAATCTTTAATATGTTGCCCACTTAACGGCATAAGCAAGAATGCGGCAGTTTGCTTAACATTTTTTTAAAAAGAAAGAATACAACACGATATGTAAAAGTATTGTTGACATATTTTATATTTATTTCTTTCTATGAATTATATATCAATAGAATGAAAAATTAGTAAAGTGTCATAAGGGCTTAACCACCTGCTAAATAGTGCCTGTTAACCACAGTTATTTTTTATTAAAAACTAAACAATCATAAATTGTGAAAATGGCCGTTATCCTTAAATAAGTTTTGGTTTGGCAGTAGCCTGAATAATGTTTAGAAATCTTGAAAATTGTATGCGCTTTTGGAAATTGGTGCTATTTTTTGAGCAGGTAAAATAATAAATAGTTCAGTTATATTAAATGTAGAAAATTAAATCAGAAGCGCACGTACACAAAAGTTAGTTGAGCGAAAATTACTGCACTCAACATATATGAAGGCTATTATTCGCTTAAATGATATAATCGTTAAATCTCACAAAAATTTTATTCCATTTCTACTTGTCATTTATTTACAAATAACAACACTGAAAAATATTACTGATTCATTATTATTAAAATATTTCTTTTAACCTCTCCTAATTATTTTAATTCGATAATTATAGTTATAATAATATCTGAAATAATTATATTATGAGATAAGTTTACAAGCATAGAAATTAGAAAAGTATTAAAAAAATTAAAATTATGTTGCTACAGCCGATTCGATGCTGCCGCCAATTGATTTATGCTCAGCCGACGCCGCCGAATGATAGTTAAGGACTCCTTATGATTTATGCTTCGAAAAACAAACAAAATATAGAACGAAAATTAAAATATAGAAATTACACGTTTAAAACAGTGTAGGGAAAGGAATATCTGTGAATTTGAATATCTGTCTTAGAACAATTGTTGCAAACTTAACCAAAAACAGCCATTCACAATTAGTAGCAATTATTTACAATTGCACAATTTGTCATCTCAAATGCACGAGATTGTGATTTGAGCAACCGTGATTTCCAGTTCCAAAACAGTGCACGGCACTTTTCACTTTATTTATTGAAACTATTTGCATTTTATTATTCTCTTTTAATGTAGTGGAAAATATTTTTATAGCGGAACAATAAAGTGTATACATTTTAAATGAATATCGCAAAATTGGGCAAAAAATGCGTTGCACTTTTGGTAGAAAAGAAAACACATATTAGATGAAGAATGCATGCATTTAGAACTGGGATGTCATTAGCGAACATGTGTTCGCATTTAAAAAAAATAGCACATCATGAATATTCCAAAATTTGATTACGTTTCCGCATACGTTCGTGGAATTCATTTATCTATGTGTGATTATTTATATGGCTTTTGTGAGATCAAGAATATGGAATATGTTGCCGGCATTTCTGAATATATCAAATCATATCTCCGTGTTGAGAGAGTTCAACTCGTTTTTACCGTTATCTCTCATATTTAGACACACTTTGTTATAAGACTAGACGCTTGTTTATCGCCCTGCGTACTCAATAACCACGTAGGAAAATTCATTCAGCACTAGAAGTATTTGGCATTATTAATGGCCATATTGATTGTCCTGATCTTCTGCATTGTAAACCATTTTATGTACCTGCTAGGAATCTTAGGTTTAGTAAGCGTTTCATGGCACCAACTATGCACGTAATATCACCTTAACACGTTCCCTAGCCCATCTAAATGATATTAATCCAAAAGCGTTTAAAATATCTGCGTCATTCATTGAATTTAGCACGGATAAATCTAAATTTAAACTTCATCTTTTTTCCCCTTTATCACTGTAATTAATTAGTAATTCTTGACTTTGTATATCAAAGTCTGTGCGGATAAATAAACATTTAAGATGACATTCAAATGAATTCAGATAAACAAATGCTGGAGAAATCATGAAAATACCAATTCATAGAGGACGTATTAATTTTTTTTTTTTTTTTTTGTATTCGTATACATATAAATAACTCCTTGTATTTTTGTGTTATTTTGTTTGTGTTTTCTAATTGGAGATTGTTTCTATCCTTTTATAAATAATTATCATCATTTAAACATTTTTTATTAATGTAATTTTTTAAAGATTTCTGTATATACTTATTTAATTTTTGGTTATTTCTTATAGAAATATATTTTATTTTTCTTTTTTTTATATATTTTTGATTGTTTGAAATGTATACGAAAACTTCCTTTAATGTACATAATCATTTCTTCAATACGTTGAAGCCGATAATTGATACCTTTATAGGCAATGAGAATTTCTAGAGTACTTTGGCCTCTTTTGATTCACAAAATTTAAATTTTTATAATTTATAATATAATTAATTTCAATTAGACATTAAATTACCGTATGTATTAATAAAATATCTCTTATCCCTTTTTTCATTGCATATGTATTTTTCATATTTTCTAATTTTTAAAATTTATTCTTTTCTGTTTTAAAAATGTTTACATTTTCTAAATCAAATTCATGTTTCATTTTAGTTTAATATATCAAATTTAAGCAAAAAACAAAAACTTGAGGTAAAAACAATTTCCAATGCAAAGTAAAGCAATATATTAAAGTTTGTTTAAATAAATTTAATCGTATTTAGCTATTAAGGAAATCAAGACTTAATTAAAAAATAACATACAACGACACAATTACGATCTAATTCTCATTATAATGTAAAAAAAAACAAAAAATTCCATCACTGGCATTCAAAGTGAATTTAAATGAACAGCACTTGTACCAAAAAAAAAAAAAAACATATTTAAGCACAAAAATTAATTGAATTTTTACTGTGGTTTTATGTTTATTTACAGTCTTTTTATTCTTTTTAAAAATAAATATTAAAAGTTCAATTAATACCAGCGATTTATGTGGAAAATAGTTTAACACGACAAAAACTTTTATGTACAAAAGACTGATTAAAATTGTAGCAATTATTATTGCATCAAGATGAAAAGAGAACGAGCGACGAAACTTGCTAAAAAGTACAACGTGAATACGAAATTAAAGAAGATTAAGTGAAACTTTTTTTCTTTATCACAAGGAATGAAAGAACGTTCCAGTTTAAATATTTATCATGAAAATTCTCTTATTTCACAGACTGAATAAATATTTTTGCATGCTACAGCAATTGCTTTATGAGAATGTATTTAAGATGTCCGCATACAACAATAATGAATCCTTTGCCATTTGCCGGAGTAGTGATAAATATAGCAAAAGCAGTAATAAAAGTTGAAAGAGAAAATACTGCATTACAAAGCGGCAAGTGAATGAAAACTGCAGTCGAGTAGATATCATGTTATTGCATTTGTGTATGAATATATCACTCTGTATACAGAGGAGCATGAGTCAATAAATTGTGTGCATGTAAGTGGGCATGAAAATCTGACATAATCATCAAGGTACTTTTATTGAGTGTATTTTTTTGGAATTTCACAATTTCGAGTTAGCAACACTGCTTTATTTGATGACACATTTAACAGGTTATAGTTTAGTGTTTTATCTTGGACCAGCTCTTAGGCAATGACCATTACACATGCGATGTATTGTGCTGGAACTAGAGGAAAGGGATAGTGAGAGAGGTGACGGGTGCTGAAACTTCACCTCTCTTTTATAGCAGTGTTGAAGCGCCTCTGATGTCAAGGAGACGTATAAAATTTTTAAAGCTTCGTTTTTAGTAGTTACTTTTTAGTAATTACTTTACTACGCTGCTGCTTCACAATACCGACGAAAAGGGCGCTATAATGTGCCTGTGGATTGCTATCACTTGAAGCCGGTACCCTTTAGTGACCACTGACTATGACTTTGCCACTTAAACCTTCCAACAACAACTGATACAAAGGCACACTAATGCACATCTGAAAAATTCGAAATGTTTTTATGCTTGAAATTGGTGTCGAACCCAAAACTTTTTGGTTTTGTACTCAACGTAGAGACTATTTCAGCCATTGCTTTTTGTTTTGCTTTTGATTGGTATGACATTTCATTATGAAGAGACTGGCGCCACAGCAACGATTGCAAATTGTTGAAATTTTTTATTTAAAAATTTTTAATTAAATTTTTGTTTTTTTTTCTCTGTAATTTCTGTTGAATTTGTATTTAAATATCCATGTTTTAGATATAATAATGTATTACACACCGTATAGATTTTAAATTACTTGTAATGATATTGTAAAATTCCCCGCAGCGGATATAAGAAAAATCATGCTTTGCCAAGTCAAGAACGAAATGTTGTCCAATCAAGAATAAATGGCATCAAATACTGTTAATTGCAAACGGTGTCAAATGTTTGTCTAAATGGTACTACTATATTTTCAAAATAGAATTGGTCTTTCATTTATTTTGTTTCTTACCACCTGCAACATGTGATATTGACTGCCCGTATATTCTCGATCATTAACGTATTCAGAATTTGATAACTTTAAGGCGCAACCTTTTTAGCAATTAAAGTATATATATTAACAATTCGTTGTCATTTATTAACAATAGAGAAATTGTTATCGAAGTAAAAACGAGCCGTAAAGTGTGATATCGACGTATTCTCAAAGTGAGCACAAATTAACTTGGATCACTTTTGCCAACGGACATCATTAATTGCGTTCTTTGTATAGCAGAAGTTTCCTTGTGTACACAGCCCTTGCAATGTGTTTGATTAATTCATCATATCCAGTTTAAGCCCAAGGAAAATCTAGAGGATTCAATTGTAAATCACGAAACTCCACTGCTTTACATGGCGCTTTATGAAAATAAATATTATTCCATTTTAATTGTATGTACGAGCAGTTACAACAACTAATGCATTTTCGTAGAATTAAAAGGTCGCTGGCATGGCAGTGTTTACGTTAACAATATACATTCTTCAACATTCCTTCCTCAATGTTGGTACTTGTATGCACCAAGTACGGTTCTGTAGTCAGTCAACAAATAAACCATTTGCGGGAATGCCTGCGGGACATATTGAATTAAACACAAGTATGTCTGCACGCTTTCGAATCACAGGGTTGGAAATTAAATAAACAAAAACAAATATACTCACATACATAATTGAAAGGAACTTTATTGGAAGGAGAAGAGAAAAAACCAAAGCGACTAAGCAAACAAAAAGACAATCGTTTGTTTTGAAAAAAGTCTTACATATGCGCCAACAGAAGAACTCACATTTCCACGTTCTCAAGCATTTAGAGATTAAGTATGGTTGTCCGTTTTTAATACCGATGAAAACAAAATACAACGTTTGTTCTATAATTCGTATATTTTGTTTTAAGCAGCACAAAAACAAACGGCTAAAGTTTTTATTTCCTTTAACGAGACTTAAGAAAAAGTCATAAGCTTTCGCTCCAGTTCCGTAGCAAAACACAGGCAAACTTTCCTTTACCAAGTATCATAAAAATATTCTAAATACTCGTACTCCCACCCGCAAACTCGAACTGCCAGGCAGAGTTTCTTTTGTTTAAATTGCTGCAATTTGTGCTCATTTCCCCAACTGGTATTTTTCACTTTTTTCTTCTAATTTCTTTTATATTTTAGCTGAATGGCAAACGATTGTGATGATGTTCTTTTATCAGAATGCTTATACACTTCTAGATATATAAACACTCCTGCACGAACACATACTTATATACGCAATTACATTAATACATATTAAACGATGTGTATTACAAAAAGAAATAGTTGACAAAAACAAATACTAAACGTAAAGATAGGGACTTTCATTGAAAATTCGCAATGCAGTTGCAGGCATTCAGTGTTAATGCCATTTATGCACGAGTAGTACATCTATTGATACAGGGTATTTGAAAATTAAATGTGGATTTTAAATGATCCTACAGGATAAAGTTTTTACTTTAGTGTTTAAAAAAAAGTTAATTTTAAGTTTTGTCTAAATTGTCGAAGTTTCAGCAGACATCCGTCCCAGATTCCCAGATGTTTTAAAGCGGTTCCGATTGATTGAAATGTATTCGCTTTACACGAATGCCACAATAAACATCGCTTAAAATATTAAAAAGTGTTCAGAAAACAAAAAAATTATTTTAGTGTTAACAATGTAAGAAAATTATAGCTAAAGGGAATACGAAAATTGCTGAAAAGAGTCTTCGTGTCCGGAGATAAGAGCAACTTAAAAAGAAAATTGAGAAAAGAATTACGCAACTAGAACAGCCCGTGCGATCATAGACTGACATCAGAGTTAGTTCCTATAGCTATGTACAGACGTTTGTCAGATTTTACAATATTGTACGATATGGCAATATGATGGCAATGCACTCACAAAGAAAAATTGTCACCTAAATGTAAATTGTCAGTTCAGACTATTGTAAGAAAACGTTACAATTTCATTGTCGCACAATTGTTCGACAAAAAATTTACCTGTCAACAAAAATTGTCTGTTCACATGGTTGTCAGATTATTGTACCGCAAAAGTTGCCAGATCCGAGGATAAACATTGTCCCTTAATATTAATGGGCAGCGTTGGCAATTGAAACATGTATCTGACGATGGTTTTATTGTACGCTGCACTAAATTAAGGACATAATTAAAATAACAAATGACCCTACAATAGCTGGGAATTATCTGTCAATGGCAATGGTGGATGTTCGCACGATCGTCAGAAGTGTGACAATATTGTCGTAAAATGCATGGATAAATCACTTTGTCACAATGTTGCCACACAAAAATTTGAGTTTACACGGTTGTTAAACATTTTATAAATATGTTTCTGTCAATATTGTAATACAAAATTTCACTGAAGTGTACGAATGTTGTTCCATTGATTTAACTTGTTGTTTGGTATTTACTACTTCAAACCAGCATATCACCAAATCCATGTAACGCACTGTTATAGCGTGGGAATAATTGTAAGTGATTTTGTTGAGATAATATTTTTTCTTCAAACATATTTGCCGTTTTTATTATTTTATTTTATACTCCTTAAGCTGAAGGTTTTATTAATAAGAATTTTTTCGGCGACATAAAGGAAAATGCATCGTACGCACGCGCTAAGATATTTACCCTTTGACGTCAGTTCCAACCTAAACGATACACAATGAAAATTTCGACGAAATGACATCGCGAAAGCGAAAAATAAAATCCTGTAAAAAAAATTGTAAAACAAAACTTATTTTTTGAACCAATAACTGGAAAACTTGTTTGCACTTCAAAAAATTGCTGAACAATGCACAGTTTGCAACACATCATCTGATGCTTTTCAAACTGTGCTGCCAACTGATTATGCACATTAGGTATTGCCATACTATTAGGTATTGTATGCGTTTAGGAAATCTATTTTGAAAACAATACATATAAGACTAAGTTGAATCAGTTTATGGCAGTGATGCCCACGAAGAGAAATGAATATGAACTGGTGATTTAAAATAAAAATGAGAATAAATTGGGGCAATTTTTTTTTATCTGGGACCAGCACTCAGGAGATGACTCCTACACATGCGAAGCATTGTGCTGGAACTATAGGGAAGGGTTAGTAAGAGAAACGACAGGAGGTGAAGCTTAATCAATTATTTTACAGCTCTGCTTTTGCACGTTCTTTTTTGTTTTTTTTAGCGGTATTGTAGCTTCGGTTTAGTAACCATTTTTATTATTAATTTACTTCACCGCTACTACACAATACCGATGAAGGAGGGCGTTCTGATGTGATTAAGGATTGCTAGCAGCTGAAGCCGGTATTGATCAGTCACAATGCCTTCGCCACTGAAATCTTCCGACAACAACTGACAAGAGAACATTTTTCTTTAATTTGCATATAGAGAGCACTTAGCTTCATTTAGAACATTTAAACAAAAGAAAAACTTATTTTTCCACTCTACATTATATATTTTTTTAAAGTATTACATAAAATTTGTGCTTTCAATCAATCGACTTTAAGAGTCGCATGCGTCTCGCAAGCCTTAAGGTCACCTCTGCTATATAGTCTGCACACCGTACACTGAAAGAAATTATAGTTCAATCTTTGCTTAATAAATGCTTTTCTTTCTTGATTAATAATTAATTGAATCTTTGTCTGAATTGTTTTTTTTCGTCATTCTCTCAAAACACTTCAATCAAAATACAGTAAAATGTTCAAGTGCAAAAAAATTCAAAAAAAAATTTTTTCTTTTAAAACTGGAATTATAAATAAGTTTTTCATTTTCTGTACAGTATCGTTGTGTCAGAACGGCACATAATTTCGCCTATAACTATCTCTGGTGACTATACATAGTGGCTCGTTCAGTATAGCAAGCCATAACGACCAAAAAAGACGTAGGCGCTGTGAATATCAATTTTCGAATTTGGATATATAATTTTTTATGTAAAAACTTGAGCGATCAATTATTCGACATTTATACAAAACCGGTTTAAAAAATATGGTTTTGCAAATTCAGACAAAACCTCTGACCAGTTTTTTATTAAAAAAAATATTATTTCGCTGTCTTACGATGTCCTTAATTAATTTTATTAAAGTAAATTTTTATCAACTCATATGTTATACAAAAAATATTATAACAATGAAACTGATAATAAAATAGAATATATTATACTTCAAATACAATAAATTTTTATAGCGTTTATACATACGATTTTCGTACATAAACATTCGTATCAAGTCTTTGTTGTAAATGTCGCAAAGTTCAACTTTGAAATTTTCGAGTTAAGTGTTTTCAAATTATCTTTAAAGATTTTATTATTTTTTCTAGTTTAAATTCTATTAAATGCAAAGATAAGAAAGAGATTAATTGTTATCCATGCTTAAAATAAAATTTATGAGAAAAAAAGTTTGTTGCTTTTGGTCGAGGTAAACAAATTACAGTCGGAAAGATAACATTTTAAAAAAACCGATAGCACTAAAAAAACCGGTTGGAAAACCGAACTGATGACCCTACTAAAGTTTGAAAGAAAAAATCCTCCCATATAAAATTTGGTTTTTGGCCCTTTTTTCTATCTTGGACCAGCGCTCAGGAGATGACCCCCTACACATGCGGTGCATAGTGCTGGAACTAGAGGACAGGGATAGTAGGATAGGAATGATAGGAGACGAAGCTTCGCTATCTTACAACACAGCTTTTTGCACGTTATTTGTTTTTATAGCAGTGTTGTAGCGTCTCTGATCTCAAAGAGACGTATTAAATTTTGAAGCTTTAGTAGCAATTTTTAGTAATTATTTTACTTCACCAGTGCTGTACAATAACGACGAGGGAGAGCGTTCTGATGTGCCTGTGGATTGAATACAGCTGAAGCCGTTACTGTTCAGTGACCAATGACTATGCCGTCGCCACTGAAACCTTCCGACAACAACTGACACAAAGACACTCAAATGCACATCAAAAAAAATGCGAGATGTCTTTATGATTCTGAAACTGGGGTTGAACCCAGGAAAAAATTTTCGTTTTGTAATCAACGTTTAGACTACTTCGACTATCGCCACCCTCCGGTTATATCTTGATATGTTCGCCAAGACATATGTGTCGCCCAGTATGTACATTCGGACAACCTCTGTTGAACTGTTTACACCGCTACCAACCATATTTCTTTTGTGACCCTATAAATAATCACCCCATTCCATCTAACTTTGGTTTTTCGCAGATATAATGTTTCATATATCTGCAGATAAAATAATAACATCACTTCCTTTAGCACCAACAACTGATTCAAATACGCACCTACACAAATAAATAATAACGAACTTTTCATAAACATACTTTTGTGTATTTTGCCGTCAACAATTTAAATAGCAAACTGTATCCACTTGATTTTAAATGTATCCACTTGCATTTAGAAGAAATAAAAAAGTACTTTGCTGTTAACGTTGCCACTATTATCAGACTAAGAGAGACATTGTCGAATGACCGACTTACCTCGTTGAAATGCTGAAACGAAAAATGTAACAAAAACCTGAAGAAGAAAGCCACCAGCTTTCTAGGAGAGCAACAATATAAACACACTTTCCTTTTTATTTATTTATTCTTTTTTTTTTGTTGCCGCTCGGTTGTAAATTAATGCAGTACATATTTAAAATAGAGAAAAAAAACTTCTTTCAAGGAAAACTTACAACCATGCTAAAAACAAGTAGAAAAAAACTTTCAATATTTAAATGACTTCTAAAGAAAGTTTTAAATACACAGTTGAATGGTGGAATGAAACTGAAAATTTTAATTACGATTTCCTAAAACGCTCAAAAGTAAACAGAACAGACACTACTGAATATTCAGGTCAAAGTTATATAAGACTAACTTCAGTTTGGGATTTAATTTCTAAGAAACATTAAAGTGATTACGATAAAAGAAATGACGGAAAGGTTATATTTATATATTATATTAAAATTGATGAATTCTAATAAAAATCATTTTTAATCATTATCGTAAATATAACTGCAAAATGGTACGACTTAAAAAGTTGGTGTACTTTCTTGTAATTCTCTGAATTTGGTTTAAAGATTGTTTTAAAAAAATTAAATTTGGTACACGGATAACTTACAACATGCATTAATACATAGAGTAATCGACTCAGAATAGTTAAAAACGAAAAATATTTTTCCATGTCTGGCAACAGGTAATTAAGGGGACCCAGTGTATTTACAAATGTAAAAAAGAAAATTTTAAATACCAATTCAAAATGAATAATTAACTTTTCGGGGCGTGGCACTGCCCATTTTCCAAAAATAAAAAAAAATTAAACCCAAGTTAAGACAAGCCCATTCGAATGGAAAACATTTTTCGTAATCGATTCATAAATGCCCAAGCTCAAAGGTAAGAAATTCACAGAAAAGCAAAAAGTACCAACTCGATTCATTTACCAAGCTATATGTTATCTAAATACCAAATTTCAGCGAAATCTACCGATTCGTTTTTAAGTTATCGGTTAGTATTATTTTTATCAAAACGAAAAAAAGTACCAAAAGTACTAATTTGTTCATTTTTTACTCATCAAAATAGAATATTCGTCTGCCAAATTTCGTGCCAATCCATTAAGATGTTATCGCGTGATGTTGGAACGAACATGCAAACACACAAACATATACACTTTCTCATTTACAATATTATTTGTAAAGGGTGGTTAAATTTCAAGGGCCGATGTTGATTTTGAATAAAACACAAACTATTTAGGAAATTATTGTAATTTTATTTTATTATGATATATTGGTATTACTCAATTATGCCGCGACCACGGCAACAGTGGATGATCAATTTTCGAAGAAAATCATCTTCAGTGATGAGGCACATTTTCACCTCAGTGGATTCGTCAATAAACAGAATTGCCGCATTTGGGCGAATGAGAATCCAAGAGTGATTGTCGAAAAACCAATGCACCCACAAAGAGTGACTGTTTGGTGCGGTTTATGGGCTGGCGGCATCATCGGGCCGTATTTTTTCCAAAATGAGGCCGGTCAGGCAGTTACTATGAATGGTGTTCGCTATCGTGAGATGATAACGAACTTTTTATGGCCCGAATTGGAAGATATGGATGTGGACGATATGTGGTTTCAGCAGGACGGTGCCACTTGCCACACAGCTAACGAAACAATGGCTCTTTTGCGCAACAAATTCAATGGCCGTGTTATCTCACGTAATGGCGATGTCAATTGGCCGCCAAGATCATGTGATTTGACACCGTTGGACTTTTTTCTTTGGGGTTATTTGAAAGAAAAGGTGTACGTCGATAAGCCAGCAACAACTCAAGAGCTAAAGGATGAGATAATTCGGCACATTAACGGCATAGAACCTCCATTATGCCTCAGGGTCATCGAAAATTTGGACCATCCGATGGAGGTGCCGCCGTGGTCGCGGCGCCCATTTGGCCGATATTTTGTTCCATACATAATTGAGTAATACCAATATATCATAATAAAATAAAATTACAATAATTTCCTAAATAGTTTGTGTTTTATTCAAAATCAACATCGGCCCTTGAAATTTAACCACCCTTTATATATGTATGTACATATGTATATTATGTTGTTTAAAGATAAAAAAAAAAGAAATAATCGAAATAAAATAACCAAAAAATATAAATTTATTTCGATAATGTTTATGGTTTCTAAAATAGTTCTTCTTAACCAAAAAAAAATTTGTCACGTTTATATTGGTTACAATAACCAATATGAAATATTTCTTACTGTAATGGTTAAAAATAACCTAAAGCAGGTAAAGGTAATTTTTTGCGATACATTTCCTTCTGAAAAAATAACACTTATTTTCAGTCCCTGCATTTTTGTCAGAACTTTTTTTCTTCTCGATTACTACACCAGTTTTAATTGAATTTGAGAAAATTGAGAATTTCAAGTTGAACTTGGGAAAATTCCAAATAAAATTCTGAATGAAACTGAGAAAATTCCAAATGAAATTTAGAAAATTCTGAATGAAACTGGGAAAATTCCAAATAAAATTGCGAAAAATTGAAACGAAATTGAGAAAATTATAAATGACGTCACCTGCCCAAACAATCATTTGATTGGTTCAATCGGTACATCAGGAATAATAAAAAAGGGCAGTCACGGGTTCGTTACGATCTGCCCACGAATGGGCCAATGCACTTCGAGATAGATGGAAAGAGTTGCGAAAATAATTATCCGAACTCGTTTTGGATTGCGACAGTCGTCTATGTGAACTTTTCAAAAACTCAGCAGTAAACATTTTCAGATTGAATCCCTATTCACCGACAAAAATGAAAAAACTTTTCCAAATGTATGACCACCAAATGTAGGGGTGCAGAGACTCGCATTTCTTAAGGATATAATAAATGTTTTAAAATCCTGTATAACTAAAGGAGATTGCCGTATAGCTATACGAGGTCTGTTCAAAAGAAAATATGAATTTTGATTTTTTTTTGAAAAGTATTTATTTATTCATCAATATCTATTCTGTCCTCTTCAAAGGAATCTCCTAGCACTTATGCCAGTTCTTCTTTCAAACCTCGAAGCACTTCTGAAATGCGCTTTTCTATATGACAATCAGCTCGTTCTTCGATTTTGACTTTATCTCTTCAATTTTGGCAAGACTGGAAATACTTTTGGCAAAAACTGGAAAACTGAAAGAACAAGTTTTCCAGTTTTTGGAATAGGAAAAAATCGCAAGGAGCCAAATCTGAATAAGGTGGTTGAGGCATACTTAGGGTGTTGCTTTTGGTCAAAAAATCACGAACAAACATTCAGGTGTGAGCTGGTGCATTATCGAGATGCAGAATCCTTAAATTTTTTTTGCACAATTCCCATGGTTTGAGCCGTATTGCTTCACGCAAACGTTGTATAACTTTCTTGTAGTATTCCTTATTAACCGTACGACCTATTGGCAAGAACTCATAATGAACTACACCATTGTAATCGAAGGAAGCATAATTCACCTTTTCTTTTCAACAAGCCTCGTACAGCTATAACAATATTTTATCAAACAGCACTCGACTTGAATGATATGGGTGTTGGCCACTAAAAATAATATAATACAATTAACAATATATTCATACGAGTGTTTGAAATATTAGTTAAATAATAATTATTATAATATTGCCATGCGCTAAAATAAAAATAAATGTAACATACATAATACTTAAATAAAATTTTTTAAATTTTATTTAGAGGGTTTTTCAATTTCATTCACAATTTTCGTAATTTCAACTTCAAAATCTCAATGTCATTTGGAATATTCCAATTTAAACTTGAAATTCTAAATTTCAATGAAAAATGGTGTCCAAAAAAATGCCGAAAATAACATTGAATTAGTGACCAAAAAAGAAAAAAAAAAACATTAGTGCCGATTTGGGATTTGATCACTGAATTTCATCGAAACTCTTATTTGCTTTTCCTCTTACGTATACTTGTTGCTACATATTGCAAAGATTTCTTTACAGCAAAATTAGAGTGGTAAGCAACTGGAGAAAATTAATTACTTGAGTAAAATACGAATTCTTCAGTTGACAATTTGCAAAAACGTTGCTCCGAGCGCTGGAAATATTCTCCCGCTATTTGTGTTGTGTTGTAAATTAAAAGTTTTCCATAAGAATGTAACTAAATCCCACTGTTTTGTTTCACAAGGTAATCCCTAGATACAAAAAACAGAAAAGAAAAAAATGAGATAAACCTAAAAGTTGTTGTTCTGTAATATCATAAAAAACATTGCCTATAATCTTTTCTGTTTATTTTTTGAAGTTTTGTTTTAAATCAGCTAGCGATTAAACATGAATAATTGATCTTAAATTGTATGTGCACTTTTCTTTGCTGCTTCTTTTTTAGTGTTCTTTTCATATTTCAATAGTTAACAATGAATCATAAATTCCAAGCTGTTTAAAATGTGTGCATACGACAATGTTCATAAAAAAAAATATATTTCATGTACAAAATGTTTAATAGCCAACGCTTTATACAAAACTAGATCAGACCAAAAGTTTTTGAATTCAGTCTGCGCTAACAATTGTCGATATTTCAGCAATAAAATGACAGCGCACTCATCATACAGGAGTGCTTTTACGTAACGATTTTATGTAATTTTTATGAGTTTTCAGTACGATTTCCCCTCAAAATCACGATTGACGATTTGTTATTCAGTAGAGCCTATAAAATTTCATTAAGAGGGCTACTATTGACATTTCGGAGGCTGGCACCACTAACTTAAATAGCTAAAATCTGGCAATACCATAATAAAGTTTGACATTTTTTAGTACAAACGTACTCACAACGTTTTGATGTACAAGTGCTATTTGTTTTGTTTTTTAGTGAGTTAGGAAAATCAATTTGATAAAAAAAAATGGAATTTTAATACAAAACGGGATTTTATGTATTTAACATTGTACAACATTAGTTTTATTACGAAAAACATTGCATTAATTTCGTTGTAAGGTAATTAAAAAATTTCATTTCAAATCAATGTTAAATTCAATTTAGAGCATAATTTTTTCAGAAATTTAAAATGATTTTAATCAACATTTAGTCACGTTAATTTTCCATTGGTTTTTTTTTCTGTTTGTGTACTTGGGCAAATATATCTTTATGCTTATGTCTGTGGAATTTCATTAAATACATTTTGGTCCACTAATGTTGAGTTTTAATGTTAAGTGTTCTTATGTCAATAACACACCACTGAGCACAGGAATTATATGCCGCTTTGTACAATTTGTTTCTTTTGTAACAATATCTACACAAATACTTTATTGTAACGATACTTTCGCATGGTTAAATACATGCGAAAAAAACACAAACATCCATAAATATGTATGTACATTTGTGTACGCTGTGTTATAACATTTTTATGTAATTGTAATCCAAGCAAAAGTTTGTGAAAATCATTTTCCATGCGAGTTAGCTTTCGAGTGTTTAATAACTAGTCTGCTGAACAACAATTTAACCGCAAGCAGAGAATTAGTATAGTATAACTAAATAAGTATTAACATATTTATTTATTTTTGTAATTTGTATACATAAAACAATTGCGGTTAAGGACTGAAATATTAGTGCACATACAACAAAGGAAAACAATAAAGTTTATGCATCCAAGATGCTCTTATAGCGCTGAAGATGACTAAATCTGTATAACAAATTATTGTTAATTTAGTAAATGGTAACGCATATGTATAAATTCCGGTTTTTAAAGTTTGACACACACAATCGCCTGGTGATCAGCTGCTTTTTGCATTTAGCAGTGGCAAAACTTACTTGAAAGTACATACTGTTTTGTAGTCAGTAACGACTTTGTTAGTTTGTAGTCGTCATTTTATGTAATAAATAATTGTTATAACCAGCAATTTCTTCAAAAAATTAATATGAACAAATTTTGTAAAATATACATAGTTCTATATATTTCGTTCTAAATGCATATTTAAACGTATCTTGGACAAGTGTTTTTTTGAAATATATTTACGTATTTTAAAATTTTCGTATCACATGCTATCACACACTCTTTATACGGAAATTTGAAAAATGTTGACTTGATTATTTTCAGCGGAAAATAAATGCAACTGCTATTAATATGATACCCAGTAAAAACTTTGCTGGCAAAGTAATGAGTTAAAATACTAATTTGCATACTCTACACTTCCACTTTTGCTTTTTCACTTTTATTTGATTCAAAATACATTAGTTATGCTGGCCGATGGCAAGCCTAGTGCAGATGGGAAGAAAAAACAGAAATGTGTATGTGTTATAAAAGTAAACTCATGGATTGTTATGTTTTTGTTTATAGATTTTTTGGTTATTATGTTTGATATTCAACTTTAATTCTCGATTGATTAGTTGAATTTTAAACATATAGATCTTGGGTTTGTATTCAAAAATTAGGAAAAATCCACTGATGAGCTAAATAAGCTAAAGTTATAAGTTGCTTTTGTAATAAAATACTTTATGATATTCTCATACTTTATAAGAATATCATAAGGTATGTAATAATAAATTTCACATATAATTTTTAAGGGAAAAAAGCACAATTAGAATCATATATATAAATAGAAATTCCCAAAATATATTCAGTTAATATAACATATTACTATATTTAACAATCCTTTTTAACCGTCTTAAAAAAGGCAGAGAGAAACTCCTAAATTTGGCTGCATTTGTTTTTATGTTTGTTATTTCAGAACTTTATGCTCAGTGGACCGATTTTGATGATTGTTTTCTCATGCCTCGTGTGTATTGTTAAGAGCCACAAAAAAGTGTAAAATAAAAATTTTACAGACTTAACTAACTTAAGTTGATTTTCACTTTTAAAAGCATAAAAATTTTTATAATAATTTTTATTTTTATAAATTAAAAAATAATTTTTTTTTCTCTTGGACCAGCACTCCGGTGATGACCCCTACATATGTGGTGCATTGTGCTGGAACTAGAGGAAAGGCATTGGTGTTCTAGATTTACGTCAGCACCTGCCCATGGGGCTTAATCTGACGGTGGTCTTAACACCGAGTAAATTTTTGTAACGATTCACTAGCGCCCCCAGAGCACTGATAAGCAAATGAGCCCGTAGGCCACCTACTTCCAGAGTTGGGTAGCAAATCATGTATAGTTATCCCTGATTCTATAATGCACCTTGTTGGGGTGTTCGAGCTGTCATGACTCTTGTCACATCAGAATGTTTTTACGTCAAGACCCATTTAACAGTAATACTGTTGGTTCGAAACACATTCCGGTGACTACTGTCGAATGGCAACAGCACCTAGTAGAGTAAAAGTCATATCATTAATAAGTGTGTTACGACTCACACATATTTCCGATTAGACCAAAAACTCCACTCCCCGCGTAACTTTGGGTTACAACCACAGCCACTACGAGTCCTTACCCATACCAGCACACACTATCCAACTTTCGGGGTAGACACGAAATACTCGCAAGGAGTATATCAGTCCTTAAACCCGTCCTTATTGTTGGAAGTGTGGGGCCAAGCTGGTCCCGTAGTGCTAGATTCGAATCAAACTGGTATTAACCAGTCCTTCATCAATCTCTAGTGAGATTTCGAAGAGTCACCTCTTCTATCATTTTCAAACCTCAGGGAGGAACAAGGTAATGCTCCACCTTAAGCTAGGCACCGCGGGGTCGCTTAGACACCCGTAGGTTCCGAAAAACAAGATTCACAAGTCTCCAGAACCCCCCTGCGGGAAGAGGAAAGGCATAGTAGAAGAAATGATAGGAGGTGAAGCTTCACTATCTTACAACACTTAAGGAGACGTATTCAATTTTGAAGCTTTGTTTTTAGTAGCCATTTTTAGTAATTATTGTACTTCGCCGATGCTACACAATGCCGACGAAGGAGGGCATTCTGATGTGCGCAGATGTGCTGAAGCCGTTACTTTTCAGTGACCAGTGACAATGCTTCGCCACCGAAACATTCCGACAAAAACTGACACAAATGAATAGAAAGAAAGAATGCAAATTATTTTTATGAGTCTGAAACTGGGTTTAAACGCAGGAAAAGTTTTTCGTTTTGTAGTCAACGTGCGGACTACTTCGAGCATCGCCACCCTCAAAATTAATAAAATTTGTCTTCGACAAGAAAAGATAGAACATGCACGAGTTTAAGCTGTTTTTATTTCAAAATATTTTTAAACTTGAGAAACAGTTCAATTTCAAATGCTTGATTTTTTTTAATGCGCCTTAAAAATTTATCTACCCGAAGTATCATCTTTACAGCATGAAACATGCTAAACTATTAAAATGTCTATCTCAATTTCGTTCAAAATTCGTCATTATTGAGTGGGCTAAGAGTAGCGGAATCTTGTATATGCTCCCCGACTAGAAATTCTTCCAATACAAATATTAGGAACAATTTGCCAGTTGTTGTTGCAAATTCAAAAGGTTTATTCTACTAGAGATCTGGTTGAGAGTTTATTGGCATAGCCCAACGAAAAAGTTACTGCTGTATCATCAGTTTTTCCCAAGTGGGGCCCAATAAAGAAATTCTTGGGATATTTGAACACAAACAACAAAAATTACAAATTTATGAATTTAAATATTTTTTTTTAATGAAATAACTTATTCTGTACAGATACAAACATGAAGAACTTAATTGGAATATTCCAAAGGGGATTTGATATTAGTTTTAGCCATTTGAGTTTTACTGAACTTAATTTTTATAAACGGAAAATTTTAACATGAAGAGTATTAGCTTAATATCTATATCGTTTGTTGTCGCGAATATATCAACACTATGCAACTAATGCAGGAGAAAACATTTTTATAGATTTAACAAATGGTCTTGGTACTGATAACGAGGAAAATAATAATGGGTATAATTTTTTTTTAATAATAAATTCAATTCTAGAACAAGTGAAAATACAACAGAAAGTTATGAAAATAGTCATAACGCAGGGAAACGAGAACCAGAAAGTAATGATGATTATCTGATTGCTTTCCTAAAGGGATTACCCGGTTGGGAATTATCAAGGTAGTGCTTCATCAGTTCCCAACGTACTTTTTGCTTTACATCTCATGTGAGAGACCCAATAAGGTACCATTCAGTTGGAAATGAAAATTTCTAGTCGGGTCGTATTTAAAAATTTTAGCTGATTATTAGTCTCCCATATGATAATAATTTCTTGATTGGTATTAGTCCTTCGGAAAAAATAATAACCATGCAGCCTTTGCGCACATCTGTTTATGCATTTAATTTTTTTTTAATTAGATATACTATATGCATTTTATATAATCTTTTTTGTGTTTATGTTTATGTACTCTAATAATTGCTTCCATAATTGTATTGTAGTCATTTCTATACTGCTGTACATCCTTAAGATGTTATTCAGCCATTAAAAGCAACTATATACACATTTGTGTACACAGCTTAATGAGTACATGTATATGAAATTTATTTATGTTTTTCTAAACATTTTTCTTGCACTTAACAATGTTCCACCATCGAGTGTTAGTTTCGACAAACTAATAATTGTAAAAGTGCTTAAAAGCTGTTAATTTGGTTTTTGCTTTGTTTTAATAGCGACAATTTTAAATCACACTACCGATTTACTCCCTGACGTCCTTTAATTTTTAGCACGCTTGAGTGTGCTTCATGCATTTATTTTTATAAAGGTCTAGTGGCGAGGAAAAAATATGCACTTTGTTTTAACAACTCGAAACTGTTTGGTAGCATGTTTATGTGAATGCTTTTATTACATTTATCGTTGACTGTTGCGATCACATTGTATGCAACCGCAGAGAATGCATCTGTTGCTGCACTTAACACGTAAGCAAAGAGCAAAAACTAGCAACAAAAGAATGTTAACGTGCACTTCATGTCAGTGACGTATCCACTTGATTTTTAATGAATAAATACAAAATAAATATTTTATAATAAAAATATATATACCCAGCAAACATGAAGGCTTGATTTTAAATTGATTTATAAATTAAACATTTTCTCAAATGGTAAACGCTTGAAAATAATTTGAAAAATAAAACCTTCTCAAACAAAATGGGAAATTATTCTAATAGAGAATTTCCTTTATTCTCAATTTACTTTCAAATATTCATAGAAACTATAATAGTTAAACTTTTTTGAATTAAGTCTTTGCTGATAACATTTTTTTTAATTGAATCTTCTTTTATTTTAATTGATTTTGGTGTTCTTCTCACTAAACAGTGCAATCGAAATGCCATAAATGGGAAAAACATTTTTAAATTTTTCAGTTAAAATTGTTTAATTAATTATCCTGCCGTTTTTGTGATATCCTGAAATTTAATTATTATTTTAATTAAATTTTTATTTTACTTTATCCTGTATTATCCTCAAACGTTTTTCAAATGTAGATTGTGCTAAAAAGTTGAACAAAAATGAAATACTTTTTTTACTTCCGCATTTTAGTTCTTTATTATTCATGTTCTTATTCATAATAAATAATTTTGTACATACAAACAAATATTATTTTCACTAGCAAATCAGAAATATATAATATTTACCAGTTGTAACAAATAAAGTATTTAAAAATTAATTTCGCTTTGAATAGTACTGCCAAGTTTGTTTATGATATGAGAATAATAGTGTTTTCACTCCAAAACTTAAAACCTGATTTTAACATGAAAAACACAAACAGCTGATTTTGCGTTCACACTATAAGTTTAATTAAATCTAGTTTTGATGCACAGTTTGTGTAATAAAATATATTTTTTCATAATGCTTATCGATGAAAACATTTTCATTATGCTCTACCCAATAGCTTCTTTTTCTTTTGCACTTTTTTATTCTTGTTGCTGCTGCGTCCATTATTTTAGCTCATGGTAGTGACTTTGTTTATCAAATTTTTCTTTTTTTTCTTTATTTCATTGAGCATCTTTTAAATTGCCAGCTGTTTTCAATTTTTTAACTTGGTAGCACTACCCTTAGTACATGCAAATAAAGGTTTCATTTCATTAAATAAAATTAAAACCAATTCCAAAAAGGTTTTAAAAAAAATATTTTTATATGGTAAAATCAGGATTTAATAGTTGGTTTTGACGTTACACTTTTTGTTTTAAAACCAGTGAGTGTGAAAACACTATTACAACTGATATCAAATTGCAAACAAATTGATAGAACACCGATTTTATAATATTTTATTGAAATAATTATCAAATGGAATTCAAATATTAAACTCAAATCTCTCAAAAAGTTTTGAGAATTGTGCTTGATATGAAATGATAAAATCATGTTATTTGAAATATGTGATTTCGCATTGCACTGGAATTAGATACAAAGAGGAATAGTGTAGATAATAGACAGGTGGTGAAAGTGGTAGGAAGATAGAACTTAATTATTTCACAAATTTTCAAATGCGTATTAATTATAAATCAAAGTTGCAGCACCTTCGATGTTAATTTTTACGCTTTATTTTTAAGCTAAGGGAACCCATTTTAATTCGCGGACCGAGAAAAAATTTTTTCTCACAAAATGTCTTGATGTACTCAAAAGATGTCCCCTACACATGCGATCAATAGTGCTGGAACTAAAGGAAGGGGATAGTAAGAGAAATGACAGGAGATGAGGTTTTGCTTTCTTATAACTCTGCTTTTTACGTTCTTTGTTTTTTACAGCTGTATTGTAGCGCCTCTGATGTCAAGGAGATGTATAAAATTTTTGAAGCTTCGTTTTTAGTAGCCATTTTTAGTAATTATTTTACTTCGCCGGTGCTACACAATACCGACGAAGGAGGGTGTTCCGATGTGCCTGTGGATTGGTTACAGCTGAATCCGTTACTGTTCAGTGACCACTGAAACCTTCCGACAACAACTGACACAAGGACCAGTGCTCTCCTACATATGTAATGCAAAACTAGTTGGAGGGATATTGTATAGAAAGATAGAGAGCACCAATCTGCAGTTGTTTATTTTTGAGAATTTTTAAATCAGCGTTGCTGAATCTCAGATATTATGTTGACGCCCAATGACTATGACTTCGCCACTGAAACCTTCCGACACCAACTGAGCAAATTTTCTGGTTTTTTATTCTTATCGTACTGAATAAAATACACACGATTTTGAAAAGGTATAAATTAAGTATGGGATGTTTGAATATTACAAATTGTTCTACAAGATTTATTATTCCTACGGGGAAACTAGAAAACTGATTTAATCTACGTCCGTGTCTATAAAAAAAATGGATTGGAATATATTTAGGCCCTACCATTGCCTGGTTTGGTTTGGTTTGACTTTATTGATGATAAATGCATTGTTTTGCTCAACCATAATGACAATAAAGTTTGTTGTGTTTAGAATTTGTGCCATTCTTTTTACGTTGCTGTGTTGCATTCCGACTCCTTTATTTTAATATCATGTGGTTTTCAATTGTTGACTTTTATTGAAATTAATTCTCTTGTTCGATGTGCAGAATATCCGTTGTTTCCATGCATTCGACAACGGGACTTAATATTTATTTATTCGTAAATATCATTCATACGCCATGCAATAAATGAACTGACATACTTTGAAAATATACAAACAATGGGAAGTAATTCAATTTAAAAGGTTAAATAACTAGTGCAAGGAGAAATAAAAGCACAAAAAAAATTACTGGAAATATTTGCAGTGTTACAATAACAACAAATAAAATAAATCACTATAAAATACTGGAACTTGGAGTTTGTTAGATTTATTTTATAGAATTTGTACTTCACATAGCTTTGAAAAATTTTCATAGTTTTTAATGAGAGTTTTTATTTAACTTTTATTTAGAACTATAGTTATTACAAATGAATGAACATTTTTGTCGTGTTGAAGTTCACAGTTTTTTTCTACTAAAAACAACAACAAAGCTGGCAACCTTTGTTAATAGTATGTGGACAGTAACGATTATTCTCGTCTGCGTTTTCCTGAGCTCTGACAGGTTAAATAGATGATATTAATGACAACTACCTCCCTGTTGACACAAAGAGTACTGATGACGTGTGTAGAGGCATAGAAAATACGTATTCTACTCAACTCGTGTTGGAGTTTAATTGCCCCTTTTCCCTTATTCTAATAAAAAATGTCATTTGTTCACAATATTGTGATAAATTAACTGTCAACACTATTGAACACGACAAAAAATTTTCATTCATTTATAATAACTGTCGTTCGATTAAATTCTAAATATTCTCTTTATTTAGAACGTTTTTAATCTCCAACTCAAAGGAGTGATCAAAAAATCATGCATTTATGTATTTTTTGTCAAAATTAATTAATGCTTAAAACATTTTGGACTTTTGAAGATCAATTCTTTAATTTGAATAACTAATTTATACGAATATATAATGGCTTTTGAGGTTAAACTATTATACGATTTAGTAATCTGGCAGATTTTTTTAATTTGCTAGAATATCGAAGGAAATTTTTTTATTTTTGTACAATGACTAGCTGTAGCCGTTGCTGTAGCTGTTATAATAGTTTTATTTAAAAAAATAATATATGCCTTTTGTTTCCTTTATTAAATCTGTTACGTAGTTTTTACCTGCTCTCCCTAACTTCCAAGTGCCTTTCACCTCTCTGGCTCTACGAAGAGTTTGCACCCGCACATCAAATGGGTGTGCCACATCCAAAAAAAAATTCATCCTAATCCCCCTGATAAAAATTGGCAGTTTTCTTATTTTTCCCATTATCTAGTCTACCGTATACTGAATTTCAGCTCTGTAGCTTTAATAGAAGTGTCCGAAGTAAAATGAATTTACTAACAAGTCACTCAGACCAAATTCAGAAATTTTAGCTTTAACCGTTCACAAGATATGCAATAATAGATATTTAGTTTGTGTAGGAGGGACCATGCCCAATTGTTAAATTCCGCCCACCTGTTCAATTTCACCCATTTTTTTACTGATGATTTATCACTAAGTTACTCAAACGAAATAACGGTTCAAGATATAATAAAATCAATATTTAGTTTGTATGGGAGATACCATGCCCACTTGTCCAATCCATCCCAGTTTTTGATTGAACTACAAAGTCATTTGAACCATATTCAGCAACTTTCACTTCAACGGTTCTCAATTTATGATCACTACAGCCCCCATGGACACTCGGAAATACAGCATCCTGTACCTCTACCAGTGCACACAGGTTGCAATCCAAACTTATAGTTATCCCTGGTCTATAAATTACACTTTGCTGAGGTGTTTCGAGCTGTTCAAACTCTATGTCACATCAGAATGTATTTGAGTCAAGAACGCTTAAGCCAGTGATACTGTTTGTTCGAAACACATTCCAGTGAATATTTATTTCTGAAAAAAAAATTTATATTTTTTGAGAAATATGATGAATATAGAAATTTATTGACCCATCTCCGTCTGTGTGTGTATCCGTTGAAATCAACTTCCAGATAAACTAAACATCACACAGAATTCGTTTTGATGTCAATCGGTCAGTAGTAGAGCTGCATCGGTTGCTATTTAAATTTAGACGCATTAGTTCAAGAGTTTCCGAGCTACAGCCGAAGAAACACTACCACCTCAATTTTTTAATTAAAATTTTACTACAAAAACTTCCATTACTACAAAACGGTTGGATCGACTTCGGTGAAATTTAAGCCGTGTATGTAACTAAGTAGACTGATTACTCTAAAAATCAATTTGATCCGCTAGGTGGCGCTTCGTTCATTTTAAAATCTAAATATATTATTTTGAAAAGAGCTTAACCGATTTCAATGAAATTTACTACGTTTGTTCAATTGTATGTCGAATTGACTACCCGCAGAGGTCTTTCCTGTCACTTTTGACGTGGGAAAATTTAAATCAAATGTCAAGAAACACTACTCCTTCTATCTTTTCTCCCAAAACCCTTACCGCCCAGTTCCTGCACAATACAGCGCATGTATAGGTGTCATACCCTGAGTGCCGGTCCAAAAAAAAAAAAATTAAACATACACAAACATATACATATAAACATTTCAGACTGTTAAATTTGGTCAGTATAACTGGTTCCGAAAAATATGGCGAATTTAAGTCTACTAATGTTGAACTGATTCGATGAAATTATGTAAAAATATTCATATAGACATGCAGACAAATATGTGTGACAGAAAAAGTTGGTCTAGAGTGCTAGGCTCAAGAAAAGGTCAAAATCCGGTCCACCTAAACGGTTGAACAGATTTCGGTGAAATTTGATTTACAAGTTGAATTGGCTATTTTAAGTTATATAGTGCTCTGAAGAACTGGTCCAAATGATTAGATTTAAAAATTAGGTAAAAATCTGGTACAACTAAACGACCAGGCAGAAATTCAGACCAATATGGGATATAAGGTGTAGTGAATGGCATCTACGATTCGGCAAAGCCGAATAAAGCACTCTTACTTGTTCAATTGAAAAACGTCCATAAGAAATGCATTTTATTTAAATTTATAAGTGGGAATTTCGTCAATTCTGGTGCAAACCGATTTTTTAAATTTTTTCTTTTTTACCAAAAAATCTTTAAATCCTTATTGACAGGTGTATGTTTGTGTATTGTATGGTTTTATATTGAGTTTTAATTGTTATAATTAAAAATAAAATCATTGCAAGTATTATTACGAGTTTATAGTTCTGTTGTTCTCTTTCCGTTTAAATTTTATTACATTTTACTATTTAATTAATGAACTTAATAGTGGTTTTCTAATACGTAATTACAGAGAAATAGATTAATATTGTACATTTCACAACATTGAAATGAAATTACAAAATGCACTCGTATTTTTATTAACATTTGAACATATTTGCAGTTTCATGAAACTCATTCAAAAATCATGTTATTTTATTTACGAAAATTATAACCCACACTTTAGATTCCTCTACATAAACTTTACGCCCTCCATACCGATATGAATTCCTTTTATAATAACAATTTACAACTTTTGCCATATTTTTTTATATAAGAACCACAAATACCACAGCTTAAACAAACAACAGAACTGCTGCTTAACTACAGATGGATATGCCAAATTATATACAGACATAGCCATACAAACAAGCGCAAGTTCATTCACATATCCATACATATGAGTACTTATATCCGTTTTAAGTTTTGAAGGTATTGTTAACATTTCTACAATGTATGTACGTACATACATATGTATATGTTATGTATCATAAGGGTACACATCCACTTTCATGTTTGTGGTTTTATGCCATTTAATAGTTTTTTAAAAAAGCATTACTATGACTTGGGGGGTTTTTTCCCCCAAAACTCATTTATGTCTAAAAGTTAATTTATTTCTTCTATATAACAAATACCGGCTAGAAGGAGAAAACATAAAATGACGTTTATGAAGTCTTAATTATTTGAAATGGACTGAAAAATGTCCGTACAATATTGGCGAAATTATTAAATGACTATAATAAACGTAATACCCTGTACAATATCATTTATTTTGTATTTAAATTTTTGTAAAATAAGTATAATTTAAATTAATCTCATCATTATTTCATATATAACGATTTATCTATTAAAATTGAATTTTTTCAAAGCAAATTAAATGTTATTCGGAACAAATTAATTTATTTTCGAATTCAAATTCACTTTTTTCATTTTAAATTAAATTTTTTCTTGAATTTTACACTTTTTTTTCAACAAAAACTAATTCTTAGTTTCAATGTTACAACGCAGCTAAAGAGCAGCTAAGTTATCGTCATATCAATATAATAATTGTTGCAATCCGGAAGTATTATGGTAAATAGGTTCATATTACCCTTTAGATCAGCTTGCAAATTATGAGCACATAGTTTCGTTTTTGAGAAAAAATCTTTCTATTGGCTTTTGCACAGGGAAATCCGAAGAAAGAAAAACAAATATATGCCCATAACTTAGCAATTTTAGCTCAAATTGTTTCGTGTAGATTTGCAATGTCAAGAACTAGGCACGCACGTATGATATTGGATTCACTTAATTTATTGAATAACTAGCTAAAACCCGGAGTGCTTCGCTACACTTATTTAAATTAAAAAAAGTCTATTGGCCAGCAAACATAATGCATTTAGAATCAAATGAAAAATAAAGAAATATTTGTTTCTTGATATTTATTTGATTTTCTTTTAATTTAATTATAATATTTTTCAAGCTTAAGGTTTTTCTAATTTTTATTTCCTGCAAAAGTGGCGAAATATTGAACAAATGAGAATAGGAAACACATTACTGTCCTTAAGCTTAAAAAAATTATTAATTAATTTAAAAGGGAAGAATATTTTTTTTTTATCTTGGACCAGCACTCAGGAGATGACCCCTACACATGCGGGGTATTGTGGTGGAACTAGAGGAAAGGGATAGCAGGGAAAATGATAAGATATGAAGCGTCACTATCTTACAACACTGCTTTTTGCACGTTAATTGTTTTTACAGCAGTGTTGTAGCGTCTAGGGAGACGTATTAAATTTTGAAGCTTCATTTTAATAACCATTTTTAGTAATTATTTTACTTCGCCGGTGCTGCACAAAACCGATGATTCTGAAGTGCCTGTGCATTGCATACATTTGAAGCCGTTACTGTTCAGTGACCAGTAACTATGCCTTCGTCAGTGAAACCTTACGACAGCAACTGACACACAGACACACAAATGCACAACAGAAAAAATACGAGAACAGAGAAAATACGAACCCTGGACAAATTTTTCGTTTTGCAGTCAACGTGCAGACTACTTCAACCATCGCCAATGTAATATTACATTTAATATTATATTTTAAACGAATTTAATTTGGGGATATCTTTATATACTCGTATATGATTCTAATTTCAAAATTGTGCTATTTCCCAAAAAAAAATTATACATACATATATGTATATAAAAAATGTCTTATTACAGACTTTATGATATTCTCATAAAGCATTCTTTATAAAAGCAAACTCAAGAAAATCCATTATTGAAGAGGAAAAAGCATATCCATAGCATAGTATTATTTCGCTAGTCAGAAATTAGGAAAAATCCACTGATCAGCTGAGATTAAAAGGGGAAAGCAATTATGGGGAGTAATTTCTAGTATTCTATATATAGAAAATATTATTATTATTATTATTATTATTATTATTATTATTATGATTATTATTATTATTATTATTATTATTATTATTATTATTATTATTATTATTATTATTAACAAAATAATTACAAATTATATGTTAATATTTAACGAGCAATGACATCGTAGGCCTACAGCTCGATAATAGTGTAATAAGATAATAATGACTAGAGTAAAATATTGAAATCGGATAGTATATTCATTTGGGTATATATTGATATAGATTTACTTAAATAAAATACATAAAGATACCATCAAATTTTTCCATATAGGCCTATTTTCCTGAGATATTGTGAGATTAGCGATATATTATTTGGAGATGGATTCGACAGGTAGGATTTTGGGCAGGAATTGTGGAAAACTTGATTGCGAATTCTATTGAATTTTGGACACTCCATAAGGAAGTTAAAATAATAAATATATAAAGCTAATAATTTGCATCTACTGAGAACCACATACAATGGACAAAACACAAAGAACGCTAAAGATGAAGGTGTAGCAGCCTTCTAAAACAGTATGTTGTTGCGTTCTGCTAGCATTTGTCAGTGTGATTTGGAATTTTTTAATTTATTTTTTATACTGTGTTCAGATATGCTTTTTTTATTCAGTCAATGTTCAGTTTAAAAAAATTGGAAAAAAAATTGTCTTTATTTTGGTCGTGAAAATTTGTTTAATAAAAAAATCTAACTTCACAAATATGGTAATAAATTCTTCTTTTGAAATAATTTGATACACATGATGTCTTAGTAAGACAATGTGGAAGGTGATCCACCCACTCCCATTGCCGAATTTTTTCTATGCAAAAATTTTTGATTTTAAAACCAGTTTTTTACACATTTTCAGGTGATTGCCGTTTTGCCTCAAAGAACGAAAACGAAATGATTATACTTGTATATTGTATCGGCAGTGAGTGGACGAATAAATTTTATAGCGAATCTCATATTTTATACGTGGTGTTCAAAATCCGTGCTTTTTCTTTCACTAAAATTATAATGGAACAACAGCGGCCCATAACTCGGAAACTAAGAATTTCCTCTCATATTTTTAATTTATTTTTTTCTTTTCTTCGTTTTTAAGAGGGGGGCCTGAACTTTATTTCTTTCAAATTTTTTTCACTTCGGCGAAACAGTAACGCACAAACGACTTTTTATTTTATGTACATATGAATGTAAATACCTGTACCGCTGTGTGAAATTCTGTAATTTCACATGGATGTCTCGGGGACTACAACAGTATTCCAGTTGACGGAGCTCATCGGCTATCTCTGTGTAGACGTGCCCGTTTTTCCGTTGTCCATGGAGACCATCCATTTTGCTCGACAACATATCAAAAAGAATTGCTTTACTTGTTTCGCTGCAGCGCATTCGCTGTTTCTTTATTTTTATAGCTATTTATTTAAAAAGCAAATTGGTTTTTTCTATAGCAATAGTTTTTATTTAAAATTTAATATGAAAAAGAAATTCCATGATTTTATCGGGCTGGTAATCGCACCTGGGTCTTCCTGCTTGCTCAGCCAACACGCTGACTACCAATCATAACTTTGCTTACTAAACACACTTGTGACAGTGTTGCATTTCAACTTTTACTCAATATTTAAAACAATTTCTCACTTATTGCTCAATAACTTATATAATCATTAGTTTCGAATATTAAGCTAAATAATGGCATTTATTGCCTAAATCTCAATAAAGAAGCATGTCTGAACACCGTATTAGTAACTAGCACATGTAATTTGGACTGCATATATATTATCGACCACTAGACTATTTAAAATTGAAAAATTTTAACTAACGAAATGATATTAAATTTTTTATGAAATAAAAAAATACTTCAACTATGTCCCGTGGACCAACCTGACCATTTGTGCAACTTTTTTCACCTCAGCACTTAAGGTTTAAAATTACCTTTAGAAAATAAGATAATTATTTTTGAATATATTACGCTCACGTTCAGTAAAATTAATCTTATTTTCAAAGTAATCTCCTGCATTTACATCCCAAAGCACAGCATATTATAATATTTTAAAGAAAATATTAACTCTTTCGAGAGACTAAGGTAAAAATAGGCATATGTATTTATATATAAATGAGTAAGTTGCTAAAAAAACAAGAAAAGTAAATAAAATCACCACAAACTCAATGGTGCACTCTTTATTTTGTAGCTTTATAAAAAATATTTAAAAAAAATTCAAAGTAGACAGATATATTTAGTAAAAATATATTTAATGGAAATAAAATAAAATTCTTTTAACCAAAAAAATAACATAAATAAAATAATATCTTTTGTCATTAACTACTTAATGTTACGAATTTTATTATTAAAGTGTCCCTACATTAACGTAAGATTTGTATCTGTCAGATTTTTTTTATTTTTGTTCGACAATGAAAACATGTTGTTCTATTGTGAAAAACTTGTTAACAATAAACGACCAGCTTTCGAAATATTTTCTTTTTTCTTTACTCAGTTATTCGAGTGAAAATTGTTCTTTCCACTTTTTTTTGCAATTTTTTAAATTGGTGATTGAATACATGCTGAGTTTGTCTAAAATTTATTTAAATTTTTTCCAAAGCTTAAATTCAAAACGTCCTAAAAAAACACTCAAACTTAAATAATTGTTTCGAAAATTCTTCAAAACGAACAAAAGAGAAAAAAATTTTCGGTATCAGTAAACTACAGTAAAAGCTTGATAATGCGGATAATTAATTGCAGACCATAATTCGCATTATCAAGTTATCCGGATTACCACATAAAAATTTTAAAATGCTATTCTTCTATTAAAAATGTTTTTAAAGCACATATCGAATACTAACTATATTAGCGGTGGTCACGGTTCGTAGCAAAGACCTTTTAGATCTTGCAGCTGTAGTAAAACAACACGAAAATGTATTGATTTACTAAAGCTACAAGATATAAAATTCCAGTATGCCACAATAAAAATCTCAAAGCTAATTATTTTGCTGGCTAAAATAGCCATTTATTCAATTTTCGTTTTCGAGAAGTGTTCAAACTTTTTTCCAAAGCAAACTCACGCAAATTTTTTTTTTATTTTGGACGAGGAGGAAATGACCCCTACACATACGGTGCATTGTGTTGAAACTATAAGAAAGGGATAGTAGAAGAAATGATAGAAGGTGAAGCGTCACTGCACTTACAACACTGCTTTTTGCACGTTATTTGTTTTTATAGCAGTGTTGTAGCGTCTCTGATGCCAAAGAGACGTATTAAATTTTGACGCTTCGTTTTTTTGAGTAGCCATTTTTAGTAATTATTTTACTTCGCCGTTGCTACACAATACCGACAAAGGAGGGCATTCTGATGATCCTGTGGATTGGATACAGCTCCTAAATGTGAAGCAGTAAAATTTTTCTAATGTCTTCGGACCATTTTATCGATGTATCCGAACGAAAAGCAGGGAAAAAGCCTAGCAAAATAATTTGATTTTGCAAGAAAAAAGAAGAAAAACTATGTTTTCGGAATTACAATTAACAGCTTATAAGTTATAAACAGTTATAAAGTAGCAGTCAATCTTGTATTGATTTATTAAATGTAATGAAAAATGCTGTCCAGATTATCAAGGTTTTACTGTATATATAAAAAAAATTTCTTTTAATTTTTTTTGCTTTTTAAGTAAATTAAGTATCTTTGAAGGCATTTCATTTACAGATTTACAGTATGCAATATTTTACATAAATTTCAAAACAATTTACATAAAGTTCTCCTACTTGCAAAATGGAATGAAAAAAGCAAACAAATTGGGTGCAAATGTTTTGCAAAAAAACGTGTTTAAATACTACCAACCCAGTAGTGTCTTTGTATTGCTGGCCATGCATAGGTTTGTTTAAAAAAAAAAAGAAGCAAAACTATTTTAAAAATAAAACAGTCTCACGCTTCCAGTAGTCATCAACATCAGTATTCTCATCGTCATCAGAATTCTATCAATAGCAACAAAAGCAAGGACAAAGGTTCATAAAAAATCCTTCACACACATGCTCGTTTATAGAAAAAGAATGAAAGAACATTTGTCGGCAAACAAATGTTCTGGATGTGTGCATTTGTATGTTAGGACCTTTAAATAACAATGTATATGTGTATTGTTATAAGTATATATGCATGTATATACTCGTGCATTGATTGGTTTATATTCTTGAATAGTACAGATGTATGCATATTCTTACGGATACATTTTCTACCAGACCAGATGTGTATGAATAAATCTTCTCTGGGAAAATGGAGTGAGAAAAAACAAACAAGCAAGAAAAAAATATAAAATAACTTACAAATACATATAAACATGCATACAAATGTGTATATGCCTATGCGTCTGCATGTCGAAATCATTGTTACCACCAGAGAAATCCTGACTTGCACCTTGGGCGATGAAAATTTCTCCAATTTAAATGAGAGCTGTGTGAAGTAAATCCCCAATGCACTATGTGTGCAAAAGCCGAAATTGCGGCAAAAAGTTTTTCCAAGTGAGATAGAATCATTAAACTTGGTGCAGAGGTCCCCATTGCTGAACTAAGCATTTCGAAAAAAGATTGACAATAACTCTATCCATCTACAATTTTTGGTTAAATTCCTTTCTTATACAAAATTTATCAAAATGTTTTTGTTTTATTTTTTTTTTCATGGTACTTTTCACAAATAGCATTTCTGCAAACGGTGGACAGATCACTCGCCACGTTCGGTTAGGGGCTCCACCATGAGAAAGTTTTGGGTATTTTGACAATTGGAATTCGCATTTTTAAAATGTCAATGGCTCTAGACAAAAGAATATTATTTTCCTAACTGCAGGCGACAGCAAAAAATTTCAGTATGACAAACATATCGTCATATGATTTCAAGAACGACCGAAGTTACAAAAAATTTTAAATCGACTTTTTGATTGACCAAGATGTCCAGTACGAAATAAAAGTTCATGCTAAATTGTATACGGCTGCGACTAGATATAACGTTCTTAACAAAGAGATTCGGCAAAGCGAATTGCGAGCGTAAAAGTTATTTTGAAAATATTTTGCTTCGCCTGTAAACTTTTTTCACATGCAAGTCCAAGTCCGAAAAACTCACTACACTCAAACTTTTTCACCAATACAGTCGCATTTTTCGAACTTTCGAGTCTAGTTATAAGAAAATTGTCTTGCAACTATCTTTTTGGTACTTGTGGCAAGTAAAATGCCAAGTGAAGAAACAGTGTGACCAACTACGAGTTTTCCATTAATTTTCTAGAACATGTTTTTTTTTTTTTTTTTTTTATCTTGGACCAGTGCTCAGGGGCTATCCCCTACATATGCAATGCATTGCACTGGAACTAGAGAGAAGGATAGGGAAGAAATAGACAGGTGGTGAAAGTGGTAGGAAGATAGAGCTTAATTCTTGCACAACTCTGCAGTTGCGTGTAAATTATAAAGCAAAGTTGCGGCGTCTCTGATGTTTTTTGTTTGACGCATTATTTTTAAGCTAATGGAGCCATTTTATTTATTATTTTACTTCGCCAACGTTTTATTGCTCAAATACCGACGAAGGAGGGTGCTGTAGCACAGAAAATTCAGAAAAATTTTTTTTCTGATTTGACCCGGCTGGGAATCGAACCTGGGTTTTCTGGTTGCAGAGCCAACACGCTGACTACTCGCCATCAGCACCCCCATGATATTTAAATTAATGAACTGTTGATTGATTGATTTTGATTGCATTTGTAAATACAACATAAGAAATAAAAACAAACACAACTATACAAAAACACTTCCTAAAGGTAGTTTTGAACAATAATTTTATGTTTTTTGAAAAAATAATTCCCAGCACGGCAATACAGAACTCGTACAGTTCTTTAGCAATTTTTGCTAGAACTTTAATTGTTAACAGCATATTTCAAATGAACTGACACACAAGTGTGTAAAGACCCAACCAACTTAACACACATTCGAACTAATTTTTTACATTTTCGATGATAATACGTATTTGCAACTTGAGCTACTTAGAGCTTTAGTGAATTCATAAGAAAAAAAAAACAAACAAAAAATCAACTAATAAAAACACGAAATTTGACACATAATGCCAACATTAAAAAAATATTTTCATCTTTTTTATGTACACACTCCAGTATTGTAATTCTATTTGATAAAAATTTAATTATAATTAAGTTTTTGCAAAAAAATCCATTTTTCCTTAAGGCAATGTTTCACCCGTCAATAGTGTGAAAACGTTATTTAAAAAAATTTCCACATTCTCAGATATTTATAATTCTACTGGGATACATTTTTGGTATTTATTTCGTCGAACAGTTATCGTCGTGAAAGTTTTTATTCACGAAAATAAGGTTGAAAATTTGATTTTATGAAATTGGACGAGGAACTGTGGTAATGGAACGAGGTAATGTGAACTACCATTTAGCTTTTTTTAATACTATCAATAATGGTGTTTTCTTTTCTGACAAAAATGTTACATATATGCTACATTTCGTTACTGTTTCTGTTCCATTCTAAAATATGTAACATTAAAAAAATCTATTTCGTTCCTTTCTAAATATGTTGCACAAATAACTGGCAAAATATGCAACATATTTGACCATCTACTCTCAAGTCGGGGTGATGTACTAACCTTTTTTACATCTTTGTTAAATACTTTTTTATACAAATAAGAATTATGAAAATTAATATACCCTTCACTTTGACTAGAGTCTATCAGACTTTTGTTAGAGGAAGATTCTGTTTAATTTATTATTTATTTTAATGTAAACTTTTTTCATACATTTTTGGTTTAGACTTTTTGCAGTTTGTTCTAGGTAATAGCAGCTGATTAGAAAACAATGTTGCGGACGATTTTAATTGATAAAATGGTGCTAAAAACCGTAGAAACAGTGAAACGCTAAGTATACATTAATGTTAAATCTCAAATATTTTGTACCATTGTGGCAGTAAAAAATGTATCACTTTTTAAAGGTATGGGCAAACTGTAGAAAATGTTATCCAGCGAAAGGGCAACATTTTTGTTCAGAAAGGAAATCACCATAAGATATAGGTAGGATATAAAGAAAAGTTATTTTAACAAAACAATAGACCAGTTGTCTAAGTACATTAATTATATAAGAAGAATTTCATGCAAAATATTTAAAGCACCCCACAAAACGCTAAAACAATTTGCCGGGTATTATGATCTATTTCCGAACTTCTGTTTTCGTAGATATTCTTATATTTATTTTTTTTTTCATCTTGTACCAGCACATGCGATACATTGTGCTGAAATTACAGGAAAAGAGTAGTGAGGCAGATTAAAGGTCGTGAAGCTGCACTATCCTGCAACTCTGCTGGGCTGAGATCGTTATTTTCACCAGCGACCTGCCTACCCAACCTAACCTAATCATTATAGACCACTGGTACGTACAGGAGCTTTAGTGACCCGCATTAAATGATTTTCAGCTTTTACAATAACAACATAATTTTAATTTAAAGCTAAGTATATATAAAAACTAAGCAACTATTTCATAGATGTGAATTGAAAATTGCCCGAATCTTGTACTAAAAAATGTTGAACACACGCATCAACAATCAACACTTGACTAAAATGCAAACATTGGAAGTATGCTTAAAAAATCATATGTGATGTTTATTTTTATCAGTCGCTGTTAATATATATCATTAGTTCACATTAGCCACGTACACATAGTTCACAGAACACGAAGTTCTTCTAGGAAATACATTGCCAAAGAAAATAAAAAAGTACAAAATTTCATACATTTCGGAATTATTAAATAACTTGCAGACATTATTGAGTTGATTATATTCGCTTTAATTTCAATTGGAAATGCAAAATGATACAAATTAAATTTTTTTTCTGTGTGAATTGAATGAAGAAATGATTTTGGAATTATTTCAACTTTTTTGGGACTTATTTCATTTTAATAAATTTCACATATTACAAAAATATTTGGTGTAATAATTGTTAAATAACTGCATTCTGCCTAGTTGGCTTAGTATTGGATTTTTGAAATCAGCAAGCCAAAATTAATTACTCAAAATCTAAAAAAAAAACGAATGTCTTTTATTATTTTGGAGTCTTTGGCCACCTAAATTCAAAAATCACACACTGTGGGTCGTAAGGATTTTCTTCTACACTAGCTGTTCCGCGGATGAAAAATTAAAATTTATTACATCAAACTACAATATTATATTAAAATTGTCGAGTATTAAAATTGTATTTTGTCTATGATCTAGTGTAAAATACATGAAAGGATTTTTATTACTGTTGTGTTATGCTCTGGTGTTTTCTAATCAGTATTTGCTAACGTGGGAATTTTCATAGAATTTAATTCTTTTTATTTTCTTGGACTTTCTATGGAAATTAGTTAATTGAATCTTTTTAGACACTTTTTATGTGCGTTGTTAGATAACAAAAGAGACCATATAGCGTTATAGGAGGCAGCCAGTTGTGTATTATTTAATAAATAGAGTGTCTGATCTAACATCCACGTGGTTGTCCAAATAACCTTTGTACTGGTTATATTGAGTATTTGTTAACATTTGGAAAATATATACGATACCTCCTCTCCGGCGATCATAATACAAACCTTTATTTGTTCCATTCTCATTTTTGCAAGTTCGAGCCCATTACCCGACTAAGTCCAAAAAAATACTTTGCATTTTTTTTTTTTGTTGTGAGAGAGTCATAAAGATGGTGAACCTTTCTCTGTTTATCCCTACACCACCTGTCACCTACTTTGCGACAGAGTTCCGTAACCTACGGGTCTTTTGGAACCGCGACGTTCCTACCTAATTAGTTGAAGAATTTCCCTATTGTTCTTTAACTTCTTTAAATAATGTACGTTATGGTCTTTGGATAAGTTCGTACTATATGGGCCTTGGTCCACAAAAAATTAATGGGGAAGGAAATGCATCGCCTTGAGTTTTTCCAGGACTTGAAGAGGACAGAAGAGGCGACTCTTCGAGATCACAGCAGATATCTGAATTGGAGTGTTTTACGGTCTATGGCTGCTTAACAGTAACTCTTGTCTAGTATGGATCCACGGGAAACCTGTTGCCCACATGGCTTCTTTAAAGTACGGGTTTAATGACTGATGCACCACCACTGAGCTTGCTTGAGTATAGTGGACCTGGTCTTCATGGCTACCCCACGGTTTTTAAAGTCTGATAACCATATGGCTGAGTCTTATAATTGAAGACTTTGTCGAAGGGTACTTCGTGTCCTCCCCGAACAGGTTGGTGGTGTGTTTCGGTTTATTGCGGTTTGGCTTCGTGGTGGCTGTTGTTGATACCTAAAGTTACGCAGCGAGAGTAGTTATTGGTCTGTTCGGCACATATTATCTTTTTTATGATATATTGCCTGTTGCCATTCAACAGTAGACACCGGAGGGTTTAACTCTCTATTGTGACACTGGGTTTAGTCAGCCCGAAACAGCTCAGCAAGGTACAACTGGAAAGCTGGAAAACTATGATTATGGATTGCAACCTGTGTGTACTTTAGTCACTCGTTGCCTTCCGTGACCATTGGGCAGTGGTGGTCGTCAGAATACACCCGGTGTTGAGAGCATCGTGGAGATAGGCGCTACGGGCAGGTATTCACCTTAATCTTAAGCGCAACTATCATCTCTAACGCTTTTCCAATGAGAGTAGCAGTCAATCATTGCTTCTTTGTTTTCTTAACAATTTTACACATTTAAAAATATTCCTTAAATTCAATTTTAATTCTTCGGTCTCATTTCCATTATTTCGTTTCTAATAACGGTTATCGATTCACAAAAATATAAAAATACCTATAAAAAACAACGATATTAACCCCGCAGCTTTTAAGAAATGTGAGCATTAATATACTGAGTATAAAGTATAATAAACATAAACGTAAATATTTCATTTTATTTATCCTTAGACCAATAGCAATGTTAACGTTGTTCTAGTTATTGTATATTTTTTATGTACTTGACCCACATATACCAACTAAAGATATATTTATGTAGTACATAGTATGACCTCTTATAAAATGCATACAAAATACAGCAGCAGTAAATGCCCCTAAAAGCAAACAAAGGAGTGAAAGTGAACGAAAAAATTATATTCAGAGAATAATATACACACAGTTTACAACTTTGGCCTAAAGTGAAATATTGTATAACTACAATTCAAAATGATATGTACGAGTACACGAAATTGATTACAACGACTTTATGCTACGCTATGTAGCGTATCTACACGCATGGTCCAAGTAGTATTGTTCAAATTCTGGTAGGAGATATATTTATAGATCGGCGTTCAACGTATTACCAACTAATCACTAGAATTATATTTTTCTTAATTGTCTGTCAGTGTATGTCAGTGTGGCTGCAAGGGTAGCAGATGGAGATCAAGGGCTGACGGACATGGGAGAATTTTGGATTAGATCGCTCTTTATAATGAAATGGATTTTGTAAGGACTTTCGGAGACTATGGAGAAGTGTCGAAATATAGAACGATGTGCTGAGTTGAATCTGAAAGCTTCTCATGGAACCTTGCCGTGCAGCAATCATTCCCGCTGCCGGATGAGTCAAGTGTGTTTCTGGCCGAAATTCTGACCACAAGGGAAGTGGGTAAGATGCTGAGTGAGGGAAGTGCACGGCATAGTTGTCGATAACCACGCGGCACTTCTCGTGCTGGGTTCACACAGAACTTTCTCGGTCTTGGTGAGTTTGAGTTATCAGGCTGACATTACTCTCATCTAGATTCAGCAACATAGAATCTTCTTCGGCAACAAGCGGGTGGATGGACTGGCCAGAGATGAATCCGCTATGGACGCATCGGACGCCATTCCGTTTGCTTTGCCGTTCAGCACTATAAGGACCTCAATCTTGGGACACTATATTCGGAAGGTGGAGAAGCGGTGAAACGGCCTGAGCACATGTGGCCACGCTTCGGGGATAAGTGAACGGAACAGATCATTAATAGGGAGTATTGCACGGCTGCTTGCGGTGTTGACGCGTCACTGGGCGATTAGCAGACATGCTGGTAGGATGGGTTTCCCCACATAACTCTGTCGCAGCTGTCAGAAACCGGATAAGCAGGAAACGGTTTTCCACTTACTCTGCGAGAGCCCGGCGTTGCATGTGGTGCGGCACCGATTTCTGAGCAAACATGTACTGGACAAACTGTCGTAGGTATCGCACGTGGGTACGGTTGATGTTGTGCGATACCTCAACGCTATGTGGTGGATTTAGTACATCTCTCCTATGGATCCAGCGAGCGATCCATCACATCGGATAGGAGTCGGATGAGTGGGTGGTATTTTCTACTTGATTGCCTGTGGGCAGCCACGTGGAGCAACCAACCAACCTTTCAGTCCATTTATTTACTTACAAGTCTACGGAAACATATGCTTCTACATCATAGTTGAGAAAATTTTAACGAATTCCGCATTCACTTTGAAATATTGGCCTGTTATGCGCATGATCATGTAAAGTGAGAAATTATAGCGCCTTCGGAATGAAAATTACGCTACCTAACCATTGGCAATGAAAGCAAATCTAAAAGAGCTGTTACTCAATGGGATATTAGAGGTGATAATATTTTAAAATACTTGTATATAATGAATTAAAAACGATTGAAACTTCTTATAACCCAAAGTAGAGTTCATTTTTTCATGATTTCGGACATAGTCGCAATCCATTGTTTTCAAATGCTATTATATTTTCATGGAGTAAATTTCATTCCATTTTAGATTTATTATCTGCATATTCATACTAGTTCGGTCGTGTATCCATACTTTCATTCCAGACTTAAATGATTTCGGCATTTCTACTGCTAGTTATCGACCTCCGTTATCATCATTGAGATCTTAGTTATCGCCAGACCATAGACCTTAGACTGAGGTCCTCAGTGTCATCATAATAGTATGGATCCAGTGTGCAGACTTATGTGAATACCCAGATGCCTTCCTGCAAACGGTTTTATTCGACTCGAAAAGTTCCAAAGGCCTCTCCTTTTAGGAGTAAGAGGATGATATATAACATTGTTATAGTTTTTGTTTGCCATTTGTTGAAATTCGTTGCCCGAATAATCAGTTACCCTTTAACACAATGTAAAATATGTAGATATATATAGACAATAAAAAACTCAAATTGCTTTTGTTTTCAATATAAATGCGCGAACGAGTATTTTCACTCGTCCTCTATGAACAGGCAGCAAAATAAATTTTGTATGAAAAATAAAGTCGGGTTGCTTCTGTAAAGTTTAATTTTCTTATTTTTTGTCTAATCTCTTTGTTTTTATATTTCGTTTTTACAGCACAAAAGATTTCTTACGTGTAGGCTAAAATTAAATTATTAAAAAATTGTTGCATATTAATTTAAAAAAAAAATTAAATTCTTAAAATTACTGAAATTACTGAAATTTCCAGCCCTGCTGGTAGAGGGCTAATAGGTATAACGAAAAAAATTCAAAAATATTGAGGTACCTAAAAAAAAATCTTTTATTTTCCTTCATACGCCGACACTACACTCTCATGTAATAGAACTACCAGTTTGTGATTGTCAATTCAACATTAAATATGTATGAATATATTTTCAGATGGTTTTTTTTTTGTATTAAGCCGAAAAGAAGAACAAAATACAAACTTTGAAGGTTATGTAAAGTATTTAAAACTTGAAAACAGAAATTTTGTTTTTTTTTCGTCTATACGAAAAAGTGTTTCAAATACGGCTAAAAGCAAATAAATGATCCGTTATTATACTACACTCATTGTCAAAATTTATAAAAGAAAAAAAAAAAAAAGAAAAAAGTTTTAGAGGACGAAAATGACTCTTTTATTACCAGCAAATAAAAGAAATAAAATAGTATTAAAGGTTTGCCATTGAAATTTATATGTATTTTGGGAGGGAGCAACTAATTTGAAAAAGATATAGAAAAGTTTTTAAACATTAAAAGATTTATACATATTTGTTATTCCCACTTCAGTTTATTGATAAGCGCACAATAAAAACAGAAAATGTAAAAATAAAATAAAATAAAATAAAAAAAAACAATAAATTTGTGTCCATGATTTATATTGAGTTTTATTGTATTCTCATGGGACAGAAAAAATATGCATATTAAATCAATACAATTAGAACTTTTCTTAATTTAACTGTCTAAGACATTTTATTGAAATAATCCACTTAAGTACCCAAAAGAAAATGTATTCTTTACACTCATTTCGAAAGTGGATAAGTATTTTATTTTTCTTACGGAAGCAGAATACTCAAATGCATTTTAAAATTTTATTATGATTTATATTTAATTTTTACAGAAGAAGCCCTAAACGATGGATTTGAATTTTATGAGAATTTAAGGTTACTTTTTTATACGCGAAGTAGCTTTAAGCAAATTTTACGAACTTTTTTAATGTTATGCAATCAGGATTATGCAGAATATATAATATAAATGAAATAGCAATTGTAAAATCATCTTTTCATTAATAAATTACTTTCTTTCTTTAGTTTATTTTTGAATAATTTGTGTTGCAATTGTGTTGTAAGATTTTACAGAGTGGTTGTTTAATTGTTTAAATACCGGGGGCGGCATTACTGTACTTGTAGAAAATCTTGTCTAATGCATCGTATTGTCCTCGCTACTTTGTGACGTATTTTTTAAATGGTTTACATTTTTTTCCTCCCGAAAATGCACAAATTCTAAACGGCGTACAGTGGAGCCAAAAGCATTTTTTAGCGGATTAATTCATATCTCCACAACGGAAAGTTCCAACGAAATATTGGTGGTAATATTTTTTATTATTAGAGGAGTATCTACGACAATTATGTGTGAAACAAAATATCGCCCAAACGCTCTCCACTACTTTAATGGCATAACTCTATTCGATGGTCGGTATTTTCAATGACTGTTACATAATTGAAGTTTAATGTCGTTAATGTGCCGAATTATCTCATCCTTTAGCTCTTGAATTATTCTTGGCTAATTGACATACATTTTTTCTTTTAAATATCTCCAGAGAAAGAAGTCAACGGTGTCAAATCACATGATCGTGAAGGCCAATTAACATCGCCACGCCGTGAGACAGCACGGCCATTGAATTTCTCTCGCAAAAAAGCCATTGTTTGGTTGGCTGTGTGGCAAGTGGCACCATCCAGTTCGTCCAGGTTCAGTTCCTCAATTTCTGGCCACAAGAAGTCCGTTATCATCTGACAATAGCGAACACCATTCACGGTAACTGCTTGGCCGAGCTCTTTTCCGAAAAAGTACGCCCGATGTCGTCACCAGTCCATAAACCGCACCAAACAGTCACTCTTTGTGGATGCCTCGACTTTTCAGCAATCACTCATGGATTCTCATTTGTACAAATGCGGCAATTCTCTCGATTGTGGACATATTTGGTCGATTTTGCTGAACAAAAAACCAACGAAGTGCACGAAATGCATTTTGATTTGAACGCCCATTTTCGAAAATAGCTTCAACAATCTTAACGCGCTGCTCAATTGTGTATCTCTTCATGGTTGAATTTATCACACACTGAAACAAAGAAATGTCAAATTAAGTTGGGATAAAAAGTGGAAGTTAAGGTGTGACTCATAATAAACATCGTGCATTATTGTTGTACCGCCCTTTAGAAAACTACAATAGTAAGAGACTTCAAATTTGGTGTGTGTGTGTGTGTTTAATTTGAAGATGTTATTCAAGCTTGTGCAAAAACTGACGAAGCGTGTCCAGTGGATGGTATAGTCCCCATGCCGAGTTGTTAATAACAATATAACATTGTGATTAGAAAATTGGGCAGTGCAGCACCCGTACAAACTTTGAGCATTTAAATGAAAGGTTGTTTAAAAAATATTTTTTTTTTATTATTGGTTTATTATATTAATGCAAATTTATTTGAAGTCGGTTAAAAAAGCAATAATAATTCTTGAACGGCCATATTCAGTATCCAATTCTTAAAATTCATCATGACCTGTATGATTGCTATAAATAAGATTATCATCATCACTGGCATGTTCATCACTATCGAGACTTTCAAATTGCTCATATTTGATATAACTGAATCCGAAGTAACTAACAGTTTTCTTAAATATGGCATCACTTGATTTAAGCCTTTAGCCAATGCTTGCTTTCGATTCATCGGTATACCATTTTTGTGATTCATCATTCATCCATTTGGGATTCACTCTCCACTCATCCTTTTTAAGGATTATAACCCCACATCCTCTTGAGAAGCCGAGTGCTTTCTTCAATATGGTCAGAAGTCGCGGCCATGTTCATGGCCCCTCTCATCTCATTCAGAATATTCTATACATTATATCTATATAAATATTATATATATATTTATATATATCTTGCCTTTACTTTGATACCTGTATAGCTTAGGATAGGTCGTCAGGTTGCTGGATGTAAATGTAAAGAAATGTCCCAGTCCACTGTGTTCCAATTTATTATGGTTTCATTGTGTTTGATACCTGTTGTGAAAAAATTTTCACTTGTTGTAGTGATGCAGACCAGTGTCTCTGCTGGGAAACGAAACTAGAACCCTCAACTGATAAACTAGCACACTACTCTCTAGACTAACGGGGCACACTACCAATATCGCTTAGTAACCATTTTGTTTTAATATGTAACACAGAATATTCAAAATAAGCACCTATAATAAATGATAAGTCCTTTAAAATTGACAAAAGATGAAGAACGGTAAGGAAAAAAAGCTAGTATGCAGATTGGCTTTGTTTTGCGTCTAGAATACTGGCTGTAAGTCGCATTGCTGCCAAAAAGAAAAAATTAAATTTTGTCGCACAGTGCAATTTAGTAATATAATTTCTCACTTATGCTGAATACTTTAAAGACTTTAATTAAATTTATTGAACAATTTCATTAAAAACACAATATTTTTTGTATTGTTTATTTCCAGAATTAATGATGGCTTCATTTGACTGCGAGGAACCAAACAATGCTGAAAAATTAATGTATGATTTAAATTGATTTAATTTATTATAAATTTAATATTTTACTCATAATTGTATACAAAATTAATAATTGTTATAGAAATATGTATGTATAAGTATTATTTTTTTTTGTACGACGGAAAACAAAATGAATAAATAATTGTTAATGGTCAGCCACAAAGTATAAATTAATTAAATAATAAGTTTTGTTTAGTTTTTTCAATAATTCTACAGATTACACGCGAGTTATGTGTTTTATAAATTTCACAAGTATATATGAAAAAAATTATGGTCATGATTAATCCAGTTAGTCGGATAATAGTTACTAATGATTTTTTTTAATTTGTACCCCAAGTTTTGACGACAGTTTCCAACAAAATTCCAACTTTTTATATTATTTCAGATTACTAGAGATGTTACGAATATTCGTAGTCTGTCGCTGAATATTCGCCAATTGCATGTCATTGTGTTTCGTATTCGTTAAATTGAAGCGAATTATTGCGAATGCTTTAATAAACAATGAAAAATACGCAAGGTATAAAAAATACATACAAATAAAGCAAAAATATTAATTTTTGCAAATGAATATGAAAGAATATTTAGTTGTTAAATATTGTGTTGTGTGTAAACTAATTAATAGTATCAATTAAATTATTATTATTGACTCAATTGAATTAATTTTCAATTAAATTTATAGTAATAATAATTAATAATATTTAGAATTAGGATATTTACTTGAACTACAACTATTACCGATATATTTTTGTAATAATTCAAAATTGAATAAACATTTTAAAAATTTCAAAAAAATTTTTAAAAGAAAGAAAGAATATTTGGATTCCATTAATTAATTAATTAATTAATATAAAACAATCAGATAACCATTTAAATAAAAATAAGACGTCATTTTGTCCATTTCACAGCAAATAAAATAAATTATTTACTTTATTTTATTTTATTGAGTCCAAAAATTAATTAAAAATTTAATTGAATGATAAAACTTTTAATTAAAAATTGGTTATTGTAATTGAAGTTGTTCATCAAAAAAGAAGTGAAATTTTTTCTGAATTTAAGATTATTAACTTCACACCTGTAGGCGACTGAACATTTCACAGTTTAGTTTCCCGGCTCCTACTCACCCTTTAATTCAAAATGCTATCGAGGAGTATTTAATTAAAAATCGGGTAGCAAATGTCATCGGGCCACTAAAATGATGGAAAATAGAAAAAGAAAAATGCGAGCTTCTTTTACTGGATGTAGGTAAAATAAAGCTCGCATTTTTCTCGTATTTAGTAATACCACCAACGAGTCCTCAGACCAAGTGAACGTTTATTAATTCGGGCATGATTTATACACCACATCGTAATAGGTTGGCAATAGAAAAAACTGAGCAGTATCTATTTCTGAAGTTCGGCATTCCTGTACTGAGATTTGATTGTTAATACAACAGGATAAGGCTTCTCCATTTTAATTCAAGCAGTAAAATATATTGTGTGTGCGTTTTTAATTTAATAAATTAAAATTTTTTTTTTAAATTAAAATTATTAAATATTAATATTTATATAAACTTCAAAAAGGGAAAAAATAAAAATTTTAAAAATAAAAATTTGCTGAAGATGTTAACCGAAGGTTAACGAAATATCGAGAATATATATAGAAATAATAAATATAAAGAGAAAAAACCTTAAAGCTCATTAATATTTATGTTTCACAGAAAAAAATAATAATAGAAAAACAATTTACGTATTAATTTTTAATTATCAGCTTTAATTAGAATAATATACTTTTTCAGTTAAGAGTTTAATCAATTTCAACAAATGTTTAATTAATTTTTGCCCTCAATACTTAAATAAATAAATGATTAATTTTTTCAATGAAACACACAAAACGTCGTTTTGTACCTTTTAGATATTCCTTTAGCCGATGCAGTTTTTCGCCATTTTGCAGTTCCGTTCCTGGATAAAGTACTGCATTTTCTCTTTTTAAAAATCTTTTGCAAGAAGAGAATATAGGTTGTTCACAACTAAATAATTATTTTTAAATCTTTAATCTTAAAAGTGATACATGTCAAATTTATAAAATTGTTTTAAATAATTAACTAAATTTTATGATTATATAATTTATGTAAATCAATAAACTTACTTGTGTCTATATTGCTGAAGTATTTGTTTTAAAATATAAATAAATAATCATATAAAATTAAATACTTATAACGCCGTAGAAATAAATTTATCAATAAAATTAGAAATAATTTGTCAGGAGAATATACTCGCACATATTTTAAAATACAACTGATTATAATTTTTACTTTAACAAATGTTTCAAAAATAAAATGATTTTTCTTTTCTTTTAAATATTCAATATAACAAATTTTCTTAAAAAAAACCTAGTCAATGGCTTGTGTTACATTTTAAACATTTAATCAATAATAAGTTGCGAAAGTTTAGTAACAGTAATATTTCATAATTTGAAAATTATTTTTATTATAAACCATATCTTTTTGCTGAAAAAGCTATACGAAGATGTAGCGAAATATCGAAATAAATAAAAGAGTGAATTAATTACTATATTCTGACCTTAAGCTCCAGAACTATTAATATTTTATTTTAATATTTTTAAAGAATTTTTTTCTACTGTATTTTTATCAAAACAATAAAGCAACAAAAAATGTGCTAAAAAAATTTAGTTCTTAATGGATATTCTATAGAACTTGGTTACTGAAAATCTAAAAAGTTATTGAATGAATTTGTTATGAATATTTCATGAATTTGGCACTCTACTGTGTCGTTAATTAATACATATGTATGTAGTTTTTTTATTGATACAATATACGAATATATAAAATGTCAATTAATTTTTTGTTTTTATATTTTTCTAATACAGTGGAGGTCGGTTATAACGCTCCATTTGAAAAAAAAATAGTTCGGCACATTTTATAAAATACAATACAAAAAAAATTGTAAATAAAATAAATTTCATTTAACCGTTTCTGAAATATTGGCTCTCACAAATATCGACCCAAAAGTTGAAAATTTGCAATTGACAAGAGCGATATTTCAAAAACGGATATTTCAGGTAAAAATATCTTTATGCAATCGTCATCATTTTGGATACACTAAACAGCGGCGAACATTTGATACCACATTGCATCTCTTTAACAATATTAACCACACTCTGTTTCCAATGAATGGTAGCTTAGGGTAGTGGATGGAATTTAGAAAATGAATATGTTCATCTTTTATATTCAAGCGGTATTCGAAATTGTATTCGAGCTGTATACTACCAACTTACAAAGTATGCTGGGCAGTACTGAGCCGATATGTTCATTGGATGAACATTTCACTATATCGCTTACCTTGTGTACAACTCCACAAAAGCGCCAATATATTTGAAAACGTATACTACGTTCGTATATGGGAAATTCCACGATCTAGAACGGGATACTCGCTTGCCTTTGAAGTGGGGTAAAATAAAGAAATCTTAAATTTTCTTTTTCTTTTCTATGTTTTTTTGTAGCACATTAATGGCATTATAAATAGTGTAAAATGTAGGTTTTTCGATTTTTTGTTTCTGTTGTATAACCAATAAACATGGTATCACGAACGGGACAAAATTTAGAAGTCGCTTTCAACTGCATTTAGAAAAATTTTAAAAATTTGCGAATTAAAACTGCATTTTGGAAATGATTTTTTTTTTAATTAAAATAGATTAATATGGCTTTCCACTGATGGTTGTCATATTGAAATATTTGTGTTCCTCTTTTTTGAACAACCTTTACTATGTTTTAGCACGGGACATTTAGAACGAAGCATATTTTCCTACAATGTTTGTAATAAAAATTTTCTTGAGTTTAAATTGTAATAACTGTGAAAATTTTTATACTTATTAGTTTATAGATATTTTTAAATATAAATTTTAGGTTTGGGTATGTAATAAATAAACCGTTGATTTTAAAAGTGAGACATCTCCATTTTTAGAATAATATTTCTAAATCATTTAAATTCCTAAATATTTAACATGTCTTTTCTTTTTGAAGTAAATTGTAAATATTATGTTATAAAATAGACTCGTATATTTGATATATTCTATGTACATATTTTAAATAAATTTTCAGTTTCCAGACACATTTCTGAAAATAACACACCACAAACTGAAAATACATAATTTTCTTAAAATTTGAACTTTTCCTATAGAATGTTAGAGAAAAACCATTTGTTTATTGACATATTAATTTTCGATCCTGGTATACCTTTCTGTGGAAATGCCCATTTGAGATAGTGTGCATTAATGTCTTACATGTGTACATCGGATCATCGTTTCTGTAATCGAAATTTTTGCCGCTGGGTAACGAAGCATCATTGGGGGGGCATGATTTGCATAAACGTTTCGCATTCTGTAATTTATACAGAACAATTCTCTAAAATACAGAACGGATGGCCACCGTAGGTATAGGCAATGTATTAATTAAATTAAGCAGTGTTTTTTATGGTTGTTATAATAAAAAAAAACCAGTTTCAAAAAGCGATAGCAAGAGCTTTCATTGATTGTAATTTTTTGTTGACATAGGTCTGTTTAAAATTTCAGAAGTTTGATAATTCCTATGTTTTCACCATTTGGCGGAAGCTTACTTCATAACTCATGTTATATTTCGTTAAGCTTGGAAAATTCGTGCATTTATTTCTTAGTTTTCAGTATGTTAAAAAAGCTCCACTTTGGCTGAGCCCAAAGTGACAACTTAACAACATTAACAACCGTTAAGTTTCTATTGTTGTATTTATTCAAAGCGGAAATTTGTATGTACAATCCATTCATACGTACATACTTTGGGAATATCTTATTTACATATCAAATACAACTCTAGTGTTAATTGCTAAAACCTTGTGTCATTAAAGGCCGCTTTAAACGATAAGATTTGTTGTACGTAAAATGTGAGAGAAAATAAAATGAAATTCCATCCGTATGTCAAAAAAAGAGAGTAAAAATCGGACGGTTGTTTTCTAGCGTTTACACCATTGGTATGGATAAAATCAAAAAAATAAAAAAACATATTAATTTAATTTCACTACAGCTGTTTGCTTGTTTTCCCCAGGGATGGAGTTCTTGTGCAATTGAATTTCTTTTTAATAACCTTGAAAAATAATTTTAATACTGGTCAAAATTTTTAATGTACTTTTGGAAAATATACGTATCTATATATATAAAAATAGTGTAAAAAATGTATAATAATTCATAAAATGAGAACGGCTGGGCCGATTTCTGTAAAAATTTTTGTCAGTTGTTCGTTGTTGTGGAGAAGGTTTTTACTGAAGAAAATTTTGGAAAATCCCTCCGGAAAAGTCTAAAAATTGGAAAAATCGAACATCGAGTTTTTGTATGAAATTTTGTGTTAAATTATTCCTTAATGGCTTTCCAAATTAAAAAATAGAAAGTTGTTAGTGTAAATCATGGAAAAAGCGGAAAATTGGAAAAATCGAAAATTGATTTTTTGTATGAAAACATTGTTCATCAAATCGCTCTCTACTGATTCCATTCAAATAAATCACATTTAAAATTTAAATATTTGTGTTGTATTATTACTCTAAAGTTTGTCTGAAGGCTTAAAATTGGGGCGAGGCGAAGTTCGTCGGGTCCGCAAGTATATTTATAAAATTGTGCGCTCGTGGTCTTAAATGTACATTTTGATTTTCTAATTGGTATAAATTTATGAAAGCAGTTTTCCCACCCTGGCTTTCTCACATTTTTTTACATAAAAATGCATCCCTGATCAAATGGTGTGCATTGGTTTTTGAAAAATTTTATAAAAGCAAGAGAGCCATACGACTGTCAAATTTTCATCCGTATTTTCTCTCTAAATCTTATAGTTTAATTACATATTACGTTTAGACGATCCGACTTGGGCTCTTCTACACAAAAATTTGGCATGTCGTACGATTTGCGGGACAATGTAAAGCAGGCTTAAGAAGTTTACGCATTTAAATATGTATATATGTATATGTGTCTGTATGTATGTAAGTAGTTATAATACACTAGATGTTTAACTAGAAACTGGTACTTTTTGTCTTGAGTAAGACAACGCCCAAAAGAAAAATACCTTGAAATAAACATAAAACAAATTAATATACATTTTATTTGAAGCCCTTATAATAGATTTAACTATAAAGTTCACAATTCCCACATACAATATGTAGACTTAAATTTGTACATACTACAGGTATATGTAGAATCGTTGTAGATACATAAACATTTGTCTAATATTTATTTCCATCTTTAGATACTGCTGCCATCAATATTGTCAGCTATGAATTAATCTGAAAGGTATTCAAAAAATTGTTGCAACGATTGGAATATTTATTTCCCTGTGTGTGTGTGTGTTCAATTTATCTTGTCGATTTTTTCTGAGCTAATTCAAAATGTACTTCACCTGTAGCTAACTCATTTACAAGTATATGATAAAGTAACACAAAAATGATGTAAAGATGAGCCAACAGCATTTTTTTATTACAAAAGAGAAGCAGCATAAAAAAATTACCATGCTGAGGCTGTAAATAGTTTCGTGTGTTTTGTTTTACAAATTTTGTACCAGACTGTATTGCTAATAATAAATAAATGAAGCACTATATATAGAAAAATTAAAAAAAATTACTAAAATAAATTTAGAAATCAGTCCTTAGTTAAACATTCCATGGCTAAGTTACAGTGGATGAGATAACTCATAATGAGCTGAAACTTATGTAGAGTGATCGAGTACTGTTTAGCTTTTAACATGATAAATGAGTCACCAGTGACTCTACTGTCACCGATAAGACTCTTCGCCCTCCTTTGTATGCGATTGAGGAGCTTCAAAATAGGCCTTGAAGCACGGTCGGATGTGAGCTGTATAAATAGTAAGGAGTTCACATGGTCAGTCCAGCGAACGAACATCCCACTGAATTTTCATGCCTAGAACATCAATATTCTGATTCTATATTATCTATAACATACATTAATTAATATATATCAGCTAAAAATGTATAACAATTTTTCTTAATTAAAAGTTTTAAAAAATGTTAAGTCTAGTTAGTAGAAACGTATGGCCCAACGTTAGACTCTCCAATATCATTCACCGCAAACAATTGCGTGAGCTGTTGATGTTGATGATGAATGGAAGTAATTCCTTATTTATAATTTTTCTCTAATTTAATTTAATTTAAGTTATAAAAATCTAATTTCTGTACATGGTCTCACTGACAATATCAATGATGCGTTTTCAGGTAACAGCAACTAACTTTTAGTTTAGTTTAACTATTACAACTTTTACCAGTTGATCTCCAGAAAAGAGATACGTTTTTACTAACTAGAACTTTACTTCGGTTCCCTGTTGAAAATGTGAAAAAATGCTTTTTTTCTCTTTCAACATAAATACACTTTTTTTGCAATAAAATAACCAGACCCTACTTACAGGTCTGTCACCTTTTTCAAAATAAACACGTAATTATGTTCACTTGTTTCACTCTTCAGAATAATTTTCCTTTTATTTATTTTCAAATTCTAATATGGAAATGTTCAAATTATTTTTATTACAAACAATAAAAAATTGTTCCGAAGTAGCGAAATATCAAAAAAAAATAAAAATGTAAATTATTCTGGAATCAATTACGACCTCATGCTTGAGGAACATAATTAACAATAATTTAACTTGAAAAGGTTGACCATACTTCTTTTCAAAAATTTTAGGAAATGTATTAATTTGAATCTGATTAGCATAAGCATACAAACAAAACAATGTTTCAAAAACGAACAAATTTCATTTATTCCGAACAAAAACTTGAAAAGTAATATAGATTTTTTGGTCGTAAAGTTCTTATACTGAAAAAACTTTTGGTTAAAAATTATTTACATACATATATGAACATATTTTGAGGTAAATTTTCGATAAAAATTTTTCTTTTCGCCAAAACTATTCATTTAAATTAAATAAATTTTGAATCTTTTAAATAATTCAACAGAAATTTAAAAGGAAAAAATACAGCTTTAAATGTTTATTAATATGTACTTACTACTCGTAACACCACGTTATTTAATAAATAGATCCGGTTAAGAAGACTATCAGTTGACATTTTTTAATATTGCTTGTTTAAAAACACACATCCATACATATTTGATCAAATATTCTATTAAATATTTTAATTTACGAATAAATATAAAACTATACAAATTTTCTAACTATTGCCATTTTTCCATTGCATTGCTTTTTATCTTGCTTTCTCATTTACTAAAAAAAAAAAATATGATTTACTTCACTTATTGCACGCACTCTATAACTTATATGTCTTTCTTCCTCTTTATAATTACTACATCAATATTTTGACAACACAAACTTCAATGCTTTTGTATGATGCCAAACGAAGGAAAAAAACAACAACACACACTCCCGCTTAAACACAACTTGCTCTTTAGCAACTTTTCTTTCAATTAAGATTTTCTAAATAACTTCATATGTATGTAGCCATTGCATTTCATTTCGCTTGCAATTATTGCACATTTAACTATAATTTTAATAACTTTAATTTAGTGATACACTCCTATTAACTACATTATTTAACAAATTAAAATCCGAAAATTTGCAAAGTATTTAGAAAAACTGTCACAATAGGCTAAATGACATTTATGAGAGAAACAGGGATGGAAAATTCGTCTTATTTTTTTGTACCAAGTTCGCAAACAAAATGTACTTTTTAATCCATGACGGTACTAATTTATAATACATACATATTTATTAGCAAAAGAAACGTCAATACTAGATATCAGTTATTAAACAAATTATATTTATAAAATGTTTTTGATAATAATTTTTCTCTTATTTCAAAATTGAAGCACCACAAATTTGTTGACTTTAATAATTTAATTTTGTTTGTCTCACATTAGCAAAAGTAGGAACTTGTAGTGAATTTTTCGTTATTGATATTTTGCAAAGAGTATACTACGTCTGTTCAAAATGAATGGTGAATTTTGAAAAATGCATTTATTTATTCATTAATATCCATTTTGTCCCCTTCACAGTAATCAGATAGAATGTACTCCAGCACTTCGTCCAATCCTCAATGCACTTCTGAAATGCGCTTTTCGGTATGGCCATTAGCACGTTCTTTGATTTTGACTTTATCTCATCAATTGTGGCAAAACGCTTTTCTTTCATTAGTATCTTCAGTTTTGGGAATATAAAAGAGTCGCAGGGCGCCAAATCTTGTGAATAAGGTAGTCGAGGCATGATTAGGGTGTTGTTTTTGGCCAAAAAATCACGAACAAGCATTGATGTGCGAGCTGGTGCATTATCGTGATCATTTTGAGCCGTATTGCTGCACACAAACGTTGCATAACTTCTTTGTAGTATTCCTTATTAACCGTACGACTTGTTGGAGCATTGTAACGGAAAAAACAAAATATACCTTTTCTTTTGAACAAACCTTGTACATTTCCTTCCTTTTCTAACCATGGAAATTGAGTCATTTACTTTTCGCGAAATGGCCCCACATGCGTTTTTATTTCCTTACGTTAAGATAGTTGAGCCGGTTGCTGACTGTAAAGGCAAGTTCCCATCCATTCACGCGTTGTAGTGAAATAGACTAGTCTCTGCAAGACCCCTAAACCAACCAGCTTGAAGATATACCAAAAAATTTGAAATTGTACCATGATTTCCATCCGTGCCGAAAAATATTAAAAAATTGCTGGTTATCACAATAGACAAAAAGGAAAAAAAATTAACCATTAAATTAAAGGAACAAAATCCATTTCAATGTTTATATAATTTTTATATTGTAATAAATGCGCGCTTTTATCTGCGTATATATTAAAGTAAAGAAAAATAACTTTTTGCTTGACCACATGATGATTGTGCAAAACAAATAGTCGAAATCATGTGGTAACTTAAACAGAACTTAAAATGAGACAGAGGTTGTTTAGTACTATTTAAATAACATGAAAAGCAGCAGTTAAAAATAGAACTTTGTATTTAAATACAACTGAAATATAAGACGATGTCAAAAATTGTCTTTTCTGTTACAATAATATTTCATAATAAATTTTATATTCGCCGTTACAATTTCTTACTTTCTTTCTTTCTTTTTTTGCAATTTAAATAGTTTGAAAATTTGTATAGTCTTATATTTAAATTAAGATATGTAATTGAATATTTTATAAAATATATATGTGTGTATTTCAAAAATTTGCAACAAAGTTATCTGTTCGCCATAACCGGAGAGATTTCGAATTTCCACCTGATCTATTGGTTAAATCCGTGGTTTTACGAGTAGTAAGTACATATTAAAGAACATTTAAAGTCGTATTTTTTTTGCTTTTAAATTTCCGTTGACTTATTTAAAAAATGCAAAATTTATTTATTTAATTTAAATGAACAGTGCTGGCGATTTTAGTGTAACTATTTACAATTTTAAGTGGCACTGGGAAAAAGGAGCAATTATTGGTTTTATATTCTCTTATTATACAGTTAAAAATTCACTAATATATAAATTATCGGAAAATAGTGAGCAAAATGAATGTGGTAGAAATATTTTCAAAGTGTTTAACATTGGAAATGAAAAATGAAAACTGCACCCAGTTACCCTAATCGCTGTTTCAGTGGAAGAAATTTAGACAAAAAACAAACAAATTAAAACTGCTGCAACTAGAAGAACAAAATTTAATAATACTAAAACTTAAATAAATAATCAATACATTGTTATGAGAAAATAATAATATCGCTTCAATGTAAGCAGCCGTTAAAGGAAACATAAATACAATAACAACAAACATTAAGTTACATATATCAATAGAAAGTGATTATTCAAGTGCAGAAAAATCACTTAGTAAATGTTTTTTTTTTTTATATTATTATTGATTTGAACTTAAGTGAATAAGAAAACATTAATTAATGCAAAGCATTTTTGGAATGAAACAACAGAGCTTCCTCCAAAGACGTCAAGCTACATTTCCCACAATAGCGGCATCATAAAAAAGGTGAATATGAAGACAGCGAACAGAAAACGTTGGTGCCAACAAGCGGCTAACGTAAAAAAACATTCTAATTAGCAACTCTTTCTGCATAGTCTGTAGCTAATACGTGTGTAGGTTATTGTTCATTGGGAAGTTTGTTGTTTGTCATAAAGCTACTATGGTAGAATAGTTAGCATATCTTCTCTACCAGCAGAAGTCATGTGCTCAAACACTACTTTAGTCACCAAAATTTTGTAGGATACGCATCAGTGTCTATGCTAATGTACATCACAAGGGCTAACCTTTGTCTTTATTTGAGCAATGAAATCGTTGGTTAAGTAAAATAGTAATAATTAAAGCATTTATGCTGCAGCACCACAGGCATTGCAAATTTGCTTTACTAATTAACCAACCCTAAAACTGCAGAATTGTGTAAGAATTACAGCCTACTTTAACGCTTCACCATCCTTACTACACAATGCTACTACTGTTGATAGTCATCTCAATTGCCATAATTGTGTTAGTGCAATCGTAGTTATTTCGGATCCCGCAAGGTGCATTGCACTTTTCACTTTTTTTATTATAAATATTAGCACTTTATTGTTTCGTTTTAAAGTGCGTTAAAGATTTTATAAGGAAACAATAAAGTTGAAATGTTTGTTTTCAATGAATTAATAATAAGTTGTGTTTAAGTTTACAGTTAATTCATTACAAAAATATGAAAATTACTTTTGATTAGAATAAAAGAAAAATTAATGGAATGCTGGGCCGGAGCTTTGGTGAGTGCGTGACGAAAAATTATTTTTCTTTTTATATTGTGAATAGATTTAACTTTTTTTTTCAAATCGTCTATAATTTACAATCAATTTCATATACTGCTTTTAAGTAAAGAAAAAATTTTAATTCTACAATAAAAAAAATTTAAAGAATGAAAATTTGGTTGTGTTTAAATTCATTCATTCATTTATCACAATAATATGAAAAATTAATTTTCATTTTGGAATAAAGAAAACTCCAGTTGTGTATAACACGTATGTATATACATATTTTATATGCCACTAGACACGCAATTACTACTCTTTGTCTCAACAGGGAGGTGGTTGTAAAGTCATTATTATCTTCTATCTAACCCGATAGAGTTTATGAAATGTATACGAGAAATGTATATTATTCTCCACATACTATATTAACAAACGCTCTATGCTTTGTTCTTTCTGTTTCAGTGTAGGTCTGAATCTACATATTCCCCAAAGCTCAAAAAATGTTTTCTTTATTTTGGACCAGCACTCACGGGATGACCGCTACACATGCTGGAACTAGAGGAAAGTGTTAGTGTGAGAGATGACAGGTGGTGAAGCTCCACTCTGCTTTTTCTCGTTTTTTTTATATAACACTGCTGCAGCGTATTCAATTTCGAAATAACCATTTTTAGTAATTATTTTTATGCGGATTGGTTACAGCTGAAAACGGTACTGTTCAGTGACCAGTGATTATGCCTTCACCACTGAAACCTTACGACAACAACTGACGCACAAAGTCACACTAATGCACATCAGAAAAATGCGAGATGTTTATTTTATTTTAAAATTTTTTAGTCTGAAACTGGATTCTGTTTTTGGATTCGTAGTCAACGTGCAGACTACCATCCATCGTGCCATCGCCACCCTCCTAAACTTTGTTCGAATACAGAACATTTTGGTTTTGTAGTCAACGTGCAGAGTACTTCAGCCATCGCTACTCTCATGAATAACGCAAAACTGGTCTGGAAAAGAATTGCACTTTGCTTGAAAAGAATAAATACATCGTTAAAAAGTATCACACGTAATGCATTTTTGATTTTTTTGAACTGGATTTTTTAATTTGAAAATTAATTTGTACTTAACTGACGTATTCATACATTTTTTTTTTAATTTCAATATGCCAAAATATATTATAAATACAGAGTGTATGGTAGCAGAATTATATTTTCAGACTTAAATAAAAAACGTAATAATTGATACAAAGTTTTATTAAGAGCATTGAACGATAGAATGGTAATGCGGATTTTATTTCTTACAGAGTATGTCATCCAGATCCTTCAGATCCTTTTTTAAAATGTCATGAATAATTGCTCTTGGAAGTCCCAGTGAGGCTACTCTTTTCCGTATTGAAAGTCGCGGATTTTCACGTAAACGGCTTTCACCCAGTTCAATGTGTTCGGGAGTCCTTGAAGAGCGAGTGGGCCCTGGCCGTGGGGCATTCATAGCCGAAGCAGTTGCGCGGAATCTCTGCACCCACGAACCGCAGTAAATCATTTTTTATTGATAGTCTTCACAATATTTTTTTCAATAAAAGTGAATACGTTCACTATGAATTGGTATTTTCATGATTTCTTAAGCATTTCTTAATTTGAATTCATTTCTAGTATCATATGAAATCTTTCGAACTCACGGAAATCACATTCAACTGCGCAATTGCCCAGCAAAAAAAAAAACACTTGCAAAAGAAATAGTTAATTCATGCAAGGGTTCCATTGCAAATTAACTAGTTCAACTTAGCTGAAGAACGCATGATTTTAACGCAACAAATGTTGACATTTCCCAAAATAAAACGTTATTTAAATGAGTCCTTAGAAGCAATGAATTTTCCCCCCTACTATGGGTTAATGAGTTCTTATAACTCATTTAAAAATTTATGTAAATTATAATTACAACTGCGCAGTTGTTCTTATAAATTAATCGGCAGAGTTGAATGGGTTCTCCATGACTTCAAAAGTGATAACCTTATTAACACTTAAGTCTGAGTTTAGACGGCTAAACATTCGGTATTCGTCAACATGTTTTGTTTACATTTTCTTCGCTTAAAAAAATAACAGTAACAATTTTAACAATAATAAAGGAATGTCTCCGACAACTTTTGCGTCTGTGCGACCGCTAATGGAAAAACAGATGAGAGTTCCAGATGTTTTTCTTCCAAATGTTTTCCTGCATAAACTCGGAAAAAGAAGTAATGAAATCATACGTTCTTCCAGGCTATGGATTTTCGAGTGAGTGTGCAGCACATGTGCCGCTCATAACTGCCCCAATCCGTGCCTTGGCGTATGGATTTGTGAGTAAATGTGCAGCACATGTGCCCCGCATGTGTGCCAATCTGTACCCTGTGTTCTTCAGCTAAGTTGAACCAGTTCATTTGTAATAGAACCCATGCATTCACTATTTCTTTTGCATATATTTAGAGTATATAGGGTATATTTAGAGAATTTATTTTATATTTCTGTGTCTTTGACATTTTTATTTGCTGAGAGTTTAAATTTCTTATTTATATTTTAACTACGAGAACAACTGATAGTGTTACCAAATTCTGATATATAATTAAAATTCTTAAAATACGCTAATTTTCCGATTTTTTTTTTGTTCGTTATAACTGTATAAATGTCCATGAATTTTTATTTAAGAGACTTAAGAAACAGTTCGTTAAAAACGAAAATTCGCTATAACCGGAGTTTGCTATAAACGTACTTATTTGTATGATATATTAATGCAAAACTGTTTGACCGGAGACTTTGTTCGTTATATTCGGAAATTCGTTACAAACGGTGTTCGTTATAACCAAACGCCACTGTAAAATCATACTCTATAATGTTTTTTTTTTATTCTTTTCGCAATAGAAAACACTAGTAAATAAAACGGAAAAAATATCAAATATTATATATAAGAATTATATATAAGTTTATGACTAAATAACACAAAAGCCAAGGCATTTTATGAAAAAAAAATACTACTTTGAACGTACCAGAGGCACCAAAGCCGGACATTTCACTTATTAATTAAGAAAAAGTTCAAACACTCACTTAAAGTGTTTAAAATTTTACATCACTAGACAAAAAATAAATGTCAAATATATTATAACGTTGCCTTTAGATTGGTGCGTTGAATTTAATCATTGTTATGCGCATGCTACACGCATCAGTATTCAGCTTCAATATTTGTCTTTGTGTTAGTATATAGACTGAAGCCTCTGACACACTACGTCAACATTTCTCTTCAATATTCATTTTTTTGGATTTTTTCAAGTGTAAACAAATAGAAGTTGCCGTCGCCAAAACATTTTTTGAAGTTACCGTTGGCAAAATACAAATCAATTTATTCCTTTATTTATTAAAAAAAAAAGCACTGATGATTTTTTTTTTGTTTTTGTCACTATATTTTTTAATTTGCACCTCCCAAACAACCATTAATGAGCGATATACTTCAATTAATTCCATTACAAAAATTTTTTACTCTATTTGTAATGCGTCACAACTACGATGTGCACTCAAAGTTACCAGAAATAAAATGAATATTGACAGTAACGATGCCACACTACGTCAAACTGCTTCAATATTGTGATGAATATCAAAACCATTTTGATATTCGTCAATATTACACAGAGCCCATATGTGTGACTATTTTTTGCACACAATGACACTAATTGAAGCTGAACATTGATCGTTTAGCATGCGCTTTAGAGAAAAGTGGAAAAATTGGCCGAAAAAAGCCAAAACGATTGCGTAACTACATAAATACTATTTTCCTCACGTAATTTCGAAAAAAATAATGAATATTATACTTCCAGTATAAGTGTCATCGTGCAACCATCAAGTTCAGAAATTTATTCAAATGTTTTGCTTAAATTTGTAAACCACATTATTTGTGGAAGTGCTTTTGTTTTTAATGTTTATAGTGGAAATGCAAAATAAAAATGGATTTCTCTCAGTTTAAGTGGGCATAAAGTTATTAATTTAGTTCAATTAAGCAGAGATTTTAATTTTATTTTGAAGGTTGAACAAATGAGCGTTATTCTAGAAAAATTTTATGTTGCGCATCATTGCGCCTCAGAAATTATGTACGAGTTACTAAAACAAGCCGCAAACGTGGTGAATCCATTTGTTGCACAACAATCCACGTTTTTTGTCCGCGATATGTCAAAAACATATCTTTTGTTTTTACAGAACTTGGGCTTGATTATTTGGTAGTGAAAATAGCAGAAACAAACGAAAGATCTTTAATTTTTACTGAAGTCGTTGCTTGTTTATTTGTAATTGAAAATAAACAAAATAAAGAAAAAAACAATTGTTTCTACGGGTTTAAGTCGTTTAAAATTTTAACATTAAAAGTTTAATGATTTTTTTTTCCTTAAATTTAAATGAAAAATAAGTAGTCCGATTTTTAACAGAATTTTCATTTATTTCAAATTACAATTTTATGTTCGGCATATTTTGAGTATTTAATCTGCCGCGACATGTCTTTCGCATTTTCCCAAAATTCGGATATTTTGTAACGAGTGAGTTTTGCATCTCAGCTATTCATATGCATTGATTTGCCTTTACAAAAAAGTTTTCACCAAAATTTAGGTTTCACATAAAAAGCGCGTAAGTTGATATGGCCCAAAAAAAAAGAAGAATAAATTAATTTATAGGATATATGTTTTAAGCCCAAGTGCTGAACACTATGTAGATATATCAATAATTCAGTGGCAATAAAATAAATAGATATAAATAAAGATAGCCTGTTTTTCCATTGATATGCAGATTACATATTAATTGTAATAAAATTACAAAGTAAGTTTCTGAGTAATACGGTGTACAGCTATGCACCTTTATTGAGATTTTTGCAGTAAATGGCATTATTGAGCTCAATATTCCGTACAGAATGTAAATTAAGTTATTGAGGAATAAGTGCGAAATTGTTATAATTATTGAGTAAAATTGGAAATGCAAGTATTTTTACTCAGAAGTCTGTTCAGTGAAGACAAAAAATTATGTACAATGTCAAGACAAATGTCAAAACAGTAAATAAAAAAGAGTAAAATAGAAAAAGTGATGGCCAGCCAATTATTTTTTCAGCTGTGAAATGCTAAATTGACTCAATTGAATATGTGTGAACACAAATTTATAATTGCTTAAACTATCTCAATTAAAAATACATGTCTGAACATAATATATATGTACGTATGCATTTTAATCAACTATTGATCTACAAATATGGTCACGTACAATATTTTAAGGACTTTCAATAAAAATGTGTACCTCATTCACGGTAAAAGTCTTTAAGTCCTTGAGTAGTTTAATTATTGTATTTAGTTTCAATAAAAAGTTGAAAGTTTATCCCTCAATATTAAAAAAAAAAGAAAAGGTTTAAATATAAGATAAAATACATATTTAATTGTAAATAAATGTATGTATAAATATAAATATTTAGACGTATAACAATTTAAATAGAAATTTGTACTTAAAATAAGTACTCAGATTATAAGATAATTGATATACATATACCTACTATACGAGTATAGAATAACTAATCTTAAGTAGAACTATTAATTCCATCTCTAAGTAAAAGTAAACTAAAAGTCAATATTATAAATGTTTAACAAGGCATCAAAGGAAAACTCGTTAGCATGAAAATAATTTTGATATAATTTAATAAAAATTACAAAAAAAAAAATAAAAATGTGGTTTTCTTTCGTTTTTAAACTGCATATCTGATAAGAATATGCGAAATTTTAGCAAAATTTTAAATTATATTTGATAAAAGCTTTCGCCATAATTCAATTTTTCACAAGCCACACTGTTCAGCTCGCACTTCAAACCATCCTAAAAGCGATTGATGATGCACACCAGCAACGGCAAAATAAAAAGTCGAAAAGAAGAACAAAAGTGATGCAACATTGTAAAAGGTTTGTCATTTTAGATTTAAAAAAATGTTAAGGCAAAAAAAGAACTATAACTTACTATCGCTGGCTAAGCAATTTTCCATGCCAAAATTGCATCGGTTGCCAAAAATTTCATAATTTTTTCCATCAGTGGCACAAACAGGATTATAAATCAATGGGCAGGCACGCATACAATCATCACGTACCAACGGATCTACATCCTTAATACACAAAAGCATTTGCGTGGGTTTCCAAGCTTTCAAGGGGAATGGTAAATGGAAAAATACAAAGAAATTATATAAAAGTATAACACGGCCATTTTATGATTTCGTTTTTTCGTTTCAAGCTGTGCGGTGAGCAAGTGAAGTTTGACAAAAAAGAACATACCTCGGCTGTTACAACAGTTGTCGTATTCCATTAGACATTCGTTATGGAAATATTTAAAATCTTCTGGATGTTTTTCGTCTACAGCGCAAATGGGCATAAGTATGCGGGGACAAGCGTTTAAACAATTATCGTTATAATCATTTGATTCCAGTAGCTCTTTAGCATCTCGAGTACTGTTTGTAGCGACTAGAAAAAAAAGACGTTGATATAACAAATTCAGATTATCTACCGCCTAATTTTCTTACAACCTGCCAGAGTAACTGTTGTGAAGCCAAGCACATAAACTACAACTTTAAAAGCCATTTTTGTATTTTAATTCAACAAGCGCCTTACTTTATTGCGAAAACCATTTAAACTGAATAAATTCAATGAACTGAGGTTCGCAGTTTATATATATATATAAACAAAATAATATTGCTCATATTGCCCTAAGTTGTTGCGCTTTATCTGTTGTTTATTTTAATTAATTATGACCAGATGAGTTACAAGTACTCGAATACAAGTAGTTCAATATCTTGACCTTGTTTAGCATTTTGAAGTTGTCTTCAAACTGTGCGTTTTTGCCTGTTTCCGCTTATATTGGCAAGACTATAATTATTTTTTAGAAGACGTACATATGTATGTATATATATATATATATACGGATATATCGTCACCTTAAATGCAAACGGGTGTAAATGCAATTTTATTGATTTTACAGGAGAAGAAAAAAACCTTGCAAATTTTTTAAGTTAAATATCAACAGTTGCACAGTCGGCGGAGCTGTATGGAGTCGGTGGCCAAAAATACTTCCAGTATAAGTGTCATCGTGAAACTTCGGTCACTGCTTTATAAGTGTGTCAGAACAATTTAATGGTAAAATGGGAGTGGTTGATTACTCATACCAACCCCGTATCAACCACCAACGATTAATTTTAAAAAAGCAGAAATATTGAATAAGTAAATATGAAATATAATGTAATAAAAAATTTCGAGGGTTGTTACTAAAAAACATCCTTAGTATTAGCAATTTTTAAACTGCTATAAAAAAAAAAAATTCGCAGTATTTTCAAATTCTGTTTTTTTTTATTATTTGATAGATAAAATGTAGTTATATTTTTAAAAGTTTACAACTCAACTAGACTTGTCAGGGTTGTCAGGCAATTGTGGGATGGTTTTTTTAAATGCCCAAATCGGCCGCTTTGTTCTCTGGAAGATAACGCAAAGATGAGCAAAAATGTGCAGTTTGTATTCCCAATTTTAGAATCTTGGAATATTGTAGTGTACCAATGCTCAAACAATTTAAGAATTTTATTTGTTTGAATTTATTTTATAAGTCACTAAACTTTAAGAATTTAATTTGTCAGCGGAAATGGTGCCAGTGGGAAGTTTTTGTTATTGTATAATATTTCAATGTCAATGTTTTCTGCAACTGAAGTGTTATTTGAACATTCAGCTAAATTTCATTGGGAAACTGAATTATGAATTGATTTTATTCGTCTTTAAATTATTGCTGACCAATGGAATATAATATATTGCTGATATAGTTTGTAAATAAAATTCAGAATTGATTTAGATTAACAAGTTACCATTGTTTCTTTTATCTACTCTCAGACAAAGAGCATCTTAATACTCGGCTAATGCGGCCGGCAGCAGTGCTCAGAAAATACTAACAACTGAAAAGCCTTTATTTCTCCACATTAGCACCACAATATTAACTAATAAACCAATAAAAGTTCCATTGGAGATTTTTAAGGCAGAACACAATTAAAACTCTAGTTAACAATGACACTGGAAACATATTAATTTTGCTACAAATACACAACAAGCTAAACACATTCTAATTATTTTAAAATTTAGCTAATATCTCTTAAAAAATTTTTAAATAAAAATAAACATCTCGCATTTTTCTGATGTGCATTAGTGTGTATTTGTGTGGCAGTTGTTGTCGGAAGTTTTCAGTGGCGAAGGCATAGTCACTGGTCACTGAACAATACCGGCTTCAGCTGATAGCAATCCACAATCACATCAGAACGCCCTCCTTCGTCGGTATTGTGTAGCACCGGCGAAGTAAAATAATAATAAAAATAGCTACTAAACCGAAGCTTCAGCACTGCTACGAGTATAAAAACAAAAGAACGTGCGAAAGCAGAGCTGCAAAATAATTAATTAAGCTTCACCTCCTGTCGTTTCTCCTACTATCCCTTTCCTATAGTTCCCAGCACAATGCTTCGCATGTGTATGAGTCATCTCCTGAGTGCTGGTCCTAGATAAAAAAAAAAAAAAAAAAATACAATATTCCTTTTGATTAAATTATTATATTTATTTTAACAAGATCTTTTTTCTTTTGTTTTAATTAATTTGAAGTTTCCCTTAATTTTCGACTTTTTTACACTGCAAAAAACTACTGTTAACTCGCTCTTTTTTACGCTGTTCTTAAAGCGTACAGTTGGAATAAAACAAAAACAACTGTAAATTTTAAAACCTTGTTTTTATAAAAAATAGTGATGCCACATTTGGTGACAAACTTTTGACTTTGATTTTTTTTTATTTTTGGCCAATGGCATCGACCACAGTGAGGTGATCAGAAATGAAATCAACTTAATAACTTGGTTTGTCAGCACTTTGGGGTTATTAGAAAGGGCGAGTATATGTGTACAACGCCGAGACAATTCCGGAATTCAAGGTAAACATTGTTACACAATTTTAAGAGATGGCAAAAATGCTCTAAAATGACACCATAATTGCGAAAAACGGGCCTCGTGTAAAAAAATGTCTACAAAAATTTCTATTGTATAGTAATTTTTGGGTGGTTTTTATTTAAACATTGGGTATCTCCGTAGCCTATTACATGAGCAATAGCATTCTCAATCTGCATGTGCATGTTCTCGATTCCCGTCTAGACCTTGGGTGTTTCTTGTGGTATCACAATGGGCCTAAGCTCTTGTGTAATTGGGCGTTCTCCTTTAGAGAGGGTCCGCCACCTAACCTAACCTATATAAACATTTGTCTTCTTCAGAAATTTGGTTGATGATTTGGCCAGCAGAATATAAATATAATACAAATATTATCATTTTTATTTACTTTTTGTGTTTTGACCTTTTAAATATGTACTGCTCAAAACCAATTTTCAATGTAACAAACAGGTTTGACAATTCAAAACCTCTTAAACAGAATTGCTGCTGTATATACAAATATATTTCACCTAATTACCCATCTCTGTGTGTTAATAAAAATTACTTTTTACACAGCACAAATTGTGTGACTTGGTTTTGGTATTTGCTAAATGAGTGTTATTTTGCCAATATATACACCGGAAGTTTAACATATCTATGGTATTGCAGTGAAATCATTGTATCTTTGCTTTTCATATAAATAAGTGCTTTGAAACACGAGAGTCAATGGCAGTCGTGGCCGAGCGGTTAAGGCGTCTGACTAGAAATCAGATTCCCTCTGGGAGCGTAGGTTCGAATCCTACCGACTGCGAAGTTGAGTTTTCTTTCTTTTTTTTAATTTATTTTTGATACAAATATTATATTTAATTGATTAGCCCATAAACTAGACGGAAATTTTTTTATAAATTGCGAAGTTAATTTCTATTTGACGCAACTCTACATACGATATCAAAATCTGCTGTCTACCAAATTTAAAATGTTTTTGTTTTGAATGCAATTAATTAAGCGACCGACAGATATCGTGTTACATCATGGCCATGCAGTTCATTTAATCTGTTATGTTCTGGTTTTTGAAAAATTTTTAATTGGAAGTATTTAATAGGCGCATTTATGAACCCATTTCAAACAGAAAATTAAAAATAGAAGGGGTTCGTCCATTTCCCACTTGAAAATTATTTTAAATATTTCCGCAGAAATAACAAATGAAAGTTCCTTTGAAAACAGCATACTTGTTCCGTTTTGCTAAACTTTGTCAGTGTGATTTACCATTTTTGTCTTTAGCGAATGCTACAAGATCAGTGTTCAGCTTCCATATTTGTCATTGTGTGCGTTATTTTATAAAAATAGTCACACTTATACGTATCACGAAATCTGTTTAAATATAAAATAGTGTCAAATTAAATTCTAAATTAAAGAATAATAAATACAAATTATTATTTTCTGACGATGATACCGATTTGGTAGCGAAATTTTGAAAATAAATAATTTGAGAACTTTTTACAAAAAAAAAGACCATCGCTCAAAAGAAATATAATTAAATATATATAAAATATAAAATATAAAAGATGTTATTTATTCTGTTAATGAATTAAAAAATTTCGGTAATCGGTTAAGTTATCAACTTTGGTAGGCTTTTAATAGAATAAAATCAAGGCATCTTTTTATTTTTCAAAAATTTCTTTATTTAGAAAACAACATTTTAAAGTACAAATTTTCCCACATAACACATTAATTACGATATTAATATTTTGCCTGTATAAATTGGTTTTTCTTTGCATTCCTATAAAATACACAATTTTTAATAATTATATAAAAAAAAGTATATCAAAAAAATTTTCTTTTTAATATTAACTATGCTTAACAAAATTTATATTCAGCCGTTTGTTTTAAATATTATTGTTTCAAAAATTGTTATGTTTTCACAAACTGTCATTTCGTTTGCAGTACGGTAAAGTTACAAAATCGTGTTATTAGTTTTAAGCCGAGAATAATCTTTAATGGATAATGACTACGAAAGTGATACATAAAATCAGGTTTGCCACAATAAAAATTTTTGGGAAAAAAAATAAGATCAAAGAAAATAGAAAAAAATTGATTAGTTCTCTTCTGTCAAACTGGAGCTAAATAAATATAGTTAATTAAGTTGCTCTCCCAAAAGAGAAATCTTATGCAAGAGAACTTTTTTATGATTTTAGGAAAACCTTCTCAGTGTATAATTCTTATTGTCGTCTTCAATGTTTAAATGTCAAGTCGCAACTAACCTCGTAATAATTCAGATTATGTTTGCTTGTGTGTACGATTTTCTTTTTTTTTCAAATTATTATATATTTATCAAAATTCATAACTTTACAGTACTGAAGGGACTCATGGGTTCGAAACTTGTTCCGTTAAAATTTAATGTATTAAGTCTTTTCACAATTATGAGTAGATTTGTTTCCAAAAAAAAAAAAAAAAAAAAAAACAAAGGCAATATTTAGTGTATTTTATTGCGATAAGTGTGAAAATGTAATACAACATACGTGTAAACGTAATTTTTAAAGTTTCATTGATAAAGCGAATTAATTTCATGTCGTTCACGTTAAAATATATAACCCACTTAACCAGGCACTATGGTTCACTATTTGTGGCAACAATTTCGGATAAAATAGTGCATTAAAAATTTCCTTTCATATCTAAGTATATACATATATATTATGTATATATTTTTAATGAATATAGAATTTTGCACAAGTGCACGATTTATTGTATTTATTTTCACATACAGATTTATTTAACAAATAAAGAAACATCTCATTTTATTTTAGATAAACTGTTTTTAGTTATTTTTGTTTCATAAATGTCAATTTCTTTCGTTACTTTCTTTGAATTAAATCTAAAATACAGTTAATAACACATATCAAAAATGTAAAGAGTGCGTATCCAAAAATTAGTTGCTTTTCCGTATAAAAATGTTATAAAAAATTATTCCAAAAAAAAAAAACAAATAATTTTAAAAATATTTAAATACAGTATATGTACATGTGTGTATTCATTACGTTACGTGTAAATACTTAAAAAAATTGATGTTTATTTCATTATGCATAAAATGCAGACTATTGGTTTTTAGTTTACTTTTGTAAACTGTGTCAAATACATTATCATATTTAATATCTTAAACTTGTTTTACTTTTCCTAAAAATAGTTTCAACATATATACATATATATAAAATTTAAACAATAAATGCCATATTCTATAAATCACTTCGTTTCCTTTCAGAACTTAATATCTTAGTAATAACCGTCTCTTTTACACCACTATGTGGTTCAATATGCAACACAAAAAAGAAAACACCCGCATTCACAATTATTTTTTATTTATTTATGAAATTTTTAAAAACGTAAATATTTAATGCAACTGTTTTTTTAAATAATAAATTAACATAAATCAGAGTTCATTTTTATAAAATTATAATAGTAGGTATTTTTTTGTTTTAAACCATTTTTTATAAAAGTAACAAATATTTTTTTGGTTCATATGTAATAAATATCGCACTTGATCAACAACAGGGTATTAACTCAAAGTTTTAAAATTTTTGAGTACAACCCAAAAACTATTTTTCTTCACATTTGAAAATCCAAATACTTCCCAGTTTTTGAGATGAAAACGTAAACTGAATAAGATGAAATTTTTGCAGTAGATAGATATTGATGCTGTCAGCTGATTTCTTGCAAAAAGTGAAATTTTAAAAGTTTTGAGTTCTGGATCAAGTGCGATATGTACTTTTGATTAAAAAAAAATATAAAATAACTGCATAATTTGAAAATTCTTTTTACAAAGATTTTGTAAATAGAAAATATTAATAACAAATCAAATTTACTGCCCTATTTATAAAAAGTATTTTCGGTTTACAAACCTTTTAGTAAATGAAAAATATTTCCCTGAATATGGCAGATAATTTATATAAAAATTTGTGTTCATTAGAAATCGTTAAATACAAAAACATGTACTTTGTACATACATACATATATATTTTTAAAGCAAAAAAGTTTAACAAGTATAAAACATAAAATTTTCCAATTCTGTGATTTAAAGATGCACATTTCAGTTTTATGGGCAAATTTAAAGAATTTAAACCAATTTAAAAGTTTTTATAAAGTGATTATAAAAATTAGGCGATTATAATTTCTTATAAATCTATTGTTCTTCGCTTGATAATTTTTGTTCTTTTATTATAATTATTTTTATTTAATATATATTTATGAAATTTTTGTAAAACCATTATTTTATTTCATTATAATTTATTTAAAATGTGCTTCGGTTGTGTGTAAATGTTAAATATTCTTTGAATGTCAGTTCAATTGAAAATCGAGTGTGTTATCCAAATGTCCTCTAAATGGTTTTGGTTTTTTTATTTTTTATTATTTATTCGTATATATAAGCTCATTTAATGCATCGTTGACATTTGTTTCGAAGGATTTATATGAATCATAAATAATGCCGCAATCATAGATATTAAAGTACGATCTAACCAGGTAACAGGATTTGGATATATAAGACCACCTTCATAGAAACCCAAATGACCACCATGAGCCAATTCGATGTAACAAGTCTTCTGATGGGATGCTGGAAAACAATACAAAATATTCGTAGAATAGAGGTTTTCTTTTTATGAAAAAAAAAAAATAAAAAATTCGCAGTCGGTAGGATTCGAACCTACGCTCCCAGAGGGAATCTGATTTCTAGTCAGACGCCTTAACCGCTCGGCCACGACTGCCTTTTACTATTGCGTGCCTAAGTGTACAGTTAAATATTTCACCCACTGCTATAATTATTTAGTTATAAGCAGTCAAACCAAATCTAAAAATATTTTTCCGTTAAATTTGTAACCCACAATAATGCCATTTTATAAATGAAGAAATCAGTCAAAAATTATACAAAAAAAGGTAAAAAAGCTTCAAGCGACACAGGTGTAAAAAATTAAAGTTAAATAACAATTCACTTAAAAGACAAAATAAAAAAAAACCATTTCTTTTTTAAACATATGTACATAGTCGTATTTATCTGATTCATAATCATCATCATCTAGCACCAGTTTTAATGAAATATTCAGATCCTTCATAAGCTATTTTTAGCGCGTATTTAATATGCAATGATGAATTAGCTGAGTTTAAAGAAAGTCAATTTCTAATCTTTGGTTTGAAAAAATTAATAAAGCTCATTATTTATTCGACCTCGGCATTTGAATAAGGACATTTAGATAGTTCTTAAAAAAAAAGAATTTTCTTCCACATAATTTTTTAAATTATCGACTTCACTTCAAAATTTATCAGTTCCTTCTCTGTTTTTCAATTTTTGCAACGTTACAGTTCTTATGTAAATTTCTATTGTATTTATTACAGACGAATCATCAAAGAAATATTAATATCCGCAACAAAAAGCTCTACAAAAAAATGGAAAAAGCGTAAAAAATACCCTTTTTAAAGAACTGTATTCAGAAAAAAGAAAAGGTTAACGAGACCAAAAAACTGTCTTAAAATACCACCAAAGCGTTAAAATGGCAACACTGGTAGCCCGTTTTTCTATTTCAGGCATCTGGCATTCTTTGACTAAAGCGTATGCTACACGATCAATGTTCAGCTTCAATATTTATCATTGTGTGCGTTATTTTACAAAAAATTGTTGCACATATACGTATAAGTGTGACTATTTTTTATAAAATAACCATCATAATGACAAATATTGAAGCTGAACATTGATCGTGTAGCTTAAAAAAGATTCAATGTAATTCCAAAATTATTGATTTTTTTTATTATTTATTTCGCAAAAAAAAAAGAACATGTACAACACAGAACGTCAAAGTGGATTGGAAATAAATTCAAATGTAAGCAACATCTTTGAAATGTGCCTTTGTATTCAAACAAAATCTAAAAAAATGAAATCACACATATTCGCTGCTGCTTTTCAATCATTCCAATCATTCGATTGTTGTTGGCTCTCTGATTTTAATCATGTGTCGAATCATTCACTGATGATTATTTTGATAAAGAATAAAATACAAAAGCATAACTGTTCGTTCGCATCAACGACAAGTATTTCGATACTGAATATCTTCCAAAAAGAAAAAAATTAGCATATAAACAGTTTGACCCGATTCTGAAATAACATAAAGCTAAATGACGTTCGAAAAAGGGCTACAAAAAACTAAAAAATTGTATTTATAAAATTGAGATACATTTTTTACGGCTTCTTTAATCACCTCACGATATTTTTCATAATTTCAATAGTATATACTCGTACATACGTACATATATATAAAATCCACTTAAATTTATATTTATAAGGTTTTTCAATATGGTCCTATTTATAAGAATTACATAATTTCGATTGATGAATTCAATCTCTCTACTAAACTCGTTTTATAAACGACTTAAAAATCAGAAATATCGTAACTATAAAACAGATAATATTTTTAATTTTGCTATACATACCATAAAAAAAACTCAAACTTCTGTTCATTAAATGGCAAACCTGAAAAGCCCAAAATTTAATTATAAAAATAAAACCTAACAGGAAATAATCAAAAGTGATATTTTTCGCCATTTAGTAATTTGTTAATGGGTTTTTGTCCTGTACTGATATATAAAATTGAACTTTTTTTGGGTTATATTATTACATACTCGTATATCTTTTCTAATTTGAAACTGTGGAACTGTTTACAATTCTTTGGGAGTATGACTTTTTTAAAGAGTTGTTTTTTTTTAATTTAGTATTTTATAATTGTTTATTAAATTTGTTATATTGTTTATCTATATATTATTATATTTTTTAGCGCAACACACTTACCGGCAAAACTCTTAATCGGCGGCAATAAATCTTCTGGTACTATTGGATCATCTTTGGCATTTATAAATATCATAGGCTTTTCTATATGCTCAAAATAATGTAAAGAGGAACTCCAACGGTATAAATCGTTTATAGTAGGAAAGTTGTGAACTCTTCTTGTATATGCTTCATCTAGTTCGGGCAAAGTAGCTGCTGCAATAATTTCGCGCTCATTTAGATTATGACGTTGACGTGTTTCTTCCGATAGAAGGACATGACGATGTTTCAATATAATATTTTTCATATTTTCAGTCATAACGTACAAATAGAAACGACGGAAATTTTGCCAATTTAAAAGCCATTTAGTACCTCTGCAAAATATTTAATAACATTTTTATTTAACTTATTTGCAATAAAAAACCTTTGCTTAGAAAAGGAGTACATACTCTTCAGCATTGTAGCCTTGGCATATTGAAATACCACCAATTATATTTTGTGGTTTCCTCTTGTCACTTTCGCCCATATATTTGGTTACCAGATTGCCACCCAGGCTAAAGCCGACAGCTATAACGTGTGTATCATTATATTTCCCTATCAGATTATCAATCATCATAGAAAAATCATCAGTATGACCTTGAACGAAATTATTTCTTTTTCAATTTAACTTTTAATTGATTTTGTTTTCCTTATTGTCTCAACGTTTTTAAATGCATTTGAGATAATAAAGACTATTCAATTGTTTAATTGAGCTAACCATATGTAAATATTCTTGAGGCGGTTACTTGTACACTATTTAAGGCACCAATATGATTAAGGACAGCACAACGATAACCATGGCATTGAGCATAGTGAACAAATGTGCGTATATAAACACTTTCGGATGAATTGCCAATGCCAGGACATATGGCTACGGTGATGTCATCTGAAAATAGCAATAATAATAATACATTGTTCTGTAGTATAACAATTTAATTTCTTTTTTAAATATTAAAGTGCCTCTGCAGTTTTTAACACCACAAGTTTAACTTAAATTAAAGGACTTTAAATGAATGGATGTAGTTTATATTTTGCAAATAATTTGTAAGTATACTATTTAAACTTGTATATTGAGGATAATAAATGCAACATTTAGAAAAAAGAATAAAAATAAACAATGATGTGAATTATATAATTTGACAGTAGGCTGTAATTTGTTCTATTCTAAGAGCTTGTATTATGCTTCGTTCACTATCCGAACATTTTTGAGGTTTTACCAATGTCTGAATCGGAATGTACGCTGGGCTATATGGCACTCGTAAAAACAAAGCGTATCTATTCTAAGTATACATAGTATATGGTTACAAATATACTACTTGCTTTTTACTTCACACTAGTTACCTATCTGTCACTTTTTTCACATACCGAACTATCGATTTTAACTTTAGCTTGTCATTGGAGCCCAACTAGTTTATTTGTATATAGTTATTAGATTAACCCGGTGCGCTTCGCTAGCCCACACAAAGCTACAATATTACCGCATATATGTTCGAATTTCGAAAAAGTAAGAAAACACATTCGATATTTTTTTGAGAGGAAAATATTATGGAAAGAGCTTTGTTCTATGTACAATACTTAAGGAGATACATATATAGGTTGCAACGAGAGATACCACTTTTTGGCCGTTTTACACACTAAAAGTACGTATATGAAAAAAGTACCAAATACCACGTATTCGCTTATTTTTCAGCAGCATTTAAATGTTTTTGTAATTTTTATTCTATCTGCCTTAGTTTTTAAAATATTAGCGTATAAATTTTACACGTTTTTAAACTCTTTGACGATCCTAGCATAAGAATATTGAAAAATCCGTTCTTAGTGGATCTAAACTTCGATGATTCTTTTACATGGGATAAACATAAATTACAATTTTTAAATTTTCCAAAGTTAGCCGAACATTTTTTTCCATTTTTTTTCTTTTTCCATACAAATTCCAAACCAAGTTCAGGCTAAGCGATCCAGCCGTTCTCTAGGGATGCGATTACATACAAACCCCATTTCATTTATATATATATATACATATACTTTCCTACTGTGCAAGATTATGAAGAAATTTTATGAGACTGTAAGCGTACAGGTGTGGTCAGGCCGCTTCTGTTAGTGAAAGTCTGGCGGACTCATTACTGTAAATTTTTTTGGCCTCTAATTTAAGATCATGAACTGGACGATATGTGGTTTCAACAAAAGGGTACCACCAGCCGCACAAAACGGCCGATTTTGGCTTTATTGCTTGAGAAATTTCCATAACGCGTAATTTCACTTTTGGCGACGTCAATTGGCCACCAAAACCTTGTGAAACATTATAACGGCATTTTGGTTTTTTGTAAATGATGTATTTTTAGTTACACGAACATTCTACAGTAAAAACTCAATTTGGATAAAAAGTGGACTTGGCATATTTGCCGACTAAGCCAATACAATAAGCATTTAATACGAATTTATTTATTTAAAGTGCTTACCAAGTAATTTCCATGGAAATATGTACATATTTAAATTACTGAAAAATCAATAATATTTTCCACTCACCTTCAAATTCTTTTAGAGGTTGGTACAAATCATAAGTTAATGTGGAACCATCGGTCAAAGATAAATATACACGTTCGCCCAAAGGCCAAGGACACTTAACGCGTCCAACTATACTGTGTAAGACAGTTTGTACATGCCCACTGAATCCCCACAAACGTGTTGGTACATAACTGTAATGAAATATAGATAAAGAGAAATAAATAAGCATTTTAAAATATTGTGGGAGTTTTAAGTTGTAAATGCACTTGCCATATACATTTTTAAAACGACATATATTTACGTTTTTAAAGCAACAACAAGTTGAAAACCATTTTATCATTTATCAAAACAATTACATATGTTTTGTCACGCAAACCAGCTATATCTTAACCTTGCCTCTTTACCAATGGAGGTTGTTGCCGAAGTAAGGGTTCTGCTGTAAACCGAATTTATAAAATTTTACTCGGTTTAAAATCGATAATAAATAAAATGTACTATTATTCTAATCTATGTATATATAATATAAAAATTTATTTATTTATTTATTTATTTAAAATATTTTATATACATAATGAAAAGGAGGGTACAAGGAACTAACAACTAAGGTTTTCGCCCTAATTATATATTTAAAAATTAAATGGTCCAGCTATGTAATCGGATCGATTTGCCTGAAATTTTTTTTTGGTAGGTTTGAAATTTTTAGGAGATGATTTGTATGAAAAACAAATTAGAAAACTTCCGGCACAAGTCGGAAAATTTCGCAAGCGTAATTGATGTTTTTTTCATGTAAAAAATCAGTTATATATAGATTTCCTCTAACGGGTACAGGATTGAAATTCGGTATGTAGGCTCCTCTAAGAAGGGAAGATATTCTAACGCTAAGGGGGTAGAAAGGCACTAAAAAAGGACAAAAACGAGTAAATCGATAAAAACTAAAACAGATATAATCAAAATTACAACCGCATATAAATGCTGCTGAAAAATAAGCGAACACGAGGTATTTAATATTTTTTCCATATACTCGTATGTACTTTGGGGTATGGGTAAAACGCCCAAAAACTGAATTTTGGTAAAGGGTGTCTGGAAGCAGATTTATATTTTAAAACTTAAATAAAAAACGTAATAATTGACACAAAGTTTTATTAAGAGCATTGAACGATAGATTGGAAATGCGGATTATATTTTTTTAAGAGTATGTCGTCCAGATCTTTTTTTAAAATTTCATGAATAATCGCTCTTGGAAATCCCAGTGCGGCTGCTCTTTTCCGTATTGAAAGTTGCGTATTTTCACGTAAACTACTCTCAGCCAGTTCTATGTCTTCGAATAGACTGCGCCCTGGCCGTGGGGTATTCATAGCCGAAGCAGTTGCGCGGAATCTCTGCACCCACGAACGAATTAATTTTACACTCTGTCCATCACTTATTCGCCGAATACCGAACTTTGAACAAAATTGTCGGTAATTTCAGAATCAGTACTCTTAAAAAATGTCTCCACAGCGAACGCGCGATGGATGTTCACTCGACCACTCTGACATCGTAACTGACAAATCCGCACAATCGATAATTCCAACGGCGTCACCCTCCCACCGCACCGTTTATTATTTTTTTAAATAAAAGTATTAAATATAATCGTATAAAATTATAAATTTGTCACCAGGCACCCTGTACCTCTGTTTGCAACCATTTACAATTCTCCCAAAGTATTGCACATAGAACGAAGCTTTTTTCCATAATCTTTTCTTCTAGAAAAAATCTCGAATGCGTTTTCTTACTTGCTCGAAATTCGATCATATATGGGATAAAATTGTACCTTTGTACTTTAATGCCATTTAAATAGTGCACATGCTGTACATTTTTTTACTATTTATATACGCAACACATTCACAATTTTATGGTTTTGTAAAATCACTAGTTTATAAATCGACTCGGGGGGATTAAGGTAAATTTGTTATACGAAACAGGCCTATATTGAACAACTTTTCCTGTTGATGGTAGACGTTGAGCAGGGTGCCTTAGCTTGGTGCATGAACATTAGTATTATCAATCTGGAGGTGCGCGATCGACTCCCGCCTATACCCTGGGTATTTCTTGTAGTAATCCAACCTAACCTAGACGCTGGTTTATCTTGGGTAGGCGGCAGTTCAAAAACTATTGGAAAACAATCGACAACTGTGAGATTGATTTCAGGAATATTTTTGAACTGAAAAATTTGTACATTTTCAAATTTTTACGAACATTATACAAAATTGATGGATACAAAAAATATTTACTGACAAAAAGGTTTATATTTCTATTTCTTGCGAAACAGTTGTAAATTAAACCCTTGCATGTTGTAATACACACAAACGCATAATCAAACTAAAGATGGTTCATTAATAATGTAAAAAAAATTGCTATTTAATTCTATAACTTCTGAAACGGAAACTCCACATTATCATATTCATTATACAAATTCATAAGTTCATATAATTTAAAATAAACAAAAGAATAATCTTTAATACAAATCTAATCATTTCAACGACTAAGTATAGTAAACATTAAGTGAGTAATTAGGGCTTTTGTATATCCGTTTAAAATACATTTTTATTTCGCTATTTCTTCATGTCGTACCCCTGGTTCATTGAATTGTTAAAGTTTTTAAATAGACTTGTTTATTTCAAAGTAATTCTATTAAAAAAAAAATGGAAGTACTCTTCTACTTGCACTATAAAATAATGATATAAGTTTACGAGGTTTAGCTTGGCAGTAGTGTATTGAAAAACCAGTAGCTTTTTCATAAGCGATTCCTCAAATTATAGTTTTTTCTTAACAAATTTAATTCCGAAATGCATTATATTTGGAGTTTTATTGGTAAGAACAGCTGTTAGTTGCAATTTCAAAGAGATATAAAATAAATTAAAATTGAAATCAACGTTTAAAAGTGTGTCTCATTTAGAATTTTCCATAATCGATCCAATAGTTTACTCTCTTTTTACCGAACTTTACCAGAAAAGTAAAGAAACAAACCTAATATACATATCTTTACTTTTTGAAATAATTATTAAAATTTTTATGGGCTACACACTTTTGCAGAAGTTCAATGCATCTGCATTGCGATGGAAACATTTCAAGATATTATTGTCCAATATTGCAACTCTCTTTATTTTTATTTGTAGAATTAATATATTTTTTAATACATATTTTCATATTACAGATATTTTCTACTTTATTTTATATCATGCGTTAACTGACATTGCTCATGTATGGCTTTGGATTCGTTACAAACTAACGGAATAACGCACATTAAAAAAAGGGGGAGCTTGTAACAGCATATTAAACTTTCTATTGAATATATCAAATGGTATTTAATAAATGCCAGAATTATTAATGCACACAATATTACAATAACGCTCGTGTAACTTTCTTTCAAATACGGAATGCAATAACAAGAAATCCGTATATATGTACATATTTCTGTATGTTTTTACATACTAATAAATTGCGTATGAAAATCCTAACAACAAAACCAGTGCAATAACCTTCAGTACAAAATGCATTGAGCTCAAGGCAATAATGTATCCTTCATCGAATGAATAACAGGAGCCAAGCAATATTTCTGCTTGAAGTTAAAAGTACTAATAATTAAATAGATTACTTGTTGTACTACTTCTTTATTATCTTTGATGGCAACATACTATATATGTACATATGTACATACATACATACTATAAATTACAAATATTTTGTAATCTTAAAATCTCAATGAAATCTTACAAATTATAGAATATAAAACAATTCTTTATTGTTCTGTATTAGACAATTTTACTGAAATATGTTCAAATCTATATATAAATTTAAGTGCTTTAAAATAGTTTTAATTTTCAATACTTCACTACTCTCTAACAGAGAACGACAACATGTGAGTGGCTCATTGATGATTATTTTGATGAAGACTAACCCTGCAGAAATCGCGGCTACTCCACACACGCCTTTAAAGTATACTCCATAAGGGACTACGACTAGTCCAAAAGTAACCCAAATGTATGAAATAAACGTGTTCCCTTTAACATTGCGATGTCCTAGGTGAGGACCATATACTCCAGCCATGCATTACATCAGAGTAATCCCAAAACTACTTTATGTCACTACTCCGCGCATTATCAGCAGAAAATTAAACACGAATTAAACACGATGCCTTAAAGGATACAGTCGTTAAAATACGAACACTTGTTGGTCAGCAATAAGCTCTTGCTTGAAAATAACATGGTCCATGCCTGCATTACATGGGACCATTTTGTAACTACTCCTTTTTAACTAATATGGATCATGTAATCCACTAATTTCTGCAGGGAATATACAGGGTGGCACAAAAGCAGCTATATGGTTTCAATGGTTTATAATTTTTGATGTGTAAACATCTATACGCTAGGGGGTAAAAATCTTTTTCACAATACAATCACAAATTTGGAGTAAGATTGTAATAACGATAACGCGGTGTGAGCTGTGTATGAGTGTATTAGTGTAATCATACGGACAACAAGAAGTACAGAGAAACTTAACAGCTGCATAGAAATACACTAACACCATCTAGTGCGCAATAGTAGTAGTAGCTACTAATTTTCACTAATTGTCGTACATTATGTTATCGTAGGCAAATAAAAACAAATAAATAAAATGAATACAAAAACATTTAATTGAAATAACTTTTAAAAAGGTTTTTTGCACTTTTAATAACAAATTTACTAAAAAAAAAAAAATATTTCATTACTAGATGTTTACACAGCTCCCCTGTGATCGGACTCACATTTTTTTTATTTATGCGATTATTTTAATTTTTTTTTTTTTAATACAGTATATTATTGGGGAATTTTTAGTAATTAGCTTTGAAAAATTATATCCTGTAAGTGATGTCCATTTTCAGCTTCCCTCATACGTGCTCTTTTTAGCATATTTTCCATATCTTTTCGCAAAATTTCGGGTGTAAAGGCCATGATTTTATTTCAAATGTTTCGTAATTAATTCCCCAAGTTTTCTTCACAAAATGCTGAAAAAATACAAAAAAAAAAAAATAATTAAAAAAGATATAAAGAATTCAAACCATAAAGCTCCTTTTATGCCACCCTGTACAAACGCTTGAACGAATGCTTGTTCGCATCAAGGCGTCGTTAATTAGGTGGTGGTGAATTTAATTGTAGTTGTAAAACAATACCCGTTTTTGTCCGCGATATGTCAAAAACAACTGATGCAAATATTACTTAGAAAATGTTTCTACTTATGAACAAAAAAAGTGTGGGTAAGATTTTTTAATTTTTTAAAATCATTAGATTTTGAAAGCAAAGTTTGTTCTTACCAAAAACAGAATTTTTAAACAAGTTTTTGACGTTTGAAGCACAAACGTAGGTACAGCACAAAATTGCTACCTGTTTTAACAACCCCACCTACTTGGATACGCCATGGTATGAGTAAAACATCTTCAAACACTCAACTCCCATTTACATATAGCAACTGTTCACGCCAACGATGCTGATTCAACGTAAAATTTTGGTGCATGATTAAATGTGAAGAACAATTTTTTTGTATGAGGAAATAAAGAAAACGTTAATTTTTTGTCATTCTCTGTTCTGTAAGTACAAGGTGGCACAAAATGAGAGAAAGAGTTTGACTTCCTTACAACTTTTTTCTTCATTATATTGTTAAGAAGACTTGGGGAATTTCAAATTGAACAGTAGACAATTGAACAACGTGCCAAAATCGTTGAACTTTATTTCTCAAATCAACTATCCGTTGTTTTGACTCGGTGTGCATATCGTCGTTATTTTAAATTGCGGGAGGGACCATCAGAGTCAAACCGTCTCGTTGCAAATTTTCGACAACAAGGGGCAGTAAGGAATCTTCCTGGTGCATGCAGACCCCGAACGGTGCACACGGATGACAATATTGAACGCAAGATCTATTTATTTTAAAATTATGCGGCTCTACAACAATGAACAACACAAAAAACAACAGGCATTTTGTTTGTGTAAACAGAAGACTACTACTCTCTTAAAAGTAACCATACACAGGCTACAATAGCCAGAAAAACATTAATTTCATTTATGAATGCTTTAATTGTTTTTGAAGAAATGAGTAAAATTGTTAATTGCACGCCCTCTTAAATTAAACAAATGAGTAAAACGTGAAGAAATTTTGACAGTCACGCATAAAATACTTTTTAATCACATGGCGAGTTGCACAGACCTAATAAATAGACCTTGATTGAACGGGTACAGGAAAGTATTCGGGAAGATGGAGAAACATCAGCCAGGAGACGTTCGAGACAAGTTGGCCTCTCGGAGGGTCGCTGCAAAGAATTTTACGTACAATAAGAATGTTTTCATAAAAAACTCACGCTGCGAGGGGCACAATGGCTCTTTTATGTGAGATCTTTGGTGAACGAATTATTTCCCGTACAAGGGATTTTAAGTAGCCTCCGCGTTTACCGAATTTAACCGTTCCTGGCTGTTTTCTTTGGGGTTAATTGGTTAATTGAAAGAAAAAATATTTATTAATAAGCCTGGAATCATACCAAAAATTAAAATATAATAATAAAAATATAATATATATTAAAAAATAATATACGCGATGAAATCATCAACATAACACCTGAAGTTTTGCGAAAGGTTATGGCAAATGCTTTGGAAAGAGCACGAATATGCAAAGCAGAAAATATCCACCACTTACGTAATTTTTCATACTTAAATTAAAAATATTCTCCATTAATAGGTCTGTCTGGGTACTTTTCCAGTAGCAAATACTCAGTAACTTTTTTTGGGAGTGTAAGACCAATTTTACTCTGTCGGCTGAAAATATCTCAAAAAGTACGCAGACAGCATCCAGTGAAATCTTGCAAGAAAACAGCTGATCGGTCTGTATACAATTAAAATAACAAAGCAAAAGAATTATAGAAATATATATTGAATTGAAAATATAATTAAAGCACAACACGCTCTAATAAAGTGGCATAAGTTTTTATTCCTCGTAATTTGCAGTAGTACAACTGCCTAAACTTCTGTTTTAAAATACCGAACATATGTTCGATACGGACACGACCAGAGCTTAGTTTTATATTAAACTGTATCTAAGCTCTTGTCAGATGTCCGTTATCTTTGTATGGAGTTATCAAATATTTATTCAATGGATAAGCAGAATCCCCCAGCCATTGTTAAATTTCAATTTTTATTTTTATTTCACAAAAATTATTTCATTCAAACAGTAAATGAAAACAGCTGTTCAAACTAGTTGCAAAATCTTGCAAACAGAATTTTCTCCAACAACATTTTGCAGGTTCTCTAACTTCCAACTGTCAAAAAATTCTTTTTTTGGCTCTCTCGCTGCAAGAGATTTGGAGTACACAGACAATATTTTGCAAGATTTTGCAACATTTTGCACAAAATGATGCAAAATATGTGTACGCAGACAGACCTAATATACTGGAGTTAAAATAAAAAAAAATTAATAATAATGTCTTAAATAAGAAGTTAGTATGAACTCAAAACCCTTCGGTCATTCGGACACCCTGTAGCATCTTTTGGAATTTAGAATTTAATTATACATATAAAAAAATTAAATGTACAAAAAAAAACATTTTAAAATTGCTGAACAAATACTTCTCACTATTTTTGTGTTTACAAAAACCACATTCTTGTAAAGTATTTAAAAATTTCTTATCAAAAATTTGCAGGAAGACCGTCTAGCATCGCATGTGTAGAGGTCATACCTTGAGTGCTGGTCCGACATAGAGAAAAAAAACTATCTGCTATAAATACTTTTATAAAACCTTCACATAAATATTTGCATATTTTTAAATATTTGTAATATTACACGCGTAATAAAATGGACCAGATGCCTTTTCTAAGAAAGGTGACACTCAGCTAGTTCCTTTTGGAAAGCTGTAGCGTAGGAAAGCGACAGATTGACAGGTGGACAGAGTTATAGTATAACAGACGCGGTCTACAAAGTTGAAAAGGATATACGCCATTCCCCCACCTACGCCCTTCGAACAAATAACGAAAATATGTTGTGATATTGTGCTCATATCTAAACGATTTTCCAATAAATACGTCATTTACATGTATGTTTACATATGTATGTAGTTTTTTTATATTGGACCAGCACCCAAGAGATGACCCTACACATGCTGGAAGTAGAGGAAAGGGATAGTAAGAGAAATAACAGCAGGTGAAACTTCACTATCTTATAACATTGTTTTTGCACGCTTATTTTGTTGTTGTTCATAGGAGTGCTGCAGTACCTCTGATGCCAGGTAGACGTAATAAATTCTTTGAAGCTTCGTTTTAGTAGCCATTATTAGTAATTATTTTACTTCGCCGGTGCTACACAATACCGACGAAGGATGACGTTCGGATGTGCCTGTGTATTGGTTACAGCTGCAGCTCTAACTGTTCAGTGACCAGTGACTATGAGTTCGCCACTGATTTAGTCTGAAACTGGGGTTGAACACAGAAAATTTTTGGTTTTGTAGTCAACGTGCAGTCTACTTCAACCATCCCCACCCTCAACATTTGTAGATGTATAAGGAGTGCGTGGTTGTTTCCGATGTCAAATAAGGCAATTTTTAAAATATGGTTTTTTTTTTTTTTTTTTTTTTTATCTTGGACCAGCACTCAGGGGATGAGCCCTACACATGCGATGCATTGTGCTGGAACTAGGAAAACAGGTTATGGGAAGGAGGATAGAGGGAGTAGTGTGAATGGACATTTGATTTGAATTTTCCCACGTCATAAGTGACAGGAAAGAAATCGGCGGGGAGTTTGTACCACATACGCGATGTTCGGCCGAAAAATGAGTTCTCCCTGTAATGCGTAGTGCGGTTCGCTGCCAAGTTGACTACAAATGGATGTGCTCTTAATGATGAACGCGACGTGCGCGTGAATGATCGGGTTTCGGGAACAAGTTCCCTGATTTCATCAGAACACATCCCATTATAGTAACGATAGAACAACGAAACACACCCCACGTTGCGACGATGCTCAAGAGAGTTAATAGAGTTGGCTACCCTACTGTCTCCTATGAGTTTCTTCGCTCTCTCCTGGACCCGGTCGAGTAACTTCAAAATAGTCTTTGAAGCACCGGCCCAAACATGAGAGTTGTATTCCATTTTCGGGCGGATGTAGGCGGTATAAATAGTGAGGAGATCAGATGGGCTGAAGTATGTCTTGCACCGTCTTAAAAAACCGAGGCACTTGAATGCTTCTTTTGATACCTGAAAAATGTGCTCAGTCCATCGAACATCGCACTGAATTTTCATGCCAAGAACATCAAGAGCTTCTGATTCCTCAATGTTTATACCGCCCATAATTACAGATGACGCAGCGTCATCGGGAATGCGTCGATGTGTAAGCATGCTGCATTGGGTCTTTTGAGCATTGAAATCGACCCTGTTTGCCTGACCCCATTGCGATATTTTCATGAGGTCACAATTCAATGAGTCACTCATATTCTGCCTCAGCGAAGTGATCATAGTCGATGTTGGCCTACGACTAAATGAATATGAGTGAGAAAGGCTGCTGTCATCTGCGAAAGAGTGGATAGGGTTGGAAGTTTGACATAGGAGGTCATTAAGAAAGACTAGAAATAGGGTAAGAGAAAGAGTGGAGCCTTGCGGTACCCCTGAATTTATCTTATACTCGTTAGATGAGATCCCGTCTATAACAACTCTTATAGCGCGATCCCTGAGAAAAGTCGATATAAATCGAGAGAAGATATCACCGACACCAAAAGCAATAAGTTTGGACAGAAGTGCCCCATGCCACACTCTATCAAATGCTTTAGAAATATCCAGAGCCACGACTTTACTTTCGCCGAACTGGTGAATAGAATTACACCATTTTTCCGAGAGGAAGGCTAGTAAGTCGCCCAAATGGTACAAAATTAAGGAGGATATCAGAAAATTTATTTAAAGGCATTAGTTACATCTTCCAATAATTCCCAAAAATATCCGCGAGTCTAAACTATATATTCCATGGTTTTTGCCGAAAGCAAGGATTTGCCGGGAAAGTCAAATATTCTTAGCTTTAAGATATCGCAACATACAAAAAATTTATAATTAAAGAAAAATTTAACGGCTTTGTCGATGCATTTTAAAGACTCTTTAGAGGATCTGTCAATTGAAGTGAAAGCACTATCTTCAATAGTTTTTTAAAGCTTTGACAAATTTTTGTGTCGACTTCAGACTTTGTGTAAGAGTTGGAACAGATGGTAGTCCTCTGGTGATAGCAGAAAATTCAGCTGGTAAAAAAGATTCTAGGAACCGCAAGCAAAACAAACGGCTTGGTATTCCCATAAATTAAAATACACAATTTGGCTGAAATGAATACGGTAGTAAATCTATAAATTGGAGGGGACTGCGTATATGATAAATGAAAAATAAAACACTCTTAATGCTACAAAAAGGTGGAATTTCAAATTAGTAATCAGTGACATTTTGTTATCTTAAATTATTTGTTTTTATCGCAGTAAAATTTATAAAATATTTTCAATTGTGAGAATTACTTTAAAAAAGAAGTCAACTGATACGCCAGAACAATTGATATAAATTTATTTATTTATTTACTTGATATTAAAATTATATAAATAAATATTTATTCTTTCAATTACACAGGTCAACACTCAATTTGCTTCATTGAATTTATCAACTGATTATAGATAATTTGGGTGCGCTGAATTCAAATCTGTAATCAGTTTATCTCTATCAGCTCTAGTTTTCATGGTATAGTTTTTTTATACCCTCCACTGTAAGTGAGGAGGGTATATATCAGTTTGTCATTCCGTTTTTTCCGAAAATATTATTTTTTGGGTAATTGCTAGCTGATTAACGGCATTAACTCCACAACAATGAACGAAGAATATAACAACATTGCATTAGGGATGAAAAAGATAAAATCCCAAGACCACCAATGGATCATTTGTGTTGATCTTAACGGTTGTCAGATTATTGTATGGCAAACGTTGCCAGATCCGACTTTTAACATAGTATCTAAATATTTATGGGCAGCATTGCCAACAAAAATATGTATCTGCCACTGGTGTTATTGTACGGTACACTAAATGAAGCACATGCGACAATAACAAATGATTGTAAACTGTGTGTCAATGGAAATGAAGGGTGTTCTACGATTGTCAGAATTGTGACAATATTATTGGCATACAATGCACCGACAATACATATTGTGACGATGTTGCCACACAAAAATTGTGTGTTCACAAGGTTGTTGCACATTTTGTAACAATTTTTCTGTCAATATTGTAGTAAATAACAATTGTGTGTACATATATATTTGTTATATTGTTTAGCTGGAGGCTTATTCTGAATTGCGATGTGAAAGTCGATGCGATTCGAAAATATATAAATGCGAACAATTGGTATTCTGTGTTACGATGTTCGCAAAATTCCTTTTAATTCGCATTTAAATTGCGAAAAAGTGGCAATTCGGCATTCTGTAATGCGAAAATAAGTGTCAAAATCGCAAAATTTATTCGACGGCAAAGCAGCATTTGCAAAGCAAAAAAATTTAAGTGAAAAATTATACTTTTATTTATTTATTCACGGGCACTAGGCCCGCAGATCAAAAATAATATACTTATGTATCTATTTTAACTGCTTTTAATAATGAAATTTCATTCAGGGAAACAAGCATGAAGACCACCAAATCACACCAATTTGAAATAATGGTGCAATTTATGACTAACCACAGCCAATTGGCAAAATGCCATTTAAAAGCACAAAATGGACGTCAGTCGGCAAATGCTTTGAGGCAGACATTAGCCGAAGAATTAAATGCGAGCGGTCCGCCTATTAGAGAAGCACAGGATGGAAAAAGGTAAGTAATATATAAAACACATGAAAAATACTGACTTTAACTTTAATTTTAAGAGGTTTGGGCTGATTTTAAGGTGCACACCAAACAGGAACTACGAAGAAAGAAAACTGTCATTGGCGGCACTGGCGGTGGCCCATCAAAATTTAATCCGCCGTCGCCATTAGAGGAGCAAGTGGTGCAGTTATTAAGCGTGGACGATTTCGTAAATGGATTACAAGGTGCTCTTTCCTTCGGGTCAACCAATGGCTCCACTCGCACTCCCGACCAAAGTGGTGTGATAGAACAGTTGGCCGAATTGCCGTTACAAGGCCTAGTTCCCAAAGCTGCGAACGTAAGCCAAGAAAACGTTTGCGGTCATTAACCTCTTGCGATAGAGATGGACTGCTTCAAAATCAAGTTGATAATCAAATTTCATACCAAAAACAATGTATGGTTTCATTGAAACAAATACATAAATGAAAGTTTGAAAAGAGTATGTCGATACCAGAAAAAGGAGTTTGAAATAAGAGAAAATGAGTTGGATCTGGCAAGACAAAGATTTGAATTTGATAAACAAAATTCAATTGATAAAATAAATTTGACAAAACAAAGGTTTACTAAAGATATTTGATATTAGCACAAAATAAATATAATATTAATATTTATTGATAACGCTGGCTGGCGATAAAGCCAGCGGCTAATTGATTTAATAGAACTATTAACTTTGTTGCATTCTTTTAATTGTTTTTTTTTTACTGCAGCCCAAAATTTAAAATACGAACTCAATACAGTAAAGGCTTACAAAGTTAAACTCTCAGTTATTAGAATCTCAGAAAGTAGAATCAGTACTTGGAATACATTTAATAATTTGAAATTAGAAGTCCTAAATCGAATTTGCGAGCTTTTTGTCTTTTACGCGGTTGTATTGGAAGCCTGGGATTAAGTGTCTCCAAGTCGTCACTTTCGTCGATTGTGTTTGTTGACTTTTTGATGACATTCTCAAAGAATCGTCCACAACATGATACAATCAATAAGGTAATATCAGTATATATATATATATATATACATATATGTTTTCCAGACAAGTATATACTACTTGTGTTGGAGTAATGGCAAAAACATTTAGCGTGTGTGATGTGGGGTTATTTTGTTTAAGAAAATGATGCACTTGATAGGTTATTTTTGAATTATTGTTATACCTTGGTTATTTTTGATAGAAGTTTACGATTTTGCACAGATACATGCATATGTATATAACATGATCGCAACAAATAAAAAACTAAATTTCGAATTTTTTGATAATTGTTGTTTTGCATTTTTGGTGACGATAGTACAAACTTCTGCAATTTTAAATAATTCAACAAATAACGTATCGTTATTGAGAAAAAAATATTGCATGACTCAATTGCAAATTAATAACGATACACAAAAAATTGAAATTTTTTTTAGATTACAAGGTTTTGCCAACTGCTTCTAGTAGAGGAGACTAAAAAAGGTATACGTGTATCATCTGGAACTCATTTTACGACCTTTTTAAAGTGCTTTTGTTTTTATTGTTCAAAAGAAATGGATTTTGCTCAATTTAGGTGAACATAATGTTATCAATTGGGCTCACTTAAGCAAAGATTTTCATATTATTTTAAAAGTTGAACAAATGAGCGTAATTTTAGAAAAATTTATGCTGCGCATCGTGACGCCTAAGTAGTTATGTACGAATTAGTAATAGACTCACGTATTGAGTTTACCAACAAAAAGTTATTTTTTTAACGTATTAAAGAAGAACTGATGAAAAATCGATTTTACATTTGGATTCAATGGCAGGCAATTCAGAAGGAGCTTGCGTGTTTATTAATTAATTATTAATTACTTTGAATGGAGGGTACCAGTATTCCCCCTCCTATACCTCCAAGATTTCATTGGAACTTTTCGTTTGTTTTAAGAGCTACTCACATCAAATTTAGTGAGCCTCACTATTGCAGTTGAGGAGATATGAATTAATCCGCTAAAAGAAGCTTTTGGCCCCACTGTGCGCAGTGGGATTCCGTTTCTCGCTGTTGGTGGATCGACTGACGACTCCGGCCAGCATCCGTGTATACACGGATAGTTCCAGGTGCGAAGGTAGGTTTGGGGGGTGGCGTCTTTATGCAGGAGTTTGGGGTTCGAATTTTCTTCACGCTGCCGCACGAATGCAGCGTTCTTCAGGCCGCACTGGCAGCTGTGAGGAGGACGGAGGACGGAAACCAAGGCTTCTATAAGGTCCCTCACGTCTACATCGAATTCAACCTACTCCGCGCGGGCTGGTCTTTGCTGAAGCTGAGCGCATTCATCGGACACAGCGGATGGTAATCGCGATCGTACCGCCGCATTCTCGGTTCCTACTGGACTCTTCCCACTCTATGGCTTCTCCCTCCAGTGATGCATCTACTCTACTCTACTCTCCTTCTCTTCTTCTTTACAGGTATCACAACGGGTCCATGATTAATTCGACCCAAGTCAGCTGGGCATAATATTTTTACCGGCGATGATATTAATTAGTGCGATAAACTTATATAGTAAGTAATTAGACTACTTATGGTACGCCCCTTTGCTTTGTATATTATATTGTCAACCAATTAAATAAAATAGTAATCAACTTGGAAATACTTTAATCTTGAGTTTATACTATAAACGTTTCAAAGTATGAAACAATGAGAAATTTCGAAATCCTTTTTTTTGTATTAGACAATCGTCGATTTCAATAAAAAACAATTTTGGAATTGATTATATGTCTGGTATTTTATACTAAACTTAATTATTGGGGTTTTAGAATCAATTTTTGTAATAATTTAAAAATGTTGCCGATTCTAAATATTTAAAGTGTTTTTGAAAGGTATTAAAACAAAATCGATTTCGAGGTTCGATTAATCGATTTTGAAAATCGCAGTAAAAATGGTTGATCGAAAAATCGGAAATCTATTTTTAGTCCAATTTTGAACCTATGCTATGCGAAGACGATGTCTATAATGTTATGAAATGAATTCAACGTTATTATTGGACAAAATTTAATGTAGCAAAATATACGCACATAATTATTTATATTGTATATCCGCTTGACCTGAGATTCTTTTTAAAGGGGATGTTCGAAGAATTCTGGATATAAAATTATTTGCTAAACTGTCGGAAATTTTCTAAAATGCGAAAAAAACGCTTAATTGTCGGAAACTTTCAAAAATAAGGTCATTCACGAAACCGAACTATTAACGATGATGTCTCGGAAATAAACATTCGAATTTACTATAGAAAAAAAAACCAAAGTAAAACACTAAAAATTAGGGAAAGTTATTTTTATTTTTAGAGAATATCTTTAACAATGTTCCTGTTCGATATTGATTACAATTCGCTACTAATATATAATCGAACCTTCGACAACGAAACATTTGCTGTCACAAACTGAGCGACGAGTGAACTCTATGAGCTCTTTTTCGTTTAACTGGAATATTTTATCCGAGAAAGGTTTGCTAATTGTTTAACGACGCTATGACTTTCGTCTGGTGTTGTGGTCCAGCGGGTAGGTACATATACATACATATTTGTTTAAAAATAATTTTAAGTGTTTTTTAAACGACAAAGTCGGAAAATCCAGATTTGAGAATTAGCTAATTTTAAACTTAAAATATTGTAGTTTTTTTGTACTTACGGTTCTTTTAAAACTGGAGCAATTTTATACAAACAGTCTAAAAACTGTTGATCCAGACACCAAACGCTTGGTTTGAGCGGTTGACTGTTCACGTTTAAAATGCGAAATAGAATGCAGAGTATCACCGCTATAGCGGTCAAAAATGCCGTCGACATGGCAGTTAAAGTTTGTAATAAATGTTGACGATCGAATGAAATAAATGGAAAGTCAGCAACAAAATGTTTCAAGAAGTTCTGTGGTGATTGTAATAATTGATCAAAGATGTAAGAACACTGTAATATGGAATAATAAAGGAACAACATGCAGGTGTGAGGAACAGGATAAAAACAAATAATAATAAAGTTAGGAACAAATTACGAAAGACGGGAAAAAAACAAACAGTCTGAATAAAAATATTAGATACGAAAATGCCGGAAAAATAACGTAACGATGATGAAATTCTCTTTTATTTTATATTTATATTATTTTTCTAATAACAAGGTTTTTTATTTGTTTTACTTGTTTGCTTCATAAAATTTTGATGTTTTGTTTTGAGTTTGTTTTATATTGTTGAACTTACTTTTCTTATATCTACATATACATATGTATGTACGATTGATATTTTATTTTTGTGTATGTATCAATAATGAAGTACAAAAAATTTAGTTTTATTTTATGGTATTTTTTACACAAATTGGTATTTATTTTTAGTTTAGAAATGTATCACAAATATTTTCTCAGTTTTTTTTTATTTCACTCGAAATTTATTTATTTTTGTAAGTTTGCTATACCTTTATATAAAAAAAGAAAACGCGTGCTAGCTGGTCTAGTTCTTTAATTTATCTGTGATTTTTTAACTTAGCTATTTTCTATTTTCCCATTTTGTTATTATTTTCTATTTTGCTTCACATCGTGACGGCTACATAATACTGTATTGTACATCTGTGTTGATATATTGTTAAATTTTCTGAATCTGGCAGTGTTTTTCTGTATTTCAGTGCTGTCACGTAGTCTGGTGGAACTAAACCGTGTGCTATAATTTGGATAATGTATTGATAAAGTCTATCTCAACAAATGAAGATGGCTCAACATTCCTGGGTTACATGTAATTAACTTTATTAACCCTGAATGGTTACTCTTCGTCGAATCGACGAACATTATATACTCTTTATCATATATCTTTATTATGTGTATTCATATAACAACATTGTCAACAACGTTATTTGATGAGGAAAACTTTAAGTTTTTCTTGTTTTCTAAATTTTAAAAAAAGAAAAAAAAAAGTTCAAATTCATACCGCAAAACAATTTTATTGTCATATTTAATTTTTTTTCTCTTTATTTTTTAATAAAAAGCTTAGAAAAATTTTTTTTAATTCGGTTCGCAAAAAAATTTTTTTTCGATTCGACGAAGACTAACTTGAACTTACTAAAATGAAGAGTAGCCATCCAGGGTTAAAAGAATCCACAGAAAAGATTTTCTTTTTAATATTTCTATAGCTCTGTAATTCAAATCAAAGGAAGTGTTACCGTAAACCTATGTAAATAACAATGAAATTCGATTAAATTTCGTTTCGAAATACAAAGTAACCTCCGTCGATAATGTATTGATAAAACATACCTCAACTGATGAAGATGGCTCAATATTCCTGAGTTACATGGAATTAACTTTAAAAATTTTTTTTGTTTTTAATTTCTATAGCTAGTAGGTATAAACTTAATTTTCATGTACTTTACTTTATTTTATTATTATGTACCTATTCTTTAATTTATTCATTGTTAGTCAAAACTAATAACGATTATTTATTATTATGGTTTTGCTGGTCTATATGCACATTAGAAAAATTAAATAGATTTAAATCGAATAAAAAAAATTAAATAAATTTAATTAAATGAAAACCGTATATAGGACCAGCTAAACCATATAACAAACATAGATAACTAATCGATATTTTATAGTGAATGTAATATATTGTTATTTTAATATAGAAAGGCCCTAACTAATAATTTACTTTACTTTAATCGAAAACATTTTCATAAATGTTAAAATATTGTAGTCGCGATTATTTTTTTATTTCAGAAACATCAATTTTTTTTTATTAATTTTGCATAAAGTACTATCTATAAGAAAAAAATTGATTTAGAAAAAGAAATTAGTTGGAGTTTCTTGTTGGAAATATAATTTGAGCATTAACACTTTGCTTATTCAACATGTATATTCACATAGTTGGCTTTGAAATATTTTTTATGTTGTGTCACTTTGTAGAAAAATTTTATATATAGTTTAAAAGAATTTGTCATCAATAAAAGTCATACATGTACATTGTGTTTTGTACATTGCTTTTTATATAAGAACTTTGTGGAATTACTAGAAAGGGTTTGCATCACCACAACTACATTTCAATAGGTTATGGGCCCAGACATACGATTTGGAAGTTGTTGAATTTTTATTGCAAGATTTAAAAAGAAAAAATGGCATCGTCGTCATTATATCAGATAGAAAAGCTAGATGAAAGGAATTACGAAACATGGAGTATTCATATGAGAAGTATCCTTATTCATTCTGGTTTTTGGAAGTATGCAAGTGGCGAAGAAGAAGCAGATTCAACCTGGAGTCGTGATAAAATTTTGGAGTGGAAGAGTAATGATGAAAAAACGCTCGCAACAATTTTATTAAGTGTTAAGTCTAACCAGTTGAACCATATTAAAAACATTAACAAATCTAAAGATGCCTGGATTAAACTTAAGGAAGTTTACAAGCCGAGTGGTCCGATGCAAAAGGTTAGCTTATATAAAAAGATGTTAAGTTTGAACATGAAAGACAGCAAAGATATGGCCGAATATTTAAACAGTTTTTGTGAAATTACGGAGAAATTAGCCGATGTTGGAATTAGTATTCAAGAAGAATTATTGGTAGTCATTTTATTGTCAAGTCTTCCGAGAGAGTTTGAAAACTTCGTTATTGCCATAGAAACGAGGGATTCTCTACCAGCGTTAGGAATGCTAAAGGTTAAACTTCTTGAAGAGTATGAACGTCGAAATCAACAAAACAAATCATCTACGATTGAACAAGCTTTTGGTGCAGCCAAAAGAGAAACAGGTTACAAGAAAGGTAATAATAATTTGAATGTTAAAAAGGGAAATTGCTTCATATGTGGTAAGAAAGGGCATTATGCAAATAGGTGCAACGAAAAACGTAATCAAGAAAAAACTTACTCTTTGATTGCAATGGCGAATTCTGAAAAAAGAGATACACAAACATCGACATGGTACATTGATAGCGGTGCTACAAGTCACATGTGTGCAAATCGAAATTTATTTTGTAAATTAGACAGATGCAGTGATAATATAATGTTGGCAAATAGAAAATCAATTGCTGCTGAAGGAATAGGAACAGTCAATCTGTTTATAAATAATAATAAAATTGTACTAAAAGATGTTTTATATTCCTCAGATCTGAATGGAAATTTTTTATCTGTCAATAAGGTCGTACAGTATGGTGGCAAAATCAAATTTAATAATAAGGGTGCAATATTTACTGATGCTTACGGTGAAATAGTTTTAAAAGCCCGTAAAGAAGAAAATTTGTTCCAATTTAAAATAAAAATACCGAACGAGAAATTATGTGTTTTACAATCCATTAATGAAACTTGGCATCGTCGATATGGACATTTGAACTATGAAAGCCTGTTTGAGTTGTCGAAGAAAAATATGGTGAATGGTATAAATTTGACGCAGAAACATCAAGATCCGTGCGAAATATGTATGGTTAGCAAAATTCATGCTATAAAATTCCCGAAGAAATCTGAAAGTAAATCTGGTGAGTTGTTAGATTTAATACACTCGGATGTTTGTGGTCCTATGAAAATAGATTCAGTTGGAGGTTCAAAGTATTTCCTCACATTCATAGATGACAAGTCAAGAAAAGTTTTTGTTTATTTTTTAAAATACAAAAGCGAGGTATTTGAAAAATTTAAAAATTTCAAAGAATTAGTAGAACGTCATACAAATCGTAAAATAAAATGTATTCGTAGTGATAATGGAGGAGAATATATTAATAAAGATTTTAATAATTATTTGGAGCAATGCGGAATTCAACGTCAGTTAACGGTACCTTATACGCCGCAACAGAATGGGGTAGCGGAAAGGTTTAATAGAACAATAGTAGAAATGGCTCGTTGTATGTTAGTCGATGCTGGTTTAAAACAAGATTTATGGGCTGAAGCTGTAGCAACAGCAGTTTATTTACGTAATAGATCTCCATCAAAAAGTCTCGATGGAAAAACGCCTTATGAAATATGGACGGGTCGTAAGCCATGTGTAAATCATTTTAAAATTTTTGGTACAAATGCAATAGTTTTGAATAAAAGAAGAGGAAAATTTGAATCAAAAGGTGCAAATATGATGATGGTTGGTTATTCTAGAGTATCAAAAGCATATCGCTTATATGATAAGAAAACACGAGAAGTTATTGAAAGACGCAATGTTTTATTTAATGAATATAAATTACCCTGTAAAGAAATTAATGATAACATTCAAAATTTTATGGATTTCGAAGCGATTGTAAATAAGAAAGATGTCGATGAACAATTTGAGACAAATAATACCTCAAATCAAGAAGATTTAGAGTATAGCATTGTAAGATCAGTAAATAGCGATATTTCACTTGATGAGGTTGTAGAAACAAATGAAAAAGGTAAACGTGGGCCAGGTAGACCTAAAATTTTTAGTAATGGTAGGCCAGGTCGTCCAAGAAAAATATATCAACAACTGAATAATGCAGTGAAGGAGCAAGTTCCAAAAACTTTAGAAGAGGCATTATCCAGTCGTGAAAGTGAAAAATGGAGAGAAGCTATGAAAAAAGAAATGTCTTTGTTGGAACAAAAAGAGACATGGTCATTAGTTGATTTACCAGCAGGTCATAAAACTATTAAAAGTAAGTGGGTATACACTTTAAAGAAAAATAGTGAAGGTGAAATTGAAAGGTTTAAGGCAAGGTTGGTCGCCAAAGGCTGTAGTCAAAAATACGGCATAAATTACGAAGAAACTTTTTCCCCTGTTATAAGATACGAAACGATAAGAATGATTTTGGCATTAGCAGTTGAGCACAAAATGCATTTGCACCAAATAGATGTAACTTCAGCATACCTGAATGGAGATTTATATGATGAAATTTACATGCAACAGCCTAAAGGTTTTGAAAACAAAAGGTATCCAAATAAAGTGTTACGTCTGCACAAATCTCTTTATGGTCTTAAGCAATCCGGGAGAGCATGGAATTTTAAATTAAATGAAGTTTTATGTAAGATGGGATTTGAAAGTTGCAAAAATGAACCGTGTTTATATAAAAAAATACAAGACAAAGAATTGATTGTAGTCGCAGTTTACGTCGACGATATAATAGTTGGATGTAAAAATAAAGCAGAAATATTAAAATTCAAGTCTCAAATTAGTAAGAAATTTGAAGTATCAGATAAAGGTTTATTGGAACATTTTTTGGGGATGAAAGTTGAACGTAACGGTGAAACTGGAGATATAAATATCTGTCAGGAAAATTATATTAAAGATTTGTTACAACAATACAATATGGAAAATTGTAAAACATCATCAGTTCCACTAGAACCAAATTTTCAAACAAAATGCAATGAAAAATGTGAAGAGGTTGATAGCACATTATATCAATCACTTATTGGCTCTTTATTATATTTATCTTTAACGACAAGGCCAGATATATTATATTCTGTAAATAAATTAGCACAAAGAAATACTAATCCACATGTAGAACATTTTAAAGCGGCAAAACAAGTTCTTAGGTATTTGAAAGGAACTAAAAATCTTAAATTAAAATTTTGCAAAAGTAATCAAGAGTTAATCGGTTATGCTGATGCAGACTGGGGTGGATGTAAAACTGACAGAAAGTCACATAATGGATACATATTTTATCTTGGAAATTGTGCAATATCTTGGGAGTCGAAAAAACAATCCACAACAGCATTAAGCAGTACAGAAGCTGAATATATGTCTATATCAAATGCAGCAAAGGAAGCAGTATACTTAAGAAGATTACTACAAGAACTTGGTTTCATAAATGAAGAAAGTATTAAATTGAACGTCGATAATCAAGGAGCTTTAAAATTAGCAACAAATCCAGTATTTCATAATCGCAGCAAACATATAGATATAAAGTATCATCACATTAGAGAAGTAGTAAATAATAAGGAAATTTATTTGGAATACTGTCCTACGGAAGATATGATTGCGGATATATTTACTAAAAATTTGTCTAAATTAAAACATAATAAATTTGTTACTTTGTTAAATTTAAAAACATAAAATCAGTTTGTAAAATATATATGTTGAGGAGGAGTGTTGGAAATATAATTTGAGCATTAACACTTTGCTTATTCAACATGTATATTCACATAGTTGGCTTTGAAATATTTTTTATGTTGTGTCACTTTGTAGAAAAATTTTATATATAGTTTAAAAGAATTTGTCATCAATAAAAGTCATACATGTACATTGTGTTTTGTACATTGCTTTTTATATAAGAACTTTGTGGAATTACTAGAAAGGGTTTGCATCACCACAACTACATTTCAATATTTCTATATTAAGAAAACGATGTGCAGTAACATAAAACATTGCCCCTCTACAGCAAAATCGATTGGTAAAGTAAAGTGTACAGTAAAATCGGGTTTCGCATAGAAAATTCGTACTTCCGGCAGAAATTAACTTTAACAATTGTTTAAAAAAACGGGCACTGCTTTAAGATTTCTGTTTTTATTTTATATACATAAAACGAAAACCTTTCCTGCTAGCTGCTAATGCCCTTTGCTTTTATTTACATAATTTATTATGTCTACAAAACTTTTGAAATAAATAAATGAAATTTTATATTCAATGGATTTTAAATAACTGTCGTCACATCTGAAATCAACTGCCTGAGGAAACAAAATAAACTTACATACTCGAACTTCTAAAAGAAAACTTAACTTAATTTTAAATGTACGAACGGAACGAATAAGGGCATATCGTTGAATCGGCAGTTTTTAAATGTTTCCATTCCGAATGCACGTTCTGCCAAGTTGTATTTATAACAACTTCAACAGGAATTTAGACCTTTTTTCACAAATATGAAGTCAATTATAGGAACAATCAATCTATACAAATAATTTACTCATTGTTAATTCATGTGCCAATGTATTATATTTTTCTAAAGAGAAGTTACCCAAAATTGTAACGGAATATTCGACTTAAACTATTTTTTTAAACGATCTCAAGCTTACTACATATAAATAAAACGAAATATTAGTTGGTTAGATAAATATAATAGTATTGACAGATGCATAGCTAAACGTTTAACCAACAATCAATGTACCCTCATCAGGGAAAACGTGCGCAGGTACTTCCAAGTTTAAGGGAGCGGGACCTTTGCGAATGCGGCCTGAAGCGTCGTAATGTGAACCGTGGCAAGGGCAGTAGTATCCACCATAATCACCAGCATTTGCAATTGGTACACAACCCAAATGTGTACAGACTCCAATGACAACTAACCATTCAGGTTTAGTAACGCGTTGCTAATAAATACAGAGTGATACATATAATATCTAAATATGTATATTAAAGTTGTTACATTTATAACCTACATCATCAGATTGGGGATCACGAAGTGTTGCTGTTGGTACATTACGCTCAATGCTAATTTCACTAGCGGTACGGTGACGAATGAACAATGGCTTGCCACGCCATTTAAAAGTAACTGATTTGCCTTCAGCTATTTCAGACAGTTTAATTTCAATCTTAGCCATAGCCAAAACATCCGCTGAGGCGCTCATGGATCCAACAAACGCATTAACTAAGCTTTTAGCGGCATAAGCGCCACCAACAGCTCCAGCACCTACCAACATATAAGAGAAAGCTTTGCGTTCTTCAGCAGTTGTATTTTTGCGGCTGCTTACTTTTACAGAATCCCGACGGTAGGGTGTAAAATCAGGAACTGGTATGTCAGTGTGAGCCAGGCGAACTTGTTGAAAGGCTGGAAAACAGAACAATATTAAATAAATTGTTTTAATAAAGCCTTTCATTCTATATTGTTTTCTTTTTATTTGTTGTAACTAAAAAGATATCAACATCGAATAACATCAACTAACAAAACGCATAACCTCAACGTAAATATGCATTACATAATTGAGATAAAAATTTTAAGTTTGTAATACAAATTTTCTGCAAAAGTGTATAATTATCAATTGCAATTAAAATAATCACTTTGTAATCCCGTTGAAGCACTGGCATTGCCGCGAGGAGCATTTTTATCCGTGTTTGTTGGTACCACAACTTTCTTACCCTGGGTGCTACCAAGAACGATAGGTTGCAACCCATTTGGCACAGCTTGTGAGCTAGCACGCAAATATGCTCGTGACACTGCGTTAATCATGCTTTTTATTAGATTTGACCAAAAAAAGCAAAATCCTCTTCAACTTCTACAACGAAAAATTTTACAGTCGTTCTAATGGCCAAACTAAAGTCGTTGTCACTTAAGTAAAACAAAATTGCATACATGAAAAAGAGAAATGTCAAACTAACTATCCAACATTTTATGGTTGGCAATATCTGACATACACAGTGGTATGAAGTTACTTACTTCTCACTTATTATAATAAGTTTATGCATTTATTTTACATTCTCCCTATCGCGAATAAAAAGTAAAATTTTTGTTCACGTTAAATTTTTATTCGAAAATTCGATGTAAAAATTAGTATCATGACATTCATGTAGAATTTTTCCCTGTTATCATTTTCAGTGAATTTAGAAAAGGGAAGAAGATTTCAAAAACATACAAATTATTTAAAAAGCAGACAAATTTAACTTTTAATATGGACATAAAAATTCGGCGGTTTACAAGGCTTAGTGTTATATATATTTTTTTTTAATATTCAGGGGCTAGGCTATTCTTCACCCGCATAAAAAATATTGCATTTGAACCACAATAAAAGCACCTGAATGCAAGTATGAAAATTTAAGAATTTAAAAAATAAAATGAGAGTACTCCATGGCACTATGATGTACTACCAGTTTAAGTTAATCCGTAAAAGAACCCCAAAATTGGGCCGCGATATTTTTGTATACTGTAACAAAACACGCTCAATTGGTGTGTTAAAGTATTAACGATAGGTGCGATTATTATTTACTTGGGAGTTATTCCCTCTATCGTGTCTTGCGTGTTTGCCAAGAAAACGCAGCGTGATTAAAAAATTAAATCGTAGTTGGCGAAAACGCTAATATATACAACACGTGCGACTACAAATACACTAGGAGTCGAAATACGTCTACGCCAAATATGATAAAGCTGAATATCTATATAATTCAAGCCACTTTTAATTTATAATAATAATAATATTAATTTTTGTTTGTTCGTTTGTCAAGCTAGCCATGTTTTCCATTTCATCGCTGCAAGCTTATTAGTACAACATAAATTAACATTCGTATTACATTTTGACTTCGTTGAATACATAAATAAGAACAAATACGTATTGGGATATTTTTTCCCTTCATGGATTTATTTTTATTTACGGTCGGTGTGGTATTAATTTATGTTTGCTATTTGGTGAAGGGAGCTTAACTAATTTAACATACAGAAAAATAAGATTACATTTTTTTGGCATATATTTCCATATTCCCAATTATATTATTAATGATGAATAAAGACTGATTGTTTAAACAAACACCATAAATTAATTTATATTAAATATATAGAAAATAGTTTTTAAAGTAATACGAACTTTTAAAACTAGAATTTTCCAAAATAAAAAATTATTATGACCATTGCCTCAATGCACTATTAATTAGCCGGCAAATTTGCAAAGATCTTAATTCCAGAACGAAAAATTTCAGTCAATAAATTTGTCACTGCATGTGATGCACTAAATCAAAACAGCTGCATAAAACACTACTCGAATTGGAAACAACAGTTTCAATAACATATAAAGAACATAAATGCAAGTGGAAAAGTAAGTGTTTTGCTTTTCTTAAAATTTATTCAATGCAAGTTATATATTATTTAGAGTTGTAGCATTAAAACATGCAAGTACATTTTATGCATAAATAGTTTTTTACCAAGATATCTTACACAAAACTTTTAAGCAGTCCACTTTAAACATCTCGTATCCTGATGTGTGCCGAGACATCGGATACAGCAATACCGAGTACCACAAGCTGTGCAAGAATATTTTGAAAAATTACCGCAAACAGCACAAAAATGACGCGAAGGCTTAGTAGGTTCCGGTGCTAAAGCACTTATATAATTAGGAGGGTCTGGATGTTGTAGTCTTTCTTCTTCCAGAAGTTGAGAAAAATTTTTACGATATTTGGCACGATAATATTCAGGGCCTTTCCGTTTAGATTTCCGATTTTCTTTAGTAGCTTTTAAGTTATCTTGAAATTTCGGAAGTTTTTTTGACATCACCAAATCGGCATGGGGATCGTCATGAAAATTATCTTGTTCTAGTGCTTCTAGAGCCTTGCGAGCACGTCTTTGACGGGCAGCTTCATCAAGAACGCGTTTCTTTTCTGCATCTTTTATACGATGAGATTCTCTGCCAGTCATTTTAATATTGAATAGATTGTTTATTATGAATTTATAGAGTATTAAATATTTTAATTCTTAAGCTTCTTTTTCGTGAAGAGGAAAACTGATACGATCCATCAATTCGTCAACACGTGTTTGCAAAGTTTCAACAATTTCTGTTGATATAAATAGGTGACTTTCATCTAAATCTTGAATAATAAATTTACGGCCCAAGGCTGATGTTTCATCCAAGTGCAATAAAAATTGTTTCATAGCCGGATCGCTGAAATGTTAACAAAAAATTTATTTTAGTTTATCTCGAGATGTCAAAGAGAAAACCATTATCGGCGGAGGAAAAACGGGTTAAGCTTTTGGAAATGTTTCATGAAACTAATAATGTATACCAACTCAAGGATTTAGAACGGCTTGCTCCACATGAGAAGGGCATTGTAATGTCATCTGTTAAAACCACTTTACAAGAATTGGTTGATAATGGTCTGGTTCAAAGCGATAAAATATCAGGCAGCTTATATTTCTGGTCCTTTCCAAGGTAAAAGTTTCAAAATATATTTTCTCTTCTAATTAATATGAATTACAGTGAAAATTTGCAAAAACTGCAAAGGCAGCTCGATAACATACAATCAAAAACGGTACAAGTAGAAAAACGTCTGGAAGCTGCTCAGGAAGAAATTGAAAATAATAAATTTGCGATGGAAGATCAAGCAACTGTTCAGGTAATATCAAAAGAGATTGATGTATTAACCGAAGAAAAACAAAATTTGCAATATCAAATGAAACAATTTGAAAGTAAAGCAGACGATGAAAAAATTAGAGCGAAACAATCTGATGCGAAGGTAAAACTTTAACGGGTTGAAAACAGTGAATACATATAATTTATTTTTCTTTTAAGACATTATTGGAAGCTGCTAATCGTTGGACCGACAATATTTTTCTAACAAAAACATGGTGCAAACGAAAATTTGATAAACAAGATAAAGAACTCAACAAGGCATTTGGTATACCAGAAGAATTAGATTATGTTGACACGTAAGATAAAAAATTGCGGACATACCATTCAATAAGCACTCCTTTCATAACATTCACCATTTCTTAACTTAGCACATTTATTTATTTACTTAAATCCTAGAATTTATTTTTATGAACTTTAATTTTCTGCTGTCAATAGTTACTCAAGTGATGCCAAATAAAACTATGATTGTGGGGAAAGTAAATTTCTATATTTTTTGTGCTGAAATAACTATCATACATCTCTGTGCAGAATGGAGACTGAGTGAATAAATATGTATTCTGCAATAATTGTAATAATCAGTAATATAAGCTGTCAAATGCAAATGAAATTATATTTTTTTTTCCGCAAAAATCAAAAACATTTCAATAAAGTTGAATTAAAAAAAGTTTTAAAATAAAAATTTAATTTATTAATAAGAAAAAAAGAGTTAATTCTTGAATTTGACGACATTATTCTACCGCCGTTATTGCTTGTATTAAAGACCACAGAATATACATAGTTTATATTAGTAGCTTATGTTAAAGACATCCATCCTTGTGCAATAAGTTTGGCGATTGTATGGATGTCAAGATATTTTTGTATGCGACTTGGGCTCACAGAACAACATCCCAACTAGGCAGCACTAATATTCTACGTCATTGCCATATATAGCTACAAAGAAGGCACATAAGAAAAAACGAGTTAGAGAGAGAAAAAACAGCAATGGGTAAAAAGCAGCGTTGCCATTTCTCAAGTTTTCACTTATTTTTCAAGGTATTTGAAAAGAAAAAAGTTTTCAACTTTTTAGCTTCAAAAATTAGTTTTTTTGAAATTCATTCAAATTTTCATGTTTTGTTTATTATTTTTCAATTTACAGATTATTTGATGTTGCCATGTAATGGGCACGATTTTATAAATTTTCTATATTAAATTTATCTAAAGATTCTAGATTCTAAACCCTCTTCAATACAACTGCGCTGTATTAGTAATATTATTGTTTGTTATGCCTGTTTTTTTTTAAGTTTTCTATTTCAAAAAGGCATGGATAAATATTTAAAGAGAAAACGTAAGGATAATGGAATATTTTTGTTTTTGGTGTTATTAGTTTTAAGCGGCAATGAAAGTGGAGAAAATAGCTTAGAATACGCTGCAGACACATCGGAGGGTCCAACAAAAGCTAAAAAAATAGGGATCTGCTCAAAAGAATAAGTTTATTGTTGATGTTAACTTTTTTTGTTTATCTTATTTTGAATAAAAATAAATTGAAAATATATATTTTTGTGCTTTTTTTCATTATTTAGACACTTTTGTGGAAAGAAGTTTTTTGTTGAAAAATTAAGTTTTGTTTTTTTAAATAAAAAGTTTTTTCTTAAAAATATATGGTAACGCTGGTAAGAAACAATACTTAACCAAGGCGTATCAAACAGGTGGAATTCTTGCTGCACCTACGTTTGTGCAACAAACGTCAAAAACTTGTTTGAAAATTCTGTTTTTGGAAAGAACAAACTTTGTGTTTAAAATAAAATGATTTTAAAAAATTAAAAATCTTTCACACACTTTTCATTCATAAGTAAAACACATTTTCTATGTAATATTTGTATCAGTTGTTTTTGAAATATCCGGGAAAAAATATGGATTGTTGTACAACAATTCGATTCAACACCATCTAGTTAAAGACGCCTAGGTAGGAACGAGATTACCTGGTAGGAATTCGCGTTGGAACAAGTAAACAAGCATTCAGCTATTTCAAAAATAAACAATAACACGGTAACCAAATTACAGTGCACTTGCGATAACGTGAAATAATTAAAAGGGTGAGGGTGGCGATGGCACGATGGATGGTAGTCTGCACGTTGACTACGAATCCAAAAACAAACCTGGGTTCAACCCCAGTTTCAGACTAAAAAATTTTTTAAAATAAAAATAAACATCTCGCATTTTTCTGATGTGCATTAGTGTGTCTTTGTGTGTCAGTTGTTGCCGGAAGGTTTCAGTGGCGAAGGCATAGTCACTGGTCACTGAACAATGCCGGCTTTAGCTGATAGCAATCCACAATCACATCAGAACGCCCTCTTTCGTCGGTATTGTGTAGCACCGGCGAAGTGAAATAATAATAAAAATGGCTACTAAACCCGAAGCTTCAGCACTGCTACGAGTATAAACAAAGAACGTGCGAAAGCAGAGCTGCAAAAATAATTAGTTAAGCTTCACCTCCTGTCGTTTCTCCTACTATCCCTTACCTATAGTTCCAGCACAATGCTTCGCATTTGTAGGAGTCATCTCTTGAGTGCTGGTCCCAGATAAAAAAAAAAAAATAGGCGATGTTCATGTTTGCGAATTTTTTTACCGTTTCGAATACTAAAAATTATAACAAAATTGTATTGTAATTTTAATAAGAATTCATAATTTTGAAATTGGCTTCTATTAAAATATTTATTTATATTTACATTAAATCACACAAAATTATATAACAATTTGGAATTATTGACATACGAGTATGTACGTATATACATACATACATGCACATTCTAATTGTAACTTGACAGAAATTAAAAAAACACGTATTCTTTTCCGCAGACTTTTCTTTTCCAAAATTTATATTGAAATACTAAATGAAATTGATAGTCAAAAAATACAAATGCGAAAAGGCGTTTCCCGGAATTAAAAAAAGCAACATTTTAACTTTCTTGTGATTAAGCGCGTTGCCTTTTATTGTACAATTTACAGAGCTTTATTTCTAAGTTTGTTAATTTTTTAGGGCACTCAATTACACAAAAAAGATATAATAGGCCAGAAAGAAATGCATCGCAGAGTAGAATTAACAATCGAAGAGACCGACGGTCCGACGATACTAACATGATAACCAGCCACATCCACGACACTCAGAATTTTAACGTTGTAAATTTTTTTTTATCTTAACTGCTTTGATTTTTATTGTTAAAATTAAAGAGCTTTCAAACATTGTTCATCTTAGTTCGAATAGTTAATTAAAAAAAATTTTGTTCACATTAACCCGTGTTCACATAATTCGGTGTTCACGTTATCGTAAGTGCACTGTGCACATCGGCGTTTCCATTTTGTGGTAAAGGCTGTGATTTATTGCGTTCCCGCACTTTTATACATTTTTTGCCTATTATTGAAATAAATAAATAGTTTACTCTCATTTTATGGAAATTTACCCAAAAAGTAAAGAAATATACCTGGTCTTACATGTTGATGCGGCATCATGCAATAACCTAATGGGCCTTATTATGAGTAACGTTGTCGTGATGAAAACGGTAAAACGTGCCATATGTTTTATATTGGCTTGTCGTAAATACGTCTGTACAAGCTGACATCAGCCGGCTAAAAATAAATTTTGTACGAATACGTACAATTTAAAATTGTTGCTTTTTCAGTACAAAAATTTATTGATTTTAAGTTATGTAGCAACGTTTTCAATAATTTTCAATATTAAAATTTTCTGAATATGTTAATTACTGCTAAACTGTTTCTTGTATTCTAGTTAACACTGAAATAAAAAGCAAAAACGGCAACATTATTAAGGGTTTAGAAGTTTTCCCCACTTTCGCGGAACATCTGCATATATACAATGCATATGTGTGTGTACATACATACATACATATGTATATACATAACTCATCAAGTGCGCGTGCGTATGAATGATTTTACTTCTGGCTGGATCAAAGTCTAATTATCAAGTAGCCGCAACTCTACAACAAAAGAACAATACTAAAAATATCAGGCATTTCGTTTGTGTAATATTCATTGAAGATGTCAATAACATATGACTACAATAGCAACAAAATAAAAATTTTGCTTTCGTAAGGCTTAATTGCCTTTTCACTGCCCTCAAAAAAGTAAAAACACACGGGTATAATAGCAAGTTAGTTTAAAGTGGATGCTACACGATCAATATTCAGCTTCAGTATTTGTCTTTCTACGCGAAAAATAGTCCCACATATACGCTCTGTGTAATATTGACGTATATCAAAATGGTTCTGCGTTATTCAGAGAGTTAAATTGAAATATACTTGTTAAAAAAAGTTGGGTAGCTTTGATTTTCGAAGTAAACTACAATTTGGTTGCCATATTGATTTAAAATTTTGTGATATTGAAAAAATAAACAAATTTTAAATTATTTTCATAAATATTCACTTAAAGATAACTTATTTAACAATCAATTAAAATTAAGCTAACGAAAATTTTTTCAAAATAATGTTTATTCTTATTTGAAAGTGATTTTTTAATGATTTTTATAATGAATTTATTGAAAATGTGCTTTTATTGATCCATCTACTTTATCTGCATAGTTTAACAAGAACATGGAGAAATATTGGAGTGTTGTTTAAATTGATTATTTTGTATTAAAATCTATTACAGAGTATAAATTTGACTTAATTTTATAAAAGAAAGACTTCAAGTAAAACTTGGTAATTGTTTTTTTATGTTTCATCAATTATTTATTAGGAAGATAGTACATTCGATTTAATTTCGACCGGACTTATCTACTCGATTGTAAACCGAGTAAAATTATGCGAATTCGGGCAGAATACGTAAGTATGTGTATTCGCTTTAAAAACGAAAAATTTTTGCGGATTCGGTTTACAGAACATACCCGATATTTTATGAAACATAATATTGTCGCCTGCTGATCTTGAGTGGCTTATGCAACTTTTTTCCGGCGGCTATTAAAAATCACCTCAGTTTCACTTTGCAACTGCCGCAACGGCGAGGGTCTCAGCTTGTGGGTACTGGGTTAACATTTTAAAGGGCTACTCTCTTAATAATAATTTTAATATACTTTTACAAGTTTTTAAATTTCTGGTTTTTAACAATTAATTAATGCTTTACTGTTGTAGATTAAATTTTTCTTATTCTTATTAAATGGAGGAATGCCTCCTTGTGAAAATTTTAAATTAAAAGTTTTTTGTTATTAATTCTCCCTAATGCATTTTTTTGGCAAACAAATCATAAACAAAATATGGATATACATACATATGTATGTATATGCATATATACATACATATATCAGGGATGGCATTTAGACTTTTAACATTAAACCAACAACCTTCAAATATTGTACTCTAATTATTTTAAAAGATATTTTTTAGTTCAAATTATTTTTATTTACATTTCATGAATCAAAAAGACATGTCCCATTATGTTGTTGCTTGTTGCTGTTTGTGTCGAATTTGTGTTGTAACAAAGTGCATTTATATATCGAAATTGAAAAACGTTAAATATTAATTAAAACATAAAAATTAAGTGTGCACTGAATAAATGTAAGAATAAAAACAATTCACAAGTGTGCAAAATAAGCTTCTTTGTGACCGCAAAAAAAGTTCATAGGAGAAATAGTAACCCGAATTACATGCTGTGGAAAACCGATTGATCTGTATTTGCCGGAAGTTTAAAAATTATATCGCAGTGTCAAAAACCGATGAAGTCTCAAAATATCCAGGAAGCCGACACCTCAAACAACTAATTATATGGAAGAATTTTAACATATATTAAAAAAAATTAAAAGGCCGGTCTTTGATAAAAAAAAATGTTGGAAATACAAGGTGAGCCAATAGTCTCTATGGGATTTAAAAATTTAATAACTTTTTCGTTTATATATGTATGTAAATAATACCTAGAGAATAAATAATAGAGAGATTCACAACTGAACAATGATGCAGAATAATAGAATTTTATTATTCAAATCATTAATCAATTATTTTAACGGAAAGAGACTGTCGTCGACATTTTAACATCTGAACTTTGTGGCCTCTGAAGCAATGATTCGTTGCCAAGTTTATCTTCACCAGCAAAATGACACCGTAAAAGATTTGCCTTGAACGTTCTGAGGAAAATATTGAACGTGTAGAGCCAAGTGTAAACGACACACCAGAAACATCTATTAGAAGGCGTTCTGCTCAGCTAAGAATGACTCTCTATGGCATATTTAAATATTCGCGAACGAAGTTAAATTTCAACAGTAGGCCAGAAATTAATAATTGTTACAGTTATTTAAGCCCTTCTGACACTACATTTCTTCTGCATTGTTCAACTTTTGGAGAACAGCGCAAATATATTGTAAAGGAAAAATTAATCAGGTGGAAAGAGTACAACCATATTAAGGTAAATGCAAAAACGTCAAATCGTCCACTAGTGTTCTCGACAATTTATGAGTAACTGTCAAAATAAATGTAAAAAATTTCAACTTAAAGTTGACGCTTCGAACTTAAAATCTTTTATATATTGACAACTTAGCGACTTATGGACAATGTCTGCAATTATGAGCTTAGTTTTTGAGCGTATAGTTTTCTTTAGCTTTTTTTTAAAAATAAAAATAAGGAGGCAACACTAGAAAAATGTAAATATTATATTGTATTGGGTTTCTTTCTGGTTTGGCTGTTCCTTTATATCAATTTTATATTAATTGAATAATTGATAAAATGGAAAATAAATGTAGTGTCGTACAGGCTTTAGCTAAAATATATAAATGAAGTATCATAAGCGATTAATAAAAGTATGGTAGCACTATGACATTATAGATAGTTTTTAAACAGAACACTCTTTAGCAAAGGCATCATTGGGACGGAAACATTGTTAAAGTAGTGAAAAAAAAATGAAGAAAAATCTTTTCATTATTTATATAATTTTTCCACTACAGTAAATGTACGCTTATAGGCGCGTATATATGAAATCAAACAAAAATAATATTTTGCGAGTTTGAATAGTATAAAAAAAATTATAATTGTATAAATTTTGCCAACCCTGATATATATATATATGTATATACATACATATACATATATTAAAATATAACAAATAAACACACTTCGGCACATAAAGAACCCTCCATTTTCTGGATGTAGGATAATGGGTCAGTTAGAAAATATTAGTTAAAATATTGCCACGTTTCTCAAAGTTGCTTGTAAACTTTTCAAAGTTAAGCACAAAATTGATTTTTTTTATTTGTCTGAAACTGCTCGTACCTTGTTTGTTCTTATACAAATAAATGCAGTGAAGCAAAGTATTTACTTCAGTGAACTGATTCGTAAAGTATAATAATTTGTTTGGTGTTTTTCAAGAGTTAGTCTATTAACTCTTATTTTGGCAAAGGGCATTAGTTTTATACTTTCTATTATATACAAGTAAAATTGAGATCAGAGTGGAAAATATTTCATGAATTAGTAACAAATAAATTAATTAAATATGCATTTAGTTTTATTCATTGCTATTTTTAATTTTATTAAATTATTAAAAGAAATTTTTTTTAAATTTTTAATCCTTTTTTTTAAACATATTTCTGTTAATAGTTTTTTTAATACTTATTTTTTAACCTTTTATATTTTAACAACAATTTATATATTATATTTTAAGCTTAAAGGTTTGTTTTTAATTAAAAAAAAAGAAAACATAAAATAAATAAAAACAAACCTTTAAGCTTAAAAGATAATATATAAATTGTTATTATTTTTTTAAATTTTACATGTTTATATAAAATCTCCCAAATAATAGTTGTGAATTACTAAATGCACAAACAAAAAAAATGAAGTGCCTGTTTTCGAAATTGTGCTTAAGAAATTCGTTAAAATTTTTCAATTTTAAAAAGCCTAATGAACGATAAGATACGGGGAGTCAAAATTACAAAATTACTAAGAAACAAACTAACTCAAAGACAAATATTGTAAATCACACTGATAAACAGTAGCAGAACGAAAGAAAATGCTGTTTTAGAAGGCTGCTACAGCTTCATCGTCAGCGTTCTTCGTGTTTTGTCCACTGTGTGTGGTTATCAGTAGATGTATATTGTTAGCTTTATATATTTATTAATATAATATGTGGGATGAGAGGGTAGAATAGAGGGCAGAACAGTACGTACTAGGTTATACAACACAGGACAGTACCTACTGAGTTGTACAACACTTACGGACAAGAGACAGAAGAAAAAGGAAAAGAAGGTTGATTGAAAATAAGTGGAAGAAAAAGATTATTCTTTCGGAAGTTGTGAGGAATCAAGTTGTGAAGTGTGCAAGGTCGGACGGACATGGTTCTGAGCATTTGTGAAATCTTTTGAACTTAATCTTACATTTCTTTGTGAAATCTTTTAAACTTAATATTACATTTTTTGAAATAAATAAATCTTTGAATTCTTGAATTGAACATTTTCCTGAGGATATAAAATCCTCAAGGGTTTAATTTAATCATCGCTACATTTGGGGGCTCGTCCGAAGGCCAGATTTCGCTAATAGGCAAAAGTTTGAAAGAAGAAAAAAGAAGTGTATACAATTTATGTATATAACGTTTTTGAGAACTAAAAGTTGATAAGGAATTTACCTAACGGTATTTAATATAAAACTGCATTTATGTACTAAGTATTGTGTATAAAATATATGTATAACTAAAAGAAGAAAATGGAAACGTTTGATATTGAAACATTCAGAGTTTAAATACAACTCGAAAAAAAAAATTATCCGAAAAAGAGAGTTAAAAACCCTTTCCACGAATGTAAGTCAATAAGATAAAAAATAGAAAATGTTAAAATTTTGTGCAAACTTTAAAGAATATGTCTAAAAAAAGAGACGATGAAGAGAGAATAAAAACGCGTTCAAAAATAAAAGAATTGAAACTCCGAGGAAATAGTGATCAAAACAAACAAAATGTTGAAGATAAAAGTGAACACGAAACCGCAATGGAAAATATAGAAATAAAAACAAAGTGCTTAAACAATCAAGTAGAGACAAATTTAACAGAACAAAAACTAATACACGGAAAATACAGTGAATGCATTTTTGTAAACAAAATAGAAAAAGAACCCAGAACAATGTCACAAAAAGAAAATGTTCAAGTAGGTTTTGATCAAGTGGCTGTTGAAGGAGCAATTCCAGTGTTTGAAGGCGATAGTGGTATGCCCATTAAAATGTGGATAAAGAACTTTGAAGACAATGCAAATGCTTATGGTTGGAGTGATACACAAAAATTTGTTTTTGCGCGAAATAAGATGAAAAAATCCGCGGAGTTATTTCTCCAATCAGTATCAGTTTTCGATTTTGGAACTCTAAAGGGGATGTTGATTGATGAATTCCACAGGGAATACACAAGTGCCGAAATTCATTCGCAACTTCGCGCCCGCAGAAAACGAGATAGTGAAACAGTACATGAGTACATGTTACATATGCGACGGATTGCTACCTTTGGGGAAGTAGATGAACGTTCAATTATCCGATATATTGTGGACGGTATAAAGGGTAAACGCGAAAATAAATTAAATTTGTATAGTGCTAAAAATTACAAAGAGCTTAGAGAGCAGTACGAAATATATGACAGCGTTTTTCGATGTAGCAGTGAAAGAGAAAACAATTATAAAGTTAACAAAAATACTAACGATACAAAAACCGTATATTGTTTCAATTGCGGATCAAAAAATCATAAACGTAGTGCTTGTCCGTTGGAAGGACCAAAATGTTTTAAGTGTAGCAAAACTGGCCACATAGCGAAAGATTGCAAAAACACAACAACTAACCAAGTGAATTGTACAATGAAAAATACTAGTCTAAAGAAAGTAATAATAAACGGCAAAGAATTTGATTGTTTAATAGACAGTGGCGCGGACATTTCATTAATAAAGGAAAGTATTTTTATTAAGGACTTTGGAAAAGGAATTGAGAATTATAAGCGGGAAATAGTCGGTTTCGGTGGTGCAGTGACAATACCAATTGGCATTATAAGGGTGAATTCCAAGTTTGATGAAATATATTTAAAACATAATCTGGTTGTTGTTCCAGACAATGCCATTGGTCATGACTTTGTTATCGGGTTTGATATCTTAAAAAAATTTCGATATTCTTCGGATGAAAAAGGTTATAAATTTCACTCGTTAATTAAAACCAATGTCGAAAAAGAAATTGAAAAAGTAATGAACATAAGTGTTAACGAAGAATCCAGTGTTGTGGCACCAACCGCCTACAAAAGACAAATCGAAAAAATGAAAAACAATTATTCGCCGGTTCGGGCTGTAACAAATAGTATTAAAATGAAAATCGTGCTAGAAAAAGAAGATCCAATTTATTCATCGCCAAGTCGTTTGCCACCACCAGAACAGAAAATAGTGGAAGAGCAAGTAGAAACATGGCTAAAGCAAGGTATTATTCGTAAATCTGTATCCAATTATTGTAGCCGAGTGGTCTTGGCTGATAAAAAAGACGGTTCGAAAAGGATGTGTATAGATTACAGGCGTATAAATAAAGTTTGTTTCAAGGATCGATTTCCGGTTCCAAATATGGAAGAGTTAGTGGACTGTTTATCGGGTGCGTCAGTATTCAGTGTGCTGGACATTAAAAATGCCTTTCTACATGTTCCAGTTAAAGAGGAGAGCAAAAAGTATACAGCATTTGTAACAAAACAAGGAATATTTGAGTTCAACTATGCACCATTTGGTTTCTGCAACTCACCAGCTGTGTTCATACGTTTTATAAATGCAATTTTCTCCAACTTAGTGAATGATAACATAATGCAAATTTATATGGACGATATCATCGTCTATTCTGCTGATGAAAATACAGGTTTGAATTACTTGCAAAAAGTTTTTTCTGTTGCTGCCGAAAATAATTTGGAAATAAACTGGAAGAAATGTAAGTTTTTACAAAGAAAAGTTGAGTTTTTAGGAATTATTATAGAAGAAGGTAAAGTGACTCCAAGTGAAGAAAAACTGAAAGCAATAAAAAATTTTCCAGAACCACGTAATATTAGGGGAATACAATCCTTTCTCGGTCTTACTGGATTTTTTAGAAAGTTCATAGCAAACTATTCAATAATTGCTAGACCTTTGACAAACCTGCTTAAAAAAGATGTAAAATTTCTAATAAATGATGAAGCTAAAAAATCTATATATAAACTAAAAAATTTGCTGATATGTCAACCAGTATTGAAAATATTTTCGAGAGAAGCAAGAACAGAGTTGCATACAGATGCATCAAAGTTTGGTTTTGGGGCCATACTTGTACAACAATTTGAGGAAAAATGGTATCCCGTTTATTATTATAGTAAAAAAACGTCTGAATCTGAATCAAGATTACACAGCTATAATTTAGAAATCAAAGCAGCGTTTTTAGCTATGAAAAAGTTGCGGCATTATTTATTGGGTATAAAATTTGATTTAGTAACAGATTGTTTAGCGTTTAAACAAACGTACGACAAAAGTGAACTAACACACTCAATTTCAAGATACGTAATGTATATGCAAGACTTTGATTATAGTCTAAAACATCGAAAAGGAGAACGCATGAAACATGTAGATGCACTCAGCAGAAATGCAGTGAATGTCGTTAGCTTAGAATCAGAGTTAAAATGTCGCCTCCGGAAAGCGCAAAGTAGTGATGAAAGCATAAAAACTATTATTGAAGTATTGAAAATTCGTCCATATGACAATTATAAATTACTTGGAGGAGTATTATGTAAATCAGTGGAGGGGCAAGATGTTTTTGTTGTTCCCCGTAACATGGAAAAGGAAATAATAAATAAGGCACATGAGTTGGGGCATTTCAGTGTTGCCAAAACTATCCATCAAGTAAAACAGCAATATTTCATTCCACACATGGAGAGTAAAGTTAAGAGGGTTATACAAAACTGTATAAAATGCATTCTGTTTAATAAAAAGCAAGGGAAACTGGAGGGATTTCTAGAGTGTATAGATAAGGGTGATTTGCCACTATGTACAATCCATGTGGATCACTTGGGTCCCATGGATGCAACTTCTAAGAGGTATAAATACATTTTTGCCATAGTAGATGGGTTTAGTAAATTTGTTTGGATATACCCTACAAAAACGACTGGCGTTGAAGAAGTCATTAATAAACTGGAGAATTGGTGTTCAGTGTTCGGGGATCCACAACGCATAATCAGTGATCGAGGGTCTGCGTTCACTTCGAAAACTTTTGAAGAATTGTGTAAATCTAAAAACATAGAACATATCGTAACTACAACCGGTGTGCCGAGAGGAAACGGTCAAGTTGAACGTGTAAACAGAGTAATAATATCCGTATTATCAAAACTTTCTGCAGAAAAACCTGAAATGTGGTACAAAGAAGTGAATAGCGTACAGAGAGCTTTGAATAGTACCTTGCATAGATCTACAAATCGATCACCGTTTGAACTTATATTTGGCGTAAGAATGAAAAATGAGAGCTGCACAAATATAATTGAAATCCTTAGAAACGAACTTGAGGCTGAATTGGAGGATAAACGACAACAAATGAGACATGAAAGTAAGCAGCAAATACAGAAGATACAAGATGAATACAAGAAAAACTTCGACCGAAAAAGAAAGAAGAATGTAGACTACAAAGAAGGCGACTTAGTAGCAATCAAAAGAACACAGTTTGTTGCCGGTAAAAAGCTATCAAATGAATACCTTGGTCCTTATGAAGTTACAAAAGTTAAAAGGAACGGCCGATACAATGTTCGAAAAGCTGCTTCGTTTGATGGACCAAATTTAACCGTCACTAGTAATGATCATATGAAGCTATGGTGTTATTCTGAAGTTGATGACGACTGCAGTAACTCCTCCGGGACGGATGATGAGTCGGATGGCCGAATGTGGGATGAGAGGGTAGAATAGAGGGCAGAACAGTACGTACTAGGTTATACAACACAGGACAGTACCTACTGAGTTGTACAACACTTACGGACAAGAGACAGAAGAAAAAGGAAAAGAAGGTTGATTGAAAATAAGTGGAAGAAAAAGATTATTCTTTCGGAAGTTGTGAGGAATCAAGTTGTGAAGTGTGCAAGGTCGGACGGACATGGTTCTGAGCATTTGTGAAATCTTTTGAACTTAATCTTACATTTCTTTGTGAAATCTTTTAAACTTAATATTACATTTTTTGAAATAAATAAATCTTTGAATTCTTGAATTGAACATTTTCCTGAGGATATAAAATCCTCAAGGGTTTAATTTAATCATCGCTACATAATATGAGAAATTATTACCGCTATTTTATTCCATAATAAAGCTCTAAATTTATCATCTATAACTTGCCCTTGGCATTTCTTAATTTTTTTTGTCTCCATTATTAACTGTGCACATGATTTGTTTTATATTTTTTGTTCGACAGGGTGGGCCAAAAATCACCTTGGTGTTTAAAAATTTAATAACTTTATCGTTTATATATTTTCTAATTTTTTTTCTGTAAGTTGCTGTAAATAGATGTTCTTTTCCCTTATTTCCTTGGATTGCTGTCTCATATCTAATTCTTTCTGATTAAAAACCCAGTTCCAGACTAAGTCATAAAACCGTTTTGTACTTTTTCTGATGTGCATTAGTGCGACTTTGTGTCAGTTGTTGTTGGAAGTTTTCAGTGAAGACGGCATTAACACTACCGCCTTCAGCTGTAACCAATCCACAGGCGCATCAGAAAGCTCTCCTTCGTCGGTATTGTGTAGCACCAGCAAAGTAGAATAATTACTAAAAATGGTTAGTAAAACAAAGCTTCAAAATTGAATATGTCTCCTTGACATCAGAGGTGCTGCAACACTGCTATAAAAAAACGCGCAAAAGCAGAGTTGTAAGATAGTAGAGCTTCACCAACCGTCACATCTCTCACTATTCCGTATTACATATGTAGGGGTCATTCCTTAATGATGGTCCAAGATAATAAAAAAATATCCTCCACGGTTTTTATTTTTAAACTTTTCATATTTTTTCTTTCTTTTGTTATTGTTCTGGCTGTCACTTTACAAATAACCGTTGCAAACTTTTAGTAAATATAAAGTATGATTTTCATTGTTGTTTATTTACATCACTGTAGCAAATGTTAGTGTAGCGTAAAAATTTACTGCACAATTTTGAAAATGCAATGATGCAAGACCATTTGCATACGTTGTGTTTTGGGCTATTGGATTTTTTTAATTTAACTTGCCTCGTAGATTGTATGTGTATATTTAAAAACTTATTATTGTTTATAAGTTTTTTCTTCGACCATTATTACACTTCAATTAAATAGAGAGAGAGGGATAGTGTAGATAATAGAAATGTGGTGAAATGGTAGGAATTTAGAGCTTAATTTGCGCGCAGTTACGTATTAATTATAAAGGAAAGTTGCGGCGTTATAGATGTTAATGGGAACGATTTTATGTAACTATTTTTCCATATATTCAACATTAATTACGACCATTTATCTATGTTGGTTATATGCACAGAAAAAATAATAGTCTTGTTTTTTCCAATTAAATGTTTGCGCTGTAAATTTCTTTTTCTTAATTAATAATTTTGAAATTTTGAAAATTGTATCCACGTTTATTAATTAATTGTGTTAATAAAAAGTGCAATCAAAATGACGAAATGTTAAAATCGAAAAAAATAGTGGAATTTTTCAATTAAAACAGTTAATTGATTCTGCAATTTTCGTGATAGGTTGAAATCTAATTATTATTTTAATTGAATCTTTTTTTTTCTTTGTTTAATTAAAACTTGATTTTACATTTTTCTGTATGGAAGCCATTTTATTTATTACTTTACATCGTCAACGTTTTATTGCTCAAATAACGATAGAAGAGGGTGCTGTAGGACAGAGAAATCAGAAAAAATTTTTGAATTGAACGGGCTGGGAATCTGGTTGAAGAGTCAACACGCAAACTACTCAGCCGTCAGCACACCCCTTCGTATTTGCCTGTTGTGGCCATAAGCAATGCACTTTCGTAATTAGTATGTACGTAAATAACAATTGTGTTAATAAATAACAAATCTGGCAAGCTCTCTTATGATAAACAGGTTATTGCATTTCAGTAAAACGTTCTTCTTAGCCCTTTGCCAGCATTGTACGCATTTATACATGTGTATATATGTACATGCCACATATTGCTATTTATACTTTCCCTTTCAAGACATATTTAAAGTGTCTGTCTACTGAGTGTTCCACAAATGATGAAAAGGATAATGATATTTGCACTTTTTATAGAAAACCATCTTTGGCATACTTTAACAACATATAGATGCATATATACCTGCACATACGGACGTACATACACACATATATAAATACTTATATATTCAAATAAGTAATTTTAAGGATATAAGAGACAAAATACTCGCATATTAAAATATTATGGCTTTCGGATATTGTGGTAGAAATGAACACAATCATAGATATTTTACAGAAACAACACATCCATACATATATTCATCCATTTGTACATATAAATTAGTATATATGGCTGGCTGTATGTATTTATTTCTGTATGTTTATTAATACATAACAACGTGAAAGTGGAAGAAGTAGGCTTATAATGTGGGAAAGTGGCTATTACGTATTAAATAAATATTGAAAAGGGCCTCAATTAATGATAATGTTATTAACTGAAAGGAAATCTTATTTTCATTTAAGGCTGACCTTAGATGCTGAAAGTAAATCCAATTTATTTGTCTCCGGCAGTATATAAACTTCGCCTGCTTAATGATGTTGATATACAAATTCAGATTCATAAAGAAGTGAGAAGAATGATCCAATGCACAATTTATTTAACTGTAAATCAAATTCTAAAAATGAATTACAAAGTGTTTATGTTAATTATTTGATTTCCCAATTTATGTTAGGTTTTAATTCAGAACATGTAATCCAAATTATGTAAGTAAGTAAGTAAGTTCATAACTTTCTTACATATTGAAATGACACACAATATATTCTAAAGTAGACAGTTCACGACTGCGCAGTAGTTCCATGCACTGTGTTTTAGTTCATTATTTACAATAAAATAAAAACTTTATAGAACAGCGAAACGGCTTTACTTCAAGAGACTATCTCTACTGTCTTAGACTGTATTTGAGTTCTATTCTATAGTAAAGTTTTATGTTTAAAAATGAAAGTAAAACATCAGAAGGAAGCAAATACAACGTTAACCATAGTAAGCGTACCGAATAGCACATTGACGATGTGAATTGCAATGTTGTTAACGTATTGTTCATAGTATTTTATTTTAAATGCTTTCTATATACGGCGTTTGTAGCGTTTTTTACATTTGCTCAGATGTAACATATTCAAATGCTAAACTCGAGTTTATTATGGTAAATTTGTACGTATAATGGAAATGTTATTATTTATATTTTTATAATTGATTGATGTATATAAGAAATGAAATAAAAGTAACATAAGTATTCGTAATAAGCTTATAATATGGCATTCGATATCGAAAAAATTTTATATATATTTATATTTGAGTATTAAATACCGTCATTTGTATGGATATACTGCGTATGCAGCACTAGTAGTGCATTAAAAAAATAATTAATTGCAAGAACAAACTTTGTACACAAAACAGAAGTAGAATTACTTCTTCAATTAGTTCCAGTAGAGACATGTTCTACTTCAATCTCGTTCTATTTCAGTTGGTTCTACTTTCATTTTATTCTGTTGTTCAAGAATATTTTACAGCTGTATTCGTTTCTGTGCATAAAACATTTCGGCATTGATGTGTTTTGAAAATCTAAAAAAAGAAGATGTATGGATATTGTCTGAATACGTTACGTTGCCTTGTAAGACATTTTTATTGTGCTTGTGCAGCCATCTATTTTATACATCCGTACATGTTTGATATCAAGCGTTTAATATATTCCTACAACATCTTGATTATTTTAATAAAAATTTCACCATTTTCCAATAATAATAATGAATACAAAGTTAAAATAATACCTTTTAAATACACTTGTTGTATTTGGCTTATATGTATGTAAATGAAGGGAAATATTTAAAATTTTAACTGCAACGGTTTTACCGCTAGGATTTCTTAGCATTGAGATCAATAATATCGTTTTATATATATTTATATGTATATGCAATACATACCCAGCAAAAAATTTACTGGCAAAGTAATGAGTTACCAGTGGTGCCTCCGTAGCCTAGTGCATGAGCATTAGTATCACAATGGGGCTAAGCACTGGCCTAAGTAGGACGTTCTGCTTCGGGGAGGGTCCGCCGCCTAACCTAACCTAATGAATTAAAATATAAATTATCATATTGTTCACTACTTCTTCTTTTTAACTAATTACTTTAACTTGGCGGTGTCATTGCAGACAGGTACAGGCACTATCGCTTACGAATAAGAACTTGCAAATGTCATTACAAATAAGTTATTGCAGTAAGTAGTTATTTTGAAGGGCATTTGTTCAAGGTAATGACTCCTTAAAATCGTTATAAATAAATAATGTAGGCAGTCAAGAAATTCTTTGATATAAATAACGTGTAAAAAATTTCGACTGATGACTGCAATTTACTGGAACTGATTCTGATGTGAATTGTAAATAACCTGAATTAATAAAGGTAAATGCATACTTTCGTTTTTTTTATCACAAACTTTGTTCTTATTATGCATTATTTTGAAGAGTTAATAACAAATTAATTGTTGGCTATAAAGTGAAATATTTAAGGAATCTTTCGAATTGAAAAATTTCCCTTCATTTAAACAAAATGAATATAAAAAACTATTAATAAGTAATCAAATAAGCCATTATTACTTCGTGATTTCGATTCTCGAAAAGTGCATTGTACTTTTCACATAATTTATGGAAAATGTGTGCACTTTATATTCTGTTCTTTTAACTCGATTTAAAATGACTTTATAGCGGCTTTACTGCAAATGCAACACACTTTCATTCCATTGCGTATCAGTTATACGTAATACATCAGAATTTATATAAAAATTAACATGTCGGGATGTTTCAGCCTACGTAAACATCGGTATTAGAAGTATTTCTGTATTTAGCAACAGTAGAGCTTTTTCGTACACTAATAAATACTTCAATATCGATTGATAATAACGTCGCTATATAACTGCTTCTAAGTAATGCAGACGGTATGTAGTATATGATTGAAGAGTATGCTGTTTGGAAGCTGTTACTACATTCTCTAGTTTTTGCTGGGTACGTAAATATTTATAAGCATAATTTTCCAAATCTTGTGGTTAGTTAATAATTTTAAGCTCAGTAGTATTTTACCAGCCAGATAGTTTGTTTACATTTCCACTGTCGTATTAATAAAACGCTTTTCTTTGCTTCTATCTGTAAGATTTTAAATCTTAACGTTGAAAATGCGCGATTAGTGTGCATTTAACAATTTCATATGATTTCAATAATATTTTTTGTAGAAGCTGAAGGTATTATATGCTATTATCATTATTTGCACATGCCTTGGAAACATATGCTTGAAGTTTTAATATACATACATATTTACATTTTTTTTTACTATAAATGGATGAAAATACTTTATTCTAAGCTATAGATACAATTTTTAAACATGGTTATCGCCACGATGATGGCAAATAAAAAAAATATATATATATATATATATATATATGTACTATCTACATACATATGTATGTACATGTGTATATACGTGTGACCATGCATGTTTTTACACAAATAAAATGTTCTTTATTTATACGTATTTGAGCACATATGAGTCCGTTTATCCATAACGATTGAAAAGCTTTTTGCAATTTTTATATTCATATGGAAATGTATCACACTCTAAGCTCTGTTCATAAACAATACGAAAATCTTTTTGTTGTGACAATTCTGTTTATCAGTAACTAGGAATGCAATGACTGTTAGTTTAGCGATTGGAAATAATAAATTTAACTTCTTACGAATGCCTTCATTTCTCAAACTGTCCGGGTGAAAAGTTATAAGTGTGGCGATGGCTGAGCTAGTTAGCACGTTGAGTGGTAAATTAAAGGTCCTGGCTTCGAACCCAGTATTCGACTAAGACTTAAAAATACTTTGTGTTTTTCTGATCTGGTTTAGTTTGCCTTTGTATTAGTTGGTGCGGAAAGATTTAAAATGACGAAGGCATAGTCTCAGTGGTCACTGTACTGTACCGGCTTTTAGCTGATACTAATCCACAATCACATCAGAACGACCTCCTTCGTCGGTATTATGTAGCACCGGCGAAGTAAAATTATATTAAAAATGGCTACTAAACCGAAGCTTCAGCACTGCTACGAGTGTAAAAACAGAGAACGTGCGAAAGCAGAGCAGTAAAATAATTAATTAAGCTTCATCTCCTGTCGTTTCTCCTACTATCCCTTTCCTATAGTTCCAGCACAAAAAAAAAACATCTGAGCGCCCTCCTTCGTCGGTATTGCGTAGCATAATCGGAGAAGTAAAATCATTAATAAAAATGGCTACTAAGGAAAGATCCAGAATTTTGTCTCTTTAACATTAGGGAAGCTGCAACACTGCTGTAGTACAAAAAGACATGCAAAAGTAGAGTTGTAATAAAAATAAAGAAACTCGCCTCTATCTATTCCCTCATCCTTCAGGCAATTGTTGCCTGAGTGTTACTTATCTTTATAAAGAAAAGTTTTAAATGTATTTTAACGAGTTTTTTGTCATTCTGTATCCAATATGGCCGACAATCTCTATTCAATATGGCGCATGAACTAGCTTTTGAGCACTGTCTCTGATGTGGTTATAAAATGAAATAATTTTTGTGAGTAGAATACGCAACACAAAATAACAAAATAATGTCACTGTCCCTGCATTTACACATGTAAGTGGAAAGTGAAAAATTAGTTCGAATGTCTGGTAAGTTGGTTGGGTGTTTTCACACTTGCGTGTAAGTTCATTTGAAAAATGCTGTCTAACAAAAATTGCTAAAGAACTATACGAGTTTGGTATTGTCGTGTTGGAAATATCTGAAAACGATATTATCATAAAACTTATTTTTTTAAAAAACATTAAATTTATGTTTAAAATTACCTTTAAGAACTGTTTTTGTATAGTTGTGTTCCTTTTTATTACTTATTTTTATATAAATCAATCAACACTTCATTCATTTTAATACGTACTGGTAAATTAATAGAAAACACGCACTTGGTAACACTCTTTCTGCATGTGTCATTTTACTTGCTGCAAGTGGCAAAAAGTTACTTGCATGAGTATTTTCTATTAAGTAGACTCGTAAGTTTGTAAAATGTGACTGTATTGGTGAAAAACTACAACAGAGTTTTCCGGACTTGCACTTGGATGTGTAAATGCCAGGTGCAAATTCAAAACGTGCGGCACCCATGGCTGACCAAATATTTTTATGCATTCTCATGATATGGTTATTAAATGAGAGGATATTTATGAAGAATAAAATAACTTTTTACAAATAGTTTCCAAAAGCAAGCCGAGATTTAAATAAAAATAATAATCTTATACAAAAGCATTAATTTCATTTACTTAAGTGAACACAGTGGGAACGTAATAATCTGTGATTCGATTAACCGACAACATAAATTATCCGGGAAAGAAAATATTTCTGCGTCGATTTAAATTCTTCGATTCGATTAACCGTGATTACCTCTATTATCTGGGATTATAAGCATACATGTTTTCGCTTATTTTAAAACAATCAAACATGATTTAAAATAAAATGAAAAAGAGGAATTCCTCGAATGCATACTATGAGTTGGAAGCATATTCAAGTGTTTAATGTAGAAACTTAAGAAGTGCGAATTAATGTATTACTATGACGTCCTTATCGTTATGAAGTGTTCACTGGTTTCTGCTTAAATTATTTTATTGCATGAAATGGTTGAATATTTTTTATTATGGAAAAATGTGCATACAACAATAATTATTTAATAATTATTAAAAAGATGTATTAAGAATCTACTCGAAATTGGTATGCCACTAACCGGGAAAATTTATTACGCAGAATGCTCCCGGTCCCGACAATTACCGATAATAGAGGTCGCACTGTAGAATGATGTAATAATGCAGATAGATCCAAATCCTACAGTGTACTAGCTACGTACTCGTATATTTGTAAAAGTATAGCAAAACATTGTAATGTTAAACAACAATATTATATATTTTCTACTTTTGCAAACATTCTCCCTGATACGTTGCAGAACAATATTAATGAAGCATTTCTTAATGAACTATGAAATTAAGAAACGCTTTCGATTCACAACGTTCACTCGTATACACCTTCCATTTTATCTGTCCATCAGAGAAGAGGTTTCATATTGTTCTCAGCATATACCTTTATTTAAAAAAAAATCATATGGTATTTTATTTTTGTTTTCTTATCAGAAAATCTTAGATTCTACCACACTGTAACCAAGTGAAAAGTGTATGCAAAATTTTAGTTTAATGAAGTGGTTGCAATTGCATTTGGGCCGGATGTACAAGGAGCCAACTAATACGACAAGCTAAATAAGAGCTAGTAAAATTAAAATTCTCTATACTTGTCTAAATAAATACTTTTCTGCGCTGAAATAAATTTACACTTTCAAATCTGAATTTCAAGTAGCATTATACGAGTACATTTACCCCTCCATGAAAAAATTATTGTTAAAATTAAAGTTTAAGTCAAAACCGGCTTCCCCATACAAAAACCCCCAAACAAAGCCCGTATTAACTTTAACAAAAGTTCTGCATATGGAGATTAATAATTAATTTCAATTCAGTTGAAGGAATATATAATTCTCTATTTTTATTAAATATAATAAGGGTGGCGATGGTCGAAGTAGTCTGCGCGTTGACTACAAAAAGAAAAATTTTTCCTGTGTTCAACGCCAGTTTCAGACTCATAAAAACATCTCGCATTTTTTCTGATGTGCATTGGTGTGGCTTTGTGTCAGTTGTTGTCGGAAAGTTTCAGTGGCGAAGGCATAGTCACTGGTCACTGAACAGTAACGGCTTCAGCTGTATCCAATCCACAAGCACATCAGAACGCCCTCCTTCGGCGTCATTGTGTAGCATCGGCGAAGTAAAATAATTACTAAAAATAGCTATTAAAAACGAAGCTTCAAAAATTTAATACGTCTCCTTGACATCAGAGCCGCTACAACACTGCTGTAAAAACAAAGAACATGCAAAAAAGCAGTGCTGTTAGAGTTAAGCTTCACCTCCTATCATTTCTCTTACTATCCCTTTCCTCTAGTTCCAGCACAATGCACCGCATGTGTAGGGGTCATATCCTGAATGCTGATCCAAGATAAAAAAAACAAAAACTTCAAATTCTTCTCTTAATGTTTAATAAAAAAAATAAATAAATGAAAAATTCCTACAATTGCAAACTTTCATATGATTAATAAAAACTTTCCTCATCAAAATAATAACTTTGGGCAGCATTCTGTTAGTTCCTTGAAGGGCTTGAAATATTCGTTTAACACTTTAATCGAAAAACAGGCAATTACTTTTGTATTTCATTTAAAGTGTTTGTAGGCCAATATTTATTTATGTGAATATGTGGAAAATATTTTTTCACATTCATACAGGAATAAACTCAGGAGCACGCAAATACGAGTACATACTCCTTAACAAACTCAAACAATAATACTGACATTTTTATATGCGATTGATGGTTGTTGGGAAATTTTATTACATTTTATTGTCAGCATATTCTTATTGTCTTTTAACAGATGTACATTTGCAAAAATCTATCTATAGATCCACACCCATCCATTTATTTCCTCATACATACAGAAATATAGACATTTGAACATAAAATCCATACACATAAATTTTCAATTTCAATATTAATGTTTATCTTTCTTTTTGGACTCGAGCATTCGGAATGCTACTGATAGAATTACATATTAAAATTGAAATATGAATCAATGTTTAAACAGAAACTGTGTAATATATATTCATACTCGTATTATGCGACAGTTATCTAATAAGTTTCCAGGGACTTTTATATACATGTAAAGGCAATTATTGGGGCAAACATTTTAGAAATAAATAAATCAATTTCAGATTCAGAGTTTTGTCCTTTATAAATCTTCTTAAATTTATTTTAGTTTTGAATTTTATTTACTTAATTTATTTTTTAAATTATTTTGTTTCAAGGATTCTTCTTTTAAAATAGAGACGTTTTTATTATGCATTTTTAATTTTGATGGGCTAAATTTTTCACTAGAGAGCTTGATGCCTGCTTGGTCCTACGCATATTCTGTTCTTGATAACAGAATATCAAAAGGTAAATAAAAGGCAGTTAAAAAATAAATAAATTAACACAAAAACAAAATAAAATAAAATACCATGCGAAAAATGTATATATAAAAAAACATTTTTCGTAAAAGTGAAAACGTAATTCAATTACTAAGACAAGATCATGCATGCACTAAAACTGGGAGTGCATGTTTTATGATGACAAGTAACAAAACATGAACAAGTATATACTTATATACATGTGCATGCACTAGTTGCTACGGATAATAATGTCGATTAGTTGTTATTAATTACAATTGGAAGTAAATGCATTTTAAATTAATATTAAGAGATTTTTACTATATACATATAACAAGCTTATGTTTTGCGGTAGAGAACACGTATTGTACTGATCTTTGAAATTTCACTGTGAAGGATTGTAAGCAAATATTAATATTGTATTTGTTTATTAACAATAAATTCGCTTTTTATGCATTTATTCTTATTTGCTTTTTTATTTAAATAATTTATTCCCTTCACAAGCTTCTTTTATCTATGTAATTCGGGGAAAAAATATGCCAGAGAAAAGTTAGCCATCGCAGCCACACGACCAAGTTTTTCTATCAAGTTTTTTGCTCTCTCTTTCTTACTCTCTCCAAATTTGATGACGCCCGAAACTTTTGATGAAGGCATCTTTAACTGGGTAGTGGTGAATCAAGTTGTTCTACAAAAATTCAAGTTTTTTCTCCGCGATATGTTAAAAACAACTGATGCAAATATTAAAAAGAAAATGTGTTTTACTTAAGAACAAAAACTGTGTGCAAGATTTAACATTTTTTAAAATCATTTGATGTCAAATAAAAAGTTTGTTCTCAATAAAAAGAGAATTTTTAAACAAATTTTTGACGTTTGAAGCTCAAACTTATGTAGAGCAAAAAATTGCCACCGGTTTTAAAAACCCCATCTAGTTTGATACACTTCGGTTTTAACGAAGCTTAGTTATCTAGATGGCTTCACTGTTCATAAGAATAGTAACCAGCTACAACATTTCAAGAAAAGTTCGCATCAAGTTTTAAAAAGTATGAGTGTATGAGTGTATTAGTGGAAAAGTGAAGGAGTTTTAAAAGCCAGTAACAGGTTTTGTTCGACATAATTTCGTGCAAATAAGTTTGAACATTTATTTTGCAACATGTGGTGTTTGCACTAGATTTTGACAATTGCAGACATAATTATTTCCAAGTTTATTGCACGTGGAGACCCCTAGTTATGGCCATTTCTCTTTCGTTGACAATAATGAAACAAATAGTTATATCGGACATGGGCAAATGAAGGCAAATGAAAATGGCCCAAGCTCTTACATCCCTCATAAACTATGCATTCTACATTGTTGCAAACGAACTTTCAGGGTTTGTTTGAAAATTCGCTTACACAAACCTCGTAAGTTTGCACAATAATTTAAGCCAGCCATATGCACAGTTTTATTATGATTTGATGGAAAAGCCGAATTTGCTTATTTTCGTTTGCTTCAAAAAATTCAAATGTTAATTGTAATTGACTTTACAATTGTGTGAAGAAGTTTTCGATCAAATAACCGTTTTCAAAATTGCTGTGTTAACATCTCATTTAATTTATTGTCATTTGCCATTACTACAATAAAGATATTAACTTTTAAAAGTTGAATAGTGTTGTAATAACCCTTTCATAACACTTTTCTTATTGTGCAATTTAATAAATGCTAAATTTAAGTGAAAACAGTACAACAGAAGAATTTGACTTTATTATAACATTTTCTATTTAAAAATTTTCTCAATTATTGGCACAATTCAATTGTGCAACAATTTTTCAAAATTCTCTTAATACAATAATTTTTTTACAGAAAGTGGCGAAGTGCCTTAAGCTGCACTTTTTATAAATCTCGATATGTACATATATGAACATTAATGACCAGTTAACTTTATGCCCACTGTGCTAGTCTTCCTTTTAGTATTCAGCCGTTCGGAATGGTTTTGATTCCGTATTTACCATTCCCTTCGAAGTTGTTTTTGCTGTCATATATTCCGATAGTCTTTGCCATTCCGAAAAAAATTGTTAAATTCCTTTTTTTTGTAATCCTTTGGCAAAATTACCAAGTAGCCACGCATAATGTGGCAACATAACTTAGCAAAACAAAAAACAGCTGCTTCAAAACAAAAATATGTACATGAAAAAGAATAAAAAAGGAAAAACTTAAAATTATACTTTGAAATTCTCCTATTACTTTTGAGCAAGGCGAACTCGGCTTGCTTTTAAATTCTTTATGTTTTTTATTGTTTTGTATGCTGTCGTATGGTGATTTTGACAAAATATGCACAAAAAGAAAATGTGGCAATGCAGCATAAATCAATTGTGGTAATTTTGATTTCTTGTAGTTTCCGTTCGCAAGCGGAATTTAATGGTTCTTCACAATGAAAAACGAAAAATTTTTTGGAATGCAATCCCCTCCAAATTCCTGAATGGAAATAAAATTAACGAAATAGATTTATGCTGATTTATGATTTATGATTTATCTGTTTTTTTGTGTACATTTTATCAAAATCAGCATACGGCAGCACACAAAACAAAATAAAACATAATGCAGGCTACTGACGATGCAACAGGTTTATGCAACACGTTTATCATTCATTTTGCATATTTTGACGCAAACACTGCAACCAACAAATAAACCACAAACGCAACATCAATTCTGAATTGCATATCGCTGGAGAAGCACGGTTAAAAAAATACAACTTTAAAGTTTGTTTGTTTTTACTAAAATGAATCAGTAAAACACTAAACAACGATGCACACCATGCAACAAGAAATTATCAAAATATTTTGATGTTTTCGCAACATCGAATACAACACAAATTGGAACCATAAACATGACTACAGACTTTGCGAGCACCAACGAAACTTGAATTTTAAACCGTTTTTATTTAAACAAATTGTATAGGCCACATTATACATACTAGGCTACTTGATAATGTTGGCAAAGTATATATGTATAAAAAAAAAAGCTTTTAAAATTATTTTCAGAATGACAAATGACAGATTACGATAATCTGTGACACCAAAGTTAAACAATATGTCAATTTAAGCCACGACAATTGCATTATAGGCAATTTTGTTTAACATTATTGTAATATTTGAAGATCTTTCTTTCTGATAAAGAGCATACAGTACGAATCCATATACAATATATTAATTACAACTATAGTTGCAATCTATCCCACTGCGAATTTTTCCACGCAGAAACTTCTCTAGTTTTAACTACATGTTGCATATACGCCACTTTGTGTCTGACCAAAAATTCTTCTAACTACACATTGAGGCACAGTTTTGTAATTTCAAACAATCCTCGTTTTAATAACACATTTGAATTTTTTAAGACCATGTGGCAATGAATGGCCTTTGGCAAAAATTTCGCTTTAATGTTAATGTAAAAAAATGTGTATAAATATAGAAATGTAAATATATTTTATTACCTGAGGTATTTATTTATTTTTTATTTTTTTTTTTGATAGATTGTGTAGCATTGTGGCAGGTGTTTGATTGTGTGTTTGGTAATAATGTTAATGATGAGCACGTTCACGGAAGTTCATAGACGTGAATAAAATTTGCATATAAAAAGTAATTGTAAATTAATATTTTCATTGTAGTATCTTCTCTTGTAAATTTCAAGATGTCATCTTTAAATAGGTGTTTTGATTAAATTTTTTTTTTGTTGTTTCTGAAAGAACACTCTGGAAAGTTATTAAACAGAAATATATTTTGTAACTAAAAGAAATTTTTAATATACAGCATAATGACAATAATTGTAAATAATTATTGTTTATTTTTTATGGTTTAGCTGATCTATATGTACATTCCATTTGGTGGTAATACCAAAATATAGTACTATTTCGCTAACGCTTACTTAGCTCATCAGTGGATTTTTTCCCAACGTCTGAATATAATAATATAATTATATTATAATATAATAATAATTTTGTTTATAGATTTTTTGGTTTGTTTGTTTAATGTTCAAACAATTCTCGTTTGATTAATTGAATTTTAAACATATAGATCTTGGGTTTATATTCAGACGTTGGGAAAAAATCCACTGATGAGCTAAATAAGCGTTAGCGAAATAGTACAATATGGATATGCTTTCGTCTTCAATTATTGAGTTACTTTTGTAATAAAATGCTTTATGATATTTTTCATACTGTATGAGAATATCATAAAGTATGTAATAATAAATTTCACATATAGTTTATAAGGGAAAAAGCACAATTAGAATCGTATATATATTATTATTATTATTATTATTTTAATTTCATTCTCAAATAGAATGTCTTCGAAATCACTTAACTGTCTGCTTTATTTCCATCTTAATATATCATATTGTGGTTATTATGTATTTCAGAAACTTACTAACTGTCTAAAATAATTTGTTAAACCCCAATTTTTCACAACAGAATGCAAAAAGGGAGTAAATTTTCATTTTGTCACTTTTTTTTTTTTTGCTTGTTTTCATTGCCTTTGGAATTTTCTTGTCATATTGAATTGTTACAAGGACATTAATTTAAAATTTTGGCAACAAACAAAAGAATTTACTTTCACAAATTTTCAACATGGAAAAATGCATGAGATTGTTTTCATAGAATGTTAGATTTCGAAGAGTATTGAATGATTTTATCGCCAAACCACAGCAAACATATATACAGGAGATGGTCAATGTTGTTGAGACATTGTTTGCAGAGGCCTAAGTTACAAAGTTAAAAACAAATTAGAAAAAAAGAAAAAACGATCTTACCCCTAGGCCAATTATGTGGATCGTGAAATGAACGACAAGCTCTGTTTTCTTTTTTTCCATGTACATTTCTAGAATTTATGAGCGTTAAACGATTTATGATGACTTGCCTAACCTTACTGAACCGAAATGTCAACACAGTTTGACATTCTTAGGGTGCCGCCGTAGTCTAGTGTATGAATAATCTTGGGGTGCCGGTTCGATTCCCGCCTATACCGTGATCTATTCCAATTGTGGTTATCGATATCGTTAGTTCTCAGAAACTTAAAAAGATTCCTAATATATCGGACGTTGAATCCCAAGCCAGTAGTAAGAGCAACAGAAAAAAATTACTTCTCAATCAAAATATGCCATGAAACCAATTAACTTGCTACTCCCCTGTTATATCTTCTGTTCTCAAATGCATACAAATGTCTATGTGAGGATTGCCTTCAAGCTGGTTAGTTCATTTTCTACTTGGCCTACATAATAAATTCATCATTAGCCAATACGGGTATGGTTTAGTTTTCTTTCTCATGTATTTTTCTTTTTATCTAGTCCTTATCTTTTTTAATTTTATTTCATGCAGATTCTTTAAATAATCTATTCACATTTAAAGATATGAATAAGGAAATATTCCTATCTAATATTGTGTTACATGAAAGGTAATAGAAGAAAAAAAAAAACATAAAATGCTCTGTTATAATTAAAAGTTTGCCATTGCTCGCTCAATCATTAAACAAATCGTATAAATATTTTTTACCTTATTTATTACATAAATATAAATGCAAGATATCCGATAATAAGTTTATGTAGAGTGTATAGAATTCTTCTTTGGCAAATATAATTTTTGTTCTTAGTTTTTTTGCCATACTATATCGAAAACAAATATTTGAAAAACAACGGCCTGGACAATGCATCTGTGTTCTCTCTACGTAACTTACCAAATAAATAAAAAGATTCCACACAGAAGACGAAGTAGACCGACATTGTTGTGTTTGTGTACATTCTATTGGAAAAACGTAACAATAAATTCTTTTCCAGTAAAGGAAGAAACAGAGCACTAACAATGTAGTGATTTGTGTACAACTTTGGCATTATTCAACTTTTTAACGATAATTCAAATCGACGAGTAAGAAAATGAATTTTGTGTGTGATAAAATATACACACATACACGCATTCCCACAAATAATTGAGGTTGAATATGGGAGTGCCGTGAATGCATGCAGCTGTGTGCTGCTGAAAATAATATTAAATATAACAAATCAAATTTTTCATACACATATTTCCCATAGATGGCACAAATAAAATACCACAATGAAAGTAATTTTCTTGAGATCCTTAAATACATACCAAACAGCTTTTCTAACGTACCGTTACAAACTCTCTGTTCACACTATGAAATTTTCTGACTTTATTAGCCGTATCACAGAATTAAATTTGGTTCGTATTTTAGTATTTTCGAAAACGAAAAACAAAAAATTGTTTGGAATGAAATCACTTTTAAATTCCTGAACGGAACGGAAGAGGAAAGAGATAGTGAGAGAGATGTGAGGTGGTGAAGCGTCAGTATCATACAACGCTGCTTTGCTGGTGCTACACAATATCGACAAAGTAGGGTGCTCTGATGTACCTGATGTACATCAGAAAAAATACGAAATGTTTTTATGACGTAGTCTGAATCTGGAGTCGAACTCAGTACTTTTTGACTTTTTGGTTTTGTAGTTAACATGCGGAGTTGATGCGTTTCAGGTGTTATGTTGACGAATTAATTCTTCATCTAAAAGAGAGCCATTTTCTTTATTATTTTACTTCGCAATAACAACAACTATTACTCGAATTCCTATGTCAGCGCAGATCCTAAAGAGAAATTTTTTGTCTGAACGAGGATTTGAAGCGTAAATCTTTTTCAAAATGTTTAAAGAAATGTATTGAAGAGAATCAGCAATTCGCCTTGACAAATCCCCAAAAAAGCGCAATTGCAATTGTTTAATCTTCTTTCATTTCAAAATATGTTTGTTCTGTATACTATCCCTTTCCAACTAGTTTTGGTTAATGCGTGAATACATGCATATCGGAACCTACTTATCGATCAGACAAAAAAAATTATGAATATTTTATTAAGTCGATTTGTTTTATTTTATCAAAGGTTCACTGATAAACTGCCATGTTGGAAGAAATTTTTCTTGATTTGTTGAAGGTATATGATTCAATTTTGTATGGAAATTTATTTAATGAACCTTTTATAAATAAAAAAAAATTTAATGAATACGGCCGATAATCTGACAATAACGACGAGTTAATTTCCAATGAACAATCAGAATTAAATAATCCACTTATTAAATACTGTGTTATTTAAGCATAAATCATATACATACATATGTATGTATGCATATATGTACGTATCTGGCATGTTCTGACACTCCATTATTTTCAAATCGCATGTGAGTTGCAAATCGCAAAACTAGTTTTTACATCTTCTGAAATCAGGAGTTTCGCTTGTAATTTGTGATTTGATGTTTTAGCAATTTGTAATATAAAAATCTGCATTATTTTAAACAGTAATAATTTTATATGATATTATTGGGAAAAGTAACTGGTTACTTCATTTAAATTATTCACTGCGCTCTCATTTTTCATATTTTTCTCAAGACAATTCAGATCAGCAATAGAAACACAAAATTAACAAAACAAAACAACATTTTATAAATTCAATATTTTTAATAAAACTATTAGGAAATCATTAATACTTTTGAGTAAGATAAAAAGAAGGCATTATTAATTTAATTCATTCATCATTTTATTGCTTCTTTAAAGTTTGCTTTGGTGTAAATAGACCAGCTCCCTTCAGTACATCCTTGCGAATTGAACTCGCCAAGATTCTTGCGAGAGCTGTTTACAAAACAACTCTCTTGCGAGTTGAAGTCACTATCGCAAATATTATGCGATATGCGATGGTCAGAATATGACTATGTGTATAACTAATTTAGGCATTCTCAAGCTGTGGCCCCGAAATCTTTTGTTATTGGCCATCCTCTCATAGCAATCAAACTGTGAACTGCTTTAAATTTCGGGCAGATCAAGAGAAAGAGTGGAAACTCTTACTTAAATGGCAACATGAAAATATATTTTCTATTTCAAAAAAAGTTAAACTGCCACTAACAAAAACTAAAAAAAACATTTGTTTAAGCGATTTTGACATTGAGTTTGACGATTAAGTTTTGCGGATTTCTTAATATAAAAATGTTTCAAATGTACGTGTTCATTTGATATTTTATAAAAATCGACGCTAACTGCTGCGTCTTGTTCGATTATTATTTTAATTTCGTGGTTGATTTTGTAATTTTTTAATAATGCCAGGAGTGTCTTCAAGCCTTAAGAGAAAAATATGTGATGAAAATCGATTGTTTCAGAAGACCTCGGAAAGAGAATATTTTCTTCTGGTTAACAAAAGCAAAGCTTCACCTCCTGTCGTTTCTCCTACTAACCCTTTCCTATAGTTTCAGCACAATGCTTCGCATGTGTAGGTGTCATCTCCTGAGTGCTGGTCCCAGATAAAAAAAAAAGCAGCAACGTGTTTAACATGCAGTGAAACTGTTATATTAAAGAAATATAATATTATTCGCCATTTCACTATAAAACACAAATCCCTCGACGAAATCAATCACCCTTAAGAAGTGAGAAATTGACTTCTTAAAAAGATGATTGCAACAACAACCAATTGTTATGTTACAAGACCCCATTGTAACTAAAGCATCTTATGAAATTTGTTACAATCTTTGTAAGCACGTAAAACCGTGCGGCCCATGCCACCATAATTAAGGAGTTTTTGTGGCCCATATAAAAAAAGTTTGAATACGATTGACTCAATTTATCATGGAAAATATTCATCATACGCTACATCCCCAAATGCGACTGGATGTTGCAAAGAAATTGTTGGTCTGGCAATGAGGGCGAATAAGTAATTTTTCTTTTATTAGTCTTTTATTAAAAGTTAATTTAGTATAATTTTACTATTTCTTAGAAGCGCATTATTCTATAAATTCCACTTTAAGCCCTTTAACATTAACAATATTACAATTACACTTGTTCTTTTTGTGAGATGATTTTTCCGTCTTTATTTTATGTAGCGGAAATATGTTAACGAATATAAGATTCAATGGTAATCAACTTACAGGTTTTGTCACAACAAATATTGCCTGAAACAGAAGTTCAAGATTTTACAGGAGCAGAGACAGAAGATAAGAAAACAGAACAATGTTTTTTTATTTTGTTGTTGAAAAAGACGTTCAGTAAAACATTTATACTATTCTTGATCATTAGACAATGTATTATTTCGTACTAAAGTAAAGTATAAAGATGAACATGAGGGAAGAACTGGTGAATAGACATAAATACTGCCTAAACTGTCTGGCTAAACGCTACAACTTAAAAGAATGCTGATTCAACAGAAGAAGGGGTTAAAAACCAAGGATTTACGCCAGCGCAAAGACCAGCAAAAGCAACATCTCCTCCAGCGTTGTCCACAGAAAATAAAACTAAAATCATCATAGCAGCGATTACATCTTTAGCCCAAATTTGTGCCCTAAAGAGAGCAATTAGATTGCGTGGTGCCAAGGTCGGCGCCATCGCTAAACTTAGTTTGAACACGAAAAATTGTTACCGAAAAGAGTGGAATATTTATTTATAATAATTTATAAATTTATACTCGAGTAGCAATAATCTGGCACTAAATCATAAATCATACGAAAATTATTTGCTAAAAAAGCGAAATATCAAAAAAAAAACGCCTAATGACTATAAGAAAATTGCATTTTATCCAACGTTTAATAAACAAACTACCTAAATTCTGAATGCATGCTTAACTTGCTATGTTTAATACTTACTGCTAAATTTAATAAATACTTGCATTACAAATCTTCTGGGAAAAGGATGCACCACCTGTTGGACGAACCGCAATCGTTGAAATACGAGGTGTCGATATCTGCAATAACTAGCTGACCCGGTCACGCATTTCTGTAGCTTTTATAATAGTTTTATTTAATAAATATATGCCTTCTGTATCGTATATTAAAATCGGTTAGTTAGTTTCGAAGATGCAGAAGTTTTCCCCGAGTGTCAGTCTGATAAAAATTGGCAGTTTTCATATTTTTCTAATTATTTACTCTCCCGTATATCGAATTTCAGCTCTGTAGCTGTAATTAAAGTGCCCGAAGCAAAAAAAAAAATGTACTATTAACTCATTCAGACAAAAAATAGTCATCTTAGCTTTAGCCTTTCTCAAGATATACAAAATTCATTATTTACTTTGTATACACACTTGTCCAATTTCAACCACTTTTTGACAAATTAACTTTAACCGTTCTCAAGCTATACGGAAATCAATATTTACTTTGTAGGGGAGGTATCACGCTCTCTTGTCCAATCGCTCCCACTTTTTGACTGATGATTTGTTTAGTAATTTGATCCATATGCAGAAAATTTCACTTCAACCGTGAAAAAATAAATGTATACTTTATATGTGCGCCGTAACGCCCAGTTGGAATTATTGAAATTTATATAGCGTATAGTTCCTTCAAGATATGCAGAGAGGTACTGTGAAAATTTCAAGAAAATCGGATGAGGCGTTGAGCTGTCCATACCCTGCAAATAATATTGGAATACGTGGTCCATTTTAGCGGAAATGGACTGGTCACAATATGGTCCTATGTAATGCAGTCGTCGACCATATCATTGAAAATAACAGCTTATTGCTATACGACAAGTGTTCGTGCTTTTCTTCGTATTTACGATTATTCCGTCTGATTAAAATTACTCTCAGAGATGCACCATGTAGTGGGTACATGGAGTAGTTTTTGGGTTGGTCCACCCCTAGAACATCGTAATATTAAATAAACCATGTGTACTCCATACATTTGGGTTAGTTTTAGACTAGTCTTACTCCTCCGTGGACTACACTATACATGCATGTGTAGACTAGTCACATTATTTGCAGGGTAAAGCACAGACACACATAAATACATAGATACATACATACATACAAACATGTCATTTTTGTATATATCGCTCATTTACTTCAACAACGTCATAATTAAAAAAAAATTTATAAAAAACGCACTTTTTTTTTATCTGGGACCAGCACTCAGGAGATGAAACCTACACATGCGAAGCATTGTGCTGGAACTATAGGTAAGGGATAGTAGGAGAAACGACAGGAGGTGAAGCTTAACTAATTATTTTTGCAGCTCTGCTTTCGCACGTTCTTTGTTTATACTCGTAGCAGTGCTGAAGCTTCGGGTTTAGTAGCCATTTTTATTATTATTTCACTTCGCCGGTGCTACACAATACCGACGAAAGAGGGCGTTCTGATGTGATTGTGGATTGCTATCAGCTAAAGCCGGCATTGTTCAGTGACCAGTGACTATGCCTTCGCCACTGAAACCTTCCGGCAACAACTGACACACAAAGACACACTAATGCACATCAGAAAAATGCGAGATGTTTATTGTTATTTTAAAATTTTATTCTGAAACTGGGGTTGAACCCAGGACTGTTTTCGGATTCGTAGTCAACGTGCAGACTAATATCCATCGTGCCATTAATTTATATGCCTCAATGGGGAAATTAAAAAATATTCTGAAGCTATTTGCATGAATTTTTGACAAAAGATAAAGACGTATATTAAGAATTATTCAGCATTATTAACTCAAAATGTTTATATATTGTATTATGACGTTATTGAAGTAAATGAGCGGTATGTCTATAATAACTTGAAAATTCTTTTACATTTTAGTTATTTATAGCTGAAACTTCTTCCTGAAATTCTGAATATAGTGATTCATTAAAAAAAATAAACCTTTTCTTTTACCAACAGAACAGAACTGCAACAGAACCGCATCCACTACAATGTGATTGAAAAGTATTCGCTGATTTCATGCCAGCCCGTAGCATAATGTTTTTTTAAGCAATAAATAAGAAAAAGGTAAAATGAAACACAAAATTCAATTCTCTACATGTAAGATAATGTTATAGAGAAGAGATAATAAGATTTTCGTTGCATTATTCCTTCGAAATGAATATGGGATAGGAAAAAGGAGTAAACCAAGCTTTTTATTTTTTTTACTCGTACACCGTATTTACACCGGGTTTTCCTTGGCTGAAGTTTATAATGAAAACGTCAAAGTGAATAAAAGCGTACAAGTTGCCCCGAAATTATATGGTTGTTGCACAAATACATTTGCGACAAAAAAGAAAACAAACAAACATTGAAGAAATTACTGTGACGTAAGAACTGAATAACTGATTGATAAATGACACGGACAAAAGTCTTATAAAGAAACGGCAAAAATGAACATACATACATGCTCTTTTTTTATGAACAATATGAAACAAAATTCAGTATCTTCTTGATATGGATCACAGTATTTTAAAATAAAGTCATTATTGTTCAATTCAAATATAAGTGCGTTATTGCAAAAGAATTTTTATATTGTAAAAAAAACTTTTGCTTTTTAAACCTTTGAATACTTAAAAAATGTTGTAAATTAATCATTCATTTACATTTTATAACACTTCTCTAACCAAATAAAAGAACATTTCTTTAAATTTATTACTACAGCGTCCTACAAAAAGTAAGCGTACTTAACGATCCAGTTCAAAGTCTAACACGAGTAACAGCAACATTTTCAACCTCTGACCGTTTCAGGTTGACAAATTATAGAAAATTAACAACATTTATTATGTCACACAAATCGCAGGTAGCTAAATTATTCATACAGACCCACACATGCATGCATGTATATGTATGAGTGTATGTGTATACATATGAATGACATCACATCGTATTTAATGGTCTTTAACATGGCCATGAGTAAAATTAAATACAAGAGTAAAAGGCATGCCAGACACATCAATATTCATCTTCAATACTTGCATTTGTGTGCGTTTGTTTACCGAAAATAGTTACACATATACGTTCTGTGTAATATAGACAAATATCAAAATGATTCTGATATTCATCAAAATATTGACGCAGTTTGACATTGTGTGGCATTCTTCTTATAAATATTAATTTAATTTTTTTTGTAACTTTGAGTCAACATCGGATGGAGGAACAATTTTTTATAAACGAATTTATTGTAGTATATCGCTCATTGATGGCTTTATGGGACGTGCAAAGCAAACAATATAGTGTCAAAAATGTAAAATATGTATATTATCAGTGCTTTCTTTTTTTATAAATAAAGAAATAAACAGATATGTATTTTGCCGCTGGTTAGTTCAAAAAATATTTTGCTGATGGCAAATTCTATGTGTCTACAATTGAAAAAACTAAAAAAAAATAAATATTGATGAAAAATATTGACGTAGTCTGTCAGAGGCAAATATTAGAGCTGAATATTGATGCGTGTGGCATGCACTTAAAGGAAAAAACATAACTGGCATAATAAAAAAAAACAAAAATAAATTGATGAAAAATAATCATGGGGCTTATAATGATACATATGCATAGCTTAAAATGAATAAAAAACTGCCCCGTTAGCAAAAAACCAAAAAAAAAGAAAAGAACGGAAAAACATTAACAGAAATTCGCAGATGTTGGTGACGACGATAATCATTATCATGAAACTCTATTGTTATTCACCCAGGTAGTACTTAATATCTGGTATTAATCTTCTATTTTGTCATTGTTATTTTGTAAGTTTACGTAAAAGCACCAGCATATGAGATCTACCTGCACATTATATTCAGACATACATTTGTCATGCCATATTCAAAGTGGGCCATTAATTTAGCATGGAATCAAGTAGATATTTTGCTGCTACATTCTTGCATTATAAAATGTGAGGCCAGTTAACAAATTAGCACATCATTATTTTTGAACGTTTTCGTGCTAACAAAAAAAAAGCGAAATAACATTAAAGTGATTTTTAGTTAATTTATCTCGGCATAGCATATATAAGGCGTTCACGCAATTATCAACTTATGTATGTATGTATGTATGTATGTATTGGGCAATCTTAAAATAAAAGCAAAAGTGAATTGGACTTTAAAAATATAGAATATTTTATTTTATTATGTCGTATTTTTTTTAAATAAGTTTTCATTCTGAGAACAATTTGGGAATTTCGCGGAAATTGCAGCTGTTTTTTTTTGTTTCTTTTTTATCTTGAACATCATTACATTCTTTGACTGTTAGGCGGTACAAAGTTCGCCGGGTCAGCTAGTATTAAATAAAAAACTTAAATACTGACAGGTAGTGGGTATTTATTTTAAAGAATCCCGCATAAGTTTTCTTTATAGAACATGCATTTAACAAACAAATTGAACGGTCATTTTGCTTTTTTAATTATTTTAAAACAAATCGCAGATCACGTAATTGAAATAAATACAATTTTCTTGAACTTACAGCTAATATACTTACAGTCACCGGGAATTAATTTAAATTTATTCGGCGTGCGTTAATATGCCTCCCTGTAATCAAGTCTTATCTTTCATGATGTTCCGAATAAAAAAAAAAATGCATAGTTTTTGTATTCATCTAAATAATGATATTTTTATCGTTTAAATATAATAAAACTGATAAGATTGTTCTGGAAAGGCAGGAGTTACATTCAATCTTAATTCGTGGTCAAACTTTTTAAAAATTGCATAGATAACTTGTTCCTATACATAGGTATCTATTTATGGCTATAAAATTATAAAAATCAGTGTTGTAGTTGCGGAGAGGCAAAAGCTGCCCCAAATTCCCTTCGTGACCGTATTTTTGACAATTTGCATAGCTTAGGTGTGCATTGCATAGAAATTTATTCATCGTTAGTGTATCATTACAATCGGTGTTTTAGTTTCGAAGAGGCAAAATTATCCCCTAGTGCCTTTCGTGACGCAAATTTGCATAGCTTGGGTGTCCATTTACATAGAAATATCTCTAGGGTTAAAATTTTATAAATACCGGTGTGACGGATTCTGAGAGGCAAACATTGATCCCTAGGCCCTCCCGTGGTCCTATTTTTAGTAGCTATTACGCTATCCAGAGCAAAGACGAATCTAAAATGTCAAAAATCGTTCAAATCGGTCCAGCCGTTCGCGAGTTATAAATGGTGTAACTAACATGTTTTTCTTTTATATATAGGTCCTTCAGTAAAAACAATCAACAAAATTGTTACCCACTTAACATATAATATAGCTTCTTCATCCAAACAAATGTCTAATTTTTTTGTCTTGATTTTTGTACCTATATTGAATTTTTATTTTTTATGAACAATACTCTAATAAACTGTTGAACTTAATAGTTTTTTTTATTCAATTTGTCCCTTTAAGTAAAATCTTAAACTAATTTCAGCTATAAGATGATATACCACATTTCTGGTTTTGTATTCAGGTGCAAGAACAAATAAAGCATATGGTTTTCAGACACGAGAACATGCCACGTACCATTGCCCATTTTCTAAATTGAGACCACAAGCACTCCGAGATTGCCCTTTCATGAATGTTTGCGGAAATATGTATGGATGGCTGTCAGCGCCCGTCTCCGAAATCATGCACAGCTGTGAAGGAAATTTTAATTCTACATACTTTAACCCGTGATCGGCCGCTGCTTAAATATCGTAGAATTATATATAATCCCAAATTTTTAGGGATGTTTCCACAGGCTTAATTAAACAAAAATTTACGAGTAATAAAAATGAATGCAGTAGAAATTTATAAGTGGATTTAGAAAGAAGAGAAAAAAACATTAAATAGCACGTCTGCATACTAGAAAAAAAACCCCCAAAAAATATGAGTTCTGGTTAGTTACCTGAAAAGACTTTCGCTACAGTGCTTGACTCAAAACATAACATCAGAATGTAGCAAATCAAACGTTTACCATGTAAGCAAAGCGAGTGCAGTAGAACCTCGATAAAGAACATGAGCAATCAGGAACAATGTTGTTAACGTAGTGTTCATATCACTATTTTTAAAGCTTTCTAAATACTACGTTTCTAGAGTTTTTACACTTGCTCACATACATACATAACATTTCAATATGTTATATGCTAAACTAATGTTGATTATGCTAAATTTCTATATAATCACAAAAAATTCAGTTTGGACGAAAATACTTGATAATTTTTTAATTTTATTTTACAATGAACTATCAAAGTGTACGTATTGCGGAGATACGTAGCAAGCAAATATTTTTGTTTCTTCTTCATTTCTTGTTTTAGTGTGCAACGTGTAAATGGAAGGAAGTAATTTTTAATTGAAATTTAAAAAAAAGAAAATTCTATTTGCAAAAGAAAAGCTAAAGTGAAAAATATAAAGATAGAAAAGGGAAACAAAAAGATTGTGAAAAACTTTTATAGAAATTCCAAAAATTATGTAAAAATGTTATAATTGAAATCGCAACTGTACTGACATTCATGTGAAAAAAATTTTCATACTTTTCATATTTATAAATTATTTTACATATAAAAGCCTATTTCTACCTTAAAGCCAATCGTCCATTTGCTTCCATTTTAATTTTCTTTTTTTTTGGTCGTCTGTAAAAATAAATTATCCAAAGAGCTATTGTACCATATGCTTTACCATTCACGTTTTCTCTTTGACGTACACGCACAAATCACAGTGTTCAAATCAGTCGTGTATAGACAGCTTAATGCAAAATCAAAAATGAACGTCTCTCCTGGAAGCAAAATATCCATACATTTTTTCATATTGTTTACATCTCAGTATTAATTGCCTGTTTTTAGAAAACGATAGTAACAATTCGTTCGTATATTCATACTGATAACAGCAATAAAATTAAAAAAAAAATTGTTTTTTGTTTCAATGTAAATAAATGTACGAATTTTTTGTAAGAAGCAGGAAATCTTGATTGATATAAAACAACGGAGTATGTCCCTTGTGTACTTTTTTTTTTTAAACAAAAATACGGCATATGCAGCACTGAAACTCAATAAAAAAAAATTGGTTCTACTTCAGCGATGTTCTAATTCAATTTTAATCTATTTCTGTTGGTTCTACTTTTATTAGGTTCTGTTGTTCTGTAATATTATAAATACAGTATTTGTTTATATTCATCAAACATTTCGGCATTGAAGTGATAGTTTTGAAATGTGAAAGAAGAAGGTGTGTAGTACTGGAAGACTATACGATGTTTTTGAATTTTTTTTTTATTTTTCTTGTGCAGCCTTCTAGTACATACAAATATTTATATACAAATAGTTACATATAAAGTAAAATTGTGTTTTTTTATATGACATCAGAAGTGTGGCAGTTCTTTAAAATTTATTTTATAAAAAAAAAGTCCAACTGTTTTTTCTGAAGTTGCAAAACAGTAGCCGGTTTTTTTAAACATTCAAATATTTGAACTATTCGAATACCGGTTTCTTAAAAATGTCGAATAATTAATCACCCTAGAACTTAATCAGAATAAAATGGTTTTAAATATTGAATACTGCTTTCGATTCACTAAACGTGCACCGAATAATAAGAACAACCCCCAAAGACCGTCCTCTATAGAATTCATTGGAAACGATCCACATTTGCACTAATTCCGTAACATAATATTAGGCTCTTCTTCATTTCATTTTGCTGGAATTATTTATTAATTTTACACATAAATTTACACATTTAATGTGTCATCTCAATAATTTTTCATTAAATATTTCTTTTTTTCAATCTAATACAAAAATAATAAAGGATAACAAAAAACACAACTCTATTCGGTTAAGAAATAATTTCTATTCAATAAAAAAAATTTATTGTGGCTTTAAAAGTTTACAAAAGTGGTTTTTCCATTTCTCTTTTATATATTTGGCAAAGAAATAAAAGTGCAGTTTAAGAAAATAATACTGACGATAAACCAAAATAATATCAAATTAACAATTTGAATAAAAACTAGTTTTTATTAAGTTTTTGTTTGTTTTTTTTTACTGCAACCTATAACGCAGAATAAATTTTGTAGAAAAGACGTATAAACCAAAGAAACACTTTCGTTTAGTTTCACTTCGGTTTTGTGGTGCAGTACTTTTATTGCTGCTTGTTTTAATTTTAAAATGCTATCGCATTTAATTCTTAAAACTAACAAACTGAGAGGCATATTCAATTGGACGAAGCCTTTGTAACAAATTCATACAGAAGCTGTCGACTGTTAGTCGTAAGGCTGAAAGTTCAAATGTTGCCAAAGACTTTTACCATTCTTGCCAGCAAGTAAAAATAAAGGCTTGTGTTCAAATACTTCTCCAATCAAGCTCTACGTATTTTGATTGTGAATTCTTGTTAATGTGTTAAGATTTTTGCTCTAGAAGGCAAGGAGGAAAGAAATTTATGCAAATGAATTTTAAGTCTGTGAAATTGTAAAAATACAACACTAGAAAACTACGAGTACAGCTGTAGTTTCATACGTAACAGCTCACATTTGTTAAATTAAAATTCTGTTTTGTTTCTAAGTTTCAGAGTTTTTCCTCGGATTGTGAATAAATTGATGTTCTTTGACAAGAAAAAAAAAGTGAAAAATAAACCACTAAAAGTTACACATTTTACTACTGACTTGCACAAAGTCAGATTTTATTTAATATATTTTGCCTTTGTGTTTTCCGTATAAATTTTTTTAATTCATTTCGTAAGTTTCTGTTACGTTGGTTGCTGTTTTCAAAACATTTTAAATGAAAATTTTATTAATTTATCACCCTGTGCATGCAAGAGCACCAAAAGTTGTTTTCTGTTATATTGGGACCGAGTTTTTCTCTCTTTTTTTTTTTGACAAACATTCACAGCGAACACACATAACAAAAACAATAACTATATTACCGGTATTATTGTTGTTGTAATGTTTATACAAACACCACATTTAGAGTAGAAGCAACAGCAGAAGATTATTGCTGTTAAATTGGTGTTGCTTAGCTGTACATGCTGGTACCCTTCGTATCCTTGACCCAGTTGTTGACTTAAATATAAAACTTGGTTTTATTTTGCCACATTTATAACTATAGCCGTAGCTATATTTATTTAGCTTGTAGTCCTTTTCCTTTTAAAATAGTGTGTTAGTTATTTTTTATAGTTTTCATTTTATTTTTGTGTGTGTTTCAAATGTCTGCTTTCGTAGTGCCTGCCACTAGAACCTTGCTTTAAGGTGAAGAATTTCATTTTGCCTAGTTGATTTCAGCAAAATTGGATTTCACTTTTAAAATATAAAACAGAAATAGCATTCGGCAGCATGTTTAAAATTTCATTTTACAATTTGGTGTTCTGCATTTCACTTAAAACGAAAATTATTAAGAATGCTTTAATGTAATAACATTGGTTTAACAATGAATTCTTAACAATAACAGAACTTGTAAATTTAAAACATTTTGGATGCTTTGTGAGTCAAGTCATATACAGGGCGTTTTTTTAGAGTTGCCCTACTTTAAATCAAAATGAAACAAAGAAATATATTTTTAATATCAATGAGACGGTCTTTATTGGATAGAAAATTTTATGACGTTAATCGTTAAGCTAGTCTATATGTACATTTCGTTTCATCAGTAGAACTGCAACCAAATTTCTAAAAAAAACCAAGAAATCTTACAAGTTTATATAAGAGGGTGGCGATGGTCGAAGTAGTCTGCACGTTGACTACAAAACGAAAAATTTTCCTTGGTTCAACCCGTTTCAGACTTATAAAAACATATCGCATTGTTTTTGATGTGAATTTGTGTCAGTCGTTTTCGGAAGGTTTCAGTGGCGAAGGCATAGTCACTGGTCACTGAACAATACCGGTTTCAGCTGATAGCAATCCACAATCATATCAGAACGCCCTCCTTCGTCGGTATTGTGTAACACCGGCGAAGAAAATAATAATAAAAATGGCTACTAAACCGAAGCTTCAACACTGCTTTAAAGAAACAACGTGCAAAAAGCAGAGCTGTAAAATAATTAATTAAGCTTCACCTCCTGTCATTTCCTGGTCATCTCCTGAGTGATGTCCCCAGATTAAAAGTCAAATGTACATAGAGTCCAGCTGAACGATACAACACACACATACGAGTACATACGTAAGTAAATTTATTTTTTTTATACGAAGAATATTTTATTGTATTGATGAAATATTTTCATTGTAGTTATGACACTTAAATTTTTATTTTTAAAATGACATAAAAAGACAAAGGTATAACATTTTTAAGCAAATAACTCTTCATTTAATTAGCTTTAGCAAATCGCATTGCTATAGCTGTTATAATAGTTTTATTTAAAAAAAAATATATGTCCTTTATTGAAATCGGTTGGTTAATTTTGGAGACGCGGAAATTGTCCCCTACCATCCGTCGTAGTCTTAACTTTGAAAAAATATATTGTCTATGTGTTCATCTAGATGCAGATTTAGCTATGTTTTACTTCCGCTCCCTACCTACCGAGTGTTTACCCATATACCCAAATCAGCTCCCTGGCTCTATGAAGAGTGCGCACCCGTACATCAAATGGGAGTGCTACAAAAACGATCAGGATCCACCTAATAAAAATTGCCAGTTTTCATATTTTTTCTTTTATTTCCTCTCCCGTGTACCGAATTTTAGTTCTGTTGCTACAGATAATGAAAGTCTCCGAAGCAAAAAATATTACTATCAAGTCATTCAGACCAAAATGATAAATGTTAGCTGTCACAGTTTTCAACAGGTACAAAGTTCCCTATTTATTTTGTACGGAAGGTAACAAGCCCACATGTCCAATTCCACCCACTTTTTGACTGATGATTTGTTCTGACCATTACGTCACTCAGACCAAATGCACAAACTTTAATTGTTCTCAAGATATAATGTATCCCAGTTGTCGACTGATGATTTCTTTAACTATAAAGTCATTTGGACCATATTCAGAAACTTTCACTTCCACCGTTCTCAAGATATACAAATACAAATATTTACTTTGTATAGGCGTGGCAATGCCCAGTTGCAATTTTTGAAATTTATATAGCGTACAGTACATTCCAGATATACAGAGAGATACCGTGAAAATTTTAAGAAAATCGGATCACCCGTTTAGCTGTCCATTTGGCAAAAAACACACATACATACATGCATACATACATAAATGCATACATACATGACATTATACATATGACATATGTATGCATAAGAAAATAAAACTCGTTTAGGCTATAAAAATATATTCATTGTTAGAATGAACTATGAAAAACTTTTATTATTATAATGAAGAACATTTACTGAAACCGTTTCATTACATTAATGATCGTATTTTTTTCACTATATATAGTTAAGCGGTATTACCAAGACTGAGTTAGTTATTGGCCAAAAACTGACAACATCTTTTTCGAGGTTCCACTGATTTTCGAAATTTCAGATTTAGGAGGCCCATAAAAAAGTTCACCAACATCGCCAAACTTAGTATATGGTTTTGCTACACTTTGAAGGTAGAGTCGAACATACACTGTCCAGTCCGTGTGTTTATTCAAAAGTCTTCACTTGTCGCAGCATCAGAAAAAATCGCGAGGGGGTATGCCGAGTCTATCGGCATGCCTTCTAATGAGGCAATGACTCGTAAGAACTGCGGCAGTACGATGGATGGCCATGGGATTCGAAGAAAAAAGCCACTTATGCCCAAATTCACAGCAATGAGTTAGCTAATAGCAATAGTTTAACCAATACTATTTGATTCACAGCTTTTTTTTAATATTATTTAAACCGCCAAATGTCTTTGGTTAACCAATAGTTAGACAACAGGTAATTAGTAAATTATTGTTAGTATTTCGTTTTGATACCATCTATATAATCATATAATACTATCAGTTTTTTATTTTCGATGTTATTTTGATTTCCCCGAACCAATTTCAGCAGTAATTCACTATCTTGCGCGGTTAAGTTCGATGAACGCGCGCTTATTTTATCCGTTTTTATGAAATAATACAACAAATGTAAACAAAAACCATATGCTATAACAGTGCTACCAATATTGAAAATTAAAAGATTGCTGGGGTTACCATTCTTTGTTTATACTGAGAATGTTAGTTAAACAATACACTGTAAATATGAAGTATTAGTTAAACAATAGTTATAATTTTAGTTTACTAATAGTTAACTAATGATTGTGAATTTGGGCCTTAATCTTCTTCTAATCTAGGTTGATCCATGGCGAGGGGTAACCCTGGCAAGACCACTAAAATCGCCATATTCATAAAATTTAAATGAAGTTTCAAATGTATTTTATTTTAAATTTTTAATAAATAATTTTCTTAAAATAGTTTTGTAATACAATTTGTTTTTTTTCTGTAAATATGAGCCTAAGAATTATTGATATACAAATTATTATTTAAATATTTTTCCATTTATTCAACGCGAGTAAAAATTAATTTTTTCAAGAATTTGGTTAAAGTTATACTGACAATTCTGGTATTAGCCACAAATGAAATGTACATATAGACCAGCTAAACCATATTACAAACATATATACATAAATAATCCTAATTATTATTATTAAAGAGCAATCGCTGCACTGGCCATCGGCTGGCTCACTGTCGGTATAGTTGTTAACTTTTATTAATTTTGCATTTTACCCCACCGTGCTGCACTACAAAAACAAAATAAAAACCAGATAATTTAAAGGTTCAGTAAGTGAACGTGTTTTCATAAAGTGGTCCTTTATTTTTCTCTTTGTTTAATGTACTATTTACACTGGCTTACATTTTTTACATTCAGCAGGCAGTATATGAGTAACTGTTTACATGGATGTACATAGTATATATATGTATGTATATGTGTATGAAAATTGGCCTGGCCATGAAGATATTCTGTTGTTGCATGTTTTATTCCCTAGAATCATGCGACAATATGAATTGCAAATTTTTTGCAACATCTACATGCACCATAACAACAATAGCAACAATAGTGGAATCGCGGTAGCAACTGTTGGTATACAATTTGTTTGTTGCTCATTGTGCTGGCTCTATTGATGATGACTGCGTGCAGGTTTTTTTTTTTTTTGAAGTGGAAGAGCAGCCTGTCACTATGGCTTTAAAATGGAGCATATAGATGGATGGATTCAATGTAGGCAAGTGTAATAGTGTTGCAAGTACATATACATGTGTTATAGTTGCTAGTGTAAGTATCAGAGTGTTTTTATTTGTTCGGTTTTTGTCGTTGTAAGTATGTATGAGCATATTGAACGTATTTGTTGTGTAAAGTTAGCCGCCCCCCGTATTACTGTTTCGAACGTTTAATATTTGTAAGTGGCTTATCGACGTGGTGACAATGTTGCAAATGCAACATTTTAAGCACATGTCCTTCAAGCAATTAAAGTCCATATTCATTTAACGGCCTCATAAAATATGCCATGAGACAATATAGGGATGTTACAACTGACACAGCAATCATAAAATGAAAGCCTGTTGTCTATTTTCTTTTCCATGTCGTTGTCGAACAAAAATGAAAAACCTTTTTTATTTAAATTAAAATTTTGTTAATGCTTGAAAATCAGTTGATATTTTTAATTTTGTAAAAAATTTAACATCACATATTTGGTGTGATAGTTGAGTGCGTATTATCGTTGTAATTTATAGAAAAATAGTACAACGGCAGCAGTAGACTGAAATACGAGTGTTTCTGAAAGCAGTTCAATTATGAGTAACATATTGCCGGTTTCCAAACGGGTCTTCTTATTTAACATTATTCTTCTTTTATATATGTAAGTATATAATAAATAATATGAATATATAAAAATATTCTTTATATATGTCATTATACATACCTAGCAAAAAAAAAAGAAATGAATACGTTCAGTATGAATTGGTGTGTTTATGACTTCCACTTCTTTATCTGAATTCATTTTAGTGCCCTTTTAAATGTTAACAAAATTATTACTTTTGAACTCATGGAAAACACATTCAACTCAGCCGATTTATTCATATGAATAAATGTGCAATTGTAATTATAATGTAAATAAATTTTTAAATGTGTTATAGAAACTCATTAACACATGGTCAAAGGTAACCGCATCATAGAACATGCATTGGTTCCAAGCACTCATATAAATGAGGAGCTGTTTTGTTAAATGTGAACACATGCCAATGACATCCCTGTGTTAAAATCATATGTTCTTCAACTAAATTGAACCAGTTCATTTTCAATAGCACCAATTCATTAACTATTTCTGTTGCATGTATGTGTTTCATAAAACTTAAAATTATTAATTTTATGGCTCTATTATATATGGTAACCGAACTTTTGTTTAGTTGCCAGTGCTAATGCAGATCAACTCTTCATTATCTCCAGTTCCCTAAATTCCAGTACAGTTTAGTATTTTTCTAACAACTAAAAATTTGTCGTTGTTAGATTGGCAACCGAACTTCAGTTAGACCTTTAATTAGAGCAAGCTGATTATTCGTAATGTATGTAGACTTTTGCGTTCGACTGTATTTGCAACTACAACTTAGACCTTCATTCATAAAAGGTGTACAGTAGAATCTTAAAAATCTTAAGCGAAATTTTGACAGGGCTATTAACTTTCTCGATCTGTCAATTCTTCTAAGCGTTATTTTTTAATTACAAAAAAGGTATAAACAAAATAATAAACATTTTTTTTTGTTGGATATAATACTTTAAATTTTCATTTATTGGCGTAGTTTTTTTCATCACTCGAAAAAGAAATTAAGATTTAATTTTATTGGCTGGTTACAAGTTTATTCCGCCTTAATATTTTTGTGCGCAAAATATTAATTTTTACGGAGTGGCTTAAAGAAGCAGTCCAGGCATGTTTGTTTTTTTCCTTTGTGCAATAGGTCTGCCACATGATTTGCATTGTTTTCAAACCATTTCATCACGGAATTGATGCTTTCAACATCTGCCTCTATTATTCATCAGTCGTTTTAATATTCGGATACTTCGAAATCATCGTTATCATCTGAAATTTGATCATTTTTCCATCAATGACGTCAACATTATTTCTCACCTTTGGCATCAACAATTGAATTTCTCGATGTTTATTGTCTATATGATTTAATAAATTTAGTCAACGTAAATTTAGTCTTCATTATCGAATTTATCATTATGCTATTTTTTTCCAAGCTTTTATAAGTACAGCTCAGAAAAGTTAACTGAAAAGTAAACTTGTTAGAGCGGCACGTAGACACTGAAATTCGGTTAACTTAACCGATCGATAAACATTTACGCGAATTATGTAATATTAATTTCACAACAAATATTTTTTTTTTTATCAAACATAAATCCAACTTTATTATTTAATACTATTTTATATTACATTATCATAACACGCGAGCTGACTTTTTGGAGATTCTACTGTAAATCTTCCTAAAGCCTAAAAAGATTGCATGGTTTTGAAGCTGAGTTGCGCCTGTATAAGTTTACGAAGCTTTTCTGAACACTCTTTATTAGAGCTGCAGTGTCCCATCAATTATAATTTATATTGTCACGGACTACAGCTATGTACACACGATTGTTAGATATTACAATATGGTAAGATATGCCAATATTCTGCCAATGTAATGACAATGAGAAATTGTCGTAAAACGCAAATTTTCAGTTCAGACTATTGTAAGGAAAACGTAAAATTTCCTTGTCACACAGATGTACGACAATAAATTTATCTGGCAACAAAAATTGTCAGTATCACACGGTTGTCAGATTATTGTATGGCAAAAGTTACCAGATCCGATGTTAAACTTTATCTCTTAATATCTATAGGCAGCATTGCCAATAGAAATATTTATCGAACAATGGTGTTATTGTACGGTGCACTAACTTGGATGTTACACGATGAGGTTTGATGAGAATTTGCTTTCAAACTCTCTGGGCAAGTTTTCTTTCAAATTATGGGCAAGAAAACAGCTGATATTAATTTTAGTGAGCAAATTTATAGTTTTTCTTATCGAATGTTCTGCCATCATAATTTTTGTGTTTGTTGTTTCTTTTATTATAAATATTTTAAGTTGTTTTCTTGACGGTGACATTTTCAAAATAAAAATGCTTTTAAATTGGCGATGGCATGATGGATGGTAGTCTGCACGTTGACTACAAAACCAAACAGACCTAGGTTCAATTCCAGTTTCAGAATAAATTATATAAAAAAAAAACATTTCGCATTTTTGTGATATGCATTAGTGTGTCTTTGTGTGTCAATTGTTGTCGGAAGGTTTCAGTGTCGAAGGCATAGACACTGTTCACTGAAAAAAAAATAGCGGCAGCCATCACCACAGCTAGCAATACACATGAATTTTGACAAACAGTGCTTGAAAAACCCCATAAAATAACTTCTAACTTATTTCATTTAATTTCGACATCTCTTTACTTCTTTTAAATAACTACGAAAAAGAAGACTTTTACAAAACATTGTTCACAAAGAGATTGCTTGTCACTATACATATTTCTTTTCTATTTCATGCTATTTTATTTCTTAATTAAAAATATATATATATATTTTTTTTAATTTCCTTTAATCATAACTCAAAAAAAAAATTGCGGAAGATAAATTCAAATAGCGGAAATTAAATTAATATTAAAATATATACCCATCATATAATGTGTGAAATAGACATTTATCTAATTTCCAAATTTGTCTTTAGGGGAATTTCTATTTCATATTATTTTATAGTATGGAAACAATGAACAATTGCACTTTTGGAATTGTCAATTGATTTATCAATAATACATACAATATTGTTGAAGTGCGAAGTTTTAAATTTTATAGGATTTAAAGCATAACATTTAATTTACGGAATGATTGTCCGAAGTACTATGACTTTATGTTGAAATAGAAATTGTTTAATGCAAGTGTTATGAAATCAAAATAGAAATAAATAAAAAGAAAGAAAAAATTCCATATTAATTTTCACTTATTTTTCAAGGTCTTTTTGTATTTTTCTCATATAAATTAACAATACTTATTTTCCAATATTTCTCTATTCTTTGTGTAGCTTTTTCACGCAAAAATGCACATTAAGAAAATTTTGGAAAAATTTAAGTTAAATTTAAATAGCACAACTCTAAAATCTTTTTGCAATGGTGAAAAATCTCTAGCAATTGTGAGCAGCTTTTTGTAGCTCGCTCATACCAAAGTAGGAAATGGCTCTCCACGCCATTACACCCCCCTCCCGACTATGATGGCGATCCAACTGGTGTTCCTCCTACTTTGGTATGAGCGAGCTACAGTTTTTGACAGCAAATATGAACGCCAACACTTATAAGAACGTTCTTGGAACAGCTGTTGCCCAATTTAAAAATTTATTTGGTAATTTACCATGGTATTTTCAACATGATAATGCCCCTATCCACACTGCTCGGGTGATTAAGTCATGGATTGAGGGCCAAAATGTCAGTTTAATGCAGTGGCGGCCTTACTCACCCGACATCAATATAATAGAAAATGTATGGGGATGGCTCGTTCGTAAAGTCTACGAATCTGAAAGACAATATGGCAATAAAACGGAATTGATTGACGGCACCGTGCGTGCCTGGTCAGAGATTTCCTTGGATTATATAGGAAAATTGTATGAGTCCCTCCCAAATCGAATGTAAGACATTATTCTCAATAAGGGAGGATCATCCCATTATTAAATTATATAAAAAGATTTAAACAAGTTAATTGATAAGTTTAGAAATAAGTTCATGCCTCCAATTTAAAAAAAGTAAAACAAGTAGTATGTGCTAACCTGGTGACCAAAATAGAATTGGTATAATTTTTTCTTTTTTTAAAAAAAAAAATCATAAAAAATTTGTTTGCAATCGTATATCAACATTTTGTGTTTTAGTTAATTGAGGACTTAATAAGGTATAAATAAAAAAAAAATAATAATTTAATGCACTTAGTTTGGTTGAAATTGATCCGAAACCACTTACATGAGGGCGTGTGCTAACCTGATGACGCGCAGTGTATAACGGACTGACGTTTTGAAGTGAGTTGGACACACCGCAAATCTTGGGTAGAATGCACCATATGCCGGTTTTGGGCATAAGTTGAATACCGTACGCTATTGTATCGACATGGTTGCCCGTCTTTTTAACTTAACCTAACTATTGTCCGCTTCGGTCCGCCTTTTGTTAGGTTTTTCTCTTTTTACGAGTTTTTTTACTTTTTGATTTTTCATATTTTATTTTTGTTTCTGTTATTGTTTGCAGTCCCTTTACCTATAATCGTTGCTAACGTCTAGTAAATATAAACAATGATTTTCATTGTTGTTTATTTACATCGGAGTAGCAAATGCATATTTTCTTAGTGTAGAGTAAAAATATACTACACAGCAATGATCCAAGGCCATTTGCATAAGATTGTGAGTTGTTTTGTTTATTTTTAGATTTTTAATATTTTTATTATTTAAGTGCATATAATTAAATTGTTGCAATATAAGTTAAAGAAAATGGTATGAAAAACTCTTCAATAAAACTTAAGGAAAACTTTAATGTATTTTTATTTAATTGAATTAAGTGAGTAGATATAATAGACTCACTGGCGTTTTGCGTTTCTTTACGTTTGGTGATTTAAAGCATAGGTGGGAGAATTTTTAAATTCAATGGCAGGCAAAACTGAACTGTAAGATTTTCATTAAAAATTAACCACAAAAAATATTTTGCTGCTAAAAAATGTATAATAATGCAGTTCAGAATAAATATACTACTTACTTACTTGGTCAAATAAAAAGATTTTAAACTTTGGAAAGAACAAAATGCAAGAAACATTTTGTCAATTTTAGCAAATGTTATCTGCGCCACAGTTTGAAATTCACGAAAACTCAAATAAAATCTTCAACATTTATGCTTTCATGGGAGTTTCATAAAAGCAAAATATATTTTAGTTTGTATTTTAAAATATATGAACACAGCTACTAAGCATTTAGGACCTTCGACGTCTCATCGACGACTAAAATTATAGAACACAAAACAGAATGAAGTGTGGTGTATAAAGAATTCTTTGGTGAACTGGGCGTGTTTGATTTAAAGCCATATCCAGAACACTTGAACACAAATGCCCATAAACAAGCAGAAATTCGTTCACGAAAATAAAATCGATTAAGAATAACCAAGGAACGACGAATGCAGCTCCGTGACGGTGAAGTAAGTAATTTTTCGTGACTTCTTAATGCATTTACGATTAATCTACTAACTTATATTACACACAGCTTTCAAGATATTTTGGTCTGTTGTAATTTTTGTTTTTATTTTTTTTTGCAGCTATTTTTACTACGGCTGCAGTAAGACACAAACAACATCTTCTGTTTTATAATTTTGTTGATTTTTATATTTTTTTTTGTTTTTTTGCTGCTGTTTCGGATTACGATTATATTTTTGCTTGTTTAAAGACTCTTAGTAAGAGCTGTAAAAGATTGCCATACATTTAAAAGCAATCACAGAACTTTACGTTAATGATTGTCAATTTTTTGATTGTATACAAAATCATAAATAAATTCAATGAAAATTATTGCAATAAAATTTTTAAATCTTTTCATATATAAATTTATAGCGATAGGCATAAATTCATTGTTGTGTTTGTATGGATTATTAGCAGTGTTCTTCGGTTTGTCTTTGATTAGAAAATTGTTGACAAATTAACAATTCTCTCTTCAGAGAAGCAAATCCAAAAATGCACGTGCTTATCAGTTCAAAAGCTTGGTTTCGTTTTGATTAATAAAATTTATATCAACTTATTATTTTTTATTTCAGAATAAATTTCGATTATTTATATATAATTGTTGTATGTTTAAGGCAGTCTATATGTACATTTCATTGGTGCTTATACTCATCCGTAAATTTTCAATGTTTATATTTTAGTAATGCTCAAAAATTTGTTGGGAATATAAACATCTAATATTTTCTAAGAATTTGGTTGACGAATTGAAACCACACAACAAACAAACAATAAATAAAATGTATTTATGTATGTATGTATATACAGTTTACACAGTTGTATTCTACAATGTTGTCATACAGTTAATTTTTAGTTTAAACTTTCAACACTGTTCTTTGAATAGAGTAATTTTTCTTAAAATGAACTACCCCAATTTGGAGCTTTTAATAGTGAGCAATAATATTTATGGGGATTTGGTAAAACATGCTGGAAATAAACGCAAAAACCAATTACAGTTTACAATTTAATATGCAGGAGTTATCCCTGTAAAATATCATACATTTAAACACATCTAAAAGCATTTGGAAATTTTATTTTGCATACTTGACAATCGACATATTTATTTAAAACAATTGTAGATTTTTTTTAGTGTATTTGATATAAAAAAATTTTGCACATGAAGCACTTTTACTTTAATACTTTTGTGAAATGAAAAACTGCACGGTGGGCATACAGTTCTGGTATTAAATTGATAGAAACTAACTCACTGATTATTCGATTCTATTCGATTCGATTCGATTATATCGATTATTCTATTCTTTTCGATTAGTTGATTATTCTATTTTATTCGATAATTCGATTCTATTCGATTATCCAGTTCTAATCGATTATTCGATTATCCAATTCTATTCGATTTTATTCTATTCGATTCGGTTATTTTCGATTATTCGGTTCTATTCGATTATTCGTTTCTATTCGATTATTTGATATTCTTCGATTAGTCGATTGTCTATAATTTGTTTAAACTGCTTTAATATATTAAGAAATTATAACAATATGACATTGTGAATCCTCCAATTTTTTTCAAAAATAACAGTTTCACAAGCGTTTAATTTTTGATAATTGCATTCTAATAATAACAGTTTCTGTTATGTTTGTTCCTTATTCTGTAATGTTACAATTATGTTAGTTACACGAAACCAACGATATAAAACTAAAAAGCAGGAATACGTTTACGTTATATGCAATTTTACAATATACTCGTATTACGTATACGACTACAAAGCTGTTCAAAGAAACGAAAAAAAATCACTAAAAAATATTGGAAATCATTCCTTAGAAACTACTTTTGATCTACTTCCGAAATATCAACAACTGTATATTTTCGTCTTTTGAGGAAGTTATTTATTACAGACCATTAATATGGAAGTGATTTTATTCTACAAAATTCGTTTATGGCCTATGTGCATATTTGTACATTTGACTTTATTTTTTTACTCGTACAACAAAAGAAGCAATAAGAAATACAATTGCATTTCCATCAAATAAACTAAATTGGAATTTTTATAGAATTGGTATATTACATAACTTGCTTTTTACTAATACGCAGCAAAAAAAAAATTGCCTGGCATTCATAGAGAATGACATACTCGTAGCTTTTAAAGGATCCCTATGTGAATATTTTGCACTGCTTAGGAACCATATTAATAAGTTCCAATTGTCAAGAGAGAAAATATTAACAATTTATATATTTTAAAGAAGAGTTAGAGCTTTAGATTAAATCGAGTTAGACAACAGGAAAATAAGAAAAATGAAAAAATCAAATAAAACATTTGCGGCCACACTTACAGTCCAAGTTATTTGATTAAAAATTAATAAACTTCATCATACCAGTTTTATATCTCCACGGAAGCAACGAAACTCGCTAGAATCAATTTTTTTGACATATTGCTTCTGATTTGCTGAATATGCAGCAAAAAAAGAACATCCCGCAAGGATAAGCCTATATAAATGCCATTGGTAATGATCCATTATGATGCATTTTTATCCGGAACATAATGTTAAGATCTTCCTCACTGCTTTGTAAGTTATTTTTAAGAGAAGTTTTGTACACTCAAACCATCATCTGGATTGTATTTTTTTTGTCTGGAAAAAAGAGCTGTAATGACTGACCCCACCGAAAAAAACAAAGGAATGTTTTACATTTTAAATCTATCTTCTGCACAATTAACTCCATGAGATCGTTTTCTTTTATAATAATATTTGGCAGGAATACTTCTACTTATTAATGAGGATTACAGATATGTGAGAAAACTATTTTGAAAATTACACAATTAAAAATCTAAAAAAAATTCTGGTAATGGAAAGTGTTTCTATAAAAAAGTCCTGACAATTGTGTAACTTGTGAGTATGAAGAGAAAAGTAAATATTAAATAAATTGTACCACTGTGCAATAGCCCATTAATGGTTTTGTTACACATTTATATCAACAATTACTTCAATTAAAAAAAATTAATTTACCTAACCTGAGAGTCAACTTATTTCACTTAAATTGAAAAATAATTGTTTAATCAAAATTCTACTAACAAATAAAAACTTCTATACTATAAAATTAAAAAAAAGCAAACAAAAGCAGTTTCCATATTGAAACTCAACTAAAATTAAAAATGCTATAATATTTGTGCACATTCATGGAAAAAGTTACAAAATAAAGTTGTACATGTTAATAAAACGTTTAAATACTTGGAAATTATATGATTGTTGTACGTTTAAATATAAATTGTGATAAAGTGCCAATCGCTATTGATAGACAATTTCTACAAACTAACAAAATTAATTAGTAATTTTAAGCTGTAAAAATATTTAAACAAAGTTTTATGTAAAGATAGTAGAATTGAAATTAATTAGTGACTTTAAAGCAAAAACTACTACATCGCAGCAAGTATGTTCACAAGGACATGCATGTTTAAGTAACATTCGCTCCCAGACCTGCCTACGTATGACATGATATTTGTATGCAATTGCCTACTTTGGAGCATTGCTTTTTAAATGCTTTTCTTAGCGTAGGGAATTTGTGGTGAAATCATGGAATCTTAAATCATTAATCCGAAAATTCATTCCGTCGGGTCATTATGTTCTTTGCACTTCGTAAAATTGATCATTGTATCATTGCTTGAAAAGAGTCCTTTTTAGTGTGCATTAAAGAAAGATAATGCATAACAAAGTCTGTGACTTAAAATGTGAAAGTAATGTAGTCTCAAGGGTTGATAATGACGTTATGACTTCTGAAGTCATATTTTTCCCGGTCGAATAGATGCGCATTCCCCACTGTGGGCGGAGGTTGAGTTTCAGGCTGGACGACCGTTGCAGCGTGGTACAGGCTGCGATATCGGCAATAAGGAGGACGGCGAACTGGATGAGGTACCACGGGATATACGCGAAATATTTTCATGTGTGTACTGACAGCAGGGCTACGTGTGTGGAACCGAAGAGGCGGGATGAGAACTGATCCCGGTCAGGCGATACAATGGGACGCGGGCGGACCCAAGTGAACTGATTTCCTTGGGACTTGGCGGCCTGACCTAACCTTATATGACTACTTATGTTAATTTTTAAAGAATATTTTACATTAACTTTAATATTATCAGATGTTGAATTTTTCCAAAACAAAATCAGTATTTAAAAAACGTGCAAAAATCTTTTCTCACGTCTCCTATAGATTACATGCAATTTTCTTCCAAAAATTCTGTTTATTTATTTTATTTAAATGCTGTAATAATTGTTACTATATTTTTCGTCACGTACCTACAAATATACTTCAGTGTTGTACATAAACCAAAATAATATGGTTTTTTTTTTGCTGTGTTCATTTGAGTCCAATTTTACGGCTTTCACAGCAGAACGAACACAATTGAATTTATAATGTGGCATTATTTTGTTCAAGCGTGATACAATAATGATGCTAAAATGACCCCCACAATTATTTGTAAATGTGCGTGATTATTTTCGTGTTTGCATATCAACCTCAAATTGTATTTAAATAGAGTTACATAAAGTGGGGTTACGGAAGAAGAATGAAGAAGTCAGTTCATTTATAACATATAATAATAGTTTTATAACAATAATTTACACTTATTATGTTTATAACGTAACTAACTAATTTTTACTTATTTGAAAAATTGTGGTTGTTTTTGCTAAAATTGAATGAACTGTTGAGTTGGTTAACCATAACTCTATTTAATCAGTGAAGAAGCAAGTGCTGTTTTAAAGCTTATTTGGTTGGAGGGAGGGGGTGGTGGGCTGCGAATGACCGACAAGAGTCGGCATGTTGCGTAGGGATACCAACCTTGTTAGATCCACCTGCGACTAATCTAATGACTTGGATTTGCATTGTACATACGATTAATGAACTGGTCATTTGTTTTAATAACAACAGGCATGCCAATTGTGGAATAAAAACTTAACAGACGGAATGTTTCTGCTACGACTACTATATATAAACCCCCTTATGCAAAACTGATTGTTAAAGTTAACGTCTGCTTGAAGTAGGAATTTTGTATGAGAAAACCAATTTTAACATACTTTTTAAGAATGGTTTTTTGTTTCTTGAGGTGTAAGACTTTTAGTTAGTATTTATATATACGAGGTCTGTTCAAAAGAAATAGTGCATTTTGAATTTTTTTTGGAAAGTATTTATTTATGCTTCAATATCCACTTTGTCCCCTTCAAAGTAATCCAATCCTCGAACCACTTCTGAAGTGCGCTTTTCAGTGTGGCCATCAGTTCGTTCTTCCATTTTGACTTTATCTCATCAATTGTGAAAAAACGCTTTTCTTTCATTAGTCTCTTCAGTTTTGTGAATAGGGGAAAGTCTCAGGGAGCCACAAACAAACAATGTTCGTTTTAGAAACGAATGACTTTTTTGTTTTTTTTTATTTGTTTTGGTTGCTTACATAACAACACATCCTTAATAAAATAAAAAGTATAAGCTTTTTGAAAATTTTTAAAAAATGGTGAGAGCAATACGAATTTAAAATTCCCATCCGTATTTTGGTCAGACACATAATATATTGTTTTTACACTATTATACTTTCTCTCTTGATTTAAGTTTTTGACATGTCATATTACTCAGTATTTAAAAGACCGTTAACCGATATGTATGAGAATGTATGTTATATTAACAAGAGAAAAATTTCAATTCGTCCCCGTAATTTAAAATTTAACTAACGTCGTATTTCACCAACATGGAATATTAACCCTCATGTGAATAACAACACAGAGAGAAAAAGCTCGTACTAAATTTAAGTCTTTTCTACTTAATATTAGTACGAGTAGTACTTAAAAATTTAACTACGATAAGTACTTCATATGTGCTTAAAACAAGCCGAAAATTAGATTACTTGGGAAATCCAATTCTGCAAATTCTTAAAATTAATACAGCAACAAACTCTTTGATCAAAAAAAAAAAAAATCATAAATTAAGTACGGAATTCTATTTTTTTTTTATCTGGGACCAGCACTCAGGAGATGACTCCTACACATGCGAAGCATTGTGCTGGAACTTAGGAAAGGGATAGTAGGAGAAATTACAGGAGGTGAAGCTTAATTAATTATTTTACAGCTCTGCTTTCGCACGTTCTTTGTTTATACTCGTAGCAGTGCTGAAGCTTCGGTTCAGTAGCCATTATTATTATTAATAATATTTTACTTCGGCGGTGCTACACAATACCGACGAAGGAGGGCGTTCTGAAGCGATTGTGGATTGCTATCAGCTGAAGCCGGTATTGTCCAGTGACCAGTGACTATGCCTTCGCCACTGAAACCTTCTGACAACAACTGACACACAAAGCCACACTAATGCACATCAGAAATATGCGAGATGTTTATTTTTATTTTAAAATTTTTAGTCTGAAATTGGGGTTGGTGTTTTTCAATGATTTTTTTGTTAGTTTTTGTATAAACATGAAAGATTTTTTAGATTTGAAAAAAATTTGGTTGCAGGTCTACTGATGAGTTGTTTCAGACACCAACGAATACGAAGAATAGCTAAACCATACAACAAGTACGTGTATGTATGTGTAGTATAATCAATTAAATAAAGTCTTTTAATGAAGCACATTCTAGACTTGATTCGAATTTGGTTTTTCTTAAATCAATTTCGATTTCGGCTAATTTCAAGTACGTATCCGGTATTAAATATAGCTAGGTAAGTTTTATACGTTTGAAGGGTCCGTACAGAATATCTGTACTTGATTTAAAAATAAACGAAAGCCGATATTAAAATATCACACTGAAATATTTATTTGGTTAAAAAAAAATAAACGAACCGAAACTCATTTCACTTCTACGTGAATGGCGAAAGAAAAAACACCTTCCCGAGCAGGGCAAGGCACCTGGGTACCCACATGGAAAAACTCTTGGAAACCAAAATATCGGAAACAATAGATTAAATTAAATTTTCATTTTATTTATAAAAGTTTTATTACACAAATTTTCATACAACATTCAATTAATTTCATAAATCCAAAAAATTATTATGAATACGGCAGTAAAACTACATTACAAATATACGTGTATTGTAAATCGCAGACTTATGCAGATTTCTGTGCAAAAAAAATTTTGGTTTCCAACACTTTTTGCCTTGCCATGCATTTGAAGGTGTTGTTTTTTGCCATTCACATTCAAGTGTTAAAAAGAGTTAAATGTGGGGAATTTGAAATTCCATGATGCTAACTGCTGTTTTTGTTTATTATTATAATTCCATGTCATTTGATATTATAAATTTTAAGTAAAAAATATTTGAAATGCAATTTAATGAAAATGTGTGAATGAAATTTTATAATTAAGGTGTTCAATCAGGCTTGAACAGCTTGCATTTTAATTATTGTTAACAAAGTACATAGTTCATTGACTTGTTCACAAAATAGTCGAGTCGTTACAGTTTTCTTTTTCATTAAATTTACATTCTGCAATTGCTGCTTCGAAAGCAACCCAAACAGTTAGGGACACATCATGAAATTGTGGTCATGGAAAATTTATATGGAACTTCGTTACAAATTCGTTTTTTCTACTTGTGATTTTTTTTCTTCTTTTTTTGTTGTTGTTGTTGTTTGGCATTTCGCTTATCGAAGTAATTTTAGTTTTGGTGCTCTATTCCTTTTGGTCAGTTATACTGAAAAGCAATATTGTAATGAAAAAGAATCTATGGCATGAAAAGGAAAATTGCAAAATTTTAAACTACACGATTCGCTACTTTTGTATTTACAAGAGTTAAAATTAAAAGAATGCTACTGATATCATTTCGTTTTTGGAATATGTCCAATTCATGTATTAAGACACACAGATGTATGTACTTATAAATGTAATGCTTAGTATGAATATTTCCAGTTGTAGACACAATGTTGTAAACATAAAACATTTATAAACTATGAAAGTATGTAGACGTGGAACTGATAATTTGCAACTAATTTAAATTTAAATGATTTTTAATGATTTTTTTTCTTGCCTTTTTATTTATACCATGCTCAAAGTAGAAAGAATAATGAAATGAAAGTACGAAATGGTTACATTTGCTGTTAACTGCTGTTATTTCTTCGTTGACTGCCACGGCAAGACAATTCTTTTTACTTTATATTTTTATCGCATTTTATCGTCAGCATAATTGTTTTGCGCCGTCATTTTATGATGCACTTTGCTGTGCCATGGCAAGTATTATATGCAATTTTCAGCATACAGTAACTTGAGTATCTCTTTTTTCATTACTTTTGCTATGAACTTTATTATTTTAAGGCAATATAAAACATTATGTAACTTTAATTCTGTAAATATTAAATATTTTCATGTCTATTTCTTGTTGATAGTCCTATCACATTAAGTGAATTAAAAATTAGTAATTAATTATTAAATTCATTGTTTAATAAAGCAATTAAACATGCTTAAATAATCTTTATCAATTTATAGTGAAATTTTTTACTCAAACTTAACTGATCATTTTCACTCAATGAACAACCGGAAATTGATATTACGGAAACAAGCCAGCAAGCACACAGTCATATGACAAGATACGAGATATTTTTTTTTTTTAAATCACCATGTACTGTCGCACATGCACATGCACACTCACGCACAAAAAATTTTCTCATATCTATCCAACGTACGTTAAAAATAAAAATGAAATGAAGATAAAGTATCCGTCACAGTTCAACATGTGGCTGTTGACTTAAATTATGGTAGACAAAATTGAAATTTATTGACTTTTGCTAACAATATCAACAATAATTTTTGTTTTATTTTAAAGCAGAGCAAATAAATCCACGAGCTTCATTTGATTTCGGCCAGTAGTGCAACCACATGAGTGGCTTTATTAAAATGATTAAAAAAAGAAAACAAATTATAAGTGCATATAAATTGTAATAAAAAAAGTTATGCGTAGGCAGTTCTAATAAGGCTTTTCAATTACAAAACAAACGCTAGAAATACGTATAGTTGAATTTTTTTGCTCTTCTAAATTAAAATCAATCTTTTCAGAAGATATTTTTTTTTTCAAAATCCATATATCGACCAAAAAATCTTATTTTGCTATTAAACATCTTTTTTTTCTTATAGAAATAAATATTTTTTTTAAATAAAATTCAGTAAATATATTTATTTACATAAATTTTTAAATTTTATCTACTCGGGGTAACATTTGTTTATTAAAGTTTTTATTATTTTCTTGTGATTGTTGAAAATTTTTGCATTTACGATCAGATTTTTTCAAAATGTTCTAAGAATACCACACAATGAATGGTGTTGGTGTAACTAATTACTTGGTTCATATTCATAAGAAATACTTTCAAGGTCAGCAATTTTTTAAACAACGAAAAGCATCAGAAACAAGCGAAACGATTTGCATTCAAACTGAAATCTTAAAATATTTCAATATTTTCTTCACCCAATAAATTGTATTATTTAACATAAAGTGACGTAATTCTGGCTATTGGTCAACAATTTGTTGAATATTATTCAGATCAATGACATTCGGAAGATTTTCGCTGACTGATAAATACTTTAATCAGCAGTTTTAATGAACAGGAACTTCAAAAGTATTAAAAATCATATTCTAAAAGTACTCAATATCATATTTTTATAAATCTTTTTTTAAGCTAAAAAAGCTTTTGATCTCTTTAACATCTCAAAAAACTTAAAAAATAAGATAAATCTCCACGTCACCATGACACTGCTTACAGCTTAGAAACATAGATTTTGCGGCCAAAAATTAACTAAAGCACATACAGAGAAAATTTTTTGTAAATTCTTTTTATTCTATCTTTTGATGGCTTTTTATGTATCTTTGTTCAACTACTTAGACTGGGTTTAGACGAGTAAACATTTGGAAGGAAAAAATTTTGAGTTCTCTTTTCTTTTTTTATTCGCGGTCATGCAGACGAAAATGTTGCCGGCGGCATTCCATTATTATTGTTAATATTTTTTTGTTATTGTTGTAAGTAACGAAAATGAGAACAAAGCGTGTCGCCGAATACGGAACACCCGTTATATACCAACAAACTAAATGTTGCCTTCCAAATGTTTCCTCGTCTAAACTCAGTCTTATATTAGAACAATATGAGCTATAACTATAATATAGATTTAATTGGTTATCAATGAATAAATGAAATGAAATGAAAAAATTAATTACTCTGGCAATGCCTGCGTATAACTAGGTGTTACCCTCTATGCTTTTGCGATGGTGGCGATGGCACGATGGATGGTAGTCTGCACGTTGACTACGAATCGAAAAACAGAACTGAGTTCAACCCCAGTTTTAGACTAAAATTTTAAAATAAAAATAAACATCTCGCATTTTTCTGGTGTGTCTTTATGTGTCAGTTGTTGTCGAAAGGTTTCAGTGCCGACGGCATAGCCACTGGTAGCTGAACAAAACCAGCTTCAGCTGATAGCAATCCATAATCGCATCAGAACGCCCTCCTTCGTCGGTATTGTGTAGCACCGGCGAAGTAAAACAATAATAAAAATGGCTATTGAACCGAAGCTTCAGCACTGCTACGAGTATAAACACAGAACGTGCGAAGGCAGAGCTGCAAAAATAATTAATTAAGCTTCACCCCCTGTCGTTTCTCCTACTATCCCTTTCCTATAGGTCCAGCACAATGCTTTGCATGTGTAGGAGTCATCTCCTGAGTGCTGGTCCCAGAGAACCGAACAGGTTGCAGTTGTGATCCGGTTTTATTGCGGTTGGTTTCGTGGTGGCTGTGGTTAATATCCCAAGTTATGCGGGGAGAGTAGTTACTGGTATGTTCGGGACATATCGTCATTTTTATGACGTGTGCCCTGATACGAATTTTACTAATCTAGGTGGAGTTCCCATTCAAGAGTAGTCATCGGACGCAGTGTTTAGACAGCCCGAAACACCTCAGCAAGGTGTATATGAAAGGCTGGAAATATATATGATTATGGATTGCAACCTATGTGTATTAAGTCAGTCACAAGTTATCTTTCCATGTGCCCAAAGGGGCGGTGGTGAACGTTTCAAAATTCATCCGGTGGTGAGAGCACCGTGGGGTTAGACGCTATGCGCAGGTATCCACGATAATCTTGATCACATAGCTTTTGCACGCTTTTTATAGCGCCTCTGAGACTGACAAGTCTGCGAATGAAGTCTTCCAAACCTATGCTTTTTTAACAACATTGTATCTGCATAGCTTCTTTGTTGCCAGACTCTGAGTTTCTAGGCGAGAATCGAACCTGTAACCTGAACATGTAAATTATTTAAAATACGTAACCAATATAACTAACACTTATGCTAATTGTAGTAGCAGGCACTAGCGAAACAGGTGAAGGTAGAAGCATAGCGCCAATTTGCTGCAATAACAAGGTGTCACGTACTCTTCAATTCTAAGAACTAGATTTATGGCATATGGTAACTTCCAACAATTTTATTTTGGTGAGTACGATGTTTCAATTTATCATCTCCTACACCATCACCATCTAGTGGTGACTGGTTCATTCCAAAGGAAGTGCTACAACTTTGACGTATCGTAACTTTTCAACAGCCGTAATTTACGCGGCAAAAAAACAAAACAAGAATTTGCAAATTAGTATCATTCATTTGTTTTGTCTCCATTGATATCTTTTTTTACACTTTTGCCATTCGCTTACAATAGCGATGTTATTGGCATGATTTTCTTTGAAAATGTTACCCTGGTGTGTATTTGAATTGAAACCATTAACAAGATTTAAATTTATGTATATGTTTTAAATTACTTCTCTTTTTATATTTTGTTTGTTTATGGATTAAAGCTTACTAACCTGATTTCACTATAGGAAATAAATACATATACAAAGCTGAATATGAATGCTGAAAAATAAGTAAATAAATAAGCTATAGTGTAAACGAAACGACATAATAATTTCATAAATTTATGACAATAATTTCAATTTGTAAATTGCTACACATGATTAAGTTTTAGATTGCAACTAAAATATTGCATAATTTTGATAATTTATATTACAATTGGGATAATAGATGTTCTATTTTGATATAGAAATTTTAAGCATAAAATTTATTTTAACATAAAATTATGTGCATATTCGAGAATGGAAAAAAATTACAATAGAAATCAATAAATGAGAAATGCAATTTGTATTTCATGAAAGGTGGGTGAAAAAAAATTCAGCATGTCCATGCATTATTGACAGTTTGTTCATTTATTGTGTAAAAGATTTTCGAAAAGAAATTATACAAAATTTAACAAATTGCAAGATATTTTTTCTATAACAATATTTCTTTTTACTAGAACATTTCAAAAATCTTTTTACAACTTGTTTTAATTTTATTTTATTTTAAGTCAATTTTATTTATTTTAAAGCAATTTTATCGTCAACTTTAGCTGAAGGAAACTTTAATTTATGCGTTAAAATTGTCGAATGAAAATGACGGAAAATTACATAGGCAGTTGTTATTTAACTTTTATTAAGCATTGCAGCAATAAAAAAATAAGTAATAAAAAAAATTAAATGAAAATCGAATGCATTAAAATTTGAATTCATTGTGGATTAACATCATCCATTTACATTTCTGTTCAAAAAATATGCTTTGATCACGTAATTTATTTTCAAATTATTTAATTTGATTAGGATTGGTAGATTGTGAAATTAATTTTAAAATAAAATAATTTGACTTAAAATCTGCTTGTTTGTCTACAATTGATGCCTGATAATTGTTTAAAAAAATACTATAATTTTTGACAATGGGCGTATTTCACAAAACACAGACGAAAGTGTCAAAACTGTATACTCCATACATATATAAACATGTTATGTATGTATGTAATTCTGATGTGTAGTGCGAATAAGTCAAAAGCAAAAGAACATAAAAGTATGTACTATGGAAATATGTATATGTATGAGTGCATTTATATAGATACACCTATTCAGTCATTCATATACACAGAAAATGTAAAGAATAAAAAATTGCCGAGTTAAGCTAAAAATTATATATGTATGTATGTACGTTCACGGTAAAGAAGATAAAATTGAATCCGACCTTTATTCTCAATTTAGCTGCTGTTGTTGAACTATGCAAAAGATAAGGTATGTGTAGAAAAAGTTAATGTCACATGGAAAAATGGAAAGTTCGTTATGCCATGATATGAAGTGACATCAAATCCTTGTTAGTTTCAAGACTCTTTTGCATATTTATGGTTAAAATTTGAAGATTTGAAATGTTTATTTTTTTGCTTTGTTTAAGGTAAAATGAAATATGCAAATTAAATAAAGTTCTTTTGGTTCTTTGTGTTATTTTTCTTCTCTTAAATGGTATAGTTAGTACAAGTGCTTCTTTTAGATTATAAATGAAAATTTGAGGGAAAAAATTACAAGCACATGTTTTTAATTTAAAAAATCTTAATGGCCATTTAATAAAGCAAAGTAAAATAATTTAGCTTTTATTGTAACGGAAACGGAAGGAAAAACCAGCAGAAATCTCCGCTGCGTGTGCTGGTGCCTGTGTATTTGTGGAAATATACATTCTAGTCTTTGGATATTTTGCTTGCCACCCTGGTTCTTGTACAGTTTTCTTTTTTACATCTTTTAAAGCAAAAAAAAAAACATTTATACAACAGAGTAATAAAAAGAAAACGAGATGCGAATATTAAAATGTGAACCAGCATACGTACATATTTACATAAACTTTTAACTATTAAGTTATTTTGTATTTCGTGGACCAGTGCTTAGGGAATGGCCTCTGCGTTTGCAACGAATTGCAATGGAACTGGGTATTGACAATGCTGACGAACTCATAAGAACATTTCTTGATTTATAAAAACTAGTTTCCTTCCACAATTCAATTATAATTATTTCTTTCATAAATAAAAAATATAAAATTTTATGATTTTTTTTTTTTTATTTTGTTCAAACGATGCAGTTTTAGAATTAATAATTAATTGCCGTAAAATAAGTAATTGTAACTTTTTCAATTGGGAACTACTTTAGCTAAGATAGGTTCTATTTGATCGCAGCCTCAGTACACCATTCAGATTGCTTTACGGATCTAAACAGACCAGGCAGCTTTACTTCTGGCACTTCTTTTAAAGTTGTTGGACAGTACAGAGAACCAAGAGAATGGTTATAACACACTGCCTTGTCACCACCGCGATCTTTTTGCATTCTTTACTAAGTCCCAGTAACTCGCCAATACATAGTGGGTCCATAGGGTCCCGGTTAAAAAGACAAGTTGCATCGCTCTCCCACCTTCGTTGAGCAAGTCCATATAATTCATGCTTAATCGACGACTTTAGATTGCTCACAGGGATGTCAGTGAATAGGCTAATCATTGAGTCATGCAATGACATCCTTTCCTGACAATACCATCAGCTAGACATTTGCCCCAGCAGATCGCGAACCCGGAAAGACTGCTCTGTGTTACACTAAATGTATCGAATACGATGTCGAATGCTTGTCATTACTTTATACTCGTTCTTTGGGTACGGGAAAGTAGCATACTAGTGCCTTCGTCGGAGACCAATACATCATAAAAAGTTGGGGCTTCACACATCGAAGATCCAGTTGATCCCTGTCGGGTGTAATGTATACCAGCATCTATGCATACGCCTTGGATGTTGCTACCTCAGGTTAATTTGCTTCTTACTGACTGACGCCTTTAAGGGTGGGAGACATAGCATTCTACATTTGTTTTCCAATATAGAGAGAACTCGGCATAATGAATATCGTTTTAACGAAAATCTTTTATAACGAATATCAAAATTTTTAACATTAACAACTTTATTAGCGAACATCGTAGAATAAAAAGCAAAATGGAATCAAAATGTGTGTACACATTTAAAGAAAAAACAACAATGTTTAAAAAATCGTCTATTTTTAAAAAATGGTGAGTAGGTTAGTATGGAAGGGAAGCTGTAAAACTGGTTTCTTGATTAAAGAAAAAACATTTGCCATTAAATTCTTTAATTTTTTTTAGCACAAGTCTAAAAATCAGGGCATTTATAATGGTGATTTCCAAGCAAGTGATGGCTGGTGATGGCTAGAATCACAAAAAACTGTGCGGTATTAGACTTCTGAAGTTATCTGGAAAAAAAGTTATCATCCTGATCTTATTTAGTGAATTAATTTAATGTAAAATTCCAAATAATTATACAGGAGCATATTTTAAATCGTGATGTTATTTTAAGTGCTTCTTAACTTTTTTGATTAATTTTCGTTTTTATTTTATTTTTCTGTTCCTAACACCAGACTTCTTATATGTCGATTCCCAGCTCGTATATAAACGACGGAATCATCGTTTAGGCACTTTGGCAAGCTATGGAAAATTGTTAGTAGTCAACAATCCTATTCGGCTCTTCTAAATGACATTTTTTCGATTGTTCTACGAGTTTTTTTTTATTTTACACCACAATTGTTGCTTAAGCATTCTGACGACCATTGAAAGATCGTTATTTCACCACAATCGTATGTTACTCATTTCAATGATACTTTTGCGAGTCTTTGACGATTGTTGGACGAGTGAAAAAAATTTGTGTGATTTATGTTACTTCCAAATCGCCATTTACGTATTTTGGCTGTTGCTGTTGGCTGAGTAGTTCGCGTGTTGGGTCTGTAATCAGAAAATCTTCGGTTCAATACTATTTAATGCTATAGCTGATAAAGTAAAACTTTAAACATCCTCTCGCAATACAAGGAATTATTTGGGATTACGAATTCATCACAGTTGTTCAGTTTTTCATTATCCAAAACAAAATTACATATAAATTCCATTGAATTTATGACCACAAAAAGCATAAATAGTTTTGTAAATTTTAATAAATTATTCACAATCAAATGCAGTTGTTAAAATGTAACGACTAATAACCTAATAATGTGAACGGAATAACAACTTTAGCGCATTTGTTATACTTACAAAATTTAATTTTTTTTATTATCATTTTTTGCTTTCTTTTTTCATTTTATAATGTGCATTCTAATTATTAGTGCATACAAACGGTCGTTATTATTTATTTGCCTTAAACAAGGCTACAGACTTGCATACATACATCTACAGACAATATATAGAGCTCTCAATGTATTTTTCTGGCATTTGATTTATGTTACTTAATAAATTGTACTTTTAACAGTTTAACAATTTATATAAATTTACACACACATAACAACGTTATTTTGTAATAAAAATAAATACGAAAAAAAAATCTGCAGTAGTTAAAGAAAATGAGGGAAATTTAAAATATGTTGTATTTATTTTATATCATCATCATCATCACACCATCGTTGTCGTTTTTCTCATCATAACATTTCGTTAAATCATTCTATTACACGGTGTTTTCTCTAACATTCATATAAATAAATGAAGTCAGTCCATGTGCATCATACACATACATACGAGTGTATTCGCTCTCTTGTCGTATAACAGTGATGGAAAATGTATGGCACTATTGTGTCATTTTTGGCACTAACTATATCGTGTTATGTGGCACATTGGGACCCCGTTCCTTTTGTTGACCATTTCTTTGGTGTATTAAATTATTTTTCTTACAAATCAGCAAAATTGAATTGGTATTTGCACGAATTTTCATGACAGCTATTCTTTATATGAATTCATTTCTAATGTCTTCTTGAATGTTAGCAACATTATCACTTTTGAGTTAATGGAAAGCACATTCAAGTCTGCCGATTAATTCATATGAACCACTGAGCAGTTGTAATTGAATTTTTGTACTTTGCGTTTTATTCATGACCAGCTGCTTTGTTAAATGTGAACACATGCTAAAACGTTACCAAATCATGGAACATTCATTGCTTCTAAGCACTTATTTAAATGAGGAGTTGGTTCGTTAAATGTTTCTCGCTTATACGTGTCAAACTTAGGCATATGAAATAACTGCCGTAATCATGAATTTATTTTTTATTTATAAAAGATTTAATAGACAAATTTCCATACAAAATGCCATCAATCAATTAAATCAACCTTTTATAAATTAAATAATTTTTTATGAATACGGCATCAGTGTTTACATATACATATGATTGCTTGAAAAAATACAGACAATTATTCGTTTCCCGCAAAAATGTTTTCTGTGTTTGTACAAAAGTACATATTCTTTTCATCGTACGCTGACATCGTCTATGAAGCAGAATACGAATAATTCGGTAAATGGTGACCTCACGAGCATATCGGAATGGAGTTACGCGAACAGGGTTGACTTCAGTGATCAAAAGACCCAATGCTGCATGCTTACGCTTCTACGCCTGGTCTATCACTGTCTCTTCTTTAATTATGGGCGATAAAAACAGTAGAGGAGCCAACTTTATTGACTCTCTTGAGCATCGTCGCAACGTGGGGTGCGTTTCGTCGTTCTATCGTTACTATTATATTGAATGTGTTCTAATGAAATCAGGGAACTTGTGTCCGAAACCCGGTCATTCAAACGTACAACGCATTCATCTATAAGAACGCAGCCATTTGTGGTCGATTTGGCAGCGAATCAGCCATACAGAACGAACGAGGAATAGACTACACGCAGTGGTCTTTTCTGATACTTTTGACGTGAGAAAGCTCAAATGGAAGGTCCATAAACACTACTCTCTCTACCCTCTCTGCCAAAACCTTATTCTTAGATCCGGCACAATGCACCGCATGTGTAACGATCATCGTCTGAGTGCCGTTCTAAGAAAAAAACGTAGTTTTAAATTAATTGACATATTGCAAGATATAAAACATTTTTAAATAGAATTCTTTTGATATCAGAATTTACTTTAAAAATTTACAATTTCCTTATATAAGTTCTGTAACGTGGAAAAATTATAATCTACTAGCAATTACCCGCAGCTTCGCTCACGCCCAACTTTTCTTTCCCTTCCTCAATACATTCTAAACCATATCCAGAAAAAATTATGGAAATCGATCCAGTAAAACTGCCGTGATGCGCATTTAAGCATTTAACTTTTAATTATATGAATAGTTGCATAGTTTCGGTGAGTAATATATTTCCCCCTACGTCTTCTTCTTGTGCTATTTTTTATGTACATCCTATGAGTTATTTTAGACTCAGATATATCCATGTTTTAAATTTCATAAAAATCGTTTAGATAGCTTGGGAGGGCACCCTTCGTCATACTATCTCTTAAAACAAAGTATTAACAACGTGTTGTTTTAGACTCTAATCTGCATACGTATTAAATTTTATGGACATCAGTTCGATATTCAAAACAATAATTTAAAAAAATTTCCCGCACCTGTCAATACTGTTGTGCACTTAATACAATTTGTATGCAAAATTACAAAAGAATCTGTTAAAAATAAAAAATTTTTTTTTTCAAATATGGCAACTCTGCTGTTCACTTCCCTACGGCTCAACACCTAATGTGATAGCTCTTACAGTTCCGAAGATCATGCGTCACTAACAAACAAATGATTTTATATACTACAATGCAGGTGTATAGCAACTGAAAAATCGAATCGAATGGTCAGCGCACAAATAAAATGACGATCGAAACAACAACTGAAAATATTCAGCTCAACATTCCAATTAGACAGACCGAATGTCATTGTACATACAATACATTACGAAACCTGGTTTTTTAACTTTTCAAGTAACAATAAAAAATCTTAATATGGAAACTGTAGGGCATTTTTTTTATATCCGTATGGGAATATATAAGAAAATCTAAATGCCTTATCTCCGGAACCACTGTGCCGATTTCGTGCAAACACATAAACCATCTACAGACTATTCCCAACGTACCCTGAAATTTTGGTTGAAGTCGGTCTACCCGTTTTCGCAGTTAATTGTGACAACAAAATGTACACTTCTTTTTATATATATGTATATATATATATATAGAAGATATAAGATTCTTATTACAAATAAAAAAATTCAGTTAATTATATTTTCATTATAATTGAAGTGTATTTATGCCTGATAATAAATTAAGTTTAATAATTAAAAATTATAAATATATTAATATAAAAATGCTACTTTTTGTGTGTTTTTTAAGTATTATAATGACATAATGAAAGTATAATTGAAAAGATATATTGGGTAAAAATGAAACTGATAACCTTTTTGTATAAAATAAAATTTTGGCACGTTTTTTATGTCAACTTGGCACGAAATCAATACTTTAAAATCCCATCACTGTCGTACAATTGTAAGTGTATCTGATGTATCGAGAATAAATATTTTATGCCAGGGATGAGAATAAAATGTACCGGCAAATAAAACTAAAATAAAGAAATATTTGCTTGTTCGCTGTGCTAACGTTTCATCTTTTCTTACTTTTATATGTTTGTTGACAAGCTTTTATTGTAATTCGAATGTGTTTTATTTTACTCTTTCTGCTTCTGAGTCGAAATAGAACGATAAGCGAATCCATGTGGCAATGCTGTTGGCTGAGTACGCAACAAAAATTAGAAATTACCATAAAAAAGTACTTGCCACATAATGACTTACTTTTATGATTGCCAAATTTAACTACTCGATAAAATTATAAAGATCAGAAGTATTAATTAAATTGGTTCTTTTATTTGTATTAGAATGTCTGAAAATATTTTCATTATACTATATATAGTTATTTAGAAAAAAGTATAAAAATTTCTAATCCTTCTTTTTTGTTCAGTCGTATCAGTTTCTCCCATTCTTCTAAAAATACGCAGCTGCTTATACCCTTGATTTATAACTCACTCTTTGAAAGGTCTTTTTTGTTAAGGATTGGTCGTTCATGGAATAGTTTGCCTAATGGCTTAGGGACATTTTGTTTTTCCTCGATTGTATACAGGTAGAAATTAATTGAATACTATAATCGTAACGTTTGATGATACATATATCTATATTTTGTTCATCGCAAAGTTGGTAATAATTTTCTTTTGCTTCTCTATAATTATATTTTTTTAAGTGTACTTGAGAGTTTATGCCGTAATAGAAATATTCTTTCTACACTATTTTTCAAATAATTCTTAGGGTAATAATTCAAATCTGTTGTTATATTTTTTTGGCCATATTAAGGCTTATATTATTACATTATATTATGAATAAATAAAAAAAAAATTATTTACATTCTTAATTATTTTAAACCAAAAAAGAAGTATTTACTCTTTAGAGAAATAAAATTATATATTTAACCAAATACAAAGAATATATTTTATTTTAATTTAAGTTAACCAAAAATATTATTTCACCCAGTAGATATTTTAAGAACTATTGGAATCTTTAATTTTAAATAATATTCATTCGAAATACGAAATAGGGTGGCGATGGCACGATGGATGGTAGTCTGCACGTTGACTACACAACCAAAAAACAGACCTGGGTTCAACCCCAGTTTCAGACAAAAAAATTTTTAAAATAAAAATAAACACCTCGCATTTTTCTGATGTGCATTAGTGTGTCTTTGTGTGTCAGTTGTTGTCGGAAGGTTTCAGTGGCGAAGGAATAGTCACTGGTCACTGAACAATACCGGCTTCAGCTGATAGCAATCCACAATCACATCAGAACGCCCTCCTTCGTCGGTATTGTGTAGCACCGGCGAAGTAAAATAATAATAAAAATGGCTACTAAACCGAAGCTCTTCAGCACTGCTACGAGTATAAAAAACTAAAGAACGTGCGAAAGCAGAGCTGCAAAATAATTAATTAAGCTTCACCTCCTGTCGTTTCTCCTACTATCCCTTTCCTATAGTTCCCAGCACAATGCTTCGCATGTGTAGGAGTCATCTCCTGAGTGCTGGTCCTAGATAAAAAAAAAAAAAAAAAAAAAAAAAATTTTGTTGAATTAATTAAACTATTTACTTAGAATTTTTAATCGAACTGTAGCTATTACATATTAATGAAATTTTTGTCGTGTTCAAGTTCACAGTTTGCGAAGAAATTATATTTCTGATTAGAATAAGGGGAAAATAACAGTTAATCTCCAACACCAGTTGAGTATAATACGTATTTTCTATGCCACTACGCATGTACTCTTTGTGTCAACAGGGAGGTATCATTAATATCATATATTGAATCCGTCACATGATTTTAAACTATCTCGATTACAGCTTGAACATTATTTCTGCAATTCGATTTTGGTTCAGAATGCAGAAAAAACGGAACTTTTTCAAAACAAAGAAGAAAACAGTAAATTTAGTTATGAGACCTTCCTTCGTAAAAAATTACCATTTCACACAATGAAAAAGAAGTAATGACTTCACAAGAATAGATTACTTCACAAGAATATATTACTTTATTGACATGCCTTGTTGCAATCATTAAGTTGGTGATCGAGTTGGAAAGTTATTCCACCAAAAATCCTTAACTCCAAACTCGATTACCTGTTTTAAAATTTTTTATTGGATTGTTAGATATTTAAATACTCGTTGTTAAGAATACGTTTGTATAAATATAAAAAATAATTTGTCACACATATTGTGCTTATTTTCCCTTGAACTACGCATATTTCCTTTTATGAAAGAATTGCTCGTTTTGCAATGTTTCTAATTTTAAAATCGTAACCACAGGTTCTAAAATAATTTTTGGTTTTCAAAGGATTTGGAAACATATTTTTGTATAGAAATTTATTTATTAAAATTTTAGTGAATCATAAATGTGGCAGTTTAAATTTTGATATGATTTATTTTTGAAAAAAGTACAAAAATTTTATCTGAAGTACTATTTACTTCACAATTACGTAAAGCCGAAAGTGCATTCACAAAATGGTTTAGTAAGACATCCTTCACATACATTTAAAAATATACTTCCACATGAAGGTGTTCCACTATACGCGTATATTTGTATATTTGAATTCCTTTCTCATTTACTGAACAACAATATGTATGAGCTACTACAACCTTGCAATTTCTATAAAGTTTTTATGCTTCATAAAGCATAAAAATGTTGCAAAAAGGTGTAAATTTTATAAGCGTACACTTTTCATGGATGTTGTTTTTCAAGTATGTTATTTTATGCTAGTTTTGCTCTTAAAGAAATATACTATTTTCTTCATTGTTGGAGCACTTCTTGCATAAAATTTAAGGTGGTTAGGTTTATGATCTTGATCTACCAGACAGAATATAAGTAAAATGTTGCGTTTGCAAATACTTATATTTGTGTGGTTAGAGTTGTCGAAAATCCTTCAGCTACATATTTGTGTTGTAATTGACAAGTTTTTACTTTCATTTATAAAATAAAATTAAATATATTTAACAGCTTTAATTTAGAGATTAACAATTTTGTTGAAGAATTTTTTTCTATAGTGAAACAAGTAACTAATAACCAGTAAATCAATATTAAAAATAATCATATTCTTCTTAATATCAATGGAATTGGAGATTTATACATATTAAAATTTGTGTGGCAAAGCGATTTAAGGAGGCGTTTTAGAAGGACTCTAGATTGAGCATTGCCAGATAATAGTTTGTTATCAAAATAGATTCAACGCATTAAAAATATTATAACAGACAAATAGAACAAATAGAAATGTTCAAAACTCGACTTGCAAATATTAAATCAGGTTCTATTGCACTCAAAAATATTTATAATGTTTTCGTAGTTAAAAAATGATATGGTTTCTAAATTTTATATATGTTTGTATGTATGTATGTAGGTATGTATTTGTGTATTTGTGCCTTACAGACAGCTAAACGCCTATACGTTACATAAATTTCAAAATTTCCAACTCGTCGTTTCCACTCGCATACAAAGTATTTATTTATTTTTGTAGATCTTGTGATTGAACCTTTGGTGCAATACCGTAGCAACTCAAAATTTGAATTTTTTGAGCTGGGTATGCAGAAATGATCTTTGGGGAAATATATATTAAAGGAAAAAATATTATGGTTCTATCTCTAACTGTTCAGATTCTACAGCTACAAATGTCGTCTTTGTTGCCTCCAGCTATTTCCAACAATATTTATTTGCAATAATGAAATATTTCCTTTATGACAAGAAATTTACAAACAGAAAACATTACAAAACATGCCGCTTTATTTATTGTAACAAAATAAATTTACTAAACGAAAATACTATCAAAAAGAAGGCTCGAAACTTCAAAGCATTTTTCTCAGTTCACGATTTTTTGAATTACTACGGTATTGCACCAAAGGCTCGATATAGCTGTTCTCGAAATGGCACGGTGTCCGTAAATGACGTTAAATTTTTAATTATTTAGTAAAGTCAAAAATACAACCGCCTCTGCATTTAAATTAAAAGAATAAGGAGATATATTAAATGAGAGAAAACAAAATTAAAAGTAAAGCTATACATTTCTCCACGCTGGAATATCTATTTTTAACAATAGCTTTTCCAAATGCCACACTAAAATAGAAAATATTGTATATGAAATGTACACATAATGGAAGGTCTTAATTCCACAAATGTGAAGGTTTCTGAATATGGTCCAAATGACTTTGTAGTTAAAAAAAATGTACAAGCAAAAACTGGAGTAGTCTATACTGGCCTTGGTACCTCTCATAGAAACTAAATACTGATTTCATTATATCTTGAGAACGCTTCAAGTTAAAATTCCTGTATTTGGTCTGAATTGCTTAATGACGTTGGCTTACACGTTGACTACAAAACGAAAAATTTTGTGGACTGCTGTAGTGCTCTATTTAGTTTTCACATTCATACAACAGTTATATTTACGATTTTCCTCATCTATTCAACTATTTAACTGGCCTTCATTATGCAGATTACTCGTTACTTAATGCTCATGGAACATCACCAAATGATACTTTAAGATATATTTCATCATATTTTAATTCGGTAAATAATTATTATAAATTTTAGGGCATAAAAATAAATGCGTCCAAAAGTAAAGATATTTGTATAAGGAATGCTTCTGGGAAATGTAAATATTTTGTAGTACCTGAAAGTATGTGGTTTATAGTGCTTTCACACGAAAAGTTAAAACTTGATTTTAACGTTAAAACCATAAACAGCTGATTTTGCATTCTCACTATTAGTTTAGTTAATTCAGGTTTTAACGCACAGTTTGTGTAATAAAATTTTAATTCTTTTACAAAGGTTTTTTTTGCTATTACAATTTTTTTTAAATTTTCAAAATATTTAACTAAATCTCTAATTCTTATTATCAAAAATTTTATTGAAAATTAATTCAATTAAGTCAACAATAACAATTTAATTGATACTATTTATTTATTTAGAGGTGAAAATCTAAATAATTTTTTAATTGATATTACAAAATTTTTAATTAAAATACTATTAAATTTTTTTCTGTGTAGCCAGGAACGTTCTTGCTTGCTAAATGGGAATTTCTAGTTTTATATAATGAATCTACTTGGGCTCTTTGTAGCACACATTTGGGGTAGAGTTAAACTGTAAGTATGATTAATATGCAGAAGAAATATTAAGTATACGTACGGAGAATATTAAAAAAGTTATTCGGAATAAGAAATTAATTAGGGTTCTCGTGAAAACGCTTAAAAGCCTCCCAAACTGTGCGAATTGTGGATTTTTACACTCTCGGAAATGAGTTGTATTAAATTATATAGAAATTCATTTGCACAAGCTTTGTAAACTTGGCCAACAATTGTGACTGGCAATTTTGCGCTGCTCTAATGTGCATGTAGTAAAACACCATGTTGTATCTTATTTCCATAGCTAGTGTTAGCTTAACACAAATAGCAACTTCTGCAAATAATCAGAGCATTTGAATCTTTTGAGTATCTTAATTTAAAATATTATAATTTTTACACATGAATTTTAATTTTTCGTATTTCATTTAATTTGTTTTTATATAGACGTTTGCCAAAAATGGTAATACAGTCGACCCTGCATTATCTCTAGTTGCTCAAATTTCAGTACATTTTAGTGCTTTTCTGGCAAGTCTAAAAAGGGGCTACCGCTCACAAAAAATTAGACATTACCATAAAAGTACCTGCCACATAATGACATACTTTTGTGATTGCCAAATTTAAATACATTACACAAAATTATAATTATAAGAAGTATAGATTGAACTGGTTGTTCTATTTATATTAGAATGTCTCAAAACATTCTTAAAATATATAGTTAATTAGAAAAAAATATATAAATTTGTAAATTACATTCTTAATTATTTTAAACCAGAAAAGATGTAGTTAATTTTTGTAGAAATAAAATAAATATATTATTGAAATGTAGTTGTGGTGATGCAAACCCTTTCTAGTAATTCCACAAAGTTCTTATATAAAAAGCAATGTACAAAACACAATGTACATGTATGACTTTTATTGATGACAAATTCTTTTAAACTCTATATAAAATTTTTCTACAAAGTGACACAACATAAAAAATATTTCAAAGCCAACTATGTGAATATACATGTTGAATAAGCAAAGTGTTAATGCTCAAATTATATTTCCAACACTCCTCCTCAACATATATATTTTACAAACTGATTTTATGTTTTTAAATTTAACAAAGTAACAAATTTATTATGTTTTAATTTAGACAAATTTTTAGTAAATATATCCGCAATCATATCTTCCGTAGGACAGTATTCCAAATAGATTTCCTTATTATTTACTACTTCTCTAATGTGATGATACTTTATATCTATATGTTTGCTGCGATTATGAAATACTGGATTTGTTGCTAATTTTAAAGCTCCTTGATTATCGACGTTCAATTTAATACTTTCTTCATTTATGAAACCAAGTTCTTGTAGTAATCTTCTTAAGTATACTGCTTCCTTTGCTGCATTTGATATAGACATATATTCAGCTTCTGTACTGCTTAATGCTGTTGTGGATTGTTTTTTCGACTCCCAAGATATTGCACAATTTCCAAGATAAAATATGTATCCATTATGTGACTTTCTGTCAGTTTTACATCCACCCCAGTCTGCATCAGCATAACCGATTAACTCTTGATTACTTTTGCAAAATTTTAATTTAAGATTTTGAGTTCCTTTCAAATATCTAAGAACTTGTTTTGCCGCTTTAAAATGTTCTACATGTGGATTAGTATTTCTTTGTGCTAATTTATTTACAGAATATAATATATCTGGCCTTGTCGTTAAAGATAAATATAATAAAGAGCCAATAAGTGATTGATATAATGTGCTATCAACCTCTTCACATTTTTCATTGCATTTTGTTTGAAAATTTGGTTCTAGTGGAACTGATGATGTTTTACAATTTTCCATATTGTATTGTTGTAACAAATCTTTAATATAATTTTCCTGACAGATATTTATATCTCCAGTTTCACCGTTACGTTCAACTTTCATCCCCAAAAAATGTTCCAATAAACCTTTATCTGATACTTCAAATTTCTTACTAATTTGAGACTTGAATTTTAATATTTCTGCTTTATTTTTACATCCAACTATTATATCGTCGACGTAAACTGCGACTACAATCAATTCTTTGTCTTGTATTTTTTTATATAAACACGGTTCATTTTTGCAACTTTCAAATCCCATCTTACATAAAACTTCATTTAATTTAAAATTCCATGCTCTCCCGGATTGCTTAAGACCATAAAGAGATTTGTGCAGACGTAACACTTTATTTGGATACCTTTTGTTTTCAAAACCTTGAGGCTGTTGCATGTAAATTTCATCATATAAATCTCCATTCAGGTATGCTGAAGTTACATCTATTTGGTGCAAATGCATTTTGTGCTCAACTGCTAATGCCAAAATCATTCTTATCGTTTCGTATCTTATAACAGGGGAAAAAGTTTCTTCGTAATTTATGCCGTATTTTTGACTACAGCCTTTGGCGACCAACCTTGCCTTAAACCTTTCAATTTCACCTTCACTATTTTTCTTTAAAGTGTATACCCACTTACTTTTAATAGTTTTATGACCTGCTGGTAAATCAACTAATGACCATGTCTCTTTTTGTTCCAACAAAGACATTTCTTTTTTCATAGCTTCTCTCCATTTTTCACTTTCACGACTGGATAATGCCTCTTCTAAAGTTTTTGGAACTTGCTCCTTCACTGCATTATTCAGTTGTTGATATATTTTTCTTGGACGACCTGGCCTACCATTACTAAAAATTTTAGGTCTACCTGGCCCACGTTTACCTTTTTCATTTGTTTCTACAACCTCATCAAGTGAAATATCGCTATTTACTGATCTTACAATGCTATACTCTAAATCTTCTTGATTTGAGGTATTATTTGTCTCAAATTGTTCATCGACATCTTTCTTATTTACAATCGCTTCGAAATCCATAAAATTTTGAATGTTATCATTAATTTCTTTACAGGGTAATTTATATTCATTAAATAAAACATTGCGTCTTTCAATAACTTCTCGTGTTTTCTTATCATATAAGCGATATGCTTTTGATACTCTAGAATAACCAACCATCATCATATTTGCACCTTTTGATTCAAATTTTCCTCTTCTTTTATTCAAAACTACTGCATTTGTACCAAAAATTTTAAAATGATTTACACATGGCTTACGACCCGTCCATATTTCATAAGGCGTTTTTCCATCGAGACTTTTTGATGGAGATCTATTACGTAAATAAACTGCTGTTGCTACAGCTTCAGCCCATAAATCTTGTTTTAAACCAGCATCGACTAACATACAACGAGCCATTTCTACTATTGTTCTATTAAACCTTTCCGCTACCCCATTCTGTTGCGGCGTATAAGGTACCGTTAACTGACGTTGAATTCCGCATTGCTCCAAATAATTATTAAAATCTTTATTAATATATTCTCCTCCATTATCACTACGAATACATTTTATTTTACGATTTGTATGACGTTCTACTAATTCTTTGAAATTTTTAAATTTTTCAAATACCTCGCTTTTGTATTTTAAAAAATAAACAAAAACTTTTCTTGACTTGTCATCTATGAATGTGAGGAAATACTTTGAACCTCCAACTGAATCTATTTTCATAGGACCACAAACATCCGAGTGTATTAAATCTAACAACTCACCAGATTTACTTTCAGATTTCTTCGGGAATTTTATAGCATGAATTTTGCTAACCATACATATTTCGCACGGATCTTGATGTTTCTGCGTCAAATTTATACCATTCACCATATTTTTCTTCGACAACTCAAACAGGCTTTCATAGTTCAAATGTCCATATCGACGATGCCAAGTTTCATTAATGGATTGTACAACACATAATTTCTCGTTCGGTATTTTTATTTTAAATTGGAACAAATTTTCTTCTTTACGGGCTTTTAAAACTATTTCACCGTAAGCATCAGTAAATATTGCACCCTTATTATTAAATTTGATTTTGCCACCATACTGTACGACCTTATTGACAGATAAAAAATTTCCATTCAGATCTGAGGAATATAAAACATCTTTTAGTACAATTTTATTATTATTTATAAACAGATTGACTGTTCCTATTCCTTCAGCAGCAATTGATTTTCTATTTGCCAACATTATATTATCACTGCATCTGTCTAATTTACAAAATAAATTTCGATTTGCACACATGTGACTTGTAGCACCGCTATCAATGTACCATGTCGATGTTTGTGTATCTCTTTTTTCAGAATTCGCCATTGCAATCAAAGAGTAAGTTTTTTCTTGATTACGTTTTTCGTTGCACCTATTTGCATAATGCCCTTTCTTACCACATATGAAGCAATTTCCCTTTTTAACATTCAAATTATTATTACCTTTCTTGTAACCTGTTTCTCTTTTGGCTGCACCAAAAGCTTGTTCAATCGTAGATGATTTGTTTTGTTGATTTCGACGTTCATACTCTTCAAGAAGTTTAACCTTTAGCATTCCTAACGCTGGTAGAGAATCCCTCGTTTCTATGGCAATAACGAAGTTTTCAAACTCTCTCGGAAGACTTGACAATAAAATGACTACCAATAATTCTTCTTGAATACTAATTCCAACATCGGCTAATTTCTCCGTAATTTCACAAAAACTGTTTAAATATTCGGCCATATCTTTGCTGTCTTTCATGTTCAAACTTAACATCTTTTTATATAAGCTAACCTTTTGCATCGGACCACTCGGCTTGTAAACTTCCTTAAGTTTAATCCAGGCATCTTTAGATTTGTTAATGTTTTTAATATGGTTCAACTGGTTAGACTTAACACTTAATAAAATTGTTGCGAGCGTTTTTTCATCATTACTCTTCCACTCCAAAATTTTATCACGACTCCAGGTTGAATCTGCTTCTTCTTCGCCACTTGCATACTTCCAAAAACCAGAATGAATAAGGATACTTCTCATATGAATACTCCATGTTTCGTAATTCCTTTCATCTAGCTTTTCTATCTGCTATAATGACGACGATGCCATTTTTTCTTTTTAAATCTTGCAATAAAAATTCAACAACTTCCAAATCGTATGTCTGGGCCCATAACCTATTGAAATGTAGTTGTGGTGATGCAAACCCTTTCTAGTAATTCCACAAAGTTCTTATATAAAAAACAATGTACAAAACACAATGTACATGTATGACTTTTATTGATGACAAATTCTTTTAAACTCTATATAAAATTTTTCTACAAAGTGACACAACATAAAAAATATTTCAAAGCCAACTATCTGAATATACATGTTGAATAAGCAAAGTGTTAATGCTCAAATTATATTTCCAACATATATAACCAGTTTAAAAAAATACGTATTATTTTATTGTAATTTAAGTTAACAAAAAAATATTATTCCTTACTGTAAATAATATATTTACTAAATAAATAGTATATTTAATAAATATTTACTAGTATTTAAAAATATTAAAGTATAATTTAAAAAAAAGAAAAATTTTTCTGTTAATACAAATTATTATTTCCTGAAGATGCGACTTATTTGGTAGCGAAATATTGAAAATAAATAATTGAAAAAAAATTTTCATAAAAAAGACCATCGCTCAAAAAATAAATATAATTAAAAAATTTAATAAAGGTCAAAATAAAAAAAGAAGTGAGACGAATATTTAAATATATGTATATTCAAAACTTGTTTTATAATATATATATATATATATATACAGAAAAATAAACAATCTCGATTACAGCTTGAACGTTATGTCTGCAATTCAAATTTGATTGAAAATACTGAAATAGAGGAAGTTTATCAACACAAAGGAGAAAAAAGTAAATTTAGTTATAAGAACATCCTGCGTAAAACAATAACCACTTCACATAATAAAAAAGTAATGACTTCTCAAGAATCGATAAATGGTAAAATCATTAAATTGGCAATCGAGTTGGGAAGTGATTCCACCAAAAATGCTTAATTTCCAAATTGATTACGTTTCTTAATATTTTTTGGGGTGGGATGATACAAGTCTTGCAAATATGCACAATTGCGGAAATGCCAATTTTAAGCGTTTTCAGGAGGACCTTTATTGTTATTTTAAGCAAACAAAAAAATGTGTTGGTAACAATGATATGAAATGATAGCATTTTATTATTTAATTTTGAAGAATTTACGTTTTGGTTGTTGTCCGTTGGAAAATGATCAATTATAATTGTACTCAGGAAGTATACAGAAAAGAAATAAAATACACCGGCAAAAGGTTGTTCCTATGAAAACAATATATACTAAAATATATCCTAAATTAATATATCTTAAAATATTACAATTGTTTAGCTGAAAATATCACCACTTTAAGACAATGCGTTGAAGAAAATCAAAATTTTTAATTTGGCAGCATGGTAAATTTTACGTAAGCATTTGGCTTTTGTGCGTGGAAAAGTTCAGTTGATGCAACAATACAGAGTGAAATGCCACACAGCTCTCGAAATAATAACCATTAGATTGATTTGCATCTAAAATTTCTTAGCGTTTGTGGAAAATTTTTCTTTGAGTAAGGAAAGAAATAACAAAAAAATAAAATAAAATTTCATTTTATTAATTGTTACATTGTTGCCTTGTCGAATCTCATTTCATGCAATTAATTCGAATTTTTTTAAATTTTAAGTAGGCTAATGATTATGCAATTAACAAAAAGTTATGGATCATTAGCCTATTTAAAACTGAAAAAAATTTAATTAATTAAATTTCATTTTGTTGAAATTTGAATGAAATTTTCAATCGTATTCAATTAATACTACTGATAAAAATTATTATAAATTGCATCTCAAATGAAATTAGTTGAGCATTTTTTAATAAGTTAGAACTTAATTAAAGACCATTGAATTAAGTTTTATTTTCAACAAGTGGGACGAATTCTTAAGAAACATTTTGAATTGCAAATTAAAATATGCAACAATTACCAGAGAGAGTAGTCAAATTCTTTTCCCCGTCTTATTTCATGGTACGAATAAAACATTAAGAAAGTATTTGTGCTGGAGTCTGGAGGGTTGCAAAGAAAATCTTTATTATATTCACTACAATGGCAAGAAAAAGATTAGAAATCATTGAAAAATAACAGTTTGTCGATGTCGTGGCTCTTAACAAAGTGATTTAAAATGAAACAATTAAATTTCTTCAAAAACTTTAAATTTCCATTAGTTGCCGTTCGTAAAGATTTTGCTTCAAAAAATTTCAATTTTCTTTTAAATTATAAATAATAAAAAAAAAAAAAAACAGCAGTTTATAGCCATCCCAGTACTAATTGGTAACAAAAAATATTGTTATAGCTATTATTGGCTACTATTACGGCTAAGACAATGTTGTAACCAATATTTAATTGATTCTTTAATTACGATCCTACGATCAGAACAATAATTAAACTTTTATTACAATTTCAAATATAAAAGAGCCCATTATACAAAAATATAACAGCGACGAATTTATACACAAAAATAAATTTTGAAGCAAACTACTTCTTCGAAAGTATGTATGATAATGCTCTTTGATATTGTTAAATTTTTGCTTCATGCCATTTAAAAATAAAAAAAATAATCCACTTCATAAGTTTTAATACAGCAGGAAATGCACTTTGCAATACGCAGGCAGAATACATACTCTTCTCTGCTATAACATTGAAAAATATGTCTGTAGGTCATAATGATAATGAAGTTGCAAAAGTAAAATACGAGCAACTAAATTTAACTAACGCAACAATTGAGTTGATTGCTAAATTGTTATTGAAAGTTGCTGCCTGTTAAATATATTGGATTACGTGACTAATGCAATTTGTATTTGCGCTGTTTTGCTTCTTTATCGTGATATGGTAACGCGAAAGCAATTTTATTACAAAATTTCAAATAGAAACTGATTGAAATATCAAATTGTTAGATATAAAGTTATAAATTGCACTCAATTAAAGTTTTGTAGAAGCGTAATTTACGAAAGAATGCAAGCATTTGTTAATGACTTTGAATTAAAAAGAAAGAGAAAAAATCCTTCATTACACAGCTCTAGTTCATTTTAAAGGACAATGTTAAAAGAGCTCTGATGATGATTTATATACTGAAATTAAAAAGTAAGAATTATCACAATGCCGATTATTGTTAGATAAATGTTTGCAGCGTATAAAAACAAAACTTTCTGCCAGTTTAACGATTCTGTTAATTACTGGATTATTTTGATTAAATGATAATCGGTTAAGCGATTAATTAATTAATTAAATTGACAGTGCCATGTTGACAGCAGTAATAAGAGCAGAAAATACCTTAGGAAAAACTTAATTATCTGGCTGGATGCATATCTGCCGACACAGTACTGCAAAGTTCAAAACAACTGATGGCAACAAGAAGTAATTATCTGGTTTAGTATTGGTGAGAATTTTCAAAAATACCACATTATTTCATAGTAGATTGTGTCCAGGCAGGGATGGAAAACGGTTTCTACGTTTTTGTACCAAATATGAAAACAAAATATACTTTTTCGTCCATGTCGGTACAATTTTTGAATACAAATATATATTTTTTTTTATCTTGGACCAGCACTAAGAAGATGACCCCTACACATTTGGAGCATTTTGCAGGAACTAGAGGAAGGGGATAGTAGGAGAAATGATAGAAGGTGTAGCTTCACTATCTACAACACTGATTTGTTGCACGTTATTTATTTTTACAGCAGGGTTGTAGCGTCTCTGATGTCAAGGAGACATATTAAATTTTGAAGCTTCGTTTTTAGTAGCCATATTTAGTAATTATTTTACTTCGCCGGTGCTACACAATACCGACGAAGGAGGGCGTTCTGATTTGGTTGTAGATTGGATACAGCTGATGGCGTTACTGTTCAGTGATCTGTGACTATGCCTTCGCCACTGAAACCTTCCGACAACAACTTACACAAAGACACACAAATGCACATAAAATAAAATGCGAGATGTTTTTATGATGTTCTGATCTTCTTAGCGAAAAGTTATATTTCAGTGTTTCGTTATAGAAACATGATAACAAAGTTCTTGTGATCTTTACTGAATGGCATGGATGTAGACGACATGAGGTTTCGGCATGACTGCGGCAGCTGCCACGCCGCGAATAAAACAATAAATTTAAGCTCCAGAAATTCTGATATTGTGAAGTCTCGGGTTAATGCAAATAAATCAGAAACAAATCCTGATCTCAAATCTGAAATTCAACGCGTCTTCCGTGAGATACAGTCTCATCGCAGTCAAGAAGTCATAGAAAATTTGGAAAAAGATCAATGACTAGTCATAAGAGCCGTGGGGACCATTTGACGGATATTTTATTCCATACGTAATGGGAACAAGTCTTCTCTCCATAGAAAATATTTTTACTAATTCATAATTTTTATTTGGTTTTTGTTAGATATTTGACATGCATTTTATAAAGTAAAATTATGTACACACGATTGTCAGATTTCACAATATTGTACGATATGGCAATATGGTGGCAATACACTCACAATTATAAATTGTTACCGTCCGGTAGTTTGTCAGTTCTTACTATTGTAAGAAAGCCTTTAAATTTCATTGTTACACAGATATCTTACAATAATTTCATCTGCCAACAAAAATTGTTACTTTACACGGTTGTCAGATTATTGTCTGGCAGAAGTTGCCAGATCCATTGTTAAACTTTGTCTTTTAATATTTATAGGTAGCATTACCACATTCATTATTTGTCTATGGCAATTGTGGGTGTTCTCACCATTGTCAGATGTCTGACATTGTTGCCCTAGAAAAATTGTGAGTTCACACAGTTGTTGAACATTTTATTACAATTTTTCTCTCAATATTGTAATATAGGACAATCGTATGTACAGTAAAAAATGTATGGGTCAAAGTATGCTTCTGGATAAGGCGTTTGCACTCTAAAAAAATTACATTTTAATTTTTTATTGAATGTTAAAGAATAGTGTTTAAAAATTTCATGACTTGCAACCAAAGAAGAATTATTCAAAAGTTTTTACAATAAAAATAATAAAGCATTAACTTTTAAAAATTAAATTATAAATAGTATAGTAGAAGTTTGTGTTATAAAAATCTTTTGAAATGCAATTAAATATGATTTTTTTGGTAAAAAATTTCTTGTAAATTACATATGGGCTCCGATTACATTCAGTAGAAATCTTGTGCAATAAGCATCTGCTACTAGATTTTAATAATTTCCATAATCTCTTTATTTTACATATTTATATTTTTACTATAATCATATTTTTTATGCAATTTAATCTATGTATATCATAAACTAATATATAAATATAAAATATATATATATTATTTTGTAATTTATTTGTATATTAAAAATTAAAAAGAAAACATACTTTTTTTAAATATTTGCTTATAAATATATATCTATATATTAGTATCACTTTTATTTTTATTTTGACCTTTATTAAAATTTTTTAATTATATTTATTTATGAGCGATGGTCTTTTTTATGAAAAGATTTTTTAATTATTATTTATTTCTCAATATTTCGCAACCAAATAGGTAGCATCGTCAGGAAATAATAATTTGTATTTCATATTTCTTTTTGTGAATTATTTTAACTTTTCGATCAAAAGATTCAATAAACTTATCTTCGTGTGCTAAAAATATTTCTCTTTCATTAATTGTTAAATATCCCTCTAAATTATATATCAACATCTCTATTTCCTTTTTGTAATATTTTAGCAAATGATATTTTTGTTGTAATGTTAGGTTTATTATTTTTCTTTGTAAATTATTAATGTAATTTTGTAGTGTATTCTTAATTTTAAGATTATTATTAATTCCAAATATATTTTGCAAATTTTTTATTGAATTATTAATATATTTTGGTACAATAACTATATTACGACACTTTATTAGAAATGTTATAGATGATTTTACCTTTACAATTTTTTCACTTATTGTCTTGTATCTGTTTGTTATTCTCCTTATGTCAGTATTCTTTTTTAATTGATTGTAGAACATCATCATTTACTTCTCGTCTAACTTCTCGTTTTTTTCAGAATAATTTTCTATATTATTGCTGCTATGCTTACAAATTATTATTACAAATTATTACAAATTATTTTTTCCTGACCATGCTACCTATTTGATAGCGATATATTGAGAAATAAATAATAATTAAAAAACTTTTCATAAAAAAGACCATCGCCCATAAATAAATATAATTAAAAAATATATATCTATATTTTAGTTTTATATATATCGAGCCTTTGGTGCAATACCGTAGTAATTCAAAATTTGAATTTTTTTGAGCTGGGTATGCAGAAATGATCTTTGGGGAAATATATATCTAAATGAAAAAAGATTACTTCTATCTCTAACTGTTCTGATTCTACAGCTACAAATGCCTTTATTGCCTCCAGCTATTGCCAACAATATTTATATGCAATAATGAAGTATTTCCATTATGACAAGAAATTTACAAACAGAAAACATTACGAAACATGCCTCTTTATTTAAAAACTTGTGAAAAAATAACTGTAGTAAACAAAAATACTATCAAAAAGATGGCTCAAAACTTCAAATGCATTTTTCTCAGTTCACGATTTTTTGCACCAATGGCTCGATATGTACATAAATGTTATTCTACCAACTATGAGCTCGGCTGAATTGTTTAAATAAAAAAAATATTTGTCTAAAATAAAAGAAGAATTAATGGTATTTTTATTAAGCGATATAAAATAGTATGCACATAAACAATATTTTCTTTGAATACACCAAAATTTTTATCAGTTTTTTTTATATATATGTATTTCATACATTCTTTTGCTTAAGTTCCAAATGAAATTTCATAAAAGATATCTTTAATTTTTTTCAATATCTATATTTATTAAAATTTCTCAAGTATTTTTAAAAAATTAATTGTTGGAAATTTTTATAAACATCGATTATTTGAACTCGTCTATAATACATAATATTAAAGAATTGTAGTAGTTAATTTTATCAATTGCTTGGTAGTACCTAATTCAGTAAAAATATTATATGTATTTTTTGATATATATTTGTTAAGCCTGAGGTCTTTTTTTATCTTATTTTGTTTATTATTATTCGATATTTCGTTAACAAAAATATTAAAAAAGGTCAATTAATAATATTAAAAAAGGTCAATTAATAATATAATTAAAATATTATATGTATTTATAAATTTAGTAATTGAAAATGAATTTTATTATTTTCTGTGTACAATCCAATAAAAAAAATTAAAACAATTTCAGAAAATAAGTGTAAAAAGTGTTAAAATTAAAAATTGCATTGAGACACCCTTTAAATGCGGTGGTTAGTGTAGAAAGATATCGTTACGTCAAATTTGTCTACCCTCTATTATAATTTTTAATGGAGTTAATATTTAATCATAATTTTTATACCACAACCATGCTGTGGTTTTTAATATTTCTGAAAACTGCTTTGACGGATAAATTTCTTTTATATAAATATTTTTAATTATAAAATATATATTGAATATTTTTAGTTTCAGCATTGATTACGTGGTTATTTTTAGCATTTAGAACAGCACTTTGAATTTTTTTTTTAAACTTATAAGTGGAAAAGTTTTAGGGAAAAATACACCAGTATAAATGTTGACGTATTTACGTGTTTGTATGTTTGTAATATTTATTATGTATCAAAATTAAGTAGATAAACTCATGTTCTTTTTTACAAAGTTTAATTTTATTCCTCATCATTACAGCGGAGATTGTAGCGCATAGAAAAATGAAAAATTATTTAAAGCAGAAAAGAGAATGACAAAAGTTTTTGACGAAAACAATAGAAAAACATTATATATAGGCATGTTAACAAGTGAAAATATTTATAATGATCATTTAAAATGTTTGTCACTCCAACAAAGGTATATATTTTTTATATTTAAGTAGAAAAATCTCTTTACACTTTCATTAGAAATTGTATTCCAACATTTGCTATGCATTTTTTTTTACATGTTACAGTATACGTGTATTTTTACTTAAATTTCAAATTTTATTTCTTTTTATTTTAACAAGTAAGACAAGGTTTATGTTTTTGAAATGATGTAAAAAGAACATTTATCACAACGCTACAATACTTGCATGATAATGTGTTTAAATAAATTACAAAATTTAGTTACAAGAGAAGTTATTAAATCGATTTATATTTGAGAGGTGAAGCTATTGTATGTCAGGGTCAAAACCAAAAAATAAAAACGAAAACATAAAAGAAAAAAAAAGAAAAATTCATTTCATTGTCACGTATAAAACTTTTTTACCCAGAAATTAGCATGAGAACGAATCAGCAGTGCGTATGTATATATTACGCGTAAGTCGATTTAAAAAAAATTGATTTTCAGAGTAAAATGTGACTTCATTTGTATAAATTGGTCGAAAGTTGACAAAGTTATGGTATTTTTTTACAGATATACAGACCGCATTTTTTGTTTCTAATGCAAACAAATTCATTATTGTCCATTCAAATTTTTATGTGGATTTGCGTAGAAAAGGATGGTTTCTTATGAAAAGTTTCTTAGAATTTTCCGTAGATTTTATTTTTGCTATACTACTTTTCGGTTTTTTTCATCCATACAATTGACCCACCCTAATGTACATACATATATCTAAAGTAGAATTTAGAGGAATTTTAAATTTTTATTACAGTTGCTTTAAATAGTAAAACCATATTTTTTTTGTTATATGAAGGTTTAAACTCAATCTACAATATAAAATCACAGTTCTATTCTGTTCTAATACAAATTTAAGCTCTTCGAATATTTAGTAAATGGAACCAAAGACAAATAAATGTAGACAATTAGTAGAACAAAATCCCCAAATGGTTTATAAAATTTCGTTTGAATTGTTAATGCCTTCTCATTGATTCCTTGATAGGATTATACGGTTCTTATGGCTTCCACACATAATTTCTGTTAATATCATATTTTTCCTGGGACCAGTGCTCAGGAGATGTCTCCTACGTATGCAATGCATGCACTGGAACTAAGAAAAAGGGATACTGTTAGATATGACAGGTGGAGGAAAGCTTCACTATTTTTACAACTCTGCTTTTGCACGCTTTTTGTTTATAGCAGGGCTGCAGAGCTTCAGATGTCAAGACGTATTACATATTTGAAGCTTCGTTTTAGTAGCCATTTTTTAGTGATTATTTTACTTCGCCGGTGCTACACAATACCGACGAAGGAGGGCGTTCTGATTTGGTTGACAGCTGATGGCGTTATTGTTCAGTAATCAGTGACTATGCCTTCGCCACTGAAAGTTTCGGACAACAACTTACACAAACACACAATAATGCGCATCAGCCAAATGCGAAAACTGGGCTCGAAACCAAGACCTTGGGTTTTGTAGTCGACTACCTATTTATCTATCGCCGCACTCAATCTTAATGAAACAATGCATGCTTTGTAAATGCGCATTTCCATAATTATTTTCTTAAATCAATTCGATTAGACATGCCCATTGTTGTTGTCACTTTCAAGGTAAAGTTTGGGTTGCTTTTTTCCATATAAGGAGAGAAAAATTTTGTGAACCGTCATCGTTTGTGAACTTTCTTTTAACTAATGAAGTGAAAACCAATATTAATTAAGTTAACTGAAAAATATTTTCGTATTAATTTAATAGCATTTCTGCAAAGCTTCGAACCGGAACCGAACCGAAAACCGGAAAAAATCGGAATTTGCAACCAAACCGTAACCGTAAACGAACCCAAATATTTAAAAAACAAAAACCGGAACCTTAACTGAGCACTTTTTTACAACTATCTATATAAGAAATAAAATGTTAGTAAATGAACAATTTAAAACAAATTTTAATTATTTAAGTTAGTTACACGTTAAGTATACGTTACGGTATCTAAATAGAACATACATTCGGGTATTTTCTGCAAAGCGAATCCGTAAAAATTTTTCTTTTTTTAAAACAAAAACACATATTTAGGTGTTGAAATCTCATTCGTTTTTAAATCGACTCGGTTTACAGAACATGGAGAATTATTTAGTCTTTTGTTTTCTTCTTAGCCTCAAAATTTACGTTTCAGCTTCATGACTTTTTTAGCCACTTTTTATTTTAAATGTAGCGTCAATAAGGGCAAACTTTATCCAAATTTTCTGCTCAACTCATAAAATCTTTTTGAAACATATTAAAAATCGTCATATTGACAAAGAAAACTTTAAATACACCCAAGAAAAAATTAAATTTATTGGAATCCAATGGCTAAAGCCTTTAAGTTATAATTGTTATAATTGTTTAGTCAACAGTTGAGTACTGGGTGGAGGTGCGACAATTTATGAACGCACTACAAGCAAATACATTTCTTGTTTTTGTTAATCTATCTGAAATTATATTTCATTGACGCTGAGGTAGAAAGATATACAAAGCAAAGAAATCGTACTAGAATTAAAATGCTTAATTCTATTTTATTATATATTCGATGTTCTGTAAATAGGTTACAAAAATGTTATATATTTTCAAATTTCTTTTTGAAGACTGATGTACTACTTATATGTAAAGGGTGGTTAAATTTTAAGGGCCGATATTGATTTTGAATAAAACACAAATTATTTAGGAAATTGTTGTCATTTCTATTTATTATGGTAATATTGGTATGATGCAATTATGTATGGAACAAAATATCGGCCAAATGGCCGCACACCTCCATCCGATGGTCCATGTCCAAGTCTTTGTGCATAATGTAATGTGAGAGGTGCAATTGTTGGGCACGACGACGAGTTGAGGTGGACGGCTCTTGAGCCACACTATCGCGACCAGAAGCAATATTTTCTCCAGTACGAGCTGTACGAGCATGCACTGGTATTTTCACATCTCCTATAGACCCGGTTTGCTCAAATTTTTGCACGATTTTTCCGTTTGTACGGACATTTGGATGATTAAATTGACCGAAAAAATTACGAAGTGCACGATATTCATTTTGATTTGAACGCCCATTTTCATAATAATAACTTGAATAACTTTAACGCGTTGCTCGATTGTGTATCTTTCCTTGGTTCAAATTGAGTTAGTCTGAAATTGAGAAATGTCAAATGAAAAAACTTGACGTTTAGGTGTGGTTCACATTCAACATCGGCCCTTGTAAATTATCCACCCTTTATATACATACCTAAATAATGCTACAAAAATATGGTATCATACCTAAATATAAATATACAAAGGTTAATTTATATGTAAAAATGTGTAGCTTTATTGGTTTTATTTTGTTTATGCATTTGGAAGGTTTTTTTAATACCAGTATTATAACTTTACAAATATTTCATAAATTTTTTTATTAATAGTAAATAAAACATTGAATTAAGAATGAGAAGTAGTTTAAATTTTTTTTTTAGGTTTTTTGGGCTATTTAAATTTTTCTAGCCTTTTTAAAAACCGATTTAGCTTTTCTGCCTCTAATGCCTGGCAACATTGTTTGCAGTTGGCTAAAACTCGTAATATTTTAGTTTTTGCAAATTAAATTTCATAATAATTTATAATAATATTTCATTGTCACATAGGTCCACTTATGTATAGGGTAGTGAGTCAGCGAAATATTGCCCAGACACACAATGAATAATGAGTTCGTTATAAATTTTTATATGCTGAATAAAAACGCACTGTGTGCAAAATATTGATTTAATTTGCATTTCTTTTCAATAATTTTCAGATTACTAAACTCATATTTTGATTATAATTTTAGCGAAAATTTCAATTCTTATTCTTTGGTTATCTCCTCTAAAGGAAAAATTCTATTCATGAGATTTCTCATTACTTGAGATTTATAAACTTTTCCCTCAAAAGCTCCTACAGATTTCCTATGTAAAACAATTTTTGTAGATTATTAATAGAAAATTGTTTTTATACTTTTTAGTTTTGTTGAAAAAAATGTATTTTTAATTTAATTTGTAATGTTTTATTTTACAAATATAAATAAATATCAATTTAAATCACGCATATTGCTCTAAATGTTGTGGTTAGTTAAAGGCAACTTAAACGTGTTTGTGTGTTATTTGTTAGAAAACTATTTTAAATTCAATAAAACAACATATTTAGTTTACCTACGCACCTACAAATTAATTGGCTGTGTAATGGTTACAGCAATTGAAGTGCTGAACAAATGTAGAATAATGAACACAAAATGGTTCGTTAAAACTACCTTCAGAAAAACAAGTTTAGAGTTATGTTAAGCGCGAAATTGATGTAAGTTGGGCATGGTTATATTATTTTTGACAGTAACAGTTTCTTAAAAATATTTAAAAATATGTTTTTAATCTGGTCCACTCAGTGGATGACCCCTATACATGTCATGCATTGTGCTGGAACTGAAGGAAAGAGATATTGAAAGAGATGACAGGAGTTGAAGCTATACTATCTGACAATTATTCTTTAGCATGTTTTTCGTTAATAGCCATCCTGCAGAGCCTCTGATGCCAAGGAGACGTATTTATTTTTTGGAGCTTTGTTTCAGTAGCCATATTTAGTAATTATTTTACTTCGCTGGTGCTGCACAATACCGACGATATGTAAAATTGATTATATAGGTGGGTTAGCCTAAGGCTATATAATATATATAATATATAGTATGTAAAAACAGTGATTTATAATTGGAAGAAGCATTTTGGTCGTTCTGCCAAATTAGAAAGTTTCTAAAATTTTATACTTCAAAGGTATGTGTTTAAAAGAAATTTTCTTTTAAATAATTTAACAGAATTTAAAGTATATGAGTACATTACCTGGCAATTTGACCGTATTTTAGAACACAAAATAGTTGCTGAAGTTTTCTGGACGAAAACATATTGTTCGTTGTTGCCCATGAGTACTCTTTATATAATTATACACTTATGTATGTACGAAACCACTAGTCACTGGGCACTAGATTTAATGAATTTAAATGTTCAAATGTTATTGGTAACAATAATTGTGGTTGGTTTAGATTATGTTTAAAAACCATAAATAATGAGTTAATTAAAATCAGTTAAAGAACAGTTAGTCCATAAATATTGTAGTATTTATTTTGTTATTGCTGTTTGGCGCCTAATTGTATACTATGGAATTGTTAAATTGCAAAAAAATATTTATTGAATAATGCATGCGAATTTTTGAGTGCAGATTTATAGAGCATATTATGGCTTTATTTTTTTGTTGTTGTTATTATTGTAATTATTTTTTTATTGTTGTTTACTAAATTGTATTTTGTATCCGACCAAAATATAAACAACAAAATTTGAGTTAAATAATTACGATTTTATAATTTTTGATATCACGGAAGATCTTAGTTAGTTGCTAAGCTATTGTACTGTGCCCAGTTCAAAATTTTTTATGCTTAAGAAATTTGAATTGGTCTAATAGCCTAATGTATTATTATTTTAATCCGTATTCTTTAACCGTATTTGTTTTAATAAATATTTCTATATTTTCTTTCAAGCTTTAAGGTTTGTTTTTTTTTCGATATTTCTTCATATTTAATTACGAATATATTATATTTCATGTTTTTTGTTCTTTTGCGTTTCAATTACTTATTTCAATGCGGTGATATTATTGAAGACAACTAGTTATCACTTCCGCTTACAATTAATCACCTCAGAATGTTCGTCAGCTCTAGAAGTCTCCTGTGTATTTTAAAAAGCGAATTGTAATGTTTGAATATATGCTGATGATGTCGTCCCTACCATGTCAAATTACTCGTATCCAATAAGCAAAACGAATGATTTCAGATTGATTACGTTGCTCCTACTTTGGGTACAACACTCATTGTGGCAAAATTCAGCATAATTTAAAAAATATATTCCTTAGAAACTACTTTTGATCAACTTCCAAAATATCAATAACTGAATATTTTTGACTTCTCAAGAAGTTATTACTGGAAACATGCAGAAAAATTTTATGAAAGAGAATTTAATCTACAAAATCCATTTATGTTTGCTCATATTTGTATTTGTGTGCATTTAAAATTAATTTAGTTTTTATTTATTTAATCGTAAAACAAATGAAGTAATAAAAATACATTGAAATTACATTTCGAAAAATTACATTGAATTATAATTTTTGTACAATTGGACTTATCATAAGCTGTTGCTTATTCACAGCATTCAACCAAAATGATCAGGAACTTTTTATAGTTCGGTAATAAAAAATTACAGTTACCTCGGTTAAAGCAACCAATAACAATTTTGGGCTGTTGCAAAAATTGAGTTCTTGCGAAAACCGGCTCAAAAATTTCCAAAGCTGTTTATCGATTACACATATTATTTTAAACCAAATAAAAGGTGTATTTAAAAAAACAAAGGTTAAATTTTAAAATAAATTTTACAATAAATTAAAAATGCACGTTCTATGTAAATTTACGCTGTAGTTCAATACCTCTGATTTCAAAATATTAAAAAAGTAGAAATAATGAAAATCAGGACCATTTATACGAATTCAATGAATCAGTATCAAGAAAAAGAATTTTTGGCACCGACAATCCATTGTAAAAAGAAGTAGAACTAATCCGATTTTGCACTACTTCTGGATTAAACTTTCAAGATCTAATTGCCTTCTTTGGAAGTACTTGTTTTTTACTGGGTTGTATAGACAATTTATATGAAATAAACAATTAATATCAAATAGACTTTTATAAAGGGTGGGTGGCGATGGCTGATGTAGTCTGCACGTTGACCACAAAACCAAAAATTTCCTGGGTTCAACCCCAGTTCCAGGCTCATAAACCCATCTCGCATTTTTTTTGAAGTGCAATTATGAATGTTTCTGTCAGTTGTTGTTGCAAAGTTTCAGTGGCGAAGGCGGCATAGTCACGGGTCACTGAACAGTAACAGCTGCAGCTTGTAACCAATCCCCAGGCACATCAGAACACCCTCCTTCGTCGGTATTGTGGAGCACCGGCAAAATAAAATAATTATTAAAAATGGCTACTAAAAACGAAGCTTAAAAAATTTAATATATGTACCTCCTTGACATCACAGACGCTACAATACTGCTATAAAAAACAAAGAACGTGCAAAAGCAGAGTTGTAAGAAAGCGAAACTTCACCTCCTGTCCTTCCTCTTATTATTCCTTTCCTCTAGTTCCAGCACTATGGATCGCATGTGTAGGAGCCATCTTCTGAGTGATGGTCCAAATTAAAAAAAAAATTATATATGTCCTGCAAAAAATTTTCTTTTACTTTATTAAGAATTTACCGCTTAAATGTGCATAATTTTTTTATTACGAAATACTGCAATTATAAAATAAAACAATAACTGCAATTTCTAACAGTCTAAATTGTTTATTAATTTTTGTTTAATTTCTATTAAATTTTGGAAAATACTCGAAATAAATAAATTACTTTTTTTTAAACACCAAAATATAGTTGATATTTTAATTAATTTTTATATTGAACTGGAATTAATATATTTGCGATATTGTTCAAAAATATGCGGAAAATGTCTGCTCCACTATAATTTATGCATTAAATGTAGTGAAAGTGTTCAATATATTTTCACTTTTGAATATTACATAAAGGACCTGTTTTTAGCAAACGTAAGAACAAATTCGTTTGTGTATTTACATTGAAAATAAAACAAATTATTTGAATTCCATTGTTGTTTTCTATATAAATACCCGAACAAATTTTCTCCTTACAGGCAGTAAAGCTAGAGATAATTTTCGTTAAATTCATTCGCTTTAATTATAATTTAGCAAAAAGGTTTTCGTAAGTCATAATCATATGGGAATCATAAAAAAATAAACTTATATGTAGGAGTACATATACATAAAATACATACCTACTTAAATATGCAAATGAAATTAGTGTATCTAATTTGTTAGTATGGGATGAGGAAATGGCACGCATACATTCCTAATCAATGCAATAAAAACATAATGCATACGACTGCACGTGTTTTATTTGCAGCAATATTTCCCATAAAATATTATTACATTCTTAAATAAAATGTTTGCTGACAAGTAAGTAATGGATAAATGATGAAAGGATTGTGGAAAATGTTATCGCTTTCCAATTTTAATTTGTTTGATAAACATGGCAATCAATGTCAATCAAAAAACATCCTTTCTTATTAACACCAGATCTGAGAACACTTTGACTTATCACGAATAAGTCAAGTCAGAAATTAAATAAATCAAAAACATTTAAATCATTTGTGTTCTTGAAAAGTAATTAGATTTTCATTGCTTATGTTTCTAACAAATCAAAAGTCTTCTTTAAAATTACGCATTAATTAGAGATACTTTAAGAAATTTATCTTATGGGACGTGAAAGTGACAAAGTTAGTTGGCCTATGTTATTGGCTTACAAAAGGAGAAGAAAAAAAAGCACAAATGCAAATAACAAAAAATAAAATAATGCGTACACAATATAATTTTTTTTTTGGGTTTTTATTATTTTTAGGCCTGATACCCCAGAGTGTTATTGATTTGATAAGATGATTTATACGATATACGAGTATCTGCACACTGAAAAGTGAAAAGCTTTCTGTGATATTTCGAATAAAATCTCAATATTACTTTATGGCAAAGAATCAATTAAAGTAACACGGTAATATGTTTGCATATGGCTACATACTATTTATGCATATATGTGTATGTATGTATAAACAGTAAATATGTATAGGAATTCATTTCTGTATATAACACAGCAACAACGTTCCCAAAAAGGATGAGCCATGTGATATGTGAGAAATTGACCTTGATGGGAGCACACCAGTGTAAATTTGTGTATTTTTGTATTACAAGTGGAAAAACAAGAACAAATACACAAAGAATAAAAGACAACGACCCATTGACAAGGCACAAGGCACAAGGCACTTAACTTTAATTCAAAGTCTAACTTTTCTCTTTTTATTTAATATGAAAGCTTATTCGATACTCTTAAAAAACTAGAACTTTTACTACAATTTTTATCTCTTAAATATGCTGAATATGTTAAAAGTTTATTGTACAAAAATGAGCAGAAATGTGGATAAAAATGTTAAAAGAAAGCTTTATGCTACTGTTTACTTTTCATTCATTTTTTGTTTGGCACAAAATATATGCTTTTGATACCAAAAAAATAAAACAAAAATTCAAAAACAAACAAACAAACAAACAAACTTGTTGTTTTTTTTGGAAAGCTTATTCTGTTAAAAAAATATAGACATTTCAAAAATTTTAAGTGCACATGTTTCTGTATGTGCGTTTTCCACCAAATTAGATTTATTACCATGCTGTACGCTCAAATGTCAAATTGTTACTCAAACACACAAATTCATCATGCTGTGTATATTGTATGTAATTGTGCACATTCATATATACATATATACATACCTACGCACATACACAATTTATATTTACAATTATAAAGTGCCTACTGGTGTGCAGTAGAACTCTTGTACATGCGAAAGATAACAGAAAAATTTATGTGAACGTATCTGACTACAGATAGTAATTTCAACAACAACAAAGCAACAATCAAGTTTTTTTTATCGTTCACAAATTTCTTGTTTGGTAAACCCGAGGTATGTATATATCGTCACCTGAAATGCAAAAGGGCGTGACAACCAAAAAAACTCAAAATAGAGATTTTACTGGACACGACTTCACAAACTTTTAGCTTCCTATTTTTAAAAATCACGACTTCATTAAAGAAGATCTGAGGGCTGCTTTTATTGAGCTTTCAAAATCAAAGTATTTCTTGCTGTTAAATGATGATAGGCCCTTTGGCATTTTAAGTGACGATATCTGTGTACATATGTATTTTGCTTTTTTCAATTTACAAATTGTATTCAAATTTAGAATTCAAAAAATTGTAAATTCATTGATTAATATACAACAAGTCTAAAATGTACTTTTAAGAGTCAAGTGCGCCGTAGACCACCAAAAATAGGGTGGCCCAAAATGACCGAAGGGATATGAGTTCGTTATAAGTTCTTATTTAAAACATTATTATTAAATTTTATTTTATTTTAAATACAGTCTATTGATGGAGAATATTTTTAATTTAATTATGAAAAATTATATCTCGCAAAGGGTGGCCATTTGCTGCTACGCATATTCGTGCTCTTTCCAAAATATTTACCATAACCTTTCGCAAAACCTCAGGTGTTATGCTGTTGATTCCGTCGCGTATATTATTTCTTTTATTGCTGTATGATTCTAGGATTATTAATATAGACTTTTCCTTTCAAATAACTCTAAAGGAAACAGTATGCAGCGGTTAAATCCGGTGAACGCGGAAAAAATTTTAAATCGCTTGTACGGGAAATAATTAGTTTACCAAAGATGTCGCGTAAAAGAGCCATTGTGTCCTTAGCAGTGTGAACATTCTTATTCTATGCAAAATTCTCTGCAGCGTCTCTCATGAGAGGCCAAGTTATGTCGAACGTTTTCTGGTTGATGTTTCCCAATCTTCCCGAACGCCCTCTTATACCCGTTCCTTACTTTCCGTTGTTATCGAAAATTAATTAAAACTCACAAAAAATCAATACAGTTTTGCTGCGGAAGTTTTTCGTGCAGAAACATTTTCAATTTTATTTATACAAAAAAAATTAAAAAAAAAATGTGGTATAATAAAATGTTGAAAACTTTAATCAATCCTATTTTCAAGTGATTTAAGTCGGCTAAGTTTCTGGCGCATCTCTATCATAAGAGAACTATGGCGCAAACGTTGATCATCGGTTATGGGCTTGGAAGATTCATGTATTACATGAACAATCCGCTCGGTGATTTGTGCACCTCAGTGGTAAGCTGTGAAATTTATTAAGTTCAGCAAAGAAAAGTAACAAATTAAGTTATTTTCCTTGTGCTAACCTGTCAATTCGATTCTTCCTTTTGAACACTGAAATGCTTCCAGCTGGGCTAGAGTATAGAATTGCAAGCATTGATACTCTGTTAATTCGAATTCGATGCAATTGATCATATCAATGTATGAATCGCTCTCGCACTTACAAACTTGAGGATATTTAACAATTTACTCATATATACATTAACGGCTATGGTCTAGCAGTAATATAATTCAGTTTTGAGAGACACATTTGTAAGTTATAGATGGTAAATGTAGAGTTTCATTACGGGAAAAAATAAACGGGCAATAATTTCTCGCATTCATTTAATAAAACTAACAAATATATAAAGCTAATAATTTACATCTACTGATAACCACATACCATGTACAAACCATGAAGTACGCTGATGATGAACGTGTAGCAGTCTTCGAAAACAGCATGTTGTTCCGTTCTGCTAGTGAGTGACAGTGTGATTCGGAATTTTTGTCTCTGATTTAGTTTATTTCTTAGTAACTATCACATGTAATTTTGATTACCTGTATGTTTTCGATCACTAATAAATATTTCTAGCACAATGCATCGCATGCGTAGAGGGCAAGATAAAAAAAAATTGAGAAATATTTAACTAATTGAGGAACGCACATTTGATGAATCCATCATGTTGCAGGCGGATAAAATCTCAGCATAGCTATCTGAAGGTACTAACAGGTCTTGATCTGTTATTTTTGATAACAAAATATTTTCTAGATAAGAAAAGTAAGCGTTATTTTCGATGAACGTAGGGAGGGGCTGTTGAGCGTATTTCGGCAATAGACAAATTCAAGATATGTATTGAAAACTGTGGCGATTTCGGTGAATTGCCAGTGATTGGCAATTAATTTTAGAGAGATAAATGGCATTTGTATTTATTTGAAAGCGAACGGTATAGAAAAGTAAAAAGCTTATACAAATAGACAAGATTTCGTTACACCATTGTTAGTTGTAGATCAGACTACAAATATCAACTGTTCTGCAAGAATTATCGAATTACCTCCTTAGCAAACATCTATTGTTTTTCGCGAACTTTAATTATCTGACATTAGGGTGGTACAGTAAGATGGTAGAAACAGAAATCTGGTGGATAAATACTAGAACAGGATATTGGAGGTCTATTGCCATTGATGCAGAATATTGGGTTTCTCGAGACAAAAACGTTGTTTTATCATACTTTAAGATCCAACCGCAAATCTCAGATATATTTATAAAGAAAAGTTAAAAAAGCGACCCCTACCCTCGGCAAAAAAAATTTTTTTTTATCTTTTCGAAATTGTCACCCTAAAACATTTTATATTAGGGGATGTACACATACAGTACATGACATCAAAAGTGTGGAACTTTCTTTGAACTTTTTTTTAATAAAAAACAAAAAACGGACACGTGTTTCTTCTCAATTTGCAAAACCGTAGCCGGTTTTTATAAATATTCAAATATTCGAATTATGTATCTTAAAAATGTGGAATAACTGATAACCTAATAGACTATAATGCATATCAGAAAAATTATTTAATACCTGTATTATATAAATAAATTTTTTATATTCATTCTTTCATTTGTAATATCACTTTCTATCTTTAGAATTAAAGATAAAAAAACTTTATTTAAAAATCAGAAAATTTGTTCTTGAATAACATTTATTAATAAAAATTATTTATAAAAACGGTCAAAGGAAAATAATTCTTATTAATTGTATTTACTTTGGGAATAATTTTGTTAATGAATCCTATTTCAAAATTGTGAATTTTACCGAAAGAAATGTATGCAATGTAATTTGACTAACTTATGATATTTTCACAAACAATCAGGGTACGGATTAGGGAGTGAGTGTGCAACAAATGGAAAAAAATTGCACGCATAGCATATGTGATTGTGACAATTACTGCTCACAAAATGTGCGGCTCATTTCAAGAGCGGAGCGCAAGAATGGGCAACACATTTCAAGAGTGGCACACAGAATGTACAGCAGTAATTGCTTGTGCGTGTGCCGCAGAGAGTATGAAAATACGAACCATGTACACAACCAATCAATTCGAAATTGGTTAGTTGAATTTTAAACATTAAGAACCTTAAGTTTGTAATCAGAAATTAAGAAAAATGCATTGATGAACTAACGAAGCATTAGCGAAAGAGTAGCATGTTTTCGTCCTCAAAAATCATTTTTAGTAAAGTTATTTTTTTTAAAAGCACTATATGAAATTATAACTAGGTATTTAAGGATACATTTTTTTTCGGGAAAAAGCACAGGTTTCAAATAGAAAATAATTAATTTCAACCAAGTGTTATTTAAAAATAAGCAATTAAATACATCTTAAATTTAAAAACTGCAATTTCAAGTAAATGTTTTAAAAATAAAAATTTTTGAAATACATATTGCTGGTTGATTCTACTGTAATGATCTCAAGAACATAAATAAAATAAAAACTTAATTAAAGCATTATAAAGTGTTGTATTGATTTCCACCAAAAACTTAATCATATTATGTATTCTATAAAAATGTATCGGCCAAATCTTCAGTTGATGGGCAATCCAAGAAAGCAATGAATTTTATTGCCAGATTAAAGGAGAAGCAACCATTTAAATAAACCTTCAGCATATTGTAAATTCTGCCATTAAAAGAATTCACTATTACATTAATTTTCTCTTTGCCACTGTTTGTGTTTTCATTTAACTTTTTCCACACACACATACACACACACACCCATACACACAAACACATACACAAACACGTATATTTGTAGGTTTTATGTATTTTTATTTTGAAATGAAAAATAAATTGAAAATCTGCTCTACAAAACGGTTGAATAGTTTAAATCTACAACTAGAAAAATGTGTAAACATGAAAATTATTGAGTCTAACCAAATAAATGCTGTCCAATATACATACATGGTTACACTCTACCTACTACTTTAGCCCTTAACAAACAGGCAGTAGGTATAATAACTTTATTATTCTGTTTGTAGCATTATAAAATATATACGCGAGTAACGTGTTAACTTTGTAGGTTAAATGGTTTAATTGGACGGTTAAAATGTACGATTGAAAAAATTTACGTCATATAAAGCACCTTTTTGTTTAATTAATTTATTTAATTTATCTTCTATACACGCAACAATTGCTGTACTTACATATCGTCCCTACCATGCACTATGGGCTTCCCGACTGGTTTTTGTGGCAAAAAGTCCTTTTTTGTACATAACAATTTTCAAAAATTAACGATATATTTTATGTTGGAGGAGTTCTAAAATTATGCAGTTTCAAGATGAAAGCACCGAAAAAAAACTTTTTTTTTTTATTAAAATTAAAATGATACCTCAATTTTGGACAACCTTAAAAATTAAATTCGAATAAAAAATAGTGACGAATGTGCGTACATTATATGTGGAAATGAAAGTTGTTTTGTAGGTCCATATAAATATGTATATGGATGTACATGACATTTGCTTAAATTGTAAGTATGGGGTTTTGCATTCGCTTAACCATTCGCTTTCGGTTTAAATTCTCAAAACTGACATTATCTGTATTTCTAATATCAACTTTTCAAGCTTTTACAAAGTCAAACATATCCTTCATACTGGCTGTAGCATGCCCAAAATCAAAACAAGACAGAAATTTTTTTTTAACCATAAATTGTACAGGACATATAAATAAATACTTACAAAAACGAAAACAATATTTGGAAAAATAACAAAAAAAAAAAAACAAAAAAAACAAAATACAAATGAAATAATGAAAAAGGAAAACAGATCCATATGAGAACTGTACGAGTATATTTAAACATTCAGCAAACATATTGAACACATGCTCATCTCCAGGATTTAAAAAGCTACTTATTCTGCCAAACTTACACACGTATGCATACATACATACATACGTACATATATATGTCTGTATATAAATTCAAACTTATTTAGTAACAGTCGCTACTTTATACTTGCACGACTCCTTGTATATTTTATAACAACAGCTATACTGTACTACACATACACGCGTACACATTTTCCCACATTTCCATACATACATACATACATACTTACATACATATATGCATACGAAGAGACTCACTAAAAATAACATGGTAAACGATGAGAAAATCTAAATCTCTTTGAAATGGAGGGAAAATACAAATTGAAACTTATTGAAGTTGTTTTCAAAATGGTGATTTAACAATAAAATGTTGTAAAAAATTCCAGGTCATTGGCTGGGTATGTATTTTTGTGTATTTTGTGGTATTATGTTCTAATGAACTCATGTACCAGCGCAAAAGTTTTTCACTTCTCGTTTCTCTTTAAGTTATATGCACACGCGTATTATTGCATGCAATTCGTTAAATGTATCATTTTAAAATTATTATCAAGTTTTTTTATTATCAAAATTATTCGCTGTAGTATCTATAGATAAAATCTCGAAATTATATATTTATATGCTAAGTATATGATATTAATAAAGATGCATTTAAAATTAAAAAAAAAAAAACAAATTGTATCATTATAAAAAAAAAACGCGCAATTTTTTTAAAACACGCAGTTTGATATTTGTTGCTAAAAAAACGTTTTGTTCCAGAAGGGGTAGTATGTATTATTCATAGGTCTTTTATAACCAATGGCAAGGCTCTGTGAAATAACTGCCAAATTATATAAGTCTCAGTGCAATAATTCCCAATAAAATAAATCCCAAAATAAATAAAGACAGTTCCACAATGCAGAAATAAAGTAAATCCCAAAGAAAACGAAATAAATTGCATTTTTTGGGAATTACTTCATTATGAAATAACTTCAAAAGGAATTAATGAAATAACTTCCAAAAACGGAGCACAGAAATGGAATAAAGCACAAAAAGAAAGAAAGACCAACCCAATAAAAAATTAAATCAAAATGTTATCAAAGAGCACCAGGTAACAAAAGGTTCTCTGGTAAAACCAACACTGTCTTCGCTGACAAAAGTTTAGCCTGGTTCAAGGATTTCCTCCTCTATGCTATAACGAACACCGGCTTCGCTAATAAAATCTTCTGGCGGCCTAATTAAATTTCATCTCATTTGGTGCAGCGCCCTTAAACTAGATTTAAGCGAAACATTTTATGAAATTGCAAATAATCGAAAATGAAATAACTCCCAAAGCAATTGATATAAAAACAAAATAAAATTAAATAACACCAATACGAAATTCTATCGGAAGTTATTTAATTTTCGAGTAATATCATTATGAAATAAATTGTACGCAAAAAAATTATATCATTTCCAAAAAAAATTAAGTAAATCCTAAAGTTGTGGGAGTTACGTCATTCTGAAATTTGTTTGAAAATTTTTTTGGGGCATATGTAAATCTAGACTGTTGCGAATGTTATTTAAAAAATGTGATTTTAGTGTATTCAAAGTATTCCTATTTATTATTTTATTTATTCAAACAAACTTATTTTTCCATGAATGTGATGTGTCCTACTTTTTCATAAATTGTTTTTCTCATTCAATAATAAATATCATTATTACAGTGCTGATATGACATTTTATATATACTCATTAAAAAGGTGTAAATTTTGTGCAAGAAAAGAATCGCCATTCAATATGTATGTACTTGGTCTTCGAACAGTGAATTCCGAACTTTGACAGACAAATTAATTGTCATTTATTCAGTCTGTTTTGTCAAATTCAACAACACGTGCAAAAAAAAAAAGTGTTTTATCAAAATGGTTGTTCTGTTTGTTCAGCGTACTTCGCGCCCGATCATTTTACGGTCGCCATAATCGTCCTACCGAGACGACTATTTGTAATGTGGTGGATACATTTGAGTCCACTGGTTCATTAAAATATTGGCTAACAGACGTACGTTTACGAAATGCAAGATCTAAAACAAAATCCCACTGTCCGTAAGAGTGTGCAGGAGAATTAGAGGCAGTCGATTACGCGTCGCTCACAGAACTCGGCCTTTCGCAGAGCATAACTTGGCGAATTTTCTGTCTGGACTTGGGCCTGCGCCCATACAAAATTCAACTGAGCCAGGAACTGATGGTAAACGACCATAGATAAAAACGTGTGTTCGCTTAATGGGCTCTGGACCAGTTGGCAACTGACCCTGACTTTCATCGAAAAATAATCTTCAGCGATGACACCCATTTGTGGCTGAATAGATACATGAACAACAAAATTGTCGAATTTGAGACGATTCCAATTCACATCACATCCAAGAGTGACTAATGCGTCCCAAAAACTCACTGTTTGGTGCGGATTTTGTGTTGGCGGCGTCATCGGTTCATAATTCTTTGAGAGCGACGTTGGCCAGGCCATCACTGTAAGCGGGGAGCGCTATAGGTATATTATTTCCAACATCTTTTGGCCTATATTAGATGCTATGGACTCCAACAATATGTGGTTTCAAAATAAAAACGCTACGTCATATATTGGATATTCTGCACGAGCGTGGAGGTGATGTGAACTGGCCACCGATATTGTGGGCTTTGACCCTGTTATACTTTTTATTGTGGGGTTTTCTTAAGTCCCAGCTGTCTGCAAATAAGCCACAAACCACAGCAATCTTTAAAGCCAACATATACCGTATCATTGGTCAAATAGTCCCAGAGAACATTTCGATTGCGTTCCACCCAGAGAAGACGTGACGGACATTTGAACGATGTTAAATTTCATACACGAATAACAAATTTCGGAGAGATTTTTTTTATTTAAATTTAAAGATAAAATGCCATTATGTGTGGAACGTTCAAATGTATGTCTATGTATATAAGATATTTAATCTGTTAATAAATAATAAGAAAAGTCATTAACGAATTTTATTTCTGAAATAATATATTTTTAGAATTCAAGCTGGTATTGAAGAATTTTTTTTTGATATAAATTCATTTCAAAAAACCACGGAAACGTTACAATTTACTTCAGTCTGAGGAAACAAAATACTTAATCTTAAATATGCTGTAATATAGAAACTTCTGGCATCTAACAATATACTGGTTGGAAAATTATTGATTTCAATAAATATTAAAAGGGGAAATTTTTTGAAAGGAAAGTGTTGTAGTAAGTACACATCGCAAAGAGATTATAAGCGCTTATTTCTTACATATTTCTGTTGGTGTGCACTTTCTTAGGCAGAGTTACAGAACTTCTGCTAAATGCTAATTCTACAAGAATAGTGACGGTGATTTAAGCTCTCATATGACGGTCATTGCTGATCGAATTATCGGTCTATAATTTTCTTAAGGGTAATATGAGAAAAATTACAATAATGTCTGTGTACAAGAATTTTTTCGTCTATATTTTGTCGTATATCCGTACTGGTCACTCTAATATTCTTTACTAGTCAGCGTTGATGGATATATCGGTCACTATTGACGGATATGCCATTTGTAATTAAACACGATTTATTTCAATTCTTTATATTGATTTTATTTCAATATTCCTATACAGGGTGGCACATAAAAGGAGCTATATGGTTTGAATTCTTTATAACTTTTTTAATTATTATTTTTGCTTTGCTTTTTTCCAGCATTTTGTGAAGAAGACTTGGGGAATTAATTATAAAACATTCGAAATGAAATCATGGCCATTACAACCGAAATTTTGCGAAAAGTTATGGAAAATATGCTGAAAACAGCACGTATGTGCGTAGCAGAAAATAGACATCACTTACAGCATATCATTTTTCAAAGCTAATTGCAAAAAATTCCCCAATAATATACTGTATTTAAAAAAAAAAATATAATACTCGCATAAATAAAAAAGTTATAAACTATTTAAACCATATAGCTCCTTTTGTGTCACACTGTATATGTACATATGTATAAAAAAAATGTTATATAATATAAAATAGAAATATCCATCAGTACCTTGAAAAGGGCCATCTTCTGTGAACTAAGACAAGTAGATACTTACATTGGCCTCGATCGCCCACATGCTAGACAGTTGCGCCTGTTATAATTTAATGGTAGCCTGGCCTTGGCTCAACTTCGACTGGTATAGCTCCATTTTTTCGACGCAGATGGTTACTACTTTTGGCCGAGAAGCTGCTGTAGAAGTACCAAAATCCATAAAACGTTGATAGTTGTTAAAAGAATACGATTAACAAAATATATATAAATAACTAACGCAATGGACTTATCTTCAAATTTCACTTCAATATTCAAATGCTTCAATATTGGACACATTAATAATTCACGACACACAAATATATAAAAATATACAAATATTAAAACAAACTATTCAGTGATTCAGATATATACTAATTTGGATAAAATATCCATGAGCAATGACCGACCATCTCATGTTCAGGCAAATATAACAGTTCTGCAAATGTATTAGAAAAAAACATGTGAGTATTACTTTCGGTCATCCATTTATTGCAGGGAAGTTAAATGTTGACACTAAATTAACGCAGAAAAATTCATTGGGTTACGTTTGGAATTTAGTTGGAATTGAATACATAAAATACAAGGAGTAGACCACAATGAAAACTGTTGGTACAAACAACTGTGTTACACATCGTACTTAAACTTGTAGACTTTTTTTTTGGTGATCGTAAAAACACACAACAACTACAACAGTTACTCTGAGTGGTACTTATGCAACAACAAGCAAGAGAGAGTGCTTCTTTTCAACACAGTCAAATTCTACACTAACAATACGCTTCAATTGTTATTATTGTTGTTGCTATTGTCATGTTTGCTATTCTTAGGTGTTGATGTTGTTGTTGTTGTTGTATTGGTAAGTAACCTATTTGGCATCTATAACTAGAATCGTGTACATACATGCACTTTTTCTTTCTTTTATTCTACGAAATATGTATGTATGTATATAGTAAGTAAAATAGACATGTAAACACAGTTACATACACTTAGTAATATATTTAAAATTACAAATACACATGCACTTTCACATATACATATATATGTACATACCTACATATTTGTACAAATAGTTTGCGTTTCGTTGTGGTTTGTTTGAGTCGATTTTTGGTGTCAGCAATTGCTTGAAAAAAAGCAACAGCAACATCATGAAGAAAATGTTAAAAGCAGATACTACATACACACACACACACACACACACACTTCCAGCAACGAAAACTAGAGTTGTAGAAAATATATACTTGCATACTATGTAGATGGTTATATTTGCCAAATCCGGAATATTGTTGACAGCGCAATAGACGCCAAAAATTATTGAGATACTCAAAAAACAAAAAAAAAGATAAAACTAAACTAACAAACCAGTAAAATGTTTGGCTTCCATTCCTCTATTGATAAAATAAAAATAACAAAATTCGGAATATAGACTTGATCTCCAACAATGACACTGACTGGATTAAGTTAGATGGGTGAGATAATTTTGCAAATAATTGGACTAAAATATTTTTGTTTTTGCTCTTCTCTGCTTTATTTTGTCATTTCTGTTTTTTGTTTTGAATATTTTATTATTTTTATTATATCGCTGAAGAATGTTATTGTGCAATTGCGGTTTAAGAATTTGATAATTTAGCATATTTAGAAATTAAAATGGCATTTCTTTTATCCAAATTACAAATTCTTATCGAATATATTGGAGTTTTATTGTAAAACTTTAGCTGTAAAAGCTATAAAGAAGTTATCAAAAGTTTTTGTTACATTTTACGCTTGCGAACAGCAAATGTAAATTCTACAAATTTTCTGTTTCACTTTGCAGTTTTAGTGTATTTTCCTTCTAATCACTATTCTATAAGTTTAAGTAAATTTTAAGTTGAGACATTAAAGTGTAGCTAATTTCAATATCAGGAGCAATCAATAAACTATAAACAAATTTTGCTCGTACTCATACCAACAAAGCGAGTAAAGTTTGTCACTGTTCTTTTATAATTTTTGTTTTCTAATATTAGATGAATTCGTTCACTTTCCCACTGAAATCCAGTATTTGAGTAAATTTAATTTCCTGACGGTTCATAGAAGCCGAGTGAAAATAATCGCGGAGTGTGGTTTGCAGCAATGCTATTTGTGGAAAGTGCCATGAAAATAAAAATTTAAAACAGTTTGATTGAGCGAGGGGAGGGGGTTTACCAAAAATTGTAGGTTGATAGCATTATAGTCACTATTTTTTAAAATACTTAGTTTGGCAACAGGTACCTCTGCATCAAGTTTTATGATCATGACTCAATTGATAATAATTTTTGCCCCAATTTCGGCTCTTGGACACATGCATAGTGCAACACAATAACATGTTTTTTAAATGATTTTCTGTAAACCATTAGATAAATTTTCCATATTTGTACCTCCAAAAATGCATAATTTAATTTTTTTATCTGGGACCAGCACTCAGGAAATGACTCCTACACATGCGAAGCATTGTGCTGAAACTTTAGGAAAGGGATAGTAGGAGAAATGACAGGAGGTGAAGCTTAATTAATTATTTTACAGCTCTGCTTTCGCACGTTCTTTGTTTATACTCGTAGCAGTGCTGAAACTTCGGTTTAGTAGCCATTTTTATTTTTATTTTACTTCGCCGGTGCTACACAACACCGACGAAGGAGGGCGCGCTGATGTGATTGTGGATTGCTATCAGTTGAAGCCGGTATTGTTCAGTGACCAGTGACTATGCCTTCGCCACTGAAACCTTTCGACAACAACTGACACACAAAGACAAACTAATGCACATCAGAGAAATGCGAGATGTTTATTTTTATTTTAAAATTTTAGTCTGAAACTGGGGCTGAACCCAGGTCTGTTTTTGGTTTAGTAGTCAACGTGCAGACTACCATCCATCGTGCCATCGTGGAAAACCTGTTGTGTATTCGGCTTAGAGGTAATAACGTAACCAATATAGTATTTGTTAAGGAGTAGTGCCTTTGTAATTGAAAACACAGCTTACTTCTGCGGCTCATTTTGACAAAACTGAAATGTGACGCAAGAATTTCGCAATAATTCAAGTAACAGTAAAATGAACAGGAGAATAATGTGAGAAACAAACATAAAGACCAACCAGTGTAATCGATGCATGCCGGTCTATGTGACATTGGTCAAATAGAAGCAAAAATATTGAGGCCGAAACCCACCCACACAATTCATGCATCACGGTCTGAAAGGGATAATGTGAATTATCTGAGTTTTTAACGCACACTTTGTGTAATAAAATTTCATTCATTTTCTCTTGCCACAACTAGATAAAAGCATTTTCATTATGCTGTGCCCAATAGCTTCTTTCTCTTTTGCACTTTTTTATTGCTGTTGCAGCTGTGCCTGTATTTTTTTTTATTTCATTGAGCGCAATTTTAATTTTTTAACTTGGTAGCACTGCCTTTAGTATATGAAAATCAAGGTTGTATTTCATTAAATAAACTTAAAACCAATAAAGAAAAAAGAAACAGAAAGTATCTGTATATGGTAAGACCAGGTTTTAATAGTTGGTTTTCATGTAAAACCAAATTATTGCTTTGAAGCCAATCAATGTGAAAGAGATATTACAAAGCAGTATGTCGAAATTAACATTTGAATTACATTATAATATGAATTTATTCTAACGCATATTACTTCAATGTAAATAGTTTTCTATTTATTGCTTTCACTTAATGATTTACGATGACTAATTTATATTTATTGTTTGATAAAGAGGATTTGGATTTTTTAGCAACTAAAAAACAATAACAATGTTGCGTTTGCAGTTCGATTTTAACTGATGTGTAACACAATGTATTTCCGTATTTCCCTGAACTTTTAACGCACACTGTCAATAGAGTTAGTAGACATCTTAATTGACTGTGTATTAAATTTCAAAAAAAAAATTATATTGTTATGCAAATTTATGTATATATATGCATAGACATACCATTGGGGGAGAACTATTGTAGTGGCTTAATGGTAAGGGCAGTAGATACAGGCGTATGCGGCGGTAATCGTCATTTGTCTAGAAACCGACCATGGTTTTTAATAGTCACTCCTGCCCGAGGCGCCCTCTTTTTGACTTGAAATGACGGATCTAGGGAGGAATATTGAGAGAGCCTATGAGATGAATGACACTACGTTAGTGTGTACTTTTTCTAACGGTGACCTCCAGACACTGGGTGCCCTTTGGTTGTAATTAGCCTTACCGTGATACCAGGGCACTGTTCTGCTCGACAAACCCCTCTCTTTTACTTTCCTTATGGAACGGAAATCGAAGTAAAAACAATAAAAAAGGCAGCAGTGCCTCACAAAAACCAAGTCACTAACCAGCTGGCGGCATGTGGCGTCCTGCGAACCAGCTGAAATGAAATTTGATGTGGAGCTGGGGCCCGATGAAACCCCTAACATCATCGCATAAGAGGAAGATAAACTCCTCACCTCTCCTGTTCATGGTTTAAGAGCTGAGAACGAGATGGTTCATCACAGTGAAGCTGCTAAAAAGCGGCCAAATATTTCTTGGGTAAAGCACATGCGACTGAGGAAGCAAGGAAGCTTTAACAAAACCCGGCACAACTCCGAACGAATCAGAACTATTTCCGAGACCAAGGCCTGTCAATTTTGTGAAGGCCTCGATAAATAGAGGTTTTTCCACCCGTGTGGAACTACGGCGCCTCCACACAACCTGTGAAACCCAAATAGTGCTTGCATTCCTTAGGATGCTTAGGATGAGGGGTCTAATATGATGTGCTTGCGCAATAGATCTTCTTGGTTACGTTGCTTCCTGGCTCTTAAGATAATAGCAATATTACATACCGTTTACCAGAATATCAATGTAACGAAAATTTTAATGCTGTTATTACGCCTTTGTTGGTTGCTGCTGCAGCTTTTACAAATATGAATACATTTCCAAAATCCACAATCCTAAAAGAATGATTGATTGGTTGAATGATTGTAACTACTACTTTCTGTGAATGACTACATCGAAACAAAACATTCTGTTATTTGGAAAACTCATCAAACGTTTAGTTTAAATGAAAAACTACTCACGTGATTTATCAAAGATAATCCAAGGGTTGAATAGATTTTGCCGAAGCAAACTACTATAGCTGATGTAATACACATACCAATTTCTTTTATTACATATTTACATATACTTATTTTATATAAAAAAAAAATTCCTCTGCCTCTATGAGTGTTTATTGATATTTATTTAATGACCTACAATTTGGAAAAGGTCCTTACTTTCTAAAATGATATGCTTTTTGGGAAATTAATTATTTTAGTATTAAATGTTAAAAAATAATACTATGAAACAAGAACTGCTTTTATTTACAATTTAAAACATCCATTTAACCATTTCACGACTCACTCATCCAATAGTATATCTGAGAAATTTTTGTATGATTTATTGGGCAATAAAAATGAAATTCTAATAACATCTGCATTTGTAAAAGATAAATGACTAAACCAATTTCAAATGCTACAAAACAAATATACATATGTAGAGGAGAGCTTTATTTTCATACATTTACACAAAAAAAATTCTTTTTATTTACACTTATAATCAGTCGTATAGTGTTCTGCGTTCATAAATTTGTAAAATATTCTTAGTTTTCTAAAACTGTGCTTCAAAATTATTTGTTAAAAATATATTTTAACTATGAGACTATAGTTGGGTTAAAAAGTAGATATACGAGTGCATACATATATGTAGTCTGTTCAAAAGACAAGAAGAATTGTGAATTTTTTTATAAAATTATTTATTTATTCATCAATTCAACCATTTTGTCCCCTTCAAAACAATCCCCCAGATAAAATGCACTTATGGCTGCGCTTCTTCCAATCCTCGAAGCACTCTGAAATGCGCTTTTCGGTATAGCCATCAGCTCATTCTTCGAGTTCTTCAATTGTGGCAAAACCCTTTCCTTTCATTAGTCTCTTCAGTTTTGGGAATAGGAAAAAGTCGTAGGCAGCCAAATCTGGTGAATAAGATGGTTGAGACATGATTAGGGTTTTGCGTTTTAGGGCAAAAAATCACGAACCAGCACTGATGTGTGAGCTGGTCCATTATCGTGATGCAGAATCCATGCTTTTTTTACACAATTCCGATCTTTTGAGTGCTTCACGCAAACGTTGCATAACTTCCTTGTAGTAATCCTTATTGACTGTAGGACCTGTTGGCAAGAACTCATGAAGCATTACGCCATTGTAATCGAAGAAAACAAAATTCATCTGTTCTCTTTTGAACAAACTTCGTATATAAATATTCAAACGTATACATACATACATACTCGTATGTATTTTTTTTTTTTTTTTTTTTTTTTTATCTTGGACCAGTGCTCAGGGGCTATCCCCTACATATGCAATGCATTGCACTGGAACTAGAGAGAAGGATAGGGAAGAAACAGACAGGTGGTGAAAGTGGTAGAAAGATAGAGCTTAATTCTTCCACAACTTTGCATTTGCGTGTAAATTATAAAGCAAAGTTGCGGCGTGTCTGATGTTTTTTGACGCATTATTTTTTTAAGCTAATTGAGCCATTTTATTTATTATTTTACTTCGCGGACGTTTTATTGCTCAAATACCGACGAAGGAGAGTGCTGTAGCACAGAAAACTCAGAAAAAACTTTTTTCTGATTTGACCCGGCTGGGATTCGAACCTGGGCCTTTCTGGTTGCAGTGCCAACACGCTGACTACTCGCCATCAGCGTTACTTTGTAAAATTTTCAAAAAATCTTAAATATAATGGGGCAAATTTGTGAATTCTTTTTCCTGGAGTCTAAAATTGGTGCATCCACCCCATTGTAATCGAAGAAAACAATATTCACCATTTATTTTCAACAATCCTTGTACATATTTTCGACCAACAATCAGGGCATAACGCACAGGGTTTTGCCCCAATATAGTGAATCGGCAAATCCAGAGTATTAATCGTAATAAGAAGAAATTTAACATACAGGTACTTAATGTCTGCAATAAGAAAAATTTGCATTTGAGAAAAATTTGTGCAAGAACATGCCTAACTTTCATACATAATGAATCTAAAAATTTAAATTTTAGCTTTATTTATAATAAGCTTTATTTATTATTTAATATCAGGATGGTAGTCTGCACGTTGACTACTAAACCAAAAACAGACCTGGGTTCAGCCCCAGTTTCAGACTAAAATTTTAAAATAAAAATAAACATCTCGCATTTCTCTGATGTGCATTAGTTTGTCTTTGTGTGTCACTTGTTGTCGGAAGGTTTCAGTGGCGAAGGCATAGTCACTGGTCACTGAACAATACCGGCTTCAGCTGATAGCAATCGACAATCACATAAGAACGGGCTCCTTCGTCGGTATTGTGCAGCACCGGCGAAGTAAATTAAAAATAAAAATGGCTACTGAACCGAAACTTCAGCACTGCTACGAGTATAAACAAAGAACGTGCGAAAGCAGAGCTGTAAAATAACTAATTAAGCTTCACCTCCTGTCGTTTCTTCTACTATCCCTTTCTTAAAGTTCCAGCACAATGCTTCGCATGTGTAGGATTCATCTCCTGAGTGCTGGTCCCAGATAAAAAAAAGAAATGTCTATCGAATATTGCTTTCTATCATGCTGTAAATTTTGTTTATTCTCAAAAAACTACATTTCAGCTGTATTTATGACTAAAAACCAATAATAAATTACAAAACTAGCGGGCAGTGGTTGATTGCTATCCGTGTAGGGCGAATTGCTTGTAAACATTTCAACTAGAAGGTTCTCCTGGTCCGTGCATATTTGATCATCTTTAAAATAGCCTGAATAGAAGAATTATTATAATTTTTCATACTTTTAACAAATGACCAAAAGTTCTTACTACTTCCTGGGCCGTTGGGAGCGGACTATAAATGCAGCCTGCTACTAAATTGTGATATTGTGACCCTCTGCGATTGGGGTCACCGGAATAGGGTTGATTTTAACAACCATAAGGCTTGGTGTTGCTTGACTGAATATGCGTCTTCTTTTGCAATCATGGGTATATGAAAAAATCATAAGCTTTCGATATTTCTGGACGAGCAGTGATGTTAAACGCACAGTAATAACTTTATTTGTAAGTGGTTTAAGGTCTATTTTAGACGTACAGAAATTTCTTTACAAATTCGGTAATTTCATATGCTGGCTTAGTTTTATTGAAATAAGTGAAAAGGAAGTGTTAAAGGAACAGTGTGTGCCAAAAACATCGCCATTATGGTTATTGGGACTTCTGGGGAAAATAATCTTCTTTTTCATAACAAAAATTAGGAGTAGTTTTATATTTATTTTTTAAGACTTTGCACTAAACTTAAGAACTTTTTCAAATCATGCTAAGGACATTTCGCTGCAGATATATATCTGTTGTGAACTATAATTGATCGCAGGTGTGGAGATCTTAAAACAAAGTTAAAATAAAATTAATTTACTTAATAGAAAAGATTAAATAAATACGGAATTTAAACCTGAATGAAAATAAAATAAATAGAGAAAAAGAAACGTTAATAGTTTTCAGAAATGGTATCGCATATGGCCTCATCAGGAAATTATTTTGAAATCATAAAAGTTTTATTGCAAATGCAGTGGTCTTGTTTTCTTACCATGTAATAAATACATATAATTTGTTAATTCGTTTCCTTTCTCCAGCAAAAAATCATAAGAGAGAACAACATTTTCGTTTGGTGGAGCCCTGTACATATGTACATACATGAGTCTTTGTTAAAAGAAATAAAAACCAAAAGAAAATGATGTTAGTCTTTCAGCTGACTATTAACTGTTCCACAATATTAAATTTATAGCGCAAATTTTAACTAGAACCTCTAGTCTTCATCATCATTGTTGTCTTTGCAACGAGCTAAATTATGTTACTAACAAACTGGCAAAGTTTTAGTGCATGTAATAACTAAAACGAATATGTTCAATCAAAGTAAAAAAGAAAAATTATAGAGGCCTTCTGTAACTCCAAATGTAGTAAATCAAAAAAAAATGTAATGTTGAATTCAAATGAAAAGAGCTTTGTTGATAGTGATTTAATTAAGTGAATTTTAAAAGACTATCGATTATATCGAAGCACTTTCACTGAACATGGCCTTCTTCAAAAAATTCTTTTAAATGTTTATCTTCAATGTAAAATAAACATAAAAATAGGGAAATTCACAAGGTATGACATCATGACTTGATGTCTTAATACAAATTATTTAGTTTAGTGGATTTTAAAACAAAAAGTTCTTAACGAAATAAAACTTCTTGGACCGTGTTTATTGTTCTATCCATCAGCCGAACACAAAATATACTTTTTGCACGAATTGCTAATTATTTGTTGTTATTTCATTTATTCTTAGAATTTTAGTTTTATGCAAACAAAATTATATTTCATAAAAATTATGAAAAAAGATTTGTGGTTGTTACATATTATTTATTTATTTATTAATTTTTTCAGTCTATGGATACATGAGTGACCCTTACAGACCATAAAAATATAATACATAAATGAAAATTTAATTATTTAAATAACAAATAATATTACGTTTTATAATATCAAAATTTAACGTAACATTAATGTGTTTAGCAAAGTTTATTATAATCAGCACAAATTCTGGATAACGGATCAAATTTGTCAAAGTTAGTTCTAAATAATCTAATGAACAGCGGATAAAAATTACGTGTTGGTCGTGATGGAACATTAAAAGATATGTTACTCCATATTTATAGGAGAATTTAAACTTCCTTAGACTATTAAAAACAGTTTCTTCGTCAAGAGGTAGTATTGATATACTTGAATTCATCAGTTCCGGTGAAAAACACGATCCCGAATCATCATAACGTGCATCAGAATAACTGGTAGAAAAAAAATCGGCTAAAAGACTGCATATTGTCCGATCATCATCAGTTTCCAACTTCTGGTACTTCATAGGTGATTGGAAAGATACTGAGCGTGTCTTACAGTTGACGAAGGTATAGAATGATTTTGGATCAGACTTCAAGTTGTTTCCAATTTTGTTCAAGTACGCAGAGTAACAAGATTGGCTATAATGGTAAATTAAAACAATTTTCTTCCCAATATATGTATATTCTTATTTCCTCTAAAAGTAATATTATTCTTACCACAAAAAAAATTTCATTTTAAATAGTTTTTACCGGGAACACTAGCATCACCATTGGTATATATCTTTTCCATTTTTTGATTATTTTAATGTTATAAATTATTAAAAAAAATTCCATTACAGTTGTACAATCAGAAAATTGCACTATACTGCACAGTTTGTTCAGGGATCGCTGAAAGTTGCTGAATTTTTTGGCGATAATTCAAAGAATATATTCTCATCTGTCAATTCTGTGTAGTGAGAAAATGGAGGTAGACGGAGCTAACTTATATTTTTTCCAAGTAACACTGCAAAGGCAGAATTTCAATTTGCTTATATCTACTAAACTACATATGCAATCTAAATAATTATTCTTTTAAATTAAAAAGAACGTGCAAACGAACCGCATTAAAATGTTAGCAGTGTTGCACTCATAGTCAACTTAGTAGCCTGAAAATTTCTATCAGTTATCATAGTAAAATATTTTTGTAATTTCACTAAATTTTTCCTAGCACAATATGTGCCTTTTTACAAAAAGCAATTATGGAACTGCATCTTTAGATTTTTGAGGGTGGCGATGGCTGAAGTAGTTTGCACATTGACTACAAAACCAAAACAGACCTGAGTTCAACCCCAGTTTCAGACTGAAATCATAAAACACGTCCCGCATTTTTCTGAGGTGCATTAGCGTGTCTTAAATATAGATGTCAGAACAAACAAACAAACTGACATTTAATTTATTAATAATAGTTCTACCCAGCAGTCCGGTTACTCATTACAAACTGAAAGCCATCCGATTGTATAATATTATGTCAATAGGGAAAATAAAACGAAAATAGTTAAGCCCTTACAACTCGCATCTGATTCGGATTTGTCGTTTTCCCATCCATTGTAAAGTTAACTGTTTATTAGAAATGAAGATCAAAACAAACACAAATACAAATTTTGCATCGCATTACCATCTGATTTGGATGGCTTTGTAATGTATCATATTGTCATTTCGTTTTAATTATGAATTTTGTTCTTTTTTCTGAAGTAATTTTTCCGTTATTCTTTCTTTTTCATTTCTATTATTATTATTCCAAAGTAAAATTGGTATCAAGTTCATAAGTGTTTTTAAAAGTGAAGTGTTAGCGGCATTTTTTGTGGTAATATTGTTATAAATTATTAAATAAAAATAATTATAAAAAGGTTAGTGACTGTTTTATTTTTATTTATGTGTTAATTTATATACATATGTATGTATGTTTTGTATTTTTATTTGTTGTAAAGAATAAAATAAGTGGATTTAGTAAAAGAAATTTAAGAAGACTAAAGAAAATAGAAAGTGAACGCTTGAAACAAAGTTCCGAAATTACAAAATATTGAAAAAAATTAAGTTCCTAATTTAATTATGCAATAGTTAAAATTTATTTCAAGATCAATGGCATTCAGATACATCTTATTGCACTCCGAATTCACCATAATAGTTGGACCCATCCAACATTCGCTTACAATGTATATTGTGTTGGACCCATCCAACCTTCGCTTACAATGTATATTGTGTTGGATAAATCTTACAGCCTAGGCCATCGCTGTGTAAATGTAAATAAAAATTGTATACAGACATTGGATGGGTCTTGCTTACATTGTCATTGGTCTCAAATCGAAGATGTGTGTAGCAAAAATTTCACTGGGTAGTTGCCTCACTTCCCATTGCGTCAATTGATGTACAAATTTCTTTCATAATACTCGTATGTAAGGATTCCATAATCCCAATGAAAAGAGAAATATTTCTATTTATTTATGTTTCCATGTGTTTATTCCAAAATGTATGAAATGAGCATTTGTTAATAGAGTAAACTTATATTTAAACTAACTGAATTTATTTTGGGAATATCTCTTTATATATGATTCTAATTTTAAAATTGTGCTTTTTCCCTTTTTTTCCCTCCTAAGTTATTGAGTTTACTTTTGTAAAAAAAAAAAAAAATACTTTAAGAGAATATCATAAAGTATGTAATAATAAATTTGACATATGTATATTTTTAAGGCAAAAATCACAATTTTAAAATTAGAATCACTTATATTTAAATTTTTAAGTTTTTTCATAGAAGAGAAGACACGTAACCCGCTTAAGCAGAAATTCGATAAAGGAAAAAAGTTCTCGATATAAAAATATTCCCAAAATTTTTTGCAAAAACGAACTATTAACCAGTGTTTAAAAAACTCAAGTTAGAGTGGAAAAATTCTTAAAATTTTTGCTTTTTAGTGGTTTTGAGTCTTTCAGCTATTTAAAATTGAACCTTTGATTTTGTATCTGCTTATAAATAATTCTCATATGCGCAAACGTGTTTCATTTCTGACGATGAGACAAAAGTTCACATCGAAACATTCGTCGTTCTTCCGAATTGTGTTCGGGTGAGCTGTAGGAGATAGTTTTCGTCCGAGAAATATTTGCATAACATATTATTGTCATCAATATTATTATCGAATGTGGTGGTCAAATAGAAAACGCAATTTTGCGCTGTGTATATGAATTATTATTCCATGCAATCGCCAACTAACTATATGAGTAAATTGTAGAAATAAAATTAGCCAGTGATATGCATGATTTGTTTTTTTTTTGTATTATTATTTACAATTCTACAAACTTTTAATTTAAATCGAAAACCGACACCACTTTGTTACAATTCATACCAGAATTAAATGTTTAATAGCATTTTCTGAAGGCCTTAAATGCAAAAGCCTTTAAATTTTCCCCCACTTGCTATATGTGATTAACTATTTTTGGCTGGTTTCTCATCTTAATAATACAACCACTCGTTATAATGTACGACCGAGAAAATGGTGTAATTGCTAAAGTATATAAATACTTCGAGCGATAACAATGATGGGTCTTGCTGAAGAGAATAAATATTAAAGAATGAAGATAAAACGAAATTAAAACATGGTTGAGAATGATAAATATTCGTTTTAGTAGCATTTTGTTAAAATTGAAAATAATATGGAATTAAATTGCAAAATGCATAGTATGACTTACTATGGTAGTATTGCATTAATTTTCACAACTTGTAAAATTTGTTTAAAAAAGTGGAAAAGGATAATCAAAGAAAAAGTTTTCTAAACGAACTGAAAGCACTTTACAAAAAATTCTCTGAAAATCAAAAAGAAATTCGAATTGCGAATTTCAATTAAATTCTGCTACGTACAGAAGAAGGCCAGGTTATATATAATTTTTTGTTTAGCTTGGGTACCGAACAATAATTTTTTTTAAATTTTTTTTTGAGTTAGAGGGAGAATAAAAGTAAATACCGTTAGAGAAGTAAATAAAATTATCAAGTTTTGTCGTTATACTCAGTGTCATATAAAAAAAGCTCTAAAACATTTATATTCGACCCCAGATTTTTTTTGTTTTGGAAAGTATTTACATTTTAAACGTGTAAAATTTAATGTTTTCAAAAGAAGACAAAATAGTCTTATATATTTCAATCAGAGCATTGCAATCTGCGTATAAATCTACATGAAATTATATACTATATGTATGTGTGTATGTATGTGCTGAAAATAATAACGATGTTTGTAAAAATACTCCATTCGGAGTTTTGCTCTGTTCATTTTCATACTTTCGTCCGAATTTTAAAACTACAGCATTTGGCCATTTTAATATTGCAACACGTTTGTGCTGTTAGTCGTTAGTTTAATTAGGATTTTGGATATGCAGTGAGCAGGTTGGGAACCATCTGTTTTTTTTTTTTAAGTTAGCGACACTGCTTTTTGATAACCCATTTCATTTAATAGCTGATAGTTGCTATTTGTTTATTTTGGTTTCACATTTCATTATGGGTAGACTCGCACCCGATAAACGCTTGCAAATTGTTCAAAAAATTTTATAAAAATAATGTTTCTGAATTTCCATTCAATAAAAATTTTGTTCTCCGATGAGGCCCATTTTTAGGTGAATCGGTATGTAATAAGCAGAATTATTGCATTTGGAAGGTTTTGTCGAAACACCATTACAGCCACAGAAAATTACTGTTTCGTTCGCATTATGGGCTGGCGGAGTCATTGGTCCATATATTTTCAAAAACGACGATTGTGAGAATATTAGTGTGAATGGTGCACGGTATGGGACATGATTGGAAATTTTTTTCGTAGCTCAATTAGCTGGCATTAATCATGTGGTTTCTAAATGACTGAGCCATATGCGCGCACTGTAATTGTTTTACTCAAAGAAAGTTTTTTGGAAGAATTATTTCACTTAGTCATCCAATTAATTGGCCGGCAAGATCGTGTGATTTAATTCCATTGGATTATTTTTTTTGGGGTTATGTAAAGTCACATGTCTACGTCGATAAACCAGAGACAATTGAACACCTGACATCCACATTCGAAGAGTTATTTTTTTTTTATTTTGTACCAGCACTCAGAAGATGACCCCTACACATGCGGAGCATTGTGCTGGAACTAAAGGATAGCGATAGTAGGGGAAATGATAGGGTGTGAATCTTCACAATCTAAAACACTGCTTTTTGCACGTTATTTGTTTTTATAGCGTCTCTGATGTCAAGGAGACGACATATTAAATTTTGAAGCTTCGTTTTTAGTAGCCATTTTTAGTAATTATTTTACTTTGCCGGTGCTACACAATATCGCTGAAGGAGGCCGTTCTGATGTGCCTGTGGATTGGATACAGCTGAAGCCGTTACTACTCTGTGACCAGTACTATGCTTTCGCCACTGAAACCTTGCGACAACAACTGACACAAAGACACACAAATGCACATCAGAAAATATGCCAGATGTTTTTTTAAAAGTCTGAAACTCGTGTTGAACATAGGAAAATTTTTCGTATTGTAGTCAACGTGCAGACTACTTCGACCATCGCCACCCATGACGGAATACAGCCGCAAATTCTGTACGCGCCAGCCACATGACCGGAATCATATTTAAGCCTTAATGTCATACAATTTTATATCCAATAAAGCTCATTTCATTTCATTCATAACAAAAATATATTTCTTTGTATTATTATGCTCTAAAAAAACACTCTAACAAGACACAACATTATAATGAATTCAAACCCCTTCGGTCATTTAGGGCCACCCCGTATATAGAGGGCAAATTGACCTACACAAATATTTTGAGTTATCGGTCGAAACACCAAAAAAAAGTTCGATTTTTATTTCTTATTCCAGAAATCTATTTCGGAATCAATATTATGTTATGATACCCAGTCTTGGAGAAATGCTTCAGCATTCCATATAGAAAAATTCCTAAGAAGATAAAAGAAGCTGCTGTTTATATCAGAAACTCGAAACTTCACAAATACCTTAATGTGCATGTGGTCAAAACTGCGACCAGAGCCATGCCACTATTTGCCTAATTTAGCTTAAACAGTTATACAGTGGCGATAATATTTTACGAATGAGTAAAGGCCGACTATGTTGTATAGAAATGTAGCTGTTGTTGCTTCAAATTATAATGCTTGATGTATGGAATTGATTATAAATGTCACGGTAACCATGTAATAAAATTCTGTTTTGTACACATCGACGACGTTAATATTACGTGACAAGCATTTCCATCGATTTTCATAAATCATATATTATGGTTTAATGCAACTACATCGACATTTCTACAGATGACAGTCGGATAACTCAGCTTTAATAATGCTGCTCTCTTCCTAATATAGCAGGGGAGATTAACAAAATATATCTATGATCTCGGCGACGAAGCAGAATATGAATGAAGACCTCACGAGAATATCGGAATGGGCCCACGCAAACAGAGTCGATTTCAATGACCCAATGATGAATGCTTTCGCACCGCCGTATGCACGATCATGCTGCGTCATCTGTAATTATGCGCGGTGTAAACATTGAGGAATCAGAAGCTCTTTATGTTTTTGGCATGAATCACGAAGGACTGTGCACATTTTTCAGGTCTCAAAGGAAACATTCAAGGGCTTCGGCTTTTTAAGACAGTGCGAGACATTCTTCACCCCATCAGATCTCCTTGGTATTTATACATTACTATTTATAATTTATTTATAATTTTTATATCTTTCAAAAACATAAAACCGCCCCAAATTTACGCCAGATACAATGGCATTCCTATATACAGATATTTATTTATTTTCTTAATAACACACAGACTCAAATTATTAACATTAGAAACTTAATTTATAAACTTAATTATGACGACGATCTAAATGCTGAAGGCACAGTATTAAATGAATCCTTTTAATTTTATTGACATTTTTTTGTCGTTGGATCTAGACATTTAAAATTATTTAAAAACAGAAAAAACAAAAATCTGAAATCAATTACGAAAACTGCATATTCAATTATTTTGTTTTTAAAGTTCAGCCAACAACGGAAATTGCTGAATCAATTACTAAAGTTGTATTGAAAAATTGAACCTGTGCGAATAAAAAATTTTATATTGATTTGATTTGGAGCATGATAGTAATTGATTAAATTAGAAAGTAATTGAAAATAATTAAAATTTTTAATTAATTAAGTGCCAGTGTACCAGCTAAATATTGAAATTGACGAGTTTAAAATAATTAATTAATTAACAATTATTCAAAGTTAATGAATAAATTAATATATAATTGAATTTCACTTGGATAAGTTAATCGAACATATAAACGACTGTGAATAAGATTTCGATTTATTGAGTAGTCAAGTTGCGTTGCAAACACAACAACGAAACAAAACGACCAAATGAAATTATTTGTATGCGCACAGAAAAATAAGAAAAGCAATTTTGAAAGTGAAAAATTATTATTATAGTTTCAAGTCATAATTGAAAATTCTGGACACATTTGCATTTATCTCTGGCTATTTTGTTGTTACTGTTGCTGTTCAGTTTGTTTGTTTTCTTGCTGTTTTGCAACTGCTTCGTTCTTGTTAAATGGCTTAGGACTGTTCTCAAAAAATGTAATGAGAAAATATATTTCGGATAGATATTATTGTGGCAGTCATGTTTAAAAATTGTTTCTGATGATAATGATGATGATGGCTTTGATTTTATTTATTACTATGCATTCTTCGTACACTAACCAGTCAGTTAGTCAGTAGCTTAAGCAGTTCTTTTAGTAACCCTGTAGATAACGTGACAAAGTATACATGCATTTAAAGTATTGTCCAAAGAGGCCGAGGACTAGTCTACGACTAACTAAAATGTATGGCGAAAACTTGGCTATTTAACATTACGACATCCTACACATTCTACTAAATTTAAGTTTTTTCTAATTAACTACGAGCAGTAGTTAAATATTCAAGTATGAACTGTTGTCATATCTACTTGAAAGAAGCCGAAAATTAAACTAATTGAGAGATTCAATCCTGGAAATTCTTAAAAAGAGTCCAAAATCCTAGAAAAAAGAAAAAAAAATCTTATATTAAGTACAGAATTCTATTCTGTATTTTTGTTATTCTCAAAGATTTTTTGGGTGTTTTTGTAGAAACAGGAATGGTTTTTTTGCGTTTTTAAAAAATTTGGTTGAAGTTCTTGGAATAAATACCAACGAAATGTTCGATACAACATGTATGTATATTTAAAAAATTAACTGAGTTGCTAAAGGATATTAATCAATTTCAGTATTTATTAAATCCACCTCGTTTGCAAGGTTATTTCAAGTGCGGATTCGGCATAAAATCAACTTTGAAATTCTTGAATCAAGCACATTTTAGGCGTGATCCGATGTCGGTTTTTCTTAGACCATTCCCGTTTTCGGGCTTTGTTCAAGCACGGATTCAGGATTAAATATGGCTAAAAGTAAGTGTTTAGGGCTTGAAAAAACCACACTTGAATTAAGTATTCTGTACTTTGCTTAAGAAAATCCGTACTTACCATATTTTTGATTTGACGATTTTTGGACTAAAAATACGATTTTTTGCAGTAGTATAAATATGTGACATTTTTGCATGTTATGTAGGCGACATCGAAGAAAATAAGCATTTCATAAATGAGTAAACTACATAGAATATTGTAAAATCAATTAAGTGCAGAAGCAATTTAACTACGACTGCATTTTTCGAGCGTTTTTTTGTGATCGCCTTTACGCCGTGAACCCCTAGTGTAGGATTGGCACAGCAAACAACTTGCTTTAAAAATAATGAAATTATTCAATTATATTGCAGTTATAAAAACTGTAATGCTTGTTACGTCACTGATCGTCTTATTAAAAATCTATTTGCCTGCTAAAATACCCCTTGAAGAAATTGATCCAAAAAACTGAATGAAAAGAAAAACGATTTTTTTTCTTCAATTTATTCAACGGAGCTAAAGCTGAACAAATCCTTTATGAAGAAAAAGGTTTTTAATTTTATATTTTAAACTTTGAATTAATGCTCTATTGTTGCACAAGTGCGATATGAGAACGAATGTGATCAGAAATTGTGCGTAATTATTGCTTTTCGCGTAAATTAACACACAATGGATATGCATGGATGTATATTGTTGGTATTTAAGAATGTATTTAAAATATACATTTTGCATAGTCCGATTTTTTTTTAAGATTTTTCAAAGCTGAAAAGACGATTTTTTTATATTTTGACGATTTCTGGGAATCTTTCTCTGACAGCCCTGACTCAGAGAGTAGTTTGAATGCGACGGAGTAATCATAAATACGAAGAAAAGTACGAACACTTGCTGTGTTGATTTCAAAGACGTGGTCCATCGGCTGCATTCCAGAGTCCACTTCAGTTACAAATTACCACGTAGTCTAACATTATCTGCAGGGTAATCAGAAATATTTTCCATGTATATTTTCTATAGATGCTGGTGATGACAGTGATTCTCATTATAACAATAATAACAACAGAAATAATGATGCACACAATTATATTAGCCGATATTTAACGATTTGTATGTTTGCCTAACGTACAGTATAGCATTTCAGAGTTATGTGTGCCTCAGTCAAAATAAAAATGGTCATATATCTGACTGGTAACAGTTTCTAATAAATAATAACATAAATATTTGTGCAAAAAGTCTAAAGATATTATAGAAATATACGAAAACATTTAGGCTGACAGAAGATTTTCACTAATATTTTATACAAAGAAAACAAACATTTCACTCGTTCAAAATAAACACAATCAGAACTTTCCAAGCGTGAGGAAGGCAGACTGGACGGACAGTTGGAAATAGACAAGTGCGGGCTATATTACAAAACTTTTTTTAATAGAGAGTTTTGTTATAATCTAAAGAAGATAGCTTCAGCCAAGTGTCAAAATGAAAATGATAAATGAATTTTTGTTTTCACAAATGATAAACTGTGCCAGATAAATAAGCATTCCAGCGTGATTGCTACAGACCCTTTGTATGCCTGCCACTCTTCTCATGTTGCATATTGTCTTTAAATCTTTAATAGATAACTTGCGGAAATGAAAGCAAAGAGTGAACAATGATTTAGTGAATTTCTTAAATTAAATTTATTTTTATTATTATTATTATTTATTAATGTATCATCATTTAAGTAAAAAATATACTCAAAATTTTATATATGCACACATATTTAAAGTTGTTGCTGTTATTAAATTTAGAATTAATTTAAAATTAAATATTGAAAAATTTTATTTACAGTGTAAGGGAAAGAGAAATTAAAAGAAATTTTTTACATAAAGTCTTCTATCAACTTCACAGTCAAGTTGGAGACCGTACTTGGACCACAGGGAAGTGTATTGGGTTAATTACTGTCGACGATATTTCTAAACGACATATCAAATCTTAAATTCCAAAGAAAGCTGACAATGTATGCTGACGAAATCAGCCTTTTTTATCCATACAAACATGAACTGATACTTAAATTGCAAATGGAACACGATACCAATATGGTTCTTGCATACGTAAGGCTTAACAGAATATAAATGAATAACGACAAAATAAGGTTGATTCGATTTTGGACGTACTTTATGAGAAATATACCAGCGTTTAATATTTCTGTAGATTATGTAGAAATTTATGAATGTGACTCTTTAAAATACCTGTGTATTTTATTCCAAAACTGTTTATCTTGGAACAAACATATCCAATATTTGAAAAGAAGACTAAGGTCCTATTATATAACGCCTTAATACATAGCAATTTGACTTATCTGCCAATGACTTTTGCTCATAACATTGTCTAAACTGTTTTACCAATATATGAATTGTACAAAATGCAATTATTAAAATACATGCTTAAAGCTGTGCCTCATGTAGGCTACCATGTCATAGAATTTAGAATAAATCAAACTAATATCGAAACCAGCATCAGTCCTAACCTCCTAGTAAAGAGATGTCGACTAGAAACCTCTAATAAAATTGTCGAATATATTGGTTGCTCCGAGTTATATTGAGAAATTTACAAATAGTTAAAATATCGTTGTTTCAAATCGCCCTGACACGTTATTTACTTCACGATATAGAAATGCTTTTATATGTATAATTGAACATAACACGTAAATTTGTGATTTTGTGTTTTAATTTTTATTTTTTATACACTATCAACTTTTTGTTAACTAATTCATATGTTTTTTTTTTATAAATACTTTTGCCAAGTCGCTACTTTAATCCACTAGAGGCACTGGTGCCTTAAGTACTTGAATAAATAAATTTATTAAATAAAAAACAAAATTAAAAATAAGAATTTCTGATTACAGCAGTACTCGAAATTCTGTCGCGAGTTTCACATCTTTGTATGACATTATCAATCACTGTCACAAACATATTCTATGCAGTCTATTTGTTGAGTAACGCTCCGGTAGGTTGAATATAATCTTAAAAATTTAGTTTTGTAAAACTTTAAGATTTTTTAACAGTGCTTTGGCACAATTTCTTGACCACACTTGACATTCATATGTCATAATTAGTCATCTGCACATTTTGCAGAGCAGAAAAATAAACTTACTGTGTGAAACCAATATTTGAAAAACTCCTACAATAATTATTTTTCGTAAAATATTTTTTTGTAAAATAAAATAAAAATTTAATACATTATAAAGAATGAATAAGAATTTTTAGAATTTAGAATTTTGTCTATTTTTTTTATAACACTTAACATGCCATCAAAGAATGGTGACAGTTAATTAAGATGCAATTAAAAAAAGGAACATTCAATTAAAATAATAATTAGATTTCAACTTATCACGAATTAATCAATTAACAGTTTTAATTGAAAAAAAATTTTAAAATTGATTAAATTGATCAAATTAAATTTTTTTTTATCTTGGACCAGCACTCAGGAGATGATCCCTACACATGCGGTGCATTGTGCTGGAACTAGGTGAAGCTTCACTGTATTACAACACTGTTTTTTTGCACGTTATTTGTTTTTATAGCACTGTTGTAGCATCTCTGATGTCAAGGAGACGTATTAAATTTTTGAAGCTTCGTTCTTAGTAGCAATTTTTAGTAATTATTTTTAACTTTGCGGGTGCTACACAATATCGACGAAGGAGTGTTGATCTTCGGTTTAGTAAAGAAAACAGAGCTTTATCTCTTACATCTCATCTTACAGCTTTTTCACATATTGGCAGGATATGTTGTCTAAACGTTGACTTTTAATCGAACACAATTCCTAAATATTTTCTTTTTTTTTGTCTTGGACCAGCACACATGGAATGCATTGTGCTGGCACTAGAGGAAAGGGATAGTAGGAGAAATGACAGGTGTTGAAGCTTCACTGTCATACAACTCTGATTTTGTTTACAGCAGTGTTGGTGCGTCTCTTGGTTTTTGAGCGCTTTTTTTACTAATTATTTTCTTTCGCTGGTGCTACACAATATCGACGAAGGAAGGCACAATGCATCGCATCTGTAGAGGTCATCTTCAAGATAAAAAATAATAAATGTTTGCACGAAATACCCACATTGAGCATTGCTGCAATACCGCAGTAACTCAAAATTTGAATTTTTTCAGCTGGGTATGCAGAAATGTTCTTTGGCGAAATATATATCTAAAGGAAAAAAGATTATGGTTCTATCTCTAACTGTTCAGATTCTACTGCTACAAATGTCTTTATGGCCTCCAGCTATTTCCAACAATATTTATTTACAATAATGAAAAATTTCCTTTATGACAAGAAATTTACAAACAGAAAACATTACAAAATATGCCACTTTATTTAAAAACTTGTACAAAAATAACTTTAGTAAACGAAAATACTATCAAAAGGATGGCTCAAAACTTCAAATGCATTTCTCTCAGTTCACGATTTTTTGAATTACGACGGTATTGCACCGAAGGCTCGACATATGTTTTCTAAAATAATGTACTAGGTAATAGGTATAGGCAGGCACATTAAAAATTTGCTAAAAGTATGCAATGTATTTTGCACAACATGTATTTATTTAGAAATTACTCATACGCACCGATTTCTTAACATTTGGTTTGAAAATAATCGTTCGCCATTTATATGGCAAACAACACTAAAAAAAACACTCAATTGTTTTGTATTCAATACAAATGGCCGGACGATTATTTTCACTCGGGTTCGTTAAACATGCAGTAAAGAATAATCGCAAAAAAGTAAAAGTGTGGACATCTTACTAATTCTTCCTTGAATATTTAAGAAATTATTTATTTATGTCTGCTGTATGGTTATCTTCAGTCAACTTATCAGTACACCTTCAACCAAATTCCAGAAAAAGCTAAGAAATTGTACTTCTTTATATAAAAAAAAAACTCCCAAAAACTTTGAGTGTAACAGACGAAACTTTTCGAAAATTATTTCAGAACAAAAATATGTTTTTTATTTGATTTAAACCTCATTTATTCTTCTAAACTATTTTACAAATTAAATAGATTTAAACCGAATAATAAAATGTTTATTGTATAAAGAAAAATTTTCAAGAATCTATTTATTTTATTTTGTTTGTACATTTCGTAAATATCAAACATTGTTTGGTAGTTCGAATTTCTTAGATTTTTCCCTCAATTACGTTAAAGTTCTTCTGCCGATTTTGATCTTAGCAACAAATGAAATCTACATATATAGACCAGCTAAACCATTTCACAAACATGACTTGCGTTAAATAAATGAAAAAAATAGTTACATGTTTCTATTTAATAAAGTTTGATTGTGTTAAACTATGAAAAGGAGTGAAATTAATCTTATTATTTGTACTTAAAGTTAGTGGACCCGTAAGTAAATCCTGGACACGAATGAGCGACAGCAGTCTGTAGTGGATACCAATAAAAGAATAATAAAATTGCTGTACTTAAATAAGAGGATATTATTTTTGTTCAATCCCTGGTATTGTGAAATGGACCTGATGAGTGGATGAAGAGGAGCAGTTAGGGCTAAGAACCCAATAGATTTGTAATATATAGAATATAGAAAAGGAAAAGAAGAAGACTATTTGAACAAGGCTTAGCGAGCTTCATAAGGAGCTCTAAGTCAAAGCAAATAAATATTTAAGTGAGCTTCTTTTACGGAGCTCACCGATAACCTAAATAAAATCTATTCTTTTATTGGTTCTACTACATGGCTATCCTGCAATTCTTTTACTACATGACGATCCTGCCATTCATCCGCTACAAGTCAAAGACAAAACCACTTACTCAAAAGTGCATGCATTTGTTGTCGATTTTTCAGTTAATTACACTACTCATTACAAAGGAGATTCGTCTTTTAGCCGAATCGCCAGTATGCAGGATAAACTCCTTGCTGAACTCTCCCGTGTCAATTTCGAGGTTTCAAATATCAAAAATCACTATTCTTTATATATTTTTCTTAGTCCAAAATCTATTTTTATAGTTTCCATGCAATACACACTTACGTAGTGGACATTCCCTTAAGCACTTGTCCGAGAGAGAATAAAAAACATGAAGATTTCTGAAGTTTAGTAACATTTACTAATTGAATGTAAAAGTTATTTCAGAGTTATATTAGGGATTGGATCGATGTTTTTTTTATAAATTACTAATACCGGTTTTCACTCTTGCTTTACGACTTGACTACTTTAAGACTGCAACCTTTTTTAACTACACAGCGTGACTGTCTATTTTTATCTAAAGAGGGAAAAACTATAATGATACGACAACAGTGGGGAGCACTCAAACACTTTTGTTTCAATTTAGCTTATTTTAGCTTCCTTTGTAAATAACTATACGTCCATGTTATGGTTTTAAGCTTCAGTATTCTTTATTTACGAAACTTAACTTCTGCTAGATTAGACTAAATAAGGCTTAAATCTACCAGTCCATCGAACTCGCTGTATATATGATATTTCGAAGAGTAAAGTTGTCACACGGGTGGGCTGCTTTCCTGCTTAGCGTAAGTTGCCGTAGGTGACCAATTCGGAGGTTCGTATACTCCAACACTACGCGATATTAAACCAAATACAAGAAAAAACATCGGCAGGGCCCCCGGTTAACAGTTTAAGTGGCCTACTTGTGGCCAACGTTCGTACGATCTCGTCACTTCTTACCTGATGCCTTTCAAGACTTGACATCTTATGCGAATTATATTTTAACATCAATGCTAATAAACAATGCATATAAAATATTACCTTAATTGATTTGGTATTTAACTCTAAGTCAAGCTATATGTAACAGAGTATACCAGCATCAAGTGGGAAAAAATTTGTAAGGGCATGTTCTCGTTATTTAGAAATACATAGATATTTATTGTAATGAGGTTATATGAAATGTAATTCTTCTAGCCCACCCGGGCTTGTGCCGGCGCTTTCAAACGCCACTGATATAAATTGGTTTAGAGACAAAGGCAGTTTGGATGCCTAGTCTGGTGTTTAAGCAGTTGAATGCTTTAAATAAAATTCAGCCGATTAAAGGCTAAAGTATCAGTGTCCTTTATTTACAAAAATTCCTTTGCTTATAAAAAAAATTAACGGGACCATAAAACTACAAAACCTAATATTTGTTGTTTTATGGTTTGCTACAAAACCAAAAAGTATAAAAATATTAATAACAGGCGAGTATGAGTTTACCTATTGTTTACCGGTTTGTTTATTACATATTGCAAAAAAATAGTGATAGTGTGACTCAAAATAATTCGTACAATAAAAGTTTAATTTAGTTACACTACAGATATTTATACACTTGTAAATATACAGAAGGTATTTGAAAAGCCTTTTCGTCTTATAATTAAAGATTGCTGTAGAAAAATCTACTTTACTTACTTCATTTCGTCGTTATGTGCGATCTTTATTCGATATTTATAAGATCAACAATATTTAAAATTTATTTTTCACATTGAAGAGTGAAAACCGCTAATGGTTTTCAGTCGACTATATTTGATGATTCCGGAGTAGCTGTACCAACGGTGAGTTTACATACTGCGTATATGTCTACATATGCTGCAGAGACTTTGCATTAAATAAACCGAATATTTTTTCCATTTGCCATTTGCATATTTTTTTATAATTTGCAGAAAACTTTTATTATGAACTTTAGCTGTATAACGAACTTCCTGTTGAAGGCAATCGATTGTTATGGCATTTTTATACCAAAATATTCATCACAAATAAAATATAATTTACATTCAATATTTCGTTATAATAAGCAAGAGAGACGAACTTTATTGCTAAATTGAATAAATTTAATTTAGCGCACTTCGTACTTGGTTTTCATCGAATAAGATCGAAATTTAGCTAAATTTGTCTGGTATAGTTTTTGCTACTAACAAGGTACGAGTAGGCATAATTATTGGTGAAGCACTGCCTTATTTTATAGGCCAGAATAGAATATTGAGTAGGGGGAAGTTATTTGGAATGAAAATGTAGTCAGTTGCTCAGCTAATGAAATATTTATATCAAATAAGACACAAAAAAGATAATAAAGTATATTGGTGTCTAAAACAGAATGCCGAGAAACTTTGTCAAAGACATTATGTAACGAATATTATTTTTTGTATTCCTTAATTTACGTGAACTTATTAACTCATCAAAAAATTAGACATTCAGGCCTGTTCTGCAAACCACTTTTTGTCAAAGTGATTTGAAATCACGGAAATGGTGTTCCGCACACAAAAATTTTAATAATTTCGTTATTTTAAATGACTGACGATTTGAAACCCATACATACATACATATGTAGGTATTTTGTTGTGCTAATAAAAAATGTATGGTTTGTAAAGCTTCACGCTCTTTTTTTAAATGATGCTTTCTTAAAGCAATTATTGGCAATAAACTAGCTCCTGACATTTTTATATTCTTTATTTCATCTAATATTTTAATTCACAATGCAAAAATATTAACAAATATAAAACATCAGCTGTTTTCTCGTGTTTTCGAAAATTTAAAACCACGCCGAAAAATGTAATATCGCGTGATTTACGGAACAGCTTCAAATCGTCGGCGTGGTTTCAAAACGGTACGTGATTTCAAATCACGTGGTTTGCAGAACAGCCCTGATTATCAAAAAAATACTTGCCGCAGAAAGACTTAGTTTTGTGATTGCCAAATTTAACTACTCGATTACTAAATACGTTGCACAAAATTATAAAAATCAGAAATATTAATTGCACTGGTTATTTCATTTGTATTGAAATGTCTGAAAAAATTTTCATAATACAGGGTGGCGCAGAATGAGCTATATGATAATGGTTCATAATTCTTTTATTTATGCGCTTATTGTAATTTTTTTTTCTTTTTTAAATACAGTATATTATTGGGGAATTTCTTGCATTTAGCTTAAAAAAATGATATCCTGTAAGTGACGTCCATTCTCTGCTTCGTACATGCGTGCTCTTTTTAGCATATTTTCAATAACGAATCGCAAAATTTCGGGTGTAATGGCCATGATTTCATTTCGAATGTTGGTTTTTAGTTGGAGCATGGTTCTTGGTTTGTTAACGAACACTCTTTCTTTCAAAGATCCCCAAAAAGAAACTGTCAGGAGCTGTTAAATCTGGCGAACGTGGCGGCCAGTTAAAATTTGCTTGGGCGCGCGAAATAATGCCTTCGCCGAATATGTCCATTAGCAAAGCCATTGAGGCACTTGCAGTATTGTGCTGTGGCTCCATCTTGTTAAAACCACAAGTTTGGATGGTTTTCCACAGCTGGTCTAACAACATTTTCCAACATCGTCCGATATGCACCACCGCCGACTGATATTGAGACACCACTTTCATTTTCAAAAAAAATAGGGACCAATTATCTTTTCGGTGGATACATCGCATCAAACAGTACACTTAAGTGGGTGTGATTGTCGCTGATGAACTGCTGTTGGATTTTCCGTAGCCCAAATCCTGCAGTTTTGCTTGTTGACATACCAATTTAATAGGAAATGGGCTACATCGCTCATTACCAAATTGTAAATAAAGTCTGGATTTTCCTCCACTTTTTCACGGAAGCGAATGGCATATTCAAGCCGTTGCTGGTAGTCTGAAGTCTTCAATTTTTGCATAAGTCGAACTTTATATGGGAACAAGTCTAATGTACTCAAAATTTTCTGCAGCGACCGCCGTGATAGTCCAAGTTGTGTCGAAAGCCTCCTTGTTGATGTCGATGGACTATGCTGCACACTCTCCCGTACACGTTCAATATTTTGACCAGAGTGTGCACGGTAGGTGTTCTTCCGGCACCAGGAAGGGTTCTTACAGACCCATGTTGACGAAATTTTCCAATCAAATGGTTTATTTCTGACGCTGTGGCTGCAATGCGCACATTAAAATGACGACGATATGCACGCTGTGTCAACACAATGGACTGTTGGTTTGAAAAATAAATTTTTTTTTTTTTTTTTTTTTTTTACACAAAATATATTATTTATTGAATCTTCAAAATCAATTGAACTAACAATAAGTATTCAAATCTTAAGAACTAATTGCTAATTAGCTAATTAGTACAGCCTAGCTGTACAAAATTATTTATTGCTCGTATAGTTTTATTTCCGCGTCTACTACGTTCGGGCTAGGGAAAGAGTATCCCTTCTTTTCAGTCGAATGTACCCTCTTTCGCTTAAAATATTTCGGGCTAGTAGATTTGGATGATCCAAGGTTAGGTATGACGTTGCGTATGTTGTTATCTCTTGTTTTACTGTCGGAATATTTAAATCCTTGTGTATGTTAGAATTGTTTATATACCACGGCGCATCTGTTATCATTCTCAGTATTTTGTTTTGACACCTTTGAATTTTTTGTATATTGGAAGCTGAGGCAGTGCCCCATAGATGGATACCATAGCTCCATATTGGTTTTAAAATTGCTTTGTAAAGCAAAAGCTTACAGTCCAGTTTTAGCACAGAATTTCGACCAATAAGCCAATTTAGTTGAGTTGCTTTTAATTTCATTTGAGTTAATTTTGCATCGATGTGCTGTTTCCATGTTAGCCGTCTATCAATGTGCATCCCTAGATACTTGACCTCCAAACGTTGAGGTATTAACTGGTTGTTGATCAGAATAGGAGGACATGTGTCTCTGCGCAGGGTGTAGGTTATATGTACGCACTTATTCTCATTAACTTTGATGAGCCATTTTTTTAGCCAGCTTTCCAGCTGCGAAGTTTGGTGCTGTAGGCGACGAGATGCTTCGTCAGCACTTTCGTGAATGCTTAAGAAAGCTGTATCATCGGCAAAAGTTGAGGTATGGATATTCGCGACTGTTGGCAAATCTGCGGTGTATATCAAGTACAGCAATGGACCTAATATGCTGCCTTGGGGAACTCCAGCTTCAATCGGCTGCGGTGATGACAGCCAATCACCTTGTTTTAAAATAAATTTGCGACAAAGCAGGTAACTTTCCAGTAGCTTACAAATATTTTCAGGAAGGTACTGGGTCAGTTTATATATTAATCCCTTATGCCACACTTTATCAAAAGCTTGGGAAACATCGATAAAGAGGGCTGAGCAGTACTTTTTTTCTTCTAGGGTATGCTTTATAACATTCACAAGTCTATGTGTTTCGCTAATGATTTTATTTAACTTGATAGCTAATAATTTTTCAAAAAGCTTAGATAAATTTCGCAAAAGGCTAATTGGCCTGTAGGACTCAACTCTGGTGTGGTCTTTACCTGGCTTAGGTATCATAGTTATTAGTGATACCTTCCATTTAGATGGAAAGTATTCAATGCACAATATCGCGTTGAAGATGTGGAGAATTTCTTTAAATACTGTAGTTGGGAGCTCTTGGAGCATCTTGTTGCTAATTTTATCGATGCCAGGGAAAAATAAAATTCAATTATTTTTGTACGTTGTTCGATCGTGTAATGATTCATAATTAATTCCACAAGTCTTCTTCACAAAATGCTGAAAAGACACAAAGAAAAAATAATAATCAAAAAATTTCTAAAGAATTCAAACCATATCGCTCATTCTGCGCCGCTCTGTATAACGCGACTGGATTTTGTCGTGCTACTTACGTTAATTCGCGTATATGTCAAATCGTACTGTTACCAACATGTTAAAATAATGTTGTTGGTTATTTTTTTTACGTACAAAATTGTGTTTTTTCTTAAAAATGGCAACTATATATATATGATTCTAATTGTGCTTTTTCCTTTATAAACTATATGTGAAATTTATTATTACATACCTCATGATATTCTCGTACAGTATGAAAAATATCATAAAGCATTTTATTACAAAAGCAACTCAACAATTGAGGAGGAAAGCATATCCATATAGTACTGCTTCGCTAACGCTTACTTAGCTCATCAGTGGATTTGTCCTAATTTCTGAATACAAACCCAAGATCTATATGTAATAATAATGGCAACTATATTCATGTGAAAAAATGGAACACAGCTGACATACATACATACATATGCATATGAATAAATAAAACTAATTTCGTTTGAAAAGTTTCTAATTCCATTATTATTTATTAAAGCTATTTGTTTTTGCTGTAGGAAAAATTTAATAATTGCTGGATGGTAATGGAAATTGGCAGACTCAAGGAAAAAAAAACCAAATTTATTAATCAAAATTTCTATGTTGAAATTTATGTGCGTACATTCATGCATATGCATGTCCCTTGAAACATCAAAACAAATATGCCAGAAGCGAATTAACCAACAAAATAAAATGCTGAATATTCGAATTAGTTTTATTATTATTGTTGCTCTAATTTCACTGTGTGTGCGTGTGTATGTTTGCATAAACATGCCTACTTTATTCATTCATTCGACAATGATTTATATTCATATTCGTTATGATTCATTCATTTGTTTTTAGACACATATCACCTTTATAATAAAGGTTTGCCAAAAATAGCATTATAAGGAGTACAAAAATAAAATAAATCTTGCAAAGATGAAACGTTTGAAATATTCCAGCAATAATTTAGTTGGTACTCTCTCGAAGGAAACGTCATCATATATAATATAAGTATTTATTGCATGATTATATCTCGGCATTGGTGAGTTAAGGCACTTCATTATCCAGACTGGAGAAAAATGTTTTTAATGTCTTAATTTTTAATGCCTTTGATTTTCTAGCAAGAAAAATTTTATATTATAGCTGGGCAGAAACAAATTTACACATACCTTGATGTAAATGAAGTGTGCATAACTGCGAGAAAACTGATGGGAGCGGACAAGTAAATAAAAGGATTTAGAAGAGAACAAATGCAATGACGAAATGTTTGAATTAAATATCAACTATTGCCGCAATTTAACGCAATTTAAATTTGTTTGTGAATATTTATGGCACTGATGGCCAAACACATACATTCATTGGTATGCGCTTGGATTAGTAGCAGCAAAGAACGAATTAAAAGTGATTGCAATTTTTGAAAAGTTACGCAGTGCGATCTTCTTTCAATAAAGTCCAAACGTCTAGTGTTGCCGTCTGCGAGGCCTGAAAAACGTTGCGGTATTCTTTGCGAAAAGTTACGTTTTTCATTAAAAGTTGCATTTTTAAAAATTCTTTGAAAAAATAATTAATTTATAAGATTTATATAAAATAAATATTTTTATTCCATATTTCAGGGGGAATAACAATACAACAAATTTACTAATTTAATTTATTGTTGCATTAGTGCTCCCTAGAGTAATTTTTGGCGGGATGTTGGAGTCCGTAAATATATTTGCTAAACATGGTGCGAGAAAAAACGCAGTATTGTTTTGGGCATATTTTAATTTTAGCTCTCCTGATGGAATGATCTTCACGGTTCATTACTATTAGTTTTTCTGCAGGCCTATATTTTGTAATTCCATTCCTATGGCGATGGCTGAAGTAGTGTACACGTTGACTACAAAAAAAAAAAAAAAATTTAAAAAAAAATTATTTAAAAAAAAAAACATCTTGCATTTTTCTGATGTGTGTCTTTCTGTGTCAGTTGTTGTCGGAAGGTTTCAGTGGCGAAGGCATAGTCACTGGTCACTGAACAATACCGGCTTCAGCTGATAGCAATCCACAATCGCATCAGAACGCCCTCCTTCGTCGGTATTGTGTAGCACCGGCGAAGTAAAATAATACTAAAAATGGCTACTAAACCGAAGCTTCAGCACTGCTACGAGTTTAAACAAACAAAGAACATGCAAAAGCAGAGCTGCAAAATAATTAATTAAGCTTCACCTCCCTTTCCTATAGTTCCAGCACAATACTTCGCATGTGTAGGGGTCATCTCTTGAGTGCTGGTCCCAGATACAAAAAAAAAATATGTTTATTTAGAGTCATGTGTTTATTTAGATCTGGCTTATTAGACACTACATTAGACACTTTACATGATGCATACATCCTTGTTGAGAATTCTTATAATAAGCCACTCACTAAACTCATCGTTTAACAGGCATTAATTGTTGAAATTGTTGGAAGTCTTTATGTTAGTACGCGAACCGGCAAGTTACAATCAATTGCATTTTTCTGTTTTTTTTTAACTTGGACCAGCACTCTGGAGATGACCCCTACACATGCGGTGCTTTGTGATGGAACTAGAGGAAACGGATTGTAGGAGAAATGATAGGAGGTAGACCTTCTCTATCTTACAACACTGCTTTTTGCACGTTATTTGTTTTGTAGCAGTGTTGTAGCATCTCTGAAGTCAAGGAGACGTATTAAATTTTGAAGCTTCGTTTTTAGTAGCCATTTTTTTTAGCAAATATTTTACTTCGCAGGTGCTAAACAATACCGACGAAGGAGGGCGTGGTTGTGGTTGTGGATTGGATACAGCTAAAGCCGTTACTGATCAGTGACCAGTTACTATGCGTTTGCCACTGAAACCTTGCTACAACAACTGACACAAAGGCACACAAATTCACATCAGAAAAAATGCGAGATGTGTTTATGAGTCTGAAACTGGTGTTGAACAAACAAAAATTTTTCGTTTTGTACTCAACGAGCAGTCTACTTCGCCTATCGCCGCCGTTTTTATTTATATATATATTTTGAGAATATTTTCAGACTTTTTAAATGTTTAAATCAATATTTGCTGTTCCGCTCCAACCCCTACGACTATGCTATTCTTCTGAAACTAATTTGTATGTCTATAGTCAAATTACTGAATTTTTTAATTTCGTTAGCTTTAATGAATATACCTAGTGCCCTTAAATATTTTCCCAGTTTACAAACAGTTGCTATCATTATGTCTATAATTGGCATACTTGTCACGTACATATTGTGCTTGCTGAACGGATACGACATTATGTCTGATTTTAGAAATTGTCTTTGATATTGACTGTTTTTCATGCAAATAAACAATTCTGATGTTTAATAGAAATAAGTAGGTAATATTGCCTTTCATTGTCTCTTATAATGAACTGTTTTACGTAGCCACGAACCAAATGTTGCAATATAATTTAACGACTGCGAACTCAACAATTAAACTTGTAACAACATTTGAATGTTGTAGTTGATATTTTAAAGCAATAAAATATTTAGGAGCGCCATAACAAATGACCGTAAACGAATTTTATTGTTTGTGTTTCACAATGGGTGATTAAATTGATGAAATATTCGCAGTTCTGTGAGGAAGCAATAAAATGTAAATCAGATATATTAGAAAGTACACAAGTCTTGAATTGTAAAGTCTTCTTACACAATTGCGATTCTATTTTTTAAGAAATCAAGTGATTGACAATTAATTTAATTAAAATTTAACTTTAGCAAAAACAAAATAAACAGATAATATTTCAATGAGAAATATTATCTTTTCTAATTATCAAAGTAATAAAATTTTGTTTGAAAAAAATGTATTTGAATTTTAAAAGTACCCAGCAAAAACTAGAGAATGCAGTTACAGCTACTAAAACGGCATACTTTACAAGTATTTATTATCGTAAAAATAATCGCTACTGTTTCTGAATGCAAAAATCCTTTTAATGCCTTTAATGCCTGCAGAGTAGCAGGCGGTACAAAAATAACGCGCGGCGGAAGAGAAGTAAAAAATTATAAGCTGGAGCGGCTAGACAGCGATTTTGTTTTTTAATTTAGAAATGTATAAAATTGTTACTAAGATAGCATTTCTTTTATATTAATCTTATCCACAAATTCCCAATGTTTCTATTTAGAAATGGAATTTATGAGAGAAAAATAAATGTTCGTAAACTTAGTCCTAAAATTATATTGTTTTATAGAAAGTCATACGGGTATGTTCTGTAAACCGAATCCGCAAAACGAATACACATACTTAGGTATTCTGTTAAACGAATTCACATAATTTTACTCGGTTTAAAATCGAGTAGATAAGTCCGGTCGAAATTAAATCTTCCTAAAAAAAAATGATGAAACATAAAAAAACAATTAGCAATTTTTACTTGAAGTCTTTCTCTTATAAAATGAAGTCAAATTATATACTCTGTAATAGATTTTAATACAAAATAATCAATTTAAAAAACACTCTAATATTTCTTCATGTTCTTGTTAAAGTATGAAGATAAAGTAGATAGATGAATAAAAGCACATTTTCACTGAATTCATTAGATATATCAATAAAAAAACCCACTTTTAAATTATAATAAACATTGAATAAATTTTCAGTAAAAAATTTTCTGTTTAAAAAATTTTATTCGAAAGCAAGTTGGAATGTTGGAAATCGTGCGATTTTTAGAACATGAAATTTTAAATCGACTCGGTTTACAAAATAGGGGGATTATCATCATTTGAAATAACATTAATTTAGTCACTGCTGATACAGTTTTAAATACGTCAAAATACAAATAAATATAAAAACGAATTCGATAAGTAAGGCAATGTCTGGTGCTCTTAAATTTCGAATTAGGACATGAATAGAGGTAAATATGAAAATGCGCACTTTGAAATTTTTTTAAAGATTTGGATTGATTTTGTAAAAAGAAAAAACTTTGTTCCCATGTGCTTCAAACAATTTTATAATTTCTTATTTTAGATTAGATTCTGAAAATGCAGTAAATACTAAATATTAAAGAGATGATGACAAAAGTGAAAGATTAACATTTGAAGCAATTTTAAATGCGGCCATTAGTGTACAAAACCCTGATTCTATTCATAGAAAATCAAAGTTAAGAAATTAAAATTTTATGCAAGAAGTGTTAAAAGATAAGAAAGTCCAGAGATTATTATTATGTTCTTTTGACTATCCGCAGATACTGATAAAACAGTTTTTTTTTAAATTAAAATTAGAAACAAGCTGTCAACCGATTCTGTAAATGCTTGCTCTGTCCTGAAAGGAAAATTGTGTAATACTTTTATGAAATAATGCAGTTTGCTTTTTTTGCTTAATACTTGTTTTCTATTATTCGAACAATCTATTTAATTAAGCTTTAAAGTGTTTTAGTTCTCATTTTTATATAATCTCGATATTTAGTTAACCTTCGGTCAACATCTTAAAAAAAAAAAGCTTTTTTTGCTTTATAGCAATGTTCTTATAAAAATTTTTGCCTACGTAACATGCCGAAATTTGTCTTAATTAGAGAAATGAAAAAAGCGTATTTTTAATTTTAATTTTCATTGATACAAAGTGGACCAAAAGAAATCACCCTATTTGTGCAAATGGCGGCCAATGTCAAATCTGTTTTGTCATTTGTGGACTAGACAGATGTAGAATACAAGTGAAGAAGCACGTAACCTACGCCCAAGCCATCCTCAATATCGAGGACGAAGTGGACGCTTTTTCGACCAAAATCATAATGAGCGATGAGGCGGCTCATTTCCACCTCAGCGGGTACGTGAACAAGCAAAACTATCGCTTATGGGGCACCGAAAATCCACGAGTGATGCACGAGAAGCCATTACACCCGCTCAAAGTGACTGCATGGTGCGCTGTTCATGCTGGAGGAGTCATCGGTCCATTTTTTTCTCAAGGACGCCACTGGTGAAACGACAACAGTGGACGGTGCGCGCTATAGGGCCATGTAACCTGAGTTGTTTCTGCCGCAATTGAACGAATTAAGACTGGAGGACATGTGGTTACAACAAGACGGAGCAACGGCACACACTGCGCGAGCCTCAACCGGTATTCTGAAGGCGGCGTTCCCGGCTAGCCTCATCTCTCGTTTTGGCGATTTGCACTGGCCCGCAAGATCGCCCGCTTTAACCGTTCCAGACTTTTTTTGTGGGGTTTTTTGAAGTCCTGTGTTTACGTGAACAAGCCCTCAAGGACAACATTCGAAACGAGGGCGAGAATCTGTCGCCCGAAATACTCGCCGAAGTGATGAAAAATTCCATAAAACGAGCCCGTAACGGCGCCCATTTGGCCGATATCATCTTCTCGACTTGACGAATAAAATTTTAAAGGTTCAGATAAACATTATAAAAAAACAGAATCGAAGTTTTTTATTTAGAAAAAAAATGAGAGCCAAACAACATCGGATGACTCCTTTGGCCCACCTTGTGTAAAAAAAAAGCCTAGAAATTGAACCAAAAGCGTAAAATCGTCCGGCGACCGTTCCATTTTTGCCAATTTATCATTATGTTCGTTAATTTTGTAATTTCTTTTTAAATTCAAAAAGTCACGGAGTTATCAAACAGTATTCCCATTATAGTTTTAAATAGAAGAAAAATGCTTTCAACAAGCAGATATGTGAAGCTAAATGTTGTAATTTTATTTTTTGTTGTGTATATTTTTATATCTAGTTACAATTTTATAACAATCTGGGATCGTAGAATTTTAGCCAGTGGTTCAGAAATCTTAAATGAAATTCCCACAAGTTACTTTTTCCAACTTAACTATTTTACGAGTTTGGCTATGCCGAGCCTCAATAGATACTTATGCCTCTTAATTATTCAGATTCGTAGCATTACAATCAATCACTACAATAAAAACTGACATTTCTATTACATTTAAAAATTATTATTAATAATTTTCAAATTTAATTTTCTTTATTACAAAAAAATATGTTTATTGTTATAGAAAAAATGTTTTGTACAAAAATGTTTTAATTTACAAAACTCTTAAACTTACAGTTAATAATACATTATTAATAATAAATAATATGTATATGTGTATAAGTATGTGAATTAAAAATATTGTTATCAACTAAAAAATACACAAAGTGGATGGAAAAGTGATTTGAAGGTAAAAAATTAAAAAAATAAATAAACAATTTGTTTTATAGGAAATATAAACAGTAAAAAAATATTGTATTGGAATTATCAAATGTAAAAAAGGCTTATAATTAATACATTTCAATAGTTAAAAAGTATATAAATTTAAATATCGTACATATATCCTAAGTAAAATATTCGATTTAAAAATTTTAAATTTTTGAATTTTTTTTTTTTATCAATCAATATTACGAGACAAAATTTCATTTTAATTATCGTTTTTGTTTTGTTTTCATTTCGTTTCAATATAGAGACAATGTGTTATTTGTGATTTTAATGCAGCATTTTTATATTGTGTTTATTGTTATTATTGTTGTCAAATTTTTATTTTTTATATTTTTTTTTTGCTTCTATGATATTTGAAAATTATGGCATTTTAAAATTTGTTTTTAAATTGTAATTATATTTATGTGTATGTATGTATGTATGTATGTATGTATATATACATATAAGTATATTCTTTTGATGTGATGATTTAAATTCTTATTTGTTTGATTTAGATTCTATAATGTTGTGAGTTTTCTTCTTTCTTGTGCTTTCTTATTACTGCCAGAGTGGTGCTAAATTGATGCTAAACCGACAATGTCAACATTTATATTCGAATCGTTTTGATAGGTTCTCGAAGGGGAAGCTTTGAGTGCGATTCGGCTGTGAAGGCTCTTAATGTCGCTACAAATAAATCAAAAAATTTACACACGAAAAACGTGACTTGAAACAAAACATGAATGTTGCCAGATAAGATTTTCTCTATCTTTACTTTGTGAACGCTTTTTGTTCGCTTAAGTTTTTATTTTATATCTTTAATTAAGTTTGTGAGTTAAACTCAAGTAGAAGTATTGAAATCTTAAATCTAATGTAAGTCCCAGCACCGCCAGGCATAAATTGAAATTTAAATATTTTTAAGAAACATAAGAATTATTTTTTCGAAGCAGTATTTTTCCTATTTTTATTATATTTGATTTCATTTTGTTGCTTTGAATTCATTTTATATTAATTTATTTATTTTATTTTAATCGTATGTTATTTTATTTTTCTTAATACTTTTTTTAACCTTTTTTATTATTTTAACAATCTATTTTTTTAAGCTTTAAGGTTTTGTCTCTTTTTATTTATTATTTTTATATTTATTTTCGATATTTCGTTAACCTTCGGTTAACATCTTCAGGAAGTTTTTAGAAGAAAAAAAAAAAGGAAGAACTTCCTGAAGATGTTAACCGAAGGTTAACGAAATATCGAAAATAAATATAAAAATAATAAATAAAAAGAGAAAAAACCTTAAAGCTTAAAAAAATAGATTGTTAAAAGTTATTTTATTTTATTTAATTTGATTTTAGTTCATTTTATTTCATTTTTGTTTATTTTATTTTAATTTAAATGGAAGTGGCCGCGTTTATTCAAAATATTACGAGGGAAGGGAGACTACCCTGCAGAAATTAGTGGATTACCTGATCCATATTAGTTAAAAATGAGTAGTTACAAAATGGGCCCACATAATGCAGGCATGGACCATGTTATTTTCAAGCAAGAGCTTATTGCTGACCAACAAGTTTTCGTATTTTAACGACTGCGGACATTGCTCTTTAACTTTTGGCAGCACTGGGCAAAAACTGTATGCTTTAAGGCAAAAAATTACCACAATGGTAACATTGGTTTCATTCGTGTTTATATTTCCAAACATTAGTGTGTAAAGACGCAAAATTGAAATTTCAAGAAAAAAGGTTTTTATTGTGTAAAAATTAATCAAATTTTATTAGAATCAGTTCGCGTCACAAAAGACGACTTGTCAAAGTGGAAAGAGAAAATTATTTAAAGAGATTGGACAGCGCAAATGCGCTGATTGAGTCCGCAAGTGGCGAAGAAAATTTTGCTTGCATTCAACCTACACGTATGTGCGAAGCAGAAAACGGACATCATTTATAGGATATCATTTTTCAAAGCTAATTACAAAAAATATACTGTATTTAAAAAAAACAAAAAAAATTATAATAATCGCATAAATAAAAAAGTTATAAACTATTTAAACCATATAGATCCTTTTGTGGCACCCTGTATCATGGAGCTGCTATTCTCGAACGTAGAATTTTATTTTGTCGTCAGCATTCTGATTTCATTTTGATTTCAGTAACGAGTTGTAAAGCAAAACAGAACAATCCAACTTAAGGGTTGAATTTCTATCAAACAGCCAGTATATCTGAGATTAACATTGATTTAAAATTCCCAAACTTTATCGTTTTTATTTATTACCACTGTAAAACTCTTATTAGCCATTTGCAACTAAATCGCGCAAAATTCAACTCTGAAGTCTTTCATACTACAGCCCGAACTACCGTCAATTTTATTTAATGACAAACTCAAAATACACACATGCAGGCATATAAGTGATTAACGAACGAACTAAAAAAAAATATATTATTAGAACCAAAAAAAAAAAAAAAATCAAGGTGGCAATGACTGAAATAGTTAGCACGATGACTACAAAATCAAAGGTTTTGGGTTCGAGCATTATTTCCGACTTCGCTTTAAAAATGCTTTAAATTTTTTCCGATGTTGATTAGTGAACAGTACCGGCTTCAGCTGATCCACAGCCACATCAGAGCACCCTGCTTCGCCGTCATTGAGTAGCAGCAGCGAAATAAAATAATTATTAAAAAATTACTACAAAACCAAAACAGTACTGGGTTCAAACTCAGTTTCAGACTAAAATCATAAAAAAAAAACATCTCGCATCTCCTTTCCTCTAGTTCCAGCACAATGCATCGCATGTGTAGGGGTCATCTCCTGAGTGCTGGTCCCAGATTTCGTTGGTATTTGAGCAATAACACGTCGGCGAAGTAAAATAATAAATAAAATGGCTCCATTAGCTTAAAAATAATGCGTCAAAAAAAAACATCAGAGATGCCGCAACTTTGCTTTATAATTTACACGTAACTGCAGAGTTGTGCAAGAATTAAGCTCTATCTTCCTACCACTTTCACCACCTGTCTATTTCTTCCCTATCCTTCTCTCTAGTTCCAGTGCAATGCATTGCATATGTAGAGGATAGCCCCTGAGCACTGGTCCAAGATAAAAAAAAAAAAAAAAAACAAAGCTTTACAATTGAATACGTCTCCTTGACATCAGAGGCACTGCAACATTGATATAAACCAAAAAAAATAACCCGATAAAACAGAGCTGTAAGATACGGGATCTTTGATTTGCCTGTCATATCTCTCACTTTTCATCCCTTTCCTCTAGATCCAGCATAATGCATCGCAGGTGTAGGGGTCTTCCGCCATGATAAAGAAAATGTTGCAGTGAGAAGAAAAATTTGGAATGTTGCGAATAATGAGAAAAATGTTCGTGTGGCAAGAGAGAAGAAAAATATTGCTGTCGAGTTGTGCAAGTAGTGGGTATGTGTAATAATCGAGTTTCTGCTGTATATTCAAATTAAATTAGGTACGACTGATTCCTATATCTTAAGCTACTTGTATACAGTAACTCTATACCAATAAGATAAAACTCTCCGTTTGATATCAGCAGCTCCCTGACACATCAAAAACTCACGCATTCAAACCATGTGACAAATCCACTAGTGCATCAGAATTCTGAATTAAGTACAGGCGGGACATACATATATGCCACATATTATGTTTCACAACTCCACTCAACTAATTTTTTGTATTATAATTCACAAGCAATTTTAGTTCTCCTCGTTAAGCTTTTGTCATGTAAATCATGTATAACAATTACAATTTAACGAAGGCGACTGGAATTAGTTGTGTATTAAAAAAAAAATTAATTGAGCTCTAACATTGATAACTCAGCTTATTTGAGTTGTGAATCATAATAGGGGCACGTTCTTCAATTAAGATGTTGTTAAATTATTCAAATATATTTATTAAGCTCGAGGTCTTCTTTTTTTTGGTATTTTATTTGGTTTTGGAAAAATATAATTTCCTATTATTCCTGATGATGTTAACAAGCTGTTAATGAAACATTGAAGAATAAAACTAAATAAAATACCAAAAAATAACCTCAAGCTTAATAAATATGTTTCAATATAATAAAAAAGGTCTATTGAAAATATATTAAAAATTTTGTTAAATTTATATCTGATGATTCAGTAAATAAATAATAGAAACGGGGCACAGGTATATATCGCTGGTAAAATTTATTCTGATAAGTACTAAAAGAAGTTATGCTTTTAAAAAATTAAGCTTTAAAATCATCAAGATTGTTCGGCAAACCATTAAAGAAAGTGAAATATTTTTGTATGTGGAAACATATCGGTCGAAAATCGTTCTTTATTGCTAGTAAAAATCAATAATTTGATGCAATTTAACTTGAATAAACAACTTATCGGTCTGACAATAATAATACTTTTTGATAACATCAATTTAAAACACAAGCCACAAGAATACTGTAAAAGAAAATTATTTTATTTGTTTTCTCGCTTCATTATTGCGCCACCCTGGTACATTATAATTATTTAATAAAATTACGTTTTATTTGTATTATTATTATTATCTAATAACGTCTAAAAAATGCGAGATTCAAAACATTTTAATAAATTTTTTTCTTTCTTATGTAGTTTACATTTAGTTTTTGAAACTGCCTTACACTTAAAAAATGTGCCATATATTTTTTTTGTTTTTATTTTGGAAAGTACAAAAATGTTATTGGATTTTTAATTGATGCTGAATAATTGTTTTCTTTTCTTTGTTTATTTCTTATTTTCATCTTTTTTGACATACACAATTTCCGCATATTCGGTTGCACTTTTTGCTGGTAAAGGTTCATTATTTTCAGCTGGCTTTAGTACAAGTTCTGCATAGACGAGTTGTTTATCTTCCTGGAAATACAAAATAGAATATCATTAAAAATTAATTTTTTTTGGGTAAAAAAATACTTTTTAACAAAACTATGGCATGAATTTGATGGAAAGAATTTCTACATTGAAAGATAGAAATCAGTGATCAGTAGCTAAAGTTTTATTTAGTTTTAAATATTATTATGTTCTACTTAATTGATTAATAATTAACCACTTGTCTTTCCAGTACACTATCACTATCCTAAAATTAGACGATACACAATCTGAAAATTATTAATACACATTGTAATTTGATTTAGTAACACTAATTTTTAATAATAATTTGTAACAATAATTGTTATTTGATTAGTGTTACTACTTTTCTAAAAAACAAAAACTATCCGTTCTTATATTAATTTTCATGTTTCGTTTTTAAAGCATATTTCAAATATATTAATTTTCAGCTAATAAAATTGTCTACAATCGTATAATAATATTTCACAACTAAATTTTCTCGTGCGTGAATTGGATGTGCTAATTTAAAAAAAATGTATATCGTTAGGTGAAATACCAAACCACGAAAATAATATTTTTACTTCTTTACAGGACAAAGAAGTAACTTTTTAATATAATAAACATATTTATAGTTAATTTTCTCCTGATTTTCGTTTATAAAATAGTTATTTTTTTATTAAATATTCTTCTAATTTCTTTGATATTTTCCTTGTTGAATTACAGTTTATTTAAATGAGCTGGGGATCTTATATTATTTTGTATTTCAAATTTAATTCTTTTATAATGTTTAGTTTTCACAAATTTTAAAATATTTGATTTTACATTGTGAAAACTAAATACTAGAAAAAATTAAATTTTAAATACGAAATAATATATGATCTCAAGCTCATTTAAATAAAATATAATTTAATTTTTAATATATAAAACTAAACATTTTTGCACTGATAAAGGTCCTCATTCATACAAAGAATATTTGGATTAATACAAGAAATTTGTTATTAAAAGTCACCCAAAGATGACCCTCGAAATTGTTTCATTAAATTTATGAACATCATTTAGATGCGTGTTGCACAAAAGTTATGAAACTATTTGTAAAGTTTAATGAAACCTTTTCATATATAAAATATAAATGATAATTTTTCTAGTTTTTTGACCTTTTTTTTATATTAATAACACTAATTATTTTAAGCCTAAGGTGTTTTTATATATTTTATATTTATTTCAATATTTCGCTACTCCTTTGTGTAGCTTCTTCAGGAAAATTGGTTTTTGTTTATAATAAAAAATTTGGATGATCCAAAGACATACAAATCACTTACTTATGTACCTGGAATAGCTGAACGTTTAAGAAAATCGGAAATATATGATTCAGGGAAATATACAATTGCTTATAAGACATTTAACACATTAAACAGATTGTTTAGTAAGACTAAAGATAGGATACAGAAATTGGATATGTCTAATTTAATTTATAAGATACCTTGTGGTGGAAATGACAATGAAGATTGTAAAAAGATATATATAGGTACAACTAAAAATAAATTAAAGACTAGGATTGCAGGACACAGGTCTGATCAAAAATATAGGGATATAAATTCTCAAAAAACAGCATTATCTTCACACTGTTCTAGATTTAATCACTATCCAAACTTTGAGAATGTATCAGTATTAGACACGAAAAATAATTATAAACGTAGATATATGTTAGAAATGTTACATATAAAGAAGCTACACAAAGGAGTAGCGAAATATTGAAATAAATATAAAATATATAAAAAGACCTTAGGCTTAAAATAATTAGTGTTATTAATAAAATATAAATGTTTTATTGATATAATTATGCTCTTACATAACGTAAACGAAATTAATTCATTAAATTTATGAAAACTTTCATATATGAAATAATAGTGTTGTCATAAATGCAATGAAAGTATGTCATCAATACAATGAAATATACTTCATATGAAATAATAAATTTATTTACATATTTGTATGTTTCTGTAAGTTTGTCTATAAGTAAATTTCGTGTGTGCTTATGCCAACACATCAGTAGGCCTTCTTGAAAAATCTAAAAAATATCACATCTTTATATAAAAGCTACCAAAAAATCTTTGAGATTTACCGTATATACAGTCGAACTTCTCTATAACGTAGCAGTTGGGGACCGTCAAATTTCTACGTTATAGAGAAAATTCGTTATAGAGAAACTGCAGAAAATTTTGACTACATTTATTTTTATGTAGAAAATATATTTATTAAGAAAAAAAAATTTGTTTTTACATGAACACATTAATTTTTTTTTATGAATACATACATACATATGTGACTAAATTGTTGCAAAAAATCAATTGCTAAAAACTTCGCAATAGAGAGATTATTTAGTGTGAAAAATTCTATTTAGGTCTTAAAAAATTGTACGTTACAGAGAGAACATCGTTATAGGGAAGTTCGTTATAGGGAGATCAAAATGTATGAAAATACTCACAAAAATGTTGTGTTCACGAATTTTATTTGTTATAGAGAAGATTTCCTTATAGAGAAGTTCGCTATATAGAAGTTCCATATGTATATAGAAACAGCAAAAATAAATTAAAAATTAAATGTACATATAAACATGCTTAAGGGTGCTTTAGACCATAAGATCTGTCGTACGACATGTCAAATTTTTGTGTAGAAGAGCACAAGTCGGATCGTCTAAACGTAATATGTAATGAAACTATAAGATTTTGAGAGAAAATACGGATGAAAATTTGACAGTCGTATGGCTCTCTTCATTTTTTAAAATTTTTCAAAAACCAACACACACCATTAGATCAGGGATGCATTTTTATGTAACCAAATGTGAGAACGCCAGGGAGGGAAAACTGGTTTCATAAATTTATACCAATTATAAAATTAAAATGTACATTTTAGACCACGACAGCACAATTTTATAAAACTATACGTATATTTTCCAAAAGTACACTAAAAATTTTGACCACGAAAATAACATATTCGAAAGTTATAAAAATATTTTTCAAGGTTATTAAAAAAAAAATTCATTTGCACAAGAACTCCCTGGGGAACACAAGCAAACAGCTGTAGTTAAATTAAATGAGAATGTTTTCATCTTACTTGATTTTATCCATAACCAGAAAACAACCATTCGATTTTTACTCTCTTTTTTTGAAATACGGATGCAATTTCATTTTATTTTCTCGCTCATTTTACGTACGACAAATCTTATGGTCTAAAGCACCCTTTAACAATACAAAAAACATACATATGTAAGTAAGTTTATTTTTTTATATGAAGAATATTTCATTGTATTGACAAAATACTTCCATTGCCTCTATGGCAGTTTAATTGCTATTTCTAAAAGTTAAAATGTCAAATTGAAAACATTTTTAAACATATTAACTGCAAATTTAATTGGCATTGGCAAAGTAGAAAAAAAATAACGCTACTTGATCATAAATTTATTAAAAATAAAACCCGTTTAATCAATACAAATATATTCATTGATATAATGAACTATGAAAAAACTAATGGAGCGCAGAGATTGCAAGATTTCATATATCCAGCGTAATTGTTGATTGGATTAATGAAAACCGGCTTCAGCTATATCCAATACACAGGCACATTAGAACGCTCTCCTTCGTCGGTATTGTGTAGCACCGGCGAAGTAAAATAATTACTAAAACGAAACCTCAAAATTTAATACATCTCCTTGACATCAGAGACACTACAACTCTGCTATAAAAACAATTAACGTGCAAAAAGCAGAGTTATAAGATATTGAAGCTTCACCTACTGTCATTTCTCTCACTATTCCTTTCCTATTGCTCCAGCACAATGCACCGCATGTGTAGGCGTTATCTCCTGAGTACGGATCCAAGATAAAAAAAAATTGCATTAGTATAATGAAATCATTTCATTACATTACTTAAGGTTTTTTTTCAGTGGGAGGACGGACAAGCGTTTTTCTAATATTTTCTTAGTTCGAAATTTTTGTTAATTACGTCATTCTGCATTTCAACTAACGATATGAAACTTCTGCATATAAACCATAATACATTATTTAATTCCATGTGATATCAATACGCTTCGAATTACAATAGAATTGTTGTTTTAAATGTTTATATACAACAACAATACTATGACAATTCCGATAGGATTGTTTTTAAGTTGAATATAATTTATAGTGAACGCACCCACTTTTCTTTTTGTTGGTGTTGTGCGTATCCCACAGCTGACATCAAATCATTTTATTTGAGCAGTTTGTGGTTTAAAGCAGCCTTATCTTTCCCCTGTTTGTTCGTTTGGGCCAGTGCTCAGGAGATTTCTCCAGCGCAACAAATTGCAGAGAGGAGACAGATGGCGAATAGATACAACACTTCAGCGGTTGAGTGTTTTTGACATATTGTAAAGTAGAGTTGCTGCTTCTCAGGTGTTATTTACTTTTAAGCTGGCATAGAGTCATTTTATTTATTGTTCTACTTTGTGGCTATTTTATTGCCCAAATACCGATGTATGAGACATAATAGAAACAATTTTGTTCTCTTCACGGCTTTCAACAATGGATCTTCTGCTTGCAGAGATAAAACGACAGCTACTCAGCCAACAGCATCCAATCCCATTATTATTTGCTGTTAAAAGGATGTCACATACGCTACATTCATAATTTGTAAAACGTTGACACTAATTCGGATATCGGTAACCCTAAGAAGTGCTATGGCTCGTTTCATTTAGTAGCAGGGATATGACCAGACGGTCAATACTTTTTAGATGGTGCCATAGTCAACAACAAAACATAAATAACAACAAAACATAAACAACAACATAGTCACTGGTCACTGAACAATACCGGCTTCAGCTGATAGCAATGCACAATCACATCAGAACGGCCTCCTTCGTCGGTATTGTGTAGCACTGGAGAAGTAAAATAATAATAAAAATGGCTACTAAACCGGAGCTTCAACACTGCTTTAAACAAAAAAAGCAGAGCTGTAAATTAATTAATTAAGCTTCACCTCCTGTCATTTTCTCTAACTTCTCTTTCCTATAGTTCCAGCACAAAGCATAGCATGTGTAGGGGTCATCTCCTGAGTGCTGGTCCCAGATACCACATTGATGTTTAATCCTGCCCAGTTTACATTTTTGCATTTCTAGGCTCCCATAGAGTTCGTGGGTTCGACTACGAAGTATTAACTATTACGTGGGCAGTAGAAAATGAAACACTACTATCCTTTTGACTGGAAAAATAATTCAAAAAGAAACTTTGTATCGGCGAAATTCGGAAAGTAACCTTGATTTTGAAACACAAGTCATACAGCCTACATATTTGTATCAATTGCCCAGCAAAAAATTATCGAAATTTAGAAGCACTAAAAACTGTCGGAAGCAATACAATGGATATTTACGAACAAAATATTTGTTAAAGCACACTGTATATACATTTTCCTATTTTTCTTAATTTAATTTAGTCGGTTTGTAAAACAATAAAAACAACTCTTGCTCTTCATTATTCTTACCTTGCATTATATACTTTTCACTATAAAACTCTCAGTTGTCTGTTAATGTTTGATAAATACTCTTTATTTTGGATTCTCTTTTTAAAAGCTATTAAAAACCCAAACGTAATACTGTTCGATTTTTTATTACTTTAGTAAATCACTTCTTTTGCGATTATCAAAGAAGAAACATTAAAACCAAACAGTGTTTTTATTTTCAAAGTGGTCACAGAGTCAACAATATTGCTTCCAAAAATATTGCCAAAATGCAGGAACGTAAGTGAATACAATTTTAGCAGCAGTATAAATGCCTAAAAAAATGCATTCTTGTGCGTTTGACTTTCTGGATACATGAAGTAATGGCTTCATGGCTCATGTCGTACAAAAATCATGCCTTATAAAAGTGCAATTAAAAGTGATTCCATTATGTTGTCTCCCTTACAAAAATGCTTCCAGGCAAGCACTAATTATTGCTGAATACCTGCACTATTAATTATTCATGGTAAGAATATGTAATAACTTCGGTGAAGCTGTATAGCCATATACTTTGAAAGAAAATTAAAATTAATAATATATAGAGAATATACATAAATATAAATTAGAAAATGTAATAACCATTCATAATAATTGTCGAAATTAAATGCTTAAACAGAATTAGGCTTTATTATATACTAGAATTATGGCTTAAATCTTTCTGATAGCCATGGTTAAAATAATCTCAAAATATTTACCTTCACCGCATGGGATGATTTAATTTAATTTAATAGATTTTGTTTGACTCGAGATGATGATAAGTTGTGTAACTTTATTTAAGTTACTCCATCTAGATTTCATAAATTAAAGTTATGCTCAATTAAACAACAACTATCAAACCATAGAATGAGGTAAATAAGACGGAAGTATAATAGAAGAAATGCATTTCTTTGAAATTGCTACAGAGATTATAGTTTCCAATGCTAGCAAATGAAGACGAATAGCAAATAGTGCAATTTGTTTGAACTTCAACAACCTACTTATACAGGGTGTCTGATGGGCAATTTATATTTTTGAATACGATTATTTCAAAAAATATTAGACGGTGCGGAGGAAGGAATTATCGATTGTGCGGATTTGTCAGCCACGATGTCGCAGTGGTCAAGTGAGCATCGCGCGTTCGCTGTGGAAACATTTTTTAAGAGTGATGATTCCTTGTTCAAAGTTCGGTATTCGGCGAATAATTGATGGACCGAGTGTAAATGTAATTCGTTCGTGGGTGAAGAGATTGCGCACAACTGCTTCGGCTATGAATGCCCCACGGCTAGGGCCCAGTCGCTCTTCAAAAACTCCCGAACACATTCAACTGGTTGAAAGCCGTTTACGTGAAAATCCGCGACTTTCAATACGGAAAAGAGCCGCCGCACTGGGACTTCCACGAGCGATTATTCATGAAATTTTAAAAAAGCATCTGAAGGATCTGGATGACATACTCTGTAAGAAATAAAATCCGCATTGCCATTCTACCGTTCAACAAAATAAAAACTTAATAAAACTTTGTGTCAATTATTAAGTTTTTTATTTAGGTTTGAAAATATAAACCTGCTACCAGACACCCTTTATAAATGCACATATATGTACGTACGCATACATGTGCACATAACAAACTTGTTGCTTTAATCTACAAAAAGATTTTTGTATTTAGAATTTATGCAAGTATCTATTAATTAAATTCATTAGAATAACTCTATGAATTTTATATAGTTTAAATATACAGGCGCACATTTATATGCAAGATAATAGTTAAATACATGTATAGACACTTATATTCATATGGGCATACACACATACACACACACACACCCACACACACGCATATAAATTTATAAAATGTTAATAATTTTTTTTATTCAATAAATATGTATGTACCTTTTGATAATATTCAATTCAGTTTATTTGAAAGTCCATTCGGGTGTTGATGTCTGCCATATTATAACCTTTTTTTTATTGTTGTTGTTCAATTGATAAAAATTAATTCGAAAAGAAAAATACATGCATACACACAGATAGAAAGAGATTTCATTATGATAGAACTTTAATCGAATTTTCACAACAGTTATTACAAATAAATAAATTGAAATCTAATTTAAATATGTTCTATTAACACAAGTAATTAAAATCAGCATAATAAAATCAACATCAGGTTTTAACAGGGCCAAAGTAAATAAAATTTTGTACAAACCAACAAAACAAACACATTCACAGAAACGAAATTTAACGGATGTAAGTGAAAAATTGTAAACGATATACAAACATACATATATTTAATGTATATATTCGTACATATGTATGTACATATATACGAATCTTGGTTTTATTTCAAATTAAATCCCTTAGTGTGAGAAAATATCGGGGAAAAGCAAACATGTCGGTACAACATATAATGAAAAGAAAGAAAATAAAAACAAAGTAGTCAAATGTTGGGTATTGGAAAATTTTTTTTCTTAAAAATTAAGCATTAGAAAAATTGTGGTGTAATTTTTAAATTTCATTTCAATATAAATATGATTTGTGAATTACCTCGAAACCTATAAATGGTCTTCTAATATATTCCCATTGGGTTTTATTTTTTTAAATTATACCCTTAAAGTTTATTATTTATTTTTAAACAAAACTTATTTATTTTGTACATTTCGTGCCTTAGAAACAGCTGAAAATTCTATTTGCATTTTGAAAATTAACAAAAACCAAGACTTATCGCAATTAATATTACGGCTTGCGCATGATTGCTCTCTCAATGACGCAGTAGTTCGTTCATTAGTGCTACCAAATCTCTCTCATATATGAAATTTATTATTATTTTTGTTTTTTTTAATTTACTAATAGAATTCTACAAAAAAATTTGTATCGGTTCATTAAAATACAACCAATTTTGAGTCATATTCTCTATTAAATACAAATTAAAAATAATAAAATAAATAAAATTACTAAAAAAAAATGCCTAAATTAATGCGTTTAAACAAAAAGGGTTGCAGGCGATGGATGTGGTAGTTAGCACGTTGAATACAAAACATAAGGTCCTGGGTTCAAGCCCAGTATCCGACTGTCAGAAAATCACATTTTCCTGATGTGCATTACTGTGTCTTTGTGTCAGTAGTTGTCGGAAGGTTTTAGTGGCGAAGGCGTATTCACTTGCCACTGAACAGTACCAGAGTACCAGTAACATCAAATCTTCCTCCTTCGTCGGCATTGCGTAGCATCATCGGCAAAGTAAAACAATTAATAAAACGGCTACCAAAAACACCTTCAAAATATGAATGCGTCTCCTTTACATAAGAAACGATGCAGAACTGATTTCGGTACATGCATTGCATAAGTAGGAAACATCACCTGGGCACTGGTCCCAGGAAACAAAAACAAGAAAAATACCAATAAAAGAAAATATAGAAGAGAGCAGTGAGAGTGGAAACAGGAAGTATACAATGGGCCAGTGAAGACAAACAAACAGAAAGAAGAAGTAAGCCGTTGTGAGAAAAACTATAGTTCCTATTGTTTTTTACAACTCAAATCAACTAGAGTATTTGTATTATCAATTATAACGCAACCTGTAAAAACAAATTTCAAGTTGAATTTACATCTATTACAACTTATTTGTGGTATTATCGATTACTCTCTCTCTCTTTTGGTACTGTGGACAAAATTATGAAAAAATTACAAATCATTTTAATAAAATTTCTTTATTATCACAAAATAATTTATTAATCAGGTATTTTATACCACATTAGTCACAATAAATTTGCAACAATAAACAGTTTGAAAAACTTGCTGAGTCTATTGAGCATCCCAAAAATTCTAAAGTCAAACAGCAAATTCTATGCACCAAAATTAATGTGGGAAGTAGTTGCATTATAAATAAACAGCTTTGAATCGTAATGAAAAACTGCAGAAATGGCGATGGATAAATAAAACCAACAACAGAATAAATTTGTGCAACTTATGCAAAAAAGGAAGAAAGAAAGCTGCAACCGGTGGTTTAATTTTCTAGTATTGAAATATTTAAAGATATTTTCGTCGTTGTAAAATATTTCACACTCATGTATAAATTTTTCTTATTGAAAAGAAAACCAGGAGATGGCCCCTACACATGCAATGCATTATGCTGGAACTAGATAAAAGGGATAGTGAGAGTAGGGATAGTGACAGTAGGTGAAGCTTCACTATCTTGTAACTCTGATTTTGCACGTTCTTGGTGTTTATAGCAGTGTTGCAGCGACTCTGGTGTCAAAACGACGTATTAAGTTTTTGAAGCTTCGTTTGAGTAGCCATTTTTAGTACTAATTTTACTTCCCCGGTGCTACACAATACCGAGGAAGGAGGGCGTTCTGATGTGCCTGTGGATTGGTTACAAACTGCAGACGTTACTGTGACCCGTTTCCAGTGACAATGCCTTCACCAATGACCCCTTCCGACAACAACTGCACATCAGAAAAAATGCGAGATGGTTCTATGAATAAGTCTATAGCTGGGCTCGAAGACTTTTCGGCCATCGCCACCCTCATATAACTTTTCCGTTAATTTAACAACGGCAGACATTTAAAATTTATAATTAACTTTTCAGGACTTTGTATGATGAGAAAGACAAGAAAACCAAATAGATGATCTTAAAGATCCATTTTTAACAAAGACTTTGACTAAGAGTATGAATTTGTAATTAAGGAAATTCCTTCTTCACTCAGCGAACTTTTTTTTTTGTCAACTCATAGCAAAAGAATAAAAACAAATTTCCCCCATTAACAATTAACGAATGATTTTGTTGCAGTTTTGGAAAATAAGAAAAAAAAAAAAGGGAATGAAAATAAGAATTGGAAATAAAAGATAAAAGATAAATTATAAAAATTAAACAAATGTCGTACCTTAGGTTGATTGTCATTGCCATCAGTGTTTGTGTTGGTGGTACCATCAGCTGCCAATTGTTCATTAGCAGCTTCTGTTGCCGTTGCTGTATTTGCCGGTGCTAAACCTTCACCTTCATTATTGACATCCTGTTCGTTGCTCTTCCGCTTACTTGAGGTATCTCTTTCATTTATACGCTTAAAAATGTCAGCAAATGAAGGTAAACGTTTTGACTTTTTATTACCACTATTGTTGGGACCGTCATTGATGGGGCTTTCATTATTCACTGGGGCATTTGCATCCAAATCTGATGCTGCGGCTGTGGTTGCTGTTGTTGCTGTCGATGTTGCCTTAACATCAGCACTTTCTGTGTCACTACTGCATGATGGACGATGTTGGATGAAAAAATTGTTGATATTGGCGGTTGTAATGGTGGTTCATATGAGTGCGATGTGAAGTGAAGGAGGAAGGTTTAATTAGAAAATCAAGATGATTCAGGTGTAAGTGATGAATGATTTTTTTTTTATTTTTATTTTTATTTTTATTTTTATTTTTATTTTTTATCTTCTTGATAAATATATTTGGAAGTTTTATTCGTTTTTCTACTTTGCTTTATACTTTTTGTTGGTTTTTTTTTCAACAAATTCGGAAATATAAATTTAGTTTTAGTTAAGATATGTTTTTGTTTTGTATACAAGAAATAAATGAAAAATATTTTTAATTAAATAAAAACAATTGAAAAGAAATTTATAAAACAACTTACAACAATTACCATTTATGTATGTACGAAAATATATGTTTGTAATATTTAGTAATATGTGTGTATCAATGTGTTAGTAAAAATACAATTGTTTAGTATTGTCAATTGTTGTAAAACAAATGTATTTGTAATAGAATATAAATATGACAATTCAATGCCCCACCGAGAGTTGCGTGATGAGCTCTACATATTCAGGTGAATGTTTCTTCCGTCCTTTGCCATAACTAATTCGTTTTCTTTTCATTGCCAAATTTAATAATACATTTGCCAACTGAACTGTAGTAAATTTTGTTATTTTGTTTTCATTAATTTAAATATTTTAGAAAAAATTGTTTGCAATATTAAAGAAACATTTCGAATCAGCTGTTTAGAGTACCAAATATGCGTTCACCCATAATCGCTGAATATTTTGTGTTCGTAGAAAACGGAAAGAAATCAGTACATGACCTTAAGATTACCGTTTGTAATTAAAAGAATGAAGAAATTAAATCAAATAAACAATTTACTAAAAATTATAAAAGTAACATTTTTTAATTATATTTATTTTTGAGCGATGGTCTTTTTTATGATAATTTTTAACAATTATTTATATTTCTATTATATATAAAAAAGACCATGGCTCAAAAATAAATATAATTAAAAAATTTTAATAAAATTCAAAATAAAAATAGAAGTGAGCCTAATAAAAGTAAAATTGTTAAGTATTTCATAGTGAGTAGTATGAAGGCCTTAACATCTTTACGACTGCAAAGAGATTGATTATGATTAAAGTAAGAACGCAGAGGAAACCTTAAGTCTAAAGCTACGTAACACAAGCCATTAGCAAGCAAAAAAAAAGTGTCATCATCTGTAAAATACATATTGTTTAGCAAAGCCAAGGAAAACAATGAGTGTTTTCATACATAATATAGAAATTTTAATAATCCATATGCATTGTACGTACTGAATAATTTTTTTACACGATTACGCTTCTAAGGAAAGAAAAGAGAAATAAGATGGAACTTTTTATAATTTAAAATTTTATAAAGTTAACAAAGCACAACAAACAATTACTGTAATTGGATGTGTTGTAATGCAATCAGCATTCAGCATTAAGAACGCATCCATTTGTCCATTTGTGGTCGATTTGGCAGCGACTCATACTACACATTACAAACAAAATCCGTCTTTGTGGCTGAACAGCACCTGCGTGGAAAAAACTATCCGAAGAAGTCTTTCCTGGCACTTATGATTTCTCGCAAGGAGGTTTATGGACAATTGTTCATAACTTAAGACGGCAGCTAACTAATTATTTGCAGAACTATCTCATCCTTCTTAAAATTCTTGCAATTAATGTATATCTAGATTATTTGATTCTTGCGATATGAAATAAATACAAAATTATGAATGAGAGAGGAGAGGCATCGCCTTGAACTTGTTTGAGTTTGAAAAAAATAAAAAAGGCCACTCTTTGAGATCCAATTAAAGATTTTATCGTGCACTACTATTATCGTAGTCTCTCTTAGGCTGTAGTTATGCAGTCTTAGTCTTGTCTAGTACTGCGGGCAGCCAGCGAGCCCTACTGCTCTATCGCTAAGGGTTTAAAGACTGATGTGCGCCTTGTGAGTACTTCGTCGCAACCCTGAAAAGTTGGAGTTAGTGCGATGGGATGAGTTTGATCGCAGTGGCTGTGGTTAAGAATTAAAGTCACGCAGGGAGATTGGTTTTTGGTCTATTCTAGCCATCTTAGTTGTATTATGATACACATATGTTGTGATATGATTTTTACTAATCTAAGTACTGTTACCATGCAGCAGCAGTCATTCAACAGTAGTGTCTTGGTCTTGGAAATCTATAATGTTCTGTCCTGTGAATTAGTGATTGATGAATGGAAGTCAGCATTAAAGGGGTTAGCCTTCACCTATCTGATGTGACACAGGATTTAATCAGGCCGAGACACTATAGCAAGGTGTAATATTTTAGGCAAGGAAAACTTGGATTGCAACCTATGTGTACTTAGTCAGTCACTAGATGTCTTTCCATGTATCCATGGGGGTTGTAAGGGACGTCAAAATTCACGCGGTGCTGAAAGAACCGTATGGTTAGACGCTGTGTGCAGGTACCCACTTAAATCTTGAACGCACAACTGTCACTTTTGAAGTGGGAGGATTCAAATCGAATGTCCATAAACACTACACACACTCTCTAGTCCCCTCCCTAAACGTTATTTCTAGTTCCGGCACAATGCATTGCATATTTAGGGACAACTCCTGCCGAACCAAGACAAAAAAAAAAATTGCAGAAATTATCATTAAAGTCACCACTAATTTTTAGCCGTACAAATAGTTTCTCAATTCGTAAAAAATTTCACACATTCATATATTTGTAAGTGTTAGTTTTTCCACCAGCACTAATTGAACTGAAAATTAAATTGCTATGCAGTTCCCCTGCTAAATCAAATCAATAATAAAAAAAAGTAAATGGAATTTTAAAATATTTCTTTTTTTTCTTTTTTATCTCTTTTATCGGCAATTGGACACTTCAATAAAGTTTAAAATAATTATACGCCATAACACTTCGATGCAACAATTGAGTAGACATTCAGGGGACACGTTACGTATGAGTGATATGAAATAAATCGTATTGGAATTGTATAAATATTAAAATATTGTGTAAATTAACTTGAAAGAATTATAGAAAATGCATATGTATTTTTACATGAACATATACATACATATGTATACATATTGTCACATAAATTTCTAGGCTGCTTAACTTGGCTTTGCAAAATTTTACAGGCATAATCAAAGTGTTGTTATTAAAGAAATTCGTATTATTTCAACTGTAGTGAAATAATCGCTTTGTGTATAATCACAGCAATTTGCATTTTACTTTTGCATTTCCATCGCTTATGTAATCTTTTGGATTTTATGTATGCAAAATATAAACATGTGAAAATATTTGAAAATACTTTTACATTAAAAATTTTAAGTACGCTAAGAAATTCTAACAGCTAATCGGAATTAAAGATAAACCTCCCTAAGCAAAAATGATACTTAACGTTATAACTATGACGTTATAACCGGTCTTCCCATACAAAATTCCAACTTCAAACAGACATAAGTTTTAACAATCATTTTGCATAAGTCCCAATAGAGTTCAAACATCTCACACAACTCTCGCTACAGCAATTATTGCTCCAATACTGTATTATAAAAATGTTTTTAATGTTTAATTTTCTTTCCACCACTTTAAGTCACCATATAGCTCATGGTGTTTTAATAAATACAAACAAATTGTTTTAAAATATTTATTTTATTTATGTAATTTATATGACATTTAAGTGCACACATATACAGGGAACAAAAATACTGCATTAGCATTTTTAAAGCTTAATGCAATCCGAAATATTTATTTTTTCATCACATATTTATATACAAACGGAATATCCTACCAGAATATATTTTATCGTTAAAATTTATTCACCAAAATGAGGAATTTCAATTTATATTTTTTATTTATATTATTTACCGTGTAATACAACAGTCACTTAAATTTAATTAGTGTTTCTCAAATAGTTTAACTCAGTTATTCTTTACTTTTTTTAAGTATTTTTTTTTTTTTTTCATAGAGCAAACTCACCGTTTTTATTTAAATAGTTAAATATGGTAGATTTTAATTTATAATTAATAGAAAAATCTAAAACAAAATATCATATGCACTCTAGTTATATAAAAAAACCCTTTATTCAGCTGTACCAGTGTGCAAATTCTTTGCTGAGAAGGGACATCACATTTAATTCGTAGTTATTGTTGGATTTCTTCAGGACCTGTGTGTTTCATTAAGAGTTTTAAACATTTATTCTTTCTCAGAGAGTTAGAATTATTTCCCTGAGCCTGAGAAGGTAATTAATGAAATTGTGAGAATTTTTCTTAATACTTTCCATTACGTTCGCTTAGAATACTGCCCAAAAATTGTACGAAATATTGAAATTAAATCTTATCTTACAGATACAGATGTTAGTGTGAATACAATTATTAATAGATAATTCCTAATTAAAATTATAACAATATAATTTTCAATAAGTTAAAACTCTAAAGAAGGTACAATAATTTTAATAAGAATAATACAATGAAATTTATAAATAATACTATTTTCATTTATTTAAGACAAGCCAAAATTAATTCTGTTTATTTATATGGCTATTATATGGTTTAGCTGGTCTGTATGTATATTTCATTTGTTGCTAATACTAAAATCTTCAATAGAGCTTTAATAAAATTCTGGAAAAATGTTAAAAAAAATTCCAAATGTTTAGACAAGAACTCCCAAAAACTTTTGGAGAATCACGAAATCAACAAACAAAATAAACTAAAGAGCTTTTTCAAACATTTTCCTTATTTTAATAATAATTTTTTTTTTTAATTTTTTAAATATTTTTTAATTTTTTTTATTTTATTTGAAGGTGATGCAGCGAATGCCGTACATTTTTTTTGTATTAAAATAAATGGCGTTGAATATCACTAAGATATGAAAAGTTAAATAAAAAATTTTTAAATTGCGCTGCCGCACAAAATCAGAGACATCAGAGGGAGAATTATATTTTCAGCAGCCAGTAGAAATGTTTTTTTAATTGGATCAATTATTAAGGGGGTTTTTTTTTTTTTTAAAACTGAAGAGTTTCGTAGACTTTTGTACATTGAAATATGCAGTAATGAAATATTTTGTATAAAAATGTTATTTTTCGTCCTTATTCTTAATTATGTTGTTTTACAGATATTATATTTACCTATTCAGGCTTTCACGGTCGTGCAGTTTTAGCGTATATTGATTTAAAATATTCTGTTATGAAATGAATATCAATCTTATTATTAAATTACTATTTAACAAATTAATAAGGCTAGTTATAGGAAATCTTAAAATCAATCTGTAGCTTTTTACACTAGCGCAACTGAACTGCCAAAAATTGCTGGTAAATCCGTACATGCCAGCCTAATAAGTTTATCCAACCATTAGACGCGAAAGTTGGAAAGCTTTTTAGTTCATTAGATGAAAAATGTGCCTGCTATATTTAAATTACTAATGCACTTATCCATTGTTGCCAAAGCATTTAAAGTAATTTTAATTCTGTTTCAAGTATGTGGCTAAACCTATATCTAATCAATTATGTTAAGTTACAATGGTTGGTTTCTACATACCACAATCTCATTGCGTCGTGCAAAAAGTTATTAATGAACAGAGAACATAGCACATAAGATATTTTAAAATCTAACAAAATACACAATATAATTGGAGTATCAGCAATTTGCTATGTGATAGATGACAAAGTATGTACAGTGGAGTTCGGTAATAGCGCATTCCGTGGCACCGACCAGCTTTGTTCGTTATAGACGACATTCGTTATAACCGGAGTAAATCATTTTTTATTGCAAGACTTCGCAATATTTTTTTCCAATATTTTCTTTATTTTTTTAAAATTGTTGACAATTTCGACATTGGAATTTCCCATATTTCACTTTTTCTTTCACATCAGTTATTATTTCTATTTTCTGTAATAAAACAATTTTTTTTTTCTTTTTGCGCCACTTCCAAAACTTATAGGCATAGAAATTACTATGGTTACTGTTTCTGGAAAGCATTGAAATAAGTAAAAAATATAGCAGAGAGTTTTCTGGAAGCAAAAATCGACTTGCATGTTATTGGTGCGTATTCAATAATGATCACGACACCTGAATGGTTTCGTAGCTCATTCTGCTTAGCGAAAATTGGCAATAAATTTGATATTATTGAAACTGAAATTATATTAATTGATGACGCTTTCCAAAATTTAATTAATAGTAACTAAACTATTGTTTAATATCTTAATAAATTCTCAACAGAATTAAATGTGTTATTTGCAAGATCTGTCCTTGGATTGAGCCAAAATCTTTGCCATTAGTAATTGTTAATTTAAATTCACAACTAGTAGCATTAAGTTATTAAATAATTGATTTGCATATACATATTTATGTGGTATGCAAACCCCTGTCAGCTCTTAATAATGCGTATGTACATATAAAGGGTGTCCAAAATTGAAGTACCATTTTAATTTCACTGGCATTTTTTTACTTGTAATTTTTATTCTAAATTTTTTTGAACAATCTATATATTATATTTCAAGCTTAAAGGTTTTTTTTTGTTTTTCTATATATTTCGATATTTCGTTAACAATCGGTTAACATCTTCAGGAAATTTTTATTATTTATAAAATTTTTTCTTTTAGAAATTTCTATTTTCAGATTCTAAATACATTCCGTTTAGTTAATGTGGAATTTTAAACGAAGGAACAACGTGTTTTTATTATTAAAACATTTTTTTTTTAAATAGCTAAAGTTTTCAAGATGTAATCAAGAAATTTAGAACAAAATTCGGTAGAGAAAGTGCTCCAACAAATCGTGCCATCAAGCTGATGTTTGAGGAATTTGAAATAACTGTATCAGATCATGACAACAGAAAAAGAAAGTTACGGTATGGTGTGGTTTGTGGTCCGGAGTATCAGCGACCTATGTTTTTTTGAAAACAAAAATAGAAATGCAATTACGTTTAATGAAAATCGCTACAGGGAGATGATCCAAAGCTTTTTGTGGCGGAAAATTGTTGCTTTAGACGTAGAGAATGTGTGGTGTCAAAAGCATGGTGCCACTTGTCACACAGCAAGAGAAACAAATGGATGTTTTGAATGAAAAGTTCGAAAAAGGCATTTTTTTCTCGTAGAGAAGGATGATCGTGTGATTTAACTCCTTTAAATTTTTTTTGAGCGGGTTTTTGAAATCGAAAGTGTACAGCAATAATAGCACACCAAGTTTATCGAGCACAGATCAACCATTGACAAGAGTTTATTGAAAAACGTGATTGATAATTTTGGTAAAAGATTGGGAGCCTGTCTAGCAAGTAGTGGGGTCACTTGACCGACATTATTCTACATTTTTAACACGAATCTAGTTGAAATAAACTGAAATTAAAAAAATATTTCTAATATCTGAAAAAAAAACTCTTCTTTTCTATTAAAATTAAAATAATGTGTCAATTATGGGCAACCTTTATAAATTTCGAATTTATTTTATTAAATTTTTATTTGTATGAAATACATTCTTCTATACGATAAAATAAATAGCAATTTATTTGCCATAAATTATTTATGAAAAATTTTGCTTTCCATAATTTATTTTATGTTTTATTTTGCACTACTTTAATACAAATTAATTAAAAAATTATTTATTTTTTTTGCGTATGGAAATAAATTAAGATATGAACTCTATACAAATTATCATCGAAGGAAATATCGTCTAAATAGTGGCTACAAAACTGTTGCAAATAAATCATTTTAAGAAAGAACGAATCATATACAAACAGATATACATACATATGTATATAGTACATATCGCTCATTCACTCAAACAACGTCATAACTCTAAAAAAGCTTAAAAGTTTTGTAGAAAACGTACTTAAAGTGTTCTATTTGTATGTGCCTTAATTGCGAAACGAAAAAAAAAAAATAATAGTTTTCGGTCAGGAGTTGAATTTTGAAGCTATTTGTATGAATATTTTACACAACAATAAAAAGCCGATATGAATAATTATTCTGCATTAATAACAAAGGATTGAATATATTTTTGGAGTTATAATGTTGTTTGAGTAAATGGCCGATATGTACATATACCATATATGTATATGAGTATCCTAACTTGCATTGTATGTGTCTGTAAATACACAAATACAAATAAATCAAAAATAGTAATAAATATATTTGTAATAATACTTTATAATATAAATAAATGTAAATAATCAATTCAATACAATATGAATAGAGTAGTTGAAGCAATGATATCAATACTTTCATTTAAATATGTACTTGTACATACAATGTGAAATAAATAATACCGGAAATTAATTTATAAATAAAAAATTATATCTGCATTGGCATTAACAAAGTAATATTTATAGTAAATTTTTCTTTTAGACATATTTAATGTTACACATGTGTAACTAAGGCACTAGAATTAATAAATAGTTTTACTTTTATGTTTATTAATTAAAAGCAAACGCAGGCGGCTTGCATTTATGAAATAACTTATTTGGAAGACTTTATAAGGACATAAATTATATTTGTTTCTTTTAAGCTTTAAATTCAATTAATTGTTTTCTTTTATATTTGTGTGTGTGTGTGTAAAAATATATTAACAGCTTAGTAATTAAGTTATTTATATTTTCAATATAAATTGCCTTGTTTAAAACAGTATGTAATTCAATTAGCGTTCGTACATTATTTGGCAGTCTAATAACGACGCCCTTATGTACACATACATACATATTAACGCTTTAATATACGTACATATTTTTAGTCAGTGAAATACGTTAGTTAATACAATATTTAGTAGCAGTAATAGAATGTTTTTAAAAACGGAAACACACAACTCGAAGACTTACTTCAATATTTTTAATTAGATTTTAATTAAAAACTTTTTGAGCCCTAAAACTACAATCGTAATTCTTCAATGAAATACTTGAAAACTTGAAAAAAAAATTCACAATATCATCTACTCATCATCTACTACTAATTATTTCGTATTTGTGAGGCTGCTTACTTAACGCATTATTCCCCAGCCGGTAATTTTTGGTACCATTAATTCGTACAAGTATATAACCTTCCCATAGAACGGAGCCACGTATACGAATTACTATTATAAAGAAGCTTTTTTTTAATATTTGAAAACAATACATATAGGGTCTCTCTCTAAGCACTTCCAATTGTTAAATTTAAATAAAACAAACGGTGCGTGTGAAATATCATCGAAATTTCTCATTTGCTTGAGAGAACTACTTATGCCTTCTCTGGGTGGAGGACATCCGAAATATCCAATTTTCCACTCTGATGCATAAATTAGCCTGAATTGACCGATGCTATGGGTTCTGTTGGCTGTGAGGACCGCTGTGGTTTGTAGCTTATTCGCATATACCTACGATTGAAGAAAACCCCATAAGAAAAGTCTAACCGGGTCAAAGAGCACGATCTCGGTGGGCAGTTGACATCACCTCCACGTCAGATGACCATAACCTCAAATCGCTCGTGCAGAATATACAATGTGGCATAAACTGTGTGGCACCTGCCACCGTTCTGTTGACATCACATGCCGTTGGTAACCAGATAATCGAATTCAGATCAAAAAAATTTGGTAATCATTGACCTAAAGCGGTCGCCGTTGACATTGAAGGCCTGACCTACATCATTCTCAAACAAATATGGACCGATGATACCGCCAGTCCAAAATCACTAACAGTGGCTGTTTGGAAATGATTTGGACGCTCTTGGATCTCATGTGGGTTGGTATCGTTTCAAATTCCAATTCTGTTTCTTTATCCAGATACGGGCCTCATCGTTGAACATGATTTTTCAAAGAAAATTCGAACAGAACAAAACACATACGAGTATTATGATAAAATAATTTTATTATTTGAAATTGATATTGAATGCTATAGGTTGAATAATTGACAGATTAATTAATTGACTAATTTTAAAAGATGTGGCGTCAACAAGATGGCAGTTATAAACTTTCAAAGTTCGGAAGTCCTTGTTGGTAGACCCTGTCTTTAGCAGAAAGTCAATTATATTAAATTTTTAAAGTAAAGCGAAAAAATGTTTTCCTAAAATTAGTACGCCTAAATTTTAGTTCTCAAATTTATCTGTTAATCCAATTTTGAGGTGAATCATTTAATATAAAAATGAGAATGAATTAGTTCTATTGCACCGAAACAAAAGATTTCCTTTAATTTCTGACTGCATAATTGAAAACATTTAAACAAAATAAAAAATTATTTTCCTTATTTGTTTATAAATTTGCTTGAAAATATGCTGCCATCAACAACTGAAGAAAGAAGGAAGTTTCGTGCAGCTGTTGCAATTGAACTACTTAGTACATGTACAAGATGATAACACCCATAAATGAACAACTCAATATCTAATCTTAAATCAAATTTATAAGAGAGAGTGTTCCAAATGTTAACAGGAAGTCCTGGAAACCCAAACTGTTGTCTAGTTTGTCAACATCAATACGACATTTTAATATCAATATTCAGAGTGCGATGACATCATATTCAAAGCAGTTGGATAAAAATTTAACAGTCACAAGAAAAAAATATCAATAATTTCAACAATTTAAACAAAATGTTTATTGTAGAAGTTTATTTTACAAAAATATAGCTTTTCTTGCATTCTTGCATTCCAGGATTTTTCCAAAAACTCTGAACATATCAGCCCACTCATATCTGAGAAAGCAATCGCTCCATGTTCTTGAAACTGAAAATATATTTTCGTTAGCCCCCAAAAAAAGTTCTATGTTAAAAATTTCAGCGAAATTGTATCATGTTTTCGAATACCAGGCAATAAAGGGTTAAACGATTCATCGGCAACTGTTTAACTGAAGACATAAGAATATTAATTGAAAAATGAGAATTCAAGAAGAACTTAGTGAAGGATGTATTGTGGCATACACAGACAAGCATCAATGTAGCAGATTAATATAACAAATGAAAAAATCTCATGTAACTGAGGCCGGAATGATAAATCATGTCGTGGCGGATGTCTTAAGATGTTTGACTAATTAGTTCTGTATGCAATTTGTTGTTTCTCCATTGTAGTAACTATAAAGCCGTCAGACACAGCCCTAATTAAAATTAATGTGTGTCTATTACCAATCAGCTAAATCTAATATGACCGATGACACGAAAATTGCTGACCTATTGATATGTGTACCAAGCGTAATACATTGCGGGAAGATGCCCCAATATAAATATGTATATGGCAAATAATTTCTTAACGTGTTCTCACTAATCAATACAAAATGAAATTAATAAAATATATTTATACATATGCATGTATATATTTAGCAGAATAATTTCTAATCATTATACTTTTCTTTTATGAGTATGAGGAGATGTTTTACTTAGAAGAAAACGAAGAATTTACAAATCGGCAATAATGTTTTCAAAAAAAATTAGTTTTTTTGGAGCTCAAGCATAATTTGAAAGCTTGTGGGGTTAAGTATTTTTTCATATTTTTTCGGGAAAGGTTTAGAGGTCGCACAAGTCGAATTTGTGCCAAAAATCGGGTTTGACGGACGTTCTTTGTGTTTTTGTTGAAAGTTTGCCAAAAACTACGATTTTCTTCACAGTTGAGTTAAAAATTTAAAAAAAAAATATCCACTACAACTTTTGGCAATAATTTTGCTCATTTAGGTGCCTTATATTAAAATTTTTCGTAATTTTTTCCATAAATTTTAAAAATAACGCTTTACAACTATTAAAAATTTCTAAGAAAATTAAAAAAAAACTAATGAAGCAATTTGAAATATCAATTAATTTTAAATAATAAATTTAAATAATTAGAGTTATATAATTTTTAATGTTTGTACCCGCAGAAATGTTAAGTAAAAATTCAAGAATACTTTACCCCTTAACCTTTCAAATTATGCTTGAGCATCCATGAAAATAAAAGAAAAACTTTTTGTGACACACTACTGTAGACGTAACTAAATATTAAGCACTGTGAAATTAGTTGCGCTAATGTACATATCAACGTATTGCGCCTGGTTTCTGTAACGTATGGAAATTGCAAAAAAATATTATTATAATTCTGTGAAACACAGGATAAGGGAACAGGTGGCTCACATTTTCTGGATTTTTGCAAATCTATTTTGTGAAGTCTATCCTCTGTCAAACAGAGAATAATCATGTTTTATTTTTAAGCGATGCGAACACTTCTCACATGTTATAGAAACAAGTCACGCGGCGCTGCCTTCTACGTATTTTTCAAACTGTACCCAGCAAAAATTAGTGCTTGCCTGGAAGCATTTCTATAAGGGAGACAACAAATTGGAATCACTTGCAATTCCCTACATATGCTTTGTATTGCACTAGAATTAGATAGAGAGAGAGAGAGAGGGATAGTGTAGAGAATTGACAGGAGGTGAAAGTGGTAGGAAGATAGAGCTTAATTCACAACTGTGCAGTTGCTTGCTTTAATTATAAAGCAAAGTTGCGGCGTCTCTGATATTATTTGCGACGCATTAGTTTTAAGCCAAGGCAGCCATTTTATTTATTATTTTACTTCGCCGTCATTTTATTGCTCAAATACGACGGAAGGTGCTGAATCAGAAAAAACTTTTCCTGATTTGACGGGGCTGGGAATCGAACCTGGGTCCTTCTCGTTGCAGAGCCAACACGCTGACTACTCGACATTAGCTGCCGCACTTAGCTCAGCTCCCTTCACTTACCTTAAAGCATTTTGGCAGCCTTTTTGTAAGCATTTATTCTTAAACTAGCTTTCAGTATCGATTTATTTTCGTTTTTTTAATTTCAAAGCTGATTATGTTGCTCTAATGCAAAACTTTCATTTCTTTTGTTCTGCAATAACAAGCAAAATGTTGCATTTCAAATTGTGTGTTCACGTTCTTCATTCTCTTCTACAAATACTGCAATAATTCTTAAAACTTACTTAATTACATTAAATGCAAAATAAAATTATATCTCAAATAATTTAAATTCGAATACGTCCCATAAGTACATATGTATGTTGCACTATATTTCCGTTTCCGTGGGAATCTTGTGATTATTGTCAACTGGTAACTTTGCCGCAGTACTCGTATTGCTGTCAATTGCTTGCAATGCTTCGGATGATTGCTCAATAGGCGTCGTTTCTTCGGTTCGTTTGTTTATACGTTTCGTATCTGGTGTTTTCGGTTTTATGCGTTCGGCCATAATTTTAGCTTGTTTTTCTAATATCTCGCGTTGATCTTTAGGAATCCAACGGGAGAAGCGTGACTCTGGTATGCCTAATTGATTGCCTTTAGTTAAAAGGTCCGATTTATCGTGTACACTGGCACCTTCGGAATTCTTTTGAGAATTGCGTCCGCCAGCCTGAGCCATTACAGAACGTAGCGGCATTGTGGTGGGATTATAAACACTGCTCTCACGATCAGTACCATATTCAAAGGAATCGTCCTCATTATCGCGATTGCGTAAATTCCGCCTTTCTACCTCATTCGGCTCATGATCATGATTGTACGTATTTGCGCTGCTATTACCAATAATGGTAACACCATTTGGTGTTTCCAAGAGCGCTACACTTTGGCCATGTTGTTGCCTGTCTCCTCCTCTTTATTTAATTACGTTTCAAAAAACATCCATTCCAGCAAAACAATTTCCAAGTGTAATTATGAATGTAATGTTTTAAATTTTATTGATTGATATTTATAGTTTTTTGTGTTTTTGTATTTCGTAATTAGCATGTCATGTATGTACGAGTATGTAGATTTGGGGAATCATTTCATAAGAAAAAAACAAAAAAAACAAAACGATAGTAGAAAAGGAAAATTAGCACATTAGCCAAGTGCTGGTATTTGTGGTAAATTGAATTTAATTCTAGTTTGTTTGTTTTAGTAGACTTAATTTGGGACATAACGGTGACTGTGAGTACTGATATTTTTTTTTATTTTATTTAATTCTTTTGAAGTTTAGATGAGACTAAAATGATACTAATTGATTTGGATATGTAGCGCATGTGAAACAGATTTTTGTTTGATTTTAGTTCGATGAAAGCAGTTTTTATTTTTTTTTATTCATACAATCAAATATTTGTTTATTCCAAACATAAAAAAACAGATAAACAGACAATTTACAAACAATTTTGAACGTAGCAGTTTTAAAATAAATAAAAATTAGGTAACAAAATTAGTTGATTGTGGGAAAAACATATGCATTCGATTAATAAGGCGCTGTTGTGATGAACTACCAGTATTTATGAAACTACATATAACTATGTATGTATGTATGTATGTATATCTGTATAGATGTGTTGGTTTATATTATTTTGTATTTATCAAATACCGAATAACGGTTGTATGTATGTGTTGTACATTTATTGTGTTGTGTATTGTGTAGGAGTATGATTTTTGTTTGTTTGTGTGCACAAATGTTGGGAATATTTTGTCTCCACTATTGAATGTTAATTTAGTTAATGTTATGCTACATCATGCTCTAATACCAAACATATGCAAAAGTAAAATAACAAACATGAATGTGATAGAATATGCTACTTTGGTTAACATAATTAATTAAATTACTTCTTTAGTTTACTTTTTACTATTTACCATGGCGAAAATTTTGTAGGGTTAATTGAAGATGAATAATTCTTTTTTTGTTTTTTTTTTGTTTCTTCTATTTTTAATATACTTACGTTTCGTTTGTTGTCATTTTTACAGATTTGCCTGAAATAATTGGAAAAAAATTTTGGTAAAATTAATCATTAAATTACAGAGAAACATAAATTTTGTATTTGTATAAGAAAGGAAAATATTATTAAAACAGCTGCTTCTTATTAATATCCTGAACTACTTTCATGTATGAAGTTTAGGGATGCAAACGCTACATCGATGTTTTCTAACGTTTCTAGAAATCTGCGTCAACATCGATGTTCTCGTAGACGATACATCGGCGCCCAAACTAGAAAACATCGACATCGTTCAATTTTCCCATTGTATAAAGTGTCAAGTCGAGAAAGAAAGCTGAAACCTATTGCATCATTTGGATGAAAATAATGCAAAATATATAATTTTTAGGTATTACAATACACTTTTTGGACAAGCTTAAACTTCTCAGCGGAAATACGCAGTAATAAAAAAGTGAATGCGTTCAAAATGAATTGGTATTTTCTTGACTTCTTAAGCACTTTTTTCTCTGAATTAATTTTTAATGGCATCTTAAATGTTACCAAGATTATCTTTGTTGAACTCATGGAGAACACATTCAGCGCTGCCGATTAATTCAAATGAGCAGCTGTAATTGAAAAGTAAATAAATTTTTAAATGTGTTACAGGAACTCATTAAACCATGCTGAAACGTAATCAAATCATGGCACATGTATGGGCACTCAGCATTCATTTAAAGGACGAGCTGCTTTGTTGAATGTAAATACTTGCTCGCCAATGACACCGCTGTGCTGAAATCATGCGTTCATCAGTTAAGTTGAACTGGTTCATTTGCAATAGGAGACATACCATTCATTATTTTTTTCATGTTTTTTTCCGCTGGTGATTAAGAATTAACAGCGTACATAACTGAGAAACTCAAAAATATTGTTACCGAGTGGCACGTTTCTACTAGCAGGGTTTCAGCTATCATCACACATAATGATGGCACATTAATGAAAGTAAAAGTAAACCTTTTTTTTTTTTTTTTTTTTTTATCTTGGACCAGTGCTCAGGGGCTATCCCCTACATATGCAATGCATTGCACTGGAACTAGAGAGAAGGATAGGGAAGAAACAGACAGGTGGTGAAAGTGGTAGAAAGATAGAGCTTAATTCTTGCACAACTCTGCAGTTGCGTGTAAATTATAAAGCAAAGTTGCGGCGTTTCTGATGTTTTTTGACGCATTATTTTTCAGCTAATGGAGCCATTTTATTTATTATTTTACTTCGCCGACGTTTTATTGCTCAAATACCGACGAAGGAGGGTGCTGTAGCACAGAAAACTCAGAAAAAACTTTTTTTTGATTTGACCCGGCTGGGAATCGAACCTGGATCTTTCTGGTTGCAGAGCCAACACGCTAACTACTCGCCATCAGCAAAAAACAAGATTTTTCTTTGTCTTGGTCATATCGAGCCTTTGGTGCAATAACGCAGTAGCTCAAAATTTGAATTTTTTGAGCTGGGTATGCAGAAATGATCTTTTGGGGAAATATATATCTAAAGGAAAAAAGATTATGGTTCTATCTCTAACTGTTCAGATTCTACAGCTACAAATGTCTTTCTTTCATCCAGCTATTTCCAACAATATTTATTTGCAATAATGAAATATTTCCTTTAAGAGCGCAACTCTAGAACAATACCAAAAACAATGTCTAAAACACAATAAAATTGTCAATAACAGATGACTATAATATCGTATTTAGAATTAATTGTTTTTGCACTGCTCTCTGAAAAGTAAACACACACAGGGTACAATAGCAATAAATAATAAAAATTTGACTCATGTATGCCTTACAGCCATACCTAAACAAGCGCGGAAGGCGTTTTCTAGCTGTCAAAAATTCTCATGCCCATACAATTTGTATGTAGGAAAATCCGATTTTGACAGTGCGTTTAATAGTGAAGTAAGTTGCAAATAAAGAAGGTGAAAGAAATAAACATAAAAAAATATTTGTTATTAGAAAATGGAGGTAAGTAAATCCTTTAAATCGTCCATATAACTCATTGTTTAAACTTTTTTTTATAAAATGCTTATTAAAAAATCGCAAACACCAATAAACTTTATTGTTCAAATAATCAGGGTTGTTATATTTATTTTTTTGATAACCCTGTTTTTATCGTTTTGACATAGCGTTGCCACTTTTATTTAGGTATGGTATTTCAGCGTAAAAGCTAAGCGGAAAAAAACGTTCCGCCTTCCGCGCTTGTTTAGGCATGGCTGTTAATCAGCGTTGCCAGAAGCTTTGAGAAGAAAATCATTATATGCCGAAAAAAAAATTATATTTTATGAAAAAATATCATCACGGGAATTGTTGTAAAAGGCAAAACCAAATTTTAATAAATAGTTGTTTTTCACGTAAAACCAAGTTTTGCTTTAAAACCAGTCAGTGTGCAGATGTTAGAACTTAATTGCCGCATACATAAACAAAATTTCCGATTGGTCAATAGTTTATAAGAGAGAAATTATATGAAAACTAGTTCATTAAGCCCTTCAATAACAATAATTTTTGTGATATATTGTTTTTTTTAAATTTATTTAAAAAAATTGCAGAGAAAATAAACACTTTTATTTACTTTTTTTTTAATTTAATTCAACTTTATTTATTACTTAACTTAATATTCAAATCCTGTTTTCTATCATATACATACATGCAACTTTATATATATATACAGTATATATAAAGAGTATAAAAAAGAAACATTTATCATGAGTTAATAATATTAGTTTATAATAATTGATATTGTTTATGTAAGTAATTTAATTTATATAAAAAGAATTCTATTATTTAAGTACATGAGTTTTATTTTTCGAGTTTTTATTTTTACTACACATTTCAGGACGGTTTAATAGTATTATTGAGGTTATCAAGATATTCGAGAATTGTAAAAAATATTCGAGTTTAAGGAAAATAATGTATATTAAAAATATGTATAAAAATATTACAAAAATATCATACTGACCACAATACTTGGCTTATAATTAAATATATATGTATATACGAGGACGACCAGGACCAAAGCTTCGCTTTCTAGGTTGTGTTTATATATCGGTAAGTACGACTGTATGGCAGTTATCACGCAGTATATCTACATTAATTAGTCAGAAATTTTTTTTTTTTGGTGGGAACTAAATTTCAGAAGAAATATTTTGCAGCTTTACATACAACAAGACAGATGTTATAAATTGATATAAAAGCAAATCTCAAATAACAGATATGAAAAAAAAAAATCCAAAGTTACATTCCGTGGTTCTTGTTCTTAAAGTTGTCCAACAAATCTGGACGGAGTTAGAGAGCTCTATTGAAAAGGACACGTGTTGTTCAATCTAAAAATGCAATATATACTTCAGCATATAATTGTTTTGAAAAACCAAAAAGTCTCCCTTGAAAAAAACTCTAAAATATTTTGGTAAGAAAAAGCAATTCGCTACAGTGGGAGGAATACAGAAATGCACTCACAGAGAAATGAAGTTCTTGCACATTTTTTTTATAAAAATTTAGATTTATTTACGGTTATGAAAAGAATTTATTTATTATTGTTTTTATAAGAGAAGCAACTCTCAGAATGATTAACCACAATCGTGACTTTGGACGCGTTGAGCTTAACAGTTGCGTCTTAAAAATGCCTAATTTTTCTACTTGTCTTCAATCATTCTAAGATTTCTAGAACAAATACTCAACTGTTGAAGACGGGCAATGTTTTATAAACGCTACCAGTTCAGAAAGGTATAGTGAAAGAGACAAGACAAGTATTGAAGGGAGAGAATAACGTAGAACTATTATATAATTTTGATGTTGCGCGTTTTGTTAATTTGTGCGTTTTCTTAATTTTAAAATCAGGGCGCAATTTTGTTTATTTTTTTACAGCGCCGACGCTTACATTGGTCAATCACCCCAGATTAGAACAATTTTCGATAACTGGAGTAGGATATGAACCCACAGACTTCAGACTGCATAGCCAACGTCCTAACTATTCTGTCAACGGCTCACTGGCACCTAAAGCAGAATAATGTCCTTTTTATCTTCCAATTTAATTGATTTTTTTTAATAGAAAATTAATAATTGAAAATTGACATTTAAAGAAATTTATTCCACAATTCTTTTATATATTTATTTATTTATTATAAGTTATTGCCAGTTTAGCCTTTTCGTGGCTAGACTTAGTCTTTTTTCAGCTTCATGGTTTATTTTGCTTTTTTTTTTTTTATTTTAAATTTAGCCTCAAAAAATCTGTAACAATTAGAAATTCTTAGGGTCTCTTTCACCAAACATATTTAAACACAATTTAATTTAATTAATGATCTTTATTTAAAGTATGTTTAAAAAAATTTTATTGTCACCAACTGAAATAATGAAGCACAAGAAAGTATGGTAACGCTCTGATATTTAATATGATAGCGGCAACTTACAGCTTTTTAAAAAGCTGTTTAAAGCTGTTTCATGCTGTTGCAAAATCAATATTTAAATGCAGAGTGCTCACTACTCAAAGAGTATTTAAATATGCAATGAGTATATCTAGATGAAAATGAAAATCGACATTTAAATATGAATTGATATTTAAATAGAATTGGTGAAATAGGCTCTCAGGCTGAAAATTTGAATAAATAAAAAAAACAAAAGAAAAATTGTTGGCTAATCAGATATGCAGTAGTGACCATGTTAATACAACGCTGAGTGTAGGTTCAAAGCAACGATAACCAATTCAATTTAGTGTTATTCTCAGCGGTATTGAAATAGCCAACATTCTGTTCTACTTTAGGTTCAAGATATTTAAATATTATTATATAAATATGTATGTACGTATATATACATACCTCTATGTATACAAAATATATATACTTTCAATATAAAAGTGAAAAATCTCAGTTAACAAAAATTTATATGGACAAGATCTCACATATAAATTTCAAAAATAAGGACTGTGCTTCTAAAAAGTTTTCTTTTCACTGGGTCGAGTTAATCTGGAAACGCCCCCGTACATTTAAATAGTTTAACAAATTTTACGGGCATTCACAATAAGTCATTAATTATTAAGTTGCAATAAACCACTTCATCTTATATTTAAGTTTTATAGTTTTTGTAAAGTTTTTAAATAAAAAAAATTTGTGCTCTTTTCTAAATGTGCTTAATGAATTAAAGATTATTTAACTTACTTAAAAATCTAAATAAAATTAATCCTTAAAGGTTTCCTAACTGGGTGAGAAAATTTTTTATTTATATTGGGAGAAGAATATCTGTATAAAATTTGTTTATGTATCAATACAATTACATTAATAAGAAGAAATATATTTAGCCTTCATATGAAACCTTTTAACATATTCCTCCCAAGCGGCTGCCGCAATAAAGTTGTGATTAAAAAAATTAAAAATGTTGTAAAAATATGTATAAATTTTCATTATAAAAAAATGTCGTTGTCTGTCATAATTTCATATAGTTTTAAATAAAAAAGTTGTTCATTTTGTTTGTCATGTGAATTATTTTAAAAGGAAGAACTTGTTAGACTGATGTGTTTGTTTTATTTTCGGCAGCATGGCTATTACCGTTGGTGGCAGTTGTTACTGTTGCGTTGGTTTTTGAACCATTATTTTTAATATCGGCTTTTTTTTGGGTTTCTATCTTATCGGTGACGGGTGGAGTGGGTTCCTCTGTTTGGTGTGTAGTGTCAATGTGTTCTTCTCCATTATTGAATTCTCTGCCATCAAAGTCATCATTGTGTTGGGGATTAATTTGGGCTTCAGAGTCGGGTCCAATATCAGTGTTAAGTGTGGCTCCTGTAACAACAACAAACAAGAACTAACTTTTAACAAAATTGCATTTTCTAACAACCAAAGTTATGCAAATTATAGAAAATTAAAGAAAAGCCCACAAAACAACAAAAAAATTAAAGAAGAAAATTAGCAAAAACTATATAAGAATTTTTTTTTGTTAGTATAATTTGTAACCAAAACACCAATTTTTATTATTATTTATTTTTTTCCAACTTAAATTAGCAGTTTTGTAGAAATGAACACAACATTTTTTAATAAAAAAGTGTTTTTTTTCGCACGAAACTACAATGAAATTGAAATTCACAGTAGAAAAAAAATTATAGTGAATTAAATTTTTTTTACTAAATAACAAAATATAAATAAATAAATAACATTGATTAAGTTAGCTCTTGTTTAATTGTTGTTGAATGGGGAGAATTTTTTCCATTTGTTTTTCAAATTACTTTTTTTTTAACAATAATTTTTAACAATTTAAATACTTAAATATGCATACAATTTCAATTAAACCCATAAGAACGGCAATTTTCCGTTTTAACATGTGCATATCATTGATAAGTGCATAATTAAAATATTGTTTGAAACTACTTTTTTTTTTTTAATTTTAAGCAAAACTGTAAGCTTTTCATAAAAATGTGTATTCATGTTTAGTCATTTATTGCGCTATACTTTGCTTATATTTTTTAAATAAATGTATGTATGTATGTGTGTATGTATCAGTGATCAGCAGTGAGTCATGTTTTTGCTACTCATAGTGATTCATGAAAATATAAATACAAGTGAGTATGGGTCATTGAAATTCAACTACTCTGACGTGCTAATGCTCCTAATAACTCTGATTTATAAATAGCAATAAGTATGAATCACACATCGCCATCGTACTCATGCCATCTCTTAATCTGCATGACGTACGAATTATTAGTTTTCGGAAAATACTCATAATACTCATAAATGATTGGAGTGATTGAAGTAATCCATGTACATCCAATTACGTTATTGTAGGCCAACAGTATGACAGCAAATAAAGGATCTCCCACAGGGACTTGCGAACTTTGACAGTTGCCATGGGTCTTCTTGTACAAGCTACATCTGTCAAATTAGATGTCATTTGTTAAGTCTGTCTTGCCAAATGTCAATGGACAGACGCAGCATTCGACACACATGCAAATAATAAAATTGTTTTCTCAAAATGGGTGTTCTGTTCGTATAGCCCATTTTACGTCGCCTTAATCGTCATTTCGAGAGGACTGTTCGCAATGTCGTGGATAAATTTGAATCCACTAGTTCAGCAAACGATCGACCAACGCCCGTACGTCGACGAAACGCAAGATCTGCCGAAAACATCGCCGCTATCCGTGAGAGTGTGTAGGAGAATCAGAGAGTCAGTCGATTTCCCGTCGCCCATAAGAACTCGGCTGTTCGCAGACAACAACTTGGCGAATTTTGAGGCGGGACTTGAACCTGCACCCGTACAAAATTCTACTGAGCCAAAAACTGAAGGTAAAAGGCCAGAGACAACGAGCGGATGGTCATCTCAAGGGTATGTGATGTGAACTTGTCGTGCGATTTGACACCATTTTTCTTGTAGAGTTTTCTTAAATCGCAGGTGTATGTGAATAAGTCACAAACCACAGCGGTCCTCAAATTTAAGATAACCTTTGCCATGGGTCAAATTCAGCTTGATTTATTTGCCAGAGTCTTGGAAAATTTGACATTTTGGCGGCACTCCAGCCAGAGAAGCCGTGACGGACATTTGAACGATGTTATATTCCACACATAAGTTATCAATATGTCTTTTAAACGGATGGAAAATTTCGATTATATATCTCACACACACTTTGTTTTATTTATATTTAAAAATAGTAAGCGCTTAATGAAAGACCCTATACAAAAAATTAATGTGCTAAATTTTCGTTTTGAATTTTTTTAAGCTTAATTTTGAACACGATATATTTTTATATTATTTTTAAAAACTAGTCACACTGAACGCAATAGAGCAAACCCGCATCCCCGTACTGATTAATTTAATGTTCGTAATACGAATCATAGTTTTTTTTTATCTTGCACCAGCACTCAGGCGATGACCCCTACACATGCGATGCATTGTGCTGGAACTAGAGGAAAGGTATAGTAGGAGAAATGACAGGAGGTGAAGCTTCACTATCTTATAACTCTGCTTCTGCATGTTCTTGTTTTTATAGCAGTGTTGTCGCACCTCTGATGACAAGACGACGTATTAAGTTTTTGAAGCTTCGTTTGAGTAGCCATTTTTAGTAGTTATTTTATTCGCCAGTGCTACAGAATACCAACGAAGGAGTTGCTTTGCTTCACGCAATGAGTTACGAAAAGTATGCGTCAACAGAGTCATAAATGTAGTTGTTTCTGAGTATGATGATGTTGTCGAGAGCGAGAGAGAGAGAGAGAGATAACATTACAATAAGTATGAATGCGTATAAGTACAAGAAATAATGAATCATGACTCGAGTATACTCGCTTTCCCACTACTCATTGCTGATCTCCGATATATATATATGATTGTACATGCATAAGTATGTATGTAGATGTGAGCCTCTTCTCTAATGCAATGAAAAACGGAGGGGAGTTAAAATAATAACTTTCAATAAAGCCATTTAATTTAATTTAATTTCATTTTTTTTTTTAAAGTTGTAGAAATTAATCCCTGATATTTTCGTATACGAATCATTTCCAGTAAAACAAGATATTTGTAATTCAGTCAGACTGTTTTGTATTGGGAAATTTCAATACTTTTTATAAAAAAGTCAGTTATAACTTTCGATTAAAAATTTTTTATTTTAAATAAACTTATTTAATTAAAACTTTTTTTCTTTTGACTTTTATTGCAATTCTTTAAAAATACCAAGCAAAAATGACTAATTAAACAATTTCTTCGCACTCCTGCTAAATTTTAAAATTTCACTTATGTTTTGTCAAAAGTCCACAGATATATGAAGTTTATACATATAAGTATAAAATAAAATAAAACCTTAGTATTGTATTGTATATTGAAATTAAAAACTCTGTACACACGTTTATCTCTAATGAAAAATTTATGGTGTTTTCTTTTTAAGAAAAAGTTGTCAACGTATTAAAATTTACGTATTGAAAGTATTTGACCCTCCATTATGATGCAGCTCATTATTTAATGACAAAAGAACCCAAATAATCAGAAGTATGATTTTCTGTTTTAAAAAGCTCTGAACAAATTCAAAACGCGTTCAAACCATCCCTTCAAACAATTTCAAAACGTGGTTCTGTTCATGTGGCAACAGTTTATTTTCATTTCTGCACATATGATGGATGCGTTCGTTATACATTTTCTATAATTACAACTTTTAACTAGTAAAAGAATTTGAAAAAATTTAAACTAAATTTCAATTTACGCAGGGTGCAAAGTGCGATACTTCGGCCTTCAGAAAAGATGAGTTTATTACAAAAGTATAAAACGCACGTTAAGAAGACAAAATATTTTTAATTAAGGAACACAAAAAACTAAAAACGAAAAAGTAAAAACATTCCTATATACAGCAGATATTTCATTAATTTATTCACCGTGCAGAATAAAAGAAAAGCTTTGGGTAGAAAATGTTGTAATAATTTTTAAATTTCAATCAACTATTTATGTCATATGTGATCTGTAATCTGTACAATACTTTCCACTGTTTAACCCTAGAACCATAATGTACGTAAATTTTACGTGCAGTTTTTTTTTTCAAACACAGAAAGAACACGTGTTTGGCGATCTAACTGTAAATTATTCATGCTATGCTTTTATTAAGTTTATTTGAATGCATATGTAGATGTGCCAAAACAAAAGATTTTTAGTATACAATGTATAGTAAGCGAGTGCACAGAAGAAGCTTGTACGTAAAATTTACGTAGCGTTGGTACTAAGAATAAAAGTTTTGTACGTAATTTTTGCGTATCTTTAGTGTAAAAAGTATATATTTGTGTCGTAATTTCAAATAAGATCAATAGTGATATAAAATGGCAGAAGAAAAACCGTGTACTTCGAAGCGCAAACTCAATTACGATGAAGTAGAAGCTATTTTGTACGGTAGCGACACAAAAAACAACAAAATTGTTCAGGTAAGAAATAAATATAAATTTCAAAATGCCACGGTCTCCAATACGAGTTTGAAGGAATTGAAAGCTTTGTTGGGGTTACTACTTTTGTCTGCAGTCTTGAAAAACAACCACCTTTCGAGTAACCTCTTATTTGAGTCTTCTTATTCGGGAGGTCGGTATATAGCGACGATGAGTAAACACAGATTCGAGTTTCTAGTGAACGCGCTGCGATTTGACGACCAAGCGACAAGAGAGGAACGTAGGAAAAAAACACATTTGCTCCAGTTTCGGAAATTTGGGACATCTGTATCGATAACTGTGGAAAGCATTTTAAGCCAGGATCATATGTTACCATTGATGAGCAACTAGTTGGTTTTCGTGGAAGGTGCCCATTTAAATTGTATATACCGAATAAACCAAACAAATTTCGGATAAAAAAAATCATGCTCTGTGATGTTGTTTCAAAGTACGTAATAAATGCAGAAGCTTATCTTGGTAAGTCTACTAACACTGTAGGCAAGCCACTGGCCAGTTACTTTGCCGAGCGTCTGTCAAAGCATATTGCTGTGCTTGCAAATCGTCTGCAATTTGTGGCGAACATCAGATTAAAATCTGTCAAAATTGCATGAATAAAACTAATTAATTATATTTTAAAATTTTAATTTTATTTTAATTTTATTTAAAAGAAATTAGTTCAACTAAATAAACAAAAAAAAATATTTCAGACTGCAAATTTTTGCATTTATTGAAGTGTATCCAAAGAAAAACATTAAGTACGTAAGATTTACGTATCGTGGGTGGTAACGTTGTATAAATTAACGTTATGGTTGTAGGGTTAATTTGCATCAGCTATCAACTGATTGATAAATAATTATTTATAGAAATTGATATGCAAAATTATTACTTATTTTACATTTTTGATTCATACGGTGTTATCTACTCGTATATGTCGTTTAAAATGGGGGTTGGAAGCGTACCACAAGGAAAAAACCACGCTGTAGGCCGCCTAAATGTAGAGTATTTTACGTGACGACATTTTAGAAAAACTTATTTCTTTTTGCCGAGAATAGGGGGTAGCGGTCGCCTTTTTGAACTATTCTTTGTACGTTGGGCATTTGCTGGCGGATCGTAAAGACTTACAATTCACTTCACAAGAATAGCTGCAGTGTTTTAGCAATCAAGATAATCTCCAGATAAATCATGGAAAGGATTATGTTGCACTTTTTAATAAAGATTTAACAATTGATTTACAATTTTAAACAAAGAAAAGTCGAAAAAGTTCCTTTAGATCAAATCTGACCTACTTTTTATAATTTGTGAAGAAATATGTGAATTTATTTTTCCCCACTTGAATAGTTGCAGTGATTAAAAAGTGATTGCATGGTCATTTGTGTTACAATTTTAAGTACAAAATAGCTTAGCATTTCTTTTAAAACCAACAACAAAAATAAGTTTTTATTGGTTTGAATTGGAAATGGGCCGTGGTAAATCATTAACGGTCGAAGAGAAGGCAATAATAGATGCCAATCAAGATCTACCCGGCCGCAAAATTTCCAAAAATATTAAAAAAAAGTGCTAAGGTTGTGTGAAATTAGTTAAAGAATAGAGAAAAATATGGCAAAAACATGAAAGTAGGGCAACATATTCTAAGAATAGCTTCCAATTCGAGTGACTATGACTCTGGTGCAAAAATCAAAGCAAAAAGTGTTTCCAGTGCTGGTGTTTCTATTGTTAGAAGAATAAAAAAAATGCAACAGAACACTTAAAATAAATTAAATTGCAGAAAAAAACACCATTAAACCAGCAACGTAAGAAATTACGTTTGATTTTCTACAAAGAACACATGACTTGGGAGAGTGAGTGGAATAAGTAGTTTTCTCAGATGAAAAAAGTTAAACTTTGATGGAGATGGAGATGGATACTACTTTCATGATTTGAGGAAGGAATCAATATATAAGCATTGTCAGGAAATAATAATTTGTAATTATAATATAATACAAATTAATAAATAATAAAATTTGATTAATAATAAAAAAGACCATCGCTCATAAATAATTATAATTAAAAAATTTTAATAAAGGTCAAAATAAAAATAGAAGTGATACTAATATATACAGTTTGTAAAAAAAATCTTTTCAAAACTTAGAAAAATTAAAAAGTTTAAGAGAAACTCTTATTTGCAAGTAAATTATATAACTTTTATTAAATTTCTTTCTTCATGTATTCAATTGAAGATGTTTATAAACACTTTGCACAAAAAAAAAGCAAAATTAATTTAAATAACAAAATAATAATCGTAACTTAAAAAATACTTCAGTTTCTACGCTGTAAAATAAATGTTTTCAAAATTGTGTTAAATTTAATTAAATTTATTCTAAATGGTAAAAAAAAGATTTGAGGGTGCTAATACTTGGTGTGCCCTCCTTTAGCTTTATTTCAACTTCTAAGCGTCTAGACATTGAATGGATATGCTTTGGTATATCATAATTTTCAGGTATTTCTTCCCATTCTTCTTTAATAAATGTTATTTGTTTTTTGGTGACCTTTTTCCGACTTTTTTCTTTGGGTGGACCCATGAATTTTCTATAGGGTTTAAGTCTGGGCTTTGTGCTGGGCTATCGATCACTTTTGTACAATTATATAACAACCAGGATCTACAAATATATGCCATATGCTTCGGGTCATTATCCTGCTAAAATTTATACTTGAGCTTTTCTGGGTCAACAAACCCGAATTTCCGAGCACTTGCACTCAATTGCTTTTTTAAAATGTTTAGATAGACTTCCTTGGTCATTATATCCTCTAATATTCTTATTTCGCCAACACCCTTGCTCGAAATACAACCCCACACCATAACGAACAGTTTACCGAACTTTACAGTGGGTATTATATTTTTATTTTTTAAAGCCGCCAGGGGTTTCGCCAAACTTTTTGAGGTCCATCATGGTAGTAACGCATCACTTTCGTTTCGTCACAAAAAATAACATCATCCCAGTGCTCCGGAGGTAAAGAAAGGTGTTCAATGGAAAACTTATACCTTTTTCAATATTTACAGCGGATAGCAAAGGTTTTTTCCTCGTAACTCTTGAAGAGTATTTATGGTTTTGTAGCACATTTCTAACAGTCTGAGAGGGATACTTACTCCACATTCATTACTGATGCTAAGTGCAATTCCTATAGTATTGAAATGTGGATTCTCATCAATCATTTTCAAAATTTTCTTTTCAATTCGCTGAGTTATTTTTTTGGTCTGCCTGGTGTTTCTGTTGGTTCCAGTCTACCTTCTTTTTCAGCACGGTTAATAACATTATATACCGTCCTTAGGTTAAGAGAGAACATTTCAGCAATTTCTCTGTGAGATTTTCCTTTATAGTAATTAAAATACACCAGTTGGGTAAAGTCTTTGTTCAGTCGCTTTCCTGGCATAGTTTATATATAATTGGGTAATCATTTGTTTATTCTATGAGCTTAATTTAATGAATGAAAGACAACTGCTACCCTTAGCGTCCGTATAAAACTATTATACGCAATACATATGTAAAAAACGAACGGTTCTGTATTGTCTTTGCATTTTTGAAAACACTTTTTTTACACTGTTTAAAGTATGCAAAATTATTTTGTAGCGTTGTTGTTGTAATATGTTCATAAATTTCTCAAAGTTTCGACGCCTGCTTGTCGACAACATACAAAACAACAGTTGTAGAAAAAAAAATTCCCAATTATAATGATATTGTTGTTGTAAATATTTATTTAAATTTAAATTCTTAACAAATTTTTGTTTTGAAAACATTTTTTTTACAAACTGTATATTTATTGTGTATAACAACGTTTTTGTCTCAAGCATATCAATGTCCTGCACCAATGGCCAACGACTTCAAGTAACGTGTTATTTATCGTATTTATCCACTAGATTTCTATTTCTATCACGCTAATCGACCACTCTAATGTCAGAAAATTAAAGCTTTCAGAAAATTAATACAGTTTTGCTAAGGAAGTAATTCGATAATTATACATGGTTTTATTTACTTCAAAATGCGAAATGCTTGTCCAGTACTTAACAAAATGATACCCTTCATATCATCTATACATATGTATTTATAAGAGTTTGAGTGAATTTATGTATATATGTATATGATAGAAAATATATTAAATGCATTTTCCGTAAGCCAAATTTTACAAATAGAATTTGCAAAATGATCAAAAATAAAAAAAACTACAACAAAACTCACCTCCAAAACACCATCTACCAGTGGCACGTGCAAATAATACCAAGAGTACGATTAAGACAATTATTGCCACCGCAACAACAATACCAACAATAGCACCAATTTCCAAACCACTTGCTGGTGGTGTAGCTGATGAACTAATGCGTACAGAATATTCTGCTGAACCTAATGCATTCCATGCTTTCAATTTGTATGTTTTGGTGGTGTCTTCCAGAGTCAAACCAGCAATGATTAATGTTACATTATACATATCTTGGCCCAAGTACACGGGCTCGAAAACGGAAAAACGGCCATGTTGTTCACTTTGACGTATCTGATTGCCTTCAACAGTCCATTCAACAACCGGTGCGGGATTTGAACGAATGGTCAAATTAACGGTGACGGTGTGATCTAAATATAGACCATAGACAAGAGCTTCTTCTTGCCGAACAGGGGCATCTGGAAGAATTCAATATTATATGTGAAAGTATGAAATAATTTATTATAAAAATACACATGTGCATCCATACATACATACATACATACATACATATGTATGTGTCTATATCATTAATATTTATGTAACTATTTTATATTTATTCAACGCGAGTCAAAATGAATTACGATTAATTATCTATGTTTATTATATGATTTAGCTGGTCTATAAGTACAGTTCATTTGGTGCTAATCCCAAAATCCTCCACTGACGTTTTGAATAAATAAAAAGAAGTTTAAAATAAAATTTTTCATTTTTACCTTTTACATACAATCATTGCTAATTAATTGCAAAAAGGTGTAGAAAAATTAATTAGATTTAAATCGAGTAATAACACGTGTGTTGTATAAAGAAAATTTTTGAAGAACCTAAAAGATGTTTTTTTAAGAGCTTTCAGATTTGATTAAAAAAACACATACAATTTAGAAAAATGTATGAAATCTTAATATGAGTCAGTAGAACGATCTATACAATTCAATGTTTAAAGATGATTTCATGTAAATGTTGATCGCGGCTATGCCTGAAATGGTTCATACGCTGGGTCTTACATATCGGCCGGTATCTCACGAATAAATTCTTCAATATTGGCTGCCAGGCCGTCAACCGTTGCTTGTCCCTATAGACAATAACTTTAACATAGCACCACAAAAAATAGTATAAAGGCGTTAAATCGCACGATCTAGGCGGCCAATTGACCGGTCCCAAACGTTCAATGAACACTTCAGCGAATCCGCCTATCAATAGGATAATTGTTTCTCGTGGTATGTGGCATGTGACACCGTCTTGCTGCAACCACATGGCAGTCAAGTCCAGCTCTTCGATTTTGGGCAAAAAAAGTTTGTAATCATCGCACTGTAGAGCTGCAAACGACGCCAAATCGATAATACACGGTCATCAACAACACTGAAGGATACAACCATATTTTCCACACACTACGTATGCGTGTTGGCGGTTTAAAGTCCAATATTATAAATTTGGTGCGAAATTTAGTCACCAGATTCCGAGTAGCCGCTCAGAAGGTCGCTCAAACTGACCATAAAATCCACGATGCACTTTCTTAACTGAGCATGCATTTTGATAATAATATTCAACAATCTGCATGCGTTGTTCGTTTATATGTCGATTCATGGCTAAATTATAGATCAAACTTAACATGTTCAACAGTAACATGTTACACGAAAACAGCTGAGCCGCCAAAAAACAGCGTTTCATGACAGAAAGTTGCTAAAAAAATCACCCTTTATTTAATATATTTTGTTAGCAGATGTCGTTATTCTGAAAAATTTATTGGCAGTTCTTGTATAAACAGTTGGTATTTCTTCTTATTTTTGCTAAAGGTCTACTGACAATTTTGGCGTTAGCATCAAATGAAATGCATATAAAGGGTGGTTAAATTTCAAGGGCCGATGTTGATTTTGAATAAAACACAAACTATTTAGGAAATTATTGTAATTTTATTTTATTATGATATATTGGTATTACTCAATTATGTATGGAACAAAATATCGGCCAAATGGGCGCCGCGACCACGGCAACAGTGGATGATCAATTTTCGAAGAAAATCATCTTCAGTGATGAGGCACATTTTCACCTCAGTGGATTCGTCAATAAACAGAATTGCCGCATTTGGGCGAATGAGAATCCAAGAGTGATTGTCGAAAAACCAATGCACCCACAAAGAGTGACTGTTTGGTGCGGTTTATGGGCTGGCGGCATCATCGGGCCGTATTTTTTCCAAAATGAGGCCGGTCAGGCAGTTACTGTGAATGGTGTTCGCTATCGTGAGATGAAAACGAACTTTTTATGGCCCGAATTGGAAGATATGGATGTGGACGATATGTGGTTTCAGCAGGACGGTGCCACTTGCCACACAGCTAACGAAACAATGGCTCTTTTGCGCAACAAATTCAATGGCCGTGTTATCTCACGTAATGGCGATGTCAATTGGCCGCCAAGATCATGTGATTTGACACCGTTGGACTTTTTTCTTTGGGGTTATTTGAAAGAAAAGGTGTACGTCGATAAGCCAGCAACAATTCAAGAGCTAAAGGATGAGATAATTCGGCACATTAACGGCATATAACCTCCATTATGCATCAGGATCATCGAAAATTTGGACCATCGGATGGAGGTGTGCCGCCGTGGTCGCGGCGCCCATTTGGCCGATATTTTGTTCCATACATAATTGAGTAATACCAATATATCATAATAAAATAAAATTACAATAATTTCCTAAATAGTTTGTGTTTTATTCAAAATCAACATCGGCCCTTGAAATTTAACCACCCTTTATATAGACCAGCTAATCCATATAACAAACATGGCTGTTATCAGCCATATTAATAGAATTTTTTTAATTTATAAAAGGTTCAATAGACAAATTTTCGTACAAAATTCAATCATAATACCTTTCATAAATCCAAAAACAATTTTATGAATACAGCAGTTAGTATGAATGTATTTATTTTTTTTATTAAAGACAATTGCAATTATGAAATGCTTCCCAGCAAAAAAATTAATTACACTTTAGTTTTAGGCTAATCGGCATATGGCAACTCGTTGCCCACAGTATGTGCTCAATTGATATTTCATTCGAGATTAAATTTTAAGTTTGACAAAAGTAAATGTCTCAGAGAATTATTTTATTATCAAGCTGAATTTGTACACAATAATACGAACTCATAAGGAGTGATGTTGGCGAAGGAGTTTGAAGTTCTTTAATCTTTTATTTTTCTTTTTTTCACATTTACGGCCATTTTCACAATGTCTGATTATTTTACTTTTAACAGAAAATTAACTAGCTGTCGGTTTGCTTAACAGGCACTATTAAATCGACGGTTAATGATTTAAGTTCCACCATCCATCAGTTACTTAACAAAATAAATCGCCAAAAAGTATGGCAATATTGTTTGTGTTTGTTTACGAAAAATACTATAATGACAGAAAATAGAAAAAATCTTAATGTTTGTGAAAAAAACATTGAAATATAAGAAAGGAAATGTTGGAATTTTCATCAGCAACAAATTGATCCAGCTTGGAACATCGAAAAGAACAAGTGAGATAGTAAAATATTGCTCTATAAAAATATTAAGATACTCGTATACACATGTTAAAAAGTTTTTTGTACAGCCTCTAATTTTACAGTAAAGATTTCTTTTTTTTTTTTTTGTTTCTAAGTTTTAAAATTATAAACATTGAAAAAAGATAAGTGTTGCTCTCCACTTATTAAAATCATTTTTACATGCGTACATTTTTCCTAATTACCAATTAGAATTATGTATGCATAGGTGTCGATTATATTGCTAGCCGCCACATTTTGCTCGGTTAAATTTAACAGACACTTTTTCGTCAAATGATGTCAGTTAAAAGTTAATCATACATTGTGAAATAGATTTTTACCGAACCGACTGTTAAAGTTCCAATTAGGTTTTAATCAGACATTGTGAAAATGACCGTTAGTTGCATAAATAAAATAACAACTTTAATTCAAGTTAAACGGAGAAAATATTGCAAATTAAAACTTGAATTTAAAGTGAGGATTTTTTACTGGGTAACTTTTCCTGTACAAAACTTTAGTTTCTAATAAAGTCTACTTACAGCGCACTAACAAATTGTACGAGCCCTCTTGGGGAGGTAAATTTGAACGATCTGTCTGATGATGAGAACGGCAAATCAATTTGCGGCCATTGTCGTCGGGAGTCAATTGCCATTTAATCTCTTGTATGGTGGTAGACAAATCCAAACCATTAGGATTGTTAATCGCTAATACTTCCAATTGGCCAACACGCTTATCGGCTGGGTAATTATCGAGCAACCAGGTAATATTAGCCGCTGGACGGCCCTCAGGAACAATACAACGGGCCTGGAATGTGCTATCCTCACTGAAGTAACCTTCACGGTCTGGTTTCGTGATCAATTCAACTAGCGGCTGTTTAGGTCGTACTAAAAAAGAACAGACATCAAACGTCAAAAATAAAATATTGCAAATGTATCGCCTAACAATAACAAAAATAATTGTATTTCTGTCCCTTGGAAAGGCGAATATAGTAAGACTTACATGCTACAACTAAATCAATAGTGCCAGATAATTCTTCACCCTCCACGCCGAGATTGCACTTCACTTGGCCATTATTGACAGCTTTAACACGCTGTATACTGACACCACATTCACCTGCCTGCAAACCTTTGCCAAAGTACGTATAGCCAGGAGTTTTATTCCATTCGGGTGATAAATTAAACACTTTCGGTTCACCGGGTATCTCAATTCGACAATATGTTATTGCATGATCGCCATTGCGACACAACAATTCCGTAGGATCTCCTGCATTTAATACAGCTGTGTTTGGTTCAACATTCACTTGTGCACGTGCCAGAGAATCTAAAATTAAAGCAGAAATTAAAATATTTGTATTGCTGTCAGGAAAACAAAACAAAAAAACAAAAAAAAGAAAACAAACAAAAAAGAATTGTGTCTAACAAAATTATTTACATTAAATTGATTTGTGTTAAATTTTTACTAAATTACATATAAAGCAAAAAAAAAAACCCCAAATTCTAAACAAATGAAAATTTATTGTAATTGAAATAATGCTTGTGCTTGTGATTTATAGATCACAACGTATATCATTTCAATTAGCAGGGGAGGCATTTATAGGTATGTTGCGTGCAAATTTATATTGCAGACAAGCTAATTCAATAAAATTATTGCTTAAAGGCCATTAAAGCCATTCATTATTTGCCAGTAAGTTTGTTTTGGATGAAATTGTATGATATATGTGTGTGTATAAAATTTATTTTAGCAGATAAGCTAATTGTTCTCAGTTGTACAAATGAGTAATAACTCCATTACAGAATCACATTGTCCTACGCCAAGTGATTTCGGTGCAAATTCCAATATCATTTCCTTTGACGTTTTCAACGCAAGCACAAATTTTTGTTAGAATTCAATGATTTGCGATGTGAAAATAGCTTCTAAAGAAGCAGTTCTTGATATAATCTTATTGATGTTCAGGAAATTATAATTTACTAGCTGATCTGATTTCAGCATATATTTAGATGGAAAGGAAGTTTTTGAAAGTACAGTAACTAAATATCTTGGTGTTTACATACAGAACAACTTCTTATGGGATACACATCTGAAATCGAAAATAAACTCTGTTATTGGACTAATGTACAAATTTAAATAACAAATTTGACATAAGAACAAAACTTGTCATTTACCAAGCACTTATTCAACGCCATTAAAATTAGTTGCCCTTCATTTATGGTTACAAAAGGAATAGTCAGCTGAAAGCATTACAAAGGGTTCAAAATAGACCTTTTTAAAGAACTGTTTATAATTTGACATTATTTTATTCCACCTTAAGCTTTCGCTTTCGCAGATGACAGCAGTATCTGCCTTTCAAGCATTCAAGTGCCTCGGCTTTTTAAGACGGTGTAAGACATACTTCACCCCATCTGATCTCCTTACTATTTATACCGCCTACATCCGACCGAAAATGGAATACAACTCTCATGTATGGGCCGGTGCTTCAAAGACTATTTTGAAGTTACGCGATCGTGTACAAGATAAAAAAAGGGCGAAGAAACTCATAGGAGACAGTAGGGTAGCCAACTCTATTGACTATTTTGAGCATCATCGCAACGTGGGGTGCGTTTCGCGATCATCATTAGAGCGCATCCATTTGTGGTCGATTTGGCGGCGACTCGCACTACGCATTACAGGGAAAATTCGTTTTTTGGCCGAACGGCACGTATGTGGAATGGACTACCTGCAGAGGTGTTTCCTGTCACTTTTAACTTGAGAAGATTTAAATCAAATGTCAATAAACACTACTTCCTCTATCCTCCTCCCCATAACCTAATTTCCTAGTTCCAGCATACTGAATCGCATGTGTAGGGGTCATCCCCTGAGTGCCGGTCCAAGAGAAAAGAAATAACAAGAATAATAAAATTTTATTATTTAAATCAGCCATCTATTATTTGAAAGCAAAGAGCATATCGTCAACATTTTTAAGTCAGAATTACGCCCTCTGAAGCAATGATTTGTTGCAAAGTTGGCACAGTAAGAGATTTGCCTCGAACAGGTAGAACGCGTTTAATTCGCACTGTGGCAAATATTGAGCAACATTTTCGAAAATAAAGAAGCAATTGCTGTAAGCGTAAATGTAGAGCGGTATCGATTTAAGATAGAACATTTTTCCAGAGTTCTTTGAAGGAGCGAGTGTACGTGAACAAGTCCGATATAATCCTTGAACTCAAGTCCAATTTTGTTGCAGAAATTCGAGCGCTACAGCCACTAATTTTGAAAGATGCTATAACAGATGCTCTAAACCGAGGCCATAATTGCGAAGCTGAAAAGGGCGGTCATTTAAGTGACATTATTTTCCAGACTTATGGTGTTTCAACCAAAAGTATAATGCATTTCTTGCTCAATTTTCCGATATTCATTTGAAACATTTACACTTTATTATGCAGCTAGAAAACCATTTGACTGCACTTTAACAGAGAACAATAAAGTGCAAAAGTGGATTTTCCTTCGATGTACCCAACTTTGGAGCCTTATTTCATTTAAGTTTTTGGGGCACTATTTCATTATTATGGGGCGATATTCATAAAAGACATTGGCGCAATTTTCCATTATGAAAAATTACCCATTCAACAGTAGTCACCGGAATGTGTATCGAACAAACAGTATCACTAGCTTAATCCTTCTTGACTCAATTACATTCCGATATGACACAGAGTTCGGACAGCTCGAAAGACTTTAGCAAAGTGTAATTTATAGACCAAAGGATAACTATGACTTAGGATTGCAACCTGTGTGTACTTGTAGTGGTACAGGATGTTGTATTTCCAAGTGCCCATGGGGGCGGTAGTGATCGTCTTTATTTCACTCGGTGTTGCGAGCACCGTGGAATTAGACGCTATGCATAGGTGTCCACGCAAATCTTGAACACATCTGCTTAGACAATTTAATAAAAAAAATTGTCTTCAAAAATAAATGTTATGACTTTTTTTTCATTTCTCCTGTAAAGTAAGGAAAATATTAATTAAAGCCTTTTTATATTAACGTAACGATATTTTATTTAATCAGGCCAAAGCATCCATTTTCTTCTTGACTAATTTATTTATATTTTTTAGTATTGAACCAATATTTTTTAAACATTTCTCTGAACTATTCAATATTTCTGCGCTATGGTTTCAATAAATTTTGCTTTAAACGGCCTTTCTAGTTAAATTAATTTATTATAATTTATTGTAATTACGCAGGGAACAAATATGTACCCGTATCGTAGATCTTTGAAAGAATAAGTGAATAAAGCACCGCTACACCCCACTTCCCAACATCCGATTGTTTTCATTTGACTTTCTTAATGTAAATTTTATACCAAATTATAAACGCAAATGAGATAGATAGATTACAATATTTTTTGTTCTTCTTTACTTATTATATTTTCAATAATATTTGAACTGGTAATAAGTAGTTTTTCTTAAATCGAAAATTTGTATACTCCAGGTATAAATTTAGTTTTCTTGTGGGTAAAAACTTTCAGCGTTCTTCCTTCTTGCGAATGAATATGAGATAAAGTGTTCTTGTTCATTGAAGGTCACCACGGTTCTGAATGTTTAGATCTGAAAGATTTCGTGTTTTGCATTCATGTATCAAATATTTGTAATTTATAAACCATTCATTTATTTTTATATTTTTCTTAAAACACAAGATGCCAACAACAATATTATCCATATTTCTAAAAGTCTCGAAAAATATCCAGCAGCAATGTTTTCAAGAACTTCTCTATTATTTAGTTTTAGTTAAAACTAATTTTAAGAATTTCATTTGTATTGCATGTTTAAAAGCTAAACTCGTTGTTCCTGTGCAGACTCACTTTAGCAAAACTTTCAACTGCCAGACATACATTTTTTTTATTTTTTGGTTTTCTTATTTAGGAGTTGGCCAACTGGCAAAAGTAATAACATTGTTTTATTTATTTCATTTAATTTTTTTTTGCTCACATTTATATGGTCCTCACACGTTGTACATGATTAGTAATGGCTAAAAACATGGTCAACATTAAAACGTTTTGGGCTGAGAGCAGTGCCGTTCAGCATAGCCAAAAAATAATATAATAAAATATACGGGTTGCATTGCATTGCATTTGTAGCAAAATGTGAGATTAAAGAGTTTAAGAAATAAAACACGAAAATAAAATATCGCATTTGCTAATAGTGAAAATAAAAAATATAATTTTAAATCAAATTGCATGTACGAGTACAATTGGTAACTGCGGAGAATTAGAAGCAATTGAGCATTAATTTTAATTTCTCTATTTGATAAACGAAAAGTTATTAAATGAGGCTTTAAAAGACTAAAATATTAAAATATATCAGAAAATAATATTATTTTTCCGACAACACGCGTGGAATATGAACAATAATGAAAGTTTTTAAACGCTTCAGTCATACACCAAAAAAAAAGAACATGTCGATTAAAAATGAATTAGATTTTCAGCTGCAAAGGAATTAAGAATATCAATTAAATTATTGTTCTTGATTTAATTGTTTTAATGTTGATTTAATGTTGCAGCCGCAGTGACCAGCGGGACTTCCACCTAGCTCAGGTATCGGCGGACTACTCTCAGAAAGGTTCCAACCCTTCCCACTGGGTACGCTGCACATAAAAAAATTTCTATAACGAATCTCGTCGACCATTCCACAAAACAAATGCAGGAAAACCAAACACCGACACACACATGACGGCCCTTTGCTTCCCGCTTTTTCAGAGGCAAGTGTTCGCCTCTACTATTGCCCTCCCAACAATGTCACAATTATATTCGTCCATATCTTCACTAAGTCTTGTGACCCATACTCACTCGACTTTTTCCTCCCTTAACTCTTCCTCATGCCTTCAATCAATTGCCTTTTAAGCACAACACATTATTTCAACGTTATAAACATACGATATTTAATTTTATTTAAATGAGAAGAACTTACTCTAACACAAAAATTTATTCACAACATAAAATATAAATGTAAATAGAAATTATAAATATTCTTCTTTCCTTTTTTTTCTAATCGGATACGAATTAAATTTTCCCTTAACAAATTAGCAAATTAATAATAAATAAACAAAATAATTCTATATACAAGATCAAAAAAAAAAACTTATTGCCGTTAACGGTTCTGTAATTAATGTACAGTAAAGGGTTCATAACAAACACAAAAACAAATCTATTTATCTAACGGATCCGAAATAGCAGATATTAATTTCACTACCCAAGTAAAACCATGATAGCACTCGCTTTCACTACCGTTATACCCGTAATCTAAATATGGCTAATCCTAACTAGCCTGAAGGAGCTGCCTCAGGTTAGTGGTTAGTCCCTCAACCGAATTTATTATTTTTTTCCTTTATTTTATACTAATTTAAACAAATAATTCCACCTGGCAAAGACGTAGTGGAATATCTACCACACCACAAATTATCTAGCCCAAACCGAGGTAAAAAAACAATCTTTATTATAAGCTAGACAGTCTATTTCCTCACCATTCACCACTGTACTATAAAAATTAAATAATTATGGCTTCACAAAAAAAATCAAGATTGTACTTAATTACTAAGATAATTCACTAGTTATAATGCAAAAGTTTTACGACACAATGCAAAAAAAAAATCAAATGAAAAATTAAATTTGTAGTAATAAAAATTAAAAATTCAATTACAGATTTCGAAAATTCCAAAAAATTTTTAATAGAAAAAGAAACATTTGAATTTGTTCTTTGAATGTACTTTGGGTATTAATTACCATTTATATAAAGAATGTTGCGTATATGAAATAAAAGAATCAGATAAGAATTTTAAAAAAATAGACTGTAAAGTATTTAGCTCAAAGAAATATAATTGCATTGATTAAACTTTTAATAGAAAACAATTTACTATTGTAATTAAATGTTTAATTGAAAATAAACAAGGAACATTTTTTTCTGTGTAAGCAAATATTATTTAAATATGTGGAAGTTATATAAAGATATTCTTTAGATCGCATACTGTCTTATGCCTCTATTGACGAAAGCAAGGAGATCGTATTCGTCGCTGCACAGCACAGGTATGAAGAAAACGTTTTTCCCACCAAGTTTAACAGCCAAACTTAAATCAGCGCCAAGTGCTATTATTTATCTATCAAAAATTCTTATTATTCGCACCCAAAAAAAATATATGAAACAAACCCAATTGGCGCAACGTCAATGCTTTCCAATTGAAATATTCGAATTTTACAGATTTGAATCAATCTAGATTGATTTTCAGTCTATTTTCATTACTGTGTGGTGCTGTTCACAATAATATGAAAAAGATTTATGGGATATATGTATGTATGTATTTTGCCAATGCAGCGGATACCCTTGGAAACGTTCCTCTGCAAATCAAGAAATTTATCGACATTTACTTGGTCCCCGAAAGCTTTTGTACGCAGTAGTATTAGTTCAGATTTTAATAATTACCTCAGAATACACAATATAATAAAAGAAGTTCTATATTTTTCATATCATTTGTCAGCAAATGTAATTTATTGTTTTAAAATCCAAAAGGGTTTAGTGTAGAAATGGATTTAAAAGAGAGAAATTTAGGTTTCCTTGCAATCCTTCTTCTGCGTACATCTTACAAGAGACTAAATTAGAGACTTCAACTGGAGATTTCAAATTAGATAATCAGTTGTCATTCCTGACGTACAGAGCCACTATGAAAGGATTTTCCAAAAATTCTAAAATTAATATCTTCGGGTGGCGATGGTCGAAGTAGTATGCACGTTGACTACAAGACGAAAAATTTTCCTGAGTTCAACCTCAGTTTTAGACTCATAAAAACATCTCTCATTTTTCTGTTCTGCAACTGTGTGGCTTTGTGTCAATTGTTGTCGGAAAGTTTCAGTGCCGAAGATATACTCACTGGTCACTGAACAGTAACGTCTTCAGCTGTATCCAATCCACTGGCACATCAGAACGCCCTTCTTCGTTGGTATTCTGCAGCACTGGCGAAGTAAAATAATTAATAAACTAAAATGGCTACTAAAAACGAAGCTTCAGAACTTAATACGTCTCGTTGACATCAGAGACGCTACAACACTGCTATAGAACTAATGAACGTGCAAAATGCAGAGTTGTAAGATAGTGTAGCTTCACCTCCTATCATTTCTCCTACTATTCCTTTCCTCTAGTTCCAGCACAATGCACCGCATTCGTAGGGGTCATCTCCTGAGTGCTGGTCCAAGATAAAAATAAAAATTTAAAATTATTGTTAATCTTCACAAAAAGTAAGCAAAGTCTGGTACTTTTTTGATATTTGCATCTTTATTTTTATCCCCTAATAAACGGCCATCTTCTAAGGTAATAATCTTATAAATACAATTTAAATTACTTTCTATTCTTCTTGAGATGATCTTAAATGTATTGTGATAGTTTTTGGACAGACGAACATGTAAGGGGTTAAATTATTTGATAACTATATTTTACATGAATATTTGGGCAATGCTACCGTTCGGAAGAAAATTAATTTTGAAACATTTTCTTTCTCCAAAGGTGGCAAAAATGTAACAAAAAGGATACATGTAATTTTTGAAAACTATTACCCGCAATTCAGTAAAATTAAAATCACTTTATTTCGAAAAAATTTGAATTTTTTTCATTTATTCATCTGAAAGTAATACATGTGGCTTGTTAGCCAATAAAAATATTACCAGCATAAAAGATCTTCACACTATGACAATTTAACAAACAATAGAAAAGGAAGAAAATTAAAGCATTTTTGTAACACCCTTATGACTACAAAATTAATTTAAATAATATAACTTGTTTTAAACCAATTTATCAGTGACTATATCGCATAAAATTATATAAGCTTTTCCTTAAATTTACTACAGACATAGCGAAATTTTTCAATTCATTTGGCAAACAATTCCAAATCCTTGCACCTATATGGGTATTTCCTTTGTTGCTAATACCAAAATCTTTAGTAGACCTTTAACCAAATTTTTGAAAAAAAAGCTTTCTTTATGTAGGGTGGCCCAAAAGAAGCGCACGTGTTTGAATCCCTTATAACTGTTTTATTATAATATTTTTTTGTTTTTTGTTTTAGTATTTTGTAAAGAAGACTTGGGGAATTTGAAATAGAACAGAACACAATTGAACAACGCGCCAAAATTGTTTAACTTTATTTCAGAAGGAAATCATGAGCGAAATTAAGAGCGGCGAAGCGTTAATAGGCAAAAAGGGCTACGGAAAAACCAAGAGTAGTTCAAGGGTGGCGATGGCACGATGGATGGTAGTCTGCACGTTGACTACAAAACCAAAAACAGACCTGCGTTCAACTCCAGTTTCAAAAAGTTTCAAAAAAAAAAAAAAAAACATCTCGAATTTTTCTTATGTCCACTATTAGTGTGGCTTCCTGTGTCAGTTGTTGTCGGAAGGCTACTAAACCGAAGCTTCAGCACTGCTACGAGTATAAAGAAACAAAGAACGTGCGAAAGCAGAGCTGTAAAATAATTAATTAAGCTTCACCTCCTGTCGTTTCTCCTACTATCCCATTCCTAGAGTTCGAGCACAATGATCCGCATGTGTAGGAGTCATCTGGTCCCAGATAAAAAAAAAAGAGCGAGTATTACACCCACTCAAGTGTACCGTTAGGTGCGGTGGTTCGTCGAAAAGGATAATTGGCCCATTTTTTTTTTTGGAAAATAAACACGGTGTCGCTGTTTCCATCACTGGTGTTACATATCGGAAAATTTTTTAAGGCCAGTCGTAGAAAACCATCCGCAAGTATGGATTGAGCCACACCGCACACTGCGAGGGACAAAATGGCTCTTTGAACTCGAACCGTCAATTTGTTCATTTGGGGACACTCTGTGCAACAAACATTTTATTTTTTGAATTAAATCTAAATTTTCATTTTAAATTAAACAAATTCTTTAAACAATATTTAATTGTTTGTATTTTTCTCTACAAAGGAGAAAAAAAAATATTAAAATGAAATAAACGAGAGGAAGAACATTTGTAATAAGTGTTTTTAAAAGGTTGTTCTTGGGTTTACGCCAGTATAACTGACTCAATTGCCATTTGAGTTGTAAAGTTTTATCGTTTCTAATCAGCAAAACAAACATAAAATACACCACAGTAAAAACTATGTGTGTGCAACATGTCTATAAAATATTGTATAAAGTATGTATATACTTGTGTAAGTGTAAGTGTAAGTGTAAGTGTGTAGGATATGGATTCAAGTGTACCTGTAAAGACTGTTTTTCCCTTTTTGCTCTCTTAATCACACAGAAAAGAAAATTGTAAGTAGTTTTAAGATTTCTGTAGCTCTTTCAACAAAAACTTAATTTTACAGAAAAAACTTGTGCGTCTTTATTTAAGGAAGAGGTTGGAGAATTTTTCTTCTTCTTAAATAAGGAATTTATAATTAAGAATTTTTTTTAGATTGTTGTACTTAGTAGACAAATGCTTATTTTTCTTCTCTTTGAACAGAGAAATATTAGACAGTAAATAGTGACAGTTTCCAGAAGAATATAAAAACTCTGTTTGAATACTTTGAAATGTATTGCCATTTAAGACAATCAGGTGTATCACACCGCACAAAAATGTGTCAGTTAGCAATATAATCAACACCTATGCATAGGTAATTAGAATTGATAAATACCAAAAAAAAAATGTGCACGTACACATGTAAAAAATGATTGAAAAAATGGCAAAGCAACATTTATATTTTTTCAATGTTCATAATTTTAAAACTTTGAAACAGAAAAAAGCAATCTTGATCTCAAATTAGAGTAAGAGTTTTTCTATTTTCTGTCAATAATTTAAAAGGTTATTTTGATGCTTCCGCGTTTTTCTTAGTTTTTTTTTTTTTTTTTTATCTTGGACCAGTGCTCAGGGGCTATCCCCTACCTATGCAATGCATTGCACTGGAAGTAGAGAGAGGGATAGGGTAGAGAATAGAGAGGTGGTGAAAGTGGTGGGAAGATAGAGCTCAATTCTTGCATAACTCTTTCATTGCGTGTTAATTATAAAGCAAAGTTGCGGCGTCTCTGAGGTTTTGTTTTTTTTGACGCATTATTTTTAAGCTAATGGAGCCAATTTTATTTATTATTTTACTTCGCCGATGTATTATTGCTCAAATACCGACAAAGGAGAGTGCTGTAGCACAAAAAACTCAGAAAAAACTTTTTTCTGATTTGACCTGGCTGGGAATCGAACCTGGGTCTTTCTGGTTGCAGAGCCAACACGCTGACTACTCGCTAAGCTTTGAATCGGAGTACCATATGTATTCAAATTGACTAAGACAACTCAGACCAACAAATTCTTGTTGACCAGTGTTATTGCACTTTTAAGAAAATTACTGTTTAGTATATGAACCAAATATGAGGTGGGATGATGGAAAATCGTTCCAAGTTCCCCCGTTCCGTTCCCCCGTAGAAAAATTTAAATTTCCTTTCCTTTTTAAACTTAACTTTATGGTCGCCTTGACGTTAATGTATTTCTTTCACTTGTTTTACTTTTTCCTTTTTTGGTGTTGTTGTTGGTTTTGTTTTGCCTTGTAACCTCCTTAGCAACTTTGTAAGAAAATTTTGCAAACTCACATAAATAATTTATTTAATGGCACGAGTATAAAGCGATACGAACTACAACTAGAATAAACCATTGTTACAAATTTGCTACGCTTTTTTCGACATCGACTTTCTTCCTTCTTAACGATTTGTCATTTGATATCAAATCGAAATACGAAATATTATGGTTCCTTGTGTTAAGTTATCATAAATAAATTTCCAATAAGTTTGGTTTTTAGCTGAACATTGGCTCTTGCTATCCATTTAATATTAATAACTTTCTTCTATTCCATCGCTCTACCTCAAGGAGGTAGGAATAAATACAATCTTTTTGTTGTTGTGTGGTTGTGGTGATTGGACTTTCGTAACACACATAAGAAATGGCAAAATGAATTTATACCCAACGAATTAACAAAAAAGAAATCAATAAATAAATACATAAATTATGAAAATTTTTGCAAGAAGTTATCTTTGAAAATAAGAAACGAACAGTTAAAGACTATTGAAACTTTAAGCCAATTTAATAACTTTATTAAAAAAAAAATTATAATTCTTCTAGTTTTTTGACCTCTTTTTATATTAATTACACTAATTATAAACAAAAACCAATTTTCCAGAAGAAACTACACAAAGGAGTAGCGAAATATCGAATAAAAATAAATATTACATATATCAAAAGGACCTACAGCTTAAATAATTAGTGTAATTTATATAAAAATTATATTTCAAAGTAACGATATCCAGTTGATTTTTCTTTTGACAGTTAAAAGAATTGCCTGATGTTGGATAATATATATACATATACATATACATTATGCGAAATAATGGACTTCATGGTTGTTTGCCAACGTTAGAAAATAGAAATGCAAGCCTCGTTATTAAAGGCTACTTGTAATATAAATTCGTCTAGAGCGGTTATAAAACTACTCCCCAAATGCGATCGCCTTGGTGTTGGTCAATGCAGAAGCAAAGTATTTTTGAGTGATGTAGTTGGCGCGTTAATTTAAAAGCCAAACGTTTTGCTGGTGTGTTTTAGAGTCTATTAGAGCAACACGAAAATAATATACAAAATGTGTATCTTTTAGCTTTAAAATTAATGAGTGTATAACACCAGAAATGACGGATTTACAAACTAATAAAATGCCCACAGCAGAGCACTTCTGCTGTGTCTTCTATGTACTATTTTCCTTTAATTTAATTTTTTTTTTAATTAAAAGTCTATCCTCCCTATTCTGTAAACCGAATCAATTTAAAAATGAGTGATTTCTCAAAACCGAAAATGTTAATTTGGTGTTCTAAAAATCACACGATTTCCATTATTCGAACTTGTTGTCGAATAAGATTTTTTAAACGTCAAAAGGTCAATGAACCTGTTGAAAATTTGTTCAAAATATTGTTTATTCTTATTTAAAAGTAATTTTTTTAATGATATATCTAATGAATTTAGTGAAAATATGCTTTTATTCATCCATGTACTTCATCTGCATAGTTTAACTAGAACATGGAGAAATATTGAAGTGTTTTAAAAATTGATTATTTTGTATTAAAATCTATTACACAGTATAAATATAATTTGAATTAATTTAATAAAAGAAAGACTTCAAGTGAAAACTGGCAATTGGTTTTTTTATGTTTCATCAGTTATTTACTAAGAAGATAGTACAGGGTGGCACAAAAGGATCTATATGGTTTTTATTTATGCGATTGTTATAATTTTTTTTTTTTAATACAGTATATTATTGGGGAATTTTTTATGTTATTATTATTATTTTATTTTCTTTTTTAAAAAGACTATTAATACAAATTATTATTTTGTGATGATGCTACCTAATTGGTAGCGAAATATTGAAAATAATAAAAACTTTTATAAAAAACACCATCGCTCAAAAGAAATATAATTAAATTTTTTGTCAAAAATGTTACCCATATACAGGGTGGCGCAGAATGAGCTATATGGTTTAAATGGTTTATTACTTTTTTATTTATGCGATTATTATATTATATATAAAAGGTGTCCCAACAAGAACGCAAGATTTAAATTTGGCGCCATTCGAAGTGTCATTGTTTGACATGTGAACAATTGTTATTGTTTGCTAGTAGAAGGTACGAGGTTAGTAAAAATGGAGCGCTACACGAATGAACAACGCATTCTCATTGTTTTGCGGCTACAGTTCGCAAATTGCGATCAATTTGGGATCACAATAATGCTCCAAAAGAGTCAACTGTAAAGAGATTAATGGATAAATTTGCCGAAACTGGGTCTGTTAGTGATGTAAAGACAACAACGCGCCTTCGACCAGGTCGATCGACCGAAAATGTCGCAGCTGTACATGATGATGTTGCTCGATGTCGCTCAAACTCCATCCACCTCAATTCGACACCGAGCTCAGCAAATTGGTGTCTCCAAATCCACTATGCAGCGAATTTTGACGAAAGATTTGCATCTTCATGCATACAAAGTTCAATTGACTCAGGAACTGAAGCCAGCTGACCATGGACATCGAAGGGAGTTCGTTAAAATTTAAATTTTGCGTTCTTGTTCGGACACCCGTTATATATATATATATATAATTTTTTTAAATACAGTATATTATTGGGGAATTTTTTGCAATCCTGTAAGTGATGGCTATTTTCTGCTCCGCACATACATACGTGCTCTTTTTAGCATATTTTCCATAACTTTTCGTAAAATTGCGGGTGTAATGGCCATGATTTCATTTCGAATGTTTCGTAATTAATTCCCCAAGCCTTCTACACAAAATGCTGAAAAAAAAACAAAGAGAAAATAATAATTAAAAAAGTTATAAATAATTCAAACCATATAGCTCCTTTTGTGCCACCCTGTACATTCGATTGAAATTCGACCGGACTATATCTACTCGATTTTAAACCGAGTAAAATTATGCGAATACGGTTTACAGAACACCAACTATGTGTATTCGTTTTAAAAACGAAAAATTTTTGCGGGTTCCGTTTCTAAAATATACCCCCGTATGTTACCCAAATGTTTCTTACGTCTCGTAAATAAATTATACCATGCTCCCATTCAAGACTCTTTAAATCTGTTAAATTTACTCGTTAGTCTTATGCCTTATGAGAGGCACATCCTTAGCAAAATTTTTTTTTTGAAATACCAAAGTAATAAATTTTTATTAATTTTATTAACATAAAATTTCATTAATTAAGTAGTTTACACAACTGTTTAATGACAAATCTGCGTCAAACAATAACATCCATCCTACTTTCATATTTCAATAATTCAGTATACAAAAGTCGTTATTTTCTGTTGCACAGTTTCATTTTAAAACCCACAAATGATTTTTAAGCAATAAATATTAATTTCGCATGAAATCGTCATAATGATTTGAAAATTATAAATTAATTGTGTGCTATTTAATGACTGTTGTTGTTGTTGTTGTTGTTGTTGCTCTCGCTGTTCGAAAATGTTTATGTTTGAAATGTTATTTGAGAGGAGCATCAATTGTTTGTGCAAGTTATATAATAATTAAAATAAAGTAGCTGTCAAATAAAGTGCAAATTCTCTGAATTTAATTTGACAGTAGTTTCGGCGGCTTTCTATGATAATTGGCCCCTAAGTGTTGTATGTCTCAAATAAAAACAGCTCAATTTTCATACGAAATAATAATTCCTTTCGTATTATTAAAAACTTGGCTTTTATTTTTTCAATAAACATTTCAACAGAATTAAACAGCACCATTTGATCCTCTTTAAGAAATTATTATTTCAGCAAAGCTTTTTCTTTTGCCACTAGAAATTGCTTTGAACAAGTGTGTTCAAATAAGAACACATTGCACATGTTGCTTAAAAAATATACAACATTTATTATTTTATAAACCATATAAATTTCATACAATATTTGATTTAATATTTCTAAGAAACTGGCAACAGATGTTCATTTTACCAATAAGATTTAGCAATTTGCAAAAAAAAAAAATTGTTGCGTCTGGTTTTTGTTTTTCTTCAAAGAAGAAGAGCAATTAAAAACACGCTTTGAGCGAAGCTTGTAACATGAATACTTTTAGCAGGTTAAAAAGAAAAAACGAAATAAGTTTGCTATGTTGAGATAAAAAACAACAACACACAAAAATATTCATCCATAGTTTCTTCAATATAAAAACTTTCCCGTCTTTGAAATTTTTAATTTACTACTGCATTAATTGGATTGTTCTTGGTAAATATTTTCAAAAGTTATTAAAGAATATGATACCACAGTTTTCGTTTATTTTATTTTTTATTTTTTTTTTTCATTTTGGTTCATCTTACATTTAGAAAACACAGCTGAGTGACGTTAAACTGTTGAAATGAAAACTGCATTAAATAAATAATTAAATACAAAACCGTAAGAATTCCAAAAAAATTAAACAACGCCATAGAGGAATGAAAAATTATTTTTTTTTTATCAAAAAGAAAGACTTGAAGCTCGGAAATAAAAACGTGACAATTACAATCAATGCCAAAAGCATTATCCGTATCAAGTGATTAATTGAATCCGAATACATTTCCTGTGGTATACAGGGGTAGCCGTTAATAAATGTATAAAATGTTAAAAATTAATTTAAATGTTTAGCGAAATGTGGATGTTTAAAAATTAATGAAAAAAATTTCTGAAGTGAATATATAGAGACAGGTAATCAACTACGTTTATAACGTATCTGCCGCTAGAAATAGAGTTTTCAAAACGTAAGAGACGCGTTTATATCTGCAAAAATATGGGAAAGCAGATGCTGATGTTGAAAAAAAAACATTCGAGGTTTTTTTATTTTTGTTTTATATGCGTTTCGTTGTTCTATCGTTACTATAATGGGATGTGTTCTGATGAAATCAGGGAACTTGTTCCCGAAACCCGGTCACTCACGCGCACGACGCGTTCATCATTAAGAGCGCATCCATTTGTGGGCAACTTGGCAGCGAACCGCACTACGTATTACAGAGAAAATTCGGGTTTTGGCCGTACATCACGTACGTGGAATGGACTGCCCGCAGAGGTCTTTCCTGTCACTTTTGACGTGGGAAAATTTAAATCAAATGTCAATAAATACTACTCCCTCTATCCTCCTTCCCATAACCTAATTTCCTAGTCTCAGCACAATGCATCGCATGTGTAGGGGTCATGCCCTGAGTGCCGGTCCAAGAAAAAACAAAATAAAAAAATGGACGAACGCTTATTTTCACTCGTCTTCGTTAAACAGGCATTAACAATTTTGAGTAGTTTTCATATAAAATTTGTACAGACAAGTACTAAAGGGTGGTTAAATTTCAAGGGCCGATGTTGATTTTGAATAAAACACAAACTATTTAGGAAATTATTGTAATTTTATTTTATTATGATATATTGGTATTACTCAATTATGAATGGAATAAAATATCGGCCAAATGGGCGCCGCGACCACGGCGGCACACCTCCATCCGATGGTCCAAATTTTCGATGACCCTGACGCATAATGGAGGTTCTATGCCGTTAATGTGCCGAATTATCTCATCCTTTAGCTCTTGAATTGTTGCTGGCTTATCGACGTACACCTTTTCTTTCAAATAACCCCAAAGAAAAAAGTCCAACGGTGTCAAATCACATGATCTTGGCGGCCAATTGACATCGCCATTACGTGAGATAACACGGCCATTGAATTTGTTGCGCAAAAGAGCCATTGTTTCGTTAGCTGTGTGGCAAGTGGCACCGTCCTGCTGAAACCACATATCGTCCACATCCATATCTTCCAATTCGGGCCATAAAAAGTTCGTTATCATCTCACGATAGCGAACACCATTCACAGTAACTGCCTGACCGGCCTCATTTTGGAAAAAATACGGCCCGATGATGCCGCCAGCACATAAACCGCACCACACAGTCACTCTTTGTGGGTGCATTGGTTTTTCGACAATCACTCTTGGATTCTCATTCGCCCAAATGCGGCAATTCTGTTTATTGACGAATCCACTGAGGTGAAAATGTGCCTCATCACTGAAGATGATTTTCTTCGAAAATTTATCATCCACTGTTGCCGTGGCCGCGGCGCCCATTTGGCCAATATTTTGTTCCATACATAATTGAGTAATACCAATATATCATAATAAAATAAAATTACAATAATTTCCTAAATAGTTTGTGTTTTATTCAAAATCAACATCGGCCCTTGAAATTTAACCACCCTTTACTTGTTTCCTAAATTAAGATTTTTTTCCGATTAGCGGAGAGTTTCCATCAGAAATGGCAGCATTGACTATCAATAAAAGCTGAGTCTAATGATTCAGTTTGATGTGTGGCCAAGCTGCTCAACATAGATTTGCTGTTGCACGTTTTATTAAACTGCAAAGCAGAACTGCAATTAAATGCATAAAATTTTCGAAACTGAAGTGAAGCCATTTTTGTTCTGATGGCTGAGTAGTTAACGTGTTGGCTCAACCAGAAATACCAGTGTTCGAGTGATTGACCAGCCCGGTAAAATGAAAATTTTTTTTCTGAGTTTTCTCCTTCGTTGATATTTAAGCAATAAAATGTCGGCGAAGTGACTACAAAACCAAAAACAAACCTGGGTTCAACTCCAGTTTCAGACTAAAATATTTTATAATAAAAAAATAAACATCTCGCATTTTTTTGATGTGCATTAGTGTGTCTTTGTGCGTCAGTTGTTGTCGGAAGGTTTCAGTGGCGAAGGCATAGTCACTGGTCACTGAACAATACCGGCTTCAGCTGCTAGCAATCCACAATCGCATCAGAACGCCCTCCTTTGTCGGTATTGTGTAGCACCGGCGAAGTAAAATAATAATAAAAATGGCTACTGAACCGAAGCTTCAGCACTGCTACGAATATAAACAAATAACGTGCAAAAGCAGAGCTGCAAAAATAATTAATTAAGCTTCACCTCCTGTCGTTTCTCCTACTATCCTTTTCCTATAGTTCCAGCACAATGCTTCGCATGTGTAGGAGTCATATCCTGAGTACAGGTCCCAGATAAAAAAAAAAATTAAATGGCTCCCCATTAGCTTAAATATACTGCATCAAAAATAACATCAGGGACGCCGCAACTTTGCTTCACAATGAACACGCAACTACAGAGTTGAGCAAAAATTAATCTCTGTCTTGCTACCACTTACACCACCTGCGTATTCTCTACCATATCCCGCTCTCTATCTAGTTCCAGCGCAATGCATTTCATAAGTAGGGGATTTCCCCAGACCACTGGGCTCAGATAACATGAAAGTATGATTTATTGCTACTGCGTTTGTCCAGCGGTACATTATGATGTCATGACGCTGCTATTCGTAACAGCGGTTTGAAAAAAAAAACAAGAAGGCAAAAATATGCCCTTTCAAACGAAATCTCAATTTTATTTGCATAAATTATTAATCATTTATAATAGTCTCTTATAAGCAAAGCAATGAATAATTAAAATCTATACGTTTAATATAAACCGCAAATACGATAATACGAAAGAAATGTTGTTAATTGTTGCTGGCTGGCAGGCGAACATAACATTTCTCAACTTCAAGCAAACATTCAATGACAAAAATTAATTAGCAGAAGTCAGTGACGACAGATGTTTTTGTTTATGTTTATTCTCATAATTTATTTTATTTTCAATAAGTGACGAAAACTTTTCAGTAGACGATACAAACGAGTTGATTATTATTTCTGTTTTTTACCAACTGTTTTCAATTTTAAAAAGTAGTCGAAATTATGAAACAGTAGCATTTTAAAATACATGACTTTGTGACACCTTGTTAATCTCCAATTATATGTCTAACATAAAAGTGCAATCTTGCTTAATGTATTATACATTACACAGCATTTTTTTTTTGATGAAATTATAAAAAAAAAATTAATATCGCTTAAAAGGCGCAAATGAATTCTGTACACAAAAAAGTATAATCTAAATTTAAACACTATGGTTTTTTTATCTTGTACCAGCACTCAGGGGATGACCCCTACACATGCGGTGCATTGTGCTGGAACGGAATAGTAGGAGAAATGATAGGAGGTAAAGCTTTACTATCACCGTCACACTGTTTTTGCACGTTCTTTGTTTTATAGCAGTGTTGTAGTGCCTCTGATGTCAAGAAAACGTATTAAATTTTGAGGGCTTCGTTTTATTAATTATTTTACTTCGCCGGTGCTTAACAATACCGTCGAAGGAGGGCGTTCTTATCTGCCTGTGGATTAGTTACAGTTGAAGCAGTTATTGTTCATTGTTATTGTGGCCTTCGCCACTGAAACTTTCCGACAACAACTGTGTCAAAGATACACAAAAGCACATCAGAAAAAATGTGAAATATTTTTATGAATCTGAAACTGGTGTTGAACGCAGGGAAATTTTTCGTTTTGTAGTCAACCTGCAGACTACTTCGACCATTGCCACCCTACTTTTAATTATCAACAGTCTTTGCTACACTCTAATTACTTTTTCTGGAAATTACATCGATGAAACGAGTACGAAATACTTTACGGAATACTATCGACGTAGGATTACACAACTCCTTTTTTTTTTAACAATTTTGTTGATGTTATTCTTCCAATACATTTATGTTTTTTTTTTTAGATATATACAGTTGCGGCCAATATAATAGTGGTGGTGGATATTTTCTCTAACTATTGTATGCAATAAATTATTTAGCGCTGCAGGTCTTATTTTTTAATTTATTTATTAAAAAGTTTTTTTTTGATACATATTTCGCTAACCCTTGGTTAGCATCAACAGGAAAAATAAATTTATTTATTTTAAAAAATTAAAAATTAAAAAATTTTATAAAAATAAGACCAGCAGAAGAAGGTCCAATAAAAAGAAGAATTAATTCTCTAACTATTCTTTAATTTATTTAACGTTAGTCAAAATTAAATAAGATTATAGAAAAATCAAATAATAAAATATCTGTTACAAAAGGAAAATTTTTTGAGAAGCTATTTTTGTTTTGTTTGTATATTTCGTAATTCTTAATATATCTTTTGGGAGTTTTTTGCATAAATATGTGAAATTTCTTAGCTTTTTTCAGGAATTTGGTTAAAGGGCTACTGACGATTTTGGTATTAGCATCAAATTAAATGCGCATATAGACCAGCTAAACCATATAAAAAAACATAGATAAATTATCGTAATGAATTTTGACTAACGTTGAATAATTGAAAGAATATTTTCATAATTGTATTGGAAAATTGAATTTTTCATTTTGCCTTTTAAATACAATCATTGTCAACCAAAGTGTTGAAAGGTTTAGAAAAATTTAATAAATATATATCAAATAATAAAATGTTTGTTGACAAAGGAAACTTGGTTTGTTTTGTTTGTATATTTCGTAATTCTCAAATATTTTTTGGGGAGTTTTTGTATAAACATATGGAACCGATACACATATTTTTAATTCTTCTAGTAGCGAATTTAGTTTCTTCCAACAACTATTTTTCTTGTATTATTTGGATTGTGATTTTCGTTTAAGATTCCACTTTTAGTTAATTATATTTTCATTTGAAGTAAAATAAATCATGAGAAAAGAAATTAAATCTAAGAAAATCGTTTAATTATTGAAATTTACTACAATAATTTTCAACAAATGTGAGTCAAAGCTACGTGTTTAATAAATAAAGTTCTCAAATTTAAACTGGAACAAATTCAAGCCGTTGTTCTTTCCACAGTTGGTGAATAGTATTTTTACTTTTGAGGTTCTAGAACGGAAAGTAAATAGCAAAGAGACCTACCTGCCCGAATGTTAGCTGGTTGAAATCATGGCTGCCGCAGCCCTCATTAACACTCTCATAATTATATAAAAATATATATAAATTTTTATTCATATTTTCTACACGGCTTGTTTAACAATACGCTCAGTTTGTGCTTTTATAGCCTAACGTATATTTGAACAGGTACAATCGTGCATAACAATACTTCTTATCGCTTTTCTAAAAGCTTTTGTTCCAGCTGAATTGAATTTAGTTTTATTGTGTGTTGATTATAAAATCAATCATGTTAAACATCGTGTTGACCCAATTTTTCTGAAAACAGTTTTCTACCATTACCTTTCAAAAACAACTGGTATTTATTTGATTTTTTTGTTTAATTTTTCTTTCATCTTTTGTTGTATTAGATTTTCTGATTGTTATTTGACTTTTGCATCAGACAGTGAAAAAATCAAACAAAAGAAAAGAAATTATAATGAAATTGGAAAACTATTTAATAAATGTTGATGTCTGGAGAAAGTGGGCATATTTGGAGCTGTTAATGAATTCTTAACATTGGCGAACAATATTTTTTTTTTATCTGGGACCAGCACTCAGGAGATGACTCCTACATATGCGAAGCATTGTTGGAACTATAGGAAAGGGATAGTAGGAGAAACGGCAAGAGATAAGGCTTAATTAATTATTTTCCAGCTCTGCTTTCGCACGTTCTTTTGTTTATACTCGTAGCAATGCTGAAGCTTCGGTTTAGTAGACATTTTTATTATTATTTTACTTCGCCGGTGCTACACAATACCGACGAAGGAGGGCATTCTGATGCGATTGTGGATTGCTATCAGCTGAAGCCGGTATTGTTCAGTGACCAGTGACTATGCCTTCGCCACTGAAACCTTCCGACAACAACTGACACACAAAGACACACTAATGCACATCAGAAAAATGCGAGATGTTTTTTTTATATAATTTTAGTCTGAAACTGGAGTTGAACCCAGGTCTGTTTTTGGTTTTGTAGCCAACGTGCAGACTACCAACGCCACCCATTACAGCGATTATCTAAAAATTTGGATTCTCAACTTCAAATACGCACAATTATTGCCACAGTTTAATTAATGTTAAAATAAAATAAGTAAAATTTTTGTTCTCATGAAATTTCCATTCCATTCGGATGAAAGTTAAGTTAAAAAGAGTACAGAAACGTTGTTTCATATTAAATAGTTTTAATTGCTAAGCAGTCTTCTTAAATGTCCTGTCAATGCATTTGAAAAGAACAGGGCATGGAATGACAGAATTATTTTAAGTTAGAGAATTATAGCTTAAACTCATAAAATAAATAAAAACCGCAAAACATTGAATTAAAAAATTCGTCAGCAAGAGGAATCTAAAATTCGGCCACCACGACTTTGGATACTTTTACAAAACCACATGCAATTAATCTCTTGGCTTCCATTTTATTGTGAAGTAATATTTCCTTTAGCACTTTATTAGCTGATTTTGTGCTAAAAATAACTTTTCTAAACTTTCATCTTTCGGTATTACAAATGAAGTGAACAAATCAAAGTAAAAAGTGAAAATTTTCAACCGAAGACCCTCTTACCATAAGGAATGTGTTTTGTATGCGTGAGGATTTTTCAGGACTATTTATTCAGGATAGGAAAGAGAATTTCTTCACGATTGTAATTTTGTGAAAAGCCAAAACATTCCGCTGGATATAATATTTACGATAGGTGTGAATATATATACTCATAATTGCATGAATCGCTATGAGCTGCGAACACATAACTGACTGACGGCTGATCTCTGGTGTACATTTAAAGCAATAAAATATTGAATTTTTTTAGGTATTTAAATGTTCGCCGAGATAGTGTTTTTAAAAGTTCCTCATATGCACTTCACTGGCTACTTTCCATAAAAAAAATCCTTGAGAAATGGTTTTCGCAACAATGGAGTTATAGAAATAGTGATATGCACCCGAACAATATGGCTGCTGGTTAAAATAATAGGAAGGATACAAGCTGAAATCTTACACAACTCTGAAGGTGTGCGTTTTTGAAAATTTGTACAGCAAATTTGTTGCATCTCTGATGTTAAAATTTCAAATAGGCCTTCTTACATTTTCTGTGACGATATGTATTGGTGTTTATTTTTTTTTTGTCCTCACAATAAAATTTTTAAGTAAAACAATTTTTCCTCAAAATAGAATTTTTCGATATATTTGGCAACCGGTCTGTATTTGGCAACCGCCAACTCAACTGAGGTTCGTTTGCCACCCTTAATCGAATCATAAATTTGTTTATTGCTTTTATTTTCAATAGAATTAACACTGATACAATTAAACGAAAGGAGAACCATTACGCTTTCAGGAAAATGAATGATAACTGGAGCAGGATTTGAACACTCAACCTTCAAGTTGTAGCATCAATGTAGCAACAGCACCCTCATACAAACAAAAGCATATAATGGAATTATTAATGGTTGTCTTATACTCTGTTGTAAACAAACAGGCAGTGGCAGGTGCACACGTGGGTGAGTAGAGAGCGGTCCTGATTGGGACGTCGCTGTGGGCCTTCCCAAAGTAATACGGAAAACAGTCCCGAGAAGCAGTATACTCAGCTGAGCTGAGTTATTATTCTCGAATTCACAATAATATGTATCGTATATCTCTTGATGTAATTAAACCAGTTGGCATCACTTCTCTGCTTAAATTTCTGATATTAAATGTCAAAATTCTAAAATTTCCCTAACAGTTTTCATTATTAACAAAAAGCGTAACTCACTCTTCGTAGCAGATTTGTAATTTTGTCATGATTTTTTCTCGCGAAGACGGTTCCGTCATGAAATAATCCTAACTCATTCTGACTCGCTATACATTTAATATTAATATTAATTTATTGTTAAATTAACTATCAAATCAGTATCAAAATGATTGATTTTTATACAAGTTTAAATCAACAACAGTATGTGTCACGTTATTTCAAACTTATAATTTAATTCTAAATCGACGAGGCTGATATATTAAATCAACATGACTTAAGGATATTTTAATGTGAACTCTTGTTATTTATAACTATAAATATGTTATTAGAAAACAATGTTGATTAAACAAAATGCACCCCTAAAGAAAAATCGATACCGGAAATTTATATATTTACATGACTTTTGGGTGGTTTTTACAAAGAAAAATTTTTCTTAGCCATTTCAATTTCCTTCACCAATGTATAGTAATAATTTTGCAACACGAACCGCCATTTGCTCGCATCCAACATTGGCTAACGTAATTAAGTTAAATGAAAGCACTAAAATTTTATAATTGAATTAAAAACGTTTTTGAAAGTTAATTCCTTAAGTTTTCCCACTAACTGACGATCAAATGAGAAAGTTGCCATAATAAAAAGCTTAATAGAAACCTTAATAATAGTTATAATGAAAGTAATGAAGTAATTTTCATAGACATCAAATTAAACATGAAAAAGACTTACCAACTAATTTCGTTTTTTTTTTTTTAACTTTTTTTCAGTAAATTACCTAAAATAGACAAGAAGAAAGGAAAAACAAGTTAATAACATTTTATAGAAGCACACAATTACATTAACTTTTAGATAAATCATAATAAAAAAAAAAAAAGTTCAAACGAAAGGTCGTTTATATTATTTTCTGAAATGAAAAAAAAAAAAAGAAAAAGCTGGAAGAATTGGCCCCTGTATGATTTTTTTTTTTTTTGTAACAATTTTCCACAATTTTATAACTTAAACATGGATGATTTAGATATTTATTTTAAAGCATATGGCTAAATAATTTACCAAATAAAAAAACCACTGAACAATAAAAGATAATACTTTCAAGCTGATAAATTTATTTATAAACTGCAATGTGATGGCTTTAAACAGGTCAAAATAATTGCCAAACAACACTTTAAAAGCCATAACTACAGGCATTATGGCAGCCAACTACAGATGTGAACAGCTATTTTAGAAACCTCCTTCTCCTGTATTCAAACAGTAAAGAACGGGAGTTGTAGGAAAAACACAAACTACAATATTTTGAAATCAAATTCGAACTATAAATCAAATTGCAATAACTACGAACGAAATATTACAAACATTTTTTATACTTCTGCTCTCGCGGCAACATGCCGCTGTGAAGTTATAACAATTCTGCAATTTTACTTTTTCCAAATTTATAAAATAAAAATCGAAACGTTTACATGGTCAAACGTATGCAATTGTACGGTTAGTAAACAGACAAAAGGAAAATACGACACTACAGAAACTTTAAACTGACTAGGAAATGTATGCAAAAAAAAAAAAAATAAATAAATAAATAGAAAAATAACTGAAAACTAAAACTGGTGAAACAAAAAAATCTGTACAATCAAATATTGGTGCAGGCTAAGAAAACACTGAACAAAATTTACTTGCCACAATAATCGTAATGACGTGTTACTAAAACGTGGCCAAATGCTGTTAAGCCTTTAAATGGGATAACAGAAAAGAAATCAACGGCATTCCGAAAGAAATGGAATCGGATAAGCACGCGTGATCACTTTTCGAATTATTTTCAGAGTACATTTGTTAGGCCAATTTGTAGTAGTTCCAGTACCCAATTCATTGCAAATACTAATATTGAAATTAATTTTAATATAACTACTGGAAGTATCATAGAGCCTATTAATGGTTTAAAGAACGACACCAACATTTCGGTTGGAGCGTAGTAACCGATATTTTCAGAAAACATGTTTCTTTAATATTGCAGATACAATTACAAAACTGTCTTATTCTGCAGTTCTGCAGTATTATGCTAATTTTTAAATATGGGGGCCGTAGCCAAATCATTAAACATTGTTAAACAAAGCCTGTTTGCAAAGAGTTTTGATAGAAATTTAAGTTTTATTTTCTATCGGCAACATGGTTTTATGCTGAATAGAGCTACAACTATTAATTTCCCAGCGGGTGCAATTTTTGATTATATAAAATTGTGTTGATGAAATGTATTATTATGCAGCCTACAAACGGAGGTACAATGTCGTACACATGTGTTTCTTCCAATGTGCCATTTTTCAATCCACACGAGCAAACCAAAAATAGAAATAAAGGGTCTCCCAACAAGTACGCAAGATTTAAATTTGGCACCATTCGAAGTGTCATTGTTTGACATGTGAACAATTGTTATTGTTTGCTAGTAGAAGGTACGAGGTTAGTAAAAATGGAGCGAAGGGAGTTCGTTAATTGGGTATTGGAGAGACAACATGAAAATGCTGATTTTGCCGATAAAATTATCTTCAGTGACGAGGCCCATTTCCATCTTGATGGCTTCGTCAATCGGCAGAATTGTCGCATTTGGGGTGAGGAAAATCCTCGAGTGATTCACGAGAAGCAAATGCAATGTGGTGTGGATTTTGGGCTGGAGGAATCATTGGACCTTTTTTTTATGAAAATGAGGCAGGTCAAGCGCAAACAGTCAATGATGTTCGGTATCGTGAAATGATAACCAGTTTTTTCGTGCCTAGAATTGAAGAAATGAATGTGGAGGGCATGTGGTTTCAACAAGAAGGCGTCACATATCATACAGCCAGAGAAACAATTCAATTGCTGCATTTAAACTTTAAATCTTGCGTTCTTGTTGGGACACCATTTAGAATCAGTTGTGTATTAACGATTGTTTGATGATACAACTACTATACGCGGAAGAAGCAAATTTTAAAAATGAGTGACTCGCAAAGTGTGTTGGCTGCAATTATTATAATTTATTTTTTATTTTTGTTTTTATAATCTTCAGATCTAATGTCCATAATTCTGTTAAATTTTTATACAAATTTATAAAATTTACCCAATTTTAATTATTTTCGAATGCAGCCATTTTTCTTATTTTTGTTATTTATTTTTGTATTTATTTAATTTTCTTTACTCGACGACTTAAAAAACACTTAACGGCACGACTGCTCTCAACGAAATAAAAAAACAAAATTAGGAAACAGCAATACAGACGATGGAATATTGCATTTGGAACATTAAAATATTTAGATATTTTGAACACATGAAAGGCAACACGAATTTCAATAAGAAACATCGCTACAAACGGAGGAACATTGGCAGAAGCATGTCCACGTTCCAATCAATGTTCCTCCGTTTGTAGGCTGCATTACATACCTCATGATATTCACATAAAGTATTTTTTTAATGAAATAAACTCAATAATTGATTATGTTGTTTCTAAAGTTTAAATTAAGCTTTGTTTCGTTAAACGAAATTCTGAAGATTTCAAAAATGCATACAAACATAAATCTTTATATATTTCTTTGCATCGAAGTATTTTCGAATATTGTTCTATTATCTGAAACCCATATCATTTGGGTCTATCTAATCGTATTGAACCGCCCAAAACTATTTTTTTACTAAAACTTATTTGAAGTTAATTTGGCCTTATGAAATACGATCTTACGAGGTTAGAAGGAAGTTTTTAGCTTTACAATACATCCTTAGACGATCGTAGATCTTGAGCCATATTTTTGCTTGGTTATTATACTTGTTTATCTGACAATATAGATTGTCTAGAAATTTATAATAATTTTTCTTTGTATTGCCCTCCTAGGAATTTGAGAAACAATTGTGTGTTCGAGGATAGTTTTCTTAGAACGAACATTTATGTAAAATATTTACCCTTCTTTTAAATTTTAATGTCAGAGTATAAAATTCGGTAGATGAATGCATAAGTAAATAAATAAATAGATTTCATTGTATTTTATTTTAACAAAAACTTTACGAACTTGTAATATGATAACCGGAATATATGTATGATTTTATACTAAATAAAAGTTGGAGTGAAAGCAGCCACGTAAAACAAACTTAGTCGGGCTTAAATTCATATTTTTTATAGTTAACACACAAGGACGTTTACTAGTTTGTTGGAGATACGATAAATAATTAGTTTAAAAAATCATTAATAACAGAATGAACAGCAGAAAAAATATACGTACGTTAACAGCAGCATACCCGGGTATGCACATACAGTTTATATGGAAATTGTTTGCGTTTTAACGATTCTTTGTTAAAACGTATGTTTGTTTTACGTTGGCTACTGTGTTTTTGAATATTTTGATAACTGTTTTTGTTTTTGCTTGTGAGTTTTGTTTTTTGCATTGACCATTAGACAGGTTATCATTCGAATAAGTTCTAATAAGATTTTCAGTCGTTACTTTTAGCTGGTGATATATATAGGTGCATAGTTTTCGCGCAATAAAAAAATTTATATAATAATTTGTGTTATGTTAGTTATGTTCTCTTTGCAAAATAAAATTTTGTTTGAATTTATATCAAATTATTTGCATGTTTTTTCCTATACATACCCAGGTATGCAGCTGTTGACGTAAAGGGTATATATCGAAATATGACCATATATCTAGTCCAAGTTGTCCAATTCCACTCAGATCTGTGTATATAATGTAAAACACTTTTTTTTAGGATATCATGAAATCTCAGATAATTCTGATAACTACTTTCGAAGATATATCGATTTTAAAACGCAAAACATACCCGGGTATGTTGCTGTTGACATAAAGGTTAAGAAAAATAATCCAATAACTAAAAATTAAAAAAAAAAAGAATTATTTTACTTTCATACGAATTTTAAAGATGAAAGACAAAAACCTACACATCCTTTTTTCGCTGTGTTAAAATACTTTTTTAACTGGCGACAACCCCAAGCACGCGCCAACAATACAAACAACAAACAAAAAACCAAATATAACTGGAATATAAAGTCAAAAGAAAAGAAAAAACAAGAAACCAAAACGAAATGAAATGAAAGTTCAGGTTCAATAAAAGTCCACGAAATGGCTTACACGTGTGTATTAACTAGAAAAAAGAGCACCATTTTCTTGTCGTATTCCTATTTGTTTATTTTTTCTATTACTAAATTGAACTTTTTTCTAACGGTTTTATTTTTTGACTTGTACGGTAAGTTTTCTATGCAACAAAAGTGCACCAAAGGCATTAGTAACGATCACGTAAACGACTACGTAAGAAAAATTGAGATTGTGGAGCTACTTTTCGTTTATAGGAGTACAGTGCTGCCAAATGTGTCGATTTTTAACTGTCTTGAAAATTTTTACTCAAAAAAACAGTTTTTTATATCAAGGAAGTTTTTCCAATTTTATTCGAATAAAAGAGAAATTGAAATTACAAGTTGATTGCCAAACATTGTTTCTTCATTTCGACAAAAAATTTGCCAAAATATTTTGAAGTTTTAGCGCCTGCTAATGTAATTAAATGCAATATGAAAACCAATTCCCATTTGGTTTCGAATGTCGTGGAATTAGACAATATTCAAGACATTGGCGATGAATGGTATGAATTATTTAATTGTACTTTTAATGACAGTGAATTTGGCGTGGCTTAGAACCATTGGCGAATGTAAAGAAATTCGATAAGCAATTCGGTCAATACCAATGTCAACAGCCAACATTTGGAGAATATTTACACAAAATAAAGACCTGAAATTCTTCCTCTATGCGGCATTTTGCGCACCAAAGACTTCCTTAAAAAAATAATTATAATTGCACAAATTTTCTGCAAACAAAAGAAATGCAATTTAAATTTAATAAGACCAAGTACAACTAATATGTATATGTAATTAAATAGTTTACAATCATCTCACTGGCGCGGATTGTAATGTGATGAACTAAATTATATATTTTATGTTACGTTTTTACTTATTATTTTATGGACAATACGAGTATAGTAGAGAAGTTGTTTTGTTGATGTCTTCAATAAAAATTAATTACAAATACGCTAATATTATATTTTTGTAATTTATTTTGAGACAAAGCGGTTTTTTTTTTCAAAAACAGTTTTTTTTTGGAAATTGCCAGTTTTTGTAAAAAAAAAAGCCAGCACTGTAAGAGAGTAAAAATATTGCATTTCGAGAGAGTTAAAAATTAATTTAAATGTTTTATGCTATAAACACAACTGGGACGAACGACGAATTTTTCGTAACGAATATTCGTCGTTGTCAATAAAACACATTTGTGTAAATGAAAATACACACAATATGTACGTTGGACGAAATACGTCGTGCACAACGAACTTTGCGATAGGTTTATTTCTATTTCTTACGCCGAAGAATGACGAATAAATTGGTGCAGAGTGGCCGTATTCCTTTTACATTTTTTAGTGTATAGTAAATAAATTAACTTTTTGCTTTAAGAATTGTTTTCTTTTTTATTTACAGGACATAAATTCAATAACCACTTTTTTAATTATATACAGTATTGTTTTAATTCGTTTTTGTCGTTATTTTATCTTCTCATATCAATGTTTTTTTTTTTTTTGTTGAAATATGGTCACACTGTCACCTGCTAAATGTAAACAACAATGTATTAGAAAATTCATTAATTAATGAAAATTGGTGGAATTTGATTGAAATAAAAGTTTCTACCATCATGAACATGATGTTTATAATTTTAATAAGGCGCTCAAAACGTAAAATGTTTTTGTTCATGTTTTAACAATTTTTATTTATTTATGTATCTAAATAACATATAATTTTAAATGACATTAACAGCTGTTATTTTCGCTCTAATTGTGTCTTATTGGACGAATTTACGCAACGAATTCTTGATGATAAGTTCGTCGTGCTGTGCGAAGTTCGTCATTCGTCACAATTGTGTTTATACCATTATGTGAATAATAAAGCTGGAAATACGACTAATTTTTTGTTGCGAAATTTCGTCATTGAAAATAAAACAAATTTGTGCATATTAAAATTAACACAACATCGCCGTTGAGGAAGATCGTCATGCGTAACGAATTCTGCGATAGATTTATTTCTATTTCATACACCGGCGAATGACGAACAAATTAGTACAGATTTACTGTTTTTCATTTTAGTTCCTAAATATATTAGTAAATAAAGTTAATTATTATTTTAACAATTCTTTAATTTTTAATAATTTAAGTTAAATATACACAATTATTTACAATAGAATTGCTTTTTAAATGTTTTTTGTTAATGTTTAATTTTTTCAAGTAATTTCAATTAATACGGTAACACTATCAGCTGGTATAAAAAACTAAATTTTAATAACAAATTAAATAAAATGGAAAGTGAATTAATAATTGAAGAAGTGAAAAACTGAATAGCTATAGAAACTGGCATCGAAAGATTAAATATAGAAAAAATTAATGAAATATGAGATTAGGGCAATTGTAATTTTTTCGCTGTAATTGTGCGCCACACTGCAAATTTACGCAACGAAATTTTACCAACGAACTCGTTGTGCTAGATGAAATCGTCGTTCGTCCCACTTGTGTTCCCAGCATATTACATACATAATTTTAATGGCTAAGTTTGAAATTCCAAATTATATAATGAAGTGCTGCTCTCACGATTTCCTCTTAATTTCATTGCTTATTCCTACTTTTAAAGGAACGAAGTTGTATATTAAAATTTATTGCTTTCAAAGGGCTTTTTTTTTTTTTGTCTTGGACCGGCACTCAGGGGATGACCCCTGCACGTGCAATGCATTGTGCTGGAACTAGGAAATTAGGTTATGGGAAGGAGGATAGAGGGAGTAGTGTTTATTGACATTTGATTTAAATCTTCCCAAGCTAAAAGTGACTTAACATGTTCAATTGCATCAGTCTTAATTCTCATTAGTGCAAACACTAACTTATATCTAACTTATGAGTGCTGTATAATATATACAGAAGGCTACAGCGAAACTTCTCCATAAGTTCTCTATTGTATTCAGTATTAAATTCTCCACTGTCTTAGATCTATCTAACTTTTAAGAGCTGCTGTTTCATTAATAAGCCTACAGCAGGTATCACAAAAGTGTTACTATCATAGTATGCTTTGACTTTTTCCAACACATTGATTGGAAACTTCCTTAAAATTAGAACTTAAATCTAGTGAAGCAGGGATTGGATGGTGCATGTGCAAGGAGGATGGTAGACTGACGCTAGGCTATTATTACTCGATAGAATAGTTTTTGAATTAACTTCAGAGAAAAGATTTGTGAGAAATAATTGTTGGTTCATTGTAAATATTAGCCTTGATTTTTGGATAAACTGGTTTAGAGAGATACACCATGCAATTCTGGGATGCATAAACCATATTCTGGGGAAGTTTATGCTTGTAAGTAATTGTTTATCCATTTTATCCAACTTAATAAACTCATTAGGATGATTACCGCTTTGAGGTAGAACCTTTGGTATGTTTAGTACGTTAATGTCAGCTATTGGGAAGCGTAAGTTGAGATTTTCTAAAATAAATTCAATCAGAGAAACCAATATGATTATTTTGTTCAAATCTTGACTTTTCAAGTATAATTTCGATTCCAACGAAAATAACTTTTTCTAAATCACTTTAAATTGCTTTTCCGATTTATTTTTCCTCCCTGTTCTATAAAACGAGTCGATTTAAAAACGAGTGATTTCTCAAAACCGAATAATTGTTTCCAGCATTCGAATTTGCTTTCGAATAAGATTTTTTAAACGTCAATAGAAAAAAGAAACACTCTTTTTTTATATCAAGTGAAAAAAACATTGTTCAAAATAATGTTTATTCTCATTTAAAACTGATTTTTTTTAATGATAAATCTAAATGAATTTAGTGAAAATATGCTTTTATTCATCCATTTACTTTATCTGCATACTTTAACAAGAACATGGAGAAATATTGGAGTGTTTTTTTAATTGATTATTTTGTATTAAAATCTATTACAGAGTATATAATTTGACTTAATTTAATAAAAGAAATAGTTCAAGTATAAATTGGTAATTGTTTTTTTATGTTTCATCAGTTATTTATGTATAAGGAAAATAGTGCATTCGATTCAATTTCGACCAGACTTATCTACTCGTTTTCAAACCGAGTAAAATTATGCGAATTCGTTTAACAGAATACCCAAGTATGTGTATTCGTTTTAAAAACGAACAATTTTTGCGGATTCGGTTTACAGAACATACCGGATTGTTATAGTTTTTATAACGGTAAACAATTTTTGAAGATTTACTACTGCTTCTCTGTCTCTCCACTTAGATATTTTTTCGAAACCCTGTATTATATGCTGCATACTTGTTGGAAATTGTAAAATTGAATCGTGACAGTCCATCCATCTTATCTCGCATAACGGGGAGAGATTTGCTCCCATATATTTTGCTGAAACTGTATTGCGCTTGGGATGATCATATTTTAAAATATGTTTTTGTAACTTTAACAAAAATTGTATTACTTTTTCCATTATTGGCACTTTGTTGCTTTTAGAAATTAATTTGTTTAATTTATGGTCGTTTATTTTGCTTTAGTCGCGATTTCAGAATTTTTTTTGGAAACTCCATTTTCAAAGTACAATCATCGGCTGCAAGTTTTACACAAGTTTTCAGTTGGAGATCGAAATCGGTCAAAGATATTGTTTTCGCTTCAATTGACAACGCATCAACGTTATCATCAGTATCTTTAATGCCTCTTCAAATGGCTCGGCAAAGTCTTCCTTAGCCATGTTTTGTTATATGTTGAAATATCTTAAAGCCAATTAAAATTTATGCATCTGCTGGCTGCACCGCGACACTCCCGTTGTGTATGAAAAATTTTTGGCATGCACTTTTTTTACCCATTAATTTTTTTACACATTAATTTTATTATATTCGTTATTTGGTTGAGCTCTGCACTCTTTGTGTGGTTTGAATAATTAATGATAATTTCGCGGTAAATGTCCTCCGATTTTTCGTTTTTATATCCTTTTTGAATTTTCCTTTCTATGTTTTATTTAAAACCAATTTAAACTTAAGCCTCTTAGGGCTTTAGTGATTTTATTGTTGCCTACTGCTCTTCTTGATGATTATCCCATCTAAACGATAACCATTATACCGACAAACATGCAAAGTGTTGAAAGCAAATTTACATTTCTTATTAAAACAGGCAAAAGTTTTGCTCTTTATAGTTTTCCTGTCTAAAACTTAAATTAAAGTTTAGATGATATGAGGAGCAGGCCTTGGCTTTTCAGACAACATTTTTATTCCTTAATAAATAATGTGAAAAATAAAGCCAATAATAATAACAATGTATTCCAGATTTCTTTATTTCAAACATTTTTTCACATCAATAATTTGACACCATATGAAAGACATTTAGACTGTAGTCTTGCTACAAATAATGTGCTCTTTTAAGGTATAGCTGTTAAGTTAAGCAATCTTTAAAAGTAATTGAATTATTTTTTGATTACTTATGATTCTTTTTGATTATTTTACCGTAATTTCCAGTAATCCAGATTACTTTTCGATTACTAGTAATCGCAATCAGTTAGTAATCATAAATTCTTTAAAAGCGAATAATATAATCAGTACAATTCTTTTCAAAATGTAATCTAATTGATTGCTTATCGTAATCGAAATTTAACAGCTCTGTTTTATGGCCACTAATAGATTCAGTTGGGGTATACATAAGGTACGCCATCACATCAAAATGTCATAATAGTCGTTTGTAATACTTTTCAACATTTTAAAAACTTACTGATGGTTTGCAGTATGACAATAAATTATTAGGGTTCTCTCATGACATGCTACTATTTCGAAACTTTTAACATATTTGTAACACTTCCCACTGAAAAATTATTAGAAGTCATTCCTTAGGAAGTACTTTTGATCTGCTTACGAAATATCAACAACTGTATATTTTCAGCTTCTCAGGAAGTTATTAAGAACGAACAACATCAAGAAAATTACTATAAAAGTGATTTTATTCTACAAAATTCTTCAATGTTTACTTATTTATATACTGGTACATACATATCGTTGCCTGAAATGCAAAAGTCCGTGCCAATCAAAAAACTCAGAATTTAATTTTTACTGAATATTGGAGCAGCGCATTAAGCGACACAAATTTTTAGCTTTTTATTTTTAAAAATAACGACTTTCTGAAAGAAATTCAAACGGCAGTTTTTACTAAGCTTGCAAAATCAGTTTATTTCTTACTGTTGATAAATAATCAAACAATGGAAAAATGTTACCATTGACATAATAATGAGACATAATTATTAACGTTGTGAATGTTTTTGTATTTTTTTGACTGTTCATATTTCAAAAAATCATATTTATAACCACAACACTTTTCTTTTTATTAAGTTTTTGTTCTCTTGTAAAATTTTTAAAAGCCCTTTTGCATTTTACGTGACGTTATGTACATTTGAAACAATATTTCGTTTTTTTTAAGACAATACAAACTCTACGAAGCTCTTGCAGCTTGTCTGTAGAAACACCCAGGGTGTAAGCGGGAATCGAACCCGCACGTCCATATTGATAAGAGTAGTGCCCATGCACTAGACTACGGAGGCACCCAATATTTATTTAAACGGAAAATAAATGCATTGTGATTAAGTAAATTAAATTAGAACTTTTGTTGAATCCGCTTCTTATTGCCAACATTAAAGCAAAACGATAAGCAGCTTTTCCTTGCTTCGTGTACTCAAAATATTCTGTACATAAAATTTACTGAAATAGTAATATAAAATAAATGAAAAATCAGTTACCGGTATCCTTATATTTCATTTAAATTTAACGAAAAGTTAATTTAATTTTTAATGGTAAAAAATTAAATGACTTAAATGTGTAAAAAGAAATGTATGTTCCTTTATTTTAGTTTACAAATAAACAAGCAAGGACTGCAGTAAAATTTAAAGATCTTTTCTTTGTTTCTGCTATTTTTACTACCAGAAATCAAGCACAAGTTCCGCAAAAAAAATTGCTTTGTTTTTTTACAATTCAGTACCGAAGTCTGAAGTTGTCTGCACGTTGAGTACAAAACCAAAAATTGCCTGACTATAACCCCAGTTTCAGCATAAATCATATAAACATCTCGCATTTTTTCAAATGTGCATTTTTATGGTTGTCGGCAGGTTTCATTGGCGAAGGTATAGTCACTGGTCACTGAACAGTGACGGCTTCAGCTGTCACCAACACTGTTATAAAACAAAGAATGTAAAAAAGAGGAGTTGTAAGACGAGTGAAGCTTCACCTCCTATCTTTTCTCCAACTATTCCTTTCTATCAGTTCCAGCACAATCCTTGGCATGTGTAGCGATCATCACCTGAATAACGCAAACACTCGTGCAATACGTCAATAATTGAGTAAATTTGCTGCCATAGATGATTTTTGGTTAATTTTGGTATCTAATTTCGAATCGTCATAGACTCCGGCTGCAAACCTTACCGTAGAAGAGCAGCTTTTTCCTTATCGCGGGCGCACAGGATTTACGCAATATACTCCGTAAAAATATTGTAAAACTACAACAAAAACTCAAGGAGAAACTCGCTTTTGCTGTGGCAACTGCAACAAAGCTATGTGGCTTCAACATGGCAAAGAGACAAAAACCTATCTTTGCAATGATTGATTCAAAGAATAATTTAAATATATATGAACATTAGTACTATAATTAAGTCAATTTTTTTTTTTAAATAAACACAAAATAAGCACATAATTTTGTATTGTGTACTTCTTGTGCTGCGGTTTTCAATCGTGGTCTGGCCAGATCATGAGGAACACTTAGTGTTGTAAAGGATATAGAACTCGCACTTGCGTGTTGCATTATATTTACTTATTATTGTACTTCGCTGAAGTTCTATTGGCCAAATACCGAAGAAAGAACGTGCGGTAACACAGACAAATCCCAAAGATTGTTGACTTGACCTGTGTTATTCATTTGTCACCCAGCCTGAGAGTGAATGCTTTTTCTTCATTGAGATATTATTCTTTTAACAAGTAATGTATATGAAGAGATGCCATATTGAATATATGTATATGCACATTAATATATACAACATGAGCGGTCCGGGAATCGAACCCGGGCCCTTCTGCTCGCAGAGTCAACACACTAACTATACAGCACATTGCAGGCCTTGTAAATATTTTGCTACCTTTTCTTGCTGTATTCCAACTACTGGTTTTATTACGGATACTTTGTTTTAGTGTACACACACTCATACGTATGTATGTGTGTATCGGAAGTTTTAATTCTAAACTTTTGTTATTTCGTCATTGTATAAAGCACACATACTTGCTACAAACTATCGACTACATATGTATGTATGTCTATTGGCCTTATGAACTGTTAAAGCAAAGTAATTAATAATGTTAATTAATTTTTCAAAACGAAAAGTTGCCTCTACTACTGCACGTATCTACATATAGAAGTCATATATGTATATGTTTAAGGACAATACATTTGAATATGTGTCTCAGATTTTCCTGTATTTACACACACATGCACACATGCAAACTGATAATCTTTTCCGATATATGTAAAATGGTAATTGTTTGCTAATAAGATCTACTTTGTTTTGAGCATAATTTAATTGCTACGGTCAGAAAGAGTTTTGGCCTAACAGAGCCACCGTTCTTGATTTGCTTTATTAAATGCAACTATTGCCTTACAAATATGATTTAAACACATTTTAAATATTCTTGGGAGATTTTTGTTAGCATCGTTTGATAGTAATACGGATTAAATATTATTTAGGGAATTGATCGTAATTGCTGATTTAATACACTTGAATAGTGTGCCAAGTTAACCAAGTTAAACTCATTTGCAAAAGGTTTAATTAAAATTTATAAAATTACGTATGGAAATAATAATCGCTGAAAGCTCAATTATCGCTTCGTTTCATTTGGGAATATAGATGTGATTAGATATGATTCGATATGCTTATTACAATGTAGTTTACTGCAACACCAGGCCATGAGAAAATCTCGTCTATAAAAATATAATTCCAAAAGTGAGCATTAAAAGGTTAATTATGAATTATGTTGAAGTTATTAAAAATTTAGTGCTTGATACCCAAATACTTTAAAATCTTTAGAATTAGTGATACGTATATGGACTACAATTATTACAAATGAATGAATGAATTAAACACAACTAAATATTCATTCGTTCATTTTGAGAAAATTGTGGAAATTTGCATTGGAAAAAAAAACAAGTGGCGATAGCTGAGGTAGTTAGCACGTTGACTACAAAACCATAAGTCAACTTCAGACTGAGGCATAAAGCAACTTCGAATTTTTCTGATTTGCATTTGTGTGTCTTTGTATCAGTTGTTGTCGGACTGCTTCCGGCTTCCGGCTGATACCAATCCACAAGTAACATCAAAGTGCCCTCCATCGTCGGTATTGTGTAGCATTATCGGCAAAGTGATATAATTAATAAATTCTCTACCAAATACAGCTTCAAAAATTTAATCCATTTCATTGATGTCAGAGGCGCTGCAACACCGTTATAAAACAAGAAACCAGCAAGAGTAGTATTGTAAACATAAGAGGGGCGATGACTGAAGTAGTCAGCACGTTGACTACAAAACCAAAACAGACCTGGGTTCAACCCCAGCGTCTGACTAAAATTATAAAAAAAAAAAATCTCGCATTTTTCTGATGCGCATTAGTGTGTCAGTTGTTGTCGGAAGGTTTCAGTGGCGAAGGCATAGTCACTGGTCACTGAACAATACCGGCTTCAGCTGCTAGCAATCCGCAATCACATCAGAACGGCCTCCTTCGTCGGTATTGTGTAGCACCGGCTTAGTAAATAATAATAATAAAAATGGCTACTAAACCGGCGCTTCAGCACTGCTACGAGTATAAACAAAGAACGTGCAATAACAGAGCTGTAAAATAATTATTTAAGTTTCATCTCCTGTCGTTTCTCTAACTATCCCTTTCCTATAGTTCAAGCACAATGCATCGCGTGTGTAGGGGTCATCTGCTGAGTGCTGGTCCCAAATAAAAAAAAAATTAAGCTTTCTTCTATCAGTGTTCCACGGCAACTTTGGATGATCAATTTTCGAAGAAAATCATCTTCAGTGATGAGGCACATTTTCACCTCAGTGGATTCGTCAATAAACAGAATTGCCGCATTTGGGCGAATGAGAATCCAAGAGTGATTGTCGAAAAACCAATGCACCCACAAAGAGTGACTGTTTGGTGCGGTTTATGGGCTGGCGGCATCATCGGGCCGTATTTTTGCCAAAATGAGGCCGGTCAGGCAGTTACTGTGAATGGTGTTCGCTATCGTGAGATGATAACGAACTTTTTATGGCCCGAATTGGAAGATATGGATGTGGACGATATGTGGTTTCAGCAGGACGGTGCCACTTGCCACACAGCTAACGAAACAATGGCTCTTTTGCGCAACAAATTCAATGGCCGTGTTATCTCACGTAATGGCGATGTCAATTGGCCGCCAAGATCATGTGATTTGACACCGTTGGACTTTTTTCTTTGGGGTTATTTGAAAGAAAAGGTGTACGTCGATAAGCCAGCAACAATTCAAGAGCTAAAGGATGAGATAATCGGCACATTAACGGCATAGAACCTCCATTATGCCTCAGGGTCATCGAAAATTTGGACCATCGGATGGAGGTGTGCCGCCGTGGTCGCGGCGCCCATTTGGCCGATATTTTGTTCCATACATAATTGAGTAATACCAATATATCATAATAAAATAAAATTACAATAATTTCCTAAATAGTTTGTGTTTTATTCAAAATCAACATCGGCCCTTGAAATTTAACCACCCTTTAGTAGTAGACAATCATGGCCTGACTATTACTTCACTTTTGAAAAAAAGTAAGGCCTGCTTAGAAAAATATTTTCTAGTTCCAGCACAATGCATCGCATGTGTAGCGGTCATACCCTGAGTGCTGAGTCAAAGATGGAAAAAAAAAGTTGTTCGGGAAGTTCGCAGAGCACATCGTCCATTTTACGGTTAACAAAATTGGCCTGGGGAACAGGCAATTCGTGCAGATATTGATATTTTTTGCAGTAATTTTTCCCTCCTCAACGAAGTGCTACGAATGGCTGCCTCGGTAGCCTACTGCGTGAGCATTAGTCTATCAATATGGAGGTTGCGGGTTCGATTCCCGCCTAGAGCCGTGGGTGATTCTGCAGACAAGCTTTCATTAAGAGCTTAGCAGACTGTGTGTTGTTTGAAAATAAATCTGATGAAAAAAAAATGTCGATTCGTCGTAGTGGAGAGCGTTATAGCGTTTTTCTGTCCAAAAATTAAACAACTAAACGATATTTGGTTGCAATAAAATGACGCAACTCTCCATACAGCGCGAGTTATGATAATGTACTAAAAATAGTAATAATCATCAGTAATCTCTTCTTCATCAGTATCATTAACTTTCTTACTCAGGAAAGTAACGGTACAAACCTGTTTAAGTAGATTTAAGAACTTTTAACATTGATAAGTTCTAGTTTTGTGTTTTAGAATCAGTCATATAAGAACATTTGATAAATAAAGTTTAATTTATGTTTAATAAATAAAACAAGTATTTATTGTGATAATTAAAATTACATAATTCGCGCTTAACAATCGTTTTATAGGAAAATAAATTTGGAGACAACATGATTTACAGAAGTGATGCTGTTCACTGGCCTCCTCATTCCTGGGATTTAACACCGCTGCCGACAAGTCAAGCCAGCATTGACACCAAACTGCCAGATTTATTGAACAAAAAAAGTAATCAAAAGTTGGGTGAATGAATCATGTAACTCGCAGCCGCTCCGCACATATGCCGGAAATAATATTTGAAAAATAAATAAAAAGAATTTCTGTGCTGTCCTACCAAAAAAAAAAAAAAGAAAACGGCTTACAAAAATATTATTTTGTGTATAATAAAGGGGTTTTCTGGATCCTTAAATGATATAGATTAGAGTGGGTAAATTTTTTTCGTCAAAAATCGTTTAGTAAAAACGTAATCTAAGCGAAATTTTAAGAAAAATTTGACAAGAAACCATTGGTCTGTGATCAGTTACTACCCTGCTCAAATCGAACTAAAAATTGTGTGCCTTCATTAGTTAATTAAATATTAGTATATATAATATACATTATAAACTGCAAAGCTGTATCGAAAAATACTATCACATCATTAAAAAATTTTAATATTCTTAAAAAAGTGATTTTATGAATAAAATGAGACTTCATTTGTTAAAAAACGGTGCAAAGTTTTTATACAGACCTGATTTTTTGTTTCTAATTCAAACTAATTCATTAGTGCCCAATGAAATCACTATGTGAATTTGCGCAGAATAGGATTTGGTTTTAGACCTTTGGTTTCTTCTGAAAAGTTTCATAGAATTATTCGTATATTTTATTTTTTCTATACGGCTTTTCAGTTTTATTTCGTTCATACAAATTGACACTGATATACCCTGATATAAAGGGTCTTTCATTAAGCGCTTTCTATCTTTAAATTTAAATAAAGCAAAGTGTGTGTGAGATATCAATGAACTATTTTATTCGTTTGAAAGTGCTATTGATAATGGTTGGAATATGACATCGTTTAAATGTCCGGCACGGCTTCTCAGGGTGGAACACATCCGAAAGGTACAATTTTCCATGAGCCTGCCACATAAATCCGGCTAAATTTGACCGATGGCATGGTCTATGTTGACTTTGAGGACCGCTGTGGTTATTGGCTTATTTCCAGAAACCTGCGACGTAAGAAAAGCCCACAAGAAAATGTCTAACGGGGTCAAATCGCACGATCTCTGTTGCCAGTTCACATCCCCTCGTTGTCGTTTACCTTCAGCTCCTGTGTCAGTTGAATTTTGTACGGCTGCAGGCCCAAGTCACCATGCAAAATACGCCAAGTTGTGGTGTGCGAACGGCCGAGGTCTTATGATCACACGAAGGACGATTATAGCTACCGTAATATGGGCGAAGCACACGGTACGTTGAACTCATTTTGATAAAACAATTTTATTATTTGCACGTGTTGTTGAATGCTACGCCTCCGTCCATTGATATTTGCCAAAATAGACTGAATAAATGAAAACTAATTTGATAGATGTATCTTCAACAAGATGGCCGTTATCAACTGTCAAAGTTCGGAAGTCGATGTTGGAAAACCCTTTACATATATCGAGCCTTTGGTGCAATACCGTAGCAATTTAAAATATCGTGAACTGAGAAAAATGCATTTGAAGTTTTGAGCCATCTTTTTGATAGTATTTTCGTTTACTAAAGTTATTTTTTTACAAGTTTTTAAATAAAGCGGCATGTTTTGTAATGTTTTCTGTTTGTAAATTTCTTGTCGTAAAGGAAATAGTTCATTATTGCAAATAAATATTGTTGGATATAGCTGGAGGCAATAAAGACGACATTTGTAGCTGTAGAATCTGAACAGTTAGACATAGAACCATAATATTTTTTCCTTTAGATATATATTTCCCCAAAGATCATTTCTGCACAATAAATTCAAATTTTGAATAACTACGGTATTGCACCAAAGGCTCGATATCAACTTGGTATTGATGAAAAATATATGTATCTGTTTTCAACAGGTTGCAGTATTCGTTAAACCTTGTTTGTTTAACAAAAATTTTAACAAACCAATTCGCGCGCAAAATTCCATTTTAATGATGCGGCTGCAAATGTATTATTGATATTCTTTTTATAAGCCTTTTGTGTCACTAAAATTGTTCTTATGTATGCGGCTGCTAAAGATACAAACGCAGTTAACACATTGTAGATATAATTTTTCACAAAAACAAAAGCATATTTAAAAGTTCCCATATCAAAATTCAACCAAATCTAGGTTACTCATATTTTCGGGATTTATGATTTAAAGGCGCTCCATAATCCCTCTGACATCATGTACTTGATTTATTAAAACTAAATGGGCAAAAGTAACAATAATAACATCTTCATTATCCTCATCCTTATCGCCAAACTTCGTATAGAGTGCCGTTATTATTAGTTTAATAAAACTTTAACAAAGGGAAGCCGGCTGAATAAGTGAGGAAATGGCAGACACACGTTGAAAGAAACCAAAACAAATAAAAAAAAGGAAAGGTTACACAAGGGCAGGAAGGATATAAATGTAAAGGTAACAACCCTATATAGACAATACAATTTACGACTGGCTGCACTTAATGCTGTTGCTAATATTACTTTTATATGCACATAAGCACAGACAAACATAGCACATACAAACACAAGCACACCAAGAGTTTAACATTTGAAAAATTTGTATGCACGAATGTTACTTTAAATCCGTATTACAAACCGACAGTTGTTCACTGAAGGAGTCGTGTAATACAATAAATATATGCAAACATACATGCATACATGCAGGCATACACGTAGTAAATACGTAAATGGAAAATGTAACAATTCGTAAAAGTAATAAGAAACCCCTGCGGATATTATAACTAACCCACAGTTGTGCAGGGTTTCGTTCAACAGTTTTGAAAAAAATAAAAAAATAAAAAATAATAAAAAATGGGTGACGAACCCTTGTGTTTATTTCAAAAGGAATTGATTGTAACATTCGCATAAGTGAAAATATTTGATTTATTTTGTTTCTTTACACTCACTTACTGCAGCAACGATTATTCGCTTGTTATTCAATATGCACTGGATAAAATGAATAAGGATACGTATGAAGCATAATAAAAAAGGCAATTGACAACTTATCCGATCATTTCCATTTCAGTTGCTTTTACTTCCTTCATTTACTTACACACACTATCAAAACCATGAATATTTATATTAACGCAAGTCACAGAAGTGCATTCTTTTAAAGCGGCGATTTTCATAAAAGTAGAGTGTTTGCATGTCGACCAGATGTACTTTGTGATGCTTTAAAATTCCTCTGAATTTTAATTCCATAATCATGTACCCTTCACTGTACTTGGACTGTACAACATTTTAATGAAATCAAATATGTGCGTAATTAAGTTATTATATTCAACGTACATTTAGATGCTGCCACAAACAAACTATGTCCAACAAAAAATATTCAAGATTATGATCAATATAAAAATTTGAAGCATTAACAAGTAAGCAGACATACATACGTATGTGTTCAATTTTCAATGCAAACATTTTTAACAAAAAAAAAAAAATGTGAAATTCTATGCAACACCCCATTTTCGATTATAAATAAAAAAATTAACATACGTTTACACTTCACTGCCCTATTCTGCCTGAGGGTTGTACTTACATTTGCTGCTGTTGGCGATTATATATCTATTCGAGTTATTAACCAATAAGATGGACAGACGTCAGTGTGCACACTAATGTGCTAAATATGTAATCAGATTTCTAGTTTCCAAATCAAATCAAATCAAATCAAATCTGTTTGTCAGCTTTTTCTAATTATTGTGGATAATTTGCAAAAAAAAAGATATATCGTACATGGGAATTGGCTGGCCCTGCAGTCCTTCTCTGAATCTTTCAGATCATGAAAAATCAATTTAAAAAAGAAGCACGTTTTTTTTAGCAAACTTTTGACATCGACATCTCTCGAACTGATTTTGGTAAAATTTTAGCCTTTGCATAATTTTTTTAATCCGTAAAAATGCTCAAATACAGGGTGTCCGCCAGGACGGTATACTACTTTGTTTGTTTATAATTTTGTATTAAATGAAAGAGAATGGATCTTATATTGATAAATGTTTTATTTAATGTCGGCAATTATGTATGGAATACAATATCAGATATATGTCCGCCTCTGTTAGCCTCACAAATGCGAGCCCTTTTTAGCACATTTTTCATTACATTCTCACACATTTTAGGCGGTATTGCATTAATTTCATCACGAATATTTTGTTTGAGTTGCTTTGAGTTTGCTTTAAACATTGCTTTTCAGATATCCACACAAAAAGAAGTCCGGAGCAGTCAAATCAAGAAACCGTGTGGGCCAATCAATATCACCATTTCTTGAAATAACTTCTTGTGGAAAGAGGCCGCGCAGTAATTCCATTGTAATCCCGGCTGTATGCTATATGGTACCGTCTTGTTGATACCACATGTTAATCAAGCCCAAAGCATACAGTCGGGGCGTTAAAAATTCTGGCCAAAGTTGTTCTTTGAAGATCAAGTCCTGGGCACGGCGTCGAATTGAGGTTGATGGATTGTGTTGCACACTTTCTTGAGCAGCAGTAATGTTTTCAGCCGATCTTGCAGTACGTTTTTTTTTTTTTATCTGGGACCAGCACTCAGGAAAAGACCCCTACACATGCGAAGCATTGTGCTGGAACTACAGGAAAGGGGTAGTAGGAGAAACGACAGGAGGTGAAGCTTAATTAATTATTTTACAGCTCTGCTTTTGCACGTTCTTTGTTTATACTAGCAGCAGTGCTGAAGGTTCGGTTCAGTAAAATGTTTTAACGATTAAAACACGTTGGTTTATCGAATATTTTTACATAAGAAATTTGTCACGTGTCTACTTCACTTGGCAGTCGTGAAGAACTGTCAAGACTAATGTTTACCAAAATGGCGGCAAACCAAAGTAGTATACCTTCCCGGCGGACAGGCTGTATCTTAAAGCGATTCAACGAAGATATTTGGACTTATTAGAAAAAAACCAGCTTTTCAAAGTTTTTCGTCAATATATCTGATTTTAGTCAAATTAGCAGCAATCAACGTTTCTTTTTGATGTTGGGAGCTGTTAAAATTTTCAACTTAACCAGCCTACAAGTTTAACAGTTATTTAAAAATAAGAGCAATTTTTCGAAAATGTTATTGTCGAAAATTTTCCAAATCAACCGAATGTAATCGTTTCATAATCGGACGCCATTTAATTGAGCTCAAATATTTCGAACGCGGTGAATTTGATTCCGATGCGTTGGCCAGTTCTTAAGTTATGAGATATTTACGCACACATACTCACATACATCAGGCGTGCCTCCAGGTTCTCTGGTGGGCTCAAAATTATGGAACGCCATGCATGATGCGCTACTAAGGCTTAAGCTACCTGGCGCTGCACAGATCATTAGTTTTCCAAATGGCAATACCTTAGAAATAAGAGGCAATCACCTCGACATGCTTAAAAGAACGTGCAACGAAACCGCCGCTATAGTTAGAAGGTGGATCACGAGCATCGGTCTCAGACTTACTGACCATGAGACTGACGTTCTACTTGTAAACGGTAGAAAGCAAACGTAGTTCATCACGACAGCAGTAGGAGACCAATGATTAATCTCTAAGAGTGCCGTTAAGTACTTGGGAGTTATGATCGTCTACAGACTCACGTTCAAGGAACATCTGCAGTATAAATGTGAAAAGTGTGAAAAGTGTGAAATGTGTAAAAAACGACTTCCGCACTTCTGCGAATAATGCCTAACGTAGGCGGTGCGAAGCAGGAAAGGATGCATTCTAGTTTCTAATATAAAATAAATCTGATTAAAACGTTCCATCCTTATTGACAAGACCTTTAATTGTAAATAAGTATATGTATGTGTACTCGTATGTATTGTAGATTTTTTAAGTAGGTATTTGTGTTATTCTTTTTTTACCGCTAGCATTCTGGCATGACTTTCGACACCACTTTTTCGGTAACAATTAGGGGTTTCCACTGCTTCTGTTCTATTGTATGTTTATTATTTCCCCCTGACGTTCAATCTCACTTGAATGAACATGTTTGCTTTTAGTCACTTCCAACTAAAATCACTTGTGTGCGCAGCTTGATTTTTTTCCAGCATCTCATGTTTGTCTTTTTGGGTGCCTTTTCTCGTGAAATGAAACAACTCACAGATGTAAACAATGGGCCTTGAGTGCACATTTATTGGAATATAATGTGTTTGTTCATACTAATTCATACACTTTTTTATTGTTTTTTATTTCATTACATTTTTTTCCAAGCCGTCATATTGTAAGTGTGCGAGTGAGTACATGGTATTGTTGCAAAGGAAAATAAAAGAAGAATTAGAGGTAATTTAGGGAAATTAAAGTTGGGATAAAGTGGTGTTTGAAGCAGATTTCGACATTATTGTTAAAGAAATAAGACATTTTGTGTTAACAAAAGATATCGAAAAAAAACACTCCTATAATCTTATTTAGAAGAGATAATTATTTATCAAGTTGTTAGGAAGACAACGCTAATGTATAGAGTACAATGAACAAATTAATATTCGAATTTATAATTAACTTATGTTGTATATATATATATGTATATATATATATATATGTATTATAATAATGTATATGTATATATTTTTTTAATTTTGAAATAGTACTTACAGACTTTAGTTCGACTGATTGTTTATTTTTATTAAATGAAAAAAATTACCTGAAAGCAGAAAAATAATTTTTGTTAAAAAATTTGACACTTAAACTTTAAAATTATGTTAAAAGTTAAATTTATGGTTGATTAAGAAAAATAAAGAACCTGCCTGTATTCAATATGTTCATTTGCTAAAAATTAACAAATATAATTGGATTTGCCACAGTTGCAGGAAACATTAATGACGTTAAAATTGCAAAGGAAAGAATAAGGCGTTTTCATAGGTGATCTCGTCCCTAGGTTAGCTTAGATTAGAGATTAGACGTGTCGACACAAGTAGCACCGTAGGTGCCGTTTTGATATTCTAGCCTCGTAGAAACCAAAGGACATCACAGCCATCCTGTGCCGTTCATGTACCTCACCAAATTTGTCAGATCTAATCGAGAGCATAGCCCCAAGTTGTCAAAGAAAGGTGGCCCAAGGAACCTCAGCTTCGATTTAGCCAGACCGGGGCACTCACAGAGAAAGTGCATAATAGACTTCCTCTTAGAATCCTTCGCACAGCGCCTACATGATAAAATTCAACATATTTCAAAGTAAAGTAAAGGGCGATGGGCTGACATAACGAATGTGGTGCCTTACGTAGAGAAGTTTGATGTTGATGTGAAATTTACACTAATTAGAAAAATTACTATTGATTCTTCTTTTTATTAGACCTTCTATTTTCATTGTATGTAATAATATTACTTAGCAATGTAGGTCCCTTTTATAAAAAAGTGTTTTAAATTATTTCTTTTTTTCGATATTTCGCTAGTGCATGAGCATTAGTCTTATCAATAGGAAGGTGCGGGTTCGATTCCCGCTTAGACCCTGCGTGTTTCCACAGACAAGCTTAAGAGCTTCGTAGAGTTGTATTGTCTTAAAAAAAAACCCGGTTCCTCATTATCAAATACAGAGGTATAAAACAAAACGATTCTGCATACATAAGAGGAGTACTTACGGCCGTTTTAGTTCACCCATGCATTTCCTCTTTTCAAAAACTTAGAGATATTAAAACAATACTCTGGACTCTTAAGAGGAGTAGCAGCGTCCCTCGTAGTCAACTCATCTGTCTCATAGTCTCAACATCAAATTTAGGGATATAACATAAAATTAGAGGAGTAGCATGCCGATGCTTAGTCAACTCTTTTGGTCTCTTATTACCCAACCTACAGCAATATGAGCAACGTTTTTCCAACAAAAATATTTTCGAAGACATTCGAATGCAACAAGCTTAGTAATTTTTCCTCCTCCTCTTGCAACCCATCTTGGTTAGCATCTGCAGGAAAATTAATTTTAATTAAAAATTTAATTTTCCCGAAATTGCTAACCAAGGGTTAGCGAAATATCGATAAAATAAATAATTTAAAAAACTTTTTTTATAAAAAAGACCTACATTGCTAAGTAATATTATTACATACAGTAGAAACATTACTCTGATGAAACTTAATTCATTACCAGATACAAGTTAAGCTGCGCAAAAAAGCTTTGTCAACTGAACGTCTTAAAAACACCCTCCATACCCTACAATACTGCTAAAATAGTTTCACATGTACGAACTTCTTACAGCCAGAATAGAAACGTGAAAATTTTATTGAAACTGATATTTTTCTGAACAACAAAATGTATTTTATTGGCATGGTGATATACAAACACATGTACATTTGAACCAAGTTTTGCAAAAATCAAATACCAACGAATATAAATCAATAGAAACCTTAAACCATCTAGAGAATATTTTGACAAAATTAAAAAAAAATACACAAATAAATAAAATATTTTTATCGCACTTAAGTTCAAATTTAGTTAGTTAAAGCGTACAGTCGTCTGTAGATAATTTGAAATTCAAGGAACCAGGAAAAAAGTTCAAATAATCGAGATTTCAAATTAACAAGTGCAATTAAAAGCAAAGCGCACGATTATAGTTTTTGTTTGCTTTAAAAAAACAGACACATTCAAGTTACGAGTTCAAATTTTAGATTGTAGAAAAAATAAACTTCGGCGAGCGAAATGACATGTAAATCAATATAAATCACGAAATCCAGGTAACACACTGTTACACCGTGCGAAAAGATGTTAACTAATTTTGTTGAGAAAATATACTTTGTTAAAGAAGATTTGTCGTTTATACAGGGTGGCACAAAAGGAGCTATATGGTTTAAATGGTTAATAACTTTTTTATTTATGCGATTATTATAATTTTTTTTTGTTTTTAAAATACAGTATATTATTGGGGAATTTTTTGCATTTAGCTTTGAAAAATGATATCCTGTAAGTGATGTCCATTTTCTGCTTCGCACATACGTGCTCTTATTAGCATATTTTCCATAACTTTTCGCAAAATTTCGGGTGTATTGGCCATGATTTCATTTCGAATATTTAATAATTAATTCCCCAAGTCTTCTTCTTCAGAAAATGCTGAAAAAAAAACAAAGAAAAAATAATAATTAAAAAAGTTATAAAGAATTCAAACCATATAGCTCCTTTTGTGCCACCCTGTATTATTCAATTTCATACTCTTTTCTAAATGTGTTCAAGTTTTATTTATCGAATTTTTATATCGTACACACGCGCTATTAAATTTACCAAATGAAAATTACATGGCAGTCAATATATAAAATTTCAACGCTATAATTTTCATATCTTTATAAAGCTATTAGAAGCTATCATAGATTATAAAAATAGTTATATTATCTGAAGTAAATATATGTATAATAAATTTTTTAAACTTTTAACATCGTCACGAGGGTGCCCCGATAGTCTAGTGAGCAGTGTGCTAGTTTCTCAGTTCGGGGTTAGATTCCTAGCAGAGACTCTGGTCTGTATCACTACAACACGTGAAAGTTTTTTCAGGTATCACAATGGGACCATAATAAATTGAACCCAAATGGGCTGGGGCCTTTCTTTACCTTTACAACCAGCAACCTGCCAACCTAAAACATCGTCACGCACAAGCTACATTTATCACGCATAAAAACACCCTCCTTTTACAATAAAAACTCGTTTGTTTTGAGCAAAATGCAACACAAAATTATTAAACTTATTTCATTTTAGTATATTTTGCTTATTATTAAATCCAAATTAAGCTAAACTTCGTAACACGTTTAGTGGCAAAGAATTAGACGTGAGACAGCATTCGAAGGGAACAGAGGAAAAGTCAACGTCCATTAATACCGACCTACACAGGCCAAACTTGATTCTTATTTCAATTTCTATTTCTCTTATTGGAATTTAAAAAAAGAAATAATTCAAAGCACTTTAAAAATTTATTATCGTAAACTTTTGCCGATTTACAATTTGATTTGATGATTTCTTTATTATAAAATTTTACAACTACTACTAGGAAAACAATCATTATTTTTGAAAATACATTTTAAGAAATGTCATTGTGAATCGAGTGATTATGTTTTACATAATTTCTCTTCTCTCTAAAATTTTACTGAATTGTCTGTGGTATTCGCGATATACAGCAATGCATAGAAAATAAATGATTATTTTGTTTTTATTTGATATTTTATATAAACCACAGCATATTAAAATAATTGAAATTATAGGGCTTAGAGCCGAAAAAATGCAAATTATAGCGCCTCTGCAATCAAAATGCCTTTCAAATAATTTCAAATTAGCGAGGGGCAGCCAATTACATGGACTTTTTTTGCAATTTATTGATTGTTTTTCAAACAACCTGGACAACAATTAAATTTATAGTGAGATTCAAATGAACGAGTGTCAAATTATCAAGAGCAGACTGTATTACATAACTAACATGTACTCACTGCAGAAACCAAACAAAGAAAAACAATTCTTTAATCTCAGAGGTCTGATAAAATATTTATGAAACAAATAGAAACATTAAAATCAAATTAGTTGAAATATTCGTTAGAGAAAGATGTCAACCAACTACAGTTTTTCCTAAATATTTTATAAAAGTGTTGAAAATAGGGAATTGCAATATCAAGAGAAAACATAAAACAATGTTCTAATTGTTTGCTTATTTATTATTAATTTTGCAGATTTTTTCTTTTATTTATTTTTGGTTCCATAAGAGCAAGCGACTAGCAGATACATAATAAGGAAAACATGTTGGATATTTTTTTTTTTTTTGATGTTTTCTAACACCATTAATATTCCAAGTGAATATGTTCTTCGAAGGTAAAAGGAAATAAACGTATTAAGGTAAATAAAAGAGTACATATTAATATTCTAACAGGGACCTAAGCTTAAATGAAATATTTAAGTAATTTTCATAATTGCATGTACATGTTACTGGGATAATTAATTATGCTGACATAATAACGAGTACCTCGGAATTGTAACGAATATTTAAAAAGAAGGGTTGCTAACCTCTAATATGGCATAATTGTATTCTTTTTTTGGTTTGCATTTTCCAAACAACTAACAAAATCTGTGTTAAAACAGATGTTGGCAATTTTTGCATCACGATTTTTAATTAGTGCAGTGAATGAAAAGAAGATTTCTTTTCATTTTTCGTTTATCCTGAAGATAACTTTTCTTCTTTATTTATCTGCTAAATATGCGAGTATGTGTAAATTAAAAATTTAGGAATATTAAATTTTTCAGCCAAAAACCAACACAAATCAATTATAAAATATAACATCGTGCTTTTTTTTTGAAAAACTTTATTCTTCTTAAGCAAAGAATTAAGGGGCCTGTTTCACGATGTCACACCATTTCAATCGTTCACTAAATTTATTTTCAATACAAAAACAAAATTTGAAATGTTTCTGTTTGGAATGTAACTAAAGGCCCTTTCACATTGTAATACACGGCTTACGACTTTCATAATTCTTTGTGAGATAAGACATCTAATTAGATTTGGTGCGACTGCCAAAAAATCTAAAGTAATATTACATTTTGCTTTCACACTATCACACTTGAAATAAAATGAAAAGTATAAGAACAAAACCGTTTTAGAAGCGAATGTTTTTTTTTTTGTTGTTTTCTTATTTTTTTTGGTTGCTTACACAAAAACACATCCCTGAAAAGTATAAGCATTTTGAAAATTTTTAAAAAATGGTGAGAGCCATACGACTTTCAAATTCCCATCCGTATTTGGGTCAGATTCATAACATATTGTTTTTACACTATTGTACTTTCTCATTTGATTTAAGTTTTTGATATGTCGTATTACTCAGTATTACAATTTAGAAGGGGCTTAAGCGAGCGGTCGATATCGTGTGACATCGTGGAACAGACAGTTAAGCAGTTTAACTTACGCAATATGCGAGTATGTATGTACAAATTCCATAAGAAATTCTTAGTTAGCAGCTGTGTGGGTGTGGGCGTGGCATTTTTATTTTCTCGAACCAGCACTCAAGGGATGACCCCTACACATGTGATGTATTGTGCTGGAACTAGAGGAAAGCGATAGTAGGAAAGATTACAGGTGGTGAAGCTTCACTGTCATACAACGCTGCTTTTGCACGTTTTTTACTTTATAGCAGTGTCGTAGCGCCTCTCATATCAAGGAGACTTATTAAGTTTTGAACATTTTTTTAATGTGCCTGTGGATGGGTTACAGCTGAAGCCGGTGTGCAATGACTATGCTTTCGCCACTGTAACCATCCGACAACAGCTGATACAAAGACACACATCAGAAAAAATGCGAAATGTTTTCTGACTTAGTCTGAAATTGGATTCGAACCTAGGCCTTTTTGGTTTTATAGTCAACGTGCAGAATACTTCAGCCATCGCCACCCATTTACACCAATGCACAGTGGTTCAAGTTTCTAAAGAAGGCGGTCATACGTAATTTACTCAGCTATAGTCATCAAAATTAATATGAATATTTATGTTTACGGTATTTATGGGCCAATTAGGGTAAAATAAGATAAAAAAAAGTCTTTAAATATAATATTATAATAATTTATTTACCAAAAATGTTAGTTATTAATTAAAGAAAAAATAATAAATTTTATAACGGCAATTTAATACAACATTTGTACATTATTTTCAAATACTTAGCATACGTAAAGATTCAGGTGATAGCATAGACTTCTTCTTTTGTGGTAATTTACGTAAAGAAGAAATCAACGGGTCAGAATTTAGAAGAAGTCTATGCAAAAGATCAGTGTTAGTGACAACACGAGACATTTTTCGCGTGTTGTCTCGTCTGAATTGCTTAAATAATTTATTACAAGATTCAGCGGCTTCTTCAGAGAGCTCGTCTATGGAAACTAGACAGTGATCAATTACTTACGATCCATGAATTAACACTTTATGAACTGAAGCAGGCAAATTATACCATGGATACGTACTAATAAGCATTCGCGCGGTTCCTAACGAGTAATCTCTAAATTCTACACTATTAATTTTGTATCCCGACGAAAGACATTGCAAGATGATGACACCGATCAATAACTGCTTGATCTAAGCCAGTTATTTCAGCTGATATAGCTGAATTCAAAAAAAAAAGTTCTTGCAGTGTTTCCGTCCAAAATTGTGAAGAAAATATGTATGTGCTACGAATCTAGTCGTAGAGACGAAGACCCTCTGTACCATGCAGATTCGCAAACAAGCGCAGATAAATTTTTTTTAAATTAAAAGTACAGATATATAGAGTAACATTTTGATATGTAACTTGAAGGCGTCATAAGACGGCAACACGGTTAATACCTTAAGTAAAAAAAAACGTCGTAAAAAATAAACGTGAAAATTGATTTGTCGTGAAACCGCTTTCCGCAAAATACGTTTTGCTTAAAAAATTATTAAATACATAATAATAACGGTAAACACCTTCAACTTAAATATCCATTGTAAAACAATAAGTCAAAAATATTTTTTTCTTTGAAAAACACGTACTAGAAATTAACTTTATTAGCACTGCTGGAAAAGATAAGGAAAGTTGTTTTGATTTGTTCACTTCCGATGCACAAAAGTAAATGTAAGAAACAACTGATTGCAAATCTTTTTGCATGTTTTAGTAGTACCACTAATAGTGAGTATTAGAGCGAACTAACGGTGAAAAAATCGAACATCGTCATTTGACCACTATGTCCTACTACTGAACCACAGTGCAAAATGTAGCAAATGTATATCTGTTTATTTTGTTAGTGTAGAGTAAAAACTTATTACCCAAATTTGCTGCAGCAATGATGCGAGCCGCATTAGCTTCATTACACACAGAGAGAGAGAGAGAGAAAGAGAGAGAAAAGACGTTGTTTAATTGTGCACGAACGACTGGTGTCAATTTGACAAGAAAGTGTGGACAATTTATTGACAACCATCGTTGTCAATTTGAGAACAATCCGTTATTAAATCGAGAATGTAAATGCATATGGCTTCAAATTATAAACATCCCGTTGTCAAATTAACAACATAATGTACAAAAGAGTCGTTGTTAAATTAAGTGAGAACGCCATGTTGTCACCCCAGCAGTCGGTTACTCATTACAAACTGAAAGCCATCCGATTGTATAATATTATGTCAATAGGGAAAATAAAACGAAAATAGTTAAGCCCTTACAACTCGCATCTGATTCGGATTTGTCGTTTTCCCATCCAATTGTAAAGTTGACGGTTTATTAGAAATGAAGATCAAAACAAACACAAATAAAAATTTTGCATCGCATTACCATCTGATTTGGATGGCTTTGTAATGTATCATATTGTCATTTCGTATTAATTATGAATTTTGTTCTTTTTTCTGAAGTAATTTTTCCGTTATTCTTTCTTTTTCATTTCTATTATTATTCCAAAGTAAAATTTGTATCAAGTTCATAAGTGTTTTTAAAAGTGAAGTGTTAGCGGCATTTTTTGTGGTAATATTGTTATAAATTATTAAATAAAAATAATTATAAAAAGGTTAGTGACTGTTTTATTTTTATTTATGTGTTAATTTATATACATATGTATGTATGTTTTGTATTTTTATTTGTTGTAAAGAATAAAATAAGTGGATTTAGTAAAAGAAATTTAAGAAGACTAAAGAAAATAGAAAGTGAACGCTTGAAACAAAGTTCCGAAATTACAAAATATTGAAAAAAATTAAGTTCCTAATTTAATTATGCAATAGTTAAAATTTATTTCAAGATCAATGGCATTCAGATACATCTTATTGCATTGGTCATTGGTCTCAAATCGAAGATGTATGTAGCAAAAATTTCACTGCGATATCTTGTTGTTAAGACAAGAACGGTTCGTTATCAAAGTGAGACTGATTCGTTATCAGAAGGACGACGAATCAAGAAGGAGTTGTTTTTAACAGAATGACTGAGTATAAGAAAGTCACTTTTGCAACGGATGGTATCAATTTCCTTGCTTTTCCACGAGTTTCTTCCCCGTGCGTACTATCCCTTTCCTGAGAATTTTTTTTTATTATTGCTTTATTTAAAATCTATGCAAAAGCATTTTCGATAAATTCTATTTTATAGTTTAATACAAAAAATTTAACGTATTTAAATAATTTTAGCACAGCTGCCCATTGTATCTCAATTTATAGCGCTAAAGCTTATGCACACATTCTCGCATACAGACAAGTTGCCATATAATTATTTAAATTCAATTATTACGTAATGCTTTAATATTCTTCAAGCACATAAGTTAACAAAAAAAAACAGATGTGAAGTAGATACATAAATAAATCAAAATTTTAAAAACAATGTTAATCACATTAATGGATTAAATACAATACTGTACAATGGATATGAATTTATGTTTTTTTTATAAAGAAAAAATTGAAAATTAATTGAGGAGAAACACATGCAAAAGGTAAAATATTAGCGTATGACTGTACTTAAGAAGCAAATATAACAACTGACATGAAATTGCAAGGACATGCAAAAAAAAAGCAGTAAAATATCAAACCCGTATACCCGCCAGCTTCTTGTATACCAAATAATTTACATTACTATTTCAGATGTTCATTTTAACATTGACAACAATTTCAAATTCAGTTGACAGTAATTAATGATTCGTTGCATTTCATTACAGCAGCAGCAGCAGCAGCAGCAGCAGTGAACGAATCTATTAAGGAAATGCCAACAAAGATTCTTGTTCATGTCTGAACGACAACAACCGTGAATGCGAAAGTGTAATGAAGTATGTATGTAGATATGTATTTTGAACCAGGCTTACCCTTTTAGCATTCTTAATAATAGATTTAGCAACCTATTTTAAGAATTCGTACTAGCAGTTTGCAAAAAAAGCCACAAAATTAAACTACTTGTTTAAAACTTTGCTTTCTGGAACTGTAACAGAATATCTTAGGACATTTAAAATTTAAATGCCATCTGGTGACCCTAAATAATACATGCTTGTTGTAATTAATTGACGCTTTTCATATTGTTATGTTTCCATATCCATTTTCTTAAATTATGAGATTCACTAGAATCAAGAAATAAATGTCATAAAAAAGGCAAAACGACATCGTAACAAAAATTGCATTTATTGGAAATGGCATTGATTTGTAGAGCAAAATTATGCTTGTTAGTTTATGAAATGAATTGATATATTCGCTTGGGGAAAATTCATGCAAATGTTTTAACAACGTGCTTAAGTTTTGTAATCAGAAGTGTGACACAAATGAATGAAATAAAGGGTGGTCCAACCAAAACGCACAATGTTAATTGTAAATAAAAAAAAAATTTTTTCAGAGAATTATCTTAATTGTTTTTATAGCGATAGAAGGATCTATGACAATTATGAGTGAACGAAAATATTTATCCGATAAGGAATACTACAAGGAAGTTATGCAACGTTTGCGGCTCAAACGATCGGAATTGTGGAAAGAAATCATGGATTCTGCATCACGATAAAGCACCAGCTCACACATCAATGCTTGTTCATGATTTTTTTGTGCAAAAACAAGACCCTCAACCACCTTATTCACCAGATTTGGCTCCCTGCGACTTTCCCCTATTCGCAAAACTGTAGAGACTAATGAAAGGAAATCGTTTTGCCACAATTGATGAGATAAAGTCCGAATCGAAGAACGAAATGATGGAAATACCGAAAAGCGCCTTTCAGAAGTGCTTCGAGTATTGGCAGAAGCGTTCCGATAAGTGCATTATATCGGAGGGGGTTTACTTTGAAGAGGACGAAATGGATATGGATGAATAAATAAATGCTTTTTGAAAAAATTTCAAAATTCACCTTTTCTATTGAACAGACCTCGTAGTCGTGGTTAGTATGTATTTATATTGACTAAAAAGTTATTCATAACAGCATTGGGAAACGCATAAAAAGTTTCGATTCATGATTTGAACAGTCTTCTAATACAGCATCTACATACCTGTAAGATTTCAGTATAAAAGATATTGAAGTCAAATAAGTACAGGAATAAAATAATTCATAAAGTAACTGACATGACACCGATATGACACTCTTATATTGCGTAGCAAAATTGGAAAGGAAAAGAAAGGGAATCTGATGATCATAAGAATGGAATTAAAATTTTATTAATATTTTCACTCAAAAAGCATGACCTATTAATTCAAACTTAAATCCATGTCAATTTAATTATACAAGAATCTCTTAAAGTTGAAAATTTTCATTTACTCAACTAATAAATTATTAATTAAATGTAAAAGCAATTAAAATAATAGGAAAAATATGTACATATACTATTTCCAATGAATTAACTGAATAAAATTATAAGCGTATTGAAATACGCATTTATTTTTTTATTTTTTTAATATAAAAAATTTATAACAATAATGAAATTATATTTGACCGCAGAAAACAAAATTATAAATATCATTTATTTGTCAGGTATTTTATATGAATTTTTTTTTTGGGATACCAAGTAGTGGTGTACACAGCTGCATGAAATATGGATGCAAGTATTCATTCATTGAAATTTTATTTCACTTCGCAATTGCCAAAATAATTAACATAAGGAATCTAATTTCATTTGTTACACAACTCAGTTTCAATCGATATCGCTTTGAATTCCTTAAATTGTTTCTACAGAAGGCAATCAATTAAGCGAAAAAATAACTTTAGATTAAAACAACTTTCATTTTTGAAAGGGGAAATTGCGATTTTTATGGATTTCCAAAAGGATGTAGTGACCAGAAATAATATTTACACAGGCATTAAATTTCTATTTGTTAATGATGCACATTTTTAAGTAGTTAATTAATATTTAAAAAAACTTTGTTCCAATTGTTATCAGCTATAAAATTAACACCTTTCAGCAAGAATACTTTCATATTATTTTTATCTCACTGCTATAAAGGAAGTTACTGATTTCACGCCGATTTTGGGAAATCCAGTTAAGGATCTGTTTTGAACATTTCTACAATGATATCTTTTCGGATAATGTATGTAATTGGAAAATGCATGTATGTAAGCATGTGTATAAACCACCTACAACTTAAGAAAGATTAACCAAACACTGCAAAATTTGCGTTAATTTCCAACATTTGCTCTACTTAGATCTCGTGCGATAATAAATAATGATGGATAGTTAAATTGTATTTTTTTGATGAATGTTTAATACCGATCTATCCGTTCGAAAGATGTCGTTTATTTCAGCAATACAGTGGGACCTCGATTATCTGTAATGGCCTGGCCGGAAGTTGGAGTATTTTTTTAATACATATTTTTAATAATTCATAAACGATTATTATTGTTTGTATGCAATAATATAAGAAACATAATAATTTAGAAAGAAAATTTTAAACACTTCTTAAGGATAAGGAGGACATTGTAAAAGAAAAACATTAATCAGCACTTCAAAAACTTCTAAATTAAACAACCTGAATATGTTCCCAACACTTCGTGTGCAGGGCAAGAATTCCCCTTTTTCGTTTTGTTGCTTTGATGTAAATTTTTTCCAATATTTCGTTTTCACAATGTAAAACTTCTTCAAGGAAATTACTTTATAATATTAAATATATATAAATTAGTCTAACTTCTCGTTTTATTTTGACCTTTATTAAATTTTTTAATTATATTTATTTTTTGAGCGATGGTCTTTATTATGAACAGTATGTTGTATATACACCTGCATTAATGTACCTCTCTACCACCAAAAAATTAGAGGTTGCATACCCTGTCCAGCCAAATAGATTTTCTGATGCGTCTATGATAACCACGCAATAAAACATCGACAGAGTAAAGTAATACATATAATAAACAAAGTGAATCTACCTTAATTTAAAATTTAGAAATTAACAGAACTGGAGAGTTGTACAAGAATTAAGCACCACTTTTCTCTTCTCTACACAATGCCAATGCGAACCACTTCCAAATGCAATGCATTGGATAGAACTTCCCGTGAGCACTGATACAAGATATTAAATTCTTTAATATTTTTTCAGATGAGCATTTGTGTGTCTCTGTGTCAGTTGTTGTCGCAAGGTTTCAGTGGCGAAGGCTTCAACTGCATCCAATCCACAGGCACATCAGAACGCCCTCCTTCGTCGGTATTGTGTAGCACCGACGAAGCAAAATAATTACTTAAAATGGCTACTAATGCGAAGCTTCAAAATTTAATACGTCTCATGGGCATCAGAGACGTTACAACACTGCTATAGAAACAAATAACAAAGAGTTGTAGATGGTGAAGCTTCACAATCATTCATGTCATTTCTCCTACTATGCCTTTCCTCTAGTTCCAGGACGATGCATCGCATGTGTAGGGGTCATCTCCTGAGTGCTGGTCCCAGATAAAAAAAAATATGAAATAAGTATTTAACAACACTGTGCGACAAATTTAATTTGTGTTTTTTTTTTTGCTGCAATGCAAAAATGCAGAAGGTACAGATCAAATTCAAACTACGTTCTTGGCTGTTCATTTCCTCATCATTTGTCTTTTTTAAAGGACTTCACATTTCTTAAGTATTGCAAAATAGTTGTCAAGCAATATTAGTATCAAAGTAAAGCCGAAAACTCCTATCCGTCCATATATTTGGAGGAAAATCCTTAAGAAATGTCATGTCCTTTAAATAAGAGAAAAGAACAGGAAATGAAATGAAAAACGAAGTAAGTCGTTTGACTTTGTTTTGAACCAGCCTAGATTAGTGGGTGTATAGTAGCATTCCTGCCAAACAAATGCTGTCACACAGTGTAATTAGTTATTGTTAAGGGTTTAGTACATCTCTATAAAAATTTGTGCTTGCCGGTAAGCACTATTTTATAATGATTATTTCTGTTCACGATGAGCTGTTTAGAAGCATGTACCCACACAGGCAAACGCCAGTGTAATCAGTTACTTTAGAGAGTTTCGGCAGCGTTCTTGTAAGCAGTTGTTCTAAAATATGTCATGTATTGCTTCTAACAGCTTCCAAATTTCGATAGTTTTTTGCTGGGATACCTTTTAATTAATAATAAGTCTTAGTGTTTGGCAAATACCCTTCCCATATACATTCGAACATTCGAATGGACGCATAAACTGGGATAAGAAATTACAAAATTATTCCAATATATTTTTCGCCATATTCGATTACTCGATATCTATTACAATCAATTGCATAACTTTAATATAAATCTCTGATTACCTATGCTTTACATCTATTTTACAATTGTAATTATTAACCACAGACAGATGTACAAAATTTTTAAACACATAATGTACACATACTTATGGATGAATGTGTGTATAAGTTGTGGTAAATCTGTTTTTAATTTTCGTTCGCATTTATCTGCATTAATGTGTTAACTACAATACAACTAACACTTATTTAACAATATACTGACTGCATTCATATTTATGTATTGCATAATTAAAAATGCATTTTTTCTTTTTATTTGATATGTAATGCATGCGTTAAATATTGAAAATAACAATACAATACAAATTCAATGTTTACAATCATTAATAGACAATGCAATTAAATCAATGGATTGAATAAAAATGTATATTATATCTGCAGGATATGAGATGTGACACAAACCACATCGATTACAGGTGACGATATTAAAGAAATTAAAAAAAAAAAACAAACCGTGGAGTTACAAGGTTCAACATTGTACATTAGAAAATGGTTGAAACCATTCGAAAAATAAACCATACGAAAAATAAAGGTAAAATTTTCAAATTTTCAATTTGTATTTAACCGAACCATCCCCAGTGAAAAAAAGTATTTCCATTGAAGTCAATATAATCGCGAACTTGTGCCAAATCGGATTAGTTCTACTTCTTTGTACATTTTTACATAGGGTTGGCGTTCCCGAAAAGTCTCTTTTATTAAGTTTTTTTTTATCAATGCAATGGAAATAATTTTTTATTATTCCTACGGAACTATAGAATGTGGCTTATCGCTTTGGTTTATTCCGATTAACAAGAAGCAGGTTTTGTATAATTGTCCATTCTACAAAAATTCTAATTTAATTGAGAATATTTTACAGAAATGCAATTGAAATGTATTTCTTACGATTAAATAAATATGAATAATAATAAATAATAAAGTGAATACTTTATACATATCGAGTCTTTGGTGCAATACCGTCATAATTCAAAAAATCGTGAACTGAGAAAAATGCATTTGAAGTTTTGAGCCATCTTTTTTTGGATAGTATTTTCGTTTACTAAAGTTATTTTTTTACATAATTTTTAAATAAAGAGGCATGTTTTGTAATAGTTTCTGTTTGTAAATTTCTTGTCATAAAGGAAATATTTCATTATTGCAAATAAATATAGTTGGAAATAGCTGGAGGCAATAAAGACATTTGTAGCTGTAGATTCTTAATCTTTTTTCCTTTAGATATATATCTGCCCAAAGATAATTTCTGCTTACCCAGTTCAAAAAATTTAAATTTTGAGTTACTACGGTATTGCACCAAAGGCTCGATATGTACAAATATACATATAAATAAGCAAACTGATGGGGTGTTGTGGATATTCAATTGAACGCCTGCCTTCTTTTGGTATAATTAATTTAAAAACAAAAATAATTGATTTTCGATACAGGCACTTTAATGCGGTTTATTGTCTGTTACTTTTAATGATTTTCAGATGAGTGAGTTAGTTATTCTCTTTTCTTTACATTCTGATATACACAAAGTAATATAAATTCAAGTAGTTGCTCACATTACGACTATATACTGACGTAAATTATATCAATAAATTCATGTATTACACACAAACACAAACACAAACATAAAAGAATTTTGTACAATAAAATCACGTTCATACAATGTTTCCGGATGTTGTTCTTAATAACTTCCTTAGAAGTCGCAAATATGATGTTATTCCTATTTCGGAAGTACAACCAAAGTAGTTTCTAAGGAATGCCTTGTAATATTTTTCACTGGGTCCGTATATGAAATTAACTTTCTGCGTAAGTCCACCTTCTATTTCGATGTTGGAAAGTTCAAGTTTACTGGGTACAAATACTACTGCATCCAATCCCTTCTCCTAATTTTCCCATATTTTCATGTTTTCAGTGTAAAAGGCATTGAATACGTAAATATGTATAGAGGTACTTGCATTGAACATTGTCCCAAGCCAAAAACAAATTTAAATAAAAAGTAATAATAACTTTAGCTTAAGAGCACTGGAATTTATTTAATCTACTTTTTTTCTCAAGTACATTTTGGATTTTAGATTTTTATATATTTCTTAGTTTTGTTAATGTCACGGTCGTAAAGTTTTGCAAACTTGAAATAAAATAACCGCTAAATAGAAATTAGTTTTTATGTTTAAAAAATAACGGTGCTAAAATAATTATGTATTTCTTAGTTATAAAAAAATACTATACATTCATACATACATACATATATATTTAATTGTTGTTTATGCCGTTGAAAAATATCACACACACACACTGCTAAATGTTTTAAAAACATTAACGATATTTTAAATATTTAAATTTCAATAGCGGTATTTTTTAATCTTCAAGTTGTAACATTTTGAGGGCAAAGACCGTGGAACTGAACCATTTTTATGTTTGCAAAATTTTGATTGCGGTGCGATTTTCGCAATGGGAGCAAAGTTACTTTTTAATTGCTAAAATGAATTTAAAAAGTGTTTTTTTTTTGATATTCATATAAATCAGAAAGGCAAAATAATCACAATAATGAATTTCATTAAGTATGTGGTAAGGATTTCAAATCATTGTTAAAATTGAAATGGAAGCATGCAGATTTTAGCAACAATTCGTTGCAGATATGACTGTTGGAAATTACTTAGAAAGAAAGATGAAAACGAAATACAAATCGCCGTCGGTTTCTTGAAATATTGTGTATTTAATTGCGTTATATAACAGCGAGGGCCATACCACGCCTCTTTTTTGTTATCGATCAGCACTCATGAGATGACCCCTACACATGCGATACATTGTGCTGGAACTAGAGGAAAGGATTTGTAGGAGAAATGATAGGACGTGAAGATTCACTATCTTACAATACTGCATTTTGCACGGTATTTGTTTTTACAGCAGTGTTGTTGGGTCTCTGATGTCAAGGAGACGTATTAAATTTTGAAGCTTCGTTTTGAGTAGCCATCTTCAGTAGTTATTGTACTTCGTCGGTGCTACACAATGCCGACGAAGTAGGGCGTTCTGATGTGCCTGTGGATTGGTTACAGCTGAACCCGTTACTGTACCAGTGACTATGCCTTCGCCACCGAAACCTTCACACAACAACTGACACAAAGCCACACAAATGCTCATCAGAAAAAATGCACGATGTTTTTATGAGTCTGAAATAGAGGTTGAACTCAGATGTCAATTGATGTCAATCTTCATAAAATAATAATTTTTATTCTGTTTAAGTGTTCTTAATTAAGCTGAGTAACTTGTATGCGATCAAAAATTAAAGAAATATTTTCATTCATTTTAATTTTTATTTTAAATCACCCGTTTATTCAAAAAATTTTTTTTGGGCACCACTTTTTCAAACTGATTCATTTTAAAATTAGATTAACAGATAAATTTAAGAAAACAACTTCGACGATTACTAATTTACGAAAAAAAAACATTTCTCTTAAAATTTAAAATTTAAAATGATCCAAATTAATTGTATATTAAACTTATTATATATAAACTTTGAAGGGGAGAAAATGGATGTTGATGAATAAATAGATAATTTTCAAAAAAATTCAAAATTCACCTTTTCTTTTGAACATACCTCGTATATGTTTTAAAAAATTAATAAATAGCTCTTTAAAAACTGACCAGCCCTGTTAGACAAATTCATTTATTCATATTTATTTATTTAACTCGAGTCAAAACTAATTACAATTATTTATTTCGAAAAATTAAAGAGATTTAAATTGATTAAAAGAAAAAGTTATTGTTGTATAAAATAATTTTTGCAAAGATTTATTAGTTTCTTCTCTTTGTATACTCGGTAACTCTCAAAGATTTTTTGCTTCCAAATCTGCCAATCAAATCAAAGAGCCAGCTTATTTTTGGATCTAATTTCTATAGAATTTTATTTGTTTAATATTTTTTCAAGAATTTAGTTGAAGGTCTACTGATGAGTTGGCATAAGTTCCAACGAAATGTACATATAGCCTAACTTAACTATACAACAAATATACTCCATACATATAGAGAATCGTAAATCATTCTCACTCGCGGTGAATAAATATAAAAACTAATAAGTTTAACTTTTCAATTCATTATATTCGGAATATTTTTATTTTTTTATATTTCTTGCTTTGAACACTGCAAAATGTAACTCACAAATAATTTACATCATTCATTTAATCGAAAATTTATTTCAATTACTTTCTAAATTCATCAATTACTTTCAAGCTCAAAACTCAAATTAATACAAATTTGTTATTCGTAGAGGTTAAGTTTTTCAATACAACTTGGACAAAGTTGATGCTTGATGAGATTTCTATGCAAGTCGACTGTCAGAAAGGTATTGGGACATCAATTCGATTAGTAATTGAATCAGCTATATTCCTTGTGGGTTGAACAATTTTCCTAATTGATTTCAGATTTTAATTAATTTCGGGAAATTCTTGTTGTTCATGTGGAAGGGCATGAATGTCATCCTTCATGGATTACTGTATGTGGTTTTTATTTTGTGTATGCTTAAACAAATACTCTGAACTACTTGAAAGACATTCAGAAATATTAGTATAATAAATGGTGTATGGGGCACAAAACAGGTTTGTATTATTTTAGTTAATCCTCATAAATTTTCATATTTTGTACAAAAAGTTATAACGACTTTAATTTTCAATAGAGAAAAAATATGTATGACGCCACCCACGTTATTATTAACCATTCAAAGTAATCTGTAGTCACGTTTATTTTTAAAATTAATTCAAACATTCTTTATCGTTTTTCTCGCAAAAACGTGTTTGTTCCGTGCGGCGCACCAGTAACCATCCGGCGATATATAATTCCCTTCGGTAGTGAGAAGATTAAACATTTTTGTAATCAGAGTCGTAAGCGCACAAAAGTTTTTACAATATTTATACAAAAAATTGCTAACATAAATGTCTAAAATAAATATCAAAAATAAATATTTAACAATTGAAAGGAAGAGAAAAGTTAGCTTTGCCTAATCAATATTCTAACTGGCTGCTTCTCAGTGCGTAGTTCGTAAGTTTATAAGTACTTTTTAACGATTAAAAAATTTATTAAACAATTTTTATTAAATTAAATTTGAAATAGTTTTTATTAAAGTCCAGTTTCATATACATATTAATTTGTTTGTCAAAATATACAATTACTAAACTATAGAAATAAATTTATGCCATAGAAATAAAAGTATTATTAGTTTTAATTATTTTCTTCGTCTTACAATTTATTCTTTCTGTTTCTTTCCTTTCAACTCACATTTCTTCCGAACAATAAAACAAAAGAAAACTTGAAAATCTGTCAAGCATGAAGCTGTAAAGAGTTTCATAAACACAAATGAAAATGAAAATGAAGTGAAGTGAAGAGGAAAATAAAATAACAGAAATATTTTTTAAATACTCATAGTATATTCAAATACACAATTTATTTATAAAATGTATGTACGAGTATATATGTATGTACATATGTAAGTGAAAGGACTACATAGTAAATAATATATAAAGTACACTTAAAGAAAATACAGGGTGTCTGCTGACAAATTAATTTTTTTAAATACGATTATTTCAAAAAGAAATAAACAGTGCGGTGGGAGGGAGGGTAGCGTCGTTGGAATTATCGATTGTGCGGACTTGTCAGTCACGATATCGCAGTGGTCGAGTGAGCATCGCGCGTTCGCTGTGGAGACATATTTTAAGAGTCATGATTTTTACGTAATTGCTCGTCGACAATTTTGTTCAAAGTTCGGTATTCGGCGAATAAGTGATGGACCGAGTGTAATTTTAATTCGTTCGTGGGTGCAGAGTTTTCGCGCAACTGCTTCAGCTATGAATGCCCCACGGCCAGGGCCCATTACCGGAAACATTGAACTGGTTGAAAGCAGTACGGAAAAAAGGGTCTGAAGGATCTGGATATTTAAAAATCCGCATTTCCGTTCTATCGTTCAATGCTCTTAATAAAACTTTGTGTCAATTATAACGTTTTTTATTTAAGTTTGAAAATATAAATCTGCTACCAGACACCCTGTATCATATAACTGAAAGATTCTCCTATTTTGCTTGATTTGGAATCATATTATTATCGAATTGAGATTAGGAAAATCTCTATGTGTATCGACACTACAAAAAGGCTGGTATATTTCAATACAAAAGTGTATGTTCAAAGAAAAGTTGTACAATTTTTGTGATTTCAAAAATTATTTATCGATACAAAAATAAAGACCAAAGTTGTTTGTAATCGAGCTTTTGTTCTTGATATGCTAAATTTATATAATTTATTTATCGAATAAAATTTGCGGCCTTGTTTTTTAAATTAGCTAAATAATGTTTTCATTAGTGCAACTGCATATAGAACAAAAACAATATTTTGGAATTTGTATTTATATTTAAAAATAGTCTTATTGTATTTGAGTGCCAATGACCCAAGTAATTGTTTTCGTTAAGTGTACAAAGGAAAAAACCTTAATACTATGGAAATAACTGTTTTATAAAATGTTTTCATATCAAAACCAAACAAATTTCTAAACTTCTAATATTAAAATAAATAAAACAATAGTTAGATGGCCCGACATTACAAACATGTAGATAGTTTACACAACTTTGTAAATCATATATTTTTGTATGTATGTAAATTTTTTTCTATTTACATACATACATTCTTCTAAGTATTTCGTACTGCTTGTGTGTAAAAATAAATGAATGGCTTTATGTTTCTATTAAACAAATTCATTTAAAAGTAGTTAAGTATGTGCAGAAGTAAAAGTTCTTATTATTGTACAAGACAGGTTCCACTTTCCTTAACAACTTCTTGCTTCCCTTTATTTAATAATATCAGCAAAAAAATAAGAAACGTTAAATTGCAAGAGTGAATTTCTTAAGCAACTGAAATATAAAAAAAACACAGTAACATACATTAAATTCTTTAAATGATAATGCCAAGAATAAAAAAGTATAATCGAAATTGTGTAATTATAAAATTACAATTGCAAAATACGAATGTTTATGTAAAGTTTTGCTTATTATCTGTTTGCAAACTTATAAATAAGAAACCATTTCCTTGGCCTTACACACAGTATTAGTTGATTATGGAGAAAGAGAATTTAAAAACTTTGATATACATACATATAAAACTGAAGAATGCAAACACTTTCAACATCAAAACTGTAATTATTGCTGTGTGATAACGAAAATTATGGCGATTTTTACATCGAGTACGTATTGGGATGGCATAAATACACTGAGAACAATGGTGCGTGAGATAATTGCTCGTCGAGCTACTATCTCCGTTGCTGGTCATGATCTGAAAAGCTTTATGAGCTTTTTCCCACTTTAATCATCTGTAAGCTGTAGTGTGCCAATTCACATGGACCCAATATAACGCAAATTTAAGCCCTTTTTCATTTAAAATGTACCGAAAACAAAACAAAAAAAACCCAAAAATGCAATAAAATAAGGATTTTTTCTAATTGAAAATAAATTTTTGCCCGTTTAAAGGAGAAAAATCTTACAAAATTCAATATAGAAACAAAACAACGAGCACTGACTGAACGAGCGAAAGCAGTTTGATGGAAGACAACGCTCGTATTGGATTACGTAATCTTATGTCGGAATGGACATCCCAGGCTAGAGGCGCATCCATTATACAATATTATCGTATATGTTATTCGTCACATTATTACATTTTGCTTCAGATAAAATGAAAAGTACAAGTGGAAAGAAAAAAACTTGTTCAGAAGTAAATAATTTTTTTTGAAATTCAGTTATTTCCTTCATTTGCTTTTGTAATCGTTCAGAAAAATTTCTAAAAACGAAGAACTCTTATGGGATGTCAGAAGTATTTGTAATTTTCATAACACATTGCATTCACGCCATCACCATTGTACGTAATGCTCGAATTTTTGGCATGTCATAATGCAAAGTATTATACGAGTAGTGTGAAAGCCTCTTTAATGGCATGTTCCGTGAAAAGCTTACATAAATACCACTAGAAACCAATACAATAGTTCAATTCTAATAATAACAATAATAATAAAAGTAACAGAAATAGCAATATCACAGGTCAACAAAATCAATTTTTTTTGTTTGGTCTAAAGCTTCATAGTCAATTTGATTACATATGATACTCCGATTCAATGCCTACAAATTACTTTTTGTGGATTGGCTCTGGTTCTCGAGATTTACCGTTACATAGAAAACAGCGGAGGTTGCACCACGTAATTTGCAATAACTCGACAACTAGTTCTTTAATAGAACTAAGAAAAACAGGGAAAGATCGAGAATAAAATAACCTTTAAAATTATGTTATTATACATTTTTTTTGTAAATCCTTATAGTTTAGGAGATATTCAGAATGTTTTAAGAAAAAAAAAACACTTTTTTTCAAGAAAATTAAAAACAAAAATTTTTCTTAATACTTGTTTTTTTGGCCTTTTTTATTATTTGAACAATCTATTTTATTAAGCTTTAAGGTTTTTTTTTTTTTTTTTTATTTATTATTTTTATATAATCCTGATATTTCGTTAACCTTCAATTAAAATCTTCAGGCAATTTTTATTTTTAAAATTTTTTTTAAAAAATTTAAAAAAAAAAAAAAATAATAAATAAAAAAAACCTTAAAGTTTAAAAAAATATGTTTTTTTTCATTATAACGGTAAATTTTGAGAACCAGAGTCACTGCAAAAAAACTAATTTATAGGTATTCAAATTGACTAAGGAAACTCAGGCCAATAAATTCCTGTTGAGCCCAGTGTAATGAATATAATTTAAAAGAAATGCATTATTTTACTGAAGAGCTGTTGGAGCGTCACCGATATAATGCGTCACGATATACACAATAAATACCACACACTCCGAAACCCTATTTCCTTATTCAAATAGTTCACAATGTGTATAATTATCACAACCACTCTACGCAAACATAGTTCGAGTAAGTTGTTAATATGTTTGTTAACAAAACACAATGTTTTCTTTTCATCGCTTTCGAAAGTAGACGTTCAACTGAAATTATTAAAGTTTTTCTTGCTGAAAGAAAAATACATAAATAAGAATTATGCAGACTCTATATATTTTTTTTCTGCCTCTCGCTCTTTTAAAGGGGGAGAAAAGAAGATGATAACTGAAATAGGTGTTTACATAACCAATTATAGTAAAAGGAGAAAATTAAAAAAAAAATAATTTAAAATTGTTCAAAGATCATTTTTTTTTGTTCACACAATGCATATTTATGACAAGTGGTGCAAGGTGTTATGAATTGAAAAGCATTAGCTGTCTAAATTCACTTGACCTAATTTCTTTAAAAAAAAACATATAACATTAACAAACATTAAGAAAAAGCTTCACAAAAAGAAATTGTTTTTTTTTTATATAAAACAACTAATAAATAGAGTACAAAAATGCGCGTTTAATATGAGTAAATTAATAATTTTTCCCTTTGGTTTGAGAAAGCCTTGTTATTTATGAATCGTGTTACGAAATTCAATTTTGTAGCGGAACGTTAAAAAAAAACCAACGTACACAAAATTTTAATTGCTTTTAAATTGAAAACTTCTTTTATTGAAAAACAAAAGAAACAAATCAACAACATAAAAAATTAGAAAGAATATTCAATTTTCCTATGCATACATATTAATACGGATTTTCGATTGCTTTCGAAATTGGCTTTTCTATATGTTATACGTTTTGCGTACAGCAAAATAAATAAAATAAAAGAGAAAAAATCAGTTTAAGGGTTTAAATCACATAATTAGTTGTTCTTACGGAACTTGATGTTTGCTTTCTTGGTACGGCTAAATATTAACCAATTCTCAATTAGTTTAGGGGATTTTTTATATAAACGTACAAGCTAAAACCTGGCACGCTTCGCTATGCCCATTTAAATTAAAAAATGTTCATTATGCAGCATATGTTCATGAACTTATATTTAACATTTTTTATTCTTTTTTTCTGAAATAAATGTTGAACTTCTATGATTATGACGTAAAGAGCCAAAGTACATCATAATCAATAAAAAATTGGATTTTTAATTTTTTGTTTGTATGGAGGCTACCACGCCCACTTATCCAATCCCTCCCAGTTTTTGACTGATGATTTGTTTTAATTGCAAAGTCATTTCTAACAAATTTAGAAGATTTCACTTCACTTACGTCTTCAAGATATACGGAATTAATAATTAGTTTTCCCACTTGTCCAATTCGGCGCACTGTTTGGCTTATGATTTCTACTGACCTTTAACTTACTCAGAACAAATACAGAAACTTTAACTGTAATCGTTCTCAAGATAAAATCACATCAATATTTAGTTTGTATGGGAGGTATCAGGCCCACTTATCCAATCCCTCCAAGTTTTTTACTGATGATTTGTTTCAACTACAAAGTCATTTGCCACATATTCAGAAACTTTCACTTCAATCGTTCTCAAGATGTAGAAAAATAAATAGTTAATTTGTATGGGCGTGGCAACGATATATAGAGAGGTTTTTGCAAAAAAAAATTTTTTAAATCCGTAGACCTAGGCATGAAACCCAAACATTAAACGCAAATTAATAATTTAAAAAAAAGTGTTATTACACCTCTATTTTTTCCACAGTTGAACTATAAAAAAATAAAGTAAAAATCATTCGTTTTCAGGGAATTTATAGGGGTTGATTATTTGGTAGTCAAAATGGCAGAAACAAAGGAAAAATCTTTAATTTTTACGGAAACAAACGTTTATTTGTAAGTTGAAATCAACAAAATAATGGAAAAAATAATTGTTTTTACGGGTCATTTAATTTTTTTTACCATTAAAAATTAAATTAAAATTTTCTTTAAATTTTAATGAAAAATAAGTAGACCGGTTTCTAAGTGAAGTTTCATGTACTGTCAATTGCAATTTCATTTAATTTTTGTACTGAATATTTAGAGTGTTTTTGTTAACAGTTGGTTACTTTCAGCGTAAAAAAGTTTGGACTTAATTATAAATAAATCTGTACGCAGGTGTTTTATATTTCTAGACAAAATCTTTGAATGCAATTTTTCATCTGCGGACCAATTTTTCTTACAATTTCTTTATTTTTCAAACTTAAATAAAAAACATAATAATTGACACACAAAATTTTATTAAGAACATTGAACGATAGAATGGAAATGCGGATTTTATTTTTTAAAGAGTATGTCATCCAGATACTTCAGATGCTTTTTTAAAATTTCATGAATAATCGCTCTTGGAAGTCCCAGTGAGGCTGCTCTTTTCCGTATTGAAAGTCGCGGATTTTCACGTAAACTGCTTTCAACCAGTTCAATGTTTTCGGGAGTCCTTGAAGAGCGACTTGGCCCAGGCCGTGGGCCCACGAACGAATTAAATTTACACTCGGACCATCACTTATTCGCCGAATACCGAATTTTGAACAAAATTTTCGAAGAGCAATTACGTTAGAATCATGACTCTTAAAAAATGTCTCCACAGCGAACGCGCGATGCTCACTCGACCACAGCGACATCGTGACTGACAAATCCCCACAATCGATAATTCCAACGGCGCCACCCTTCCTCCGCACCGTTTAATACTTTTTGAAATAATCATATTTAAAAATATAAATTTGCTATCAGACACCCTTTATCTAACATTTTATCTTTGCTACTCTTTTGTCCATTTCTACGGCGTCCAAAAAGCAACCATACAAAAAAGAAAATATATATTTTTTTGGCGTTTGAGGTAGGGTTTAAAATGCCTTCGCATTTACAGTGATCGTCAGCACGTGTGTTGATTCCTTCCCGAGACTGCTTTCCGCATTACTACGGGAACGCCCAGAAGAACGTCCCAATCAGGATTGTTCTTTACTCACCCACGTCTGAGTTTCGTAGATGTGATTGCGGTGAATAAAATTTTAGGGAATAACTTTATTGTTACAGGCCCTTATTTTAATTGAATAATATACAAATTATAACGAAAAATGTACTTTTAGAATTCGCATGAATTTTTTAGTACCTTCATAAACACTTTAATTAATTACAATGGACATCGTGCAAAATGTTATCGATATTTTATTTTCTCTAGCATTTTAATAACTTGTTCGTTTAAATGTTTTGTTTTTCTTGATTTTTCAGATCATAAAGTAGACTGGAAAATAATGACAATTAAATGGCCCCGTTTCCAGCTTCGCAATTATGGGCTCGTTTTAGAGCATCTTCCATAACATCTCTCATTTGAATGGCTTTGTTAATAAGCAGAACTGCAGTTTCGGCTGTTCTGAAAATCCAAGAACTATTCATCAACGCCAATTGCACCGCATTAGATGCAGGCATTACATCTGATTATATCATAATTTTCGAATATGAAGATGGAAGTGCTTTAAACGTTAATGCGAGCGCTAGCGGTTTATAATAGAACATTTTTCACATCCTGCTCTTGAAAACAGACCCTGTGTCACTGCCTGATACACAATAGAGAGCGAATAATTTCCAGAAATTTTTAAATTAAGGGGCCAACGTGTTCGCTTGATTTGTCAGCATCCGATAATTTTCTTTTTTGTAGTTTGGACCAGCAGTCAATTAAAAGTGAATGCGTTGACAATGAATGACTTCTTAAGCACTTTTTTATCTGAATTCATTTGGAATGCCATCTCAAATGTTAAGAGGATTAACACTTCTGAACACATTAAACTCTGCCGATTAATTCATATGAACAACTGTGCAGTTTTAAATATAGTTTAAATACTATTTTAAATATGTTTCGGGAACTCCTTAACTAACGTAACCGAATCATGGAAAATTCATTAGTCCTCTGCAGTCATTTTAATGACGAGCTGTTTTGTTAAATGTGAACACAAACGTGCTCGCCAATGACACCCCTATGTTTTTTTTTTTTTTTGTTATCTTGGACCAGCACTCAGGAGATGACCATTACATATGCAGTGCATTGTGCTGCAACTAGTGGAAAGGAATAGTAGGAGAAATGACAGAAGGTGAAGCTTCACTATCGTACAATCATGCATTCTCCAGCTAAATTGAATCAGTTCTTTTGAATCCATGCATTAGCTAATTCTTTTGCATGTGTTTTTTTTTGCTCGGTTGGGGAAATAATTTCCATTTTGTAAATTTCATAATCAGAAAAATAAAAATTTATAAACGAACAAGTTATTAAATTTTTTAACTCCTTGGTGAGTTTTGGCACTCCCAGTACAATAAACAATGTTAATGTTAATGTTAATTTCTGACTCTTTTCGTTTTCATAGATAGAATTTCATATTTTTAATAAAACTAATACCTATGAAGGGTATCTCCGCAGACTAGTGCATTAGTCATAACAATCTGGAGGTGCGGAATCTTTTCTCGCCTAGACCTGGGTGTTTCCTGTGGTATCACAATGGGCCAAACTAAGTTTTAACCTAAGTGGGCGCTTCTCCTTCGGTTAAGGTCCGCCATTTTAACCTAATACCTTCTCAAAGTAAATAAATGAGTAGTTACAATTATACAGTTGTATAGGGAAATATAAAAGTGGCGATTAATTAATTATACAGCCATTTTGTAGACAGGCATATTTTTTATGAAATTTTATATATGTATATAAAAGACAAACATGTTAGTTACACCATTTATAACTCGAGAACGGCTGAACCGATTTGAACGATTTTTGGCATTTTGGATTCGTCTTTGCTCAGGATAGCACAGGACCACGAGATGGACTATAGGGAAATTTCTGCCCCACCGAAACGTTCGAAGCGATTTTAATGCAATTTAGAACATGGATAGATCTGCATCTAAAAATGCTCATCGGTAATGTACATTTTCAAAACTAGGACCAGGAGGGCGATAGGGGGGAAATTTCTGGTCCTCCAAAACTATATTGCCGATTTTGATGAACTTCAAAACTTGGATCTATTTGAGTTTACAAGACACATTGGCAATGGTGCAACTCCAGCAAGGTTATAGGGTATTACTTTATTTAAAACTAGGACCACGAGGGCAGGTAGGGACAGTTTCCACGCCAACGAGACCATCTAAACGATTTTAATGAAATTTAAATTTATGTTTTTGCATCTCGAAGGGAACATATGCTACATATAAATTTTTTAAATAGAACTAGCGGTGAGATATGCCTTTCTGAAACTGTATAACCGATGGAGATAATAACGGGAGCGAAGTCGCGGGTAAAAGCTAGTTGTAAATAAATTCTGTACATATAAATCTGACAGTATTTAAATGAAGCAAAAAAAGTGTCCCAACACTACGAGTACGTTCGAGCAGAACGTTCATCTTCCTACGTAACTATTTTTCTTATGAATATACTTTTTACTTCTTTAAATTTTAACCTCAGCAACAATATTTATGTATTGCTTGCTCTGTTGTCTGTTAATTTAAATAGTTTGAAAAAAGAAATCTGCTTAACGCAAAAATAGTAATTGAAAGCAAAACAACAGGAAAGAAAAAGTCCTTGTTGTTAGTAAATTTAATTAAAGTTGCACCTTTAATGGTGAAATAGCAGCAAGGAAATGCGACATGCTGCAAATAAAATAACGACAGTTTGGTTGTTTGGTTATTGTTCTTAGCTTGAGCTTTAAATTAAAAAATTGCACCTATTTTATCCACGCAATTTATATATGTATATGTACATACATACATACATACAATTTATTTTTATTTTTCATGTTAATCGACTTTTTTACTATTTTTATTTATGTAGAGAAAGAAAGAAACAAACTAATGTGTTTAAGGTGTGCCAGCCGTTTGATGACATGATTCTTTTGCATTCCATTTGTTACTTTAGTTTCTGTGCTGGTTAAAATGGGCTTAATGAATACGTTTGTAAATGGGTGAGTTGTAAAACACATTTATTGTTATGTTGACGCCTTATGCTTATCATGTAGTTTGCATTTATTTAAAATGATATTTTCCCTTAGTCGGTTGACGCTTTATCATTTTTATGGTCACTATATTAATATGTATGTATGTATGTATATAGAGGTGTACATATATACTTTTATTCATGTACATATATTTAATATTTTTAATTAAAATAACAGAATAAGAGAAAAACTAGACAAACGCTGTCTGTCACTTTTAACAACCCACATAACAGACAACTTTACAAATAGTGAAATTGAAATAAATGCATAAATTTATGAAGAAGGAATCTGCCACAAAAAATTACTTGAATTTCCTGTGGGAATGTTTGTAAAATGTAGGACAACCTTTTCTTAGGGTCATTTAGTTATTCAATTAAATAGATTACTGCTTCGAGATGAAAAGTTGGATAAATAGGAGTCGAAACCATACAAATTCGTCATTCATCACACACAACAGGTTGTTAATTTTATTAAAGACGATCACTTCGTTCGTGGATATGAATGAAAGTTACTAGGGAAGGAATTCCTGTTTCTCAACTTTGTTTAAATTTTGATAGATTATGATATGAATTAGAATTATGATATGTGGGTATATATGAGGCAAGGCTGTCGCAATCATAGACTGCATAGTCTATGCTCGCAAGGTAAAATCGTCAATTCGCTTTGCTCGTCTAACGTCAAATTTTCTGTAAACTTGTTTTGGTAAATATAACATAACCTTAAATAACGTGTTTTTTTTTTTTTGGACCAGCACGAAGTATCCGAATATTAAAACGACTGATGAATAATAGAGGCAGATGTTGAAAGCATCAATTCCGTGATGAAATGGTTTGAAAACAATGCAAATCATGTGGCAGACCTATTGCACAAAGGAAAAAAACAAACATGCCTGGACTGCTTCTTTAAGCCACTCCGTAAAAATTAATATTTTGCGCACAAAAATATTAAGAGGGACTAAACTTTTTTTTTTTTTTTATGTAGGAACAGCACTCAGGAGATGACTCCTACATATGCGAAGCATTGTGCTGGAACTATTGGAAAGGGATAGTAGGAGAAACGACAAGAAGTGGAGCTTAATTAATTATTTTACAGCTCTGCTTTCACACGTTCTTTGTTTATACTCTTAGCAGTGCCGAAGCTTCGGTTTAGTAGCCATTTTTATTATTATTTTACTTCGAAGGTGCTACACAATACCGACGAAGGAGGGCGTTCTGATGTAATTGTGGATTGCTATCAGCTGAAGCCGGTATTGTTCAGTGACTATGCCTTCGCCACTGAAACCTTCCGACAACAACTGACACACAAAGACACACTAATGCACATCACAAAAATGCGAGATGTTTTTCTTTTTTTTTTATAATTTTAGTCTGAAACTGGGGTTGAACCCATTTGAATCAAAATTGCTTATCGTGAAAAATGTAAATACTAATTCGTATCAAATTTAAATTTTCATATCTGATTTAATTTCATGGAATAAAATGAAATGAATGTCAAATTCGAATTTAAGGAAGGAGTTACAAATAAAAACAAAACTAAAAATACGACAAAAGAACGATATTACAAATTTGCCTGCTCACAAGCATATAAAGAAATGTCGATAAACAATACGATTGAGTTTGTGAATTGAGCAATTATAAAAAATATATTAACTGAAATTTAAATATATTTAAGTGAAATGACGACTTTTTCATTTCATGATATTGAGGATTTTTTCACAATTTTGTCTTACATGCCTGTCTACAATATGTAAAATTCTTTCTAAAATGTTTTAAATTTAAAATTTTTCTCTTTGTCAAAGTTCAAATCGTCGGTTTCTTTAGTTAACGTTGTTTTAAGTATTAAATATATATTTCAGTTTGATAGTCGAGTCAGTACCGTGTTAACTCTACAGTCAGAAGCATTTTCCGACATCTCTTAGTACCATTAGGAACGTAACACAACAGATCTTTTGATTTCTTCAACATGCTAACTTCTCAGCCAACAGTATAATACGGATGTAATTCTCAGCCGTATATTTGAATCGGATTCATAATATTTTAGCTCCAATAACAACAGGCCAAATTGTTTATATTTTAAATTTTATTTTAAAATAAAAACTTAACAAGAAATGTTTATACTGATGCATTTCTTACTCACATTTCCCTACAATTTAAACTTCATCATGTAATTTAACAAGCCTAAACAGCATGCAGAATTACATTCACTTTTCAACACCCACATTCAAATACAAATATTGAATTTTCTTCTATGTAATTTTAAGTTTCTTTAAAATTACAAAAAAAAAGAATGCAGATAATTGTATTTCTTTGCCATTATCATACCTTGCATATGAGTTCTACAATTGCACGTTACAGAAAACCTTGTGCAAGTAAGTTAAGATCAAAGTCACGACAAGAGCAAAAGTATAAAAGTAAAACTTGTTGCATTTATTTAACCCGAAAACCAAAAACTAAATACAGAATGTTACAGGATGGTGTTGGTTTGGTTCAAGAAAGTTACATCTTGTCTATGCACATGTCTGCAGTTTAGTTATACGAATATTTGCTTAAAACTAAACAAAAAAAAAAAAAGAGAAGGAAAAGGCGACCACCATCAATGACTCCAACGCCACTATCTAGCACCATTATCACTCCATTCACTTACACCACCTATTCAAAGTGCTTTAATAGCAAAAAAAAAAAAAAAAGAAGTACAAAAATTTAATAGCTTTTACTCGTATACGAACGATGTGGGCGTTTGCTAAGTAAGTTTTGTAAATGTTTATCTTATTGTTTCCTCAATATATTTGCACATTTGTGCATTTGGTATAAAAAGTTGCCACAACGTATTCAATTATATACATACGAGTATGTACATGCATAAGTATGTATTTACGTATAGCACAATACCATATACTCGTACTAATATTTATTTTCATAGACTTTTGCCTAAATACTTTGTGATTAAATTAAATTTAAATTTATTCCTCTTAGGTAAATGCTGTGCAGGAGGAGGATAGCGAGGAAGAGGAGGAGGAGGAATGTCTAATGTTTATTCTTATTCTTTGAAACCAACTTGTTGCAAGGAAACGATATGTTACAAATTGTATAAATTGCTGACGACATTAAAATATATAGAATAACAGTTACAGAACAATTGATTGTATTTCCTTTAGATCAATAGTTTAGAAACAAAAAGTTTTAACGACAGCAAATAATTTTGTGTAGGTTTATAATGGAACAAACATTTTCATAAAACAAGAAAAACTTAAGATAACTATGACCATTTGCTACGTTAGAGCGAAGGATTTTTTATTTCTATATTACACAGAGTTATCCTTGTAGTGGTTTTAAAACCGCCGGTCTAGCAAGACTGTCACCTATTAAATATCTATCTTCAGAAGTTTCATTTATTTCGTAAAATCTTCACTATTTACGAATATGGATCGCTTATGCCCAAATTCACAGTCAATAGTTAGCTAATAGCAATAGTTTAACCGATAATATTTGATTCGCAGCTTTTTGTTTACTATTAGTTAAACCGCCAAATGTCATTGGTTAACCAATAGTTAGACAACAGCTGATTAGTAAACTATTGTTAGATTTTTTGTTTTGATATCATCTATCATAATATAATATATACATATATAATACTATCAGTTTTTTATTTTCGATGATGTTTTGGTTTTCCCGAACCAATTCCAGCAGCAATTCACTATCTTGCGCGGTAAAGTTCGATTAGCGTGCGCTTGTTTTATCCATTTTTAAGAAATAATACAAGTAATGTTTGTTGGTATGTTTGTAGTTATCAATTGCCATATGGCAGATGGCAGATGGCAGAAGCAAGTACCCATATTGTCAGGGTAAACCACACAATATATATTTAAACGACCTATGCCTTCACATAGGAAGTTAAATTATATATAAAATTCTTGAAAGACCAGTCTTGAGTATTAGTGACACATCAACACCACAGCACCCATGTACATCTTCGCAAAATGCAGACCAGTGCAGCGGACAAACCGAAAACGACGACACTGGTAGCGACAGTGATTTTGATTGCTACGGTATTCCCCGACCACTAAATCAAGATTTTGATAGATGATAAAATTTTCATCAACCATATGACAGCTGTCGAGAAATGTGCATGGGAAGAGTTTGTTTGCGTAGTGAGGAATTTTTTGGGCAATAGGAAATGTGACGGCTACATTCAGCACGTTAAACAGTTGCTGATACACTTGGACGCAACATGAGTATTAAGCTTCACTACCTTCGCAGCCATCTAGACTATTTTCCTGCAAATCTCGGTGACCTAAGCGAGGAACAAGAAGAGCGCTTTCACCAGGATATTCGCACTATGGAGGAGAGGTATCAGGGGCACTGGGCATTCAAAATAGTACTCATATAACATCTCACTCTAGAAAATCCAAAAAAAAGAAATTTTATTCAGAATAAATATATTTAATAAATTTTAATTATATTATTAATTGACCTTTTTTATTATATTTTTTGAAATATATTTATTAAGCTTGAGGTCTTTTTTATTTTATTTGGTTTTCTTATTCGATATTTCGTTAATAGCTTGTTAACATCATCAGGAATAATAGGAAATTATAATTAAAATTTAATAAATTTTTTAAACTTAAACTATGTGCATTTTCAATGAAAAATCCTGTCACTACATAACTCCAAAACTAGAGCTGCTACATGAAAATGTCAGGGACAACTATAATGAAGATCGCAATCTGTGTTTACGTGGGCACTATGTGCTTTCTAATTGTCCATGGAGCGGTAGTTAACATCACAAAATTCACCCGTAATTACGACTACCCACGTAAATCTTAGACACGCTTTCTGTCAGTATTCGAGCATGAGAATGCTGTTCGCTGAACTGTTGTCGCGAAATCTCTGCAGCTCGAGAATCATGACTTCGAACGCTGGCTATTCCAGTCATCACAAATGTTTCTCATGGGCTGGCAACAATGTTTCTAGTGCTGTCTATCACAGCAATAATACTCTGACACATTATCCACCATAAACCGCCTTGTTCCTTCTATTTTTGCACCATTAATTTTTTTTTTGTTTTTTGTAATATTTAAAATAATACTAAAAGAAAAATTAAAACCTGCCTGGCTATTATTAAACAACACACAGAGAATATAAAATTTTTAATCTAAATTAATTTAAAAAAAAATTATGCCTTGCTTGGCTTTATTTCTTTTTGCACTTAAACTCTTGAAGAGAAGACAAGTAAAAAACATTTTTATAAAATCATAATTTTGCTGTTCTTCATCAACTTTATTATTATTTTTCCGGCTGCGTTTTGTTTCCATTTTAAAGAAGATGAAATTGATGAAAAACGTCTCACAATTGTTGCTTTTCATATGAATACATTATCTGGAACTTTCGTGATGTTTATTATACTTCTTTCTTTCACTTCATAGTAAATTCCCCAGGATGATTTTTTTTTTCTGAAGGCATTTGCTGAAGCCATAAATCCCAGACACAAACATACATGCATGCAAATTTAAGGTAAGTAATGAAAAATATTTAAATTTTTATGAAGATTTTTTTCCTGAACGTAGTGTTGTAAAAAATGTTATTATTTTCATTTTTTTTTCTTCCTTAATATATGTAGTTGAATTTTTTATTAAAATCCCTTTATGAGGATACAAAACAAAATATATACATACATATGCATACATATACATATATACATCTTTCTTTAAGAACATACACCAGCATATGCTATAACTTAATTATAAGAATGTGAGTAAGTAAAACTGCTTAACCTAATTTTGTATTAATAAAAAAGAAAATGTGTGCTTTTCTATTTTTTAAATAATACATATTAAAAAGCTTAAAGTGGAGAACAAAATAAATATAAATTCAAATTGAAACTCATACTGGTGCCTGTAAATAGCGCTTTTGTACTTTATGGTTTTGTCGATGAATTCTAACCCTTTCCTTGCTATTATTCTATAATTGCATGTACAAATATCCACATGTCCATTTCATTTAGAATGTCAATAAATATTCATAATTGCCAACATAAAAGTGGTTAAATCGTAAATAAATATTTAAATTGCAAAAACCCATTTAAATATTTATTGTCATTATTAAAGGAACATTTTTTATCCTTCATTTGAACAGCAAGTAATAATAATTTTCATTTTTGACATTTAAAGTGTGAGAAATGACAAATCCATAATAATTTATATCCCAAGGATGGAAGAATGAAGAGCCTTTTTTTAGACATAGGAATGGAATTTTTTGTTCACTTTCTACAGAATATAAGAGATAATAATTGTTTTTACCATCTGACTTTACTGCTCTACTTATAGGTTTTTTGATATCTTTTTTTTCCTAAATAAATAATGATAAAATAAAAAATATATTTATAAAAAAAAAATTGTTGTAAATGATTAAAAAGAAAAATTTGATTATGAATTGATCTCTTAAAATTAAAAATTTAATTACTGTCAAAATATAAATGTTACTGTAACAATAAAATTAATAAGAGCATAAATTGTAAATTAAATTGTCAAAAAGGCTAAGTTACCAAATCGGTACGAATTATACATATCGTCAGTTCAACTGCCAAATGCCTGATAGCAGTAGCTGCAACAAATAAACAACGTAACTTTACTACTTTTTAGTGTATAAATAGGGATATACCGTCCTAAAACGCATTATTTCTTCATAAATTTTCAAGGTGAAAAAGTTTTAATTTCTTTGAAAAGCTCAAAATATTGAATGAATGCAAATTTGGTTGCGCTTAAGTTCATATTTAATTTATCACATTAATGTGGAAGCTACTTTTGCTTTAGAATAAAGACTAAAACAACAACTAATATCCAACAGCAGTGGAGTAGAACACGTATATACATATCGAGCCTTTGGTGCAATACCGTCGTAATTCAAAAAATCGTGAACTGAGAAAAATGCATTTGAAGTTTTGAGCCATCTTTTTGATAGTATTTTTGTTTACTAAAGTTATTTTTTTACAAGTTTTTTAATAAAAGAGGCATGTTTTGCAATGTTTTCTGTTTGTAAATTTCTAGTCATAAAGGATATATTTCATTATTGCAAATAAATATTGTTGCAAATAGCTGGAGGCCATAAAGACATTTGTAGCTGTAGAATCTGAATAGTTGGAGAACCATAATCTTTTTTCCTTTAGATATATATTTCCCCAAAGATCATTTCTGCATACCCAGCTCAAAAAATTCAAATTTTGAGTTACTGCGGTATTGCACCAAAGGCTCGATATGTTCTATGTCACCACACACATCATCAATAGTCTTTGTCTCAACAGGGCGGTAGTTTTCTATTTGTGCTTTAAAATCTCTATATATGTGGAAGGACTATAGGCTATATATTTATATATTTCAAAAATTCCAACTGGTAACGGCCACAAAAAGTAAATATTTATTTTTGTATATCTTGAGAACGGTTGAAGTGAAAGTTGCTGAATATGGTCCAGATGACTTTACAGTTAAAACAAACCATCAGTCAAAAACTAAATGTTGATTTCATTATCGGGATGTTCTGGAAACCGAATCCGCAAAAATTTTACGTTTTTACACATCCATGCACATACTTCGGTATTGAGAAATCACTCGTTTTTAAATCGTCTCGGTTTACAGAACAGGGGGTATATCCTAAGAACGGTTAGAATTAAAGTTTCTCTATTTGATCTGAGTAACTCATGGTCAGTACAAATCATCAGTCAAATAGTGTGCGGAATTGGACAAGTGGACTTGGTATCTATCATACAAACTAAATATTGACTTCTGTATATCTAGAAAACTGTTGATGCAAAATTATGTAAATTTGGTGGCAATGAATTTGTAATTAAAAAAAAATCGTCAGTCAAAAACTGTGAGGTATTGGATAAGTGAGCATGGTAATCCCATACAAACTAAATATTGGTCTCATTATATTTTGTGAACGGTTAAAGTTAAAGTTTCTGTATTTGGTCTGAGTAGCTTAATGGTCACTACAAATCATCAGTAAAAAAATAGGCGGAATTGTACGAGTTCCAGCACAATGCATCCCCTGTGTAGGATGCATACACTGAGTGCTGGTCCAAGATAGCACAAAAAGTAGGCGTGGTAGCTCTCATACAAACTAAATATTGATTTTTTCATATCTTGAAAACTGTTAAACCAAAAGCTTCTAATTTTCAGAGAAATGATTTTGTGATTAAAAAAAATTCAACATGTCCTTTATATTGACCTTTTTTTAATTTAAATAGCTGTAGCGAAGCGTACCGGGTTTTAGCTAAAGTCAACCGTTGTGTATTATATATTTGAAGTCACCAACCCTGCATGAAATGTTTATTTCTCATTAATGCATGAATTTTCTTCTTCTTCTTCTTTTTTTCAAACGTTTTATTGGCGGCTCAAATTGCTTTAGAAAAGTTGTTAGAGGGGTGCTTGACAACTTTTGTCACTTGACTTTTTATCTTTTAAAGAAACAAAATATATAAAATGAAATGTGAAATATGAACAATAAATACTCCTAACAATTTAACCACATTTAAGTGAAGTAAGTATTTATGTATGTTTTTTTCAAAAGCCCTTTGGCAATTTTATACAATTTCTCCTGCTGCTGTTATTACGACTCTGCTGCATATAAATTATTCAGCGTATTCTATCGAATTTGGTTTGAAAAATAAACCCTTGACGGTGGGACCTTTCTCTGTAAGGGTGTTTTCATTTCATTTTGCCACTTTACCCGAGATGCATTAATAATGAATGGCTAGAAACTATTAAAGCAAATTATGGGTTTAATAATAATAAATTGCAATTGGCAAAAATGTTAGGAATTAAAATAAATAAATATAGAGTTGTAAGAATTTATAAAGGAAATTTGAAGCTCATAGATAATTGAAATATTTTTCTTGATTTGAAATGTTGGTGGTAAAACACTTCACTGAACAGCGTGCAAATTTGTAATTTATGGGGTGCCCCTGTATGAGATTGTATGAATATTTAAAAGCCAACCCTTTTCATTCAATTATATTTTTTTTTTATCATTTTATTAGTTGATGTAAAAATATTTAATTTTATAGCTCCTTTTCAGCTTTCGCTTAAATATGTTATTTGAAGTGCTCGTGCCTGGTATTAAATTTTTTTTTTTTAATTGTAAGAGTTGAATTTATTCGCTTTGCAAAAAGCTATTTTTGTAATTAATATTCTGAGTAAAATTTTACGGTGGTGTGAAATGTTCACTAGTTGAAATGCCTCATGTCTGCAAAAAGGCTTCACTTAAAAATTAAGGAATAATTTGTTTATAAAATTTGTGTTGCGAGCATGACAGGCGACAGCAACAGTGTTCAAGAAGATACGATTTATTCAATTCATTGACGTTTTGCGTTAGAATTTGGCTTTTGAAAAATGTGCACCTGGTGCATAAATTGAATACTGTGTACCATTGCTTCCCCTCTAATGCAAAATAATTATTAATTTAAAAAACTAAAACCACTTATGTGATGAACAAGATCTGATGACTTCTAGATTTAATACAAATAGAAAAGAAAAGGCTCTCAGATTGGATACAAGGTGCACTTGTGCATTAGAGCATCTTTACAGACTGGTCCAGAATAATAAATAGGAAGTTCTGTGGTCTCTCTTTTCGTCTGAAGGAGCTGCTTGGATTCATAAGAGTACTCGACGGTCGATAGAAAGTATGGGATACACAATAGATCAGCGGTGGTCGTGTTGCTGGAGGCCTCCGCCTGAACCTCTTTACCATTTATATTAGGTTAGGGTAGGTGGCGGACCCTTCCGGAAAGGAGAAGCCCAAATTAGACGAGAGTATAACCCCATTGTGATATCACAAGCCATTCACACCCGCTGATGAGGCAGTCGTCGTATAAAACCACACCGATTTCAAAATAAATGCCGCTATTGCGGAAATCTTCACCTGGAAGAGTTCAGACAATTAAGACAAGAAATCTAAGGGAAGAACCTCCGCCGTTTCATGGTAAGAACTGCACTCAGACACTCTCTGCCATTCGCGTACCTCACTAAGGCCGTCAGATCCAACCGAGAGCACAGCCCCAAGTTGTCAAAGAAATGCGCCCCAAGGATTACCACTTTCGCCCTACCCAGACCGGGGCACTCACAGAGAAAGTGCACAAAAGTCTCCCTTTCCGAATCATCCTCACAGCTCCTACACCGGCCATTGAACGGAATGCCCATCCGAATAAGAGTTTGCTAATGGCTGAAGTAGTTACAAAATCAAAAGTCTTGGGTTCGAGCCCAGTATTCGACGAAGTTCCAAACAAATATCGCATTATTGTGAGTTTGTGTCAGCTTTTTTCGGAATGTTTCAGTGGTGAAGGCATAGTCACTGGTCACTGAACGGTACCGGCTTCAGCTGATATTAATCCACAAGTAACATCAGAGCGCCCTACTTCGTCGGTATTTTGTGGCATTATCGGCTAAGTGCTACCAGAGGCGCTTGAAGACTGTTATAAAGCAGTATTGTAAAAATAATGAAGCTTTCTTCTATCTATACTTTCATCACTTGTAATCTATATCACTATTGCCTTCCCAGAACTTAACGGATCAGGGAAAATCATTGCAGGAGTGTTACTTCTCTATAAAGAAAAATTTTTCAGGGAAAATCAGGCTATCCAACAAGCATTGCATTGAATCTCGCCTGAAATACAGTACAGTGGTCAGGCAGTTTGTACGAAAGTCCAATGTCAGGACCACTCATGTATATACCACAGCCCACCACTACATTACATTATATGATCTGATAAAATACGCATGCACGTTAAAGGGTGTTTTTTCAGTCGCGTGAGAAAAGAACCACACATCCGTGTATTACAGCGTTTTTTTTACTGGAATGAAAGATCTCTGAAATGTCATTTAGTACGATACACAGTGAAATAAATGAGCAATATACAATAGACCATACCACATTACAGGCAAAAAGAAGTGCTAAAACCCCTAGTATAACAGATTTTTTTACTGTAATTTCAAAAAAAAAATAATTTTTTGGACGCAGGTAGGGGTCGCATTTTGAAACTTATCGTTATATCTCTGCCATTTACAGTCGGATCTTATAGAATGATATATCATTATTTTTGTCGCGAGAATCCCTATTAATCTATGTTAATGGCCATTGACTTGCAGTATGCCATTCTAGTATTTATCCACGAGATCTCTCTTCCTAGCACCCTAATGTACAACAGATAATTAAAGCTCACAAAAAAACAATATAGTTATGCCAAGCAAGCGTATGGAAAAAGTATAACAGAAACCTTTTAAAATGTAATTACACTAAAAGAACTAAAAAAAATTTAAAATAATTGTAGAAATACATACATAGATATGAATTAAGAATGTTATAATTGCTAAAATTGATTAATAACCCTGTATTTTTATTCTTATTAAAAAACTGTATTGATTAATGAAGAGTTTAATTATATGTATTAAAACTATCTGTATTATTAAGACTCTCTTATATATTTACATTTAATATATAGACTTTATATACTTTATATACACTCATTTTGTAATAATGGATTTCACATGCATTCAATAAATATATTTCAAACTGATCGCAAGTATTCCATTCACTAGAAAATAATACAATATTATTTCTACGGAAATACATTTATTAACAACAATTTGTAAATAACCCTCGTATAAACGTATTTCATTAGAACGTTCCGGACTTTCAACGACTGACAACACAATAAATAAACACACAACTTACATACCACACTTATGCAAAGCAAAATAATAAACAATTACATAACCTGATAAACGCACATTCGCACTAATACAACAATATTAAGATAATATAAGCAAAAGATAAAGATAAAGATAAAGATAAAGAGAAAGATAATTATCGCACAAATACGGATATAAAATTAAATTAATGGATTTCTGGAATATTCCACACAAATGTCAACGTTACTAGACATTACTAGAATGTTCTAACAGACTCTAGTGGCAAATGTCTAAGGCGCGTTCTGAGCAATTGTTGTGCAGTTGTAAAAACACTCTTGAAGCGAATGTTTATATTAAGTGCCTCAAACTGAAGCACAGATTGTTAACATTATTCAATTAAAGTAGCATTGTGAAGAAATTATTTAGTAAAATGACAAACCAAATTATAAATGGAAGTAAATAAAAAATACACATTTTAAAAGGTAAAACGTAACAATATTTAACTGCAAATGCCAAAGATATAAAGAAAAGTTTAAAAAGGCGACCCCTACCTTCGTCCAAAAAAAAATCAATTTTTTTTTTAAATTACTGTCCCAAAATACATTATGTTAGTACGGGAAAATTGTTTTTTGAGGTAACCGTCTAATATAGAACTTTATGAAAATTGTTTCGCTAACTTTGATACGTGGACGTGCTGAGCACTTTTTGTTTACACGTGTGAACATGCATGGTTGCGAATCAACTGAAACTGAGTCACGATCCCAACTCTAAATGCAAACAACAACAACAACAACAAATCGCATTAATTTTACGGAAGTTGTTTTTATTTCGGCACGTGCTTTTATTTTAGAAGTATTTATTTTCATTTTCAATTTTGTGTGCAAATTATTTTTATTTAAATTTCAAACAATTGACTTTTTGTTCTTTTTTCTACGTTATTTGAGCAACACGAGTTCTCCTTTTACAGACATAAATTATTGTTAGCAAATTTTCTTTCTAAAAAAAAAATTTTTAAAAGTATAAAGTTATTTCATTTAATTTTATTGCATTTTGCGTTTGAAGTATGAAACAGTTGAAACAATTTTCAATTCTTGTTAAAAACGTGATTATTATTACACTTCAACAGTTTCTTTTGCTTTCGAATGCCTTTCTTTTCGATTATATTTACAATAAATATTAAATCAGGAAATTGAAAAAAAAAAAAAAAATTGCATTCAATTAAAAGTTTATTTCACAACTGATATACGGACACAAAAAAATATTTACATACGCATAGAAACATTTGTCTGAGAACTCTTTACAATTCGATTAGTAATTAATTTTGAAAACAGCGATTTTTTAAAAATATAAAAAAATATAAAAGGAAATTAAAATGTCATAGAAAATTATTAAGCCATTAACAGCCAAAATAAAACCAGCACCGATAATTAAGAAAAAGTTTAATTTTTTATTCAAGGTGTTTAAAATATTTATTATCCACAGTGTGATAATATTGGAATTATAAAATATAATGAAATTTATATTTGAATTTCAATTATAAAATGTAATATTTGAAGTATAAGAGATATATTCCCAACCCCTGAATTCTTGAAGAAAATGTAGCGATGTTTAATTGGGTTTTCTTTGTTGTTTTTAATCAACCGAAATGGTTAATGGAGTTGAGTTCCGGTTTTCTTATTATAAAATTATTACTTTTTTTCGAGCGTGAGCCCTAATGCACATAGCCAACACACAAAGAAGAACAGAAAAATAAAAGTCAAATTAAATTAAATAAATGTTGCAAGTAAAGTACAGGTAAGTTGGAACCATCAATAATCTCTTTATTTGAACCGCTTTAAAGCATTATGGAGAATAACCTATTCCCTTAACTTTGACACTCTTAAACAATTTTTCCTCCATATCCTAATTTCCCTGGATATATGCCCCTTTAGGTTTCTAACCCCCAAAAGAATACTTGAACGCATGGTATACAATATTAACAAAAAATCATGAAAAAAGTTTAAAATATAATAAATAGGTGGAGTGGGTGGTTGTACTCAACTGAGTACAGGTGAAAATTTTCATAATCTTTTTTTTTTGGTGCATAAGCAGGTGGTATGTGATGGAAATCGATCGATTTGAAAAGTAAATCGTCTTTTGAAATCCACAGTAGTGTGATGAATTTCGATCGATTTCATAATCCATATTTGTTTCGTGTCCACATATCTTCTCTAAATACAACTCTATAAAATCTAATAATACAACTGTATAAAATATGTAAACATATGTATGTGTATGTGAGTGACGTTAGTAAAATATTTAAACAAAATAACAAAATAAAATTTATATCAACATATTTTTTCATTTTTATTTATAAAATGCCTTTTTTTGCTGCGGTTTCGTTAATTCTCTTGGCAGAAAACTAATAGGATGAATAGCGAAAATATTCTAAGAAAACGTTTAAGAGGTAAATCGGTTCTAATTTTTTTGGGATAGTGACGTACACCATCTTTAGGTAGCCCTAGAACCAATGAAAATGAAAGGTAAGCTTTATTTTGCGCGTTTTAACGTAAATAGTACCTTGCAATGGAATGTCGGAATAAAAGTTGATCCATGCCATCGCTCATGACTCATTACAAAATATGGCAATGGCCATATCTATTCTGTAGGTAAGAAATGGCGGTGGCCATTCTGTAGAGTGGAATGGACTGGTTCAGCTCTTCTACTCCGCCCATATGTTTGTTATAAGACTAAAATACTTTTGGCATATGGACATGAATTTTTTGTCGTTGTATAAAAAACCAACGTTTTACAGCTCCTAATGGCTCAATAGGGTCACAGTTTGTTGCCATTGTACATACGATATTGGCTTTCTCAAATGAGTACAGCTGCTTCGAAAGTTTTTCAGAAATTTTTTTCGCAAAAAATTTTAACAAAATCTTTACAACACACACGTACATAAACTTCAGATTATTATATATTTTCTTTTCAACCAACAGTGCATTACTTACACGGGGGTACGTACTATTATCTGTGTGACTGTAGAAACAAAACCCCTGAATATATTTATGAAAATTTAGAAGCGTTTTAAAACTGCGTACCTGAAAAGTATGGTCTATTGCAGAGAAACGTAATCTTTAATCCGAAGCTCTCTTCTGCTTCGTAACTTATTTTTTTTTTATCTGGGACCAGCACTCAGGAGATGACTCCTACACATGCGAAGCATTGTGCTGGAACTATAGGAAAGGGATGGCAGGAAAAACGACAGGAGGTGAAGCTTAATTAATTATTTTGCAGATCTGCTTTTGCACGTTCTTTGTTTATACTCGTAGCAGTGCTGAAGCTTCGATTTAGTAGCCATTTTTATTATTATTTTACTTCTCCAGTGCTACACAATACCGACGAAGGAGGGCGTTCTGATGTGATTGTGGATTGCTATCAGCTGAAGCCGGTATTGTTCAGTGACCAGTGACTATGCCTTCGCCACTGAAACCTTCCGACAACAACTGACACACAAAGCCACACTAATGCACAACAGAAAAATACGAGATGTTTATTTTTATTTTAAAATTTTAGTCTGAAACTGGGGTTGAACCCAGGTCTGTTTTTGGATTTGTAGTCAACGTGCAGACTACCATCCATCGTGCCATATTCCAAGACATATTCCCTCTGACTATAACAGCTTTGCCAAATTTCATTCGCATTTCATAATCTTATAGAGCCGAGGAATTTCTTAACGCTTCTTATTCTTCTCATGAAAACTCGGCTAATATGTGTCGACCGAAACTTACTTCGTGACAGAACTCTTAGAACGACAGACTGCCGCAATACTTTAATTCAGGCGTAAATGTATTCAACAATGCCTTATATTTTGACAACCATAAATAAGCTTTTCTTTGACATTTTAGAGGTAATTTTGAACATGTACATAATGAACTCTTAAATAATTTTCAACTATTTTCAAATACTGTAGCTGATTTACGTGCTTTATTGCTTTCAGGGACCCAAGCCATCGCATCCCGAACATTTTCTTGAGATAAAAATCAATAAATGCCATAATCCATAGTCTAAGCGAAGAAACTAACTCAACTTTTTCGGTTTAAATCTTCCAACAATTTTCAATGTTTCAAATAAAAACTATTGTTAATGTATTTCCCGAGTTTTTTAGCTCGAACATGGATTTTTAAAATGTTTTATAATTCCAAATAACTTCTTTCATACAGCAGAAGCTCGAAAAAGTTAAGAAGCGAAAAAGTAAAAATACGAAAAAGTTAAGCACCACAGTTAAGTTACCACAAAGTACGCTAGAAAGTTAAGTGCTGACATTTTTGGTTTTTATTTTATTTTCCATTTTTACTTCTTATAAGTCGACATCCAGCTGACAGTGCGAAGATTGCTGGACGTGCGCAATCATTTTACGGCTCTTTTTTTTTAATCGTGCAGATGATTGTTACAAATGTGAATCTTTGTTTACACACTTTGTAGAGCATTAAAAGATTATTAGTAGTCAGCAATCGTATTCGACACTTCAAAATTATATTTTTGCGAGCTATTTTGAAAATTGTTGTACGTTTAAGCTGCAACAATCGTAGTTTAAACATTCTGTCGACTAAATAAAGATCGTTATTTCACCACAAATCCATAATATTCATTCGAATGATAAAAATCGCCATTTATGGATTGTGGCTGCTGTTGGCTGAGTAGTTTGCGTATTGGGTCTGCAAGCGGAAGATAATCGGTTCAATACTCAATACCGACTCATCAAAACTTCTTCTGCAGTCCTTATGTTTTTGAGCTTATTTTCAACTCAGTTTTTTTTCTACGCTCCCCTGTAGTAAGAACGATTCTCACAGGGAGAATCATAGACGATACATATCGCATGCTTAATGACACAGTTTCTTCCGTTGTATTGAACGTGCACGTTCGGAATAGAGGTATACGACATCGATTGTGGAAGAGTCTTATACGATTGCAAATGGTGGCCGGGTAAATACACAGTAAAAAATAAATATATACAATATGTAAATAAGCGTGCATTTTGCCAATCACGAGAAAGTTAATTACGCCCGAAAAAAACTACTTAACTCTTTCGAGCTTCTACTGTAAATTGCTTTCATTATTGCTGTTGTTGTTATTGTTTATAGCAGCAAAACCGCGACTCTGCTTAAATTATTTCAAGAGCATGTACTTGCAAAAAATATTGTAATATTTTCCCTTGCAACTTTAAATCGTTTAGCTTTTTGAAAACCCTTTCAGAAAAAAGTGAATATACAAAAAAAAAAAAAAAAAAATAAGAAAAAACGCGAACAAGTACAGGAAATTTTTATTAAAAAAGCAAATGTCATTCAGGCAGCGAACGCGTCATTGTTCTTCTCTGCACGGCATCGAAGTTGTAGTGAAAAAATGAAACCACGCAATTTTATACAATCTTATGGAAGCGGCATTAAGTTAAGTATTTTTCGTTTTCTTTTTTTATTTTTTGCATTTTGTACTTTAGCTTAAGACCAATTTGTCTAAGGGCTAACTTTCAACTTGAAGTCATACTTGATTGCTTTAATTATGTTGACTTAGCGTGCTGTCATACCAACATTTTATTTTCCTCGCTTTTTTATTTTATTTTATATCTTTGTGTTTTAATTTATTATAATTTCATTTGTTTTTATTATTTTAATGTTTTTTTTTTTTTTGTTACTTAATTTCAACGTACTTGCATTAAATAATATTTACTTGACTGGCCTGCCAGCCTGCCTGCCTGTCCGTCTCTCTCACTTGCAATTCTTTTGAACTTTAATTCTTGATTTTGTACACAAGATTTTTTTTTCTCTTCATTCTTTTTCTATTTCTTTTTCAAATGTTACTTATCCAAACTTAACGTCTTCTGAAGTGCCCTTTCAGTGTATTTGTACTTGAGTGTGTTTAAATGTGTATGTTTAGTTAAGTGTAGGCGTTAGTGTGAGTGAGTTTAAGTTCGTTTTGCTATAACAAGTCCTTGAATCAACATTTAGTCAAATGTCCTCCCACTTCCTTTTCAATTCATTTCCCTCGTCATTGTTGTTTTAATGTTAATGTTGTTTTTTATGTATGTATGTATGTATGTATGTATGTATGTATGTATATAGACTCAATCTATTAAATGGCTTTTAAGTTGGACACATTTTTCCCCAATCTCTTTGGAATTCTTTTTTTTTTTTTTTTTGATATTTGTGAGCAGGGTGTCAAGTGTCAAAGCAATGTGTTGCTGGAAATCATGATGATTCGCTTTATTATTATTGTTGTTGGTATTTACCTGCAAAGAGAATAAGAAATTCAAATGAACAATTAGTACTATGATTTATTATAATGCAGAAGATATAAACAGTTTAAAAATCTGAATAGTGTTTTGGAATTTTAATTAATAAATTAATGTGGATTATTTCATCGCTAAGAGACCTCTAAGGAAAAATTTTAGAATTTTAAAATTTTAAATCCAGAATATAGTTGGTGACAAAAGTGCAATGGCTGTATATTAAAAATACAGCTACAGCACTCAATATGCAAAATAGGTGGTCTTATATCTCAGAGACTTCTTATTATGAAGTTATCTGAAATCCAAAGTTTACGTCAATAAAGTAAACTGGCTTGGTGCTCTTAAAAGGAATTATCAATTGCGAAATGGCACCCCACCCATCACGAAGTCCACCAGCTGACCGGTCATATGACATTTTATTCCACGAATCAATGTTTAAATTAATATATTATTTTTTAGAAACACAATCTTACGTTATTTAAACAAATAACTAATAAACACTGTTTTAATTCCAATAAATAGGAACTGTCTTTTGAAACGATATTAATAGTTACACAAAACCATTTTAAGATTTATATTTGGAATGCGTCCAAATAGTATTCTGAGGATTTCCACAAAACATGAAATGGCATTTAATCCTACTCATATCATAAATGTGAAGGTTTGTATGTTTGGATGTTTGAATGCTCGAAAGACCCAATGCAGCATGCTTACACATCGACGCATGTAATTATGGGCGGTATAAACATCGAGGAATCAGAAGCTCTTGATGTTCTTGGCATGAAAATTCAGTGCGATGTTCGATGGACTGAGCACATTTTTCAAGTCTCAAAAGAAGCATTCAAGTGCATCCGTTTTTTAAGACGGTGCAAGACATACTTCACCCCACCTGATCACCTTACTATTTATACCGCCTACATCCGACCGAAAATGGAATACAACTCTCATGTTTGGGCCGGTGCTTCAAAGACTATTTTGAAGTTACTCGACCGGGTCCAGGAGAGAGCGAAGAAACTCATAGGAGACAGTAAGGTAGCCAACTCTATTAACTCTCTTGAGCATCGTCGCAACGTGGGGTGCGTTTCATTGTTCTATCGTTACTATAATGGGATGTGCTCTGATGAAATCAGGAAACTTGTTCCCGAAACCCGATCATTCACGCGCACGACGCGTTCATCATTAAGAGCACATCCATTTGTAGTCAACTTGGCAGCGAACCGCACTACGCATTACAGGGAGAACTCATTTTTCGGCCGAACATCGCGTATGTGCAACAAACTCCCTGCCGAGGTCTTTCCTGTCACTTATGACGTGGGAAAATTCAAATCAAATGTCCATTCACACTACTCCCTCTATCCTCCTTCCCATAACCTGTTTTCCTAGTTCCAGCACAATGCATCGCATGTGTAGGGGTCATCCCCTGAGTGCTGGTCCAATATAAAAAAAAAAAAAAAATTTGGCAGACGAAGGGTAGAACGATAACCGGCCAATATTATTCAGAGCTTTTAGACAGATTCAATATTGATTTAAAATAAAAACGGGCACATTTGGCCCAAAAAAAACAAAACGTTCAGTTCCATCAAAACGTGCACATTTGGCCAAAAAAAAACGTTAAATTCCATCAAACCGAAACAGAGTGCCCACGTGTGTAGTCAGTATGGCAAAAACAAAATTCTACTTCATTCAGCATATTCTCCACATTTAGCCCCACTGCGACTATTTTCTATTTATAAACCTGAAGAAATGGCTGGATGGTAAGAGCGTTGGGTCGGATGAAGAGGCCATAACCGAAACAGATGCCTATTTTGAAGGCCTTGAGAAAAAATTTACAAAACGCTGAACTAATTCTCTTGATCTAAATAGAGATTTTGTTTGAGGGTGGTGATGGACGATGTTTTTAGCACGTGCACTACAAAAACCCAGCTTCCTGGGTTCGTGCTCAGTATCGAACTGTCATAAAAACATTTTCGCATCTTTCCGTGAGCTTTATAGGGCTCATGCGTGAGTTGTTGTCGGCAGGTTTCAGTGGGCATAGCCACTGGTCACTGAACAGTACCGGTTTCATCTCTAACCAATTCACAGGCACATCAGAACGCCCTCCTTCGTCAGTATTGTGTAGCACCAGCAAAGTAAAATAATTACTAAAACTGGCTACTAAAACAAAGCCTCAAAATTGAATGCGTCCAAATGTTTTTAATAAATAAAATTATGATAGCTCTGCATCTTTTTCAGCATGGAAATCACCATAAATTAACGTATTCAAAAATTGTTTGTTTATAATGGCCCTGGTTTTTAAAGGCTTCTTAAACGTCAGCTGCTTTGCAGTGTGACAATGTCTCATGTTGCTAAACGCAACTTGGCAACCTTGAACCATGTATCGCATTCCTAATGCAAGTTGATATGCAAATAAACGCAACAACGGCATCATTTGGAATGACAATGCTTTTTATAAAAATTGCGACTAAAGAAGAAAAGTAAAAAAATTCAATGAAATTAGTACTTAATTTTAATTACAGGGTGGCACAAAAGGAGCTATATGGTTTGAATTCTTTATAACTTTTTTAATTATTATTTTTTCTTTGTTTTTTTTCAGCATTTTGTGAAGAAGACTTGCGGAATTAATTATGAAACATTCCAACTGAAATCATGGCCTTTTACACCCGAAATTTTGTGAAAAGTTATGGGAAAAATGCTAAAAAGAGCACGTATATGCGAAGCAGAAAATGGACATCACTTACAGGATATTATTCTTCAAAGCTAATTGCAAAAAATTCCCCAATAATGTACTGTATTTAAAAAAATAATCGCATAAATAAAAAAGTTATAAACCATTTAAACCATATAGCTCCTTTTGTGCCACCCTGTATAAATTTAACTATTTTATTAAATAATAATTATTATTCTTAATAATTGCTTTCCAAAAATAAGTTTTTCACAGACATTGTTTTTAATAATCGAAAGCAAACAGATGTTTCTAAACGTCGACGGATGTTTAGGAAGCCAGCCAAACCTATTGCACAGATATGAAAACACAATTTTCCTGCATTATTTTTACGGACTACAAAACAAATATCTATTGCTTTGACACTTTAATTTTCACTTCAAAGGAACATAATATTTTTAACAGAGAACATATAATTATTTTATTGATTAGATAGAGGGATGGACCCTCTAATAATAAGTTCTGGTTTAGCATATTTCAAGAACACAAATCGTTTTCTTAATTACCATCCCGGATTATTCTCTTGGAAGATAGACAGATATTTTTAACTTAGTTTGGCTATGCAATCCGTTCGTTATTAACTCACTTTGTAATTGGCAATTAAGTTCCATACAAATTGACTCATTTCAATGACAAAGTATGTCATTTGACTAGTAATTGGAATGTAAATTATAAACGCGAAAAAAAGTATTAAAAGTTATTTACCTGCGTTAATGATTTGCAAAACAAATGTAATTTCTAATTTATATACGATACATAGCATAACTCAGTCATACATAAAATACATTTATTTAATAGAAATGTATTTCCAAAGAATAGAAAAAACAAATATAAATAAATTACAAAAAATTTAATTGAAAATAAATAACATTTATAAAAACAACCAACAAATATAAACAAAATTTACACCTGAATTAGTTGAAGTGTTTATTATTTTTGTTTTGTGTATATTTTTTAATTATTTTAAAATATTATTTACAAATTTATGACAGTCAAATTGTTGTAATGTACTATTGTTTAAAGTTATAAACTACATATTTGTGTTTTAGTTTTCCAGGGAAACTTTTTATGACTGCTACAAAAAATTAAACTCATTCAATTCTTTCACACTCAATCATCACATTTGTGACCGAAAAAAAAAACGAAAAATATACGACAGACAGCGATACCCAAATATCACATTTTATAATTAAAAACCAATGAAGTGATAGCGACATGCTTTCGTTTTTGGAAAATTATTTCAAAACATGGCTACAATTTTATTGAAATTAACAAAATTGTTCGCCCGAATCAACAACAAACTTACAACTGGAGCCAGAAGACACGTGATCGATTCTGTACCGTTTTGTAATGCAATGAAAACAAAAGCATTCATATTTATGTATATGACCAAAGACTGTGCCTTCGCCACTGAACCCTTAAACGTAATTATTTTTCACAGCTTGCCCTTGCCATTCACAAAACACCGAGCGTTTTGTTCATGTAGTACAGGAATTTTCCAAGGCGGTCACCGATGACCAACGCATTGCCCATATTTTTTCTAAGGTAGAGAGCCGTTAAACATATATCCAACTTGTATCACCTAGAACTACAGGGTAGCTGATAAATATTGCTACATCAGGAAACTCAAAGAAATTTTTTTTCAGTGTATGGAATTAATTTTTCTTTTATTCATGTCAAAGCTTATTAAATTTTATTAAATATGCTTAATTAGTTTTAAAAATAATGGAATTTAAATGCCCCCCCCCGCTCGTTGATGCATGTGCGGCATCTTACCAAAAAGTTGTTCATTACTGCTTGGAGAGTTGAGACAGGAATAGCCGCAATTGTTTCTCGAATGGATTGCTTTAGTTCATTCAAATTTGTTGGTTTTGCTTTGTAGACTTCCTGTTTGCAATAACCCCACAAGAAAAAGTCAGGTGCAGTAAGGTCAGGCGACCTGGGGTGCCAAAGGAATGTGAAGTTTCTGGATATCAACTTATTGGGAAATTTTCGTCGCAATTCTGTCATAACAGGCCGGACTATGTGAGGAGTTGCACCATCTTGTTGAAACCACACAGAGTTGAAAGGAATTCTCATTCGGCGTAATTCTGGATAGAAAAACTCTCTCAACATGCTCAAGTAACGGTCTCCAGTAACTGTAACGGTGTGACCATTTTCTTCAAAGAAGTAGGGCCCGACAATGCAGCGTGCTGAAACTGCACACCACACTGTGACACGAATTGGATGCAATTCCGTCTCATGGACTATCTGTTGGTTGGAAGCACTCCATATTCAACAATTTTGTTTGTTTATGTTGTCGTTTAAATCGAAATGGGCCTCGACAGACATAAAAAGACAGTTCAACATGTTTTCATCCTCTTCCACCATTTGAGGCATCTCCAGGCAAAATTCCAAGCGAATCGATAAGTCTGCTGCGTTCAGTTTGTTGACCATTTAAATTTTATATGGGAATAAGTCCAAATCATTGTGCAAAATTGACTGCAATGACTGTCTGTCTGCTTATACCCATTTGAGCAGATAAGGTTCTTGTCGAAACTCTTGGATTGTTTTGTATGGCAGCAGCTACAGCAGCGATTGTTTCCTCCGTCCGACTGTATTGAAATTTCCAACATATTGTTACGTTTTATCTTTTTAAAATGTGTATTTTACATGAATTCGTGATTCAAAATAAAACAACGAATTATTACGTTTTGTCCTTTAACACGTGTATTTTTTATTTACTACAGATGAAAATCCAGAACGTTCTAATGAAATACGTTTATACGAGAGTGATTCACAAATTACTGTTAATAAATGTATTTCCGTAACAATAATATTTTAGCTTAATTTTTTAATTTAGTATAATTAAATTTTAAAATGTTTCTGCTGGAATTATCGAATTAATTCCTTAGCAAACATCTATTGTTCTCTTGCGAACTTTAATTGTCTGACATTTTCTGACTTTAGTTTTCTGACATTAGGTAGAAACAGAGAAATGTTGGATAAATACTAGAACGGGATACTGGAAGTTAATGTCCATTAATGCAGAATATTGGGCTTCTCGAGACAAAAGCATTGATATATCATTCTTTAAGAATCGACGGCAAATGGCAGTGATCTAAAGAAAAGTTTAAAAAGGCGATCCCTATCTTCGTCCAAAAAACAATTTTTTTTTAAATTAGTGTCGAAAAATACGTTTTATTGGAGGGTATGCGGGAATTTTTTTTTATGTACGGTTTAATATACAGGCACGTTTCGATAACTACTCCTCGATAATCGCAACACCAAAAATTCTTAACATTGGCGACTCTGTTAACGCAACTTTTCAAAAAACAAATCCTCAATTAACGCAACTTTGCAAACAAAGTTAACTATTTCTCTTTCGTTTTGTTGTTTGCTTTAGTTTTTTTATAAATAAATTCAGGGTATAATACAGGGTGGCACAAAAGCAGCTATATGCTTTGAATTTTTTATAACTTTTTTAATTATTATTTCTTCTTTGTTTTTTTTCATCATTTTGTGACGAAGACTTGGGGAATTAATTATGAAACATTCGAAATGAAATCAGGGCCATTACACCCGAAATTTTGCGAAAAGTTATGCGATTATTATAATTTTTTTTTTAAATACAGCATATTATTGGGGAATTTTTAGTAATTTGCTTTGAAAAATGATAGCCTGTACACCCTGTGCCACCCTGTACATTCCTTTGTGCATGTAATCTTATGCTTAAGTATAAAAGTCATTTTTGTTTGAAATGTTTTAAAAAAAATTCTTTGTTTGTGAATGGTGGTTCTAGTACAGTAAAAAATGCCAGTAGTGATGACAACCATCAGTACAAATTTAAATAGAATGTGTATTTTTTATTTATTTACAATATATTTTTGGTTTTCTGTTTACATTCTTTATTTTAATTAAATGTATTTTTTTTTTAATATCAGCTTTTTTTTATTAAGAAAGAGGCAGAGAAGTTGTTGACTCGGTTTCTTTTTCTATTGGTTGCGTTAATCGAGCTTACACTGTATTTATAAATTTAGTAATTTAATAATTTTTTTCTGTGTGGAGCTGTGCGGCATGGATATTGATTTTAAAGCGACGGTGTAATCTTAAATACGAAGAAAAGCACGAACCGTTGCCGTATTAATTTTTTTTTTATTTATTTTTTTCTCAATATAATAAAAACTCTACGAGGCTCTTAAGCTTGTCTGTAGAAATACCCCGGGTCTAAGCGGGAATCGAACCCGCACCATCATATTGATAAGACTAATGCTCATGCACTAGACTACGGAGGCACCCTATATTACATACTCTACGGGTTCGTGTTTATAACCAGTCCATTCCAGCTACAAAGGACGAAGTAATCCAATATTATATATAGGAATCTTGTGATCAGAATAGTTTCTATTCCGAATTTACAATGGCGTTCATTTTTCTTTTTCTTTCTTCCGAAAGGCTTACGGCAACAATGAAAATTTCGAAATATATAGTGACATAATTGAAAACAATTAAATGTTCATTGCATCGACAAAAAATTTATAGTTGGTATAGATTGTGAGCCAACGGCATCGTGCATTCTTCTTTCTTACGAGTTGCAGTTACAGTCAATGATGTGCGTTATCGACATGTCTTTAAGGAAATTTATTCAACAAATTATTTATTTACTTTTAATGCTCTTTGATTAGTTGCTGTGAGGGTGCTTTAAGTCCACGTGTTTTGTGAACAACGCAACAACTGGTGCCCTTGATGAAAATAACATCAGACAAAGGAAGCCATATGTTAGTCGTGATGCTCGTTCCTCAGATTACTTCAAATAAATTAGAAATTTTCTTTCAATCATTAATTCTCGGCTATTTAATTTCCAATTAAAATTCCAACAAATATTTTTTCATTTCACCTAAAATAATATTCTACTCAAAACGTGCTCTTCTAAATATGACATGAAATAAGTTGTGAAATAAGAATACTATAGCTTTTGAAAAATTACTTAAAATTACTTTTGAATGTTTGAGAACATCTGATTCATCAAACAGACATTTAGAAAGACCTACATGTTCCTCGTGTGGAAAAAAACGTTGCTTAAATTGCAAAAGCGTAAAAGTTTAGTGCAAAAAATTTAAATAATATAAAACCTAATAAACAAAAAAAAAATATGTAACACTTTTCCCAAACAATAAATTTAATTATAAATTTTTTTCCCTTCTGTTAAAGGGTGATTCATTTAGACGTTCTTTTAATATGAAATAAAATTATTTCTTAGGGCTTATTTAGCCAAGCGTAACGTTGATGTAGTTGCATCAAACATGATTTTTGATATACGAAAACCCCTGAAAATGCTTGTCTAAGCGAAATGTCACGTAACTGTAACGTCTTTAATCTGTAGAAAATTTTATTTTATTACGACGTTACGTGACATTTCTAAGCATTTTATACATCAAACATCATGGAGTAAGGCAACTACATCAACGTTAAGCTTGGCTAAATGAGCCTTAAAGCTTTGCACACATGATTGTCAGATATTACAATATTTTAAGATATGGCAATGTTCTGCCAATGCATTGACAATGTAAAATTGTCACCAAAATTTATCTGGAAGAAAACCTTATAATTTTCTTGTCACACAGTTGTGCGATAAGTTTATCTGCAAACAAACATTGCCAGTTCACACGCTTGTCACATTATTTTGTGGCAAAAGTTGCTAGAACCCATGTGAAACATTAGACCTTATTACTAGTGTCTTTGGCGTAGTCGTATTTACGACAAGATTACGTGTTCCCATATTTTCCCGTTTTCCTCACGTCAACAGTACTCCCAATAAGGCGTTTTGTATATTATAGTATATTTATACTAGAGTGAAATCTAGTATATTTGATCTGGAAGCTATCTCGAAATCTAGACCACACTGTTTTGACATTTAGCTCGATTTCATCAATATCACACAATTTTTTCAGTATAGTATTTGACATTTCGTTCGAACAAACCACATGTATCAGCTCGCTGTTACATTAATATACATACATTCTTATGCTACATGGTTGTATTTTTTGGTATATTTTGTAAAAACCGTAGTTGCATTTAAAAGTACTACTAGATTTGGGAAGATTTCGTCCAAATCTAGTGAGAAGGCAGATTTGGTTTTGTATGGAAAATCTATTCAAAATCAACTAGATCTGCTCGAAATCTCTTAAATACTTGATTTCGGTCAGGTGTAAATGTAGTATTAATATTTATGGAAATATTTATATGACAATGGTATTATAAATTAAGCACATCTGACAATAACAAATGACTATACAATATCTGGCAATTGTCTGTCAATGGCAATGGTAGGTGTTCTCTCGATTGTCAGATGTCCGATAATATTATTGTTAGGTTAGGTTAGGTGGCCGACCTTCCTCGAAGAAGAACGCGCCACAGGGTGTAGACGGGAATCGAACCCGCACCTCCGGAATGATAAGACTAGGCTACGGAGGCACCCAATGTACTGCCAATGCTTTTAGTGGCAATGTTTTCTGACGAAAGTTTACATGGTTGTTAAACATTGTATGACAATTTTTCCGACAATATCGTAATATCTGACAATCGCGTGTAGATACCTTTAGAAAAGAAGCTGTAGTCTTTAACATTTACTTTTGCATAGCAATTTTATTCATTCAGGCAATAAAGGCCATTCATTATACTGCGATGGCGGTGTGCACAGCATTGATTGAATTTTTCAGGTTTAAGAATGATATTGATCATTAAGAGAGAGATATAATCGGAAAGTCCATGATACACATAAAATGTTGTACATTTGAAAAATATGCAGACATTGACGTTGATGGAGATAACATTTGACTATTGCCAAATTATAAAATCCTCTTAATGGATCACCCAATATAAGGATATGAGAAATAAATAAAAATATACATACTCGTATGTAGTTGTGCCAAAATGAATTCAACTTTTTTTGTGTGTGTGAAAAAAACTTTCCGCAAAATATAATAATTTCATGGAAATTTTGCCAAAGTTGGACAAATTCTACAGAGTTTAAATAAACATGAATACTGATTTTTTGTCAGATTTAATTTGTGTAAATAAAAAGATAATAACAGGGAATATAGAAATGTTTGCATTAAAATTAAATCTAAATGCACGGGACTGATATAAGCTGTGACAGCTGAGCTGTTATAATAAAAGTATTTAGAAAATGCGAAAAAAAAATTTCATAAATAAAAATTTAATATTTCTTGCAAATAAAAATTTTACTTGCAAAAAATAATATTAACGTACACGTGAATACATACGATAACACTTGACATTTGGTTTGTTCATGCAAAAAAAAGGATTGTACTGGATAATACCGTTACTGTAAATAATTCTTATTTAAATACTATTCAAGATTTATTAATACAAGGTTGTCGCAAGGCGAATTCGTCAATTCGCTTTTTGTCCAAACGTCAAATTCTTTGTATACATGTGTTTTGTAAAATATAACATAACCTAAAAAGAACGTGTTAAATTAGTGTAATGTGAGTTCAAATTAAATTAATGCATACAAAAAGTAATATATTTTGCATTCTTTCTATTATAGTATTATATTATTATAATTATACATATGATTCTAATTGTGCTTTTTCCCTTATAAACTATATGTGAAATTTATTATTACATACCCTATGATATTCTCATACAGTATGAAAAATATCATAAAGCATTTTATTACAAAAGTAACTCAAAAATTGAGGAGGAAAGCATATCCATATAGTACTATTTCGCTAACGCTTACTTAGCTCATCAGTGGATTTTTTCCCAACGTCTGAATATAAACCCAAGATCTATATGTTTAAAATTCAATCAATCAAACGAGAATTGTTTGTATGTAGATGTGTAGATGAGAATAAAAAAGCTAAAAATAGAAATGTGAGTATGTTATAAAAGTAAACTCATGGATTGCTATGTTTTTGTTTATAGATTTTTTGGTTTGTATGTTTGATATTCAAACAATTCTCGTTTGATTGATTGAATTTTAAACATATAGATCTTGGGTTTATATTCAGACGTTGGGAAAAAATCCACTGATGAGCTAAGTAAGCGTTAGCGAAATAGTACTATATGGATATGCTTTCCTCCTCAATTTTTGAGTTACTTTTGTAATAAAATGCTTTATGATATTTTTCATACTGTATGAGAATATCATAGGGTATGTAATAATAAATTTCACATATAGTTTATAAGGGAAAAAGCACAATTAGAATCATATGTATAAATAAATATTCCCAAAATAAATTCAGTTAATATAAAATACTACATGTGCACGGTATTGAATTTTGATATTCTTTTGTTTTGTTTCATTTTTTAATTTTTTCATTTGATTCAAAGTACATTAGTTATGCTGGCCGATGGCAAGCCTGGTGTAGATGAGAATAAAAAAGCTAAAAATAGAAATGTGAGTATGTTATAAAAGTAAACTCATGGATTGCTATGTTTTTGTTTATAGATTTTTTGGTTTGTATGTTTGATATTCAAACAATTCTCGTTTGATTGATTGAATTTTAAACATATAGATCTTGGGTTTATATTCAGACGTTGGGAAAAAATCCACTGATGAGCTAAGTAAGCGTTAGCGAAATAGTACTATATGGATATGCTTTCCTCCTCAATTTTTGAGTTACTTTTGTAATAAAATGCTTTATGATATTTTTCATACTGTATGAGAATATCATAGGGTATGTAATAATAAATTTCACATATAGTTTATAAGGGAAAAAGCACAATTAGAATCATATGTATAAATAAATATTCCCAAAATAAATTCAGTTAATATTATTATAATTATTAAATTATTTACAACCACTTTTCTTAACTTTCTCACAAAAGTAAACAAACTTTGACGTTCGGCTCAAAAAATACGTTATTCTTGTATTAGATGACGGGTGAATTTGCTAGTGAGTTTACCTGGTAATAAATTTGCCTTGATACTATTCACAAGTAAATTATTTGCGCGCCTTTTATTTTGACTATTCTTCTGAAAGCGGAATAACACAAGTAAGAAAATTTATGAAATTAAAAAGCCTTACACAGATAAATTCAGTGGAAAAATAAATAATAAAATCTAACAAATAAATCAATAAATTGTACATTGATAAGAACTGTTAAAAAAAAGAACAAGGGAAATAAAAGTCAAAAAAAAAAGAAGCGAACGAGCAGTACTGAGTCAATTTAAAAGTATCGACAGTTTTTAACTCCTCTGTTTCTGGTTATAGCAGAAATACAACATTCAATTAGTTGACAAGGTTGTGGTTTTTTCTAGTAACTCCAAATGGCTTTTAGATATTCACTGATTTTTATAGATTTAAAAATGTAACGGTGTCCAAAATTTAAGTATCAATTCAAGAACTGTAACCGATATTTTTTTAATTTAAATTGTACAGATGCAAATTCATATCTCACAATATTTCGTGTTTCAAATTTATGCAAAATTTGTTTCAATTAATTTTAATAGACCAACAAAACTATTCATAAATACATAAGTATATTAGTAATTTGATACCTGCAAGGTGCCAGTATTAACACTAGAACAATATCGTTATCATTCTCTAATAAAATAATGCAATAAAATATATTGACGCACACACAAGAACATTCATATGTAAGTGTCAGAGGTGTAAAAAACTGCAATCAATTGTGATTGCAATCAAAGTGATTTCATTCTTTGATTTCAAAATGACAATTTGTCAAAACTGCAATATATCGTGATTGTAATTATTTTGCCAACAATCCGTTTAGAAATCATTGAATTAAATTAATTTAATTGCCAACAATTCGAGTTGAATCAAAATTATGCAAGTGCAATTAAATTTTTGTTGAAGTCATGCGATGGCTGCAGTGGTTTGCTTATTGACTACAAAACCAAAAAAAAAAATTCTGGGTGTGTCTTTGTGTCAGTTGTTGTCGGTAGGTTTCAGTGGCGAAGGGCTAGTCATTGAACACTGAACAGTACCGGTATTGTAACTAAAAATGGCTACTAAAACAAACCTTCAAAATATAATACGTCTTCTTGACATCAGAGGCGCTGCAACACTGCTATAAATAAAAAACTTGCAAAAGCAGAGTTGTAAGATAGTGAAGCTTCACCACCTGTCATGTATCTCACTAACTCCTTTCTCTAATTCCAGCACAATTCATCGCATGTGTAGGGGCCATGCCCTGAGTGCTGGTCCAAGTTAAAAAAAATTATCCTCCTAAAAAGTCGATAACAAAATAATAGCCTATATATATATAATATACATATACATACATATACATATATATATACACATACAGTGGCCAAAAAAACTATTCGACATAGGCCGTAAACTTTATATATTTATCAAGAAAAAAATATGGAATGTTGTTTTTAACAAAATAAACTTATAAAAGCCTTTATTAAGGAAGACAAAGTTATATTCAGTAAAAAAAATGAGATCTCAAAGTAAAAAAAGCAAAAAACACATGAATTAAAATATTAATAACAAAAAACAAGAAAAAAAAGTATTCGACATTGGTACCATTTTTAAAATACATGAATTGAAATACAAGCTTATTTCTACTTCAGTAGCGAGTTGCTTTTCCTTGCCTACGTATAACCTCTTTTAAAAGATCTGGCATAGATTTTACCAACGTTTTGGTATATTCTGGATCAATTTGGCTCCATTCCTCCTGCAGGATAACTTTCATCTGGTGTTTATTCGTAAATTCACGTTTTCTGATTTTTTTCCAAGTGACCCCAAAGATGTTCAATAGGGTTAAGCTCTGGGGACTGTAGCGGCGTTTTTATTAATTTTGGACAATTATATAAAAGCCAAAGCTTTGTATTAGTGGGATCATTATCTTGATAAAACTGAAATCTATTTGCCAGACCCAATTTTTCAGCACTTGACCTCAAATTTTGCTTTAGGAGGTCAATGTACTTTCGGTGATCCCATCAATAAACCCAATATTACCCACGCCTGATGCCGCCATACATCCCCATACCATAACACCACCGTCACCATGTTTAACAGTTGGTACCATATTCGTTTTATCCAATTCTGTGTTCGGCTTGCGATGTACCAGAACTTTTCCATCACATCGAAAAAGGTTATATTTACTATCGTCAGCAAAAATAAAATCCATCCAGAACTCCATTGGCTTATTTACATGCTCTTTCGCAACATCTAATCTCAACTTTCTATTTTTCTTAGTAATGTATAGCTTCTTCCTGGCTGATCGTGCATGGAAATCGTGCTTTTTTAAGACGTTTCTTATTGTTTGAGGTGTAACGGATATACCTAAGTGTTCCTCAGTGTTTTTAGCTAAAGTGTTAGCAGTAATTTTTGGATTTTTTCTTACTTCACGCACGATTCGCCGTTCATCTGAATCTGTAAGTTTGCAAGGTCGCCCAATCCTTACCTTGTTTATCACAGTTTTACTTGATTTGTACTTTTTTATAATGTAATATACAGTAGTTCTTGACCTTTAAACGATTTCTGATATAGTCTTTTCCGTTTTTCCTAATTTAAAATGATGTATTATTAAATTTCTTACATCAACAGAAGTTTCTTTCCCTTTACGTCCCATCATCGCGATCACTTGCACAGAAATAAGAAAAAAGTTCTTGTAAATGATAAACAAGAAACATAGCGATATTTTTACCAACAATAACAGGAAGTAATAAGAAATACACAATCAGAATAAGGGAAAAACAATGCCAGTCGAATACTTTTTTTGCTTTGCAATTTTTGTTTTTTCGTTCAAACAGATAGATGAGTTAAAAAATGTGAAATTTTTATTATTTTTAGGACCATAAATTATTAAATACATATAATACAATGTGATCTCACGTTTATACATATAAAAAACAAAGAGATGCCAGCGTTTTCAATGAAATTTAAGAAAATAATTGCAATGTCGAATAGTTTTTTTGGCCACTGTATATAGAAAACTTTGTAAACAACAATTGACATTGCTGGTAATTCAGAGACTATCAGAGTCAGTTTTATTTCTCGAAGCAGGACTTTCATTTGAAGAGAACGAAGATTTTGTTTCCGATTTAATTTTGCTTACAAAAACATTTGATTGCAATAGATTTTATCGTATGGATTGCATGATTTCAAATTGAGATATTCTGATATTCTGGCTTGGAAAAATTATAGTTTTCATGATTCTTTAAAGTTCCGCTATTGCCAATGTTGTATAACAAACAATATTTTTCGTTTCGAAAATGTTAAAAGATTTTACTCGTAATATAAAGGGATAGATAGAAAAAAATGTAACCACTAAATACTGTACGCTTTTTTAATTATTTAAAAATAGTTTTGATTTGAAACAGGCATTTATCTTAAATAAAACACCATCGGTTTTCAATAAATTATTACTTCAATCCATTTTGACTTTTTTTTATATAATAATAAGTAATTAGTTACCGAAAACAGTGGTTACGGTTTTTTTTTGGAGCAAATATTTGCCATATGTAACCGTACCTGTACAAGTCACTTATTAAGTTTTCTTTTTTTGGTCATAAAATGTTTTTAATAATACGTATGTATCACGTTATATTTTACTAAACATGACACAATAGGCTCGAACATGTTGGTTTTGGAAATAAATCTGCACTTTATAAAAATTACACATGAAAATAGGGAATTCGCTTAATTTAAATTTTTTTTCCGATCAGTGCACTAAATTCTCAAATTAAGACCCCGAAAATGCTGATTACATTACTGGCAATGAAGTAAGTAACTGATTTTTTTTCTTTTCACATACAGGGGTCAAATTATGGCCTTCGATATCGAACGGAATTCTTATAAATTTTAAAAAAAATTTTGTTTGAAATTTCTATTCGAATAGAATGCTGTAATTTGGTTCCTGATTTATATCGAAAATATCTTAATTTCACCACAATATGCATTGTTGTTACGTGTATTAGATTCGAGTTTTAAAATCTAATTATGAAAATGGGCGTTCAAATCGAAATGCATATCGTGAAAATCACATGAGGCACATTTTCACTTCAGTGAATTCGTCAATAAGCAGACTTGCCGCATTTGGGCGAATGATAATCCAAGAGTGATTGTCGGAAAACCCAAGCACCCACAAAAAGAGACTGTTTGGTGTGGTTTATGGGCAGGCGGCATCATCGAGCCGTATTTTTTTGCAAAATGAGGCAGTGAATGGTGTTCTGATTTGAAAGCCCATTTTCATAATAAGCCTGAATAACTTTAACGCGTTGCTCGATTGTGTATCTTTCCATGGTTCAAATTGAGTTACTCTGAAATTGAGAAATGTCAAATGAAATGCAGAAAAAACTTGACATTTAGGTGCGGTTCACATTCAACATCGGCCCTTACAATTTAGCCACCCTTTATATTGCGACAATGAAAATGTGGTCATTGCAATCCAGCTAATAGTACAATTTCCTTTTTAAATTATCTTCTTTCATAATAATTGACTAAAACTAAAAGTGTATCCCAAAAAAATAATTTAAAGTTATTTGCAAATTATTGCACAGTTTTCAATGATTTTCTGAAAATATAAAAATATATTTTTGATGCAGATGCCAGCGAGAGTATGTTAGTTACAGAATTTTATGATTCTATTAGAGCCCTAGATACGATGGCTGTTTGATAAAACCGCGGCTATTTCAATAAAAATTTATTTTTCCAAATAAATTCCTTCTAGAACAATGTTTTTAACACAGCCGGCTACTGAGCTCGAACCCAGGACCTTGGGTTCTGTAGTCAACTACCTCATCCATCGCCATGATCTCATTTTAGATCAATACCTTTAGTCCAGGGTTTTTCAAATATTTTTATTCCTTCCAACTAATAGGTTTTCTTAAGGACTTCAAAGTAGGCATTTGTTTCGATTATGACCTCTTCATCCGACCGAAATCCATTACCACCCAGTCATTTCTACAGGTTTGGAAAAAGAAAATAGTCGCAGGATGCTAAATCTGAGGAATATTATGGATGGGGTACCAGTTCGGAGCAGAATTTATGAATATTTTTGTCATACTGACTACAAGTGTGTGCGCTCTGCATTGTCTTGATGGAACAGCACATTTTTTTTTAACAAATGTGTTCGTTTTAGCTTTAAATCATTATCGAGTCTGTATAAAAACTCTGAATAATATTGGCCGGTGATCGTTCTACCCTTCTGTAGGTAATCTATGTAAATGAACACTGCGAGCGTCACAAAAAATTGAGGCCATGACTTTGAAGGCTGACAGACCTACTTTGACTTTCCGTGGTACACGTTTACGCGGTGAAACTCACTTTATTGATTGTTTTCTAGTCTGTGGGGTATTGTGATGGAACCATGTTTCACCTACAGCTGTATAAGGGCGTAAAAACTAGTTCGGATTGCGGTTGAATATCCCACAAAAACTTCACTTTTTTCCACTTTTATTTTGTTCAAATTCCAAACACACTAAATGACGCAAATGGCTAAAAATTTGACAGTAGTCTATTAATAGTGGTTCACGGCAACAGTGTTGCATTTCAAGTTACTACGAGGAAAATCCAAAAAGTCACCGAGTTATCAAACAGCCCTCGTAATAATAGTTCATGCCAATACCCGAAGATTTTCGGATGGTTAAAATTAAAAAATGTTAAAAAATTATGAATGAGAAGCATTATTTTATACATTTTGTTTTGCATTAATTAAAAAAAAAATATCCTATTTGTACTATTTTTTAAATTCTTAAAAATTTTCTCATTAAAAATACGATTTATCATTACTTATTTATTACCTAAATTAAATTAATTTGTATACGAGTATGCCTAAAATTTCAGTTTCAAGTTGCCAAAATATGCTGTCATATTGGAAGCAGGCCATTTTTCATATTTAAAACAAAATAAATTTCACCGACAACAGCCCTGAGAGCGTCACACAACAGTATACAGAACTACAGTTCCGAAAAAAGAAATGCAAATGAATAACTTTATAATATACATGCTATTGTAACGTAGCGATAATTAATATCCATTTTGTTTTCTTGGTAACATAAATCAACATGGAGTCATCGCAGCAAAAGCCAAAAATTCGCAAGAAAAAAATTAAACTTGTTTTCCTGCTTCAAAGGTGGTGGTGATTTTCTTCAATTTAAAATTTTTCCTGTTTTAAACAGTCCACGTAGCACTTTTCTGCTGGTTTGATTCTCAAACCTTTATTTTCTTAATATGATTTTATTACAATATTTTTTCTTTTCCTACTATTTTTCGTTTTATTTGTTTTGCGTGCTGTCATCTTCATCATCGCCATCATATTAGATTGTTGGATGGAAAAAAAAGAAACAAAAATGTGTTCTGAAATGAAATTTCCTTTCTAAAAATGACTGCAAAAAAAAAAAAAACAAAAAACAAGGACGTTATTCCACTGATGTGATTTGTATACTTCAGTCATGTTTCCCGTTGTTGAAGCCTTTTATAAATTGGTTGCTTCTAAGGGTAACAAAAAAGTTGTTGATTATTATCTCAGTTGGCATGAAACCGAAGTAGCAGTAACTGCTTTAGCGTTGCAAATAGTATGAAAAAGTAACTTATGATTGGTTAACCAAAGATTGAGGGTAAGTGAGTTAAAAGCAATTTTTTTTAACGTGTAACTACCCCTTACCGTATATTATATATACTACGGGTAAATAGAAGATTGTAATCAAAATTTATGTCGTTGAACAAACTACACGAAAAGTGTGTAATAGAGAGTTATTCTCTATACTTTGTGAATATAGAAAAGAAACAATTGCAGCATTGTATAGATACAATGTTGATAAACAAAGCATAGTGAGATCGCGATTAATGCAATTTTTCTGGCCATTTGATATTTAAATAGTTGGAGAAGAAAATTTGTTTTTCATCTTTTCTTTCATTCGCATTTACAAGAACAGAAACTAAAAGTTATTCATCGTAACACCTCAATTAATGTAAAATTAAATTTATTACATCACGAAATCCATGTAACGCATTTTTACAGCGTGCGAATAATTTTAACTGATTTTGTTGACAAAAAAATTTTTTTATTAAAGAAGATTATTATTCAATTTTATACTATTTTCAAAATGTGTTTAAGTTTTATTTATGATTTGTTCTTATTTCGTTGATATAAAACTAAATGTATCATACGCACGCGCTACCAAATTTGCCTTATTAAAATTACATGTATAGATAGCATTTTCATAATATTTTTGCAGTTATTAAAAACTTTCGTAGATTAAATAAATACTAGTTAGTTATGTTATCATATATATTATGTATATATCTTGTAAATTTATTTTTCATTTAACCTTTCAGATACAATCATTGTCAACCAAAGGCTGATTAATTGTAAAAAGGTTTAGAAAAATTAAATATATTTAAATCGTATACATATATAAAATATTTGCTTAACTTTTAACATCGTCACGCACATGTTACATTTCTCACGCCATCCTCCGGGAGGGTTCGCCACCTAACCTCTAATCATCAATTTTTAATTTTTAATTTTGTGGTACCAGTGAGTAGGAGATATCAGCTACGTATGCAAGGCATGCTGCGGAACTAAGGAAGGAGATAGTTATAGAGATGGAAGGTGGAGAAAAGATTCATTATTTTTACTAATGTGCCTTTGCACGTTTTTGTTTTTGTTTCTTTTTATTATTATTTTTTTTCGCCGGTGCTACACATTACCGACGAAGGGGGGCGTTCTGATGTGTTTGTGGATTGCTATCAGCTGAAGCCGGTATTGTTCAGTGACCAGTGACTATGCTTTCGCCAGTGAAACCTTCCGACAACAAGTGACAGACAAAGACATACTAATGAACATCTGAAAAATGCGAGAGGTTTTTTTTTATAATTTTTAGTCTGAAACTGGGGTTGAACGCAGGTCTGTTTTTGGTTTTGTAGTCAACGTGCAGACTACCATCCATCGTGCCATCGCCACCCTCAGGCGATAAAATGCAATACAAAATGATTAAACTTTTGTCATTTTGCTATATCTTGGTTGTTATTAAATCCATATTTGGCTAAAGTTCGTAACACTTTCGAAGGGAACAAAGGAAAAGTCAACGGCAATCAATACCAACGTACACAGGCCAAATTTATTTCTTATTTTAATTTATATTTTTCTTATTGGTATTGGAAGAAAAATTAGTTCAAGAAATTTTAAAACTTTACTATTGTCATTTATTATCGAAAGCATAGTCACTGTCTTCTTGGCATCAGTGGCACTTCAACTCCGCTATAAACGTAAGAACGTAAAAATCAGAGTTGTAAGTCAAGTGACAACGAAAAATATGTCGTTCGACGCAATTGTGTTTCCAGCATTTTTCATGAAAATCCTTTTGATTTAAAAATTGTAGGTGTCATCTCACTATCCTTTTACTCTGGTTCCAACACAATGCATCGCATGTGTAAGGGTCATCTCCTGAGTACTGGTTCAAGATACAAAAAAAATAAATAAAATAGTAAAACGCTATTTAAAGTTTAAAAGAGCAGGTCAAATCTTCTCACACCCCGCAATGTACTGGGGAATTATTAATTTCTTTATCATTTGTAAAGGATCGATAAAGATAAGAAAAATAATTCGATTAGATAAGCTGGATAAGAAACAAAAATTACTGTTTTTATTATAAATCTTGCCTACCAATAGAAATCTTTTCATGTATATATATATATATATGCTAGTAAATATATATATATGTATATTTGTAATAAAATCATTTTAAATTTACCTGAACGTTCAAGGACAATATGTTCATAGCCAAATATAAAAGTTACAATTCACCATATCCACATTTGTTCCGTCTTAGTTTCAGTTGTACTAAATTCTTGTTCATTAAAAGTCATGGAATTCTAACAAGAAAATACTAGTATTTTTTCAAATATACATACATATTTTTAAAAGCTTGATACGAAGTATGTATGGAAACAAATTTTCTTTAAGTATTTGTTTTAAAAATACAAAATCCACATTCAATTTTAATACATATTTAATAAAATATTTAAGGTATTCACATGGTATGCTATCATATTATTATGACATTTGCTATTATTTATAACAGTTCATTTTATGGGTTGAACCCTTGTAGACTTTGATGATATTGATATGTAATGATATTAAAATATGATTGAAAATACAGTAAAACCTTGATAATGCGGATTGGCGAATAAAAATTTAGAAACGTTATTCTTGTATTAAAATTGCTTTTGAAACTTTTGGTTGTGGAGAAGTCTTCTAACTTTTTTCCAAAGCTAAATCACGCAATTTGTGCAGCATTAAAAGTTTTCTAATGTCGACATGATTTTCTTCTGACCATTTTATTGATGTATTCAAACAAAAAACATGGAATTGCGTAGCAAAATAATTAGATTTTCCAACAGGAGTGGAGAAAAGACTCTATTTTCTGAATCATAATTAATAGAGATTAACATTAGACAAGAGTTTGCATGCAGTCCGGTTTATAAAGTTATATAGTTGCAATCAATCAGTAGTATGGAGTTATGCTATGTATATAATGCAAGTTGTTCTCTTGATTACCGAATAATCCTGATTAGCCACAGCCGGATTATCAAGGTTTTGCTGTAACGAAAGAGTACATATGAAAATGCAATTACTTAAAATTAATATGAAATCTCTCTTAACGGAATCCAAATTATTGCTGAAATCAATAATATTATAGAACTTTTTAAATTCAGCACAAATTATTGGAAAAGGATCGGCATTGGCGTAAAGCGTGACTTGAAATTTTGAAATAAAAAGCGGACCTCAACATAAACAAGTCTCCTGGCCCGGATGGAATTCCGGCACTGGTCTTGAAGCAGTGCTCTTCGACGTTAGCGCGTCCTCTGACAATACTTTTCAGCACCCTTATTCCATGCAGGCGAATTTACGTCGTGCTGGAAAGTTGCAAATGTTACGCCGCCGTGAGAGGCAAGCAACCCAATCGCAATATGCTCTACCATTTCCAAAGTAATGGAGAGTATGCTAAATTTCCATCTTATGAAGTATCTGGAGTCCAATAGCTTACTTAACGACCGGCAATATAGCTTCCGTGAAGGACGTTCCACGGGAGACTTATTAGCCTTCCTCTCGGAAAAATGGAGTCGATCCATCCACCATTTTGGCGAGGGTAAGGTAGTGGCTTTTAGATATTTCTAAAGCATTTGACAGAGTGTGGCAAGGAGCACTCTTGTCAAAACTTATTGCTTTTGATGTCGGTGGTATCTTCTCACAATTTATATCGAGCTTTCTCAGGGATCGCGCTATAAGAGTTGTTATAGACGAGATCTCATCTAACGAATTCAAGAATAATTCAGGGGTACCACAAGGCTCCATTCTTTCTCCTACTCTATTTCTTATTTTTCTTAATGACCTCCTATGTCAAACTTCCAACCCTTTCCACTCTTTCGCAGGTGACAGCAGTATATGCTATTCATATTTATTCAATCGTAGGCCTACGGCGAATATGATCGCGGAGACGAGGCAGAATATGAATAATTCGCTAAAAGGTGACCTCACAAGAATATCGAAATGGGGTCATGCGAACAGGGTCAATGCTCAAAAGACCCAATGCTGCATGTTTACACTCCGACGCATGTCCGATTTCGCTGCCTCATCTGTAATTATGGGCGGTATAAATATCCAGGAATCAGAAGCTCTTGATGTTCTCGGCATGAAAATTCAGTGCGATGTTCGATGGTCTGAGCACATTTTTCAGGTCTCAAAGGAAGCATTGAAGTGCCTCGGCTTTTTAAGACGGTGCAAGACATACTTCACCCCATCTGATCTCTTTACTATTTATACCGCCTACATCCGATCGAAAATGGAATACAACTCTCATGTGTGGGCCGGTGCTCCAAAGACTATTTTGAAGTTACTCGACCGTGTACAAGAAAGGGCGAAGAAACTCATAGGAGACAGTAGGGTAGCCAACTCTATTGACTCTCTTGAGCATCGTCGCAACGTGGGGTGCGTTTCGTTGTTCTATCGTTACTATAATGGGATGTGTTCTGATGAAATCAGGGAACTTGTTCCCGAAACCCGGTAAATCACGCGCACGACGAGCAGGTGCTAACTGCTTGGCCCATGAAGTCACACGGTATCGGTCGAAATTTATTTTAGTTTTGAATGTAATTATCGAGTTACTTGTTGGGAAAGGTAGTGACTTAATAAGATCTTATGTGAGTGGCAAACAATACTTGTAAGTGAATGGTAAAGTATCCGGGTACATATATGGAAATAGTATTGGAAAAAATGTTTTGTGGAAAAATCTGTATAAAATCGTATGAAATAAGTCTAAGATTTGCAATACATTTACATTTGAAGTAAAATTTTAATATTTTGATATTTAATTTTTATTTTTGATATTTTGATTTTTAATAGTTTTTCTAAATATAGATACCTACATATCGACTTTCATTTATTTTATTAAAAATATATTTGTATTGATCGTTTTTGAATACGAATTGTATGAAGGTACTCAAGTACCTTGCCATACTGTAAAGGGTGTTAGAAGTAAATTGGTCTGCCACGCCTATTCAAAATATTTCCTTACCTCAAAGTCGGTATTTACTGAAAATTTATTAAAAGTTAGGAATTCTCAAGAAGTATCAATTTCTGCACAACAAAATCAATTTCAAAACGCAATGGGTACGCCGGTACCTTGTCCGTCAGTTACGGGTAAAATAACATTGTTTCGCACAAACGTATTTGTGTGGCATTATTGAAGAAATAAACATTTATTTTTTGAAGAGATAATTAAATTACAAAAAGCATATTAAATTAAGAATGGAAGCTCACAGCATTCATATATTTTTAGGGTACTATTTACAAACTAGCTATACGAAGCTTTGTGAAGCCCACAACTAAAAAATCTTTGTGTAGTTTGATTTTTCTATTATAGTGGCATGTTTTTTCCAATACGAATGTTGTCAGCAAATTAATTGTATGAATATTCCAGTTTTTCTTGTTTCTATTTATATTTAAGGTATTTTTTCTAGTAAAATCAACTAGTCTTTCACACAACCACACTTTAATCTCACTGTAAAAAACTATTTTTTTCTACTATGCAAGGCCAGTGTATGCAGTCAAAAACAGATTATTAATTATCTTTGTTGATAGAGCTACACTGAATACACTGTTGTAATGCAGTAATCGTTTTTTTTTTTTTATTTTATCAGATTGTGATTATTTAATTTTGATATTGGAAAGCCATGAAACAATTTACTATTTCAGCTGCAGATATTGTTGAGTAATAAAAGTAACAAATAAGTAAAGTATGAGGGCTGTTTGATAACTCCGCGACTTTTTGTATTTCGCTCGCAGTAACTTTAAATGCAACACTGCTGCCGTTAACCACGAACTGTTAATAGACTACTGTCAAACTTAGAGAAAACAGCGTTTTTTAAGTTGCGTTTCACAGCAAAACAGACCTGGGATCAACCCCCAGTTTCAGACTAAAATTTTAAAATAAAAATAAACATCTCGCATTTTTCTGATGTGCATTAGTGTGTCTTTGTGTGTCAGTTGTTGTCGGAAGGTTTCAGTGGCGAAGGCATAGTCACTGGTCACTGGACAATACCGGCTTCAGCTGATAGCAATCCACAATCGCATCAGAACGCCCTCCTTCGTCGGTATTGTGTAGCAGCGGCGAAGTAAAACAATAATAAAAATGGCTACTGAACCGAAGGTTCAGCACTGCTACGAATATAAACAAAGAACGTGCAAAAGCAGAGCTGCAAAAATAATTAATTAAGATTCACCTCCTGTCGTTTCTCCTACTATCCCTTTCCTATAGTTCCAGCACAATGCTTCGCATATGTAGGAGATATCTCCTTAGTGCTGGTCGCAGATAAAAAAAAAAAAAAAAAAAAAAAAAAAAGCAAACAATTTCCTGAATTTTAACAAAAATGGGGAAAAGTGAATATCGTGGGTTGATTAAGTATGATTTTTTGCGTAAAAAAATCATCACGAAACTAAGGAAAGGCTTGATAAATACTATGCGAACTCTGCACCATCAATTTCATTGGTTAAGAAGTGGTTTACTGAGTTTCGTTATAGTCGTAACAACACAAGTGACGCCGCACGTTCAGAGCGCCCAATAGATATCGTCACGCCAGGAATATCCGATGAAATTCATGGAATACGTAGAGCAAGGTAGATCACCCGCCAATATTATTCAGAACTTTTAGCCACATTCGATATTGAGTTAAAGGAAAAACGAACACATTTGGCGCAAAAAAAAGTGCTGCTTCATCAGGAAAACGTATAAGTGCACACGTGTACAGCCAGTATGACAAAAATCCTTAAATTGGGCTAGAAACCGACCCCTTCTAGCATATTCCTAAGATTTTGCCCCCTGCGACTATTTTATTATGTAAGTAAGTGGTAAGAGATTTGGGTCGAATGCAGTGGTTCTAAACGAAACAAACGCTAATTTTGAGGGCCTTGAGAAAACTTATTACAGTCGAACTTCCCTATAGTGAATCTCCAATGGGACCGACAATTATTTCACTATAGAGAAACTTCATTATACAGAAATATTTTTTTCTGTTTTTTATTTATTTAAAATAATCAGGTATTTTTGTTTCAACTACATTTTTACATTTTTCTTTATCAATAGAAGCTTCAATTATATTAAGACATTTAAATACATTTGCCGGAACGTTGCTCTCCATCTCCAAAAAAGTTCGTAGTACATCAAGTGTTCCTCTTAATTTCACGTGTTCTAATCTAGTTGACGTTTTATCAATATTTGCCATTACTTCACCGCCCAGTTCTTTGGCTTTTTGCTTCAATAATACTCCAGATACGGGAAGATTCTTAGAGCGAGCGGCCGTAATACATTTGAGCATTGCTTCGTCAATGTATTCAAAAAGACAAGTTCGAAGTCTCATACGCTTAATGCTTAAATGCTCGTCTTCTATATTCTTTTGTACAGGGTGGCTGATGAAAGCCGATACCAAAAGAAAACTTGGTAACTTTTTTCTATCTAAGTAATCTGCAGTTTTTTGTTTTGGTTTTTGTAGATTGATCCTTAGATTTAATGAAACTGAAAAGTGGGACACTGGAAAAAGAATGCCACTATCACGCATTGAAGTCTGTAGTTTTGGTTCAACTAACTAACAGGCTCATTTCAAGAAAATTAACCTTCCGCTGTGCCCCTAGATCGCCTGACCTAACGCCACCGGACTTTTTCTTGTATGGTTATTGTAAACAGGAAGTGTACAAATCGCAACAGACAAATGTGGGGGAACTAAGACAATCAATTCGAGCGACAATAGCTACAGTTCCAGCGTTAACTTTGCGGGCAGTAATGAACAATTTTTTGAAAAGATGCCGCATTGTCTTTAAGACTAATTCGATGTGCTTTCAAATGAAAAGAGATTGAAAATATTCCATGCATTACAAAAAAAAAATTGTTCCAGTTTCTAAATGTAGCAAAATTCATCAGCCACCCTGTATAACTGACTTGTTTTTTTAAATGTTTGATAAAGTACTGGGAAGAATTCCAAACCCTTTAGCTATATCTTTTTTCTTTGATGTCCCTTCTTCAACTTTATTAATTAGTAATAACTTTTGTTCCAGAGAAATACTACTCCGGGGATCATTTTCGTTCACTGAACTCGGTCAACTGATGTTAAAAGACAAATCATTAACTTTTTTGTTTTCATTTTCATATTTTGGGAATCCCAAAAATATTACTTATTTTCTTTATAAATAGTGTTGCTAACAAGTGTAAAATAAAGCCGCTAAAAATAGTTCACACACACGCAAAATGTATTCTCGTTTCCAAAATTTTGTGCATTGTAAAGAAAAATTCACTGTATGGAAATTCATTATACGGAGATCAAAATACATTTGAAAGTGTAACGAAAAAGCTGTGTTCTTGATTTTATTTCATAATAAGGAGAACTTCATTGTATAGAAGTTCACTATAAGGAAGTTTGACTGTATTTGGAAGTTATAAAAAAAAAATTGGAAAAACGCTTTACTAAATGTATTGATCTAAATGGGGATTAAGTTGGAAAATAAAACGCTTATTTGACGAAAAAAAAATATTTATTCAAAAAGTCGCGGATTTATCAAACAGTCCTCGTAAATGAGTAGATATTAAAAATACATTTATGTATTTTAGTTAATGAAAAAATTTAATTTTATATAGTATAGTACATACTACAAAAATTGCCATGGGAAAGTTCGAGGGGATGTTGCGTGGCATCGTGCAGAACGGTCTAAGGATGGTGAATTTATGGTGCTTATCTGCGACGTTGGATATTATTTCCGCAAAGATCACTACTTTTGCGTGGAATAGAAAAAGGGCACACCCACCCTGTCTGACGGTGCGTATGGAGAGCGTGTCATTGGGACGCGCATCGGTAGTCAAGAACTTGGCGCTTGTGATCAGTGTTACCATATGTGAAGATTTATCTTATTTTTGCAGTTTTTTGTGATGTCAAAAAGATTAAATTATTTTTTTGGCTGCAAACAAGATTTTTAAAAATATGATATTTAACACTTTTTGAAGTTCCTGTTCATTAAACATGTATTACTCAATCAGTGAAATTCTTCCAAATGTCATTCATCGTTATAATATCCAACAAATTGATGACAAATGGCGAGAATTACAATTTATTGTGTGACGAACATATTGAAATGTTATTGGATATCTTTTTGAATGGAAATCGTTTCGATTGCTTCTGAACCCTTTCATTATTTAAAAAATAGTTTAGTATATCAGCTGCTAAAGTCGAAGGAATTTTCTTTAATATGAACAAACTAAAGGCCCTTTCACATTGTAAAACACGGCTTACGACTTTCATAATACTTTTTGTGAGAGAGAAATTTAATGAGATTTGGTGCGACTGCCAAAATATCTGAAGTAATATTACATTTTGCTTTCGCACTATCACACTTGAAGTAAAATGAAAAGTATAAGTAGTAAGAAAATACGCAGTTTAATAGCAAATAACTTTTTTGTTTGTTTTGTTATGAAAAGTATAAGCTTTTTAAAAAATGGTCATCCGTATTTTGGTGTATTCTTTTTCCACTATTTATATTTACCGCTTTGATTTAAATTTTTCACATGTCGTATTACGCAGTATTACATTGTAAAGGGTCTTAATACAGCAATATAATTGTGTGGTCTTCTAAGTACATTTTGAACAAATCTAATCGTAAATGCAGAAATTTTGAACAATAAAAAAAAAAATTAATAAAAAATTTTATAAACAAATGCACTTTGAGTTACTTCGAGTATAAAAAATTTGCAAATGTATGTAAATAATTATTTTAACTAATTTTGATTTTAAAAAAATATTAATTTTAATCAAGAAAAGATTTTTAATATCAAAATCAAATTTTTTTTAGAAGATTTTTGAAAAAAAAAATGGCAACACTGTATGCAATAGAGTTAGGCAGGATAATTCACAATTGTAATAAATTTACTGGAAAAATTCATATTTAGCAAAAATTCATTGAATCACAGTTTTCAGGAAACCATAAACTGCTTAGGAAAAATCCCTGCATTTTGGCGAATATAAAAAATCAGTCCGATTTTTCCCACCAGAAAAAACTACATGTAGGTATTTACACTTCCTACTTTTGGCAACACTGGTGGCAACTTAAATTCTCTATTTTATTTTATTTCATTTTATTTCATTCGTTGGAACTTTGTAATGATTGACGTTAAAGCTCAAGTGTATGTTAATAAACCGTGAAGCGGCTGCATAAACCTGACCAGTTTTCTTTTTCAATTTATATGCTTAATATTTACTTACCGCAATCAAAACTACATGTAAATGGAAATATTTCATTACAATTGAAATACATACCTGCAATGAGAGGAAAAAATAGAGAAAAAAAATGTAAAATTAATATTTTTTTCCATGTTTACATTACGCTGCATCACAATGAATGTATAAATTTAATTGTGATTGCATGTGTTTAATTGTTTAAAAAATATTTCTTAAACTGCTTTCATACAATTTAATCCAAATGCGAAAATAATAATACAGTGTGCAGAGCAAAAGTTTCGTATAATTATCGTACATAAATAACAGATTAATCAGGTTTTGCTTTGTCTTAATCAAGTGAAGGAGGGGCTTTCGTGATATCGTGAGGGAGCGTGATATCGAAGTGGAGACTCTGTTGAATATACTGTTTATCATTCAGATATTAATGAGCAGAATCTCAAAACTAACGAACGATTTTAATTGAATAGAAAACATAGATTGGTAATACAGTATAATCCGGTGTGGCGATGGCACGTTGACTACTCAACCAGAAGTCCTGTGTTCGACCCCAATGTCGGAATAAGTTATAAAAACTCCCCGCCTTTTTTTGTGATGTTCATTAACGTGTTTGTTGTTGTGGGAAGGTTTCAGTGGCAAAGGGATAGTCACTGGTCACTGAACAGTACCGGCTTCAGCTGATACTAATCCACAAGTAACATTAGAGCACCCTCCTTCGTCGGTATTGTGTAAAAAATGGCGGATAAGCAGTAATCCCATGTGTTATTCGAACGTGACTGTGTCTTCTAAAGGTGACCTCCCGATACTGGGCGTCATCTAGTTGAAATCAGCCTTACCGAGACACCTGGGCACTGCCGCGGATCGACCAACGAGAATATTATATAATTATTCACTAGAATGAATATTTCTCGATTATAAGTCTCGAAAGTGATGAGATATATTCTTGCTGTAGTCCAAATTACGTCAAGAAGCAATAATTGTTCGGTTCCCAAGAGACAATATAATTTTTGTCATATCCCAATATTAGACAGTTTTATGCAGCAGAGTTACTATAATGTCGTCCGCTGTCATCAAATTGCAAATAACAGCACGTCAAAGATCCTTCGAATAGCACATTTTATTGTATTTGATCTTCAACTATTCCTGAAGGAGAACTACTTTGTTTAGTGTTTTTTTTATAGTGTTTTTTTATATTTCCGCTTCGTTTCTGACTTTCTTTTATTTTCCCTGCTTATCTATACTTGTGTCAATTTCTCATTTGAAAGTTGTCAATTTTTAAAGTTCAACTGCGAAAAAAAGTCAATTAATTAGTCACAATTGTGTGCAAAGTTATTTCAGTTTGTTGATATTGTTTTGCTAGTTTAATTAGGAATTATCTCATAATCATCATTGAGCAAGGAAGTAAATATTTTCATTTCATATTTAATTTAAGCAACAATTTTAGTATTATTCATCAGATGTTTGTGTTTATGTCGTAATTATTTGGTGTGAAATTAGATACTGTATTGTGTGCAGAAATATTTAGGAAGCCGCAGATTAGTGCTTTAGATGAAAATTAGGGAAATATATGAGGTGCAATATTTTTTTGCAAATAGTATTAAAGTATAAAAGGTTTTCTTGTTTGTGAGAAGGTGTGGCAAATTTGAAATACATTTTCAGTTGTACTGAAACTGAAAAATTTAAATTCACAATCATGAATGATTTTGAAGAAGTTTTCACTCCCAGCTCGATCACAAAATGTTGAATCATATCTCTTCAATACTTCGCTGAGAACTGCTGTTGGAAGTCTGCAACATAAATTTAATGGTAAAAAAGTGGCTTGTTGAATTTCGGAAGATTGCGAACGATCCGGAAGCCCAGTTGAGTTCAGAGATTGAAAGTGAGAGGGCTTTTGAAAGCCATAATAGGGATCTCACATGATTCAGTGTTTTCAATTTTAAATATTCACTGTTCATTGAGAAAACTCTCCGTAAGTGCCGCCTTTGATCAAAAATACAATCGCGTGTGAACTTCGCAATATGGGTGAGATTTTGAGGCGTTTGGTAACCATAAAAGAAGCGTTGTCCCCCACAATACAACAGCAACCAGACAGTCAAAACAGTGGATTTCTCGGCTTTTTCACACGAAGTTTATTTAATGAACATTTAAAAAAAAGGCAGCATTGGGCCAAGAAAAGGTATTATTCCTGGGCGATGAAGGTGGCGATGGCTGAAGCAGTCTGCACGTTGACTACAAAAAAAAAGTCCTGTGTTCGAGACCAGTTTATAACTGAGTCTTTAAACCATATCGCATTTCTTCTAATGTGCATTAGTGTGTCTTTGAGTCAGTTGTTGTCGGAAGGCTTCAGTAGCGCGGGCTTCGTCACTGGTCACTGAACAGCACCGGCTTCAGCTAAAGTGGCTACTAAAGCAAAGCTTCAAAGTGACTACCTCTCTTTGACATCAGAGGGGCTGCAGCACTGCTATGAAAGAAAAAAACGTGCAAAAGTAAAGTTGCAGGATTGTGAAGCTTCACCACCTGTCATCTCTCTCACTATCCCTTTCCGCTAGCACAATACATTGCATGTGTAGGGATCATCCGCTGAGTGCTGCTCCAAGATTAAAAAAATGTGCAACATATGAAGTTTCCATGGTAAAAATCCATAAATTGGTTGAGTAATTGATCCCTGATGTGACTGATTGATTATTGTTCACAAATAAGAAGAAATGGCTCAGCGGAAATAGATTTCACTTCATCGATGAAATCATCTTACAATCAAATATCTAGTTTTTGGCAGGTTTAAGAAACCTTAAAGAACTTTGGACGAAGTCTATTGAACCCAAAAAAAAAACTACATTGAAAAATAAAATCTGGGTTTCATTCGAAATGTTATGGCCTTCTGGCCCTGATCACCTTTCAACTGCAAATCGTTACGAACTCCCTTTATTTGTTTTTTTTTTTTTTTTCATATAAAGTTGTTTTTTTCCATAAGAATGAGCTGTGGTGTTTTCACAAACATTGCATGAAAATTTACTTTCTTACGTTTACGAATATTTTGTGCGATTCTCGACATTTTAATGTCTGGCCTTGTCAAGCGAGCAAAAAAATTATTTCTACAATACACAGCAAAAGTGAAACCTATAACATTTAATATGAATTTCTTTGATTTGATTTGATTTTGTTTGATTTTCGCTACATTAAAGTGCTCTTGAAAATGTTGTGGAGTACTGCACTTCAAACTTCAGTTAAAACGCAAAAGTAATACAAAAAAAAAAAAATATGTGTAAAAAAGCGTAAAATTAAAATTTAAAAAATTGAATAAAGTTTTTTTTTAGAAAAAGTAACTGCTAGAGAAACATTTTCACATTTTAAGCGGAACATAAAGGACGAAAAATATTCATTTAAATTAAATTATGAACGAATTCTATACTACGCTTCACTTCTTTTTAACAAACTTTACAAGTTTTTTTGAAATTATTGCTCAAATAAATTACACTTGCAGATTTGACACATTTCAATGTTATAAGCCAGAGGTGGCCATAACGCGGCTCTTGAAGTCGATTGGAGGAGTGGTTCTTTACAATATTTAATAATCCTATAAAAAATGTTTTTTTAATTTATTTATATTAGCAACTTCTCAGGAATTTCTAAAGAAGAACATACTGATGATTAATGTGATGTAAGATTATATTGATGCGAATTCCCACGTTCATTTAAAAAATATTTTGCTTTTAGGGCAATATATTCGTGTTTATATTGGTGATTGTCGGTTGTCGGTTCAATTACCATCCTTGGTGAACGTTTTTATGGATTCATAAAAATATCACCTGCAAAAGCACTAGAAAGATTTTCAGATTTTCTAACAGCAAACATCAGTAGCATAGAAGTATACTAAATAGAGTATCCATTTAATGTTTAACGTTTAACGTTTAACGTTTATGAAGTGCGATTACTACATATTTGGGATTCACCCAAGTCTAAATAAGGACGAGGTAAAACATGCTGGAGAAATGTGGCACCAGCAAATAAAATTTCCATAGACTAAATTCCAAGGGCATACCCTCCCGATAGGCAGCTCACTGCGGTCTATAAGTTCGGTCTCATTATGATATCTGGGGAGCAGTCGAGAATGAAGCTTGGCCCGCTGCCTGACCAGATCACCCAAATTTCTTTAGAAATCCGAACAGCCTGCTCAGGTTCATCCCTGTCAGTGCATCCAGCACATTAGAGTTATAGAAACCGAAGTATATCCTGCCGTATAAAACATTTGACTTTATTATTTATTTAATCGTAACTGCAGTAATGCGGTAATAAAAAATACAATTCAATTGTATTTCAATCACATTGTCACGATAAGCAATTTTTCATAGCTCCGCAGCAGTAATAAAAAATTAGTTCCATTGCAGTGTTTAAAAACGCTTCAAAGAACTAATCCGATTTTGTACAACTTTCGTATTACAAATTCAGAGTCATAATGACATCTTTGGAAGCACTTTTTTCACTGGGAATAGTTGAACAAATATTCGGTTTTGCTTACTTCAAATCAGCATCTTCTTAGAGCTCCAGTAGCTCTGCTCTAATTCTACAGCTGGTATATCCGAAGCAATTGGTGGTAACACTGACAAACATTCTTTGGAATATCAACAAGCAAGGGAATTTCGAAAAATATAACTGATGGCCGATCCACTTCAAAAGTTGATTAACAGATAAATTAAAAAAAAAAAAAAACATTCGACGCCTGCTAATTTAGGAAAAAAATTATACTTTTTCACTTTAAATTTAAAATTTTAAATGATTCACTTTATAAATATTTAAATTAATTAATTCTTCTTTTTATTTGACCTTCTATTTTTATTGTATGTAATAATATTAATTAGCAATTTATTTATTTATTTTTTCGATATTTCGCTAACCCTTGCTGAGCATCTTCAGGAAAAATTAAATGTTTTTTTTTTTTAGAATAAAATTATTTAACAGACATAAAATCAAAATATGTTCTATTATTTAAAAAGAAAAATTGTTTTTTGTCAATTATGTAAAAGTATTTTGAAAAAAATGTTTCTTTTCTTTTTTATAAAAATTCAAAATAACTCAATCTTAAAATTACTATTATATTATATTATTATATTATATAAATTGTCCCTATTTTTTATTAACTAAATATCTATAATTTTGAGCTGTATTATCGATACCTGCCTTAAAATTAATTCTTCTATCTATTGGTACTTTTATTATCTCTAGCATTTCTAACATATAACGACGTTTGTAATTATCCTCTCTGTTCAATATTTCTACTTCATCAAATTTCGGAAAGTGATTCAAGTTCGCACAATGTGATGTTAATGCAGTTTTTTGTGTATTAATGTGTCTGTATTTTTGATCCGATTTATGGCCTCCTATTCTAGTTCTAAGTTTGTTCTTTGTTGTTCCCACATAAACTTTATCGCATTTTTCTCCACTATTCCCACCACAAGGTATATATATATATTTAAATTAATTTTATATAAACCAGAGCCCCGAAGTGCTTCGTTAATGGGAACCGGAGGAATGCGACGCTATGCCAAACGACCCAAAACGCATCACTTTTTTTTTATATAAATGCACTAATTTTTCTATTGATTGGGTCGAACAAATTAAATATTTACCAAAACATATCTATTTTCGATAAAAAGAAAATCATCCGGGTATGTTTTATTTTATTTATTTCAGCAAGTGGATTTAATTATTATAAATAAATAACTAAAAATATATTTATTTTAATATTTTAATTATATTATTAATTGACCTTTTTTATTATATTTTTTTTTTGCAATATATTTATTAAGCTTGAGGTCTTTTTCTTTTATTTTTTTTTGGTTTCATTATTCGATATTTCGTTAACAGCTTGTTAACATCATCAGGAATAATAGGAAATTATAATTTTTTGAAATATAAAAATATTTTTGAAACATGTCACAAAATTTTTTGTTATAAAATTTTGATTTAAAATTAAAAGCTGGTTTCATAATTTTTCTTGAAAAATTTTTTTTTTTTTTTTTTAATTTTTTTTTTTTTTTTATTAATTTTTAATTTTTTTTTTTTTTTTATTAATTTTTCTTGAAAAAAAAAAAAAAAAAAAAAAAAAAAAGAATAATAAAACCAAATAAAATAAAAGAAAAAGACCTCAAGCTTAATAAATATATTGCAAAAAAAAAAAAAAATATTTATTTTAATAAATATAAAGAAATAAGGGAAAACATATCGAGCTTTTGGTGCAATACCGTCGTAATTCAAAAAATCGTGAACTGAGAAAAATGCATTTGATGTTTTGAGCCTTCTTTTTGATAGTATTTTCGTTTAGCAAATTTATTTTTTAAGAAGTTTTTATTTAAAGAGGCATGTTTTGTAATGTTTTCTGTTTGTAAATTTCTTGTCGTAAAGGAAATATTTCATTATTGCCAATAAATATTGTTGGAAATAGCTGGAGGCAATAAAGACGATATTTGTAGCTGTAGAATCTGAACAGTTAGAGATAGAACCATAATCTTTTTTTCTTTTAGATATATATTTCCTCAAAGATCATTTCTGCATACCCAGCTAAAAAAAATTTAAATTTTGAGTTGCTGCGGTATTGCACCAAAGGCTCGATATGCATTTTTTTTATTTGCTAATTTTTTTATTTTCTTAAATTCAATTATAGCACTTCTACTTGCGAACTAAATTCATACTTCCTAAGAAACAACTATTTTAACTAAAATTATGTGTACTCCCAATTTTGACATGCTAATTGACAAATTCTTCACTTGTTGTTATGACTCAGTTAAAAAATGCAAATGTATATATCGAGCCTTTGGTGCAATACCGTCGTAATCGGAATTAAAACGATGCAAAGCAGATTGATCAATATTTTAAAAAGCGGCGCAAATCGAAACGATGCAAATAGGATAGACGCCAATCAGAGCTCTAGTGTATATGTATTGTTTTCGAAAAAACGGGGCTTTAGGATATTAATTCGTAAAGGTGGCATCGCGCAGTTAGTGAAGCTGCTCACCACGGCCGTCAGATGAGACGATTTATAGTCATTTAGACGATTTTTGGTCTCGAAAATAGCAAATTACGATTTTTTTCAATAGTCTCAATATGGCAAATATCAGCATGTTATGTACGCGACATCAAAGAAAATAAGCATTTTTTTAAAGAATTTTTTTTTTATCTTGAACCAGCACTCAGGAGACGGCCCATACACACGCGCTGCATTGTGCTGGAACTAGAGGAAAGTGATAGTAGGAGAAATGATAGGAGGTGGACCTTCACTATCCTGCAACACTGCTCTTTGCACGTTATTTATTTTTATAGCAGCGTTGTAACGTCTCTGATGTCAAGGAGACCTATTAAATTTTGAAGCTTCGTTTCTAGTAGCTAATTAAATTTTAAATAATTTTAAATTTAAATAATTAATTAAAGTAATTACTTTACTTCGCCGATGCTACAACAATACCCGCGAAAGAGGGCGTTCTGATGTGCCTGTGGATTGGTTACAGCTGAAGCCGTTACTGTTCAGTGACCAGTGACTGACTATGCTTTCGCCACTGAAACCTTGCGACAACAACTGACACAAAGATACACAAATGCACATCAGAAAAAATGCGAGATGTTTGTTATAAGTCTGAAACCAGGAAAAATTTTTCGTTTTGTAGACAACGTGCAGACTACTTCGCCTATCGCCAGCCTGTGTGCAAAAGCATATTAATTAAAAATTCATTCTTGATATTGGTATGCGTTGTTAATTATTATTTTATTGCATGTAAGCATTTCATAAATTCCCAGCAAACATACGTACATATCGCGTAATATGCGCCAAAAAGACGGATATACCAAAAACCAAACTTGAAAGGAGAACGTTTTTTCTCTCATTCTCCACATATCTACATTAGCTCTCTACATCCGTCATGGGTTTTTGGCGGTTATGGGTCGGTATGTTTACATATTTTCTCATATATCGGGACTGTGAAAAAATATTGTATTAAGTGAATTTTTTCGTTTTTCAGAAAATTCTACTTTTAATATTCATAGTTTATCTATGTTTGTTATAAATATAGAAGAATTAAATAGATTTAAAATCAAAAAATAAAATGTTTGCTGTATAAAGAAAATTTTTAAAGAATCTATTCGGTTTGTTTTGTTTATAGATTTCGTAATTCTCAAATATTTTTTTAGGCGTTCTTGTATAAACATGTGAAATTTCTTATCTTTTTTTTATCTTTTTCTTTTTTCAAGAATTACTGAAGATTTTGGTATTAGCACCAAATGAAATGTGCATATATTGACTCACGTTGAATAAATGAAAGAAAATTAGTTACATTTACATTTTAATATTCATATTCATATCTACTAACTGTAAAAATTTGGTGTAGTTCTGCGCACCCTTTATTACTATTATCTTTTCATACAGCTTCAATGTAAAATTAAAAAGTTTTTTTTTAGTTTTACTGAAAATATTTAAATTTGGACGTAATAGACTCTGGTTGCACAAGATCGATACAACGTATGTGTATATTGTCCTCTGTGTAAATTAATATACTCTGCACGTATTTTAATGATTTATATTTGCCTTATTATGGTTGTCGAATCGACTCGACAGTTTGTAATAGATTAAAGAAAAACACACTATCTTTCTTTAATCTAATATGAACTGTCACATCCATTCGACAACCGTAATAAGGATGATTGTCTTAATAAACAAAAAAAGAAAATACTATCTGTTTGAAATATGCCTTTCTAGTTGTCCGATTTCTTGAAACTGAAATGACGTTCCGTTTATATTTCTTCGGGATTATGACGATTTTTGGAGAATTGTATCTGGCAGCGCTGCTGGTCACCCCAGTTATAAGCGATAAGGATTTATAATTGTATATGTGTGTGTGTGTGTGCGTGGGTGCGTGCAAGTTGCAAATATTTTTTCACCCCAGTTCTTACTTTCAAACGGCTGATTGACCAATCAAAATGCTGTTAAGTCTTGGTAAAAGAAGAAAATTAATAAATCACAATTGACAAACAATAAAAACTGTATCGAACTTAAATCAATATTGACAGTTGGCAGTTGAGTTGATAAAGAGAATAAAGTAGATACAAGAGAGATGATGTTACAAACATAAAGCCAACATTCATAAGCAACGTTTTGAATTGCAAATATTGTGCTAAAACAATAGACACCAAGACATTTTTTTTATGATCGAGTTGTTATTCATTTAGTCGCAGCAAGTCTGATTTTCTCTACTTCTTCATTTTATTATTTTTCTTTTTTGTAAAGAAATTTGTATTTTTGATTTCTTTTTCTTACTTCAAACATTTTACTGCCTGGCTGGTAGTAGGTCAGGAACTAAATTTCAAATAATCTTTAGGAATTTGCACTGTGATGAAAAGTAAACGTCACGTAGAAATTGATTGAATTCAGATTGATTTAACATCATTTAGTATGAAGAATGTTTACTTTACCTCAGAGTGTAAATTTCTAAGAAAGTGATACAACGAAAAAAAGTTTCAAACAAGATATTCTTAAATATACAAACATTTATTTGATTCTTCCTTAGAATTGTTAAGCTGCATGAAACGCCAGTAATTCAATATTAAAAATTTTACTTAATTAATAATTTAAATTGTTTATACATTAAAGTCATTCCAATTCAATTAACTAAAAAGTTAAATTCAACTAATTATCAAACGCTGTGCTCGCCGCAAATTCTTTTTACTAACTTCCAAAATTTAATAATAAGAAAAGCAATCATTTGTTAATACTTTTGTATTTTTTACCATAAGAATATTTATTTGTCGTCGATGTTATTACTACCGCACTAATAGAAATGTTTTCGTCACTTGTTGACGTGGTTGCAACTCCAACAAAACATCTTCTCGGCCTTCTTCTGTAAAGCGCTTGTACGCCTTTTTTGAGACAAAGTGGACTGACTCGCCGAATGCCACAGTCAACATCTCAAGTACCTTTGCAGCACTTTAATCCTTTTTTAAAACAAAATTAAACACATACTGGTATTTTTTGATTCATTTTCAAAAATCAAAATTTTATGTAAACGAATATAATTTTATGTTCTAGGAAATTAAAATGAATGGAAATGACACAAATTCACTTACACAAGGACACACTACACTGGAAAGGCAGTACGACTTAACTCTTACAGAACTATATTGGTGTCCAATTTGTTAGTTTATGGTGGATGTATTAATTTCATCTGTTTATTATTTCATGCCGATGTTATTTCAACTCCTGATTGATGATTGGGGAAGAGTTTGAATCCAAGATTTTTATGGCAGTAGAGTCAGGGCGCTAAGAACTTCCAGCAACACAGCATATAATAATCCATGAAACATTTTGAAATCTTTGTTAATTTATTTTCGGGTTTAATGAATAAAGCACGATTTAATTTCATTTATTAAGCATAAGAAGAAAGTCTTGGTACGCTGAACTACTCTCAATACGACAACAAACTCAGTAGTGTGAATTAATAGTATCAATAAAGTTATAAACATATATTTTGATTCGGTAAAACCACTAACTACTATCTGTGTTTGTAAATAAAATAAAAATTTTCGATTGGGTTTTTACACTGAAACAGCAATAAAAAAAACTCCAAATTTGTTTTCGTTTTCAATTCAAAGTCTGTAACGGAAATATTTATTTTATGTACAGGGTGGCACAAAAGGAGCTATATCTTAGAATTCTTTAGAACTTTTTTAATTATTATTTTTTCTTTGTTTTTTTTTCAGCATTTGTGAAGAAGAAGACTTGGGGAATTAATTATGAAGCATTCGGAATGAAATCATGGCCATTACACCTCGTGTGCAACAATTAATCTTTTTTTATATTTCACTAATATTTCTAGTATTTATTTAATGTAGAAGTTTAACCCTTTAATTGATTACTTTCACATCATACAGTTGAGCTTAACAGTGATATGTTTTTGATATTCCATTTGGAACAAAATTGCAGAAGAAAATTTAAAAAAAAAAAACAAATAACATTAAAAAATATACAATTAAACCAAATAAAAAATTATAATAATCGCATAAATACAAAAGTTATAAACCATTTAAAGCATATAACTCCTTTTGTGCCACCCTGTACAAAGACAGGCAGTAAATATTTTTTTAATGCCAGAATGGGTTCTATTGCAGAAGGAAAAGAAAACAAAATATTATTTCTCTGTAGATTTGACAAGCCCGATAAGAAAACAATAAATGCGTAAAGAAGCTTTTAAAAAGAAATAAAAATTTAAAAAATCACAACTTAAGATTAAAATATTATTAGTGAAATAAAAATATTCTGTTTAATATTTTTGTTTTTCTTTGTTGTATTAAATGGTAATAAACTATTTGTTTTTTTATAATTTAACTTACCAGGGGAAAAAGTACGACACTGCTGTTTGAATCAAAGAAATTTCTTTGAAAATTTTAACTGCAACTTTACCCTCCCTACCAGACCAAATTATAGTTTGAACGAAGTTTAAAATTCAAATTAAAAGAATGCATGTAAACTAAAACAATAGATTTTTTTTAACGAAATCACAGCACGATAAAAGAATTCAAATTATTTAGTGCAGAAGAAGAGTAGAATATGCAAATTATTGAGCATTGGCAGGCGAGAAGCAATTCCAATTGACTTCAAAACATATCGCTCGTTGGACTTTTTCCACTGCTTATCATATTAATAAATATTTTGAAAGTTCCTGAAAACAAAAACTATTTGCAGTGATAATTTTTCATACCAGATTGTCAAGAAGTATGAAGTACTGCTTTAGAGAAATCGTTATAACAATAACAAGATGTCACGTATTTAGAGAACACCAATATTTATAATTTAATTAAATGAAATTAAATTTGTATTTTCTACTCGCAAGCAATAGACAATGACAATAATACACACACACATATACAAATGCATAAATGTATTGCAATATTTCTATGTACATATATAAATAAACTATTGTTATACATTTTGGTAGCATGTTTATGGTAACCCGCCCATTCCAGTTAAACCAGTTTGAGCTTTTTTTTTTTTTTTTGTTTGTGGTCTTTTATTCTCATAACCGCATTCACTTTTCTATGAGAAGTGACATGAAAATGCATCCAAAGACCCAGTATGTATTTGTTTTATTTTAAGCCATGTTTATGACACATACCAACCGTAACTGTTCGTTTGTAAACGTATGGTAAGTATGGCTGTGTTTGTGTATGAGTTTGAAAACATTTATAGTGCCGTTCATTAGTATAGATCCTCCGTATTAAATAAAAAAAAAGGGAAACAATAAAATTTTGCAAAACAAACTAGTTTATGGCTAATTAGCAGAACTAACTTGATTTCTTAACCATGATCCGAGTTGAAATAAGCGATTTTTCATATAACGTAAAAATACAAAGTGAATTTATTTAAAAAAATTCCTTTTAAAAAATTTGCTATTTAAAGGCACTGATTCACTTTCTAAACAATCGCACGATTTATTTACAGGGGAATGATAGCGAAATCTGACGTTTTTTCTGTTTTGTTTATCTTGGAGCAGCACTCAGAAGATGCTTTAACTAGAAGAAAGGGATAGTCGACGAGCAATTACGTAAGAATCATTACTCTTAAAAAATGTCTTCACAGTCATTTGACCACTGGGACATCGTGACTGACATCGTGACCCTCCCTCCGCACCGTTTATTACTTTTTGAAATAATCGTATTTAAAAATATAAATTTCCCACCAAACACCCTGTACCAACTCATCAGTAAACCTCAACCGAATTTTTTTAAAAAAAACTAAAAAGTATTTCATGTTTATGCAAAACCTCCTAAAAAATCTTTGAGAATTGCAAAAATACAAAATAGAATTCCGTATTTAATTTCAGAATTTTTTCTTGATTTAAAAATTCCGTACTAATTTTATGAATTTCTAGGATTGAATATCTCAAGTAATCTCATTTTCGGCTTGTTTTTAGAACATATCAGTACTATTCGTACTAATATAAAGTAGAAAAAACATAAATTTAGTACGAGCAATTTCTTTCTGTGTGCATACGTGTATACGCAAAGTATTTGTTATTGAAGTATTAGTGTTGACACATTTATTGCCACAAAAATAATTCATTTGTTAAATTGTTCATTATTATTTAATTAAAGCGTACCCACTGGCAGTATTGCAATGCACACTACTTTATAGTTTGTAGTTAAAAACTATACACACAGCCATTTATTGTTGCTATTGTTTTAATAGAGTTTTGCAGTTAAGTTGTGTTTATATTCTACACTTAATGCAGCACATACATACATACATATTTAAGAAAACGTAATTCTTGATGCCTGCCAATTTCGAAATTAGAGAAGGCAAATGTGCAGGAACGTCAAGAGCCTAAAATTAACGTATCTTTAGAAAAAAAAACTTCCCAGCGAACCGCGAGGCTTTAATTTTTACAGTTTGCTTCTCTTACCAATTACCTTTTTTTCTTCATATTCTGAATTACATTTAAAAATTCAACAATTCAATTCAAAATACATACTAAGCTTTATTCAATTTCATTTACCACAAAATGAACTTTTCATCTAGACTTGAACTTATAAAATAAATTGAGAATTGTGTGAATGCCCCAGAAACCATTTAAGCATTTCATTCTCAATAAAATTTAGATTGCAAAAGCAACAAGCAAAACAAAAGTAAATAAATAAAAAGCTCAATATTAATAACCCTTTTAATTAGCTTGATTACTGTTTACTTCGGCAATGTTAATTGTAACGATGTGGTTCGTAAATGTTGTCTGTATAGAAGGGTTGAGTTTGAGAAAATTTAAACAAATATTGTTAGTGGGTAGCAAAGTTTTGCGATGTTTTAATTAAGATTGTGAAGAATTAGCATATTGTTATTCAAGAAAAAAGGTACAAGAGATTTTCAACTTTTAAAAGAAAAAGAAAAAACAGTGAACACTCAAATAACGCGACACTAAATCTGAAAATCTAAACAAACTTGTTTTTCATCATCAAATTTGAATATTTCATGCTTCCTGCACGTGCAATCGCTAAACAAATATTGATTTTATTCCCAGCAGGGGTTTTTGTCTCGTGTAATTCCTGATTCAGATCCGGTTGTGTGATTTATGACAGAGCTGTAAACGTTAAAAATATTTTAAGCTTTTTGTGAATGTTTGGGAACAATAAAATTTTAATATTAAACCGAAATAGGTTTTTTTTTGGGAGTAGTGCCCCCTCCAGATCTAAGGAAAGGGATAGCCATCTCTGAAGGTGCAGCTTCATTATATTGCAGAGTTGCTTTTGCACGTTGTTTTTATAGGAGTGTTATAGCGTCTCTGCTGTCAAGAAGATGCATTTATAATTTAAACCTGTTTTTTTTTATCTGGGACCAGCACTCAGGAGATGACTCCTACACTTGTGAGGCATTTTCCTGGAACTATACGAAAGGGATAGTCAGAGAAATGACAGGAGATGAAGCTTAATTAATTATTTTACAGCTCTGCTTTCGCACGTTCTTTTGTTCATACTCGTAGCAGTAGCCATTTTTATTATTATTTTACTTCGCCGGTACTACACAATGCTGTCAAACAGCAATTTTTGAATAATATAGCTGTGGCTGTACAAATTTCATTGGTTAACAATTTGTAGCTTCGACTGCAGTGGAAATTCATCTGGCATGAAATGTATGCATGCAGACAACTTCATGCATCTAAAGAATTTTACATGAGGGTGGCATGAAGCACTTTTGTATAAAATTTTGTTTTTGTTGTCGGTGATATTTTTTCTTGATTTATATCGAGCTTTCTCAGGAATCGCGCGATCTCATCTAACGAGTTCAAGATTAATTCAGGGGCACCACAAAGCTCCATTCATTCTCCTACCCTATTTCCTATCTTTCTTAATGACCTTCTATGTCAAACTTCCAACCCAATCCACTCTTTTGCAGAAGACAGCTGCATTTGTCACTCATATTCATTTAGTCGTAGGCCAACATCGATGATATTCGCGGCGCTGATACAGAATATGGGTGATTCATTGAATAGCGACAAAATATCGCGACGGTGTCACGCGAACAGGGTCGATTTCAATGCTCAAAAGACCCAATGCTGCATCTTGCTGCTTCACCTGTAATTAAGAGTGGTACAAATATTGAGGAATCAGAAGCTCTTTATGTTCTTGGCATGAAGATTCAGTATGATGTTTGATAGACTGAGTACTTCGTTCAGGTCTCAAAAAAAAGCATTCAAGTGCAGCGGTTTTTTAAAACGGTGCAAGATATTCTTCACCCCATCTGATCGCCTTACTACTAATACTCGTATTAATACCGCTTACATTCGACCGAAAATGGCATACAACTCTCATGTACGGACCGATGCTTCAAAGCCTGTTTTGAAGTTACTCGATCGTGTACAGGAGAGGGCGAAAAATTGAAAACGCTAGTGTAGCCAACTCTATCGACTCGCTTGAGGACGGTCGTAATGTGCTGCGTGTTTCGTTGTTATATCGTTACTATAATGGGATGTGTACTAATGAAATCCGGGAATATGTTACCGAAACCCGGTCAGTCATGCGCACAACGCGTTCATCTTTAAGATCGCATTCATTTATTACCGATTTGGCAGCGAGTTTACCACTTCACATTAAAGAGAAAACTCATGTTTTGCACCAAACGGCACGTACACGGGATAAACTACCCGCAGAGGTCTTTCCTTTCCTTTTTAACGTGAGAAAATCCTAATCGATTGTCCATAAACACTACTCTATCTAACTCTCCGCAAATAACCTCGTTTCATAGTGCCAGCACAATGCATCGCATGTGTAGGGCTCGTCCCCTGAGTACTGGTCCAAGAAAAAAATATTATTTCAATATTTTGTACCTCTTTATTTACTTTTCAGATTTTTACTAAGCAGCTAATAGAGACATCATATCATGTCATATCTATATATATAAAACAGGATGTGTGTATGTATGTAACGTATGGACTCCAAAATGGCTGGGCCGATTTTGATGAAATTTTCAGGGAATCTTCAGAATATTCAGGCGGGTGACACTGTGAAGTCTGATTTTTGATTTTCGGTCTGCGGGCGGAGGGGCGTGTCAAAATCCAATTTTCATATTGCACCACCAATGACATATTTATTTTTTTTGTTTTTTTTTTTTTTAAATAAAAAAATCGTGTGGTAATACAACACTAATGTTTGCAACGGAGACCGGGTCAGCTAGTTGAGTAATAAAAAAACAATGTTTAAATTCTTTTCGTATTTATGAAAACACATGAAACTGAAGAATCAAAACAAAAACGGTTCGTTGTGAAAAATGTGTGCATTTTCACTTTCGAAAATTTTCTGTGACACAGCTTATAATTTAGTCCTATATTTATTCTTTCTCTTCTTTTACAGTCATTTACTGGCCGTAGACTGTGATCATAGATGCCCATTCCACCAAACAAATGGTTATTAATCGCATCTCATTCTGTTTTATGCGCTATAATTTTGTTGTCCATGAGACGGCGACGAGCCAGCATGTTGATATTAATACAGATTTTAATACAGTGTGTAACATAACTTATCTAAAACATAGTTTGCTTTTACGAAACTGCCATAACAGCATAAGTGTAGAAGATCTTATTTGAGTTTTCGTGTACACAATTCTTACTTTTAACATTCCGAACATTGGCTTAAAACACACTTGATAAAATTAGAAAATTTTCCCTACATTTAGTTCTTTAAAAATTTTAAAAGGTAAAATTTAAAAATTTTTTTTTTATCAAACAAATAGCAAATTCATTCAGAACTGCATTTCTTACAACCAAAATATTTTCATGTGACTAAATCTTATAGAAAATTTTTCCGGGCATTTTTTGACTGTCATTGTACTTGAAAACTCTCACCAAAATATATGGAAAACATTTTTGGGCACCCATGCTGTAGATTATTAAAAGGTCTAAACTTACATAGGCGCAGCTCATCTCCAGCCATATGAATTTTTTTTAGCTGTCGCTGCGGCTGATGGAATTTTAACAGTCGCTGCCCAGCTTCAGATATTTGAAAGAAAAATCTACAGATTTGTGTAACCCTGCTGGTGACTATGTCAATATCAATAGTTACTACAGTGCCAGCTCGCTAATCCGAATTAATGAATGCAGACCTCGATTCGGATTAACGAGATATTCGGATTACTGGATGTGCTGCTAGTATGTAATATAATTCACTATATTCGCATATGAAACACAATCCAGGATTACAAAACATATTTATTTTATTTTTATTAAACAAGAATGAAAAAACTAAAGCTTTTTTTAAATATTATGTTTTTTTAACATAATTTTTGATGTAGGTTTGCTGCTCTTTCAGTGCACATGCTTCCAAATCAATTCCTTCAGCATCAATATGTAATCGGTTTGAATACCTTGCTCCTTTGCCTAATCTATTGAAGTATTTAAGGCCTGCACAGCTTCACGATTTTTAACGTGTTTCGTAAATATAGGCGTCTGATCCTGAACTACCACAAGAAGTGTTGTCAGAGTTAATAATCCAGCTAAGAATTTCATCTTCAGAAATTCGCATGTCATTATTGCGGTGAAATAAGTTGGTTACTGTGCGAAATTCTTCTGTTTCTTCAACACAATCATTCTCAGGCAATTCATGTTTCAACAATGATAGTGGAATGTTATCCTCTGAAGCCCACCTCTGAGAATGAATATACGACTAATACCATTCAACAACTAAACTATTTGCAACAAGACATAAAACATACATGTGCACAATATCAATCATAGAAGGCTCTGCATCTCAATGATGTCCCGTTAGTTTTAAAATTCCACACATGGTGTTGTAAAAAAACATACTCAATAGTAAAAAAGCAGAGAATAAAAAAAAATTATAATTCGGTTTAGCGAGCTTGCAACCATTGCGGACTAAGAGTATGTAATACGTCATAAATTCAATTCGGAATACTGGATAATTCGGATTACACACCTTCGGATTAGCGAGCTTGTACTGTATTGTCATTTCCTGCAAAGTAGTGAAATATGTTTAAAAAGTGTGACTTTTATTTACTTATAAGACTTTTTTGTGCGACTTTATTTTTTTTTAACACGCATAATTCCTCACTGTAACCCTGTTTTTGACTAGCATTTTTAAACAAATCTGAATTCTTCTTTGATCAAAAATATTAATTTGAAATAACCATGCTTAGTTGAAAACGGCCAAATATTTATTTTAGGTTTTCCGCATATGAAAATGATATCGCACTTTGAAACTTTGAAAAATTGAGAATTTTAAATTTCAAATATTTTTCTAACAAATTTACAGTATGTGTGTGTGTGTGTGTGAAGTGTAAAATTTAATTCAAAGCGAGAAGGCAAAAAAAAAGTACCATAAGATACTTTTTTTTAAGATTTGTTTCTTTTTATTTTGCTTGAATAAAAAATAATTCTCTTCTCTGTTTAAAACGGAACTCTTTTCATTTTATAATCCTTGTAATCTTTCTGGAATTTTGTTTCCACTTGAGGGAACAATTTTTCATTTTTCCAAATAAGAAGACCAAATAGATGGTTGAAGTTGGCATAGCCAGCTTTTATGGTACGTAACCAACCAGACATTTCTCTGAGTAGAAAATTTATTTGCTACCGAAATTAAGCACTTTTTTAATGGTGCAGTGGTAACAAATGTTTAAAAGATTTTGTAAATTTACAACAATTTGTTGCAAAGGGTTATAAATTACCTTTTTTGTTTTATAAAGAAACGCAGCAAAAAAAAAAAAGCAGTAACAATTATAATATGGCCATCAAAAGATTTTTTCTTGCAGAAGACCTTTTTAATCGGTTTTTCTTTCGGTGAGAAGGGAAAAGAAAGTGAGGTCGATCGAAAGAAAGCAAAGGGCTTATGCCCGGACATGAAGTAAACATTAATTATTCTTGGCTTAATGAGTTTTTAAAGAAATATAAAAAAAAAGAAAATTCTGAATGCACAAGTGTCCAATATTGGGTGTATATAAATTATATTAGAATTCCATGACATTTTCTTTAGACCTTTTCAAACTTTTTAAACATATGAGAGCACTTCCGAAGTTAACTAACTTGTCACTTTAAAGCAGATACACTTAAGAAAATAATAGCAAATACCTTCATTTTCTAGCTCTAAATACAAAAGTAAGAATAGTGCTTCAAAATCTGTTCTTCGACCGGGCACAGGAAAGGGCAAACAAACTAATTGGTGATTGAGATGGCATATAAATTAAGAACTAAGTAAAAAGCTTTTGTTAATTACAAATACACGTAAATATAATTTTGTTTTACCGCCAAACATCAAGTATGTCCAGCTAATTCGCAAGACTAATAAATAAAGATTTTAGAGATAAAAAAAACTAACTAAAAAATAAACAAATAATTTCTAACTTAACTAATGGCTTTCACTTTAGGCTCAATAAAAAAAAGAAGAAAATAAGTCGAAAATATGAATGCGAATTTATACAAAAAATTTTAGTTTTTATTATTTTTTTTTTTATACACAACAACATTTTGTTGCATTTTTCAAATAAAGTCGTACTATCTTTGTTGTAGTCAATTGCTGAAAGCAAAACATTGCCATTTACTCGTTTCGGGCATATGCACTTTTCCAAAGAGTAAAAGTTAATTTATTAAACTTTCCAAAAATAATTCAAAAAATAACAAAAAATTTATGTTTAAAATTGAGAAAAAAAAACGGGGAAAAATTACATACAATTTGGCAAATAAAATATAATGTAAAACGGCAAACGTTGAATTAGCATGTCTTCATTATATTGTGGGCATGTAGAAAGTTTATGTTTTAGTGTAAAAATAAAAATTAAAAAAAGGGTGTCGATTATGGCCGGCAACCAGTGTGACCACATTTGAAAATAATATAAAGCTAGGAAATTCGATTTAATAGAACATACAATTTTGATAGAAAAACTGGCGTTTTATGGTATAACAGGACGGGAGCTTGCATATTTTAGGAGCTATCTAGCTAATAGAAAACAGTATGTTGAAATTAATTTTGGAAGTAGTTCTATGGAATGCGTAAAGTACGGGGTGCCTCAAGGTAGTGTACTAGGGCCGTTGCTTTTCAAAATTTACGTGAATGACTTAAATAATATTGGGGTGGTAGGAAAAGTTTTTATGTATGCGAACGATTTGTGCACTTTTTATCCGTTTAAATATCAGGGAGAACTTCAATCACTGATATCACATGACGCGGAATTAAGAACAAAGTTTGCGAGAATTAATAAACTTATTTTAAACGCGAGAAAAGCACAGTTCATACGATTTAGGCCTTATCAGACCCAGCATTCTGATTGTACGGTGGTGATAGATGGAAATGTGTTAACAGAAGTTAATTTGGTGAAGTATTTGGGAGTATTCCTCCAGAGTAACCTTAATTGGCAGTCTCACATACAGCATATAAAGTCCAAAATAGCTCCAGTAGTTGGCATTTCCTACAAACTGAGGTATAAATTGAATGAAAACACGAAATTAATGATCTTTGACTCGCTGATACAAAGTAATATAAATTACTTGTCCCTCATTGACGCCCACAAGAGAAATTCCGATTTAAAATCCCTACAGGTTTTGCAAAACAAAGCTTTAAAGAATGTTTATAAACTGTCAATTGTCTTTCCTACTTTGCAATTATACCCAGATTTAGCATGTACACTAAAGCCCCGATTTGCGTCGTTAATGGTGACGGGAGGAATGCGACGCAAATTGAAACGACGCAAATCGAATTATTTGTTTCTATACAAATGTTCTGATTTCGAATTAATTGTGTGAAAAACTAAAAAATTTCGAAAAAATATATACATATTTAGATAAAAAAAAAGTCATATGAACACGTTTTTATTTGTTTAATTTCATTCAATAAACGTTTTTAAAGTTAGATATAAAAAAAAATAATAAATTAAATTATTAAAATTCATTTTCATATACATAAATACATACATACATAAATATATACATACGTATATACGATTCACATAAACATTAAAGTAAAAAATAGTGTTATAAATGTTATTCAGCAGATAAATCTAAATTAACAACAGTTGTTTCCATTTGGTTAGGTGGTCTCACTGTTTTGTTAACAAAACTGTCTAAGGTTCAACAGATGATGCTACGCTTAAGCATCGATTTTCATCGGGATCTTTTTCAGTAAATATATCCATTGCCTGTGAAATTAATTGCAAAGATTTGGAAATACTGAAAGTTGTTAACTTTTTTCTTCCAAAGTAACATCATTCATCACAACATCTTCTTCTAATGCACGCTGAACATTAATGGCTAATAAACTTTCATTGTCAAGCTCCTCTTCGTGAGATAATAAGATTTCATTAATGTCATCTTCCTCCATTCCTTCAATTGAGCTTTTTTTAAAAATCGTAAAATCGGATCGACGCAAATCGGGGCTTTAGTGTACTGTATTAACTATTTATGGCCTCACAAAATGCAACTACTTGTATATGTATACAAAGTTCTTAACAATATTGGATTTCATGCAATTCAATTGCAGAGTATGCAATACAAGGAATAGTGCCAATATACAAACAGTAAGGTGCCGCTTAGAAACCACGAAGCAAAGAATCGAATATAATGGTAGTTTGCTATACAATAATTTGTCACTATGTATTAAGAACGCTAAAGAAAAGAGCTAAAGAAGAAGGATATTTAAAGCCAAAAAATAAAGCTAAATTTTTTATAGCTTTCTAATAGTAACTTTCGAAATTTTAATACTTTAAATAGTCTATATTTCTTATATAAAATTATATTATTGCTTCGTTTCAATAAAACATATAATAATATAATATAATAAAATTCTCTACATATACTCGTACGTAGATGTAAATGGGAACCAAAAGAAAACAAAAAAGTTGCTCAACTCAAAATAAGACAGTCTTATGGGGGGAAAAAGGTCTCAAAAACATAAAAAATACCAGCCTTTCAAAAGTAGCTTAGGTTTACACATGCATATGCATGTGAAAAACAAATAAAAAATGTCTCCTTAAGTCTATAGAGAAAACTATATCGTCACCTAAAATGCAAACGGGCCTATCATCACTTTTAAAAATTTTACAGAAGAGAGAAAAAACTTAATAAAATGAAAAGTGTAATTTTTTCGCAAGAACGTTCAAATATTTATTAACCACTTTAAAAACGTTGTCTCAAAAAGAGTAGGCCGGTAACTATCTTTCATTGCTTCATTATTCCTCAACAGCAAGAAATACACTGATATTGAAAGTTTAGTAACTCCTGCCTTTTGAATTTTTTTAATAAAGTCGTTACTTTTAAAAATAGAAAGCTAACAATTATGTTAACATGTGCGCCTTGATCCGCTGTATCCATTAAAAACTGAATTTTGAGTTTTTTCGTTGTTAAGCGCTTCTGCATTTCAGGTGACGATATGCATAATACCTAAACTAATAGCCTTTCAAAAGCATTTTCTATTAATATAGAAAGTCTATAGCAATGTTGTGATACATATCAAATATATCATCATATTGTTTTACTTCTCAACCAGTCATTATCAGTTGTATAAATATTCTTATCAAATTTTTCGTAAGATATTCTTAGTTATTTGAAGACTTTGGCAACACTTCTTTCACGTTCTCAACGCACTTCTGATGTACAAAAGTTAATTCATGGTGTCAAGGTCGCAAGGCGAATTCGTCAATTCGCTTTTTGTCCAAGCGTCAAAGTTTTTGTATACATGTGTTTTGTAAAATATAACACAACCTAAAAAGAACGTGTTAAATTAGTGTAAAACGAGCTCAAATTAAATTAATTCATACAAAAAGTAATATATTTTGCATTCTTATTATTATAGTATTATATTATTATAATTATTAAACTATTTACAACCAGTTTTGTTAACTTTCTCACAAAAGTAAAAAAAAACTTTGACGTTCGGCTCAAAAAATACGTTACAAATTCTTGTATCAGCTGACGGGCGAATTTGCTAGTGCATTTACCTGGTAATGAATTTGCCTTGCATGGTATTGAGCTCATGGTATTTCACCTTGAATTCGCCTTGGTATATAGACAATTCTGTCATGCCTATAGCAAAACATTCAAACTCTTTCACTAACACATGCACACTTTTTCAATCCCCAAACTATTACTGTCTTCAATATTTGGAAGGCAGTAATAATACAGTGATTTGACCTAATAAATAAACCTTGGTTTGTTCATTTCGCGAGGATTTTAAGCGTTTTAATGAGGCCGCTTATTATGGTATTTGAAAAAAAAAAATATGTACCTTCGCGCTTAGTTTTCGTTAGAACAAAAACATACATACATGTTTAAATTAAAAGAAGTTTTACTGGTCCCATTACCTTTCTAATCAAAATAAAATTAAATTTGTGTAAACTTTTAATAAATTTGGTAGAAAATTTAATTTTTTAAACATTTGTAGCCAAAAAAAAAAAATACTATCGTTTCTTTTTTACTATTTTGGTCATCATCATGATCATCTACATAACTGTAAATGTATGCAAGTGATTCACCAGCCAGCCAGTCAGTCAGAAACATCTGTGTAGCTATTAGTTATGAATATGAAACGACTCCACGCAAGCATAACCTGAGCTCAGACAATAGACACATCGAAATCATATGCATATACATCCATACATACATACGAGTATATTTTTAATAAAAGTGTTATGAATCTGAACACTCGTCTATGTAGTGCGTACATACATACGTACGTACAATATGTAGCTACATTTTAATAATGACAAAAAGTTTATATCTATTATGGCCACTAGTTGAACTGCGCACTGACACAAATCCATATTAAACACACTGACACATATACATACATTTATACAATCATTTAAACATTTATTGTGCAGCAAACTTAAATGTGTAAAGATATTTGCATTAAATGTGTGTGTGTGTGTGTACAAACTATAAACAGACTTGTTGAAGTTGCTAATGGCGATGATGTTTGGCTTCTGATGACCATAAATGCATAAAGACAAAAAGTCAATAACGTTCCGGCAGTCTAATGCATCATAAATGACACACGCACACACTGCACTGCACTGCACTACACACATTGCAGGAAAAATGTAGAAATGCTGTTGGCTGACTAAATTAAAATATTAAATAGTAATCAAAATCAAAATTAAAGGGGGGAACAAGAGATACGAAAAATAATGTTTTGTTCCCCTAACAGCGTTGCTTAATAACGTGACCAATATCGTATGTACACGTTTTGCAATCGTATAAACAAAGAAGCATTTGAATGGGTAAAAGTGCATTATTTAATTTTAATTTCGAATTTTTTATCGTGTCCATCATTATTAACTTGGAGAAATGTATGACTCAAAGAAAGATTATTAATGCAATGCATGTAACAGAAAGGATTCGAAAGCTTCACGTCAACGTAAGTCATTACGGAATTAACTGAAAATTGGTGAAAACACATATCGGCTTTTATCATTGGCCGTATAATGAAATATGCCTCCGTAGTCTAGTGCATGAGCATTAGTTCTATCAATATGGAGGTGCGGGTTCGATTCCCCCTTAGATCCTGGGTGCTTTTACAGAGAAGTTGCAGGAGCTTCGTAGAGTTTGTATTGTCTTAAAAAAAAAAAAAAAAAAACTACGATTGAAGCTCCGTTTGGAATAAGAAGTTCAAAAGCTAACACTGGCATAACGTGTACAATATTCGAATATAATTTCATTTGAAACGTTCTTGAGTATACAACTTGGGATATTATCCATGCCAGAAGAGAGTTTTCTCCGCAGATGGTCGAAGTAGTCTGCACGTTGACTACAAAACAAAAAATTTTCCTGAGTTCAACCCCAGTTTCAGACGCATTTTTTCTGATGTGCATTTTTGTGACTCTGTGCCAGTTGTTTTCGGAAGGTTTCAGTGGCGAAGGCATAGTCACTGGGTCACTGAACAGTAACGGCTTCAGCTGTATCCAATCCAACAGGAACATCAGAACGCCCTCCTTCGTCGGTATTGTGTACCATCGGCGAAGTAAAATAATTAATAACATCAGAGACGCTACAAAACTGCTATAAAAACAAAGAACGTGCAAAAAGCAGTGTTGTAAGATAGTGAAGCTTCACCTGCTGTCATTTCTTCTACTATCCCGTTCCTCTAGTTCCAGCATAATGAACCACCGCATATATAGGAGTCATCTCCTGAGTGCTGGTCCAAGATAAAACAAAAAAAAATATAAAGGATTAATTCTCTCGGTATGAAGTAACAGCCATACCTAAACAAGAGCGGAAAGCGTTTTCTAGCTGTCAAAAATTCTCATGCCCATACTGTTTGTATGTAGAATAACGAAATAATGCGGCGTCAACGCCCCGGCAACGCTTTGCAATTGGAAAATCTGATTTTGAAGTAAGTTGCAAATAAAGAAGGTAAAAGAAATAAACATAAAAAAATATTTGTTATTAGAAAATGGAGGTAAGTAAATCTTTAAAATTATAAACAGTATATAAATGTTTGTTTTATATTTCTTAATTTAGAATTATAACGAACAAATTATAGAGCCGGTTCAATAAACCAATAAACTTTATTGTTAAAATAATCAGGGTTGTTATATTTATTTTTTTGATAAGCCTGTTTTTATCGTTTTGACCCAGCGTTGCCGCTTTTATTTAGGTATGGCATTTCAGCGTAACAGCTAAGCGGAAAAACGTTCCGCTTTCCGCTTTTGTTTAGGTATGGCTGTAATATTCTTCTAACTTATTCGCTTTTCGGTTGAAACTAAATATAGTAACAGTTGAATTATTTCTTTCATACTCATTTTTTCTTTCCAAAAATGTGCGAAAACTATTATCAGCAAAAGTAAATTTTACAATTTAAAATTAAACTATTGAAATTATAATTAACTTATTTACTAACAATGAACTTTTTCTTACTAATATATTTGAAAACTAAAATAAAAAAGAAGTAACTCTTTACTTCATTTGATCATCGTACCCCTCCGTATGAAATAGAAATAAAACTATCGCAGAGTTCGTCACGCACTACGAATTTCGTTTCACGGCGCTGTTGTGTTAATTTTCATATGAACAATTAAGATTTATTTCTGATGACGAAATTTCCCAACGAAAAATCCTTCCTCCTACCCAATTCCCAGCATTAAGCGTACCATCGTTATACTGACTCATCTGTTTATTTTTGAAGGAACATTGCAAAAAAAAATTTATTCTTCCACAAATGGAATTGAGGTTTTTCTTTTTTTCTATTGTATTCTGCTTTTGTTGACAATCTCAGTGAGATTTTACACAAACAAAATCCTTATTGTTGTTGGTATTGTTGCCTTGCTGCAGAGTTGCGCCTACTCGATAATTATAATTTGCTAGGAGTCAAAGAATAAAGTATAGGGTAGAGCATATGTAATGTGAAAAAACTGCCATTTCTACAGAGAATGCCATCCATATGCCACTGGGCTTGGATATTTATAATGTCGTAATATGTCGAGTGACATTTGGCGTCATCTACAAAAATGGCAGTTTGTTCGAATTATGATTTTACTTCGCACCATCCTGTATAAACAGGCAGTTATCATGTTGGAGCTGACTCTACGTTGATAATGGGGTAGAATACCTGAAATATTTTGTTGGTAACATTTCGAGCGCTGGCCCTTTAATATATTTTATCCTTTTTTTATATTTTTTTTCCACAATTATATGTGTAGAAGTAAAAAAAAAGTTTAGAATTGTAGGCGAAAACCATTAGGGGCCTAATAAATCATTAATTTCCCGATGTAACTATAATACAACTACAGGGTGGCACAAAAAGAACCATATGGTTTAAATGGTTTATAACTTTTTAATTTTGTTTTTTTTTCGATAAAAATTATTTTTTACTTTTATTCGAAAAAAAAAGAATGTAATTTTCCAGAAGATGCTAACCAAGGGTTAGCGAAATATTGAAAAATTAAATAATTTAAAAAACTTTTTTATAAAAAAGACCTACATTGCTAAGTAATTTGATTACATACAGTAGAAACATTACTCTGATGAACCTTAATTCATTACAAGATACAAGTGAAGCTGCGCAAAAAAGCTTTGTCAACTGAACGTTTCAAAAGCACCCTCCATACCCTACAATACTGCTAAAATAGTTTCACATGTAAGAACTTCTTACAGCCAGAATAGAAACGTGAAAATTTTATTGAAACTGATATTTTTCTGAACAACAAAATGTATTTTATTGGCATGGTGATATACAAACACATGTACATTTGAACCAAGTTTTGCAAAAATCAAATACCAACGAATATAAATCAATAGAAACCTTAAACCATCTAGAGAATATTTTGACAAAATTAAAAAAAAAATACACAAATAAATAAAATATTTTTATCGCACTTAAGTTCAAATTTAGTTAGTTAAAGCGTACAGTCGTCTGTAGATAATTTGAAATTCAAGGAACCAGGAAAAAAGTTCAAATAATCGAGATTTCAAATTAACAAGTGCAATTAAAAGCAAAGCGCATTGACAAACTAAAGCAAACGATTAAAGTTTCTGTTTCCTTTAAACACAAACTCACATTACGAGTTTAAATTGTAGTTTGTAGAAAAGCTAAACTTCAAATTGAAGAACTTCGGCGAGCAAGATAACATGTAAATCAATATAAATCACGAAATCCAGGTAACACACTGTTACACCGTGCGAAAAGTTGTTAACTAATTTCGTTGAGAAAATATATTTTGTTAAAGAAGATTTGTCGTTTATACTGGGTGGCAGGGTGGTTTAAATGGTTTATAACGTTTTTTATTGTTGGGGAATTTTTTGCAATTAGCTTTGAAAAATGTTATTCAGTAAGTGATGTCCATTTTCAGATTCGCACATGCGTGCTCTTTTTAGCAGATTTTCCATAACTTTTTGCAAAATTTCGGGTGTAATGGCCATGATTTCATTTCGAATGTTTCATAATTAATTCCCCAAGTCTTCTTCTTCAGAAAATGCTGAAAAAAAAACAAAGAAAAAATGATAATTAAAAAAGTTATAAAGAATTCAAGCGATATATGTAGCTCCTTTTGTCCCACCCTGTAGTATGCATTACAAATAATTAAATTATGAAATTTAATTGCTATAATTGTAAGCGATACTAATCTGGAACATAGCTTTAGGTCATCCCACGTTTCTTCACTATAAAAAATTAAATTGAAAATATTTCAGAAACACAAAATAGGTGTTTTAATTTCCCCTTGTGTAATTCCAAATTTAAACTGAACCGGTAACGCCCATATTATATTAATGGATATGGAACATATTCAGGCAACTTACTTGATAGCAACAGCATATTAATTAATTTAATTTATTAATTTTTATTAAAAAAAATATCGCCGAAAGACATAAAATCAATTTACTGAATGCAAATGACGTTGACATAAGAAAGTAACCAAAAAAGAAAATATAACAAGAATTGGGTCAAACATAAAAATCCTTTTTGGCAATCCTTGCGATGTGTTACTACGAATATAAGCATTGTTGTTGTTATGGAATTATAATGGTTTATTTCATTTGATCATAATTGAATTAACCTCATATCCGTATTTAAAATATTTAAAAATTAAACAATTATTTTCATCTTACAAGTAATAAGTCTGTTTAAAAGAGAAAACGATAATTCACTTTATTAATTGACATACTTTTGGTTTATGTTTAATTTCCTTGAATATGAAATGAAATGAAAGCATAATCAACAAAACCTACTACAACTTCCTTAACTGAATTTTGTTCTAGTTTCTTTAGTGCAATAATAACGTCATGACTTAATTAACCATAAAAAAATGTTTCTAACCAAAAAAAAAAGGAAAAAAACCTACAACAGAAAACGTACATATGCTTAACAAAGTCATTAAAACCAAGTTTTATGACAAGCTTTATGCCGAGGCAAATCATAAAAGGAATATGCACGAATATAGTACAATTAATTTATTTTTCCTTTTCGCTTAGCGTTTATATCGCCAGATACGTAGTACGTATAAGCACACATGCAGTGTGTCGTGCTATTTATTCTTTAACTATTCACTTTGCCTCTCATTCCATCTGCACACACACACACACACACATAAACACTCACTCATGTACACCAAAGCCTGCAAAATTTTATTACCTTTTGATGGTTGGGTGTGTGTGTTTATTTTTATATTCATACATACATATATTATTTGTCACGATTTGTAAATGACAAAAATGCAACTGTGGTATTTTCTATCCAAGTGAACTGCATGCCAGCACAAATGAATGTATTTTATGTGATGGAATATGCTGGCGCGTCTGACAAGAATTTCAAATGTAGTTTTCTCAAAAATAAAAAAAAAAAAATAAAAAGAACAATAATGAATGTTGTACATTTTCTATATCCATATTCAGTGAAAAGAGTGCAATAAAAGTGTTCAATGTCCGGTTTTGATATACAGAAGTTGCACTCGTGTGCAACAATTAATCTTTTTTTTATATTTCACTAATATTTATAGTATTTATTTAATGTAGAAGTTTAACCCTTTAATTGATTACTTTCACATCATTCAGTTGTGCTTAACAGTGATATGTTTTTGTCTCCCATTTGCAACAAAATTGAAGAAGAAAATTAAAAAAAAAATATACAATTACACCAAATAAAATGAAATAAGAAAAATTAAGTAAATTATAGTTTGTTTAAATGAGCTTCAGTGAGATCTTTAGTATTTTTTTTTGTGTTATATATATATATATATATATAAATACAGGGTGGCGCAGAATGAGCTGTATGGTTTGAATTCTTTATAACTTTTTTAATTATTATTTTTTCTTTGTTTCTTTTTCAGCATTTTGTGAATGAGACTTGGGGAATTAATTATGAAACATTCGAAATAAAATCTTGGCCACTACGCGAAGCAGAAAATGGACATCACTTATGGGATATCATTTCTCAAAGCTAATTGCTAAAAATTCCCCAATAATATTCTGTATTTAAAAAAAAAAAAATCGCATAAATAAAAAAGTTATAAACCATTGAAACCATATACCTCATTCTGCGCCACCCTGTATATATAATAAAATTAAATTTTTTCCAATATTTACTTTTCAGAATGGAAAAGTTCTTCTTCAGGTAAAATATTTTTAGAATAATCCACAAATTTAATTTTTAACAAAAAGGCCGCAAATCAAATATTATAAAGCTGAAATACAGGGTCGCTGATGAAAGCCGATACCGAAAGAAAAGTTGATAACTTTTTTTCTATCTTAGTAATCTGTAATTTTTTTTTTTTATTTTTGTGATTGATTCTTAGATTTAACGAAAATGAAACGTGGGACACTGGAAAAAGAATGCCGCTATCACGCATTGGCGTCCGTAGTTTTGGTTCAACTAACTAACAGGCTCATTTCAAGAAACTCAACCTCCCGTTGTCCCCCAGATCGCCTGACGTAACTCCACCGGACTTTTTCTTGTATGGTTATTGTAAACAGGAAGTGTACAAATGGCAACAGACAAATGTTGAAGAACTAAAACAATCAATTCCAGCGATAATAGCTGAAGTTCCAGCGCTAACTTTGCGAGCAGTAATGAACAATTTTTTGCTAAGATACCGCACATACATCGATGAGCAGGGCGGCATTTAAATTCGATTATCTTTGAAACTAATTCAATGTGCTTGTACGTGTATTTACGCCTTTAGTTATTTTCTCTATCTGAAATGATTGTACATATTTTTAAAATCTGTATAATGATTATTAGCTGTGCAATGTAATGTTAATGCTGTTTGTTTTGCGGGTAGATTTAACTGGGAAGGTAAATTCATTAATAACACAGTACAACATTTTCCAGCTCATTGATTTGGGACACAATTCTGTGAATTGCACGTGAAATTAGCCCCAAAAATAAAAACTTCTGCATCATTCCTTTTGTCAAGTCGGTTGCATTAATAATTTAATGGCCGTACGAATTTTTTTGCTCCAGGTGTATTTTTATAACTTTTTCTATATCTTAACACGGTTATAACTCGGCATACCGTACGGAATATCTCTTTTGTGTCTGTAGCAAAGTTGTAGTTATTGAATAGGAAAAAAAAAGCGGAACAACCCGAAAAAAGTGCATCCAGAGCCTTAAAAATCGCAAAATTCCCATTTTTCACCTTTTTTGATCAATAACTGGACTACAAATCCACAAATATGCTTTTCTTTTCTCTATAAACTTTATTTTGCACGAAAATAAAAATTCCGATTCATATTACAGCTATTCTTACACAGAAAATATAAGATTTTTATTTGTTATCTATATATGGAAACAAAATTTAGAACATTTTCAAGATTTGGTTTACAAATAAAAACTAACAAATTTTTTCATTAATAAATTTTATGGGTTCGTCACATTTTTATCGAGTTAATTTGTCATCAATAAAAATATTTTAGGAGATATCTAATCATTTTTGTTGAATTGACTATACTCATTTCTTAAAATATTAAAATACAATTAATTTATTGGCTGGATTAGGGTTGGCAACCGAACTTCAGTTGAGTTGTCAAATATGTTGTTACAGATGGCAGCTGTTAACTGCAAATTTTAAAATTCAGTTGGTCTTTTTGTGATTTTCTAGCAATCATAAATTTCTGGTTAGAAAATGAAATGCGATTATCTAACCATATATTTCTAATATTACTAGTTTGTTTCAAGGTTTATTTATACAGAGTTGTCGCAAGACAAATACGTCAATTCGCTTTGCTCGTCGAATGTCAAATTTTCTGTGAATATGTTTTGTTAAAAATATGTAGCTTAACATGAAAAGAACGTGTCAAGTTAGTGTAATATAAGTTGAATTTAAATTAATTATTGCAAAAAACAATATGTTTTACATTCTTCATATTATAATATGAAATTATTATAATTATTAAATTATTCATTATCACATTTCTTAACTTTTTCACAAAAGTAAGCAAATCGTTGCATCAACTGACGAGCGAATTAGCTACTGAGTGTAGCTGGTAACGAATTTGCCTTGGTTTTTTCTAGTATTGTTTGTCGTCCTCTTGCAAGTAACACAACAACAACAGTTGTCAATTAACTTTTGTAGAATACCCAGTACTCTTTGTCATTAAAGAAGAAAAAGTACTTGGCAAATATCACAAAACTCTGAAAATATGTTTTCGCCATGAAAGGCAGAAAAAAAAATTGGTTTGCGAAGCAGAACCATTTTGAGAGGATTATAATCGAACTCGAATGACAGCTGATAATTTCTAAAGTACTTCTGATGATATTTAGAAGAAAACTTAACACGTCTTAAATATAACATTTCAAGAAGTACAAAAAACGTCTTCAACTTTTAAATATTCCGTAAAGAACCTTCTTCAACATAATTTTTAAACTGTAACTGACATTTGTGAATGTTCATTTGTTTTTATTTTCCATAGAAAAGACACCATATTTATCGCCAAGTATTTAACCGTAAATGGGTTAAATATGAATTTCAAAAAACAAAAATTTGCAAAAAATACTTATGATGTTAATTTATTGTTCTATCTACTGCTTCAATTGTTGTTTTTTCGTTGGAAAGTTGTTTTTTTACATTCATGTGACGACAACAGAAGCAAAAAAAAAAAAATTAAATAATAATAAAAAAATAAAGTTGCAACAACGGGGATCTATGTCAACGTCATAAAACTCGAATTTTTACGCTTCCGTGTGTTTGCAGTTTTTGTTACAATTCTATTATTTCTGTTCTTTGAAATTTTTTATGTGAACCTGTTTCATTTTTTCTGAACCTTTTCTTTGTTATAATTTTTAATAGTAGTTGTCTTAACGCTATATGTACATATAGTAGTATAGACATATTTATTAGGCACCTGCAAGAGACAATTCACTACTGTTAACAACAATGAATTATATGCTGGGATGGTATTTACTACACACATAATCCCAAAATGTAATAACGCAACAGAATCATACACATGGTTCATTGTCTACTGGCAAATTGGTAATTTTCAGCACCAATGAAATGCTCTCATATCGGCTATCTAAACCATACAACAAACATACTAAATAAATGTTTGTGAATAATGCAATTTTTTAGAAATTTTAACTCTAAATTATTGTAGTATTCGTAAAATTGAAATAAATCGTACAATATAATTGTATGGAACTAAAACAAAAATTTTGCAAAAATGCATGACAGAATAGAAACAAATGCACGAACACTACAAATAAAACACTACAGAAACTACAAAACCGGCGAATGAGATTCATTTTAAAATGCAACAGATATACCTCAATTAACTATATGCATGAATCTTTAAAATGGTTAAACGTAGAGCAGAGACTTAAGCTGAACACCATAAACTTTATTCAGAAAATGAAACGAGGAGAAGCACCAGATTACTTAACAGAGCAAATTGTATACGTAAGAGAGGTTCAACCATACCAGCTGAGAAACATGGAGAATTTTAGAATTGAGAGAGTATCAACAACTGCAATGCAAAGATCACTATTTTACAAAGGCCTTCAACTTTACAACGCACTTCAAGATAATATAAAAATGGAAAATAATCAAAATATATTTAAAAAAAAAATTGTTAATTTTGTAAATAATAATCATTGTTAGAGCTATGAACAGAACTTTTATTGTAATACAGTTTATAATTTAATAAGATTTTAAAAGTATTTTTAATACTAATAAAGAAATTTAATAAAAAATAATAATAAAAATAAATAATTTTTGTGAGTCCACATTTAACAAACAACAATAAACTGAATACGCACAAAAATTAATGGACGAATATATAGATTTATATACCCACACACATAGTAGTGGAAAAATATTATTGAGTCAATAGTCGCAATTCATACAAACTATGAATGGGCAACTTTACTGATTTTTACCCTTCTTGCAGCTCTCTAATTTGGATGTATAAGTTACTTGTGTGTTTTTCAGTTAAAAAAGCGAATGTTGTTTTGGTTGAATTTATAAATTTTATTTGTAGTATTACACTGAGGTTAGCTGGCAGAACCAAAATATTTCTATTCGCAATCTACATTTAATTATAAAGATATTCAATACAATAGAGCGTCGCCTTAAATGGGAAAGTTTCGAGAGAAATATGTGTTCTTTTTTTCATTAAATATTTATGTATCTGAGACCATACCTCGAAAAAAGATGCCCATATACCATCCAATATGAAGTACTTTTGCAAAGCAATTTGGAAAAATTTTTTTTTGCCGAAAGTAGAGGTGTCCTTTTTAAACTGTATTTATGTTTTTGTCTCGAGAAGATCAACGTTTATTGGCTAAAGGGTAATAACTTCAAGTATCCAGTTGTGGTATTTATGCACCAGATTTCTGGTTGTGCTATCCAAATGTCAGAATTCGATAATTCCTGCTGGACGATCGGTATAGTATGGTCAAGGTTGAGTTTCAGCGATTAGAAGGGCCGTTAACTAATTGAATTATATACGTTACGGATATTCGGATATGTACAGATGTAAGGTCGCGAGCAGATATATATTGGATGTATACACGACATCGATTCATGTTAATGAATGCCTGGTGTCTGTAACTGAAACGACGAGATATTTGAAGCAGGAATTGATCTGCGTAGCGGAGATGTCAGACGAGCTACCCAAGGAAATTGTTCGGCGTCAGACTGGCATATCGGCACAGTTGAATGCTCTGTCACTGTGTGCTTTGCGGTGGACTTCACATTGCTGCACGATCGCGCTGAGATATAAGGATGCGACATGACAAGAACAACTTTCTTTGTAAAAGATTCTGAATGTTTTGGAATGATGATCTATCTAGCCCAAGTAGCACAACGGTACCAAGCAGGTTACCAAATTGAGCTGATTATTGTGGAATTGGCAGCCTGCTAACCTGAAACTCATTATTCATAATTGCTAATAATTCATTTTTAGCAATTTAGGGTATGGAAAATATGTATAAATTGGCATATTCAAAGTGCAATAGCCTACAGATGTGTTCAAGATTTACGTGGACACCTACGCATTGCGTCTTATTCCACAGTGCTCTCAACACCGAGTGAAATCAAGACGATCACTACCGCCCCCATGGCACTCGGAGATTCAAAATCCTGTATTACTACCAGTGCACACGGGTGGCAAATCAAATTATAGTTATCCCTGGTCTATAAATTGCACCTTGCTAAGGTGTTTAAAGCTGTCCAAACTCTGTGTCACATCAGAATGTATTTGAGTCAAGAACGCTTAAGCCAGTAATACTGTTTGTTCAAAACACACTCCGGTGACTACTGTTGAATGGCAACAGCACCTAGTTAAGTAAAATTCCTATCAGAATATATGTGCCAAACTCACATATATCCCGAACAGACGAAAAACTTATCTCCCAGTGTATCTTTTGGTCGCCACCACAGCCACTACGAATCCTTTCCTAAACCAGCACTCCAACTTTTCGGGGTGGATACGAAGTACTCACTTAAGAGTACATCAGTTATTGAACCCTTACTGAGCGTTAGATTATAATTGAACTGTATTTCTACAGTCACACGCAAATGCAAACATAACCTCCCCAATCTCTAGTAAGATTTCGAAGAGTCGCCTCTTCTGTCATTTTCAAACTCCAGGGGAGTTTAAGGTAATGGTAGACCTTTAGCCAGGTACCGCGGGCTTGCTAAACACCCGTAGGTTTAAAACTTGCAATAGTACTACAATAGGCTACGCAGATGGTAAATGTAGTTGGTTGCATTATAAGCGGTTACTTAACAATATTGATGAGGGCAGCTACATCGTAGCAGCTGACAACGATGTTTATCTTTCAGTATTTGTTGCTAAAATAAAATAATGAAGTAATAAATATTCAGTGAATATTGTATTAAATTAATAAATTTCGTTTTAGACACAAATCATTTGAATGATAATGAATGCAGAAAAAATATGAGCAGTTGATGCTGAGAAGTACATTCTTCAAGATTGGAATAGGTGATTTTATGAACCACCCCCGGAAAGTAAGTTAACATTTAGGCCAGAGGTTAGTCCCATTGTGATAACACAAGCATAACACAATTTAACCCGGGGATTAGCTGGGCACTGACACATGAGGTGAGCAATAATCTCTTCCTCCTTCACAGACCCACAACTCCTGCAGTGTTGTTTAGAATATTGTTACCACACAATCCCACATAAATTTAGTATTTCCACCAAAACCAATTTACGTTAAAATCGTAGTGTTTTATATTTTGCTACACTTTTTGATTTAAGAAAAAATTAAAAGATTTTTAAAAATTATGTCCATTATCCTTAAAGTCTTCCTTTACAATTAACAACAAATAAAAACAGTTTGAAATAGACTAATACGGGCTTACAATATATAGAGATAAATTTTGTTTATTTTAAAATAATCTTCCATAGGAAAATTTACACAAATTTACACATAAGACTGCAGGGAAACAAATATTTAAAGTTTCAATTGCAAAATGCTGCTCAGGAAACAACTAATTTTCATTTAAAATTAACTCCGGTTAAACCCGCACTCAAACACCCTGATAATAATAATTCAATAAATAAAAATAAATACATTGAGACTTTTTCATTAAGTTGACAGAGTTTTTATTAAACATAGATTTTTACAACGATTGAGTGATTCTTTCAACACATTGTTGTGACTAAATGAACGTGTCTGCTAAGCGAAACGAAATCAGGGAATTTGCTGACATTGAAGACGCTTGCAAAAATTATACGATACTTTCCAAGTTTGTTAAGAAGAATTGCAAAATGTTAGAACAAGGAATAAATTCCAAACAATACAATAGGGGTATTCAGTAGAAAAAACACTTTGTTTTATTATTTTTATTATGTTATTTAGTTTATGTTTCTAAAAAGGAAATATACAGCTTAATCTTGAAGATTAAATAGATCGATATTGGGAAATTTTTTTTTTATGTGAACATTTGTACATATATGCTTGTTAATGAAAACAATGAATTTCATTAAAAAATTTTTATTTTTTTATTGCACGCCTTAGAGCCAACCACTTAAGCTTTAAGTATTTTTGCTTGCAGTCAAAGTCAGTGTCAATGGTTGCGTATAGACAGCAAAAACCCTTAAGATACAAAATATGTGAACGTTTGAAGCAAAAGGAAATATACAAAAAAATACTTGTAAGTACAACGAATATCTTCTTGGCAGTACGAGTAAAATAAAGTAAATACTTGTGGGCATGTATGGATGTACTAGCATATGTGTACTTCTATAGATGTTTGTATATCACATTGTCATTTTCATGTTTATCTTAAAAAAGAAATCATTAGTTGAATTTTCATTTGCTAATAATACGGGTATAAAAATAGTTAACATATCCGCACAGGCAAACGTGCACATATGCATATGCACATGCATACATGCATGTGGTATAGCCAGCGGGAAAACTTAGAAGACCTTCTCACATCAGGCCTTATTAAAGACCTGCTTAGGCATATCTTTGATTCAATTAACATTATATCTAACAGGCAAAGAATGCGATATAAAAAGCCTGGGTTTTTCTGTATAAAATATTAAATTAAAATCGGATTTATAAGGGCTAGAAAAAGCTAAATAACGCAAAGAAGAAAGCTAAAAAAGGTTAACATTTTTGTAATCATAATTCAACGTTGTATTTACTAATAACAAAAAATGCATAAAATATGTTAGAAGTTATCATACAAAAAGTGACTACAAGTGCATAAACAAAAAAAAAAAAGAATAAAGCTACATATTTTTAAATAAATATAGAACAGAAGGTGTAGAATGTTTTGCTTTTTTTTTCAATTCAGAATTTCTGGCTAAAGAAGCGATAGCGAAACTACTCGGCAATGATAATGTATACAGTGCTGCCAAATGTGCAAATTTATCTTTTTTTTTGCTGATTTTTCACGTTCAAAACGTCCTGAAGAATTTTAATCCAAAAAAAGCAGTGTTTTATATCAAGGCAATTTTTTATTATTTAATTTTAAATTACAATATGATTGACAAGCACATGTACTTTATTTTGACAATGATTTTCTAAAATATGTTGCAACTTTAGTGCCTGCAAATGTAATTCAATTTGAAAGTATTTGTGATTTGGTTTATTTTGTTATGAATGTTCTGGACCTAGACAATATCCAAAATATTGACGCTGAATGATGTGAATTCTTGTACTGAATTTTAATGACTATAATTTATTAGAAGAAATGAGTATTGAACAATTTTAGCAAGTCATATTTAATACAAAATGTTGTGATGGCTCAGAACCATTTGCGAGAATCTAAAGAAACTAGTTTATGCAATTCTGTCAATACCAGTGTCAACAGCGAACGTTTAGCGAATATATTTTCAAATAAATTTAAATAAAACAAAAACTAGAAAGAGTTTAGAAATTCCAACTCTATGTGGAATTTTGCGTACCCAAGGCTTCCTTAAAAAATAATTTTAATTGCACAAATTTTATACAGCCAAAAGAAATCTAATCAAATCAAATTTAATAAGAATATGTACAATTATTATGTATAATAAATAGTTTACTATGATTTCTATGTGTGATGAATTAAATTATATATTTTATAATTTTATATACAGCTGTTTTCTTATTTTTTTCAAATATTATTGAAGGAACATTTTTTTTTTTTAGAAATTGCCAGTTGTTGTAAAAAAATTTGGCAGCACTGAATGTGTATAAAAAACATATGGGCACGGAATAAATCAAGCAGGCCTTGTTCAAATGCATTCAAGGAGGCCTCTGTACTTCTTCTCATTTTCCCGCTGGGTAAAAACACTTACAAACACATGACAGTACATATAAAAACATGTGACGTATATTTGTGACGTACGTACACTCTACATGGAAAATATAAATTTTACATAAAAGACACGTTTCTTGCATTATAGTTTGGTTGTATGCATTATAAACAGTATGTCGCATAAATGCAAACGTTGTGCATATAAAAATCATATAAAACAATTTTGGCAAAAGAAAAAAAAAGAGTATAGAAAAGGAAAATGCCTGAAAATGAGAAACAGTTTTTAAACAAATAACTTTGACTGCAGCACAATATTTCGTCACAATATGCAATAATTTCCATATACTGCAGGCAGCGAATTTACGATATGCAGACTTAATACTAAAATTTGGTGGCAGCGTAGCACTGTAATCGATTTTTGAAACCTCCAAAAATTAAGTTCAAAAAAGGAAAAATAAAACATCCGTTTTTTAAAACAAAACAATATAATTAAGTTATTTCCTTATTAAATTTATATAATGAAAAATATACAAAAGAAAACCAATTTATTTTGCTCAAACTAAAATCAAACTTTGAACATCAATAAAAAAAATTTTTATGGCATATTTTTCAATAATTAATTTTTAATTATATTTATTTTTGAATGATGGTCTTTTTTATGAAAAGTTTTTAACAATTATTTATTTTTCAATATTTCGCTACCAAATAGGAAATAATAATTTGTATTAACAAAAATATTCTTTTTTTCAAATAAGAAAAAGAAAATATTTTTGAAAGGAAATGAAAATTTTTTGTCATTGATATTAAAAATATTCTTTATACACATGTATAAATGTGTGTACATGTATACATAAATAAACATGTTTTCAAAATTATTTTCTTTTGTACATATGTATATATGTACATACATCAGAGAATGACATGAGTTGATTCAATTTTACTGACTAATCCTATTTTTATTGCTTTTTTTTTTTATCAATCATTAACCGTAGTAATTGCATTGCTTGTAGAGTTTGCTTTTGTAAATGCATTGTTTATTACTTAATCTTTTTTTCGATACCGTTAGCAATAACAACATACAAAACATTCCTTTGTATACAAAATACTCAAATGATTCATTAAAGGTCAACTCTTTTGACTAAAACAGTGTTTTTTATTATTTGTTATTAACTGCATATAGTTTTGAAAAAATGAATTCAGAAATTGTTTATTTTTTAAGAATATAAAATTTACTTTAAAAAATTACTATAAATTTGTTTCTTAACTTTTGAAGTATAGCTAATATTTTGTAAACAATTTTTTTTTTTGTTACAAATTAATAATATTTATTACTAGTCAAACATACGTTTTAGTACTAATAAATAAAAAAACAAAGAGAATGCTTCTAAGTATTATAATTTATTAAAAATGTACGAGAAACTGCATTATTTTTCATTGCAATCGTGTTATTTTTTTTCTTTTGTTCGTAATTGGTTTATTCACATTTAAACAGTGAAATACTCAAACATACTTACTGCTTTTATGATTGGTTGTAGTGTTTAGAATTTGCAATCAACTACAAGCATTTTGCAGCAAAAGACATGCTAAATTGAATCATGCAATAACAACTTTCATTTTGTTGGTGCGTATTGCTAGCTCAATATTCATTTTTCCAAAGTCAAAAAATTGCCATTTGAGTGCGGTTTATGTCATTCTATGATATACATGTATGTAAAATAACATATTTCTACAATGTAATAATAACATATAACTATAACAACAATAGAACATAATTATTAAAAATAATTTAATAAATGACCTATGACTATCTATTATTAACTTTATATTTTGCATAAAAATAAATAAGTATATTTAATACATGATCTAAATCTAAATTATATTAACTAAATATCAATAATTTTGTGCTAAATTATCTACATCTGATTTATAGTTTATTCTATTGTCCGCAGGTATTTTAATTATTTGTAACATTTCCAACAAAATATTTCGTTTATAATTAGTTTCTTTCTCTAATATAGTTGTGTCTTCAAATTTGTGGATAATGATTTAATGTTGCACAACGTGTAGTTAATGCTGTTTTTGTGTATTTATATGGCTGTATTTTTGATCGGACTTATGTCCTGCTAATCTAGTTTTAAGTTTGTTTTCGTTGTTCCTACATATACTTTATTACTTTATTACTTAAATTATTTCCTCCACAAGGTATCCTGTATACTAAATTAGATAATTCTGTGTTTTATAACTCTATCTTTAATTTTATTAAATAATTTTCCTAAAGTATTTATTCTATATTTTTCCGTAGATTATTAATTATTAATTTTAATATTATATATTAAGTTAAGAACTCATTAGATTTTAAAAATAAAATAAAGAATATAAATATAAGTAATAGTGAAAGATTATACTCATTTGCTGTAGCATAATTTTTTCCTAGTGTTCCAGTAGAATTAGCTTTAGATATCATAACGATAAGATGGCGTGAATTAGAGGGACATACTCATATGGACCAGGATAAATTTTTTCGTATTCTTAAATTTTATATAGAGGATATTAGATATTTTAAGTATAAGAATACAATATATAGACAAAAAAGGAGACTTCCTATGTGTTCTCCAGCATCAGCAATTGTAGCTGATTTAGTTATGGATCATCTGCTTGATTCATGCATTGATGATTTATTTTGTGTTGTAGAGAAAAACAGAGTGAATGATTTTATGAATACATTCAACAGTTTTCATTCTTGTATTAAATATACGATAGAAAGGGAAGAAAATTCGAAATTTCCATATTTAGATACCATAGTAATGAATAGGGATAATATTTTAATGATAGATCGGTATAAAAAAATGGCATATGGCATATTTTTAAATAATTAATTTTTTTTTTATCAGCACCAGCTGGAACTAGAAGAAAGGGATAGTGACAAATGCGACAGAAAGTGAAGCTTTACTATCTTACAACTCTGCATTGGTTTTTTGTTTAGAGCATTGTTGCAGCGCCTCTGATGTCAAGGAGACGTATTCAATTTTGAAACTTTATTTTAGCCGCCATTTTTAGTAATTATTTTACTTTGCGGGAAGCTACACAATACAGACGAAGGAGGGCGCTATGACGTGCCTGTCTATTGGTATCAGCTGAAGCTAGTGACGATATCTTCGGCACTGAAACCTTTCGGACAATGACTGACACAAAGACACACTTATACACATCAGAGAAAAGCGAGATGTTTTCATAACTGAGTCTGTAACTGGGCTCGAACGCAGGACTTTTTGGTTTTGCAAGAAACGCGCCATCCCACACAACATGTATTTTTTATATTGTGGAATGAAGGCAATTTTAGGTATGGGCAGATATATTGGAGTATGTCTTAATACAATATAATAAATAAAGTATTTTCTGTTTCAGCTGCGGTCTGACTTAACTGCATTTGAACAATGTCAAACAACATTTGAAAGGTCACTTTATTCAAACGATATTGACTTCTAAAAAAAAATACAGTTTTTCGAAACTCTTTACAACACCTCAATTACACTGTCTTCGGAAGTTCCTATGGATTACAACAATATCTCAACACCTTTCATTTCATCTTTTCATTTGTTTTCTCCCCCATTAGTAAAAAAAAATAACACAACAGCGTCAGTCATTTTAAATTCGGTGCAAAGATTATTTCTAAAAAATAACACATATTTGTATAACAGCAAAACCTGAAATTGGTGGGTTTTGTTTATTTTCCAATCAATGCAAAATCGAAACAGATTCATGACAGACAGATTCTGACTTGGGTTTTACAACAACCGTGATGACATTGATTTTTTTTTTGTCACTGAGACATTTGCTCAAACCCTATTTTCAATATTAAAAAAAAATGTATACCTTAAAAATTTCTGTTGAAACAATTCTTTGCAAAAATAAGAATTTGCAAAAAAAAAACAGGATAAACATTTACCAAATTTGCGCCATTATTTTGCAGATTTTTTGAAAATTTTACTAAGTAACGCATAAAAATACATAAATACATACGAGTATGTATGTATGTACATATAGTTTGGATATTTATATACGAAGTTTGTCCAAAAGAACAGATGAATTTTGTTTTCTTCGATTACAATGGCGTGGTGCTTCATGATTTCTTGCCAACAGGTCGTACGGTTGGTTAATAAGGAATACTGCAAGTAAGTTATGCAACGTTTGCGTGAAGCAATACAGCTCAAACGATCGGAATTGTGGAAAAAAAATCTTGGATTCTGCATCACGATAATGGATCAGTTCACACTTCAATACTTGTTCGTGATTTTTTGGCCAAAAACAATACCCTAATCCTGCCTCAAGCACTTCATTCACCAGATTTGGCTCCCTGCGACTTTTTCCTATTCCCAAAACTGAAGAGACTAATGAAATTTATGAGATAAAGTCAAAATCGAAGAACGAAATGATGGAAATACCGAAAAGCGTATTTCTGAAGTGCTTCGTGGATTGGAAGAAGCGCCGGCATAAGTGCATTATATCTGTGGGGGATTACTTAGAAGGGCACAAAATGGATATGGATGAATAAATAAATACCTGTCAAAATAATTCAAAATTCACCTTTTCTTTTGAACAGACCTCGTATATGTGTTATTGTACAAAATGTTTTTCATAACCGTTTTGTAACATCCAGAGATGACATTTTTCATATAATTTTAAAAGTTTCACTGTGCTTGTGAACATTTTTGCCTTCTAAAAATCAACGGTGTAAATTAAATAGAGAAACTTTCTGTCACTTAATGATTTGGACACGCTGTTCAAAAAATACTTTATATTTTAGCGCAATAATCAATTTTCCAGCACTAATGTTGTTATTCATTTGACTTACTTGACAAGATTATAGAAAAGGAATAAAATGTATTTAACAAATAAAATAAATACGTTCTTTTAAAGGAAAAATCATGATTTGACTGAAAGACATCTCGCGTTTTAGCTTTTCTTTTCCTTATTTTATACAATTTTTTCAACTTTTTTTGTCATTTTTTATTTTTTCAATAACCGCGCTCAACTCAAATGTATTTAAAATAATTTAAATAAATAAGTATTTTAATTTTTTAAACTTTTAAGGTTTACATTTGTTGTATAAAACATATAGACTTGAAGTCTAAAATTGTTTAAAATAAAAATATTTATAAAAAATAAAAAGCTCGTATAATTTATATTAATAAAAATAATTAAATAAGCAGATATATATACAGCTGAGTGTGCGCCATACATAGCAGGGCTGTCACTTCAGGGTGATCGGACCGAAATTGGTAGAATTTTATTATGTTGGAAAAATTTATTGAGAAGATTTTCTTGTTTTGTTGAATTTTCGTTTTATTAAAATTATAAAATATAAGTCTTGAATATTCGGCTGCCATAGTAAAAAAAAAACAAATTCTACAAAATCTCTAATCAAATTCTACCAGAATCTACTAAAAGCTGTTAAAATCTATGAAATGTTTTTTAATTGGATTTGTTTTATTTTTTCTGTAATTCAAATAAACATCGAATTTAGATGATTTTAGTAGACGTGACCACCTGTCATTGTGGCCTAATCTCACGCCGGCTCCAAAACACGTGATGCAAAAGCGACGTCACACCTGGTCTTGCCAGATCCCAAAAGCCTAAAAACTGGAAAACGTTAAATTTTCGCCTGGATTTTAGAAGAAAAAAAACTGAATCATTTTCAAAATGCACAGAAAATTACTAGTGTTGGACTTAAATATACAAATACTTTATAAATTTCCAGTTATGTATAAAAAATGTTACTAATTTGAGTTAGGAAAATATATAATCTAAACATTTGCAAATATAGTTGTAATTTTATTGTGTTTAGAATGGAATTTTTCTGTACAAAATATTAATTTCATTATAAAAGAATATAAAATATGAAACAACCGGACTGGAAACTGGACGAGACATAAAAAACTGGAAAATCCAGGCGAATCCAGGCCATCTGGCAAGCCTAGTCCCATCACGTAAGAATGGCATACAGACCTGCGACACAAGTAGCAAATATAGACAATTTCTTGGCATCATGAACCCCCTTGCCGAGAGGTTAGGAGTGTCACTAAGACCTTACTCAACTTGATGTCCAATGCATCGGTCAATATTGTGTTCCGTTCAATGGCAACAGGGAAACATTTTTGTAAATGCCTGTTCCCTGCTCAGACAATAAACCTTCAATCCAAAGGCTTTAAAATAATGCCCAAGTCCGATCTTTCAGCGCTTTGGTATTAAACCACAGCCACTACGAGTTCAACTCCAAACGGTCGGGCACCATAAGATCCTTGAGGATTCAACTGGGGCTACCGATCGTCGTAGTGCCAAAGCCCTTGGTTAGACTTCAGAAGAGAATCAAGATTAGCTCAAAAACAAGAAGTCTTTCTACATTAGGAATTCTAAGAAATCCCAGGCAATGCTAGGCCATTAGCTCGGTTTACCGCGGAGTTGCCACACCCGTAGCTTCGCAGAGCAATTGCTCTATAAACCACCCCCCATGGGGGGATTTTACGATAAAAATTAAAAAAAGAATTGTTTAAAATTAACAAAATTGTTTACAACTTTAAATCTGTAAGATATTCGATTTGATCGTTAGTCATGTTTAATAATCACCCCCTATCACAGTACTAGTCGAAGTAGTCTGCACGTTGACTACAAAACGAAAATTTTTTCCTAAGTTCAACCGCAGTTTCACACTCATAAAAACATCTCGCATTTTTCTGTTGTGCATTTGTGTGTGTGGCGAGGGCATAGTCACTGATCACTGAACAGTAAACGTCTTCAGCTGTATCCAATCAAATCGGCGAAGTAAAATAATTACTAAAAATAGCTACTAAAAAGAAAGCTTCAAAATTTAATACGTCTGTAGATAGTGAAGCTTCACCTCCTACCAATTCATCTACTATCCTTTTCCTCTACTTCCAGCACAATGCACCGCATGTGTAGGGGTCTTCTCCTGAGTGCTGGTCCAAGATAAAAAAAAAAATAAGAAGTGAAATTTTGTTTACGTAAAATTTTCATTCCTCTCGACGTGAAAATTGGTATCATGAATTTCACGTGGAATTTTTGTCCTGTTATCATTACCAGTGAATGTAGAAAAGGGAAGAAGATTTCAGAAACATACAAATTAATTAAAAAGCAAACTAACTTAAATTTAATACAGAAATAAAAATTTGTGCGTTTAAGTGTTGAGCTGTGTTTTTAATATTTAGGGACCAGTTAATTAGTTAACCGCATAAAAAGTATTGCATTTGAACAATAAAAGTGCCTGAATGCAAGAATTAACAAAATGGTGAAAATTAAAGAATTTAAAAATTTAATTTAATCCAAAAATTTAAATAAAATGTTTAGACGTGGAACTATGATGTACTAGCCGCAAGAGAACTCCAAAATGGGGCCGCGATATCTCTATATAGTGTAACAAAACACACTCAATTGGACTGTCGACTGGCATTTTATTTATTATTTATATGTGACAGCGCATAGAGAAAGGGACCCAAGGGTAAAAAAAAGCAATTTTCACTTTTTTTTTTTTTTTGATGTGGACAACATCTGAGCATCGAATGAAACCGATCTCATGCCCCAAAAGTGTTCCCTCCCAGAGATATGCGCGTTTTATGAAGTGATGGTACACCAAAGATACACGTATTTAAATCTTTAAAATGGCTCTCCTGAACAAACCCGGTTTTTACCCTTAGGTTATGTTTCCACTATAATAGCTGATATTGATATAATAAAAGAATATACAATTTATCAAAATATATAATTAAAGGAAGAATTTACTTACATTTCGTATGCAATGCCCCAGCACAAATCAAATTAATAAATAAATAAATTAAATAAATAATTAATTAAATAAAGGAATAAAAATTAAATAAACAAATAAATTAATTAATAAATTAAAGTGAAAAGTGTACAAACTCAAGTGAAAAAATCATTTTCGATAAGTGGAATTTTATTTTGATGTGAAATTATTCTCGCGGTATTTTTTGACGATTGAAAATGGATGGAAAGTGGAAATAGTCACTATAGGGGTGAATAAACAAATCATACGAAACAACTTTCTCCTGTAAAATTTCTAATACATATTTATTTTGTCGATTGAAATATCGACAACATTGTGCAGAACATGAGTTTAATGCGTTTGCATTTTGAGCCAGTCTAATGTGGCAGTTTTAGAATAAAGATGTAAAAAAATTATGTGCACTTAATGCATGCTTCAAGGATTTTTATTGAGCTGTGTACATAGAGTTTTATATCTGTATGTATATAATTTCATACCAACATAATCATTGTCATCATCTTCAATACCATGTGCTGGGAGCTGAGCTGTTTTGTAAGAATTTGCAGAAGTTTTTTTTGTTCGTGGAAAAGGAATAGGAGGAAAAAGTGAACGATAAAAATAAAAATGAAAAGAGTTCATTCTTCAGTGACTATCAAGGAAAGTTGATATATTTAATGATTTTTTTGTTCAGCAATTGTTGGGTTCCTAATAAAATACGTTTTTACACACTTGCGTATACTTTTACTTTTTTGTTGTTGTTTTTGGTTTGCATTTTAGTCTGAGTGCATGAATATAATAGGAAGATATTTTTTCCGCTGCCATTGATAAACTGTCAATAATGGAAATGATGACGGCGATGATGATGGTAGTGATGGCAATGAGTAATGCTCTGTATACATTTGGGATGAACGACGAATTTCGTCAAGCCCAACGAATTCGTTGCGTAAATTCGCAGTGTGGCGTACAATTACGACGAAAAAATTACAGCTGTCATAATCCCATATTTCAGTCTTCTTTCGATCTCTTTTTGATGTCTTTCCATGCATTGATATTTGTTCACTTGTACAATTATTAATTCACTTGTATCCAATTACTTAATTTGTTTTTCATATTTAGTTTTTAGTAGCTAGTGTTATCGTATAAAGAAAGATAATTTGAAAACAAAAAACAATTATTTACAATTTTATGGTAAATAAATAATTCTGTATATTTGACTGAAATAATTTATTTTAAAGATTGAACAATTATTATAACAGAAATTAACTTTATTTATTAAAATATTTTAAAATTAAAATGAAAAACGGTAACTCTGTACTTATTTGGTCATCGCGGTATAAAATAGAAATAAATCTATCGCAGAGTTCGTCACGCACGACGAATTTTCACGTGCACAACTGTGTTTTATTTCTAATGACGAAAATTCGCAACAAAAAATTCGTCGTTCATCCCAATTGTGTTCTCGGCATAAAAAGAAGCAACGTAAAAATTTGAGTTGCCTCGTTGGTGCTTTCCTACTACACTGAAGAATATTTGAATAGAGTTGTTATGAATTTTATTAAATTAATACACAGAAATATAGTCGACTCGCCATAATTTTAAATTCGAAGGACCAGAGCAAAAGTTTAAATAATTGAGATTTGAAATTAACTAGAGTTTAATTAAAAGCAAAGCGCATAGTAAAATCATTGCGGTACTTAACCCAACGATTTAATTTCTTATTTGCTTCAAACACATGATTCACATTACGAGCCGAACGTCGGCGAGCAAGATGACTTTTCCAATACACATAAACTAAAATAATTAACTATTTTGTTTTTATTTTAAAATTAAAATAATCCAAATTCTAGAGCGCAGAGCCTAAAAAATTTTAATTATAGCGCATTGGCGATCAAGATGCCATTCAAATAATTTCAAATTACCGAGGGTATCAAATGACAGGAATTTTTTTTCTATTTATTGAATGTTTTTAAAGGCACTTGGAAAATAATACTCATTATCGCGAGATTCAAATTAACGAGTTACAAATTATCAAGAGTCGTCTTTAATAGAAAAAAAATATTTTACAAATTCGTTTGTTAAGCATGAGAATTAGAGGCGGCTTTTCCGATATCACATCGTTTGTTGTGGTCCTACATTTTGATTGAAAATAAAAACCAAAAAATTCTACTGCTTGTATGTAGAAGCTAAGAAGTTAAGGCCCTTAACCGTAATCAACAATAAATTTAATTTTTAAATATTATAAACTATACTTTTGCTAAAAGTCCATTTTTGGTCAACTATAGACGAGTAGAAGTATATTTTTAGCGCCAAAAACAACTTTAAATTTAAAACTGCTGTCGAAATCAGTTCTTTTTCCAACTAAAAATTATTTACAAACGTTTTTCTTTGTGAATTTCTAAACGAACGAGTGTAGTATTACTAAATAAAATCATTTTGTGCACATTCTAATGGAACACATAATAATGGAATATAAAATGCAAAAAATTATTTGTTTCCATGTGCCGTGGTTTAGTTGGACAGAGATGCGAGAGAGATGCCACTTGATAGTATTTTGCTCCTGTTTGAATATAAACATTTTCTACATTTGAGTCGTCGCCCATTTCAAGTCGGTTTGAAATAGAAAATACTTTTTTTCTATGCTATTCAAATAATTAATAATAGGATTTTAATTTAAACTCATATTTAAAAGACAGCCAATTTACTTTGCGAATATATGTTGTGGGACTATATTTTTTTTCTGCGACCAGGCTCAGGAGATTTGCTCAAAACTAAATGGATAGGGTATGTATCTAGAAGACACGTGTGGTAAAGAGATAGAATGATAAAGAGCTTAAATCTAACGCAACTCTGCAGTTGTGTATGGTTTTGTGAATTTGTAAATGCAGAGTTGCATTTGCATTTGTTTGAAGTGTCACGTTGACCCATTATTTTTTAAGCTGAAGGAGAGCGCCTTTTTATGTATTATTTTACTTCACCGAAGCTTTTATTGCTCAAATACCGCCAAAGGCAGGCCACTGTTAGCGAAGACACAATTAATGAATTTTTTGTGTAATCGGTGATTCGAACTGTGAATCTTTTGAGCCAAAACACTAACTTCTCAGCCAATAGCACCCTGGCAAAAGGGTAATTAACCTTTAATTAGGCGCATGGGGTCAAGAGTTTATTAAAATTGAAAAATTGATACGTTAAAATGTTCGGAGCGAACTTGTTTTTTCTATAGCTTCATACATTTGAAAAGAGAACATAAATCAGTTGCGGTTGGATTGTTAAAGCGTACATACGTGTCGCTAATACGTGTTGACCCCATGCGACTAATAGCGTAACTTTTTTTGATCGTGCTAAGTCCTAACAAAGTTTCAACCAAATGTAATAAATGTGCAAAATTTATTTGTCAGCAACATGTTTTCATGTTCTGTGCTGGATGCAGAACATCACAACCTGTCGATGAGTATGACTAATTTTTTTTTATAAACAATTGTTAAAATAATTGTAAGAAACCAGTGCTGAATTTTATTTATATTTTATATAAAATATATATGTTTTTCAAATAATTCAGTCAATTTTGATAACATAAATTGTTAAAAATTTTATTATAATTATTATTAAATAAAAATTATTTTATAGGTCCTGAAGATGAACCTTATGGTTCGAAATATATAGATCAACGTAAAATAAAGTATTTTATTTAAATGAATCGTATAGAGGCAATACAATATTAACATTAATAAATCAACAGATTCAGCAATGCAAAGTTAATTAACATTTTAATTTATATTTTATGTATTTAAATGAAAAAATTTTATGTTTTTGTTTTTTATCTGCATTATTAATATAAATAACTTTGAAAATTAAAAAAAACTTACTAATTTTTATTTTTTTGTAATGAGACCGCATGCGATTAATTGTGCGATTAAATAAATAAATAAATAAATAAATGTTTTGGGTTGCCTCAGCAATTTAGTGTATAAGCAATAGTCTTATCAATCCGTATGTGCGGGTTAGATTCCCCCTACACCCTGGGTGTTTCTTTTATTATCACAATGGGTCTAAGCTCTGGCCTAAGTGGGACTTTCTCCTTCGGGGAGGGTCCGCTACCTAACCTAACCCTATCATGAAGCTAATAATATTTATATACTTCATATATAAACTTGGTCAGACTTTTTACCCTTCTGGCATAATACTTACCTTAGAACAAAAACTTCAAGAGACGGTTTACAACTCGATAATACTTTCTCTTTATGATTTCCTGTCCTTATATTTAACGGACCGTCTAGCTGAAGCACGTTAGAAAATTCTTCTTTGAGTCTGCGGACACTCAACTTTCACGTGCAGACCTCTTACGGGCACTGCAGGAGTTTCGATAATTGGCAAACATAATTTAAATCACATTTTTGCATTAATTAATGTCATCTTTTTTACTATCCTCTGCTTTCCCTTCTAATATTTTCCTTCATCTTGGGAACACCACTTTTTTCGAAAAAAGAATTGATGTTGCCATGCATGATAAGCAGAAAGTTTTTTCTCGTTTTTTTTTTTTGTTTATTAAATTTTAATATTGAAAGGGTTCTTACGTCTTTTGTAAGTATTTATTTATATTCAAAAATCTCTAGATATTTTACGCACAAGTACTTAGTTTTATTATGTGAAAAATGGAATGCTTAATACGAGTACTTCGTTTCATTCTATCGCACTTTCATTGTCATCTGCTTTGCAATTCATTTAAACATGTTCGATTTTTTTTCCTTTTTGGAACATTTTTCTATGTACGGATTTTATGTACTACAATATATTCTTAGCTTTTTGTTCGCTGTTCATGTACATTCACATTATTATTATGTTCATATTCTAAAAGATGCATCTGATAAAATTTTAGATACTTCGTTTCGGTCCCCTACCACTTATTTACTGAGCGACAAAACAAAGATTATCTTGTTTGCTCATAATCACATCTTATTCATTGAATATTGAAGTAAGAAGAAATGTATTGAAAAAATAATCTTTAGATATGAATATTTTCATTGCAAATTCCTGTGATCATGTACAATAGTAAAAAGTAAATAAAACCCAGCAAAAAGAAAAGTAAAACGAAAAACATGAAGACAACGTGGAAAAAGATGGAGAAAAGAATGGAAAAATAGATTAAATTAAAATTTTTGAGACAAATAAATTTACGCTTATTGATATTTTTGACCCAATGAAATGTCTATTTTTTAATATTAATTGCAAAGTGTTCACTGGGATATTTTAAAATATAAAAGAAAGTAAAAAATTTGTAATTGTACATATATTACATACTTTTATATAAATATTTACATTGATGTACCATGGACAGAATAATATGAGAATATGGAAACGGATACTACTGCTGATATAGAGTTGTATCTCGAAATTGGGCAAAAATTTAATACGTTTGGTGCCTGCTTTAAAGTAATAGAATTAGAGCGCAAAACGAGTTTTTAAACTTTAAATCATGTTTAGATACTCACAGCCGTATTAATAAAAAAGTCTTAAATAAGGTTTTAAATACATATCAGTTAAAACGCTTTTTAATCCTAAAACACGTTTTTTAAAAATTCATATTAATGATCAGTAGTTTAACTAACATACGTTTTAAGGTTTTACAAAAATGAGGATGGCAGCCCTAGATTTTTTATTTACCACTTGACTCGTAATGATGCAAAACCCGTGATTATTAATTCTCGCAGTAATCGTTTCTAAATAGTTTTATTGTCGTGTTTAATAAGAATATTGTTATTTATAGAATAAAAAATGTATGATAAGTTGTATATTACTCAAAAAACTAATAACAGTAAAAATATCGTTTGGTAAGAATGCAATTTTAGTGACTTATTTAATTGCAGTTAAAAGAGTATTTGAATAAAGAGTTTCATACTATTTGTTTTGATTGTTTACACATCACTACTTAGTCAACATTAGTTTTATTTGAAATTTGTGTAACATTAATAATAATATAAAAAAACAATAAAAATGAAAAAAAAAGGAGCACTGCAAACGCAAACCTTCGGAAAATTGGGTCGCATTTTTTTTCACAAATAGCAATCACAATGAAAACAAACACTGCACAATATGATATCTTAAAATAGCTTTAAAACAGGGTCGAACCTATTTTAAAATTCCCATATTTACAAAAGGTTCAAAATGTGCATTTTAAACTAAAATTCATTTATTAATACCATTTTAAAGAATTTTGCTTAAAAATGCTTTAAAATGCGTTTTAAAATTTTTATTAATACGGCTGTCATTATGTATCTCGTAAAAAGACCACTTTAAATGTAGAAATTCACTGGCTGCGAATTAAATTGATGTACTGCAAATATTTTGTATAAATATTCATTTGAGGGCGAATTACAAATTTTTGACGTATCCAGAAATCACAGAAAAACACGACAGGTTAATCTTTGCAGCGCTCTGTACCACTCAACAAGGTATCAGTTCCTTCAAGTACACAAAGATTAAATGGTTTAAGGGCAATATTGCTATACATCGACAACAATAATTTCATTGAGAAAATAATTGCAAATGACAACATCCTGTATTACTTGACAGATGAAACTATGGAAGAAGAACGTGATTTACCACAATAATGAAAGTTTTTGAAAACCACATTGTAGATTATTTATTTATTTTCCTACTATTTTTAGTTTTTCTATCATTCGAATTCACTAAAGTTTTCAGCGACATTATAAGCAACTGAAAAATAATGTTGTTCTGTTTGTTAGTCTTCATGTTATGACGGTCAATGACAATAAAATTATAAATTAATGCAGCAAAAGTTAATGTCACATTTTTTCTCATACTTCTTGAAGTTTCCAAACAAAAAGTGTATTTTTCTACGGTATGCGATTCACACATATTAGGTCTGTTCCAGGTGCAACACAAAATTAGTCGGAACTTGCAAAAATTATTCCAAAAGAATTCTTGTGCCATTTTGACCGAAAATGAGAGATTAAAATTTTTCATTTATTTTACAAAGTTGTACGAACTTTTTCTTTGTGTAAGTTCGGACTATAATTAAATTATTAGCTGCTTTACGTTTACATTTAAAGAACCAAAAAATTTTTAAATAAAAAAAGAAAGTTTTTATATAAAATAGATTAAACAGTAAAATGGAAGATTTTTCAAATATATCTGAAGTTGGAAATATATATGTATATATTTGTTCATATTTATCACTTTCTTTATTAAAAAAATTTGGTTCTTACCTTTTTTTCAGTTTATTTCTATGCACTTTTTACAGCTGTTGCCAATGATGCAAATGTTTTGCTTTTAAAATATTAAGCATTTTAAGCGTTTAAAATCACTAAATTAAAATTTATTTGAGATAGTAAGCAGCGTTAGTTTTTCACGATGTTTTCAGTTGCAGATCCACAGAGATCCGCGTCATAACATCAAATGAAAATTCGTTCGATAACTTCATTCGACCATAATCAAATAAAGAGCAGTGCTCTTAGTGAGGGCCTACAATATTAATAAGAACAATTTTTCTAAATTCCAACGCTGATTTCATTTGATCAGACATCGTTACCGTTTTATGTAACCAGCACTCAGGGGATGACCCCTACACATGCAATACATTGTACTGGAACTATAGGAAAGGCCTAGTGAGAGAGATGAGAGGCGGTAAAGAGTCACTATCCTTCAACTCTGCTTTAGCACGTTTTTTGTTTTATAGCAGTGTTGAAGTGCATGTAATGCCAAGGAAACGAATTTAATATTGAAGCTTCGTTTTAGTAGCCATTTTTTTTTTTAATAATTATTTTACTTCTCTGGTGCTACACTATACCGACGAAGAAGGGCGCTCTGATGTGATTAAAGGATTGCTATCAGCTGAAGCCGTTACTGTTTAGTGACCAGTGACTATGTTGTCGCCACTAAAACCATCCGACAACAACGTGCAACACAAAGGCACACTAATGCGCATCAGAAAAAATGCGAAATGTTTTCATGACTCAGTCTGAAACTGGGATCGAACACAGAACTTTCTTGGTTCTTTATTTCAGTCATCGCCACCCTCAGAAAAGTATCAAACAAACCCATAAATTCACAACTGCAAATTTAGTTCGAAATGACGAAAAACATAAACGCAAATTATTTATTGACTTATTTATAAAAAAGAAATACTGAAAGATATGTCATATATTTTAATAAATAAAGTGTGTACTCGTGTTTTTCCAGTGTTTTTCTAACAAACACATTCAGAGCCTTGTCTTTTTGGAATTAAATAATGCAATAATGCAACCATATGTACATATGTTCATATAAAAGAATTAAAATATTATCAATTTCAATAACTATTCAACTTGAAATTTAAAAAAAAAACCCTAAATATAATTTTTCATAATGCAGGTGCTGTTGATACATGTTGAAATAACCATCATTTGTTTAAATGAACTTTTTTGTATTTCATGCAGGCTACAAACGATGCAACAAGTTTATGCAACACGTATATCATTCATGTTGCATATTTTAACACAAACAGTGCAACCAACAAGTAAACATTAAACGCAACATCAATTCTGAATTGAACATCGCTGGAGGAACACGGTTAAAAATATAACTTTACAGCTCTCTTGTTTCCACTGAAATGAACCAGTACAAACACTGAACAATGACTCACACTATACAACCAACATCAATACAACGTGGGCCAAAAGAAATCACCTTATGGGAAGATGCTCTTATTTTTGTAAATGGCGGCCAATGTCAAATCTGTTTTGACATTTGTGAACTAGAATGCAAGTGAACAAGGCGCCCATTTGGTCGATATCATCTTCTCGACTTGACCGATAAAATTCTAAAGGTTCAGATAAACATAATCAAAGAACAGAATCGAAGTTTTTTATTTGGAAAAAAATGAGAGCCAAACAACATCGGTTGACTTCTTTTGGCCCACCTTGTATCATTATATTTTGATCTTTTGAACCCTAGAATGCAACACGAATTGTAATCATAAACATGACTACAGACTATGCATCCAACAACGCAACTTCCATGGTTGCAGAAACATGTTGGTTGCATCGTTTATAGCCACCATTAAGCTCAAAAAACAAACAAAAATATACTTGATGGTTGAAACTTGAACTATACATCCGTTCATGCACACACAAACAAACATTTACATATGTAAATATATTCTCAGTACAAATATTTTAGTAGAATAAAATATATGTATGCAACGGAAGATGAAATTCCTGTGCGCATCAGCAAGTTTCCTAAACCAAACAAAAATAAACGTTACAATTGTTGAATTGTCCCTCTGTTTTATGTGCTGGAATATTTTTATAAAATATATCACGGTATTAATACCTGTTTACTTACGGCTTTGCATTTATATTACATGATTTGACATCGTTGGATAGTTGTTTAATAGTGACCAACCGTGACAAGTGCCAGCTCGCAAAGAAGAAGAAATAATTATTACCTTGAAAGAGTACATAATGATGTACGAATACAGTAGTGCTTAGCTTTACATATGCATGTACATATAACTAAGTAAATTGGTTACTTTTACTTGCAGGTGAAGTACTTCACTATAAATTCATCCACATTTATTGGTGAATTTGTAGAAACAAACTCATCTTCTCTACATTTATGCCTTGAAGGCAACTATGAAATTAAAATTGGGAAACAGGCGGAAAAGTTCTGAGATGCCAAAATAAAAATGTTATCATGAGAACCGCAACTCCACGCAAATGAACAAGTTTAACAGTTTTTTGGAGTTGGAAAATCATACTCGTATACACAGATATTTATAACCAAATATTCGGGCAAATATTTAAGAAAACTCGAATGGCACATCACTCATATTGCTCGTAATAATTTGAAAAATCGCAGACATATTAATGTAAAAGAGAAGAACATTAGAGCTCTAGTCTGCTTACATATTTCTTAAATTCATAAAGTCTAACCTTAACCCTTTATGCAAAAACGATTGTTAATGTTACTGCCTCTTTAAGAAAGGCACGTGCAAATAATACAGATAAACTTTTTCACCAATCCAGTTACATTTCTCGATCTTGCGAGTGTACCCGGTGTAGTTTTTTTTAACGACTTTATCGTGTTGATATTTTCAATCGCGAATCTTTTTACAAACTAGATCTCAAGGCGTGGTTTCTATGGCATATTCACTATAGATTCACCGTATAAAAGGAAGTTGAAAGTAATCGACATTGTCTGTTATTATGCGATACAAAGATCAACTCTGCTGGAATTTGACTGCTACAGGTATTTGTCAACGGTTCGGAGGAAAAAAATGTAACGGATTAAAAAATATTGGTTTTTTTTTCTAATTTGTCACCGCATTGAAGAATATTGAAATTTCGCTACATTGTTTAAATGTAAAATGTAAAGCTGAGTTTATTTGTTACGAATCTTTGGCATGGCCACGAATTATATAAGTAGTCATTCATATATGTAGGAATATCTATGATATTGTCTGTTAAGAGTCGCTAATACTCGGACACTTACCGAACAAAATCAATTCGGGTCAGCTATGATGTTTTAGATGGATGCTTAAAAAATTCATGTATGACGCCAACGAAAATTCAGCATCTGTCATTGATGATTTAAAATTGTCAGAATTTTTCACAATGGCTTATCATGGCATTCGCCACTGGGTAATTGTAAGAAAATTCTCTTGTAAGAAAAGTCTTGTTGGCACTTGCGGCAAGTAAAATGACAACTGAATAAACATTGTTACCAAGTACGAAGTTTCTATTAATTTACTAGCGCGTATAAAAATGAATGTAGCGAGCGAGGGCTGATTAAATTCGATGTAGTTATTTTGCAATTTATGCTAGAACTTTTTAAAAATCTTTATACTTTATTTTTCTATTAAAGAAAATTTTTTTTTATTGAAATAAATATTTTTTTAAATCAAATTCAGTTAAAATATTTATTTACACACATTAATTACATGTGTTTTTATACTCGGAGTAACATTATATATTTCGTTACCATCAGTCGTTAATGTCGTAAAGTCCAAATTTTTGAAAATACAGTTTTTGGTGCAAAGCAATAAATTAAACAAAAATTGACTGACGGTAACGATTTGTTTTATTTTTTTTAGTTTTATTTATTTATTTTTATGTTGTACATTTTTGTTGCTGTATCTAATTGGGGTATCTAATTAGTTTCTTATTTTGGTCATATTCATAAAAAATTCTTTCAACGTTAGCTATTGCTACACAAGTATCACAACGACACCATGATGACTTGAACCCGAGTCGGCTGAGTTTTTTCCTCGGCGAACTGCCCAGCTAAAAATATGTTTCTAGTGCCATATTGCATAAAATATTTTTTAAACAACGAAAAGATTCGAGAGCAATCGAAACGATTTCATATCCTTAAATGATATGTTGAATGTTTTGTTAATCCAAAGTTTTGTTAACCCAATATTTTGTTAAGCCAATATTTGTTCAAAATTTCAAGGTTTTGTTAACCCAATAAATTGTTTTTTTTTTTAATTTCAAATGACGCAATTCTCGCCATTTCTCTGACATTTGAAAGAATTTCGCTGATTGAGAAATACTATTATCAGCAGGTTTAATGAACAGGAACTTAAAAAAGTACTAAAAATCACATTTTTATTAAATCTTGTTTTAAGCTAAAAAAAATTTCTTTAATCTTTTTGATATTTCAAAAAACTTAGAAAATGAAATAAATCTTCGCATATGGTAACACTGCTTCTACCCCAGTGTAGTGAAGAGAGATGTGGTGAAGTCGCATGGCACTGCTACACTTTCAATATATATTAAGCGCGATCCAGTATCGTGATATTTAGAGCATGTTTACATTGGTGGTGATGTCCCTGCGACACGTCGCTTGTGTCTCGAGTTTGTAGGAGAAAGTATAGAGAAGCTTGCGGGTTAGTAAAAGTCGCACGTAATGGGATTTGAAGCGACAATCTTGGCTCTTCTCTTTTGCATATTTCTTTCGTTCGTCTTTTTGTTGTGTTATGTATGGAAAAGTATGCTGCATGGTTACCCATCGCCGCATGCACGATCACGCTGCCTCATCTGTAATTATGGGCGGCATAAACATTGAGGAATCAGAAGCTCTTGATGTTCTTGGCATGAAAATCCCCGTGTGATGTCCGATGAACTGAGCACATTTTTTCTGGTCTCAAAGGAAGTATTCAAGTGCCTCGGCCTTTTAAGACGGTGTAAGACATACTTCACCCCATCTGATCTCCTTACTATTTATACCGCTCATATCCGACCGAAAATGGAATACAACTCTCATGTAAGGCCCGATGCTTCAAAGACTATTTTGAAGTTACTCGACCGTGTACAAGAAAGGGCGAAGAAACTCATGGGAGACAGACGGCACGTATGTGGAATGGACTACACGCAGAGGTGTTTCCTGTCACTTTTAACGTGGGAAACTTTAAATCAAATGTCAATAAACACTACTTCCTCTATCCTCCTTCCCATAACCTAATTTCCTAGTTCCAGCACAATGCATCGCATGTGTAGGGGTAATCCCCTGAGCGCCAGTCCAAGAAAAAAAAATGAGGTAGTGTTGCCAGTAAGATCAATTATTGACTTGTGTTTGATTAATTGAGATTATGATATATAAATCAGACATTTTGCTTTTAATAATTACTTTTACTTTTGCTTTTGCTTTATAAATTATTGCCAGTATGGCCTGTAAGCATATTAATTTTATATTTAACACACTAAGAAATTGTTCCTTTATGGCAATACTGCTGCGAATGAAAGAATAAGAAGAATTGATCTATTAAATTTATAAAAGTCCCCTGAGTCTTGCGAGAAAAAAAAAGTTCTTAATGTAAACGCGTGTGGATTTAAGAAGGGACTACAGAAGCGTTCTCGCAGCGACATCACCCTCAATGTAAATCGGCTATTATTGAACGTGTAGCACTGGCCATAGAGAAGATCTTAATTTTTAAACAAGTCTGTTTTCATGCGATTTATTAATTTGTAAAGCAGAGTTTGTAGTGTTGGGTATTTATTTTTAAGCTAAATTAGGACTGTTGTCTATTGTATTTTAATGCTGTGATGTGCTCATGAGAAAAATGTTTGTTGACATAGCAGGAGTTGAATTTACGACAAAGCGCTAAACAATTCAGATAACAGCATGATTTTCTTAATAACAAAATATTTAGCCCATAGATCGCAGAATATATAATTGAACATACATATAATTACCGGCCTAAATTGATCCCAGGGTATATCCAAAAGGGTAACGTTGTATTTAATTGTTTGCCTTAGAATGGCGTACAAGTTGTTTGCATTTTCATATACATAAATATTATCAAATGTATCCAAAAATATTAAAAAAAAAAAAAACTGTTTTAATAGTTCACATCGTTTGTATCATGTAAAAAATGCATTTTTTTGAAATTTGAAATTTTTAGTATTCCCATTCATTTCACACATTTTATAACAAAAATTTAATGCAATAGTCTCTAAGATAACGGTTTTACAAACATTTGCATTTTGAGAATTTTGTTTTTTTTTTTCATCTTGGACCAGCACTCAGGAGATGACCCCTACACATACGAAGCATTGTGCTGGGAACTATAGGAAAGGGATAGTAGGAGAAACGACAGGAGGTGAAGCTTAATTAATTAATTATTTTGCAGCTCTGCTTTTGCACGTTCTTTGTTTATACTCGTAGCAGTGCTGAAGCTTTAGTAGCCATTTTTATTATTATTTTACTTCGCCGATGCTACACAATACCGACGAAGGAGGGCATTCTGATGCGATTGTGGATTGCTATCAGCTGAAGCCGGTACTGTTCAGTGAGCAGTGACTATGCCTTCGCCACTGAAACCTTCCGACAACAACTGGGACAGAAAGACACACTAATGCACATCAGAAAAATGCGCGATGGACATTTTTATTTTAAAATTTTAGTCTGATAAATTGCATAATAACAGTTTTTATTACGTTTCTTTCTGCACCTGTAAAGTTACAATTATGTTACTTAGGGCCTTTCTACAGGTCACAATCGATGCGTACGTATGTATATACACATGTATGTATGTGTGTACGTATAATTTTTGTTGTCGTGTTATTGTTGCTAACAAATTTTTCTGTTGTTCTTCATGTCGTTGAATATACATATATTTGTTTTTCGTAGTTTTGTTCTTGTTTTCATTTATAGCTGGCTGTTGCAGCACAGAAATAATGGCCAAAACATAAAAAAAAACTTGCGCTTGAATGCATTTGAATTTGTAGCAAAAATAATATACAAAACAGAAACAGAGGAGTTAAAACTTGAAACTCTATTACAGTCGTAGATCACAATACAACAAATAGAAAAAAAAAACAAAAAAAAAAAAGACTAAAACTCTGTAAAAATTTGACTTGGCAAGAGATGAGGAAATTTTTTTTGTGAAAACTAGAACATCATGAAAACTAAAAAAGGAAACAATGAAGCACAACGCAAATGCAGCTGCAAGTTTTAAGTGAATTTTGCGCTTAATGTCGTTTCAGCTTTTTTTTTTGTTTTTCCTTTTTTTTTTTGTAGTTTGTGAGAGTTTTTCTGATGACCAATCACTTATTTGTTTAATTCACGTAAATTCAGTATTTTCTTTTTTTTTTTCGTTTGCTTTTAGAAAGTATATGCCAGTATGTATGTATATGGAAAAGTAGTTGTTTAACCTAAATTGCAGCTGGCCTTTTTTGAAGTAAATTATGAAAAAAATTGATTACAGTCTCCAAAATGATATTAAAAAAATAGAATCGACTCGGATGGAGACTGATATTATTTTTAAATCGAGACTCAGTGTAACCCATTCACTAGTTAAATGAAGGCATCTCTTTGAAACTTACTTTGAATTACATTGTTTACTTATCAAAAATTACCATTATTCCAATATATTAGTGTATTTAGATTTTATTAAGAATTTAAAACTTTAAATAGTACGATATGTTCTTACCGAGTAGAGCAGTTGTAAATAGTGCATTTCTAAAGGGTGGTGCAACCATAAAGCATGATGTTAATTGTGAGGCACACGGTAACATCTTGTTTTTTGCCCAACTGAATTTGATATTTCTTTGTTTCAGTGTTTGATAAATTCAAACATGGAGAGCTACACAATTGAGCAGAGCTTTAAGATTGGTGGAGCCTTTTACAAAAATAGAAATGCATATCGTGCATTTCTTGATTTTTTTTTTGGTCAGCATAACCGACCGAATGTGTTCACAATCGGGAAAATTGTGTGCCAATTTCAGCAAACCGGATCTGTAGGAAATGTAAAAATACCAGCGCATGCGGTTTATGGGCTGGCGGCGTAATCGGGCCGTACTTCTTCGAAAATGAGGTTGGTCAATCAGTTACCGTGAATGGCGTTCGCTATCGCAAGATGATAACGGACTTCTTGTGGCCAGAATGGTGCCACTTGCCATACAGCGAACGAAACAAAGGCTCTTCTGCGCGAGAAATTCAATGGGCGTGTTATCTCACGTCGGGGCGTTGTTAATTGGACGTCACGATCATGTGATTTGACACCGTTGGACTTCTTTTTTTTTGTGGATATTGAAAAGAAAAAGTGTACGGCAATAAGCCAAGAACACTTCAAGAACAAACTCAAGCATGAGATAATTTGGCACATTGATCACATTGAACCATCGGATAGAGGTATGCCGTGGCGAGCATTTGGCCGATATTTTGTTTTACACACTAATTGTCACAGATCCTTCTATCATAATAAAAAAATACTAAGATAATTGTGTGAAAACTTTTTTTTATTCACAATCAATATCGTGGGTTTTGTTTGGATCGGCCTTTATACCATGCAGCTCTCCGTATTTGTTTAAAAAAAAACACACCTTTATCCTTTTGATGTCTCGTACATGTGAATGGACTATTACCTGAATCATTAACCCATTTAAGCCCGCTGTGCCAATTTGGGAACACTTGATTATTTGGGGCATACAAAAAAGTGATGCAATTTATTCAACATATTTTGCCATTATTGATTAGCTGAAAGTTCAGTTATTACATACAATGTCAAAAAAAATTATTGCATTATGTGACTATGTTGAAAAAATCTCTTGAAAATTGTCATAAATCTGGGTACGAGGTGGGTACGGGTTTCTGGTGATTATTTTTAATGCAGGATGTATATCGTCATAATTACATATTTTATAATAAATTCAATATTTGGAAAATCATTTAAAAGTTCTTTCAATGTGATAAACTAAATTCATACGTTTTTAGAGCAATCGAAAATTTGCTGTGCCAATTTGGGCACAATGGGCAGAAGTGTACCAAATATCACATTTCTACAAACGGATAACAATAACAAAACAATTCCATGAATTGCTTTAGAAATGCAAACATTTACGTGGCTGTGCAAATATATAAATTACAACAAGGGCATGGGTGTAGTCGATGAGCTGGACCAGTCGATTTCATTGTATAGAATTGGAATACATGGCAAAAAATGGTGGTGGGCATTATTCACTTACATGATTGATATGGCCATATGAAATGCATGGCGGCTACATATACATAAGTTGTACTGAAAATGGCATGGATCAGTTGTTATATCGCAGAAATATAGCCAGATTTTATCTAAATCAATTTTTCTGCTCGCCCCTCATCGTCAAGTGTTGATGGCTTACGATTAGACGGCATTGATCACGAACCTGAGAAGCTGCCAAATCGCGTGCGCTGTGTTATTTGCCACAACAGAAGGCGTTGGGGATGTAGAAAATGCCAAAAAAAAACACTTTGCGTTGAAAGAAATTGTTTCTCAATTGTGACCATTGTGCCAGTTTGGGTACACCCCTTTAATTTCCCTTTAATTTATTAGTGTTGAATTTTATAATAAAATAAAAAAATTTTAAATTTTTTCCCGGTGGTTTTTGTTTGGATCCAAATGGGTTAAATTGTTTATCGGTTTTTAAACTCTGACGATGTGCGTTAAAAGGTCTTGGTGAAAAGCATAACAGTAAGCATTACATTATAACATTGGTACTCAATAACCTCTTATTTCAAGTTATTGATCCAGTATTTAAAAATGAAATTAGTTTACGATATAGATAAACGTTATATTTTCAGTTTAATTTATGGTGGAGTTTGGCTGAAAAGGTTAACAATCAAGTTTACTGACAAGCTTAAGCCAAACTACAAGTCATAAATAACAATTTTCCAAACTAAGGCACGACACTGTTTCTGCGCAAAAACTGAACTGAAACTTTCTCAAAAGCAAAATTAATGAAAAACTTAAATGAAAGTGCTCGGTGTATTAGTGTACGAGTATATGTATGTTTGTATGCGAGTGTGTGTGCTAAATTAAATACAAGTGCAGCTCGTAAATCACAAACGAGTCATTCAAATGCATGTAGATGTCAGAGTTAATTTTATATAACGAAAGAAATGAAAACTATCAGTAAACATACTACATAAATGAACAACTTAAATAGCGTCTACAGGCAAGCACAAGTGCACAATGGCGAAATACCAAAACTTTCGCCTAATCTTGCAGAAATTGTAACTGAAAAGTTCAGTGACTAAAAGGCAGCAGCATAAATGCAGCTACACACATTTAATGCCGCAACTTTAAATTCCAGCAAAAATCACAAAAACATACATTTGAAAATAAAAGACAAAAAAAAAAAAAATTAAAAATCATGTGTAATTAATTTGCATGTATTTGTAGTGTAGGAAGTCAAATTGGAAATGCACATTTGAACTGGTTAGCAATAAGCTTTTTTTGGAACAGAAATTCTCCTCTACTTTTTTTTTTATTTAAATTTCCACTTGCACTCTCAAGCGCAACAATAAAGGTGCCGTGAAGACGAATGTTTTATGTCCAGTGTAAAATGTGCTTCCCAAGAAACGAATAAGATCCTGCAATTGTGATGCGAAAGTAGTGCAAAATCGGATCTTCACTTCTATGATGCCGATTGATTGAATTTTTTTGTTTTCTGGTACCAGTGGTCAGGAGATGTATTATACGCATGCAACGTAAGGAAAGGGATAGTGAAAGAGGTGACAGTTGGAGGAAAGCTTCATTATTTTCAAAACTTTGCTTTTACCATTTTTTTTTATCTTGGACCAGCACTCGGAGGATGACCATATGCAATGCATTGTGCTGGCACTAGACGAAGGGGATAATAAGAGAAATGACAGGAGGTGAAGCTTCGCTATCTACAACTCTGCTTTTACACATTTTTTTTTGTTTATATCCGTGTTGAAGCGCCTCTGATGTCAAGGAGACGTATTTTTGAAGCTTCTCTTTAGTACCGTTTTTTAGTAATTATTTTCCTTCGCTGGTGCTACACAATACCGACGATCGCAGCTGGAGCCGGTATTGTTCAGCGACCAGTGACTATGCCTTCGCCACTGAAACCTTCCGACAACAACTGACACTGACAACAACCGCACTAATGAACATCAGAAACACGAGAAAAAGTTTTTATGACATTCGGATACTGCGCTCGAACCCACGACATTGGGTTTTGTAGTCAACGTACTAACTACCTCATCCGTCGCCACCCTCAATTCAAAGTAATGCTCGCTTTGTTAGGAAATCTTACTTTTTTAATCTTTTTTAACCAGAGCCAGGGAACTAATTTTTTATTTATGCTTATCGCTTTGCTTTAATGTTATTAATAAGAATGAGGTTATGAAAACCTCCAAACCCAGAGAAATACATTTAGAAATCGAAAATATACAGTAATTGATATTGTGGAAGTAGATCAAAAGTAGTTCGTAGGGAATGACTTCTAATATTGTTCACTGGCTTGTATTGTAAAACCAACACATAAATTTCCAGAGGGAATATGCTTTATTTTCACGCTTGTACGAATTTAAATATTTCTAAAGCAATTCATGGGTGTCTCCGTAGTCTAGTGCATGAGCATTATTCTTATCAATATGGAGGTGCGGATTCGATTCCCGCATAGACCCCGGGTGTTTCTACAGACAAGCCATTACAGCTTCGTAGAGTTTGTATTGTCTTAAAAAGAAACAAACAAAAAAAAATTATTAAATTATAAATAACCGTGTTGGTCATACACCCGTACACAAGACGTTCTTCGATTTGGCTTCTGTTGACTGGGAGTTGGGTATGGAAAATTTTGTCTTAAAAGAAACAGTGTCCTGGACAATATGAGCGACAACGTCCATCGCTTTGCCGTCAGTCAGACTATTGACGTTAAAATAGGTAATTTTGTTCGGAGAACAAGCTGAGCCACATTGTTTTGAAACCGCCGCCAACAGACCCCGAAGCCAAATAAGAGAGACACTGCTTCCAAATAGCTGAATGTCCTTGAAGCTAAGTTCAGACATGGCATTATTTGATGAAAAAAAAAAGGTAACCACTGTTTTTGGCAAAAAATTACTCAATATTGCATGGTTATCTCACGTCGTGGCGATGTTGATCATGTGATTTGATACCGTTCGCCTTCTTTCTTTGGGGATATTTGAAAGAAAAAATGTACGTCAATAAGTCAAGAACAATTCAAGAGCTAAAGGATGAGATAATTCATCACATTACCTCAATTATGAACCGCAATTATGTTTCAGAGTCATTGAAAATATCTACCATCGGATAGAGGTATGCCGTAGCGAGAACGTGGTCGATATTTTGTTTCACACATAATTATCATAGATCGTTCTCTCATAATAAAAAATATTAATATAATTCTCTGAAAACTTTTTGTTTTATTTACAATTGTCATCGTGCATTCCGGTTCGACCACACGTGAAACGTAAAAATGGAGTGAAGTAATAATTTACTGAAAATCTTATGGTACTTTTTTTATCTTTGATCAGGAGATGACCCCAACATAAGCGATGCATTATCCTGGAACTAAAGAAAAGATATAGTGAGAGAGATGACAAAAGGTGCAGCTTTATTAGTTTACAACTCTGCTTTTTATTTATTTTATGTTATTTGTTTTAAAGCACTGTTGAAGCTCCTCTGATGTCAAGGAGACGTATTAAATTCTATAGCTTCGTTTTTAATAGCCATTTTTTTATTAATTATTTTACTTCGCCGGTGCTACACAATACCGACGAAGGAGGGCGTACTGATGTGCCTGTGGATTGCTATCAGCTGAAGTCGTTACTGTTCAGTGACCAGCCACTGAAACCTTCCGACAACAACTGACACAAAGTCAGACACAAATGCACATCAGAAAAAATGCGAGATGTTTTTATGATTTAGTCCGAAATTGGGGTCGAACCCAGCACTTTTCTGGTTTTGTAGTCAACAGTCTACTTTAGGCATCGGCATCGCCTTTAAGATAAAGGCCTGTTTAAAATACAAAGTATTTTTGAATAATAAAAAAATTTACAGAATTAATTTTTACGCTTTTCAAGTCAAATAATTTACAAAGTCTGAACGTACCTTAAGATTGACTCTGAGAAAAAAAATTTTCTTTAACCTGCTGCTTCAATTTCCATATCTTCAAAAACGAACAGAAATATATTTTAACTGCCAGCGATAACATAGTATTTCTATGTCAAAGAATTAATGAACATGCCCTTAGCTAAGCCTCGTCGGCAGAAACACCCATGATCTAGGCGGGGATGGTACCCGCAATCTTCAGATTGGTGGACATACGCATGCAATAGGCTACGTACGCACCCTGTTATATATTTATATTTTCATTTCAATTGTATAAGAACAAAACGAGTATAATCTACAGTTTTCAAATGCTATTTGTTTTTCTACGAGCAACAGTACCACCCTGTACAATGCTGATACATTTTCAGCAAAAACAAAGAATTTTGTAGCCGTCTGAAGTGCAAATGAACGTCCGCCACATAAAAAACCATATGTATGTTGCAGCTTGCAGCAGTAAATTTTTAAATCTTATGACTGATTTCATCTACACAGTCCGTCATCTTCAGTGTCTGTTTTTTGCAAGCTGTTTTGTAAATGTGTTTTTCTTTGTTGCTGTTGTTGTTGTTGTTGTTGTTGGCTTTTAGTGCTGTCATTGACATTTGGTTTACGTTTGACGCCAACATGACCAAACCCATTTGTTACGAGTACATCATAGATTTTGATGCATTGGCAATGTATTGCATTGCATTTCATGACTGCACTTACTTATGGAATCAAAAGCATGTCTTCGTTTGTATCGGTTTTTTTAATTACGAATAAAAAAAATTCGTATCTACAAATTGGGAAATCGCGTTTTTAATAAAAATAAACAACAAAGTAATTAGTTGTTGAGTTTGAACAATTAAATAATCAATTTCTTACATACGAAAGTAGTTCAAATACTTTAAATCTTGATTAGATATTTAATGTAGAAAATCATTAATCAATATTTTGCATGCTTCCTGCACTGTATTCTGCTTTAATGCAATTCACTTTTCAAACTCACAAATAATTCCACTTGTGGTAGGCTGGAGAACAACTGACTGACCCTTTTATCCAGCTAAAGGAAAAACACAAAAGTTTTCCAGCTCGTTTTGCAATTAGCAGCAGCATTGTTCTTATATAATTTTTTTTTTGTTTTTGAAAACTGAAGCCAATGTTTGTAACCGTTTGTGTGTTGAAATGCAATTTCTAAAATTTCTTTTTGTAAGGAAATTCTTCCGCGTATTTTTTTAAAATGCAAATGAACGAGTACGTTCGTTCATTCATTGGAATTATATTTCTTATTTCCTTTTACATCTCAATAAGAGTACGAATATAAAAAAAAAATACTTAATTCCTTTGTAATGTTTATAATGTTCTAAATACTCCACTCGAGTGTACATGAATGTTTTTCAGTGGCCGTCAGTATACACATGTACATATCGAGCCTTTGGTGCAATACCGTAGTAATTCAAAAAATTGTGAACTGAGAAAAATGCATTTGAAGTTCTGAGCCATCTTTTTGATAGTATTTTCGTTTACTAAAGTTATTTTTTTACAATTTTTTAAATAAAGAGGCATGTTTTGTAATGTTTTCTGTTTGTAAATTTCTAGTAGCATAAAGGAAATATTTCATTATTGCAAATAAATATTGTTGGAAATAGCTGGAGGCAATAAAGACATTTGTAGCTGGAGATTCTTAATCTTTTTTCCTTTAGATATATATTTCCCCAAAGATCATTTCTGCATACCCAGCTCAAAAAATTCAAATTTTGAGTTACTACGGTATTGCACCAAAGGCTCGTTATTTGCATATAAATTTCTTTCAGCAGTTTCTTCTTATTTAAAACATTTTTTTATTTTTGAATACCTGTAAGGTTTTTTTACATTCGTAATTTTTCCTTTTATTTCTGTATAACTTTTTTTCTTTATTGTTATTAGCAGAATGGCGCATGTGTAATTGGTTCCATTATTCATTCAAGTGCTCACATTAAATAGCATCACATTAACTTTACTACCCACTGCAATTATACATGCAAATTGTCTTATACAGCTCCACTATGTATGTGTGTGTGTGTGTGTTCATACACATCCATAAAAACCCAGCAACATTTCAAAAACGAAATTCTCAGCTGGAATTAATGAATTTGATGAAATTTTCCTTGTGCTTCGACTGACAACTGATTAGAGAGTTCAATGAAAAACTGGCTTAAAAAATAGTCGTGGCTACGCAGAAAGATAAAGCTCGTATTAAATTCAAATTGTTTTCGCAATTAAAAATTCATGAGTACGAGTAGTACTCATATGTAATTAAAACAAGCCAAAAAGGAGATCCAATCCTAGAAATTCTTAAATTGAGCTGATGTAGTCTGCACGTTGACTACAAAACAAAAATTTCCTGGGTTCAACTCAAGTTTCAGACTCATAAAAACATCTCGCATTTTCTCTGATGTGCATTTTTGTGTCTTTGTGTCAGTTGCTGTTGGAAGGTTTCAGTGAAGAAAGCATAGTCACTGGTCACTGAACAGTAACGTTATCAGCTGAACGCCCTCCTTCGTCGGTATTGTGAAGCAGCGGCGAAATAAAATAATCACTAAAAACGAAGCTTCAAAATTAAATACGTCCCTTTGACATCACAGTCGCTACAACACTGCTATAAAACAAAGAACGTGCAAAAGCAGAGTTGTAAGATAGTCAAGCTTCACCTTCTGTCATTTCAGTTCAAGCGCAATGTATCGCATGTCTAGGTGTTATACCACTCAGGGGCCCATAATAAAAAAAAAATTAATTCGTTGAGCTTTTTTTACTTATTTAAAAAAATCGTGTCTTCATTGTCAATATATTTTTTATTTAAACAAGTTTTTTGCTTCTCCTGTAAAATTTTTTAAATGTTTTAGGGTTTAAATGTTTAAATGGTTAGGGTTTCTTGCATTTGCTGTGCCGCTATATATTTGTTGAAAATTTTCCAATTTAACCAATTGAACAATTTTGAAATACAGTATGACTTCAGGCGATAATTTTTTTTCATATCAGTTATTTTGTCGGACAGTTGTACTGGGTGTCTGGTGGCAAATTTATATTTTTAAATATGTACGATTATTTCAAAAAGTAATCAACGGTGCGGAGGGAGGGTAGCGTCGTTGGAATTATCGATTGTGCGGACTTGTCAGTCACGATGTCGCAGTGGTCGAGTGAGTATCGCGCGTTCGCTGTGGAGACATTTTTTAAGAGTGATGATTCTTACGTAATTGCTCTTCGAAAATTTTGTTCAAAATTCGGTATTCGGCGAATAATTCTAAATTTAATTCGTTCGTGAGTGCGGAGATTGCGCGCAACTGCTTCGGCTATGAATGTCCCACGGCCAGGACCCAGTCGCTCTTCAACTGGTTGAAAGCAGTTTACGTGAAAATCCGCGACTTTCAATACGGAAAAGAGCAGCCTCACTGAGACTTCCAAGAGCGATAATTCATGAAATTTTAAAAAAGGATCTGAAGAATCTGGATGACATACTCTTTAAAAAATAATATCCACATTTCCATTCCATCGTTCAATGCTCTTAATAAAACTTTGTGTCAATTATTATGGTTTTTATTTAAGTTTGAAAATATAAATCTGCTACCAGACACCCTGTACAAAAAAAATAATAATATAATAATAAACAAAAAAGTTATTAAATAATTACACGCAGGTGTCACGTCCTACCTGACCCCTACCTGTAAATATATATATATATTTTTTTTAATTTTTGGTTTAATTGCTCTATATTGTTTGCTGGGATTCAAATTAGGCATTGATATGATTTTGAATGTACATATACACACGCATACATCCATGATTATAATCTCTTGTCCAAGTATATATCCAAAGTGTAAAAACAAAAGGCTTTACATAATCATTTATTTTGCATTTTTGCATTAAATTTTAAATGCTGAAACTGAAAATAATGACTGTTGTTTACAGACCCGTCAGCCATTTGCCTTTAGGTGTCTTCTAATCAACAGAAAAAAGTCTTAACACATCTTCAATTGCAAAAAAAAAAAATATTCAAAAGTAAATCTAACTGATATCAGATTTTTCTTATTTAAATTTGAATTAATAAACTGGTTAGCAACCTCCCACTTTATGTATTTCTATACTCTTTAGATTTTTAAAATTTTTTCGCAGATTAAAGGAAATAAATTTATTTGCTAGATTTGCCTAGATGTACCTAGATGTGCGTTTACATGTGGCGATGTAAGTGCAAAGTACTCAATACACTCAAACTTTTATACACATTTACGCTTTCGGTACTTCCAGTCACTGTTGCCCATTTAGAGAATTTGCATTTAAATCTAGCTGAGCGGTTAGAAACAAAGATTTGATCGGTGTCTTAAATTTTCAATATAATAATACCATTTTTATAAAGGGGATGGATGGAGAAAACATCAATAACAGTGGTTTTTGGTAAGAAGTATTAAATAAAAAAAGATGCGGTTAGAAATAATCCATTTAAAGAATTAATGGAATTCGCACTCGAAGTTTTTCTCGAAACCAAGTTGCGAAATAGACCTTTAACTAAAACCGTAAATGCTATACTTCACGTTACGCAATTTTTCAATTGGTTATGTGTATATAGGGTGTTCTTTTTAGCTGCATGAGAACTTAAAATGATAATACAAGAATAAATTATTGAAATTTTTTTGTTATTATAATCTGGCAGATATATTTTTTAACCCTAATCCAGTCAACATGTGCCTTTCAGACACATCTTTCATATTGAAGTGTTCTAACTGCTTTCAATTGAAGTCATGATTCTTGCTGCTTCTTGAATTCGTACTTTTAATTGTTTTATTTCTTTTACAAAAATTATAGCTGTTTGTAATTTAAATTTATTTATGTAAAATCACTAATGCACTTAGTCCTGCCATAATGAGCCTATCAGGCACATACAGCAACATTACGAACCAACAAACTAAAATACGGGGATTTCCCATTCACTTTTCATCTTTCAATGTATGCTTACACAGTTTAATCAGTTGTTGTCTGGCTTTCAAAGAGAAAGTTGTGGAAATGGAACTTTTTCCCAAAATGTCTAAAAAAAATATTAAAAATTTGAGAGAATTATTGAAGAGATTGATTTTGAAGAAACTATAAACCAAGAAGAGATTACGACAGTTAATTTTCTGAGGATGCGGCTTTTATTCCACAATATATTTTTTTTTATCTGGGACCAGCACTCAGGAGCTGACTCCTACACATGCGAAGCATTGTGCTGGAACTAAAGGAAAGGGATAGTAGGAGAAACGACAGCAGGTGAAGCTTAATTAATTATTTTACAGCTCTGCTTTCGCACGTTCTTTGTTGGTTTATACTCGTAGCAGTGCTGAAGCTTCGGTTTAGTAGCCATTTTTATTGTTATTTTACTTCGCCGGTGCTACACAATACCGACGAAGGAGGGCGTTCTGATGTGTTTGTGGATTGCTATCAGCTGAAGCCGGTATTGTTCATTGACCAGTGACTATACCTTCGACACTGAAACCTTCCGACAACAACTGATACACAAAGCCACACTAATGCACATCAGAAAAATGCGAGATATTTTTTTTATAATTTTAGTCTGAAACTGGAGTTGAAACCAGGTCTGTTACTGGTTTTGTAGTCAACGTGCAGACTACCATCCATCGTGCCATTGCCACCCTCAATATGAAACAAACATGCTTTGAAAGAAAAAATGTAATTAAAAGGTACAAATTCCCAAAAATAATATGCAATGATTTCATATGTATGTACCTCTGAGGCATATTTTGATTGGATTCGTTACTCTGGCCATGTGTTGGCTTGAATATTGCCTTCCAAAGCTTCAAGAGTTGCAGGTTAGTTGGTATAAACTAATGTTTAATATTGCCCCGAAAGAGGGGCCCAGTGGACAGAACCACTTCTGGAAGTAAAGTTGGCACCATATAGATTTTGAATAAATCGATTGTTAAGTGCGCTGTATGGTAAGTTGCGGTGTTTTGTTGAAACCAAATGTCGCTAATGTTTAGCTGCTTATTCTTACCGAAAGAGCAGCAATATTTTTTTTTTTTTTAGTGGTTCAAATTTCCAATTTATTCATACCCATTATTTTTTAATTACAAATAGGGTCTCAGCGCCATTATGGCATTCTTGAGACAATATGGCAAAAGTTTTTCATTATGAATATATAATATATTTGGATATAACATAAGAAGATATAAAATTATTATAAATTAATTTGAAATTTAATGTTTAAGTTAAAAATCAATTTTTATAATAAGAAACTACGAAAAAAAAGAGGAGAAAAAAAAAAGATAAAAACTATAATTAAATTTCTTTTATAAAAAAAGCATATCAATATTTTGCAGCAAATATTGTTTCAATTTGTTTTTAAAAATGGAAATAGAGCCCGCGTTCTTAATACATAGTGGCAAATTATTGTATAGCAAACCATTATATTCGATTCGTTGCTTCGTGGTTTCTAAGCGGCACCTTACTGTTTGTATATTGGCACTATTCCTTGTATTGAGGTTATGTTGCATACTCTGCAATTGAATTGCATGAAATCCAATATTGTTAAGAACTTTGTATACATATACTTACAAGTAGTTGCATTTTGTGGAGGCCATAAAAAGGTAATACAGTACATGCTACATCTCGGTATAATTGCAGAGTAGGAAAGACAATTAACAGTTTATAAACATTCTTTAAAGCTTTGTTTTGCAAAACCTGTAGGGATTTTAAATCGGAATTTCTCTTGTGGGCGTCAATGAGGGACAAGTAATTTATATTACTTTGTATCAGCGAGTCAAAGATCATTAATTTCGTGTTTTCATTCAATTTATACCTCAGTTTTTCTACAAACCAACTACTGGAGCTATTTTGGACTTTATATGCTGTATGTGAGACTGCCAAGTATGGTTATTCTGGAGGTATACTCCTAAATATTTCACCAAATTAACTTCTGTTATCACATTTCCATCTATCACCACCGTACAATCAGAATGCTGGGTCTGATGAGGCCTAAATCGTATGAACTGTGTTTTTCTCGCATTTAAAATAAGTTTATTAATTCTCGCAAACTTTGTTATTACATAATTCCGCGTCATGTGATATCAGTGATTGAAATTCTCCCTGATATTTAAACGGGTAAAAAGTGCACAAATCGTTCGCATACATAAAAACTTTTCCTACCACCCCAATATTATTTAAGTCATTCACGTAAATTTTGAAAAGCAACGGCCCTAGTACACTACCTTGAGGCACCCCGTACTTTACGTATTCCATAGAACTACTGGCAAAATTAATTTCAACATACTGTTTTCTATTAGCTAGATAGCTCCTAAAATATGCAAGCTCCCGTCCTGTTATACCATAAAACGTCAGTTTTTCTATCAAAATAGTATGTTCTATTAAATCGAATGCCCTAGAAAAGTCGTAGAATAACCCTCCAACACCTGTCGAGCCCTTATCCGGGCAATCACATATGTAGTTTATAAAATTAACGACCGCCTCATTAGTACCACATCCAACCCGAAAACCATATTGGTTATCCGATAGAACCCCCTCCACTTCTATATATCTAGCTAGTTGCCTAGTAATAACTTTTTTAAAAATTTGTCTATAATCGATAACAGTGCTATGGGGCGATATTTCTCCCTTTTCTTTAGGGACTGTAATAATCTTTTGGATTTTCAAAATTTCAGGAAAAATTGCAAACTTAATAGAATTATTAAAAAGATTAATTATATTATATTATTATATTCTATTGTATAAACTTATATCCTGTATAAATTTCCAAAATTTTTCATTGTTAGTAAACATATATTTTCTTCGTTATTGCATTTATGAAACAGCTGACTGCTTGTTCTTCTTGCCCAAACTAGGCCGAAGAAAAATACGGGCTGTTTCGTGGGTGCAAGAAGAACAAAAACATTACTCTCTCTAGACGTCTATCGTTTACCTAATTTTTGTATAAGCAAAGGCTTTCTGATAAGATTGGGATGCTGCCAGAGCCCCATTTAGAGTAAAAAAACCGACCTATTAATTCATACTTTTAATGAACAATTCCACTGCAACTAACTTCATGCACATGTACGTACGTACAAATCGTTAATGATTTCTCTGCATGCAAAGCAACATAACGAGTTCTCGATAAGACTCCAAATCAATGCAACTACTTAAAGAATTGTTATTTCTTAATTATTAAGCTACGGTCACACTAATGAAACATTTGCTCAAAAATATGAATTATTACTTTGCTCTAATGTGACCATAAAATAATTTTAAGGTGCAAACAAGATTTTAAGAAAATAAATTTATTTGATGACAGGGGGTGCTGATGGCGAGTAGTCAGCGTGTTGGCTCTGCAACCAGAAAGACCCAGGTTCGAATCCCAGCCGGGTCAAATCAGAAAAAAGTTTTTTCTGAGTTTTCTGTGCTACAGCACTCTCCTTCGTCGGTATTTGAGCAATAAAACGTCGGCGAAGTAAAATAATAAATAAAATGGCTCAATTAGCTTAAAAATAATGCGTCAAAAAAAAAACATCAGAGACACCGCAACTTTGCTTTATAATTTACACGCAACTACAAAGTTGCGGAAGAATTAAGCTCTATCTTTCTACCACTTTCACCACCTGTCTGTTTCTTCCCTATCCTTCCCTCTAGTTCCAGTGCAATGCATTGCATTTAACAGTTTAGGCCAATTTGACCAAACAAATGTTAATGTTAATGTTAATGTTAATTCAAATAAACTAGTTCTTCGTGTTACACGAAATATGGTCAAATGCTGAACGCAAACTCGTCGTTTGCAGTTTGTTGTTCTCCGTTAGTTTCTTCATTTTTAAAAAAATCACGAAATTACAGACGTTAAGTGCCTGCTATGAAAACAGTAAGAAATTATTAGCCGAGTTAAGATGTAGCGGGCCTAAGTTTATGAAACAATTATAAATTTTCCATAAATCATTTCTGTTATAGTTTTTTTTTTTTTCATTTTCTACTAGAAACCTTAAATATTGTAATTTGTTTTTCCTGCAACTTTTAGAAGAGTTCAAGGCAATTTGTCTAGTATAGAAAATGTTGTTAGTTTAACTTTGTAATGAAAAGGTCAAATATTTACTTATTATTTTATTTACTAATATTTGCTTATGTATTGCAAGCAGGGCTGCCATCTCAACATCCCCAAAAAATTGTATAAATATCCCGAAAAATCTCCAAAATCCAAAACCACGTTTCTGCTAAAAATAAATATAGAATTTCTATTAATTCTATTTATATATGCACTAAAGGCCATGTCACATAGAACTTTTGTTTCGCTTTGCATTGCAATTTCGCTTTGACATTTAAGATGAAATGTACACGTTTATATGAAACATGTCACATAAAGTATTCTAAACGCAGCGCAAAGCGAAAAGTTGAGCATCTTTTATCTTTTTGCGTGCTTTGACAATCAGTTTGAATAATTTTCTTTATTCGTGTCTCCTTTTTCTTCTTTTCGTTTTCAAACAGAAGAACATTGTAATTGTATATCGTCAAATAATATTATTGAAATAAATAGCACAATTATCAAACACTGTTCTTTGGTAAACAAACAATTCGTGGGTGTTGTCAAAGCGTTTATTGTGTCATACACCTTTTGCTTTGCGCTTTTCTGTCAAAGTTAGAAACGTCACGCAAAGCGACAAAGTTCTATGTGACATGGCCTTAAGTGTCATCATATTTTGTACTAAGTATTAGATTTGTCAAAACTAGCCGGGCCCACTATTGCAATTCTTATCGTTCGCTTGTGTTTAGCAAATACGCGTATCTGTATTATTTTTTTTTGTTGATTGAGTAATGCTGAGGTTACATTTAGCATTAAAATTTTTCACACATACTTGTTTCAATTGGACGGCTGTGACGTTGGCAATTTTATTTCTCAAAGGTCATCATCAAGAAGCAACAAGTAGAAGTAAATTCGCATCAACTTTTAAAGCATGAGTGTTTTAGTGAAAAAGTGTCAGAGTAGATTAGAAGGCAACCGACCAAGACGCCAATATTCATAAAAAACCAAGTAGTACCGTAGGTGCCGTTCTGTGACCTTAGCTCCGTAGAATACAGAACACATTACAGCCACTCTGTGCCGTTCATGTACCTCAATAAGTGTGTCAGATCCAACAGAGAGCACAGTCTCCCACTCCGAAGCTTCTCCACAACCCCTACAGCGGGTAGTGCAGGAAATGCCCATCCTATCAGCATGCTTGCCGATGCACCATGCAGGCAGCCATAAGCCGTAATGGACAAATTGTGGGTGTAGTAAAATTTTAAAAGCAAAACCTGATCGTGTAACCCCCAAGGTAAATACCAAAACATCTCGCATTTTTCTGATGTGCATTAGTGCGTCTTTGTGTGTCAGTTGTTGTCGGAAGGTTTCAGTGGCGAAGGCATAGTCACTGGTCACTGAACAATACCGGCTTCAGCTGATAGCAATCCATAATCACATCAGAACGCCCTCCTGTGGAGCACCGGCGAAGTAAAATAATAATAAAAATAGCTACTAAACCGAAGCTACAGCACTGCTATTAAAACAAACAACGTGCAAAAAGCAGAGCTGTAAAATAATTATTTAAGCTTCACCTCCTGTATTTTCTCTAATTTTCCCTTTTCTTTAGTTCCAGCACAATGCATCGCATGTGTAGGTGTCATCTCCTGAGTGCTGCTCCCAGTTAAAAAAAAAAATTAAATAATATACCAAAAACAGGAACAACAACAACGAGAACTGCTGATTACAAGCAAATTAGCCAATAATTCATAAACTTCACTGTTTTTACTACAACAATTAACCAACATATCATACATGGGTTTTGATTCAAATTTATTTACCATTCCATTCATTCAAATGACTGACATTAAATGTTATTTCTACTAAGATGTGTGGTTATACGCAACAAGGAGTCTAATAGTTCGTATTGCATATTATTACGTAAATTTGTTTTTGTTAAGGTAATTATAGAAAATTTTGTTAGGATAATGGGGCTTATTATGAGTGTCGTTGTCGTAGTCGTATTTACGATAAGTCAATATAAAATATATGACAGGTGTGGCCACATTTTACCGACTTCCTAACGACAACAGCACTCATAATAAGGCCCAATAAACGTATTGGGTATTGCTTGAGAAAGTGCTTTGTAATAAAATATTTCGGCGGCAGCATGGAAACAATTATCGCAATTGGTAAACGGAAGTTTGTTTATTATCAATATAATTTTATAAAATTATCGAACATAAATATAATTCTAAACAATTTCATTCCCAAAAAAAATCCCGATTACATTTATTGAATATCCCCAAGAAAATCCCATATTTCCAAAGGAAATTTTCCATCTCCAAAAATATGGACAAACCAAATACTGGCAACCCTGATTATAAGTCATAAATTCTCTACATTTTCTGTGTGCGTGTGTGCGTTGTTTTTTTTTTTTTTTTTTGGTATAAAGTAGTTGCCCCTTGCCCTTGCTAATACCCTTTTCCGAATTACTTGAACTATTTCTACTTGTACAAATTGAATTTTAAATTGTTTTTAAGCGGGAATTTACATATATTTTGTAATAAGCTTTTTATTTTGCTTTTTTTTCCTTCTTTTGCCTGCTGTCCAAGTTTTTTCTTCATCAGAACGTTACTGCAGCATTAAGTTTTCTTTTTTTTTTTTTTTTTTCATCACAATATTACTGCAGCATTAAGTTTGGCAAACAAGTGGATAATTTGGTTCAAGTACGTGGCTTAATTTAATAACTTTTGTTTTTATAGAAAAATTAGTTTGGCAAAAATGTTATTTAACTTACGTAACTTCGTGTTGATTTTTGTTTTTAATTTTAATGAAATTTGTAATTATGTACCTGAAAAATATATAAAAAAAATACATATTAAAAATTAGTTTTTAAATTTTATTTTATTTGAATTGAATGAAGAATTTTAGAAATGAAAGTAAATAATAAATAAATTTCATTGATAAAACCAACAGAATAGAAGGGCTACAAACCGTACAGAAAAATAGCTTCAGTTGAATATACTCGTACTTATATTAATACTACTTACATATACAAGGTGGGCTAAAAGTAATCTCCCGATGTTCTTTTGCTGTAATTTTTTCTTAAGACAAATTTTGGCACTGCTTCTGATATAGGCTAAGTGACCGCCGCCACAGGTGATGACCATACATGCAGATCCAAAGGTTTTTATTAAATAAAATTACAGCAAAACGACATCGGGTGATTACTTATGTCCCGGGTGATTACTTTTGGCCCACCGTGTATATATTTACAGCCGTATTCATAAGAACTGTAAGCAGATTTATAAACCGTTTACTGGCAAAATTTAATAAAGTTGTATTCATAAGCGAATAAAAGCATCCTTAAAATGTGAAATTTTATTGTTGAATTTGAACTTCTTTAAACCAATAAGAAAACAATACTCTTTGAATTTAGACATTTTAATTAATTAATAATATGTAGTCGATAAATAGAATTTGATTAATACGCAAGAGAAATTGATGTAAAAGAAGAAAATTAATTGCCAATTTGAAATATTTACAGAGACTTTAGTTCAGATTTCAAATTATCGTCAACCGAAAGCTACACAGAAAAAAAAGCTCGTATTAACTTAAGTTTTGTTTACTTAAAAATAGTACGAGTCGTACTCAAAAATTTAAGTACGAATAGTACTTAGATGTACTTTAAACAAGCCGAGAGATTACTCAAAAGATCCAATACTGGAAATTCTTAAAATGAGTACAAAATTCTTAAATAAAGAAAAATGTCATAAATTAAGTACACAAATCTTAAAATGTGTAAAAAATCTAGTTGTAAATATGTATGTATGTGACTACGAGCAAAGAATGTAAACCTATAGATGGCCATTGATGGAAATCCTGCAACAATTGTATAGCGATTTGTTTGGTACAATTAAACGGCAAAAAACGTTATTTCCTTTCTTAATAAAAATAAAAGTCGTTCTTCAATGTTCAAAAGTATATATGTATGTACATATATCAATTCATTTATTTGACAATATACAAAAATAATTTTTATATTTTTCAGAGTGAAAATTTATAAGGTAATGGTAACTAGATAGTTTTTGTTGAACATAAAAACAGGTATATTAAATATTTTAAAAACATATAAATGAGGATTTCCAACACAATTGAAAATACAAATCAAATTCTACAATCAAGCGCATGTTACACTTGATTCGACCTCGGATTTTCTTAAATCAATCTCGTTTTCGGCTTATTTTAAGTACGGATTCGGGATTAAATATGTCTAAAAGTAAGTATTTAGCCCTTGAATAATCCTCCGTACTTGAATAAAGTATTCTCTACTTGATTTAAGAAATTCCGTACTTACCGTACTTCTGACACCGCTTGTACTTGATTTAAGTAGGGATGACTTGATTTTTATTTTGAGTGTACAACCAACACAACATTCCCAGTTGGTATTGTGCGACCTACATGAATTAAATTGTTCATATCAATAGCTTATCCGAACGGCTCCGTCTATGTCACAATTACTGGCGGAGAAAATGCTTCACGATAATTCAAAAATTCTTTAATTTTGCGAACTGTGACGGCGAAATTTTCATCATTTTTGGAGTGAATTTTAATAATTTGAAAGCGTTGTTGCAGCATACGAGTATATCGTTCGATCTTTATACGAAATGAAACGTTTTATTGGAGCACCCGTTACATAAAACATTTGCATACTTTTTTCGCAGTTGGTTAATATTTTTCTATATTTTGGAAAAAAGAAAACATTTTCAGCTCGTGGCAACAAACAGTTGACTGAAATCAAGCGCCTTCCAATTTACTTCAACTAAAATGATGACAAATATTTTTGTTTTGTACATGCACAAGTGACAATGCAAAAAGGTAACTTAAAAAATTTTATTTTCCACAAGTTGGAAAGACAACTACTCGTGGGCACGTGCCTGTATTCACAATAGAATATTCATTACATTTCCACTACTACTGACCCCTAGTCATTTTGATTTCTTGCCTGCTCTTGCTTCTATTTGTTGTTTGCATTTATTTTGCTGTTGCAGCCGAATGAAAGCTTACACACCTACGCCTATACACAACCCCCATCCCTCCCAGTAGCACATTCAACCACAGAACATTCAATAAATTCAATTATTCTTTCCTCTTTATTTCATTTTGTAAAATAATATCAAACACAACTACAAATTTTGTATTGGTTTGTTGCTATTCAAGAGCTACAAAAGAGAAAAGTATTTATTGAAAAAAATATTGGCAAACGTTTTAATTGAATCGTTTGATCATTGTAAGAATGGAAGGTAGAGCTTCATGGGACTTATGTACTCATATGTAACTTTGCTGGTATGCCAAACTGACCAATTTGTACACGATTTAAAATATTTTCCATTGAAAGCTACTTTTACCATTAAATATGACGTAAACTCGTTCATAATCCTGTTATGACAATAACAGATTTGTCATATACTTTGGAAAAATAAAAGCGGCTGCAATTTAAATTATTTTATCTATATGTCGAGCATTTGGTGCAATACCGTAGTAACTCAAAATTTTAATTTTTTGAGCTGGATATGCAGAAATGATCTTTACGGAAATATATATCTAAAGGAAAAAAGATGATGGTTCTATCTCTAACTGTTCAGATTCTACAGCTAAAAATGTCGTCTTTATTGCCTCCAGCTATTTCCAACAATATTTATTTGCAATAATGAACTATTTCCTTTAAGACAAGAAATTTACAAACAGAAAACATTACAAAACATGCCGCTTTATTTAAAAACTTGTAAAAAAATAACTTTAGTAAACGAAAATACTATCAAAAAGATGACTCAAAACATCAAATGCATTTTTCTCAGTTCACAAGTTTTTGAATTACGGCGGTATTGCACCAAAGGCTCGATGTGTTTAAGGTTGCTCTTGGATAAAGTACTTAGTGAGTTGACTATCTAGCTAAAAATTCGGCAAATCCTACACCGGTCATCAAAATTATTTGTGATAGACATATGTACATATCGTCATATGAAACGTAAAACTATGTAAGTGACAAAAATTTCAAATTCGGGTTTTCTATTGAATATTGCGTACCATGTGAAAATGCACGTGCGTAAAAATTTCTTATATTTTACTATAAATTAGTGATTATGTTAATTTTGTGCAAGTTTTAAAGGAACTTTTTTCCGGTTGCTTACTTTACTACTTTATTACGTTTTTCGCATCTCTTGCAAAATCTTAAAAATTGTAGTTACATGGTTTTACGATTTATATGACGATATATTACTATCTGTTTTAATGGTTTTTTTTTTGCATTTTGTGAAAGTTTCCATAAAAAGTTTTTATAACATTTATGGTAGTTGGTAAGCAATATTGTTAACAAATCACCTTAAATTCTTTTACGGAATGAAATGGTTCAAACTAATCAGCATTTACAGTTACAGTTGAGGGTGGCGATGGTTTAAGTAGTTTGCACGTTGAATACTAAACCAAAAATTTTCAGAGTTCGAGACCCCAGTTTCAGACTAAATCATAAAAACATCTTGGATTTTTTCTGATGTGCATTAGTGTTTCTTTCATAACGAAGGGTTCAAAATCAAAAGTATTATTTGAAAAAAAAAAAAAAATTTAATTTAAAATAAAAATAAAAAAGGTTAAAAAAACCCTTGAGCTAAAGCGTAAATTTCGAAGCTAAAAGACAAAAGAAAAAATGCTAAATATAGCTAATCTGGCATCACTGATTAGGACCGTGATTGCTACTCGTATGTATGTGGGAACGGGGACTGAATGTAGTACGAGAGTATGCAACTCTGTTGTACATTGGCAGTGTTGCTACAAGATGCAACACTGTGACAGACTGTGAGCGTACGTGAACGAAGTAGAACGGAGAGAAGGGAAAAAAGTGATCAGTCGGAATATATACTACTGAAGCAAGGTTGAACTGAATTACATTGTGCATTAATAAAAGAGTAGTTGTGTATCGGATTAAACTTAAATTTATCAAACTGGAAATAATTAAACTTAAACTTAAATTAGTTAAACCTAAACTTATCAAACTAACTTAAACTTAGTTTCTACCTTGTGAATTGTGAATTAAAATTAGACGTAAATCCAAATAAAAAAAACCCATTAAAATTTAACAGAAATCATCAAATTTCTTTAAAAACCTACATGTACCTACATTTTATTGTTGTTTATATTGTCTTGCAGAGAAATATTTTCCCTATTCACATTTTCTTGTGTGTTGTTTTCAATTTTTTTTATGTTTATACTGTTGCTAGGATTTTTACTGTTGTGACGAACTTAATGATTAACTAAAAATCTTTAGGGAATTAATTGTATATTTTGTTTACGGAGGCAACAACAGCATCCAGCCATTTTGTATTCCTCTGTTTCGTATCAATTTTTATTTAAACATCAAGATTTAAAAAAAAAAAAACATGCAATTGAAATGGAAAACTGATTTGTTGATTTCAGTTGCGGTAGGAACGAACGATTTGGAAATTTACATTAAAACAAGTTTATTTAATTGCAATTATAAATATTTTAAACTTTCACATGGCCCCCTTCGCCATTAGTTTTGTTATAAATGATGATTACGTTTTAATATTATTATACGGGGTGTCGCTACTTAGATTACTTGACAAATGTACATATATCCTCGTACATACATACAGGGTGGGCCAAAAGTAATCACCCGATGTTCTTTTGCTGTAATTTTTTTTCAAGAGAAATTTTGACACTGCTTATAATATGGGCTAAGTGACCTTCGGAAAATGTACGTCTTTTTTCACCAAATATTTTTTTCCGTTCTTCGTAATTTGTCTACTTTTCAGATGTTCTTGCACCATATTTTTCTACAAAAATTGTACGATTTATGATTTTTCTCTTCTTTCTAAATTCGTTAATAAATTTGATATTCAACGGAGGTAAAGGCTCTTAAGTACATACGGGTAGGAAAAACCAGTTTTTATCCGTATCTCAAGATTTTGGAGGTGTTTGGAAAATTTCAAAACTTGAACACAAATTATGGCATTCGATAATTGGCAGGTCGATTATGACCAACATAAATTATTCCACGATTCTTGCATTTAATGTTACTCAACTTATCTGATTTATCTTCTTATTTTATTACTTTTAATTCTTATTTGCTTACTACATTGTATTTAGTCTCATTAAAAAATTAGTATTATTAAATCTTACGCAGAAACTGTTATATGAATCGGAGTGTTTCATTTATATCATTTGGAATCTTAAAGATTTTTTACAAGGGAACATAGGGCTCTACACAAGATTGTTCCATCGAAGTCTCTTCTTACAGAATGTTTGTTATTTTTTCTCATGACTTGTGCAGTTCGCTAACTTCCTCTAACGTTGTTCGTCGCCATGCATTTCCTGGCCGTACGCGTCCTCTGCTACCTTGCAGATTCCAATCTAGTTTTTTGTAGTTTCTGTTCATTTATTATGAAGTTGCAGCTGTTATGATTATTGAAGCACAATGTTTTAGTTCTTCTTATATTAACTTTGAATCCAACAGCTTTGGAAAGTACAACTAAATCGTTTATTTTACTTCGTATATCGCTGTGTCTGTGATCTGTGATCAATCAATTATAACTATCAATTCGAATATGTCTGACTTGGACCATGACATTGTCATATATGGATTTTATTATGTTAATAAATTGTTTTGGGGTAAACTGTTGTGCCTTAGGACTCTCCCGATTGCACAAGTCAAATGGCTTTTGGAAATCTACAAATACCAAATATAGAGCGGATCGCCAATCAAAGGATTGTTCGATTACGATGCGCAGTGCATTGGAATACTTAACAATACCTACCAGAAAAATTTAGGTTTTTTTTAACAGGCCCTAATTAACTTAATATTAAATGATACTAAAATGCTGTCCGTCATCCCAAATTTATAGTACTTTTGCTAGTTACTTTACTTTTCCAATTCTTCTCTTAAAAAAACGGCGTGGACAAGAAAATATTGTCTTGATTTCGGAGCATCCGCCGTCTTGTAATGCTATTTTGCTTTTACTACGCTTCTCAAAAAACTATTCAATTTATACCCACATCATACGAATGCATAGATATTATTGGAACGGTATCTTAAACCGTCCGCAATTTTGATTTTCAGAGTGACTTCATTGTGGTTTTCGTATTCAATTAATACTCTATCTCATCATCTATCCACGATTTTTTTCTTGCACCAACATTCGGCGCATGTGGTACATTGTGCTAGAACTAGGAAATTAGGTAATGGGAAGGAGGATAGAGAGAGCAGTGTTTATGGACATTTGATTTGAATCTTCCGATGTCAAAAGTGAGAGGATGGACCTCTGCAGGGAGTTTGTTCCACATACGAGCAGTTCGGCTCAAAAAATAGTTCTCTCTGTAATGCGTAGTGCGATTCGCTGCCCAATCGACTTCAACTGGATGCGCCCTTAATGATGAACGTGTTGTGCGCAGGAATAAACGGGTTTCGGGAACAAGTTCCATGATTCCATTAGAGCACATATCATTATAGGAACAATAGAACAACGAAACATATACCACATGCGGCGATGTTCAGGAGAATCAATCGAGTTGGCTACCCTACCGTTCGCAATGAGTTTCTTCACCCTCTCCTGTACACGGTCGAGTAACTTGAAAGTAGTTTTTGAAGCACCGGTCCATACATGAGAGTGGTATTCCTTTGATTCTTTCTTTCTTTCTTACCAATTTCAAGGCATTTTTAATACTTTAAAGGAAGTACAAAGACTCACGACTCACGACATTTTTCAAGAAAATTATGGGGTGGGATAGACATCCTCATACTTTTGCTCCGATTAAAATTAATAGCGCTATATACGCAGGATGCCCTCATAGTCCAGTGAGTAGTCCGGTAGTTTATCAGTTTGGGGGTTTAGGTTCACTTCCTAGCAGAGAATCTGCTTTGTATGACCTCAACACGTGAAATTTTTTTGCAACAGGTACCACAATGGAAACTGAATAAACATGATTCGAAATGGGCTGGGATCTTTCTTTACATTAAAATCCAGCAAGCTGCCGACCTAACTTAACCATATTAGCAGCTTGAGAGAAAGTAAACATCGTTTAAACTGTTACTAAAATATCAGCGTGTTTTGAAATTAATATTAAATTAAAAAAAAAAAGAATTTAGTTGAGTCACGAGATGATGCGTTGCATTTCCAATTAGCTTGTGTATTTGTAGTGCTTTATGTTCATTCATTTATTTATGCGAGTAATCATTCCAATTACCATGTACGGGTGAGTGGGTATACAATGACATTTCGTGCTTGCGGCATATTTTCACATTATACGTGTCGAGTATAATTTGTAGTTTGTTTAAAAGGGTCTTCAAATTTCTTTTAAATAATTTTTTTCATGAGACTTTCCCAAAAAAAAAAAACATAATTTTGGAGCATGAATTTCTAATAGGCGTGGCGTGCGGAATATTAGTTTTCAACAAAAGAATACCAAAGTTTCACAAATTAACGGCTCCTCAAAATTTATTTGTGTTAATAATAATAAAGGTGTACGATGAGTAGCAAATATAATTTGGATAATGATTGTGCATCAAATTATAAAAAGTATTATTTTTATCCCCTTATCGATGGCGTCTGCTGCAAAAAGGTGTGGGGTGGGGGGGGGAATGATTTATTAACATTGATAAAGAGTTACGAGTTTATTGAGGCTAAAATGTCACTCACACACTTTCTGGTTGTCTAATTATGTGAGTTGTATGTTTAACATTGAACTCGTGTAATTAATTAATTCTATTGACTTATGGCTTAAAAGTGACTTGTGACACCCCAGTTGAAGAATTTCATTGAAAATGAGCTGCATAAGAGACAACTTGTATTTATTTATTTTTTAATATTAAATTGCACACATGTTGTATTTTCAAAATTTATTCATGAAATACTTTTGGTGTGCGTGTGTATGTGTGTGTGTGTTCAATTTTTGCTCTTGAATTTTATATGCGCTTTGACTATATTTTTACTTCGAACCAGTGCTGCCATAATCGCTGGTAATTTCCGCAAACAAAAACTATTTTTTGGAAAACAAAACTGGTCCTTCAAAATAAATTAGAAAAATTATATTCAGATAATCCAGTTACGGATCAATTTTTTTTAAAGAAAATTTCAATATTTATTCTTTTCTGTATCAATATTTCGCCAATATCATTGATTGGCTTCTGCAGGAAATTAAATTTTTTCTTTTTGATTAGAAAAATATTTAAAAATTACAATTGTAAAATCACACATTGTCGACATGAAAATTGTAATTTTTAAATATTTTTAGAGAGGCTGAATTTGAGTGTCAACATCGACGTTGTATAGTAAATGCTGTTGTTGTTGTTGAAATACAAATGTAATGCAGAGAAGTGTGTCATGCCACCCAGTATCAAGTGCCTTGAAAATCTAAAGCCAAGATTAAAGATCACTAATACCTCCATAAAATCGACACTGAACTTTAAGTGAACTTCAAATAATTCACAAAATGAAAATCTACCAGATTTTCTATAACTAAGGAAGAAGAAAGAAAAATTGAAAAAAAAACTCTGCAGACTTCATTACAATCCCCGCCCTGTGAATTATCTTGAAACTAAAATGTTTAAGAATAATAAGAAAACGAACGAAACTTGTTTTATGCCGATTATTTAAATTTTATGACTTCATGAAATTCCCAACATAAATAAATTTGGAAATTTTCAAACAACTTCAGCAATTATTTTCGTTTCATTACACTTCAACTAAAAACTCTCGAAACATATTTATTTTTACAAAATTAGACACTGCAAGCCATAAATAATTCTAAACTGACAGTAAAACTAGAATCTAAACGAAATGAGGGCTGGAAAATGATATTAGGCATATTTAAAAAATAAAAAATCAACAATTTAGAAAATTATTATTATATTTTGCCATTTTGTGAGTGGCACACATTGTGGAAATACGAGCACCATACGTATTGTCTGTATTTGTTCTTGAAATCAAATTCATTTTTCTAGAACAACAAGAGAATGTAACCTCGTAAATATTATTCTTTGTTTTCCTTCAATCTTAAAAATTGTTTTGAAATGTATTATAATGGCAGGAAATTATAACAGGGGCACTCCTTTTATCTTAATTAAACAAAATTATTATTTTCTTAACGATTCATGTCGAACTAAATAATTTAAAAAAATATTACAATTGATATTCTGATCTTCAATTTTAATCGAATTACGGAAAATCAAATGAAATTAAAGTAAAATATTGTATGTGATTCAATTAAATTGGCCAGCCGACTGACAGACAGACACTCAGGAAATTTCAATATCATTACAAAGTATGAAAAATATATGTATGTATATGCTCGTACACATGCAATGAGAGAACATTGCCACATATGCACACACCCAGCATGCCACAATGTTAAATGAATCTATCAATGAACGGATGGATGCCTTGCATGTCTGCAAATTGCCCAACAAGCACATGAATTTGATTTCCGTATGAAAATTAGTTTTTTAAACTGATTTTGAATAAATGAGACCTTCTGCAAACATACCGACATACCAGCATTACTTTATCTTATTTTATTTCAATTTCACAATCAGCCTGAAATAAAGAAGCTTCGAAAACAATTATTAATTATCAATATTATCATACGACTAACGCATAGCTTTTCTTTGATCATTTATACACACCCCTGTTCAGTAAACCGAGTCGATTTAAAAACGAGTGATTTCACAAAACCGAATATATGCTAATATAGTGTTCCAAAAATCACACGATTTCCAACATTCGAACTTGCTTTTGAAGAAGATTTTTTAAACGTAAATAAAGCTATGGCTGTGAAGATAAATCCTATAATATATCACCCTAAACACAAACCTTGCCACTTAACCAGCTGATATTGTCCAACATTGCCCAAACTAAAAGCGGAAAGTATTCTAAATTATATAAAACTAGAAAGAGAATATAGCAGATGCCCCAAAATGCCGCACAACTACATACTCGATTGTGGTCGTAGCAAACCGCACCGCCTTAATCTAGTATATTATATTTATATCTCAGATCTGTAGCGATGGCGCGATGGATGGTAGTCTGCACGTTGACTACTAAACCAAAAACAGACCTGGGTTCAACCCCAGTTTCAGACTAAAATTTTAAAATAAAAATAAACATCTCGCATTTTTCTGATGTGCATTAGTGTGGCTTTATGTGTCAGTTGTTGTCGGAAGGTTTCAGTGGCGAAGGAATAGTCACTGGTCACTGAACAATACCGGCTTCAGCTGATAGCAATCCACAATCACATCAGAACGCCCTCCTTCGTCGGTATTGTGTAGCACCGGCGAAGTAAAATAATAATAAAAATGGCTACTAAACTGAAGCTTCAGCACTGCTACGAGTATAAAAAAAGAACGTGCGAAAGCAGAGCTGTAAAATAATAATTAAGCTTCACCTCCTGTCGTTTCTCCTACTTTCCCTTTCCTATAGTTCCAGCACAATGCCTCGCATGTGTAGTAGATGATCCTGAGTGCTCGTCCCAGATAAAAAAAAAATAGTCCGAAGTGATTTGCCAAATGTTTGTCAATGCGTTCGTTGGGTGTACGAGTACAGTCGAACTTCTCTATAACGTAGCAGTTGGGGACCGTCAAATTTCTACGTTATAGAGAAAATTCGTTATAGAGAAACTGCAAGAAAATTTTGACTACATTTTTTTTATGTAGAAAATATATTTATTAAGACAAAAAAAATTGTTTTTATAGGGAAGTTCGTTATAGGGAGATCAAAATGTATGAAAATACTCACAAAAATGTTGTGTTCACGAATTTTTTTTTGTTATAGAGAAGATTTCGTTATAGAGAAGTTCGCTATAGAGAAGTTCAACTGTACTTCCAGTGACGTGTGCTTAATGTCAATGTATTTTCTATATGGCATTGAACGATACATATTAATAAAATGCCAGAAATTTTAACACTTGAATTTTCTTTAAAAAAAAAACCATATGAAGCAACAACAAAATTGTGGCAAAAGGAAATTGCTCTACATTCATATGCATGTATGTACATTCACGTATGTGAAGTGTGTACTTAAAAAGGAAATCTACTCCGCAAGTACGTTTATTTCAGATAAAATTCTACAATAAATATGGAAAATATTTAATGAAATAAACCATTAATATTCTCAAATATTTGAAGTATAATAAATGTGAATATGCTGTATATGAATATGAAAAGTAAACCAAAAAAAAAACCTAAAAAAAATAAATTCTTTTTTTTTGTACATTTAAATATTTAGAAAAATCTATACCTGCAATCGAGTAGTAACAGTGTTCATAATAAAAGTGCATCTTCGTTTCACCAGTGATAATATTGTATGAGTTACCATAATCGAACATTGAAGAGAAACAGTTGATATTTGATAGAATGATTAGGGTTTTCGGCGTTTCATAGTGATTTCTTATTTACTTCATATTTTACAAAGTAACTGTACAAAAAAAGACCACTGTGACTAGCAGTGATGCCAGTTTAGCTTCTTTTTCTCATCTAGCCTCGAAATTTACTCTTTTGATTCTTTTTTTTTTCTGAACTCATAAAATCGTTTCAAAAGGAAATATGTTCTCTCACATCGCAGAAAAAAATAAAATCAAGATTCAATTAAGAAAAACGACGATTCAATTAAAATAATAATTAGATTTCAACGTATCACGAAAATCGTACATTCAATTATAAGTTAAAATTTTACGATTTTTTTTTCATAATAAATTAATTGAAAATTTTTTCTCGATTCAATTAATCACCCCTATTCTGCATTTCGATTCGAGTCGAGATTAACTCCGTTTTGCAACTTTGGTATTTTGCGTTCTATTCCCCATGTCATTTCGATTTTCTTTTCGATTGTATTTATTCTGCATTACGATCGTAGCTACGTTTTTGCACGTTGTTTATTTACTAAACGAAAATTTTTCGATTTTTGTTTTTGTATTTAAAAAAGTGTCCAATTAAAAAAAAAGGTAAGTATAATTTCTATAAATTTATTTTGTAATAGTTTTTTAATTTTTTTCTAATTTTAAAGGTTTATTATTAATTTATTGCAGGACGAAAAGAATACCGTTGAGCAATATGAAAATCCGACGATTTTAATGTGTCTAACACATAATTAAATGCGTCTTTATTTAAGCGTAAATTTCTTTCCTACATCAATAACGAAACTAATTACTTCACACATGTTGAAAACAAATATTTTACAATTTATCATTTATCTGGAATGGATTGCAACTGTCTCTCAATTTTCGCCTTTCAATTCTTTACTCTGCATTCTGGAGCAAGTTATTCTCCTGTTCCAGTAAGAACACTGCTACTAACGATTCCATTTTTTCTTCAAATTAATTTACATTTCTTCTACAATGATGTATAACAAATTAAAATATCACCTCCGCCAGCTCTACAGACTGGACCAGTTTGGTCACAAATACTGTTTACTTATATTCTGCCTTTTTTATTTCTTTCCGTACTTAACTTATGTGAATATATGTATGATGTTCCAGTTCCCAGAATATTTAATTTTTAATTGCTTATTTTATTTATCTCTGTTTTTTATGCACTAAATTTAAGTTTTTACTAAAGTTTTTACAAAATTACTTATTTTTTCTGTTCATAGCAAAGCTACTAGTGCAACAAACTGTACAAATTTTTGAAAATTTTCTAATGCAGATGGGATTGTTTGAAGACTACAAAGGCAGACACAGTAATTTGGCCCAATATTTTATCAACGGAAAGTTTCGATTTTAGCAATTACTTTTCTTTTTGTAATGAAATGTTGGCAATGGACAAGTTAATTCTAGGTTAGCTCTCCCATTTGGAGTACCCGCCCCAATCAAGACTTAAACAGCATGGTTCTCCATACAAAAGTTAAAGAGCGAAACAAATGTTGCATAAGTTCGTGTTCATATCATGAATACAAGAAATTTTGTTAAAATATATGTATATCGAAATTTAGCTGAGAGGCATGTCGTTCACTTTTCTTAGTTTTAATTTTCAGTAAATATTCAATCAAGCAATTTATTAATTTAATTAATATATTAATTAAATATGAACTAAAGATCAATTAAAAAGTTAATTGGAAAAAAAAGGATTTTTTCTTTGGATTAACAAAGTAATTGAATTAATTAACAGCTTAATTGAATTTCAATATTATATCAAACAACAGCTTTAATTGAAAAATAGCCACTCATAATTTTCTCTGTGCTGGTTTAAACATAATCTTCTATTCTTAACTTTTATATATATAACTTTTTACTCTTATGGTATTTTGAATCAAATCTATAGATAGTAGCACCGTTTTGAGAGACTAACAAAGCCAATTAAAGTCAACGTGTATCGAATTAAAATTTTAATTAAACAAAATGATTTACTGAGCAAATATTAACAATTATTTTTCCTGTGATTGACAATGAAAAATTTAAGTAGACTGAAGACAAAATTACATTGATAGAAATTCCATGACAAATGCTTTTAAATTATAGCTAGACTAATTTTGAGTTCTAGGTGGAGGTGCGGCAATTTCAAAAATGCATTTCTTAAGTTGGTTATTTTTTTTTTTTTTTTTTTATCTAGGACCAGCACTTCGGAGAAGACTCCTACACATGCGAAGCATTGTGCTGGGAACTATAGGAAAGAGATAGTAGGAGAAACGACAGGAGGTGAAGCTTAATTAATTATTTTGCAGCTCTGCTTTCGCACGTTCTTTTGTTTTTATACTCGTAGCAGTGCTGAAACTTCGGTTTAGTAGCCATTTTTATTATTATTTTATTTCGCCGGTGCTAGACAATACCGACGAAGGAGGGCGTTCTGATGTGATTGTGGATTGCTATCAGCTGAAATCGGTATTGTTCAATGACCAGTGACTATGCCTTCGACACTGAAACCTTCCGACAACAACTGACACACAAAGCCACACTAATGCACATCAGAAAAATGCGAGATGCTTATTTTTATTTTAAAATTTTAGTCTGAAACTGGGGTTGAACCCAGATCTGTTTTCTAGTTGCGTAGTCAACGTGCAGACTACCATCCATCGTGCCATCGGCAGCCTCGCAGCATTTTTCATTGAAATTGCGAAAATGCCAAAAGAAATTGATCATTTCTACTTCAAATTCAGGAAATTCCAAATTAAGTTCAGAATTTGCATTTCAAAATGAGAAAAATCCAAATGCAATGAAATTGAGAAAACTCTGAATGAGATTGATAAAATGTTATTTAAATAATTTTATTTAAGTACTGTCTACATTAGACCCTACCTCAAAAAAAGTGCTCCGTACAATCCCAAATATAACGTATTTTTGGACAGTAATTTAAAAAAAAATTTTTTTGACGAAGGTGTTGAACTCTTCTTTATATCTTTGGCATTTGCAGTCGGATCTTAAAGAATGATATATCAATGGGGTTGTTGCGAGAAGCCCAATATTCTGCGTCAATGGCCATTTTAATATCCACTTCTAGTATTAATCCACCAGATCTCTGTTTCCACCATCGTATTATACACCCCAAAATGTCAGAAAATTAAAGTTGGAAAAAAAACAATAGACGTTTGCTAAGAAAGTAATTCTTGATATAATACTTAAATACGAGTATACATAACTGCATCATAACACAGTAGTATTATTATATCATGGCTAAATACAAATATTCTGTTATATTTTTGATCCAGTACCGAATTGAACTCGAAAGAAACACCTGATTTTCATTTTATATATTGATTATGATTTATATGTATTTAAAAAAGTATAAAAACGAAATTGTAGCATTTTTTAGCCTTTTTCTTTAGCGATTTAGATTATTCTAGTCTTTTAGCCGATTTAGATTCTTCTTTACCATCTCCCGGCAAGACTGGTGACTAGATCATATGTCCAAATAATATAAATTTAAATTCTTTTTGTGACTGACTTAAAATAATTTCTGCCTTCGCATACGAAGTAGCAGCGTGTTTCATAGCTAAAATTCTACATAGAACAGTAACACGATACAATTAGTTGTGTAAAATCAATTATCCAGAGCGAACGAGACGTAAAACTCTCAAAGGGCAAACAATAATTACAATGATGACGATGACGAGTGAACTGTTCTGCAGCACAGACCTGCTGCCTATTTAAAATTGAAAATTTTTAATTAATTGAATAAACTGAGATAAACAATTGATATACACAGACAATATCATGATACACTCGCAATGAGCATTCTATAGTTCTTATTCGACATTTCATTTAATAGAATTGAATGCGAGTTTAGTTTTATGGCAAACTGTGGTGGATGCGAAGGTGGAATTTGTTTTTGTTAAATTTTTATATTTTTCCTGTTATTTTTGTTTTGTTTTTTTTTTATGACAGTAGTGATCAACGTGACCATATTAGCTCTTTTGGCGCTAAATTGTGTTTATTTTTCTTTAGTTCCAATTATTAAATTTGGCCCTTCTTCTTCTTCTATAATCGCAATAGCGTGCGATCTATGGCAACTACTTAAATTAAAAATATTAAAATTGACCCAAGAAAGATAATCGACATAAAAATTACGCATACGCTTTAAAAAAATCAGTATTTCTCCCTCCATACTGTGCGTGCGTCTCGAACATCTGAGTCGTTGCGTAGACCTTTCACGGGGCAAATATTCCTCTGCGGTAAGTATTGCTGATTTTGCAATATGTGACACGGAAAGTTAAAAGAGACCTACATATGCTCAGAGAATAAGTTTCGGGGAAAAACGACTGTGAAGTTAACAAGTTGATTCTGATGCGTCTGAACGCTTTTAAGGGTTGAAACTCGTTACCCGGAGGTTTTTGGAGTCGCCGATTACGAATCTGGTATTATAGTTTATAATTCCGAAATGGTCGATGGGCTTTTTTTTAAAAATTGATAAGATTTGTTCTAAATTCGTTAGTCAAAAGACAGATTTCTTAAAAATTTATCGGGACAGGTTTTTGTAAATTTAAGACGTATGATTATTATTAGTGAAACGAACATCAGATTTATAACTTAAGTATTTATTTTAAAAATTAAAAAAAAACACACAATAACTTTAAAAACTTGAGGATGGCGATGGTCGAAGTAGTCTGCACGTTGACTACAAAATTAAAAATTTTTTCTGGGTTGAACTCCAGTTTCAGACTCATAAAAACATCTCGCATTTTTTCTGATGTGCATTTGTGTGTGGCTTTGTGTCAGTTGTTGTCGCAAGGTTTCAGTGGCGAAGGCATAGTCACTGGTCACTGAACAGTAAATGCTTCAGATGTATCCAACCCACAGGCACATCCGAACGCCCTCATTCGTCGGTATTGTATAGCACAGGCGAAGTAAAATAATTACTAAACAATGACTACTAAGAACGGAGCTTCAAAATGTAATACGTCTCCTTGACATCATAGACGCCACAAACAATGCTATAAAAACAAAGAACATGCAAAAGCAGTGTTGTAGACAGTGAAGCGTCACCTCTTATCATTTCCCCTACCAGCTCTTTCCTCTAGTTCCGGCACAATGCACCGCATGTGTAAGGGTCATCTCCTGAGAGCTGGTCCAAGATAAAAAAAAACTAAAACTAGAACTAAAGAGTAAATACTAAAACTGGAAAAAAACTTAACTAAAACTAATTCTGCTTCTTAGTAAAATTAGATCAATTTCAGAAAAATTTGTCACATCGGCTTCTTTTTTTCTTTTTGTATTTTGAAGCTAATTTATGAAACACTAAAGCATTCAGCTACGGTTTGTTGCATTAGAGAGAGCGTGTTCTGTGCTATAAGAATCACTAAAAAAGTAAAAATCGATTTCCAGGATCCGTTGGTCCCTTTTAACTTTCCTTGTCACTTATAATGACACTGAAAAAGCTGAAGGAGTCAAAATCATGTATGATTATCTCTTCTTTTTCCTTAGAAATGGTATTCCTAAATTATAATTAATTACTTAAGGAGTTATTATGTTTTTGTATTCTAATTTTTTTTTTCTTAATTAATATTTTTTTAATTTTGTTAATTTATACGCGTAAAATGTACTCTAGATTACCTATTCGAAAGAAATAAATAAAATTAGACAATATTGCGAATTAAAATCACGCATCAATTTTACGCTTGATTATTTCTTACCGTATGTCAGAATAAGAATATCTGTCCAGGGTTAAATAGGTTTGAATCTACTGCAACAACGAAATGCAGCTTAAAGGATACCTTTACCACACAACAAACATAAATAAATAATCGTTATTTTTTATATACATATATTTCTTTTCTTATTGTTGTTGAGAATATGTGATACAATTATTAATTGATAAGTTGAAAAAGAAACAATTTTCATGTTTTTGGTTTATTTTTTTTCTCTTGCTTTTGAAAAGGCTTCTTCATTATACAATGAAGTTGCGATAATATGACCTAATTACAATAAAGCCAGTTCACTTTTGCGAGATTGAATAATAAAAAAATATAATTTAAATGGAATTTATACATTCGTATACACATACATATGTATGTAGCTAGCCAATAAAATACTCTGATGTAGCTGAGAGATATCTGAGAGAAATGTCGACAAAAAAGTTATAATCGTTTACGAAAGTGGTTGACAGGCATTCTGACAGACATGTCGAGGGAAATTCTGAGTTCTGAAGTCAAGTAAGTCTGACGTGCAATACACGTCTGTAGGAAACCAGTCAGATATTTATCAGACACATCGGTAAATAAAAATAAATGAAATCCTTTCGACATATCCGTACGAAATCGATCAGACAGCGGACAGATAAATCGTATGTTTCACTTTAAGCATTTGAAACAAAAAAATAATCCAACTTAGTTATATTTTAAAATTGTTTCCTTTAAATTTTTTCTTTGTGTACGTAGCAGGGTGCGGATTAGAGAGTGAGTGTTCCAAATACTGCTGCATATTTTGCGTGCCGCTCTTGAAATGTGCGGCGCATTTTGTGTGCGGCTCTTGAAATGTGCGGCACATAATAGCACACATGCACATAGTACATATTGGACTGTGGTGAAATGAGTTTATCGGATGAAGTTTTATTTGGTTTTATGAAGGCACACAAAATGTGCATGTGCCGCAAAGAGTGTGCCTATCCGAATCCTGGTACGTAGTATATATGCAAAAATGTTAAAATAATCATATAAAAACAGCAGATAGTCCAGTTTTTTAGCTTGTGGACGATTATTCGCTTTACTTCTAATAAAAAAAACAAGTAGAAAAATTTCTTTCACAAATTTTTGATTTTGGTGATGTGATGAATTTTGATTACTTCAAACCTGAAAAGATATGACATGAAGAATAATTTTTCCGTAACGTAGTTAAGAAAATTATTTGAATGATCGATTATTCGAGCAATTTTTAATTCTAATTTGAAAAATGTTTGTTCGTTCTAACAAATATGAACAAAATTTTCGAATTATTCGAATAATTTTATCCACTGGTCACAGTATTTTGAAGCCTTTGTCTAATTACCGGTCCCGCCAATTATCAAAAACCGAGAAGTAATTGTAAAATTGTCTGTTATCAATTTTAATCTTTCAAACATGAAACAAATTTTTTTAGTTTGGTTTTTTAATATGTAATTTTTAAATAAAAGTGTTTGATCGTGATTTTTTTTTCTCGTTTTACTCAGTAAAGAATTGGAGTTTTTTCCACTTACACGGTTTTTTTTAGCTATGTAACGTATCCCTTAAATTTTCCATATGGTTCACGTATTTTTTTTTACTTCTTGCACGATTTTTTCATGAACGTATCCACCGTGTCAAAAAAAAGAGTTGCGTGCAAAATAGGCATACAATTTTTTGACAATTTTACCAAATATCAAAAGGAAAATAGCCACACCGTAAAATACATAAAAAACTAGGAATGAAATAAGTGTAATTTTTCCGCGCCCTTAAAAAAAATTCTCCTGTAAACCGCACTGAAATTTTGTGCTCAATATTCAGTATTAAAAATGAAAAAAAAAAAAAATTTAATATTCCTTACAAAAACAATTTAATATTGACTAACGAAGTCATCTTGCTAATTACGGTAATTTTTTTAGAAAATTATATCGTTTAAACTTAATATTCTAAAGTTTTAAATTCTGTAAAAGAAAATTCTTTGGAAACAAAAAATGGGGGAAAACATTAAACAGACACGAAAACAAATTATGGAAAATGTATTTGTTTGATGTCTTTTTTTATTCCATGGTTGAACATTTCGTAAATTTAACAAGATTACAAGTCCTTGAAAGAATAAAATTAAATAAAGACACATTTTTTGTAAGTTATGTAACAAAGTTAAGTATTATATTCCTTAATAGGGTTATGGATATCAAATGAAAAATAATAAAATAAGCAAACAATTATTTTATTTATTTATTTTTCTTTATTAAATGAAAAATTTTATTTTTGCTGTTTAGATCTTCTTGCAAGATCGAAAAAAAAAGTTTTTCATTTGAACAGCTGCTAGAATTAATCGAATTTTAATTACTTAAAATATAAAAATAAATATTTTGCTTCAAAAACATGTTTGGTTTTGTTTTTCGAATAATTAGCGTCAGTGTTGCCAGGAGCAGCAGATAAAAAGAGCTAAATCGGCTAGAAGAAAAAAAGTACTGCTCAGCCCTCTTTATCGAGGGATTAATATATAAACTGACCCAGTACCTTCCTGAAAATATTTGTAAACTACTGGAAAGTTACCTGCTTTGTCGCAAATTTATTTTAAAACAAGGTGATTGGCTGTCATCACCGCAGCCAGTTGAAGCTGGAGTTCCCCAAGGCAGCATATTAGGTCCATTGCTGTACTTGATATATACCGCAGATTTGCCAACAGTCGCGAACATCCATACCTCAACTTTTGCCGATGATACAGCTTTCTTAAGCATTCACGAAAGTGCTGACGAAGCATCTCGTCGCCTACAGCACCAAACTTCGCAGCTGGAAAGCTGGCTAAAAAAATGGCGAATCAAAGTTAATGAGAATAAGTGCGTACATATAACCTTCACCCTGCGCAGAGACACATGTCCTCCTATTCTGATCAACAACCAGTTAATACCTCAACGTTTGGAGGTCAAGTATCTAGGGATAGACGGCTAACATGGAAACAGCACATCGATGCAAAATTAACTCAAATGAAATTAAAAGCAACTCAACTAAATTGGCTTATTGGTCGAAATTCTGTGCTAAAACTGGACTGTAAGCTTTTGATTTACAAAGCAATTTTAAAACCAATATGGAGCTATGGTATGAAGCTATGGGGCACTGCCTCAGCTTCCAATATAGAAAAAATTCAAAGGTGTCAAAACAAAATACTGAGAATGATAACAGATGCGCCGTGGTATATAAAAAATTCTAACATACACAAGGATTTAAATATTCCGACAGTCAAACAAGAGATAACAACATACGCAACGTCATACCTAACCAAACTCCAAGATCATCCAAATATACTAGCCCGAAATATTTTAAGCGAAAGATGGTTCATTCGACTGAAAAGAAGGGATACTCTTTCCCTAGCCCGAACGTAGTAGACGCGGAAATAAAACTATACGAGCAATAAATAATTTTGTACAGCTAGGCTGTACTTAATAATAATTAGCAATTAGTTCTTAAGATTTGAATACTTATTGTTAGTTCAATTGATTTTGAAGATTCAATAAATAATATATATTGTGTAAAAAAAAAAAAAAAAATAAGTTGGACTGCGAGTTGCTACTCCATCCAGCATATTCTCCAGATTTAGCCATATTTTCTTTTTTCAAAATTGAGGAGATTTAAGTCGAATGAAGCCGTCATAACCGAAGCAAATTCCTATTTTGACGTCCTTGAGAAACCTTATTATTTGGAAGGAATAAAAAAAATTGGAGAAACACTGTACTAAATATGTTGATTTAGAAGGAGATTGTGTCGAAAAATAAAACCCTTATTTGCCAAAAACAAAAATGTTTATTCAAATAGTCACTGGATTGTCTAACAGCCCTCGTAGTATTAAACAAAAACGAACTGTGAATTTGTGTTTAAAATTATACGTAGTACGTACTCGTATTTAAGGTCGTTAATACCTGTTTATCTGTAAAAACATGGGGCAACGTGCACATGAAATAACCTGCTCTAAAAAATGTGCTTAAACAAAGAAAAAAAAAAACGTTAAAAGTTCTCTTGTATTTTTGCTACCCAATAACAATAACAATATTAATAAATTATTTACAAAAATAAAGAAAAGGTAGTACGGAGTGTCTGTTGCATGTGCAGATATTTGCAAACGCCTGCTCTACTACAGGCACCACGCTTAATGACGTTAATATTGTATGTGTAGTATCTAGGAGAGCATACAAGTATTTATGGCCCTTGAATAGCTTTTGTTTGCTAGTGAGTCATGCGAATGCATACGAGCCGTAACTATTTTGTCACTGTTTAATTGTTGCTGTCAGGTATGGAATGTCAAGAATTCAAAATGATAGTCGGGATGCATCTATGAATCAACAGTTGTAGAATAGTTTTGCCGCTTTGATTGTACATGCAGGTAGGATTTTTCCAAAGAACCAAAAATTTCTCTATATCGTGAATATATGTGAGATGCAATGAGTTTGTAAAAGAAATTTTAATCCTCACGCACTGTACGATTGAAGGTTGTGTTAAATAGTTAAACATTAATTAGCCGACTAATACCAAGATGCTTAAAAATATATTAAAATTCTCACTTTTTAATTATTTATTACTATTTGGCAACATAGTTTCAATTATTTATTTTATAATTTAAATTATTTATTACGAAGCTCAAAATGTATAAAATTTTAACTGTTTGCAATACATAAGAAGCACTTCACAGAATTTTCTGATGAATATTTCATTTTTTAAGGTCCTTTTTATATATTTTATATTTATGTCGAAATTTCGCTACTCCTTTGTGTAGCTTCTTCAGGAAAATTGGTTTTTGTTTATAATAAAAAAATTATTTATAATAAAAAAATTATTAATTAGTGTTATTAATATAAAAAGAGGTCAAAAAACTAGAAAAATTATTTAATTTTTTTTTTCTTGGACCGGTACTCAGGGGATGACCCCGACACATACGATGCATTGTGCTGGAACTAGAAAATTAGGTAATGTCGATGAGGATAGAGGGAGTAGTGTTTATTGACATTTGATTTTCCCACGTCATAAGTGACAGGAAAGACCTCGGCAGGAATTTTGTTCCACATACGCGGTGTTGGGCCGAAAAATTTGTTCTCCCTGTAATGCGTAGTGCGGTTCGCTGCCAAGTTGACCACAAATGGATGCGCTCTTAATGATGAAAGCGTCGTGCGCGTGAATGACCGTGTTTCGGGAACAAGTTCCCTGATTTCATCAGAACACATCCCATTATAGTAACGATAGAACAACGAAACGCACCCCACATTGCGACGATGCTCAAGAGAGTCAATAGAGTTGGCTACCCTACTGTCTCCTATGAGTTTCTTCGCCCGTTCTTGTACACGGTCGAGTAACTTCAAAATAGTCTTTGAAGCACCAGCCAGACATGAGAGTTGTATTCCATTTTCGATCGGATGTAGGCGGTATAAATAGTAAGGAGATCAGATGGGGTGAAGTATGTTGTACACCGTCTTAAAAAGCCGAGGCACTTGAATGCTTCTTTTGAGACCTGAAAAATGTGCTCAGTCCAGCGGACATCACACTGGATTTTCATGCCAAGAACATCAACAGCTTCTGACTACTCAATGTTTATGCCGCTCATAATTACAGATGAGGAAGCGTGATCGTGCATACGGCGATGGGTTAGCATGCAGCATTGGGTCTTTTGGGCATTGAAATGGACCCTGTTTGCGTGACCCCATTCCAATATTCTCGTGAGGCCACCTGTTAGCGAATCATTCATATTCTGCCGCCTCGCCGCGATCATAGTTGATGTCGGCCTACGATCAAAAGAATATGAATTGTTATGAGAAAAAATATACATTATAAGTTGCTTCAGCTTCAGCTGTAACAAACCACAATCATATCAAATGAAGCTTCACAATTTAATTCGCTTAAACACTGCTATAAAAAAATACCAAGAACGAGCAAAAGTAGAGGTGCAGTTTCACCTCCTGTCAGTTCCAGCACAATGCGTCACATGTGTAGGGATCGTCTCCTGAGTACTGGTCGAAGATAAAATACAATTAATACTTTTTTTTATTATGTTTATTATTCGATCGTACAATAACACATAACAGTTTACCATCCCTGATTTTTGTGTTCTTTAATTTTTGATTTTATTTTATTGTTGCCTGTATTTATATAACGCACTAGTGAAGCTGAATCTTTGCATATGCGAATGTTTTTAAATATATTATGGGGTTGTGCTTCGTTTCCAAGTGTGCGCTTAAATGTTTGCTCGAATTCTCAACATGACTAATTGGTGGGCCATGAATGAATGTTATGAATGAATGAATGAATGTATAAGTATTGCTATCTTATAGTAACATTTCCAATGGTAGCATTACGTCAACAAACAGAGCTGTAAAGAATGTATTATTCAAAATTTACGTGGAAACCAATTAGTGATGTATTTTTGTTTGCGGGTAATTTCACTGCCGATATGAAGAATGCATTCGGAACTCGTTTGCTGAGATCCTATCTATAACAACTCCTATAGTGATATCGCTGAGAAAACACGATATAAATCGAGGGAAGTCATCACCGACACCGAAGGCAACAAGTTTTGACAGACTTTCGCCAAAAATATTGACACTAACATTTCCAAAGGAATTTTTTTATTTATTTTTCTTAGACCTGTGCTCAGCGGATGCCTTCTACATTTGCAAAGCATTGCACCAGAACTACGAAAATAGGTTTTGGGAAGGCAAATAGGGGGAGTAGTGTTTGTGGACATTTATTTAACTTCAACTTTCTAATAATGCATTTGACAGGGAAGACTCTGCAGGAAGTTTATTCCACATACGAATAGTTCGGCTAAAAACGAATTTCCTCTGTAATGCGTAGTGTGACTCGCTGGTAAATCGACCACAAATGGATGAGCTCTCGAGAAAAATCTTGTTTCACGTAAAAATTTCCGAGTTGCGGATACAAGTTCCCTGATATCATTACAGCACATTGCATTGTATCAATGATCCAGCAAGTCAATAGCGTTGGCTGTCAGCGATAAGCCACTTCGCCCTCTCTTGTAGACGGTCGAGAACCTTCAAAATAGACTCGGCAATGCCGGCCTATACAAGATAATGTGGAAAGAATGGCAGTAAGTCTACAAACACATGTATGTTTATCTACAATATGTCCCCACTCACAATTTTAAACATTGAGCGCATAATACACTGGTATGTATGTATGTACATTTTGTCCAAACCGCTTGTTTCTTATTAATATTGTTCCTTTTTTTATTTCATTTATTAATGCTTTTCCAAAAAGACCTAGCGAATAATGGGCCATAATCGGTCCCACTATTCTACTCATACTTTTTCGCGAATGAACGCCTAAATAATTCCCGTTTTTTTAAAACGCCATAAAATACATTCGATGCTATAATATCTTCTGAGATGAAACGACTTATCGAGAACTATCGATTTATATATAAAATATATTATATATTAAATATGTTTGTAGTTATCAGTTGCCATATGGCAGATGGCAGAAGCAAGTACGCAAATTGCCAGGGTATCCCACACAATATATATTTAAACGACCTATGCCTTCACATAGGAAGTTAAATTATATATAAAATTCTTGAGTATGATGGTCTCCACCAGTAATAACGAAAAGCCACAACAACCGTAAATGATACAGTTAGCCGTGGCAAATCCATCAACCAGTGCGAGTGAGACGCAAAACTCTCGAAGGCCAAACAACAAAAACAGGCCTGACCGCACTTAAATAATAATTACGATGACGCGTGAGTTGTTCTTCAACCCAGAGCTGCTTTACGACTGTATATATTAAATATAATCGAAAACAGCTGTTTCCAGTGCTGAATTAGCTGAATAATTTTTTTGACGACGGCTAGTGGATAAACGTTAAGTGGCTGCCAGCCAGATAAGTTACAGAAAAAAATTTGCTCTTTATATATCATTTGGAACTCTGATTTTTTCTCTCTCTCTTATTTATACAAGTGTAATATAATATAAAAGTAGAAAAAGGAGAATCATTATTTTATCATGGGGGTGCTCATAATTACCGTGTTCGCTCTGCGACTAGAAGAACCGGGTTCAGTACCCAGCCCGGTTAAGTAAAAAATGCTACAACGCCTACCTTCATTGGTATTTGAGCAATTAATCATAAAGTCAAATAATAAATAAAACGCCTTGGCTTAGCTTAAAATAATGCATCAAAATTAAAATGAGAGACGCCGCAACTTTGCTTTATAATTAACATTCAACTGCAGAATTGTACAAGACTGAAGCTCTATCTTCCTACCTCTTTCACCACTTGTCTACTCTCTACACTATCGCCGTCTCTCTCTAGCTCCAGTGCAATGCATAGCATATGTAGGGTATTTCCCTAAACACTGGTTACAGTTAAGAAAAAAACCAGAGCCCAAATCGTTGCATTCGTGATCGAATGAATTTGATCGAAAGTTTACTTTTTGAGATCGTCATATTCGTTATCGAATAACACGTATCGAAATTTCAGATCATGGCATTCGATAACGAGTAGTCGATCGAGTACCTTCTCTCGAAATGTCATTAGATAGACTAAAAGCTGTCGTAAACTATTTTTTTGCTTGCTATTTAAGAAAGAAACATTTTATTTTATTATTCAGTCATATTTTTTTATTAAAATAAATAAATAATAATAATAGTAATATAAATAAATAAAAAAAATTTTACTAACATCAAACATTTTTAATGGGAAAAATTAGCTAAAATATATCATAATCAATCAAAAAGTCAATTCTGAATTTTTTGTTCGTATGGGAGGTAGCACGTCCACTTACCCAATCCCTCCCAGTTTTTGACTGATTACTGTTTTTTAGCTACAAAGTCATTTCTACCAAATTTAGAAGATTTTAATAGTTTTCAAGATATACAGAAACCAATATTCAGTTTATATGGGAGGTACCACGCCCACATGTCCAATTCCGCCCACTTTTTTAAATATTATTTAAATATTAAGACCAAATACAGAAACTTTAACTTTAACTAAATGAAATATTCAGAAACTTTCACTTCAACCGTTCTAGAGATATACAAAAATAAATATGGAATTTTATGGAATTTATGTAGCCTATAGTTCCTTCAAGATATACAGAGATACTGTGAAAATTTCAAGAAACACACATACATACATACAAACATGTCATTTTTTATATATAAAGATTGTAATCATATGTTTTTATTCTATGACATTTACATTTTAAAACAAATTTCGATTCGAACGCTATCGAATGCCTCGATCTGGCTATTCGATACGTCACGAAATATTATTCGATACGAAAGCTTATTCGATGACGAATGCGGCGATTTGGCCCCAGGTTTGAAATTTGGTCCAGCTATCGGAGCTATTCGCTTTCAATGTACGTATGTATATGCAATTGCTCGCTTAACGAATTCATTCGCTGACTTCTCACAGTCATACAACAAATGAACGTTAAATGTACGCGTATGTTGTTGTACTCTGCTCCGGATTGTCGTGTATTTGTGGAATTGTTCATTTTATTATCTGACTTTTTGTCTTGCGTAGATTTATTTAACACATTGTACGGCTACAATTGTTAAACACTCGTAGGCTGTTTCTATATATTTTTGGGGGTGCATGGCGGCAGTAGTGCATTTGACATATTTTGTTTGCATTAAATATTTAAGATTTGAAAAAAAATTCAACGTCATTACAATACAACCCAGTAGTGCAAAAGTTACAAAATCAAAAACATTGACTCATTGCGTGCAGAGAATTTAAATATTTGTTGAAAGAACTGTTGTAGGACGAAAGATAAATCGTTATGAAGCCGAAATAAAAATAAACTATATAAATGTAGCAAAAAAGAAAGAAATTGCGGAGAAACATGCTTTTAATAGATGATTTATACGATTGTTAATAATTGAAAGGATTTTTGGTTGAATATCAACGTACATTTCAAGATACGCTGCTCGTTAACGAAAAATCGAAGTGTATAAAATATAAAAGCATACGAGTAGTATGAACATACATAAGTTTAATGCCAAAAACAGTTTTTTGTTTTAGTTTTATTGGGCTTTTCCCTATGCAGATTTTTTAATTATTTATGAAATTAAATGCTGAGGCGACGAAAAAGAAAAATATGGAACAAGATATACGTGAGGACAACAAAGAGAAAACTAGAAACAAGAATGGCTGAACATGCAACAGATATTGAAAGCACGACTCTACCCCAATCCATAAATGAAAGCGGGCACAAAATACATGTGTCACAGAAACGTAATAATTTTAGAAAGAGAAGCTGAATGTAACTCCCCTAGAAGAAATTTCTTCACTAACCCATTTCCAAAATTTTAATGTTTGACCGCACATATGGCTGTCATTAGAGATTTCCAACATCGTTGTCCAATGCATGGTGTATTTAAAAAATTTTTTTCGCCAAAAAAGACAAAAGACTCCATTTATCGAATATTATTTTTGTGCATTGTGAAAATAGTGAAAGTACAATTAAAAATGGCGAAATAAAATCGCATTATATCACCAGAGAATCTAGAAAAATATCGTCAAAAATTTGCGGGTTTAGGAGCTGAAATATTTAAGTTAAATTTAAGTTACAGGAATTAATTAAAAACTTAATAGAAATCTTTCTGAAAATATATTGGATGAAGCCGAACGCCAAAATGAAGCAATAAAACTATGAAAGACATTAAGAAGTATTTTTAAATATTCTTGCATAGAACACTTATATAATACAATTGAAACACTTTTAGTATATAATTTTCTAACATAAAAAAAAATAAATAAATAAAAAAAAAAAAAAAATTAAAATAAATAAATAAAAAAATAAATAAAAAAAATAAAAATTAAAATAAAAATATATATATATATTCAATCAACTCAATTAAACTTGTCTCAGGTTTTTGTTTTTTTTTTTAATGTAAAATTTTAAATATATATAAATAAAAATCGGATAATCATCTATATGTTCTCTATCCCAACATTATTTCGTGGCAACACTGTTCGTCAAAATAAGATTTTTTTTTTTGCATACAGAAATGCTCAGAAAGCAATGCAACTACTTTTTCGCATGAATGTACATATTTATAAAATTAGCAAAAAAGAATGATGAGGTTTGGCTTCTAAAAAATTGTTTATGAAAACTGGCACCATGAGTTTATGAGTGCTAAGAATGTATTTGTTTCATCAGACCCCCTATACATATATATATATAAAATTTCTTTAGATGTATTGCTAAAAAGGGTCGTTACACGACTTGTGTTAGTGTATTTGATAGTATTAGTCGGAAAATTGTGGTATGATTTAGTCTAGATAAGTTATAACAAACTCAGCGGTCTTGATGGGTGAGGTAATTGAGTCTATGGATGGCGTTTTGGTGAAGTTTGATGGTGGTTCGAATGGTAAGAAGTATGTTTTAAATTAAAAATTGTTCTATTAGTCTATCTCATAATATATAATGCATATTTCATAAGGAAATCGCGTGCTTTTTAGTTTTTTTTTTTTTTTGCATATTTTGAACATATCTGGAGCTACTTAGCGGGTCCAAATGGTATTTAAAGTAAGTAGTTCATCTAGTTACATACACGGACTAAATTTCATTAAAATCGCTCCAACCCTTTCGAAGTTATGGACAATTTTGTACTAAAATTTCAAGTAAAAAAACGAGGTGGTCGTGGATCTTCGGCTGTAGCTCGGAAACTATTCCACCGATTTACCCGAATTTCATTACGCACAGATTCAGGTCTACTACTGACCGATTGACACAAAAAGAATTTTATGAGATGATTAATTTGGCCACAAACGGCGTTTCAACAGACACAAACACAGACAGACGGACAGACGGACATGGTCTATCAACTTCTCTATTCATAACCTTTCTGAACATATATAAATTTTTCTTCTGAGACGAATATTAAAAAAGTTTCACACGGAATGACAAACTTATATATACACTTTACACTTAAAGTGAAGGGTATATAAAAAATATATATATATTTGTAATATATAATCTAATATATAAAATTCTCGTGTCGCGGTGTTTGTAGTTAAACTCCTCCGAAACGGCTTGACCGATTCTCATGAAATTTTGTATGCATATTGGATAGGTCTGAGAATCGGACAACATCTATTTTTCATCTCCCTAATATTAAGCACGCCCAATTTACTCCCACTTTTTTTTTACCTACTTTTTCCTTTTTTGCAATATGGGTATCATCAAATGAAAGGGTATGATGAGGAGATTTTGAAAAGTTTATCATCAACCTAAATCCAATATGCCGACTGACCCTAAAGGGATGAGAATGAAGCCGGTATCCTGTCTTACTCACTATCCAGTTGATAGCAAAAATATTAATAATTATTTTTAAAGTTTCGATAGCTATTGAGAATTGTAATTTAAGATATATTTGCTACTTTTATAAAGATTAATTTATTAACCTACAACGCTTTCGATTATAAGTAAATCCCCGCACACTTATAGTAGATAGTTATTTTTATTGAACTAAAAAAATGTTTCTTAGAAATAATACATGTAAGTATATGGAAAAACAAATTTTGCCGGGTCAGCTAAAAACAGCAAAACTTATTTTTTTTTCTAATTAGGTTCCGTGCGAAGCCGTGACGGTGATCTAGTATGTATATATATGTTTTTTGGATTCGTAAAGAAATTATAATTAAAAATTGTGCGTTTCGTTGTACTATCGTTACTACAATGAGATGTGTTCTAATGAAATCAGGGCACTTCCTCCCGAAAACCGATCATTCATGCGCGCAACGCGTTTATCAGCAACAGCGCATCCCTTTGTAATTATAGAGAAAAGTCGTTTTTTGGCCGTATGTAGAACAAAGTCTCTGCAGAGGTCTTCCTGTCACTTTTGATGTGGGAAAATTCAAATCAAATGTCAATGAACACTACTCCCTCTACCCTCTTTCCCAAAAACCTTATTTCCCAGTTCCAGCACAATGCACCGCATGTGCAGGTGTCATCCCCTGAGTGCCGGTCCAAGAATTAAAAGGAATTATAAATATGCTTGGGAACCAATAAAGACAAGAAAGTAGATGTTTGCCTTTTCCTATAAAGGCAATTAGGATTCTAACTGTGCTGCATGTTACCATATAGATAACATAGAGAAGAGACAGCTTTTCTATTAATTCTTATACAAATCTGCTTTTTTTTTCTTGGAGCAGTGCTCGGGAGATGTCCACTTTGTGTGCAGTGAATGCACCGGAATTATTTGGAAGGGACTAGTGCAGAGAAGAAACAGGTGGTGAAGTGAATAGAAGCATACGAGGTCTGTTTAAAAGAAAACGTGAATTTTGTTTTCTTCGATTACAATGGCGTGGTGCATCATGAGTTCTTGCCAACAGGTCGTACGGAATATTACAAGAAAGTCGGAATTGTGAAAAAAAAAATTTTGGATTCTGCATCACAATAATGGATCACACATCAATGCTTGTTCGTGATTTTTTGGCCAAAAACAATACCCTAATCATGCCTCAAGCACTTTATTCACCAGACTTGGCTCCCTGTGATTTTTTCCTAAAGAGAATAATGAAAGGATAGTGCTTTGCCGCAATTGATGAGATAAAGTCAAAATCGAAGAACGAGCTGACGGCCATACCGAAAAGGCCATTTCCGAAGTGCTTCGAGGATTGGAAGAAGCGCTGCCATAAGTGCATTATGTCTATGGGGGATTACTTTGAAGGGGACAAAATGGATATTGATGAATAAATAAATACTTTTCAAAAAACTTCTAAATTCTTCTTTTCTTTTGAACAGAGCTCGTAAATAGAGCTCAATTATACTCTACAACTGCTCTGTAGTTACACGTTTTTGAACATTTTTGAAGCAGAGGTGCTGGGTTTTAGATAAGGCGTCTTCAAATAGGTGGCATCGTTACGCCAGGTGAATCTTTTTTGCTCGTATCAATGTTTAGTTATATTTTGTTATTTGTTGTTTGTTGGGAATGGCAAAACCTACTTTTGTTTTTGTATTTGTAATACTTCTTTATTTCAGTACATGTTTTTGACATAGAGAATAAATTTACACAAACCAAAATGCGTGTGTTTGTTGTATTGTAGTACAACAACACCAAATGCTACCACCTAGTTGATTCTGCGTTGCTTTTCGATTTTATATTGAGGCATTAGTTTTTAAGGTAAACTAAAAGGAATTTTATTCATTATTTTACTCCGGCGACGCTTTCCTGCCCAAACACCGAAGAAGAATACTTTTGGTCTGATCAGGGATTTGTGCCATAGAACTTCTATATGCACAGTCAACACACTAACTATTTAGCCAAAAGCTGATTTATAAATCAGAGTTGCACTTTTAGGCTGAAATAGATACATGTTGTTTATCACTTTACTGAAGATTTCATTGTCATGTAAATCAGCATAAACAGTGATGCACGTCTGAAACGACCATTCGAAGCTGAAATATTCGTGTATACGAACTATGGAAAATCAAACGCTGCAAAACGACGTAGTTACAAATGTTAATTTATTTGTAAAGAAAACTTTTCAAATTTGTTTTTTTTTTTCTATTTCAGAGAGGTTACATATTTACGAGAAGCACTTGTAAAGGAAATGATGCCTTTTTACCAGGCCGTAAAAAATCTCCTTTTTATTAAATTTTGCAAGAATTGCATTAGTTTGCTGTATTAAATAACTTTAATTAACATTATAACGTCTTTGGTTTCCTTTTTTTAATTTTTCACTGTGGGTGCAGGGTAGTGCTATATTTAGTGAATGTCAATATGGTTTTCGTCATGGTCAAAATACAGGTCTTCTACTGACTGAATTAATTGAAACTGTAAGGAATAATTTGAATAGTGGTGGGGCTAGTGTATTGGGTTCTATTGACCTAGCAAAGGCTTTTGATCAGGTTAAACACTCTCTTCTGGTCACTAAATTGAACAATAGATTTGGATTTTCATCGTCGGCATGTAGGTTGATATGGTCATACTTGTCTGGTCGGATGCAATTTGTGTCTCTTAATGGTCGGGTGTTCCACAGGGTTCAGTTTTAGGTCCCACCTTGTTTACACTATTTCTTAATGACTTGTTTCCACGTATGTGTAGTAACTATTGCCGGCCGTTAGCATTTGCAGATGACGTTCAACTATTATGGTCTGGTGATTGGAGATCACCAGCTGAATGGTCGGCTGCTATAAACTGAGATTTAAATAAGTTAAGTGATTGGATGGATGCTAACTCCCTGCATGTAAATCCTGGTAAGTCTAAGGCGATGGTTTTTGGATTTAATATACATGATATGACTGTCGACTGGAATTTTCGTATTTGTGGTTCTGTAGTTGATACTGTAAGTAGGATGAAATGTCTGGGTGTGGTAATAGATGAGAAACTGTCCTTTCGATCACACATTGATAGCATATGCGCTAAGGTTTGCTTTGTACTGAGGAGACTATACCATTTGTACCTATTTCTCCCTTTACATGTTAGGTGCACTATTGCACATGCACTTTTGATGTCACATGTTAGTTATTGTATTGAAGTTTATTCGGGGTGTAACATTGGTGACAGGAATAGAATTAAGGGTGTGGTGCACAGGCTTGTAAGATTCGTATATAGACTGAGACCGAGAGCGCATGTTTCACACCACTTGAGAAGTTTCTTGTGTTTTTCGTTTGAGGATTATCTTAAATTTCATCTTTTGATTTATATATTCAGAATTATTAAATATCAAATAACTTTAAGTATTGTACAAAGGATTTCTTTTACAAGAACTTTAAGAAATCCTCAAATGGTTATTCCAACAATCAATAAATCTACGTATGAACGATCCTTTATAGTTCGTACTGCCAGATTATGGAATGTTTTGCCAAGAGAGTTACGCGTCTTCTCGTTTTCAAACTCGGCCTTTAAGAGGAGGATTGTAGATTTTTTTTTACATGGATACCATGTAAATTCTAACATACTGGGTTCATATTGTACTTCTTATTTTTATTATATTCATTTTTTAATTGGTGATGTAGGAGTCGCTAGGATGCCTGGTGTATTGTTATAATTGTTAAATATTAATATGTACATAATGCATATAATAACATGTAATACGAATTAAAATGGCCTAAGGCTATATGTATTATGAATGGAATAAATAAATAAATAAATGAAATTTTTAGCGGATTTCCTGCATTACTATTAAATTACAATTACAATATTATAATTATGTAAGTCACAATTCATTCATAAAACCAAAAATCCCACTCAAATGATACACATTGTGTGTGTGGTAAATCTTGAAAATAATTGAATAAAATTAAAAATAAAAAAAAAACCACAGTAGTAATTTATTTAGTTTTCATTTTATTTGTATGCATAATTAAAAAGACTTTTTATTGGGATAGTGAGTGGAAAAAATATGCCCTGACGCATATAAAAACCAACTCAATACAACAATCATGTTAAGGCACAAACGGTTAATTGCGGTAATGGGGTACATGATGACCCATTGCCCCCATGGTGCAATTAATTAAGAAATAAAAAGTTTCAATCAGAATATTTTTTGTATAGTTTTACTGATTTAGTAATACTCATGAAGGAAAATCGGGCAAGGTTAAGTGAGTTGAAGGGCAAGTACCGCTCAGATGTCAGTTATTTGTCGCTAATGATTTGACACCGGTTATGGTAAATAGATAGATGTATGTAGGTATATGTGTGTGTTTTTGGGTGTATGAGTGGGTATGTAAATAGAGGGAAACAAATTTGTGAGATATGAAGTAATTTATAACCTCCAATAACCAATAAGCAGAGAAGCGAAGAAGAATTATTTTTATTTTCGGCAATCTTCAATAATTATTGCAACATCATTTTGTGTGTAACGAAAAACTAAAGAATAAAATAAAATAAATACTGTGTTAAATATATTTATTTAGATACACATGCATTTTTAATTATTTTAATTATTAAAGGTATTGCTAAAACCCGGCATGTTTCGGTACATCTGTTTAAATTAAAAAAAGTTGAATACAAATGTACAAAAATACCTATTTAGTATTAATTGGAGGTATTTTGTGAAAGTTATAAGAATATCGTTTCAGCCGTTTAGCTATTTATAAAGTGCAAACAAACAAACAAACAAAAAAACACTTGTCGTATTCTGTGTACTTTTTGACTGATGATAAGTACTGACCGTTCAGTTACTGAGACCAAATACAGAATCTTAAACTTTAACTGTTCGCAATATATAATGAAATCAATATTTAGTTTGGAAATGGGAGGTACCCTCCCATTTTTAGACTGATACTTTGTTTTAACTACAAAGCCATTTGAACCATATTCAGAAACTTTCACTTGAACCGTTCTCAAGATATACAAAAAAAAATATTTACTTTGTATGGGCGTGGTAAGACCTAATTTGCATTTTTTTTAATTTATATAGTTCCTTTAGTTCCTATAGTTCTTTCCCGATATACAGAGAGATACAATGAAAATTTCAAGAAAATGGGTTCAGCCGTTTATATATCAAAAAAAAAATACTCTTTGTCAGAACTTGAAAAGTTGCCTAGTGGGAGTTGTACGCCAATGTGAGGACACACAAAAACCGTTTTCATAAATTTTGAAAGGACCTCAGCATTTTGAGTTATTGTCCAAAAACTGTTTTAGGGTAAGTCGTAAGTCGTAAGTCGTAGTACTTTACTATCTCTAAATCACACATTTTGAAATCGATTTTTTTTTTGTTATAATTTTTTTATTAATTCAATAAAATAAATATAAGGTAACAATTAATAGCGCCTTACAGGCTTATTAGAGGCTATAGTAGGCAACTTTACATTGTATGCTTAGAAAATTATTTACATAATATATATTTTTATTTTATATAAAATATTCTTAAATTTAATAACACTAATTATTTTAAGCCTAAGGTCTTTTTATATATTTTATATTTATTTCAATATTTCGCTACTCCTTTGTGTAGCTTCTTCAGGAAAATTTTCCTGAAAAATATAAAATATATAAAAAGACCTTAGGCTTAAAATAATTAGTGTTATTAATATAAAAAAAGGTCAAAAAAACTAGAAAAATTATTCTTAAATTTATTATTCTAGACATGTCTCGCTATCTTTTTAAATTAACTTTTTTTTTTAAAATATGGTTTCAGGTCTACTGATGAAGAAACAAATTTACATAAGAAGCGTTTCCGCGTTTTGAAGTAAATAGCTCTTAATGCGGTTCTTAAACGTTGAAAGAGCCTGTGTATTTCGTAAGTCAACTGGTAGTTGATTATACTCATGTGGTCCAGCAAAAGCAATACGCTGTTTAGTCAGGTTCAGACAAACTTAAATTTGAAGCTTGCCTGGTATTACGTCGCGCATGAAATACATTTTTAAACAGTTTGGAAAATACAAAGAAAATGTTTGCGCAAAATGTATTTCTAAGAAATTATGTAAATTTTTATTGAAAGTTTGGCATTTTTTTGGTAATTTCTCAAATTGAACAGTGGTTGTTTACATACCTCGAAAAGTTTTATTATTTTATGATTTTTTTTTTTGTTTGAAGCACAACAACAATTTGTTTAAACTATTTTAAAATATTAAGACACAACGACAATATGACTTAATAACTGATATTTTGAATACCCCAAATATTTGTAGCCTGGCTATGGCAACAGTCAATTAGCGAGACAAATTTTTCACAAATGTTTAACAGCTGACTATGACTAATCATGGTAATATATTCATTCCATCACATGCCCGCTAATAACGTTTTAAAATGCTTAGTGAATGGGAATGATTCATTTCAATTGAAATATACATACAAAACAGTCCACCTTATTTATTAATTAATTTATTTATTCATTTGCAATAAACAAGGGCTATTCAAATAACAATGACTAATACTAAAAATTAAATAACTGCGATGTTAAAGGAAAACTTTGAAATAATTATTAAATAGATTTACTAATAAATTTTTAAAAGTATTTTTTTTCTTTAATTTCTAAACTTTGCGTGCAAGTTATGTCGCTTATTATACGAGTACATACAATATCTTGACGTACATACAGTATGAGGTGCGCATGAATGTGTGTATATGTACATATGTATGTATGCATTATTATATTTCACCGGTCTTATATTATTTGAAATATAAACCACAAAGCAGGTTTTAATTACTCAACACAAATGTACTGGTTTCAATTGCAAATCTGGGCAAAATTTTTTTTGTTAGAATGAATTGCACATAAATTGGAGGTAGAACTACAACGGCTGGGCCGAATATTACACACAAGACTAAAGGTATGTACACACGATTGTCATTTACTACCGTATTGATAGAAAAATTGTTACAAAATGTGCAACAACCGTATGAACACACAATTTTTGTGTGGCAACATCGTCACAAAATGTATTGTTGGTGCATTGTATGCCAATAATATTGTCACAATTCTGACAATCGTGAGAACACCTTTCATTTCCATGGACACACAATTTACAGTCATTTGTTATTGTCACATGCGCTTCTTTTTTAGTGCACCGTACAATAACACCATTGGCAGATAATTATTTCTGTTGGTGCAAAATTCTCTACATATGCTCCTATAATAATGGATGATAGCGTGGAAAAAATTGACATCCAGCGATATATTGCCAACTACAACAAGAACAGAATGACACAAAAGGAATTTACACATCATCATTATTCAAATATTATTGCTCACGGCAAACACCCCGTATATCCTACAACGCTCAACAAACATCAAATAAAAATATTTTCCAGATTACGCTTTGGTCACACCCAATTTTCCCATGGATGGATTTTAAATAAAACACCACAACCATTTGCAACCATTGTAACGCCACACTCTCAATCCACCACATCCTGACAGAATGCGTATTACTCCTGAAACAGAAAACAAAACTGTTTGGCAACACATCATCTCTAGATACCCTAAAGGACCCAACCGTTGACAATATTACAAAAATATTCAATTTTAAAAAACTAACAAAACTTCAAATAGAACAGCCCAACAATATTATAATCAATAGCACATGATTCAAAACTGTAATTAACTAAGTACACTAATACTTATAGCGCTGATGGCCATTGCTCTCTTTTCCTAATTTAATCTTAGAATTGTATTCCTTAAGATTAAATAAATATAATAATAATAATATTTCTGTGTTGGCAATGCTGCCCATAAATATTTAGATATAATGTTAAAAGTCGGATCTGGCAACGTTTGCCATACAATAATCTGACAACCGTGTGAACAGACAATTATTATTGGCGGAAAAATTTATTGTCGCAGAACTGTGTGCTTATGAAATTGTATGTTTTTCTTTCAATAGTCTGACCAGGCAAATTACCAGATGGTAACAATTTTTCATTGTAAGTGCATTGCCACCATATTGCTGTATCCAACAATATTGTACAATCTGACAATCGTGTGAACATAGCTTAACAGTAGTAGTTTTTATTTGCAATACGAGCATGTCAATTGCAAACGAACAGCAATTAGAAAGCGAAGCCGATCTGCTGACGATAGCCGCCGACATTTTCTGTACATTCGTCATCATGTGTTTATTAATATTTAAGATTTAGATAATCGTATGTATGTATATATAATTAGCCAATTTACTTTCATTTTCACAATGTATGATTAACAAATAATTGGAACTTTAAGCGGAAGTTATGTTTAACTGCATTTCACAACGAATGTTTATCATTTAACGAAAAAGTGTCTGTTAAATTTAACCGAACAAAATTTGCCGGTCAACATATTAATTGGAATGCAGATAAAAAATAAATGAATATATATAGGGTGGCGCAGAATGAGCTATACGGTTTGAATTCTTTATAAATTTTTTAATTATTATTTTTTCTTTGTTTTTTTCAGCATTTTGTGAAGAAGATTTGGGGAATTAATTATGAATCATTACACGATCGAACAACGTACAAAAATAATTGAATTTTCTTTTTCAAACCAACAGTCTATTGTGTTGACACAGCGTGCATATCGTCGTCATTTTAATGTGCAGATTTAACAGCTGCTGACAGTTTTCTTTGCGGATATTTGAAAGAAAGAGTGTACGTTAACACACCAAAAACCATACTCCAACTAAAAACCAACATTCGAACTGAAATCACGGTCATTACAGTTCAAATTTTGCGAAAAGGAAACATGGAAATGGAAAATATGCTAAAAAGAGCACGTATGTGCGAAGCAGAAAATGGACATCACTGACAGGATATAATTTTTCAAATTTTTCCTCAATAATATACTGTATTTAAAAAAAGAAATTATAATAATCGTATAAATAAAAAAGTTATATACCATTTAAACCACCCTGTGCCACCCTGTATAAATAGTTCTGCAATATTTATAAATTCAAATGCCAAAAAACAAACACTTGAATTAGTTATTTTTTATTAAAAACTAAATAATCAAAAATTGCAAAAATGGCCGTTGTAGTGAAATAAGTTTTGATTTGGAATGAAAAACTTTATACTTTTTTGGAAATTGGTCAAATTTATTGGACAAATGAAATGCGGTGATCTTAAATGTATTTTTTGTAATTAAATGTATTTAGTGCATTAAATCAAAAGTGTACTTACAGGAACGATACAATCGTTCGATTTCTCAAACATTTTACTCTATTTCTACTTTCCATTTAGTTACAAATAAACAAATAGAGTAGTATTACTGATTTCTTATTATTAATTATTTGTTTTAAACTTTTCTAATTATATATTATTACAAATTCAAAATTGTGCTTTCCCCCTAAAAAAACATATAAGAAATGTATTCTTAAATACTTATGGATATTTTCATAAAGTATCTTTCAAAAAAAACAAAAAAAAATCCAATAAAGATGATTTTTGAGTAGGAAAGCATATCCCGATAGTACTATTTCACTTAGTTAACTCATCAGTGGATTTTTCCTAATTTATGATTACAAACTTAAGATTCTTATGGTCAAAATGGTCAATCGAGAATTAAAAGTTGAATACCGAAGCAACCTACTCATAATTTGACAGTAATCTATTAATAGATGGTGATTGACGGTAGCAGTGTTGCATTTAAAGTCACTGCTAGGGAAATTAAAAAAAGTCACATATTTGTCAAACAGCCCTCGTTTATTTAAAAAATTAATGCTGGTTCAAGTTCTTCGTAATAAATATCTTTGTTAAGAAAAATTCTAATTTTTTTTTTATCTTGGACCAGCACTCAGGGGATGACCCCTACACATTAGTTGTTATTAATTAAATGACAGAAATGTTTTTCTTTATTTTGTTTTTATGAAATATTAGACTGCAGGTAGCCCTACTTGGAGTGTAAATTAAAACATATTTAGGGGTTTAAAGGACTTTTTAACTAGATCAATCAAACATTTCTTTAGCATGAATATTGTAGCTTGAATTCGGTACCACTAAATATTAACAATACCGGCTTCAGCTGATAGCAATCCACAATCGCATCAGAATGCCCTCCTTCGTCGGTATTGTGTAGCACCGGCGAAGTAAAACAATAATAAAAAAAAATGCAATGTTACGAGTATAAACAAATAACGTGCGAAAGCAGAGCTGCAAAAATAATTAATTAAGCTTCACCTCCTGTCGTTTCTCCTACTATCCCTTTCCTATAGTTCCAGCACAATGCTGCGCATGTGTAGGAGTCATCTCCTGAGTGCTGGTCCCAGATAAAAAAAAAGAAAAAAAAAAAAAATACTGCATACTTTATTTACTTGGTCATACTTTTAATATACATCATTCAGCCAATTAACACGAGAACAATTATGCTGGTATAACATGGCACTTTGTTGGCAAATTCGGTGAAGGGAAGGTTTTTTGGTTGGCATAATTTTTCAACCAGCTACAACCCCGCAATAGCAGAACAAAACTAATACATATACACATCCGAAATACGAAATTAATAAATAAGTACTAATGCACACAAAGCTATGTATACATTGTATGCCAGATAAATTATGGCCATATCCGATAATATATCGCTTGACATCTCAGATAAAATGTACATGCTTATACGAAACATGCCTCATAAAGCACTTTTAGCGCAACACGAAGCGAAAAGTTCGTCAACGCTCAACTTTTTTCGTGATTTGACAAGAAGCTAGAATAATTTTTTTTACTCGTGTCTTCCTTACTATTCTCTTCCTTTTAAAACAGAAGAACATTATAAAATATATCGTCGAATAACATTATTCTGCCTTATTGCGGTTGTCAACGACGACGTCGACACCAAAATGTAACCTCTCTCAAAGCGATATGCGATAACTTTCACTTAAATATATTATTTGTTATTTACTGAAGAACACGAACTTTTGTAAATGCATATGGACGCAACAGGGGCTACATTTTGGTGTCGACGTTGACAACCGCAATAAGGCCGATTGACTTTTATTTTTATAATAAAAGTATAAATAGCAAAATTATCAATTATTAAATTTTTTTTTTTGGAAAACAATCAACCAGTGCGGGAGAGTTTGCAAAGTTTTTATTGTGTCATACACCTTTTGCTTTACACTTTTCTATCAAAGTTCAAGACGTCGCGCAAAGCGACAAAATTCTATCTGATGCGGCCTTTAGTCTCGTGTGTTTTAGAATGAACAAAAATTGTACGGCTTAAAAAGTGTTGTCCTGAAAAAAAGTATATACACAAATACCGACTTCCCATACAGTGAGCTACTTCAGTCTGCATACACCAACTACAGTTTAAAAAATCGAATTTTGTAAAGTTTTTATACATTTTGTTCTTGACCCACAGCGCATGGGAAATAAAATTATTTTGACACAAATTTCGTTTTAGCAATTATTACGATTCGTTGGGTTCTTGAATAATTCCTCATTTACATGAATCGGTGAATGCATATGTATGTATGTATTTACATATATATATATACATAGATTTGTCTGTCTGGCTGTAATTTAATGTGACATAATTGAATTTTCTAAATTCATATTTCAAATAATTTCTTTGTTTCTCTCATGCCTTTTTCTGCTGTGTGGAAAAGCTAAATTAAATTTATATTCACAACAAAACGAAAAAACTTTATAAATTTAAAGACAGTATAATCACATGGGATTATTGTCGTCAATTATAAATTATTTATGTTGGTGGCGTTTGTTTGCTGCTTGCACAAATATATTTTAATTTTTAGTCATTTAAGAACTTTTTGTTGGACCAGTCGTCTTTCTTAAATGATCTTAAATGTATTTTTTGTAATTAAATGTATTTAGTGCATTAAATCAAAAGTGTACTTACAGGAACGATACAATCGTTCGATTTCTCAAACATTTTACTCTATTTCTACTTTCCATTTAGTTACAAATAAACAAATAGAGTAGTATTACTGATTTCTTATTATTAATTATTTGTTTTAAACTTTTCTAATTATATATTATTACAAATTCAAAATTGTGCTTTCCCCCTAAAAAAACATATAAGAAATGTATTCTTAAATACTTATGGATATTTTCATAAAGTATCTTTCAAAAAAAACAAAAAAAAATCCAATAAAGATGATTTTTGAGTAGGAAAGCATATCCCGATAGTACTATTTCACTTAGTTAACTCATCAGTGGATTTTTCCTAATTTATGATTACAAACTTAAGATTCTTATGGTCAAAATGGTCAATCGAGAATTAAAAGTTGAATACCGAAGCAACCTACTCATAATTTGACAGTAATCTATTAATAGATGGTGATTGACGGTAGCAGTGTTGCATTTAAAGTCACTGCTAGGGAAATTAAAAAAAGTCACATATTTGTCAAACAGCCCTCGTTTATTTAAAAAATTAATGCTGGTTCAAGTTCTTCGTAATAAATATCTTTGTTAAGAAAAATTCTAATTTTTTTTTTATCTTGGACCAGCACTCAGGGGATGACCCCTACACATTAGTTGTTATTAATTAAATGACAGAAATGTTTTTCTTTATTTTGTTTTTATGAAATATTAGACTGCAGGTAGCCCTACTTGGAGTGTAAATTAAAACATATTTAGGGGTTTAAAGGACTTTTTAACTAGATCAATCAAACATTTCTTTAGCATGAATATTGTAGCTTGAATTCGGTACCACTAAATATTAACAATACCGGCTTCAGCTGATAGCAATCCACAATCGCATCAGAATGCCCTCCTTCGTCGGTATTGTGTAGCACCGGCGAAGTAAAACAATAATAAAAAAAAATGCAATGTTACGAGTATAAACAAATAACGTGCGAAAGCAGAGCTGCAAAAATAATTAATTAAGCTTCACCTCCTGTCGTTTCTCCTACTATCCCTTTCCTATAGTTCCAGCACAATGCTGCGCATGTGTAGGAGTCATCTCCTGAGTGCTGGTCCCAGATAAAAAAAAAGAAAAAAAAAAAAAATACTGCATACTTTATTTACTTGGTCATACTTTTAATATACATCATTCAGCCAATTAACACGAGAACAATTATGCTGGTATAACATGGCACTTTGTTGGCAAATTCGGTGAAGGGAAGGTTTTTTGGTTGGCATAATTTTTCAACCAGCTACAACCCCGCAATAGCAGAACAAAACTAATACATATACACATCCGAAATACGAAATTAATAAATAAGTACTAATGCACACAAAGCTATGTATACATTGTATGCCAGATAAATTATGGCCATATCCGATAATATATCGCTTGACATCTCAGATAAAATGTACATGCTTATACGAAACATGCCTCATAAAGCACTTTTAGCGCAACACGAAGCGAAAAGTTCGTCAACGCTCAACTTTTTTCGTGATTTGACAAGAAGCTAGAATAATTTTTTTTACTCGTGTCTTCCTTACTATTCTCTTCCTTTTAAAACAGAAGAACATTATAAAATATATCGTCGAATAACATTATTCTGCCTTATTGCGGTTGTCAACGACGACGTCGACACCAAAATGTAACCTCTCTCAAAGCGATATGCGATAACTTTCACTTAAATATATTATTTGTTATTTACTGAAGAACACGAACTTTTGTAAATGCATATGGACGCAACAGGGGCTACATTTTGGTGTCGACGTTGACAACCGCAATAAGGCCGATTGACTTTTATTTTTATAATAAAAGTATAAATAGCAAAATTATCAATTATTAAATTTTTTTTTTTGGAAAACAATCAACCAGTGCGGGAGAGTTGTCAAAGTTTTTATTGTGTCATACACCTTTTGCTTTACACTTTTCTATCAAAGTTCAAGACGTCGCGCAAAGCGACAAAATTCTATCTGATGCGGCCTTTAGTCTCGTGTGTTTTAGAATGAACAAAAATTGTACGGCTTAAAAAGTGTTGTCCTGAAAAAAAGTATATACACAAATACCGACTTCCCATACAGTGAGCTACTTCAGTCTGCATACACCAACTACAGTTTAAAAAATCGAATTTTGTAAAGTTTTTATACATTTTGTTCTTGACCCACAGCGCATGGGAAATAAAATTATTTTGACACAAATTTCGTTTTAGCAATTATTACGATTCGTTGGGTTCTTGAATAATTCCTCATTTACATGAATCGGTGAATGCATATGTATGTATGTATTTACATATATATATATACATAGATTTGTCTGTCTGGCTGTAATTTAATGTGACATAATTGAATTTTCTAAATTCATATTTCAAATAATTTCTTTGTTTCTCTCATGCCTTTTTCTGCTGTGTGGAAAAGCTAAATTAAATTTATATTCACAACAAAACGAAAAAACTTTATAAATTTAAAGACAGTATAATCACATGGGATTATTGTCGTCAATTATAAATTATTTATGTTGGTGGCGTTTGTTTGCTGCTTGCACAAATATATTTTAATTTTTAGTCATTTAAGAACTTTTTGTTGGACCAGTCGTCTTTCTTTTTTTAGTTTGGCGCATTTAAAGTTATTTCATTACTAAGTTATTGACATTGAAATTTGAATATTCTTATGCATTCAAGCATTTTATGGATGTTTTTATTAGTTTCTTTTTATTAGTAAATATGTATGCAATATTTTGAAATTTCTTAGCTAACTAAATTCTTTACTTTTATTACCCAATGTTCCACAGCGCAACGACGGCGAGAATATACGAGTATATCTGTGGCAATATGGAAGAGTAACTTAAGTCTAATTCAATCGTTTGTCAGATAGATGCCTACTTTTGAACTTTAATAAAAAATGGACTTTAAAATATGTGATTCTAACTTTGAATAAATGATTTTTTAGAATTTAGTATTTACATAACTTAAGTCGACTTAAGCTACTATTCCATACTATTGACATAAATATATCGTCACCTAAAATGCAAAATAACGTCAAATCACTTTTCATACGCTGTCAGCTTATGAGATGAAAAAAGCGATATAAAATCCACACCTCTTGAAATATTGAAGTAAAACTTTCAAATCTGGGGGTTACTCTCTATTGCGATGCGAAATCATTTAACTGATTCCTTCTGATATATACTTGGATTTATTTATATATTTATAGAGATTTTCTTTTAGATTTTTATTTTGCGTAACTTCTAACATTGTTTCCGTTAAATCGTTATATGCTAACGTATGATTGGAGAAGATTTACAACTTGGTCTTTCATGGGAGAGGGGGGTAGGCAAAACTGAGGGATCACCACCACCTGTACTGGAAATGCTTAATTTATTTGTACACATTTTCAACTTGCTAACATCTTTTTCTAACATCAGACCAAACCTATATGCATACATTCATATATACTTCGATATATACATATGTAATTATAATTATTTATCTATGTTTGTTATAAGGTTTAGCTGGTCTATATGCAGCGTTTCATTTAATGATAATATCAAAATCTGCAGTAGATCTTTAACCAAATTCTTGAAAAAAACTAAGAAATTTCACGTGTTCATACAAAAACTCCCAAAAAATATTTGAGAATTACGGAACATACAAACAAAACAAACCAAATAGCTTCTTTAAAAATTGTCAGTATATAACAAACATTTTATTATTTGATTTTAATAGATATTAATGAAAAAATTAAATAAATTTAAAATCTCCATATAACAAACATCGATAAATAATCGTAATGAATTTTGACTAACGTTGAATAATTGAAAGCATAATTGCATATGTTATATTATAAGTATTATTAATGTCACATTTCATATAAACGATAGCATAGAACATTACTTTTTTCCAACGACCTATATAGTTGTGACCGATCAGTTTTTGGGAGAAATTTTCCCGAAGCAAATTCATCGAACCTCTGGCTGTGTGTGCAGTCGCCCCATCCTGTCGAAACCTCGTGTGTGAAGAGTACTCATGCGCCGATAATTTTCACCGTTGACATTCGTCGCCTGGCCTCGAGAATTTTCGAAAAAAAAAAAATGGTCCAATTACCTCATGCGTGGATAAGGCACACCAAACAGTTACCCTGGGCCAATGCAAAGGTTTTTGATGTTTCAATCGAGGGTTGCGGGTTCTTGGAGACCAGTAACGACAGTTTTGCTTATTGACGTGGCCGTTTAAGTGAAAATGAGCCTCGTCGCTCCAAAAATGGGATTTACAGTGCGAAAACGCTCCAACATTGTTTCACAAAAATTTTTGCGTAAATCAAAGTCACTTTCACTTTGAACGATTTGAATTTTAAAAGGATAGAACTTGAGATTCTTTTTTAAAATTTCAAGAATCATCACTGTTGGAAGTCCCAATGAGGCTGCTCTTTTCCGTATTGATAGTCGCTGATTTTCACGTAAACCGCTTTCAACCAGTTCAATGTTTTTGGGAGTCCTTGAAGAACGACTGGGGCCTGGCCGTGGGGCATTCATAGCCGAAGCAGTTGCGCGGAATCTCTGCACCCACGAATGAATTAAATGTACACTTGGTCCATCACTTAGTCACCGAATACCCAAACTGAAAAAAAAATGTCGACGAGCAATTACGTAAGAATTATTACTCTTAAAAAATGTCTCCACAGCGAACGCGCGATGCTCACTCGACCACTGCGACATCGTGACTAAGAAATCCCCACAATCGATAATTCCAACGGCGACACCCTCCCTACGCACCGTTTATAACTTTTTGAAATAATCTTATTTAAAAATATAAATTTTCCACCAGACATCCTGTACATTCGGGAGCTTCATTACGGGACCTTTATTAGAATTTACGTCGTTGTTTTGTTAGTAATTTTTTTTACTTTTTCCCCTAAATATAACAATGGAAATATCAAATATAAATATTTTTCTTAATGTATGTACGTACACGTTCTTCTCCATTTGCGTTTGACATTTACTTATCGCAAAATATTTGCGCTTATCGAACGATTTTGACAGACGCTTTCGCATTACAGAATGCTGTGATACCAGACTTGCGAAAGAGAAAATAATAGATACGAAAGGCAATTTAGAATTTTTTTTCCGATGCGTTGTTTTGCATTTTTGGTGACGATATATGTATATTTAAATTTTTTTTTAACAATCGTTATTATAAAGTTATGACTGTGACATATTATTCTCGGTGCAATAAATGTGCTTTACAATTTTATTAATTCATGGAAAATATCATTTGAGGGAAAAACAATTACAAATCATAATGCAAACTGAAAAATTTACAATTTACTGTTGTTCATATTTATGAATTTATATATTTTTCCTTGTTCATGAATCATTTATTTTAATTGTTAAAAATGTTAAAATTTATATTTTTTTCAAATTATATTAAACACTCATTGTTTCTTTCATAATACAGAGGCGTTCGTTTATAACGAACTCCATCGGACCGGGCAATTTTGTTCATTAGATGAAATTCGGGGTAATTATTTTTTTTTGGTACTCTTCTCAATTTTTTTCAATATTTTGATTAATAATTTCTTTATTTGGTAAAATTGTTGGCAATGTAGACTTTGAAATATCATGTTTCACTTTTATCTTTTTCTTTTTTATTTTTTTTTTTAAATTATAATTAGACAATTTCTTTTATATTTTTGTGTCTGTGAGTTTAAATTTAATTTTTATTTTTTAACTAAGAGAACAACAAAGTGATAAATAATTTAAAGTTTCAAGATACGCGAGACAAAAATTTCTGTTTTTTGTTCGTGGTAATCGTATAAATTTCCACTCATTTTTTTGTTTAGAACCGGAGTTCGCTATAGCCGTACTAAATTGTATGAAATATTATGCAAAACTGTTAGGGCCTGAGAATTTATTCGTTATAAGCGAAAATTCGTTATAACCGATGTCTTTAAACCGAACTCCACTGTATATTAATTGAAGTTAGAAATTTTAGAAAAAAATGCCAATATTAATTTACGTTGAAAAAATATGCATTTAAAAATAAATAAAAAATGTCCCAACTACTTTGTAAAGTTTGTATATATTTATAACTGTCTAGCACAAACAGCAATTTAATTATAAATAAATAATTAAAAATTTTATTATTACACTTACAAAAAATTAACGATTTTACGAATTTACATTTAAAATTTCGAACGGTCTTATCAAAAGTGTTTATTGAATTCAGGGGAAGTTTCAACGTAAAAGAAATTTACATCTCATTTAAATAAAATTTATTAATCCATAATAAAAATTATTCGTAAACTAATTAACATTGAGCATTCATACTAAAAATTAAAACCTGATTTTAACGTTAAAACCACAAACAGCTGATTTTAAAGTACTATTTTGTGTAATAAAATTTCATTTACTTTCGCCTCCCACAACGCGATAAAAGCATATTCATTATGCTCTATCGCTTCTTCTTATGTTGCACTTTTTTATTGTTGTTACTGTTACGTTCATTGTTTTAAATTATTGTAGTGACTTTATTTACCTAATTTTCCTTTATATTTTTATTTCATTGAGAGCCATTTAAATTTTTTAACTTGGTAGCACTGCCTTTAGTACATAAAAATCGATGTCGTATTTTCTTAAATCAACTTAAAACCAATTCAAGAAAGGTTTTAGAAAAATATTTTTATGTGGTAAAACTGGATTTTAGTATTTGGCTTGAACGTAAAACCAACTTTTGCTTTAAAACCAGTCAGTGTGAAATCACTATAAGCTTAAAATTGCATTGAGAGCAAAAGATAATAATTCAAATTACAAACATAAAGTCTCTGAAAATATTGTTGTCGGTCTACGGAAGAATTTGAAATAGTGTCTGAAAGTTAATAATGAATTTTTGTGAAATAAATTTTCACATTTTTTTTTGTTCCTCTAAGAAACAATAAAAAACGCTCAGTTCAATTTTATAGGCTGTATAACTTTCTATATAAATTTGGATCAAGTGTGTTTAATATGGAATTCTCACGGATAAAGTTACATATGCCTAAATAAGTTTTTAACAATCTTAAACCAAAATGGTCACACTACAATTTATATATTTTACTTGACGTATTGCCGGTTACTTAAACAGCTGATCAAATAATAAAAGCTTGTGTTATAAATAAAATTAAAAAAATTAATAATACTATTTCTTTTTATTTTTTTACTACCTGCAGAAGAAGACATTTATTTTTCACTTACAACAACAAACAAATTAAATACAATTTATGATGCGCCGCCATTAAAAGCTACGTTCAGTGAAAGACCAAAATAAAATATACATGAACACGGACTTTGAAACAAAATCAACTCTGTATTTTACTTGTTTTCGAAAGTGTTTCGGAGCTAAAAACTTTAAACTTTACGAATTTTGAAAGCATTTCAACACGATGGGAAAACACATAAAATTAAACATGTTAAACATGTTGCACTGAAACATTTAAAACTTGTTAAAACTCGGCAGTGTGAACACATTCCTCGGCTATTTCAAGGATGTTGTTCAGAAATCGAGTACACTCATGAACGTTACTACATATATTGTTATTCTGCGATATGCAAGTGCACCCCTGCTCAAAAAGAAAAGTAAATAATTTTTTGAATTAAAACAAAATAATTTGGTTGAATATATCACTTTGTTTAATCGCTTATTGCAAATATCAATAAGATTACAAAACATCTCAAACGAAAACAGCAATTTAAAAAAAAGTAAAATGTCTGCGGTGAACAGAAGCTGGTCTGGTGGGGTGGGGGCGGGTTAGCCCTACCCTCTCTACGCCAATGAGCGCACGTCTAACTATTTATTTGATAAGTAGTGACATTTTTGACAGCTTCCTTTTAATGTTATAATTGTGCCTGTGGGCAAAAAATTTTTTTTGATAATTAAATTAAATGAGAAGCTCACGTTTGAGCTAAATATTTGTGGAAATTTAACAAAAATATATGCAAGACGTTTCTTCCATGCATTGTATTCCCGGGGTTGGCGACTTTCTCCAACCTAAATGCTGCCAAAAATGTATAAATGTTCTATTACAATACTGTCTCTTGAATCATTTAACTGATTTAATTTTATGGCATTCAAGCGACTTCTCAGCCATAACAAATTTTAAATGAATACTATTTTCGACCATTTCCGAGATAAGTGAAAGGGTTATTAATTTAAAAATTCTCGAAATCTTGCCAATCGAATCTACTTGGATTTCGCAAGAAAACTCGATTTTCGAAAACAGACGGGAACTCACTTTCACTATTGACATTTTCTTCATATTAATTTCCACACAAAAAAAAATATTTAAATAAATAAAAAACTATATATTTTATAATTTTTTCAATAGAATTTCTTCGGAATTTTTAACAACTATAAAATTCTTCAACTAGCAAATGCACTTGATTTTTTCTTTTTTTATCATTTCCTGCGAAATACGAAGATTTAAGCAGAATTTTTCTATCAGTGTCCAAAATTTGTATAGTTACCATTTTTATTTCTATGCTTAGAAACTCAATTCGGCAAATGTGAATTGTCAATTACCTGAAAATAGAATAGAGAATTATTTTAATTTTGTTAACAAAATATTTTAAAAATTTTATATTAAAATAAAATAAATAAATAAATTACAAAACTCATTTAAATGAAAAAGACAGCATTTTTTTCCAAAGTGAAAATTTCAGCAACAAAACTTTCTAATTAAAATACATATTTTATATTTTTATTTGGTAAATAACTGCATATGTATGTCTGTATGTAATTGTACCCAACAAACACGAAGTCATACATTTAAAATACGATGACTTTATCATTTGATATCAAGCACAATTCTCAAATACTTTTCAAAGATCTGAGAGTAACATTTGCGTTCAAGTTGGCAGCACTATTTTAAACTTTTTTTGACATGCTTCCCTACAACCTTTCCACCTAATATTCTTGGTACAGCTGTACCACTATGTATTTTATAAACTGAAAATATCATTATTATATTATGCAATGTGCATCACAGCACTTTTATTTTTATCCTTTTTCATTATAAAAGCGAAAACTTAACAGTAGTAATCTGTGAAAGCATTCTGTGCTTCTGGAAAATGAAAGTGTAAAAATATTCAAATATGAAAGACAATAAAGGCAGAGACTTATTCGCAATTTTTTCATTTTATTTGGACGATGCTACACTGACCACATATGCCATGGTCGTCATGTCAAGCATGTTCGACGTGTTTCACATTATATTTATTCGTTAACAACACACACAGGCTACAAAAACTTTTTATTGCAGTTGCGGCTGATGACGTATTGAACAACAATTGCTGTCATAACTCATGATTTTTTTGGACGGGCTTCTTGAAAAGCGAATATAACTTTTCATTAAAAGAGTAAATATATATAAAAACACGTAATTAGGTCATCTACATAGGGAAAGAGCGGAGTAATACGTTTGCAACTATGGGCTACAAGGATTAAATGCATCGAGTCTACATAAATTTTGTATTTATTGTAGTCGACCTTTTATTAAGTACCTTGAGCCCTCATATCACCCGTATTGTGAACAAAAGTTTCCCAACATTTTTGTTTGTGGCTGATCTACTGATGGTTCGTCGGACAATTGTACCGATTATGGTAATAAAGAATTGAAGTTTGTTTGTTACTCCCCACCGATGTACATACGTGACAAGTACATTTAAAACGTATTATAATTTTTATTTATTCTTCGATATATAGTTGAGGCATTCATGAAGTTTCAGCTCTCTAGATGTATTAATTATATCAAAAATTAATTTTTAAAATCCAAATTGATACAGCTGTAACAAGGATGTCACAGATGGGTTTAAAATTTTATTTATTACAATTGAAAAATATTGCATATTTATTGTTTTATGTTTGTTATTTGTGATTAAAAAATTATTTACTATGAATACGAACCTGAATAATGAAAAAATACTGCGCAAAAGTGAAGAAATAATAAGTTTACAAAGCAAAATTTATATTTCATTTACATTCTACAATTCATTACAATCTACATTTGAAAAATGATTGAAAGTACTTTTGGAATAAATGAATTTAGTAATAAAAAAATATATTTGCTTTTGCTGCTGAGAACACTGTGTTTTTCAAATTATTTTCAAGTCATTTTCAAACGTTTGTCTTTTGAGAAACTATTTTATTTGAAATCATTCACCATTTGAAATCAAGCCTTCTTGTTTGTTGGGTAATTTTTAATTTTCTTGGTGTAGTTGAAAATTTGGATGCCAACTTGTTTCCGTCGCTTTTCGATTTTTCCATGTTTTGTTACTGACCTTTTTTTTTTTTGTAATTCATTTAAGTTGTTTATTTCGTTACTATTTTGTTAGCAATTACAATCTGTAGAGAGTTCATTAGTTTTAATGACTGTCAAGTATTTTGACGCTATTTGGAACCTGCACAATTGTCGTGTCAAGTGTACCACCAACATTGGACCACTAGAATGACAGACATAAAGAGTAAAAGTTTTTCGGACAATTTACATAAAATTAAGCTGAGTTGAATTAAATATGCAAAAGTTATGTGAATAAATAGCGTTTCCAATGAATTTGTGGCCAACATTGAAACAGCATATGCTGGGATTTACTGTTTTCTTTTATGTATAAATTTTTAACAAGTAAAATTTCCAGCAGCAAAAAGTGTTGATTGAGAAATGAATTTATCGCCAAGGCCAGAGAAAAATTTATTATTACAAGACCGAAAAGTGTTAGAAAAATGTGTTACATTCAAACAATCCCATTTGCTGAATGCAAAACGTACTTGTCAGCTTTGTGACTCATACTTATAAGTAATTAGACAGGATTTATAAAAGCAGCTGACAAGCATTAATCTTCAATTAAGTCAAACATGTTTACAACAGCTGATCTCTGTGGAAAGTTATTAGGTATGTTCATTTACTTTACTAGTAAAAATTAGCAACGAGAGAGTAACAAGGAAATTTCCCAAAATTACTATCAAAAATGTGAAAAAGTAAATGAACGCTTTACTTGCTAAAATTTGCAAGTTGAAGTAGTGTTGTAATGTATAGGTATATATGATTACTTAATAACTGCCCCTATATTTTTTGGACAAATTATACATATATGTATATTATTATAAAAATATTGTGATTATGGTCATTTATATTCAGCATTGTCGTGACTGGCGTTTTTCGAGTACGGCTTGTAAAAAAATAATGAAAAGTTTTGCAATTTTATTTAATCTAATACTAGGCGTAGTCGAAATACGCTAAACACGATAAGGGTGATTAGCTACTTTTGAATAAAATGAATGAATAAAATATCTATTTTTAATTAGTTTATACGTTATAACAGCCTGCCTACACATAGCAATGATTTTTACACACGAATTTGTAAGATATTTCAGTTTTTGCAAATAAAATTGCCCTATTACTTTTTGTAGCATATTCACAAATTTATAGCAATCTGCTCCTAAATTATTTAAAGCGAATATTCAATAAAAAAAATTCTTCTATTAATTGATTTAATAAATAAAATAATAAACAGCCGCTGGAAAACGGAAAAAAAGGAAACAAATTTAAGCAATTATCATTTTCATTGTAATAAAAAGCTTTATCCAAAATAAAATATCATGTTGCTGCCAGTATTAAACCCCAAAAGCAGTAAAAAAAGTAATTTAATAAATTATGTGTTAATTGAAATTTATTTGCAAATATATATCTGAACTAATTGAATCATTTGCCTGCTTAGTGTAAAGTACCGAGTAGATAGGTATTCATAATATTTACAATACTGAAAATAACAGCTGGTCTGTTTGCCGAAACATCCTTTGCCACTGATGTCCCAGATGCTTATTTTAACTCCATTAGACGCCTTATTAGCTTCTGTTGTTCCTAAGTTGCACGAAATTAATTTGTTATATTTTTAATACTTTTTATCGTTTTAAAAGCTTACATTTACTTACAATTTCTTAAATTTTCCGAAATATTTTTATTTTTAACTTAATTTAGAAATATTGTTTTGTAAACACAAACACAAAACAGCTGTTTGAATAATAATTGCAAGTAAAAATTTTACTTGTAAAAACTTGAAAGAATTTTTCTGCCTCTCAATTTTTTACGCTCTTTAGACGCTCTCTCGTTGCAAATTTGTTGGGTTAATGAACGCTTTCTAGAAACAATTGTAACAAATTTGTAAAAACGTATAGTAAATGAACAGAACTACTATTTTTATGTCACATATTTGCATACCTTTTATAGTTCGGTTGCAAAACTGTTAGCTGCTGCCATAAAACATTTTTGTTTGCGTCTCCGAATTACTGACGTGTCAATCATGATTTAATTATTTCTAATAATTCGTTATAATTAATAAAAATGTTAAATTTGCATAAGAAAATTATACATGATTTATAAATTGTTTTAAATACACGAAACTAGTTAAAAGAGTATTTATATTGACCTTGTAAAATATTATATTACAGCGGGCTAATGGCACCGCCAATAATCAGTTAGTCGCTGCAAAGATTTTTATTAATATGAAAACACCATCCAACATCAGGTAGCTGATCAAAATAAAGCATCATTTCACTAAAGATTTGTTTACAAACCACACTTCACTTTGTTTTATGCCCTTTAAGTTTAGTCATCAGTGAGACAGGGATGAGTGAGCATGCTTAGCAGTTTCGTTGATATTTTTTCAAATCGCGGATCTTTCATTACACGCTTCTTATCTTTAAATTTAAATCAAACAGAGTCTGTGTGAGAAAACGTCGGAATTTTGTATTCGTTTGATGAAATTATTTGTGGAATATAACTGCATTCAAATGTTCGCTACATGCGATATATCCAAATTTTCATAATTCTTGCTCATAAATCAGGTTGAATTTGACCGATGGCATAAGTTATGTTGGCTTTGAGGACTGCTGTGATTTGTGGTTTAAACGCATACACCTGAGACTTGAGAAAGCGCCGCAAGAAAAAATCTAACGGCGTTAAATAGCTGAAAATTAGCATCAGTAGACAACTGTTCCAGAGCCCATTGAGCAAATAAACGTCGTTTTCTATGGTCGTTTACCTTCAGTTCCTGGCTACGGATGCAGGCCCAAGTTCCGACGCAAAATTCGCCAAGTTATGGTCTGCCTATGATTCTGCTGCAGACTCTACGGACAGCGGCGATGTTTTCGTTTCGACGACGTGCGGGTGTTGGCCAGTAGGCTCAAATTTATCCACCACATTGCGAGTAGTCTTCTCGGTAGGATGCTTATGGAGACCGTACAATGGGCGAAGCGCGAGGTACGTTGAACGAACAGAACACCAATTTTGGTGATTTGACAAAACGGACTAATTGAATGATTAATGAATTTAACTGATTTAGCTTCAACAGTCCCTGTTCGAAAGTCCCTGTTGGAAGCCCTGATACAATGTTTAAAATTAATGCTTTAAGTCATGTTTTACTTTTACGCAACTGCCAGCAAACAATAAATACATAAAAAAAGGTTCTTATTTGAGTTTTACTTTATCACTGCGCACTGAATTTGCTATTTCTTCTTTTGTTAAAGTCCGTAAATTTTCTGTATATTTTGTTGTTTAAAATTGTTTTTAATATTTTAATTTCTTAATTTTCCCAAGTAAAAAAAATATCAAATTCAAAACTGCAGAATTATATATTTTTAAACTACATAAACCTGTTTTGTTAATTAAATTGTAGTGAAAATCTTTGCTTTTCATTTTGAATGTCACTTCAAAATTCTCCCAACAATATGATTGAAAAACTGATTTGGGCACCTCTGGTCCACACCATTCTTCAGGTATCAGAAATTGTGCTGAATTGCATTAGTGTCTACCTTATCACTTCGTTATTATACCTTTAAAAAAGCAATGTTTGTTGGTATGTTGAGTGTTACTTTTGCAGCGTGTAACAGTTGTTGTGTATTTTTTGTACAACAACTGCTACATGCCACTATGTAGTTGCAAAAGTCTCCAATTGAAATTTTGTCAGAAGATTTCGCACATGACTTTTAGAGAAGCAAGCAATGTTTTCGAAACACCAAACAGCATGAATGGAATTTTCAATGAGAAATTTTACATGGTGAATGTAGACGACAGTCTAATAGGGGCTTTAAGTTCATCCATTATATTGTTTATTTTCTCAATCTGACATTCCCTAACTGAACAATTTACAAAAATTTTTATAAAGAAATGAATGTTTAAAAACAACTTTTCTCTTCAATTATGTAAATTGAATCAGCTAAAACTGACACATTATTATTGATGTAATTGTTTCCAAGTGGTGTGTGTAAACTATCCATTCGTCTAAACAGTAAACTTGTAGATAAATACTAGATAAATGATAGTCTTCAAATACAAATTGATGTGCTGGTAATTAAATAGCAATTTCCGTAACTGATCGTCAATTACACTTGATTGAACTTTAAAAATTGTTTTTTTCGTAAGAAACGGTGTATAAAATTATAACTGCAATGATAACTATTATTGTTTAGAGCACACATGCATGCTTTTCTAATTCTCCCGGCCACTAATTAAACATTTTCTTTGTTACAATGTCATCAATAGAAACATCGAATGAATGACACATGGATATTCTAGGTTATAAAATTAACGTATGGATATGTCTGGTTGTGTGCATGTAGAAAGTGTGTGTACAATTGAGAAGAAAATGAATTTATTAAATGACAAATATTTCATTGAAATTAATTTTGTACCAATTGACATACGTACATACAATATGAATAATTAAAGCTGTTTGGAATGCAACAGGGCCTAACAACCAAATCCTTAAAATATAAGTTTATTTTTGATTGATAATGGCAGCCGTAATGTCATTTAAAATTTTTACTTCTCAATTGGACAGATTAATTGCCGTATTCATAAAATTTCTTTTATTTACAAAAGATTTATTAGACAAATTTCAATATAATGTATATTAAAAAAGATTGATTTCTATCCTTATAATATTCATAATACATATATTTAGGAATATTGAAATTAAAGAAAAAAAATGTATGAATACGTCAGTAAAGTCCAAATTCATTTTCAAATTAAAAAATTCCAGTTCATAAAAATCAAAAATGCATTACTTGTGATACTTTTTAACGATGTATTTATTCTTTTCAAGCAAAGTGAAATCCTTTTCCACACCGGTTGTGCGCTATTCATGAGAGTGGCGATGGCTGAAGTACTCTGCACGTTGACTACAAAACCAAAATGTTCTGTATTCGAACAAAGTTTAGGAATAAAGGCCCAACTATAATGTGCGTACACCAGCTGAAGTCAACTTATGCAACTGTGCGATTACACGCAAATGATATGTAACGTAACTATAATGTACTTAGTCCCCGTCCATATTGTGAAACATTTGCTGCAAAACTTTTTTGAATTCTCTTTTGAAGCTTCAGCAGTGTCCATACATGAAACTTTTGCTTCATGTTTAGTATTTTTTATTCCTCCCTTCTATCTTCTTTCTTTATTTTTTTTTGACATTTCTCAATACCGAATGTAAATATAAAATAACTACCCTGTGATAGAAGGTGTGAATATTTTTTTTTGGATACACATTTGAAGCACAAGGTATAATTTGAAGCAAAATGGACGCTAAGAAGAAAAATTATATAATAATTTTTATATAATTTTATATTTTTTTTTTAAATTTTTGATTATATTTCACAAAAAATTAACAATAAAACAGGGTAGCTATTATTATGATAGAAGTTAACAGTATACCAAACGAAAAGAAATAAAATGAAACGTCAAATACACCTCATCTCAAAAGATGCAAATAAGAAATTCAACAAAACCTGCATGTACATGAAACAGCGTACATACTTCCACTCCTCTTCCCCTTCTCGTCTACAAACTCAAAAGTTTTGCAGCAAATGTTTCACAATATGGACGGGGACTTAAGAAAAAGTTTCGTTGAGTTTCGTTAACTGTCATTTGCTTAAGCAAGCTACGCAACTGACCGCACATTCCGTACGGAATCAGTTGTTTTTAGAATTTTGAGTGTATGTGTGCATAAATTTTGTATATATTTGAAAAATGGAAGCAGCGGACGAGAATAATTTTATATATACTTTAATAGAAAATGTAGAAAAACGAAAATGTTTATACCAAAAAGCAAATGCATTTTATTATAACAAAACCGTTAAGGAAAAATCATGGGGTGAAGTTGCATTGCTGCATTTTTTAGTACTTTCGCCCATGAACAAAACAAGTACTAAATTGTTCATATTTTTACTTTAAAATTCCTCTTAAAATTAATAAAAATAATTATAAATTTGCATATTTATGCTATGATATATGTATATAATATGTATATTATGGATATTTAATAACTTTTTGTGAATAAATTTCATTTATATAGGAAATGTGAAAAGAAATAAAATATTTTCAAAACTACGAATATCGTACCGATATGCAAATGTGGCGAAATACAAGATAATAATGACTTTACAATCACCTCCCTGTTGACACAAAGAGTAGTGATTGCATGTCTGGTGGCATAGAAAATATGTATATACGTGTTTTACTCAACTGAAGTTTTCTTTATTCCAAAATGAAAAGTAATTTTTCATATTATTGTGATAAATGAATGAATGAATTTAAACACAACCAAATTTTTATTCTTTAAATTTTTTTTATTGTAGAATTAAAATTTTTTCTTTACTTAAAAGCAGTATATAAAATTGATTGTAAATTATAGACGATTTTAAAAAAAAAAAGTTAAATCTATTCACAATATAAAAAGAAAAATAATTTTTCGTCACGCACTCACCAAAGCTCGGGCCCAGCATTCCATTAATTTTTCTTTTATTCTAATCAAAAGTAATTTTCATATTTTTGTAATGAATTAACTGTAAACTTAAACACAACTTATTATTAATTCATTGAAAACAAACATTTCAACTTTATTGTTTCCTTATAAAATATTTAACGCACTTTAAAACGAAACAATAAAGTGCTAATATTTATAATAAAAAAAGTGAAAAGTGCAATGCAGCTTGCGGGATCCGAAATAACTACGATTGCACTAACACAATTATGGCAATTGAGATGGCTATCAACAATAGTGGCATTGTGTAGTAAGGATGGTGAAGCGTTAAAGTAGGCTGTAATTCTTACACAATTCAACAGTTTTTGGTTTTGTTAAGTAGTAAAGCAAAGTTGCAATGCCTCTGGTGCTGCTGCATAAACGCTTTAATTATTACTATTTTACTTAACCAACGATTTCATTGCTCAAATAAAGACAAAGGTTGGCCCTTGTGATGTACATTAGCATAGACACTGATGCGTATCCCACAAAATTTTGGTGACTAAAGTAGCGTTTGAGCACATGACTTCTGCTGCTAGAGAAGATATGCTAACTTTTCTACCACAGTAGCTTTATGACAAACAACAAACTTCGCAATGAACAATAACCTACACACGTATTAGCTACAGACTATGCGTAAGGAGTTGCTAATTAGAATGTTTTTTTACGTTAGCCGCTTGTTGGCACCAACGTTTTCTGCTCGCTGTCTTCATATTCACATTTTTTATGATGCCGCTATTGTGGGAAATGCAGCTTCACTAAAGACGTCATAACTTTGTTGTTTCATTTCAAAAATGCTCTGCATTAACGTTTTCTTATTCACTTAAGTTCAAATCAATAATAATATAAAAAAACAAACACTTACTAAGTGATTTTTCTTCACTTGAATAATCACTTTCTATTGATATATGTAAGTTAATGTTTGTTGTTATTGTATTTATGTTTCCTTTAACGGCTGCTCACATTGAAGCGACATTATTATTTTTTCATAACATTGTATTGATTATTTATTTAAGTATTAGTAATATTAAATATTGTTCTTCTAGTTGCAGCAGTTTTAATTTGTTTGTTTTTGTCTAAATTTTCTTCCACTAAAACAGCGATTAGGGTGAGTGGGCGCAGTTTTCATTTTTCATTTCCAATGTTATACACTTTGAAAATATTTCTACCACATTCATTTTGCTCACTATTTTCCGATAATTTATATACTAGCGAATTTTTAACTGTATACTAAGAGAATATGAAACTAATAAGTGCTACTTTTTGACTCGGTGCCACTTAAAATTGTAAATATTTACACTAAAATCGCCAGCACGGTTCATTTAAATTAAATAAAGAAATTTTGCATTTTTTAAATAAGTCAACGGAAATTTTTAAGCAAAAAAATACGACTTTAAATGTTATTTATTATGTACTTCCTACTCGTAAAACAACGGATTTAACAAATAGATCAGGTGGAAATTCAAAATCTCTCCGGTTATGGAGAACAGATAACTTTGTTGCAAATTTTTGAAATACACACATACATATTTTATAAAATATTCAATTACATATCTTAATTTAAATATAAGACTATACAAATTTTCAAACTATTTAAATTGCATTGCTTTTTATCTTGCTTTTTCATTTACAAAAAAAAAATAAATATGATTTACTACACTTGCTGCACACACTCTATAACTGTCATGTCTTTCTTCCTCTTTATAATTACTCCATCAATATTTTGACAACATAAGCTTCAATGCTTTTGTAAGGTAAGAAACGAACGAAGAAAAACAACAACCCACTCGCCCGCTTAAACACAATTTGCTCTTTACAAACTTTTCTTCCAACTAAGATTTTCTAAATAACTTCATATGTAGCCATTGCATTTCATTTCGCTTATAATTATTGCACATTTAGCTATAATTTTACTAACTTTAATTTAGTGATACACTCCTATTAACTATATTATTTAACAAATTAAACCGGAGTCCGAAGAATTGCAAAGTATTAAGAAAAACTGTCACAATAGATTAAATGACATTTGTCCCGGCCTTAATAATACATTACAATTAATCACAATAGATAGCAGTAAGATATTGTAACGGCGAATATAAAATTATTTATGAATTATTATTTTAAGAGAAAACGCTTGACAAATTGGTTAAAAGACAATTTTTGACATCGTATTTATATTTCAGTTGTATTTAAATACAGAATTCTATTTTTTACTGCTGCTTTTCATGTTATTAAAATAGTACTAAATAACCACTGTCTCGTTTTAAGTTCTATTTAAGTTACCATATCGAGCCTTTGGTGCAATACCGTCGTAATTCAAAAAATTGTGAACTGAGAAAAATCCATTTGAAGTTTAGAGCCATTTTTTTAATAGTATTTTCGTTTACTAAAGTTATTTCTTACAAGTTTTTAAATAAAGAGGCATGCTTGGTAATGTTTTCTGTTTGTAAATTTCTTGTCATAACCCAGCCTTTACACATGCAAGTGCAAGTTCGAAAAACTCAACACACACTTTTTTACTAACCCAACCATATTTTTCGTACTTGCAGCGTACTTGCAGATCAACTTGCTACAGATTTTAGCAGACAGTGATTTTTTGACACTTGCAGCAAGTTAATGTCAAATATAATTATAATTTTAATATAATATTATTATAATTTTTTCAAATTTAATAATAAACCAATTTTTTTTAGTTAATTTGCCTTCGACGACATCTTGAAAATGAACCTTCACTTGACTGTGTAAACTTTCATGCAACTTGCATGACATTCGGCTATTTCATCAACATTTTCGATGGTAATATGTATATACAACTTGCAAGTAATTACTTGCATGTGTAAAGGCAGGGTATAGGAAATATTTCATTATTACAAATAAATATTTTTGGAAATAGCTGGAGAAATTTGTAGCTGTAGAATCTGAACTTTTAGAGATAGAACCATAATCTTTTTTCCTTTAGATATATATTTCCCCAAAGATCATTTTTGCATACCCAGCTCAAAAATTCAAATTTTGAGTTACTACGGTATTGCAACAAGGACTCGATATAATTTCGACTATTTGTTTTGCACAATCATCATGTGGTCAGGCAAAATTATATAAACATTGAAATGGATTTTGAATTTAATGGTTAAGTTTTTTTCCTTTGTGTCTATTGTGATTACCAGCTTTTTGTTAATATTTTTCGGCACCGATGGAAATCATGGTACAATTTTACATTTTTTGGTATATCTTCAAGGAGGTTGGTTTAGGGGCCTATCAAAGACTTTAGTCTATTTCACTACAACGCGTGAAAGCTCTTTCACAACAGATAGCACAATGGATGGGAACTTTGCCTTTACAGTCAGCAACCGGCTGAACTATCTTAACGTAAGGAAATAAAAACGCATGTGGCGCCATTTCGCAAAAAGTGGATGACTCAATTTCCATGGTTAGAAAAGGAAGGAAATGTACAAGGTTTGTTCAAAAGAAAAGGTGTATTTTGTCGATTACAATTGTCCAACAGGTCGTACGGTTAATAAGAAATACTATAAAGAAGTTATGCAACGTTTGCGTGCAGCAATACGGCTCAAAATTATCGAATTGTTGAAAAAAAAATTATGGATTCTGTATCACGATAATGCACCAGCTCACATATCAATGCTTGTTCGTAATTTTTTGGCCAAAAACAACACCCTAATCATGTCTCAACAACCTTATTCATCAGATTTGGCGCCCTGCGACTTTTTTCTATTCCCAAAAGTGAAGATACTAATGAATGAAAAGCGTTTTGCCACAATTGATGAGATAAAGTCAAAATCAAAGGACGAGCTAATGGCCATACCGAAAAGCGCATTTCAGAAGTGCATTGAGGATTGGACGAAGTGCTGGAGTACATTCTATCTGATTACTGTGAAGGGGACAAAATGGATATTAATGAATAAATAAATGCATTTTTCAAAATTCACCATTCATTTTGAACAGACGTAGTATACTCTTTGCAAAATATCAATAACGAAAAATTCACTACAAGTTCCTACTTTTGCTAATGTGAGACAAACAAAATTAAATTATTAAAGTCAACAAATTCGTGGTGCTTCAATTTTGAAATAAGAGAAAAATTATTATCAAAAACATTTTATAAATATAATTTGTTTAATAACTGATATCTAGTATTGACGTTTCTTTTGCTAATAAATATGTATGTATTATAAATTAGTACCGTCATGGATTAAAAAGTACATTTTGTTTGCGAACTTGGTACAAAAAAATAAGACGCATTTTCCATCCCTGTTTCTCTCATAAATGTCATTTAGCCTATTGTGACAGTTTTTCTTAATACTTTGCAAATTTTCGGATTTTAATTTGTTAAATAATGTAGTTAATAGGAGTGTATCACTAAATTAAAGTTATTAAAATTATAGTTAAATGTGCAATAATTGCAAGCGAAATGAAATGCAATGGCTACATACATATGAAGTTATTTAGAAAATCTTAAATGAAAGAAAAGTTGCTAAAGAACAAATTGTGTTTAAGCGGGCGAGTGTGTTGTTGTTTTTTTCCTTCGTTTGGCATCATATAAAAGCATTGAAGTTGTGTGGTCAAAATATTAATGGAGCAATTATAAAGAGGAAGAAAGACATAAAAGTAATAGAGTGCGTGCAATAAGTGAAGTAAATCATATTTTTTTTTTGTAAATGAGAAAGCAAGATAAAAAGCGATGCATTGGAAAAAATGGCAATAGTTAGAAAATTTGTATATTCTTATATTTATTTGTAAATTAAAATATTTAATTGAATATTTGATGAAATATGTGTATGTGAGTTTTTAAAAAACTAATATTAAAAAATGTCAACTGATAGTCTTCTTAACCGGATCTATTGGGTAATTCACGTGGTGTTGCGAGTCGTAAGTACATATTAATAAACATTTAAAGCTGGATTTTTCCTTTTAAATTTCTGTTGACTTATTTAACAAATCCAAAATTATTTATTTAATTTAAATGAATAATTTTGGCGAAAATAAAAATTTTTAGCGAAAACTCGCATCAAAATATAAATATAAGTATAAATAATTTTAACGAAAAGTTTTTTTCGTATAAGAAATTTATTTACGACCAAAAAATCTATATTACTTTTTATATTTATATATGTATTACTTTTGTTCGGAATAACTGAAATTTTTGGTAGTTTTTGAAATATTGTTTTGTTTTTATGCTCATGATGATCAGATTCAAATTAATACATTTTCTTAAATTTTTGAAAAGATGTATGGTCAACCTTTCCAAGTTCATTGTTTATTATGTTCCTCAAGCATGAGGTCGTAATTGATTCCAGAATAATTTACATTTTTATTTTTTTTCGATATTTTGCTACTTCGGAACAATTTTTTATTGTTTGTACTAAAAATAATTTGAAAATAAATAAAAAGTAAATTATTCGGGAATCATTTACGATCTTAAGATGGAGGAATATTGAGAATATATGTAATTAACATACCAACATTAACTAAATATCGGAAAGCTATTAAATCATTGTTTAATTTCAAAAAACAACACGTCACTTTTCTAAGTTAAGACTTTTTTGTGCAATCTGCGTAGAAAATTTTGAATTATTTTTTAGCCCCTTATCTTTTGAATTCCCAAAAATCCCTTCATAGTTGATTTACATACATATAGTTATAGCCATATATCAAATATGAAGTTTCTAGAACTAACCGTTTGGTTTGGGCGATGATGAATCAGTTAGTCAGTCAGTCACTCAACTTACTCAGTTGCCTCAACGAATCTCTTTTTTCTGTGCATACAGTAGAGTGGAGTTCACGTAAAAAGTGTCCTTAGCATTCGCCTGATATCTACTTTCAGTGTTATATATATTCTACTAGACATTATTCGCTTGTTTTGTCACTGACACAAATTTACAATTAATTGTTGTAACTGCCTGCTTCGCTCTGGTTTTATTTTTTATATACATATTTATTTGCTTTTACCATTAACACAAATTCATTCGTTTTGTAAAAACCAAACATCGACATGTAGTAAGAATTGTGCTGTAGTAGAATGAGATCGTGCAGGGTTCCTATACGTATCTACATGCATTCATCCATTGTCTCTTTGAAGATATTACATGTTACTTTTCTGTTTAGTATTGTCCCATTATAATCAACACAATATTTATTTAGAAGTGGACCACATTTAAAAAACAAACAAGCTAATCCATAAAAGCCCATAACTACAATTGATATAAATAAAAGCAAATAGACAAAGAGAAATAGTTCGTAAGCCACCAAATAAATATAACACAAAAACTAAATACCAATCGATATACTATGCACATACTGCATATACATTGTATGTATGTATGTATACTGGAAACGTAAATTTGTCTTTACCTCTATAACATGATAAAAGAAAGTAAGAAAAATAAGTGAAAATATGCCACATGCTTGACAAGTGGAAACACCAGGACGGCTGGCCGTTTGTTTATTCTTATTATTGTTTTTTTTTTTTTTTTTTTTTTTTTTTTTTTTTTTTTTTTAATAAAAAGACGCTTTAAAAATTGTTATTAAATATCGTTAACTTGACAATAGTTAATTAAAAGAATCATTACGTGTTCATATTTGTTTAACCCACTTCTACTTAAAGTTCAGTTGTTCAAAGTGGGGTAAATAAATATCGGTTTAAAACGTTAATGTTGTCTGAAGAGTGAAACAAGTGAACATAATTACGTGTTTATTTTGAAAAAGGTGACAGACCTGTAAGTAGGGTCTGGTTATTTTATTGTAAAAAAAAAGTGTGTTGAATGAGAAAAAAGCATTTTTTCACATTTTCAACAGGGAACCGAAGTAAAGTTCTAATTAGTAAAAACGTATCTCTTTTCTGGAGATCAACTGGTAAAAGTTGTAATAGTTAAATTAAACTAAAAGTTAGTTGCTGTTACCTGAAGATGTATTGATTGATTTTGTCAGTGAGACCATGTAGAGAAATTAGATTTTTACGTGGCAAACGCCAAAACTGCATAAAGCAACGCTAATTATATTATAATTTAAATTAAAGAAAAATAATAAATAATGAATTATTTCAATTCATTGCTGTTGGAATTTATAAAATTGTTTGAAACATCAAAAGCTCACCACGCAATTGTTTGCGGTGAATGATATTGAAGAGTCTAATGTTGGACCATACGTTTTTACTAACTAGACTTAACACTCAGTGCACTTTTTAAAACTTTTAATTAAGAAAAATAATTATACATTTTTAGCTGATATATATATCAAGTAATGTATGTTATAGATAATATAGAATCAGAATATTGATGTTCTAGGCATGAAAATTCAGTGGCACGTTCGTTCGCTGGACTGAGCACATATTTTAGGTGACAAAAGAAGCATTCAATTGTGTCGGATTTTAAAACGGTTTATGATATTCTTCACTCCATCACCGCTTACATCCGACAGAAAATTGAATTAAATTATAGGTCCGTCCTTCAAAGCCTATTTTGAAGCTCCTGAATTGCAGACAAAAGGGGGGCGAAGAGTCTTATCGGTGACAGTAGAGTCACTGGTGACTCATTTATAATGTTAAAAGCTCGATCACTCGATACTCGATCACATTACATAAGTTTCAGCCATGGACTGTTTAACTAATGACTGATTTCTAAATTAATTTTAGTTAATTTTTTTTTAATTTTTAAATATATAGTGCTTCATTTATTTATTATTAGCAACACAGTATGGTACAAAATTTGTAAAACAAAACACACGAATCTATGTATTTACAGCCTCAGCATGTTAATTTGTTTATGCTGCTTCTCTTTTGTAATTGAAAAAAAAAATATTGTTGGCTCATCTTTACATAATTTTTGTGTTACTTTATCATATACTTGTAAATGAGTTAGCTACAGGTTAAGTACATTTTGAATTAGCTCAGAAAAATACGACAAGATAAATTGAACACACACACACAGGGAAATAAATATTCCAATCGTTGCAACAATTTTTTGAATACCTTTCAGATTAATTCATAGCTGACAATATTGATGGCAGCAGTATCTAAAGATGGAAGGAAATATTAGACAAATGTTTATGGATCTGTACAAATTTAAGTCTACATAATGTATGTGGGAATTGTGAACTTTAAAGTTAAATCTATTATAAGGGCTTCAAATAAAATGCATATTATTTTATATTATATTGTTTTATGTTTATTTCAAGGTATTTTTCTTTTGGGCGTTGTCTTACGCAAGACAAAAAGTACCAGTTTCTAGTTAAACATCTACTGTATTATAACAACTTACATACATACAGACATATACATACATATACATATTTAAACGCGTAAACTTCTTAATGACACAAGGTTTTAGCAATTAACACTAGAGTTGTATTTGATATGTAAATAAGATATTCCCAAAGTATGTACGAATGTATGGATTGTACACACAAATTTCCGCTTTGAATAAATATAACAATAGAACATTAACGGTTGCTAATGTTGTTAAGTTGTCACTTTGGGCTCAGCCAAAGTGGAGCTTTTTTAAGATGCTGAAAGTTAAGAAATAAATGCACGAATTTTAAAAAAATTCAACGAAACATAACATGAGTTATGAAGTAATTTTCCGCCAAATGGTGAAAACATAGGAATTATCAAACTTCTGAAATTTTAAACAGACTCTATGTCAACAAACAATTACAATCAATGAAAACTCTTGCTATCACTCTTTGAAACTGGTTTTTTTTATTATAACAACCATAAAAAAAACACTGCTTAATTTAATTAATACATCGCCTATACCTACTGTGGCCATCCGTTCTGTATTTTAGAGAATTGTTCTGTATAAATTACACAATGCGAAACGTTTATGCAAATCATGCTCCACTATGATGCTTCGTTACCCAGCGGCAAAAATTGCGATTACAGAAACGATGATCCGATGTACACATGTAAGACATTAATGCACAGAAAGGTCTACCAGGATCGAAAATTAATATGTCAATAAACAAATGGTTTTTTTTCTAACATTCTATAGGAAAAGTTCAAATTTTAAGAAAATTATGTATTTTCAGTTTGTCGTGTGTGTTATTTTCAGAAAATGTGTCTGGAAACTGAAAATTTATTTAAAATATGTACATAGAATATATCAAATATACGAGTCTATTTTATAACATCATATTTACAATTTACTTCAAAAAGAAAAAAGACATTTTAAATATTTAGGAATTTAAATGATTTAGAAATATTTTTCTAAAAATGGAGATGTCTCACTTTTAAATTCAACAGTTTATTTATTACATACTAAAACCTAAAATTTATATTTAAAAATATCTACAAACTAATAAGTATAAACATTTTCACATTTAATACAATTTAAACTCAAGAAAATTTTTATTACAAACATTGTAGGAAAATATGTTCCGTTCTAAATATCCCGTGCAGGTTGTTCAATAAAGAGGAACACAAATATGTCAATATGACAACCATCAGTGGAAAGCCATATTAATCTATTTTAATTAAAAAAAAAATCGTTTCCAAAATGCAGTTTTAATTCGCAAAATTTTAAAATTCTTCTAAATGCAGTTGAAAGCGACTTCTAAATTTTGTCCCGTTCGTGATATCAAGTTTATTGGTTATACAACAGAAACATAAAATCGAAAAAGCTATATTTTGCAGTATTTATAATGCCATTAATGTGCTATAAAAAACACGTAGAAAAGAAAAAGATAATTTAAGATTTCTTTATTTTACCCCACTTCAAAGGCAAGCGAGTATCCCGTTCTAGATCGTGGAATTTCCCATATACGAACGTAGTATACGTTTTCAAATGTATTGGCGCATTTGTGAAGTTGTACACAAAGTAAGCGATATAGTGAAATGTTCATCCAATGAACATATCGGCTCAGTACTGCCCAGCATACTTTGTAAGTCGGTAGTATACAGCTCGAATACAATTTCGAATACCGCTTGAATATAAAAGATGAACATATTCATTTTCTAAATTCCATTCACTACCCTAAGCTACCATTCATTGGACACAGAGTGTGGTTAACATTGTTAAAGAGATGCAATGTGGTATCAAATGTTCGCCGCTGGGTAGTGTATTCAAAATGATGACGATTGCATAAAGATGTTTTTACCTGAAGTATCCTTTATTGAATTATCGCTCTTGTCAATTTAAAATTTTCAAGTTTTAAGTGAGAGCCAATATTTCAGAAACGGTTAAATGAAATTTATTTTATTTACTGCACCCTGTTATTTATATTTCATTGAAATGTTTAACCTTTAATTAGGCGCATTGAGAAAATCACACAATTAAGCGCACGGGGTCTCACGTGACCCCATAGTTTATTGCAAGTGTTGTATTACTAAAAAATGAAAATTAGCAATTATTTTTTTAAATTTTCAGAGTTATTTATATTAATAATGCATAGAAAAAAACAAAAACATACCATTTTTTCATTTAAAAATATAAATAAAACATAAAGCAAATAAAATTCAGCACTGGTTTCTTACAACTATTTTAACAGTTATTTATAAAAAAAAAAATTAGTCAGACTCATCAACAGGTTGTGATGACGTGTAAACATGTTGCTGACAAATGAATTTAGCACATTTATTAGATTTCGTTGAAACTTACTTAAGAATTAGTTAGCACTATCAAAAAAAGTTACACTATTAGTCGCATGGGGTCAACACGTATTAGTAAAGCGACACGTATGTACGCTTTAACGATCTAATCGCAACTAATTTATGTTCTCTTTTTAAATGTATGAAGGTATAGAAAAAACATGTTCGCTCCGAACATTTTAACGTATCAATTTTTCAATTTTAATAATCTCTTGACCCCATGCGCCTAATTAAAGGTTATATATTTGTTTTTGTTAACAATAATTATGTTGTAGAGACATTTGTAAAAAAAATTTAAATTGTTTTATATTGTATTTTATAAAATGTGTCGAACTAATTTTTTTTTCAAATGGAGCTTTTGCATATTTTGCTCGATTTAATTTATATGGCGCCTATTTCTTCTCTCTTCAAGTAAGGAAATAGTAGTGAGGACCTTAAGGTCTAGTTAGTAAAAATGTATAGTCCAACGTAAGACTTGTCAGTATCGTTCAACTTTAGGTGTTGGTTATTAAAAACGTAAAACTTCAAACAATTCAGTTTTTTGTTTGATATGTAAGCAATGCCAAGTTGACGTTTGCAACGTAAAAATCTAGTTTTCTTAGATTTTCTAAGTGACAATTTCAACGATACGATTTTATTAAACAGCAACGAGCATTACTTATGTTACAAATTTTGCCAGCTGATCGCCGCGAACGTGTTACTAACTGAGTCTTTATACATCAACTGTTATATGTATTTGAAAGTGGTATGGGCCAGTTATTCAGCACTAAACTAGTGCTCAGTGCAATGGACAGGAAACATGTGAAGACACATATAGAGCCCAATTTGCAAGTCTCATGAATTTTTCAGCTAAAAGCCCGTTCAGACTATTATACAAGTATTAAGACTTTCATCACATTTTACGATACAGAAATCTAAATACATTTATTGCGACTGTCAAAAAATCTAACGTAAACTGACATTTTGTATTCACACCATCACACTTGAAATATATTTCTATGCGATTAAAATTTTAAAAATGTTGGGCCTTTATATGAAGGAAAAATAACAAAAAATGAATGGCGCGCCACCGGCGGCGGAACAGTTGGCTTGTGAATTTTAATCAGATGAAAAGTATTATCGTTTAGAAAATTTTCAAAAAATGAGAATGTATTATGGGATGTCCATTTTTATCGTAATACTTGTGGTTTTCATAACATTTTGCGTTCACACTATCACACTTGCTCGTATTATTTGAATTTTTGACAAGTATTATTACAAAGTATAATAGTCTGAACGGGCCTTAAAGGCGATTACTTTTTTCTTTTATTACTTCACGTTGGTGACGTTTCGTTCCTCAAATATCGACGAAGGAATGCTAGTTAATCTAGTCTATATGTAAAAAAAAAGAGTTGACGTTAGCGCCAACGAAATATGTATACATATAGACTAGCTTAACCAACAACAAACCTCAATAAATAATCGCAATTCATGTTGACTCGCTTTAAATAATTAAAATAGAGTGGGAAAACAAAAAAATGTTTGTAAATTCTAGAAACTATGAAGACTTTAAAAATTTCTAATACTGAAAAAGTAGCAAAAAAATGTTTTTCTTTTTAAATAAAGAAAATAATGAAATTGTTTGTCGTCTTCAAGTTCACAGTTAATTTTTTTACAATATTGAGAAAAATTACTTTTGATTAGAAGAAGGGAAAAGGAACAATTAATCTCCAACTGCAAAAAAGCAAATGAAAATTTTAATTTGGTTACAGTTTATATCACGAATATGAATGAATACAAACTCATGCCAACTAGCCACAGTTTTATTTCAACCCTGAATATTTAGTGGATAAAATGTGTGCGAATACACATTATTAAAAACATGAACTCCTAAAATTTTTAAATTTTAATTTATTTAGTTTGAGAATGAATATTTTATGATTTCCAGTTACTTTTTTTTAAATATTTTTGTTTTGATTATAACAATTAAATTACGCTACAATAGTTTTAGCAGGTGATTAGCCCGATAACACACAATATTCACATGCAGGCACTCATGCATATCTTCCTGAATTGAATATGTACATATCGTGCCTTAACCGCCAAATTAACGTAACCAACAAATTTTTAAAAACTGAGTTTTTGAAGCGCAATTGTTCCGTAAGTAACAACACGTTGTCCTGTAAAATATAGTATCGATAATCCAAATTTTGAGAGAAATGCGAGCCCTTCAATTTTAACGTAACCCTCATACGCCGAAATTAGGGACGGCAAAATAACGCAAGTAACATAAAAACAACGAGAGAGCTGCCATATAATTAGTAAAATATAAAGCTTAAAATAAAACAATTACAAATAATAATGCAATCAACGTAGAAACAAAAATTACTTTTATCTATGGTTATGTTTTTTCTTTGCTTTTTATGGGGTGAAAAAGATGGCAAAAGTGGTTGTATTGAAATTTGCACGGCGTTGTACATATATTCTTATTTTAGATCAGAGGAAGACAGTTCGGGAATTAAGCTTATATTGTGATAGTTGCACGGGGCAAAATCGCAACAAACCCATGCTGGCCATGATTTCATTTTCCACGTTAAAAACATTAAAAATTATTTATTTATTACCAGGGCATACTATGATGCCAGTGGATTCTGTTCACAGTACTATAGAATCATTCGTTCGTAATCGAACAGTAGGGGCTCCTAGTGAGTGGCCAACAGTTATTCGCAGTGCAAGAACAAACCCTTCTGGAGACGAATACATTAGGATTTTTTTAATTGGAAGACATTTTCCGCAATGTATTTTTCCAAGAAATTTAAATTAAAATTTTTTTCCCTGCGCTTTGCTTTTTTTGAAAAAACTAAAATTTCTCTTAAATATGACTACTTGGATAATAGCGAAGCTCAAGTAATTAATATCGGGCTGAATGCTTTTACTCAGCGACCTTTTCTTGCATATTCTTAGGAATTGAAAATTTCATCACTTAAATTTAAAGAAAAAAAAGATATGTGTGAGAAAAACAGTATTCCACCAACTTTCATTGATGCCATACCTTCGGCTCAAGCACTCCAATACGATAAAAGATGTTCTGTATGTACCAAATGATGAAGGTGAATAATGTATGAATAATATATGATTTATTTATTTAAATATATATTTAAGCATTTAACATGTAAAAGTATATATCGTCACTTAAAATACAAAACCTTAATTTTGATTGAATGAGTTGATATTGTTAAAAATACAGCTGTCAAAAAATAACCGATTTGAAATTATTTGTCCGTTACGGCTTTTTGGTGACGATATATGTATGTAAATATACATTCGATATATGTACATATGTATGAATTACAAAAATTCAAGAAAGTAAATTTTTAATTTGAAAATAAAATTTTAAGTTGAGAATAATAAAACGTAAGTAGCACATTTTATTATTAGCTTGGTTACAATAATGACCGCCAAACTAACGTAAGTGACAAAAAATAATGCAAAATTAACGATAATACAAATCTAAAATAAGCATAAGAATATTTATTGCATATTATAAAAATTTCCACAAAAAAAAAAGAGTAGTGAATGGGAAATCGGAAAAAAACCGTCTCCTGTAAAATTCGTTTTTTGTTGGTTACGTTATTTGGTTAGGGCACGATATCGTCATATGATTTCAGAAAAGCCCTAAGTAACAAACAATTTTAAATCGACTTTTGCATTGATTATGATGCACAGTATCAGAATACATGTTTCTGCAAAATTTTACACGTCTGCGAATAGAAATTCGGAAATTCCTAAGTGCAAGCGTAGAAGTTAGTCTGAAAGTATTTTGCATCCAGTGTAAAATTTTTTATTAATGTAACTTAGAGCTTTTGTGAATTCACCTTGATGTGGAAAGTTTTTTTTAATTTTTCATATACGAGTAGATAATACATTAATACGAAATAAACAAAAATTTGTATGTTCCAACCATTTTTCCTTTACCTGTAAACTTTATTAGTAGTTAGGGCCTTACTAAGTTAAAGTATCGATATATAGTAATGAAATGAGAGATATATAATTTTTTAGTGAAGCAATGTTAACAGAACTTATTCCTTATTCTAGACCACATAAATATACGATTTTCATTGCAAGTATCCCTTCATTCATTTTAAGATTCCCATTTCCAATTTAGATTACAATATTGTACTCGAAAAAATATTGAAACTTTTCTGTTTATAATTATTTTGATTTCCACATTTTTGTTAATACATATTACAATAAATAATAAAAGCAATTGCCTTTTGAACAATTACGGACATGAAATTACGCAAGTGAACCCCTTTCAGTAACTCAAGACATTTTGAGAATGATGGCTTCACAGATAAATTTTTAAATTATCCAACCCTACACATTAAGCTCAACTGTTAACAGACCTTTGTTAACGTTGTTTATATTAGGAATTCTTAAATTAGTTTGAAAGTGTTAAAAGGATAATTTTTAAGAAAGGAACAACCAGATTAAAATGGGATTTGTGTAGAAGGATCTTCTTTATCATTGTGCATAAACGGAATCTTTAGCAGAGTGAGTTGAAGTTAGTTTTTCACAACTTTCCACACTTGAAATTATAAAAATGGTATTTGTGTAGAACGATTTCCTCTATCATTGTGCATAAACGAAATCTTTAACAAAGCGAGTTGAAGTTAATTGTTCACAGTTTTCGACACTTGAAATTTGAGAAAATATTGATTCTCTGCAGGACATCCTTCTACACAAATCCCATTTCAATCTGGTCGCCCACGTTGTCTCTTTTCCTAAAAAGAGTGTCATAATGTTTTTTTTTTTTTTTGCTTTTTCGCAAATCTATTGTAAAGGGAAAATCAATCAGATGCAAAAACGTCAAATCGTCCACTAGTGTTATCGATAAAAAAAATGAATAAAACCTCAGTTAGTAAAAAAGCAAAGCTAAAGTTGAACGATACTGACAAGTCTAACGTTGGACGATACGTTTTTATTAATTATACCATAACAGTCAAAAAAAAATGTAAAAAGTTTCAACTTAAAATTGACGTTTCGAACTTGAAATCTTTCATATGTTGACAACTTAGCGATTTATCACAATGTCTGCGATTGTGAGCTTAGTTTTTGATCGTATATTTTTCTTTAGCGTTTTTTTTAATGAAAATAAGGAGTCCACACTTAAAAAATGTAAATATTATATTGTATTTTTCTTATACTGTATTTGTTTCTCTCTGGCTTTGCTGTCTCTTTCTATTAATTAATCAAAAATAAATGTAGTGTAATGCGGGCCTAAGTACTGTGGTTTGTGTCTAGGGTTATTTATTTAAAAATTTATCATGACATAAATTTCAAAAGCAATGAGAATGGATTAGATTTTCACTTGTATTTTATAATTTTTAGAGTGGACAAGCAGAAATAGGTTGTGGTAGGCAAAAATCTCATGATGAGCCTTTGAGTTGGACAAGCAAGTGTCCATGTGTCCATATATAAAGATTTTAGTGTTTGCAATTTCCAAGGAACATCAAATAATTGTCAATAAATGTGCATTCCTATTCAATGCATAAACATTCATGATTCACCGTGTGTGACTTGCTTTTGCTTGCAATAACTTTATCTTTTGAAATTCAAACCTCATGCATTTTTCTATCGTCAACACACTATAGAATGGAAGTATACAATTTTTAAATTTTATTTTTTACACACATACGTACATACAAATACATATGGATGTATGCATGTATATGTATTATAAAATTGCAAATAAAAAGGCACGTTTGCTTGAAAGTAAGCACAAAGAAAAACTTTCTTTTCTATTTGGTTTTTTTTGTTGTAATCAAATTTTATTGTGGATTGGTTGTTTTTTTTTTTTATAATATTTCTGTATAAAAGCAAATGAAAAGTTGTTTTGTTTAAATTCATAAATATGTCTGCCCGTGTTTATGACCAACTTGTTGCCTTTTTCCAGTAAATTTACCGTACACAGCAAAACTGTTACGAACGTATTTTTTATTATTTACACTTTTTATTCTGTAAGTGCGATATAATATTTTTGATATTCTTATATTATTGTATTGCAAGTCAAACCTTGTCACCAAAACCTACATAATTCTATTCTGTTCATGCCTCACGAACTCTACGTGCTTTCAAATAATTCGCTTAAAATGTGCTACATAAAAGACGATTTTTTATTTTGAAAACTAAAACAAGTACCACAAACTTTTAGTGAAACTATTAAATGGAGTTGATTTTTAAAATGTTAAATAATGCATTGTGCTGAGAAAAATCTGGTTCAAATAAGCAACATGAAAATCGTCACGAAACAAATTTTAGGGCCAAAAGGAAATTACGTGTATGTAGTATGTGGTATAAAAACATAGCCGGTTATATTGCCGTATCTTGACTACCCTCCGCGGGGCTTAAAACTAAGACTACAAATTTAAATTAAAAAATTTAAATTTAATTTTTATGTTTTCAGAAAACACCAAACATAAGTATGTACAGTCGAACTTCTCCATAAAGTAGCAGCTGGGGACCGACAAACTTATACGTTGTAGAGAAAATTTCTTATAGAGAAGCTGTCTTCTCTATGATATTACAATACTTTATTAATTTTTAATTTTTTTGATATAGAATTGAAAGAAAGAAGCAAATAAAAAACAAAAAGGTTTATATGTCGACTAAGTGTTGCGTTCTTAAAAAAAAAAAAATGCTAAAAAAAAAAAAAGGTGGAACATATTGGGGGTGCTAATGCCAAATACGTAGCGTATTGGCCCTGTGAGCAAAAAGACACGGGTTCGTTTCTCCACCCGGTTAAGTCAAAAAAGGTTTTCCTCTGTTTGCTGTGCTACAGTACCCTCCCTTCGTCGGCGTTTGAGTAATAAAACGTTGACGAAGTAAAACAATAATTAAAATAGCTGTTCTTAACTTAGAAATAATGCGTCAAAATTAACATCAACTTTGCTTTAGAATTAACAAGCAACAGTCTGTCTGTCTGTGCAAGAATTAAGATTTATTTCCCTATGTCTTTCACCACTTGTCCCTATCCTATCTATTTCCAGTGCAATGCATTGCATATTTAATGGATTTGGCCTGAACACTGCTCCAAGATAAAAAAAAATATATTAAAGATTTTACGTTGGAAACGTAAATTTTAAGTAGAAAATTTAAACATTTTTTTTGACATTCAATCATTTTTTATCGATAACACTAGTAAAAGATTTGACGTTTTCATATTTATTTCAATACACTTGAACCCTTCGGAGTTGGTAAAATTTTCTATTGCACTATATTTTCGCTGTTCTTAAAAATTCTATCGATACAAGAAAAATCAAGTGTCATAAGGGGCTTAAATATTTCCTTTTTTGTTCAATTAAAATTTCATTTTGAAAGAAAGTCGTTACGATTGTTTGTTTTAGATCGATAACACTAGTAAAAGATGTTTTCATATTTATTTCAATACACTTGAACCCTTCGGAGTTGGTAAAATTTTCTATTGCACTATATTTGCGCTGTTCTTAAAAATTCTATCAATACAAGAAAAATCAAGTGTCATATGGGGCTTAAATATTTCCTTTTTATTTCAATTAAAATTTCATTTTGAAAGAAAGTCGTTACGATTGTTTGTTTTAGACTTTTGATTTTAACTTGAGGAATTCGTTAAACGGAAATTATTTAGCATCTCAAAGGGAAGCTGTCTCTAAAGAAAAGGTTTTTCTTTTTTTACAGAGAAGAATAGTCGTACACCATCGAGCAATTCGTGATAGGCAGCTAGAAATGTGAGGAAAAACTTAGCAAAATACAATGTGTTGAAAAATAATTTGTTATGGAGAATAAATCGTTATAGTGCAGTTCGCTATAGGGGAGTGCGACTGTACATAATAATGTTTAGAAAAATATATCTAGAATGAAAATACATATACATATGTGCATATGTATAATACAGGCAATTTCCCACAATTTATTTAGACCAATAATAATGGATATCGTTTTTAGATACGCTAAGGAGATGTTTAACTATAAAGTTTATTTGTTGCTATCTTTAACAAAACTGTCAGGCATAAAATTTGTTGAATTGGTAAAAGGTGACTTTTTATTAATAAAGTGGGGTTTTAAACGTTAATAACGCCTGTATGAGTACCAGAACGTACCTATACTAAAACTATTCGATACATAAAATTAACTGAAATAATTTAAAGTAAATGAAAATTCAGTTAAAAATCGGTCTATTTATTTTGCATTTAAATTTAACGAAAAGTTCATTTAATTTTGAATGGTAAAAAATTAAATGACCCGTAACAACAATTGTTTTTTTCTTTTATTTTGTTTATTTTACCTAACGAATAAACAAATAACGACTTCTAAAAAAATGAAAGATTTCTCCTTTGTTTCTGCCATTTTTAATATCAAATAATCAACCCCAAGTTTCGCAAAAACAAGTGATATTTGGTTTGTTTTTTTTTTACACTTCAACTACGAAAGAAGTAATTAAATTTTTTTTTAAATTATTTTTTATATCTGTTGTTTGGCCTATATACATATGTCATTCGTAGATTTCCAACAATATAATTTCAAAAAGCTAAGAAATTTCACATGTTTATATAAACATTCCCATAAACTCATTGAGAATTCTCAATATTTTATAGTACCAAAAAACAAACCTCAAGTTCCGTAAAAACAACTGATTAACTGATTTAAATCTTAAAAACTGTTTTTCTTTTTTATGTTATTAGTTATACTTCACGAATTACAATTTTAAAAACAACCGAAAATCTATATTAAAGAGTACTTGGTTTTTTAAATGAATGTCAGAATCAGTTAAATGTAAAATTGTTTAAGAATTTTACATGTTTATTCATTTAAAATGCTTTTTAAATACACTACAGTCCGTTACTGTAATAATTTTGTGAGTGCACGATAACCTGAAATTTTGTAGTCAGGTGTAATTGTGTAGCTGAAGCTGCATCTTTGTGAAATATTTGCCTACGTAGTCCGCAATATATATATATATGTACGAGGTCTGCTCAAAAGAAAAAGTGAATTTTGAAAATTTTTCAAAAGTATTTATTTATTCATCAATATCCATTTTGTCCCCTACAAAGTAATCTCCCTCAGATATAAAGTACTTATGCCAGCGCTTCTTTCAATCCTCGAAGCACTTCTGAAATGTGCTTTTCGGTGTGGAAATCAGCTCGTTCTTTAATTTTGACTTTATCTCTTCAATTGTGGCAGAACGCTTTCCTTTCTTTAGTCTCTTCAGTTTTGGCAATAGGAAAAAGTCCCAGTGAGCCAAATGTGGCGAATAAGGTGGTTGAGACATGCTTAGGGTCTTGTTTTTGGCCAAAAAATCACGAACAAGCATTCATGTGTGAGCTGGTGCATTATCGTAATACAGAATCCGTGATTCTTTTTTCCACAATTCTGATCATTTGAGCCGTATTGCTTCACGCAAACGTTGCATAACTTCCTTGTAGTACCGTACGACCCATTGCCAAGAACTCATGATGCACCACGCCATTTTAATCGAAGAAAACAAAATTCGCCTTTTCTTTTGAACAGACCTCGTATGTGGTAAATTACTGAAAGATATGAAAAAAAATGTGATTCCGATCACAGTGGAGATGTGTGAACATCTAGTAATGAAATATTTTTTTGTTTTTCTTATTTTGCTTTGTTTGAGTAAATTTCTTATTAAAAGTGCAAAAAATCTTTTTAAAAGTTATTAAAATTAAATGTTTTTGTATTCACATTATTTGTTTTTATTTGCCTACGATAACATAATGTACAATAATTAGTGAAAATTAGTAGCTACCACTACTACTACTACTATTGCGCACTAGATGGTGTTAGAGTATTTCTATGCAGCTGTTAAGTTTCTCTGTACTTCTTGTTGTCCGTACCCTGCAGAAATCGCGGCTACTCCACACACGCCTGTAAAGTATACTCCATAAGGGACTACGACTAGTCCAAAAGTAACCCAAATGTATCAAATAAACGTGTTCTGTTTAAAATTGCGATGTCTTAGGTGAGCACCATATACTCCAGCCATGCATTACATCAGAGTAATCCCAAAACTACTCTATGTCACTACTCCGCGCATTATCAGCAGAAAATTAAACACGAATTAAACATACAGTCGTTAAAATACGAACACTTGTTGGTCGGCAATAAGCTCTTGCTTGAAAATAACATGTTCCATGCCTGCATTACATGGTACCATTTTATAACTACTCCTTTTTAACTAATATGGATCAGGTAATCCACTAATTTCTGCAGGGAGCGTATACATAGATGTTTACACATCAAAATCTTAAATAATAATTTTATTTTATTTATTAAATGCTGCACATAGAATTAACTGTTAATTGGTTAACAAAAATATCCATACAAATTCTCACTCGTTGCAGTGATAAAAAGCACAGCCTGTGCTAAGAGTTGAACCTAGTAACTTCTGACTGACAGACTCGTACACTATTTGCTAGAAAACATTTTTAATTTTTGCTCATTTGCGGAAAACAAATTTTATTCCAACATATTTCCACAAAGAATTCCAATTTGAAACCCAGAGTAGACTTCTTACTCCGCTTCGGATATTATTTTTATTTAACAAAAATTAAAGAAACAGACATATATTACATACGTATGCACATACATAAACACACAAATGAGTACTCGTATGGGTTTTGTCTCCACGCGTCCCTTTAAGCATTTATTTATGAAATTCAAATCTTTCTTTACCCTTCTTCACATAATTTTATGTGCCACCTTTTTTTTCTTTTTTTCAACATAAATATTTGTAATTCAAATTCTTTTATAAATTCTTCGTATTGCATCCACAACTGTGAATGTTTTTCTTGCTTTGTTTACAGTTCATCAAGTCGTTTAATTGTCGTAAGCAAAATTTTTCTTTCCCCTACTTTTTTCGCAATCATTTATTTGTTAAAATAAACAGAAGTTTTGAATTTTCACAAACTGTTTCAGCAAATAGCAAGGAAGTTGTAAGAAGTTTCTATCAAAATGTTATTCTTAAAGAGTTTTTTTGGTATTATTTTTTTTTAATACAGGGTGATGAAAATAAAAGTATGTATTTTATATGGAATACGGTTTGAAATGGAAATGTGACAAATTGCTTTAGAACAAATTTTAAAGTATACATATATACCAATTTATTGGCCCGAACATATATAAATGTAAATGAATAAGTAAAATAAAATGAAATTATTTTTTTTAATTTATTATGCGGTCCTTAAAATTCCTGAAAATAGCAATCAAAATCATTTTGCTATAAACCCGAATAAAACAAGGGCCATGTATTTTGGAATACAGGAAAATTTAATTGTCTTTCCGCAGCTGGTCATAGGTGGTGAAGAAATTCGGTTTATAAATGAACTAAAATGTCTAGGCGTTACTATAGATTCTAAACTCAAGTTTGACTCACATATTAACAGTGTCTTTAGGAAAATAAGCTTTATTTTAAGAAGATTATATGCATCGAGGGCATATACTCCGTGTCTTGTTAGACAGCGAATTGCACACTCCTTACTGATGTCACGGATAAATTATTGTCTCGAAGTTTACACTGGAACCTTATTAGGGAATTTAAATATTATTGAAAGGATAGTAAGAAGAATAATTCGTTATGTTTTTAATATAAGATTACGTGAGCATGATGCTGTGTCCGACCTGTTACCTAAATTTTTAAAGGTAAATTTCTATAGTTATGTCATATCACGACTTATACTTCAATTTTATAGAGTGATGAGAAAATCCAGAAATATCCAGATTTATATATGTACCTCGTATATATCTGTCAGTTTTTGAACGATCCTTTTTAATAAGAGTTTGCCGTATTTGGAATCTCTTACCAACTATTCTGAAAATGTTTTCCTATTCATACTGTGCTTATATTTAAAAAAGATTTTAGTGTTACTTGAATCTATGGGAAGTACATAATATGATTTATGTCTGTCTATCTTCTAGTTGAATATACACTGGCCATGGACAGATAATTTTCTTGTTATCAGCATTATTAACTTACCTATTTCAGGCAGTATTTATAGGGCTGGGGGGGCTCATAACCATAACCAAAACAATTACAATTACATTACAATCATATTATATTTTGATAACAACTATTTATTGCTATAAAATGAGACAGTTACATTTGTGCAAACTATTAATTCACGAATGAATTTTTATATATTGAATTTAAATATACATTTTAAACTACCAATACATGTTCACTGGCCATATGGGCTTCTTATGTATTGAAATGAAATGAATAAATAAAATAAATTATTAAATGAATAAAAATTGGGTATTAAACAACTGCTACACTTAAATTATGTGATGGAAAATTGAAGCCGAGGGACATGAAAACCTTTCTTGCTTGTGATTTTTATTCTACTCAGTTAAGAATTTTCAATTCGAACTGCTATAAGAAAATCATGTCGTCTAATGGGTGTTTTAATTGTTACACATATGTATCTATATCGAATTACATTGTGTAAATGTTTGCTGGGAATCGAACTCACAAGTGCACTTTCTTCTTTTTGCTCAAAAGAAAAATTAATAATAAGAAAAAACCACACAATACAAATTCAAATTTTTCTAAATGAAATTGAAAACCAACAAGAAAATAATTAAGTTATTTATTGTATTTATTTATTGTATTTAAAAGCTTGTGGTCATAGAACGCTGTATGTACGTACGTATGTACACATAGATGATTTTGATTGGAAGTTAAACAAAATCAATATTTAAATTGTTGCAACATTAAAAAACTAATTGTAATTTATTTTTCATTGAGGTTTTTTAGTGTGTTGCTTGCATTGCAATTGAAGAGAAAAAACAAACAAAAAATATAAGAAAATATTGTAGTGAAATGTTTATTGATTTCCGCTTCATGGCAAATCAATTACTAAGAAACATTTACTAAAATCATTTACAGTATGTGGCCATATTGTATAGAAACATTTAAGATCCCAAATCGATTTTAGAAAATATGAAATAAAAAATATCTGCAACAACCAAAATTAAAAACAAAAAAAAAAAGTCCAAATATTCGTTCATGCATACTGGAGCAACAGTATGACCATATTGCATGATTTTTACAAGACAAACTATCCGAAATAGAGTGACTAAAATATGGACGAATTTTCTTGCACTTCAGATTCCCATAACTCGCTTGCCGTCATTTTTTCAATTTAATTTTATATTTACAGTCGAACTTCTCTATAACGAAATCTTCTCTATAACAAATAAAATTCGTGAACACAACATTTTTGTGAGTATTTTCATACATTTTGATCTCTCTATAACAAACTTCCCCATAGCGAAGTTCTCTCTGTAACGTACAATTTTTTAAGACCTAAATAGAATTTTTCACACAGGGTGGCGATGGCACGATGGATGGTAGTCTGCACGTTGACTACACAACCAAAAAACAGACCTGGGTTCAACCCCAGTTTCAGACAAAAAAAAAAATTTTTTAAATAAAAATAAACATCTCGCATTTTTCTGATGTGCATTAGTGTGTATTTGTGTGGCAGTTGTTGTCGGAAGGTTTCAGTGGCGAAGGCATAGTCACTGGTCACTGAACAATACCGTCTTCAGCTGATAGCAATCCACAATCACATCAGAACGCCCTCCTTCGTCGGTATTGTGTAGCACCGGCGAAGTAAAATAATAATAAAAATAGCCACTAAACCGAAGCTTCAGCACTGCTACGAGTATAAAAACAAAAGAACGTGCGAAAGCAGAGCTGCAAAATAATTAATTAAGCTTCACCTCCTGTCGTTTCTCCTACTATCCCTTTCCTATAGTTCCCAGCACAATGCTTCGCATGTGTAGGAGTCATCTCCTGAGTGCTGGTCCTAGATAAAAAAAAAAAAAAAAAAAATCTCTATTGCGAAGTTTTTAGCAATTGATTTTTTGCAACAATTTATTCACATATGTATGTATGTATTCATAAAAAAAAATTAATGTGTTCATGTAAAAACAATTTTTTTTGTCTTAATAAATATATTTTCTACATAAAAAAAATATAGTCAAAATTTTCTGCAGTTTCTCTATAACGAATTTTCTTTATAACGTAGAAATTTGACGGTCCCCAACTGCTACGTTATAGAGAAGTTCGACTGTATATTTTTCAATTTACTTGCGATAATTTTTGCTTTTTGTTGAAGCTGCTTCACTAAACTGCATTTGTTCCGATAACACTTTTAGAAATTGTTCACGCTGTAAAGCTTTTACACGTATTACAATCGCCGACGAATGAACGCGTGCTATGTACTTCTACCTATAATGGTCTATGCGGTACCTAGTAGAGTTGTGCCATTCAGATCTGAGCTAGCTCAATTGAACGATTCAGTAAACTGAGCGAAGTGAGCGCTCACTTTTCTTGATGATTCTAGTTCAGTGAAGAGCGCATGTCATGTTTTTTATCGTTCATTTTATTGGTTCATCAGAACCACAAAATTTTTTAAAATAAAATGTGTATGATGCCAGATGCTAATAAATATTTTACGTCATTGGCGATTTAGTGCAAACACTATTTTTTTCTTAAATAAATTTCTGTCTTGTGGTTTGCATTTATTTGATTTAAGTGTCGGCACTTGAATAATAATAATCTAAATTTTATTAAATTTTTTTTTATATTTATATTAGCCAATGTAAAACATTTCACAACTTTCCCTAAAATAAAAAATGTCAGCACAAAAAACATATTTTCTCTTTCTACTACTGATTAAAGCTGCCTTGGTGCTGTATTTGATTGAATCAAAAGAGCTAAAAAATCAGTTCAGAAACAAAATCAACTGAGCGACAAATTCAATTGAGCATCAAAATGAAATGAGCTAAAAGCCAACTGATACTTCTGAGCTTCTGAACGAACTAAATGAACCAGCTCTCCAGCTGAACTGAAAAGAGCGCTCACTTCAAAGAGCTCATGAACCTAACTCTAGTTACTAGAGTCTAGTACCTAGTAAGTACAAACAATACAAGAACTATCTACTGCTTTCTCTTTCCAATATTCTAAAAACCTGTGGATCGTTTCTGTAACTTGTGGGGAGTTTTCGCATCGAGCAAAATAAAATAATTATATCGGTCATCGTTTATACGAGTATCACAGGGCAATTCATAAAAACAACTAAAATAAAATTGTCAAACACATGAAAACTTGAGCTTTTCTTCACCCAGCCTGTGTTTCACAGAAAGATAACAAATTTTTCGAAATTTTCTTACATACATTACAGAAAGCAATCAAAGATTTGTGATTAAATTACGAATGAAATAGTTTTCAAAGTGTATTTTTCTTTGCAAAAAAATGTGTCCTATGGCTATACCAGAACTACGAGTATAAAGATACGAAAGATAAAAGATTGCAATCACATGAATTGGTGTTAATGATAGCTAATTCTTTGATTGCAGTCAAAATCGCAAATTTCGAATTGAAGTCATGAAATCAATATGATAAAAACGCTTGAATAAATTTTTTTAAATCAATTCATATACTAACTGATTGCTATAAAACCTTATTTCAATCAATTTAAATTCAATTCTTTAATTGCAAGCAACTCCAGTAATTGTAATCAAAATTAAATCAGAAACAAAATTTTCGCTCTCTTGAAATGAAGTCCTTCTTCTAGAAATAAAACTGACTGATAATTCAGAAATGCCAGCAATGTAATTTTTTGTTTACCAAGTTTTATATATATTTTATATATAGAGTGAAACATTGCTTAATGGACCCTTACTCTCCTAACGGAAAAAGTTTGTAGCACAGAGATTTTCAAAATTTTTAACCGGACGCCGATATTAAATTAGAAAAAATTGTGCTCAAAATGTCTATCATAAGGGGGCAGAAACGTTGAAACCTAGGAGAGTTAATTCTAAAAATTATTGAAACTCACCAAAAATAGTTGCATTTAGAAATTAATGAAAATTTTCTGTCGTGTTCAAGTTCACATATTATGAAGAAATTACATTTTTGATTTGAACAAGGGAAAAAGAACAATTAATCTCCAACATCAGTTGAGTAGAATACGTATTTTCTATGCCACCACACACGTCATCAGTACTCGTTTTGTCAACAGGGAGGTGGTTGTAAAGGCATTAATATCATCTATTTGACCCATAAGAGCTTAGGAAAATGCATACAAGAATTCGATATAATAAAAGTTCTTTGTTTTTTAACTCTAATTATGAAGGTGGCAAAGAAAATGCTGTTCAGTTGGGTAGTTGTTTGCTTAACTCGTGTTATTAGCTTTATCTTCATCAGTTTTATCAATGAAAAAAAAAACGGAAATTCTCTGTACCTGATTACATAAATACTTATGATGAGCATTACAACGAATTACCATTTTTGAAACATTTTATTATACACGACTTTGCCGCATTCGAACACATCGAAAACTTTGAAAGGCATTTTCTAACTCAACGGCTCAAATTTAACCAATCTAACTTTTTTTTTGTTTTTATCTTGGACCAGCACACAGGAGAAGACTCTTACATATGCGGTGCATTGTGCTGGAACTAGTGGAAAGGGATACTAGGAGAAGCTGACAGAAGCTGAAGCTTCACTCTCTTACAACACTACTTAAGGCACGTTATTTTTTTTTTGTAGCAGTGTTGTAGCGTCTCTGATGTCAAGGAGACGTATTAAATTTTTGAAGCTTTGTTTTAGTAGCAATTTTTAGTAAATATTTTACTTCGCCGGTGCTACACAATACCGACGAAGGAGGGCGTTCTGATGTGTCTGTGGATTGGATACAGCTGAAGCCGTTACTGTTCAGTGACCAGTGACTGTGCCTTCGCCACTGAAACCTTGCGACAAGACAGAAAAAATGCGAGATATTTTTAAAACTTCTGGTTTCTAAAACTGTGGTTGAACCCAGGAAAATTTTTCGTTGTGTTGTCAACGTGCATAATACTTTGACCATCGCCACCCATATTCTAATTCTGAATAAAATAGACTAGTCTGTGTACCTCTTCCAAGCGGACAAAAAAAACCGCGACGGCGAGTTTCCGCTTATGAGATGTGTCACTGTATGTGTATATAGTATATTATTTCGATAGTTGTGACCGCAGTGAAAACTGATTGCAATCCTATGATTTCAGCAAAAATTTTATTGCAATCAAATCAATGGCTTTCAGTGATTCCAAAAAAAAATCAATTCAAAATGATTGCAAACACAAAATGCAGCAATTTTGATTAAATTTTATTTTGAAATCTGCAATCATATTAAAATCAAAGAATAAAATCAATTTTGTGGAAATCACTTTGATTGCAGTTTTTTACAACTCTCTTTCATACCAACAACCAGTGTTTCTCATTTTGGTATCTAATTTCCTACTAAAATTGGTTGTATTTTTTCATTGTGAAGATATGAATTGTTTTCGTATTTTGCTTATTCTTTTCAGTCTATATAATAGTATACTAGGTCCTTTTCTTAGGTGTGCAACTCGCCAGATGTTTTACTTGGCAGCGTTGTATTTTATCCTGGACTGTCAAAATTTGTTTACATTTTATGGCCGCCATTGCTTCTATTTATGTTTATGTTATAACTTTTTAAATGTGAGCAATTTTTTTCGGAAAATAAAAAATAATTTTAATTTGAAAGAAACGAACAATTTATAAAAAGGGAGTGAAATGCGTAATTGTACAGTTTGCAAAAAGAGTATTTGAAGCTGAAAGGGCAAAATTTGTATTACTGCATATTTGTAAAATAACTTCGGATGTCTGTTTTCTGGTATTTATTTATTAAATATTTTATAATATTCAACCAAATCCGATTCTTTCCACAATTTAAACGTATTCATTTGTTTTTTTCTTCATGTTTGAATCACCTGTTGTTAAGATTTGAAAGCGAATTTACACAAACAAAATGCCTGCTGTTTTTTGCTCTAAAGCTGCATAGACCTAATAAACAGACTTTGATACTACACCTGTATATTGTATTTGTTAAATTTTAAAATCACGTTCTCTAATTTCGTGCTTATATCGCGCAACACTGTAACATTCATGTTATTAAATTATCATTCTTGTTGTACCAAAAAATGCAAGTCTGCTCTAGGGGATTCGAACAAAAAAATATCGCAGTTTTAAAAGCGTAAAAGATAGAAAAGGTAGATACGTATTTCCCCCGTTTTTAAATTGAAATGATCTACATGAATATGTAGTATGCACATATCGAGCCGTTTGCAATACCGCAGTAACTCAAAATTTGAACTTTTTGAGCTGGGTATGCAGAAATGATCTTTTGGGGAAATATATATCTCAAGGAAAAAAGATTAAGGGTTTATGTCTAACTGTTCAGATTCTACAGCTACAAATGTCGTCTTTATTGCCTCCAGCTATTTCCAACAATATTTATTTGCAATAATGAAATGTTTCCTTTATGACAAGAAATTTACAAACAGAAAACATTACAAAACATGTCTCTTTATTTAAAAACTTGTAAAAAAAATAACTTTAGTAAACAAAAATACTATCAGAAAGATGGCTCTAAACTTCAAATGCATTTTTCTCAGTTGACGATTTTTTGAGTTACGACGGTATTGCACCAAAGGCTCGATATATACTAAAGTGTGGCACAAATACAACAAAAATGTCTTACAAGCATTTCATGAAATTGCAATTAGTGTGTATGTATTACTGGCTCATTGCAAAACACATACTTCCAAAAATATTTCTTTTGTTCCACGATCAAAACATTGAAGAAGAGAACACAAGTACAACAAAACAATGTTAAAATAAAACAAGGCTGAAGCAGAAGATCAAAACTATTTTGGAACATTCAAAACATGTTTGAATAACTCGTAGGCAAACTTGCAAAGAAACTTTTGCATTTTTTATGAACATAAAAAATCGAATGTATACAAATAAAATAAAAATATTACAATTCATATTAAGTTTGAGGTTCGTTTGTAAGGTTCTTTAAATAAAAATATTTAAAATTTTGCAATTAATTTTGCAATAATTTCACCTACATTTAATGCATCCATTTCAATATAAAGATTACTAAAATTTAGAAAAATCACGAAAATCAAAAAGTTGAAATTATGAAAAAAAATTATATACTACGTTCTTTTTATGCTTTTTTGTGTTTGTTCTTGTGTACTCGATGGTTTTGGTGTAATTTACCGTTTTTTTATTTCATTGTCTGTTTTTGTTTTGATGTTTTGCTTCATTTGAACACACAAGCACAAACAAAACCATAGAGAGAAACTTTTCGAATGGTGCTTGTTTTGTTTCAATGAGAGTCATGTTTTGTTATGCTTGTTTTGTTGAGAATGTTTACACTGGAATACACGGCTTGGAAATAGTGTGCTTTAGAATGCAGAACTTTCAATACATTTTGTACAGCTCTTTAATATATATGTACATGTTTACATATTTTTTTTTACAATATCTGTGCAGAAGAACTACTTTTATTATATTTATTTATTATTATTATTTTTCATTTTTATTATTTTTTCATATGGTAATTTTTGTTAACAGATTTGAATTTGTTATAATTTTATGGTGCTGGCAACGCTGCCAACAACAGCAAATTCGTGCAATAGAAAATGCTTTCTAGCACAGGTACAACAACAAGAATAACAAAACAAAACTTATTTGGATTGCGGTTAAGAATTGTAGTGCTCAATAAAATATTTCTTCTACAATCTTCTGTAGTCGTTGGAACCCCTAGAAAACACAGTTCAGTTCATTGCACCCTTTTCCGCCGGGTCTACAGAGGTACAACATACAAAAGGAAACACAAAAAGTTTTTCCGTATTTCGTTTGGGTTTTTGAAAATGATTTTGTTTTAACTGACTTGAAAGTTTGTAAACATTTTCTTTTTTTTTCCATTATATTTGCACATCGTATAATACAACAAATACACAGGCCAACAAATGTATTTCGAGTCATTCCCCAATATGTACATACATACATATATTTATTGAAATAAAAAGTTATAAAGTACCAAATGCAAACGCATAGGCAGGCAAATGTTATGAATGTATGTATGTTAAACATACGTTAAGTTAAAAATCCAAATGAATAATAAATAAAACATACTGTAAGCGTGTGTATAGGCAACTGAAAAAGTCTGTATAAATGTTTATATGCAGATGAGCATTAAAAATTTATAATTACAAATGATGCAAGTTGGCACTCAGACACCATGTATGAAATCAGTCAGGCAAACTAGGTGCTACAAATAATGCATACAACCGACTAGTGTATGCACAAAATGAATGAACAAATGATTAAAATGCATCACGCAATTATATAAAACACCCATACATACAATATGTACATACTACTATGTACATTCATATCCATATGTACTCGTATTTTTATGAATCTACTCATACACGAGGTGATTTCTTTAAAATAACTTGAATTCTCTTAAATTATGTATGCATATTAATATTAGTTGATATTAATTAATTTAATGTATCTTTTAATTGAGTTAAATTAACAATTGTGAATGGAAATTAGAATTATTTTGATCCGATCCAGCCATAAATTTAACTGTAGTTTTTGCAATAAATGTAGTCTTATCAGAGGACTCAAAATTTTCAGTGATTCAAGCGTTCACAATACTTGAGACCCGTAGTCAGCGTTACCATTTCTCAAGGTTTTCCTTAATTTTCAATGCTTTTGAAATGCCAAAACGTTTTTAAGTTTTTAGCTTCAAAAATAATTTTTTTTTTTTGAAATTCAGGAAAATTCTCAAGTTTTGTTTATTAAATTTTTTTTTTTAAATACAGATTTACATAGTATGACGAAAATATTATTTGATGTTGCCACGTAATGTATGTATGAATGAAGTGTTTGTAGCTCTAAACACTTAGACGACAGCAGACAGCAAGTAAGTAGCAATATGTCAAAAATAAAATCCATGTGTTTAAATGAAAACGATTATTTTGACGGCAGCGCAGCAGCAGGACTGCACAACAGCATTTGCTGCTGCTGCCAACTTAGGCTATTTTCTATTTTGACGGGCAGCAATAAACAAATATAGTGTTGCCATCATATATATAAATTGGAAAAATAAGATCAAAAACTTTTTTTTAATATTAAACATAAAAGAACATTACAAAAATACAATATAGAAATAAATTTATGTGTTTTTATAGTTTTTCGTGATTTTATCAATAACTTTAATTTTATTCATTCTAAAATATATATGCGGCAACCCTGAAATTTATATTGCTAAAATACACAGCTGTTCATTTTTAATTTCATAATATTTTGTTTTTCGTTTGAGTTAATTTTTATCATATTTTATCTGAGCTATTTTAACAATTGTTGTGATAAAATTCACTAAATTTTCTTCACTCATTTTTTATATTATTAAACTTTGAAGTAATTTTTAATATTTATAAAAACTTGAAATTGATTTACACATCAGCTGATTATTATGTTGTCGCTGTCTTCAGAATAATTATGAAGCTGACTTCAGAGCAGCATTTGAAGTTGGCAGCATTTGAAGCCGTGAAGTTGTGAAGTCTGCTGTCGTCTAAGTGTTTAGAGCTTGTGGCTGTTTTTTTTCTAAAAAGTTTTCTATTTCAAAAAAGAATGGATAAATATTTAAAGAGAAACGGCAAGGATAATGGAATATTTTTAGTTTTTGGTGTTATTAGTTTTAAGCAGCAATGCAACAGGAGAAAATAGCTTAGAATACGCTACAAGCACATCGGATGCTTCAACAAAAGCTAAAAAAATAGGGATCTGCTCAAAATCGTTGGAGGAATTTTTGTTTGTTTGTTGTTTAACTTTTTTGGTTCATCTTGAATAAAAATGAATTAAAAATATATACTTTTAATGCTTTTTTTTTTACTATTTGGACACTTTTGTGAAAGAGAGTATTTTGTTGAAAAATTAAGTTTTTTTTTTTTTAAATAAAAAGTTGTTCTTAAAAAAATGAATGGTAACACTGCCCGTAGCGTAACTCATTTTTAATTGCCTGTTCATAGAAGCCGGGCTAAAAATAATCGTTCGCCATTTATATTGAAAACAAAAACAATTTGAGTTTTTCTTATTGTTGTTCTCAATACAAATGTCGAACGATTACATTCATTCGGCTTCTATGAACAGGCAGTAAATTCAGTGTTCACATGATGCCAAACGCCCCCGAAATTTTAATGCTTTTTCTTAAAGAGAAGTAACACTAACGCAATGATTGCCTACTACCAGGTGTTAACTTCTAGGAAAGGAATAGTGATAGAGTTTACAGATGATGAAGGGATAGACAAAAGACGGCTGCATTTCTTTTAACTTACTGCTTTTGCACGTTTCTTGTTTTATAGCAGTGTTGCAGCGCCTCTGGTATCAAGGAAACGCATTACATTTTTGAAGCTGTATTTGGTAGACATTTGATTGTGATGCTGTATAATACCGACGAAGGTGGGCTCTCTGATGTTACTAGTGGATTTTACGAAATTTAGTTTTTATTACATTCTTATATTTTTAAATTTTCTAGTACGTTAAATTTATGGGCGTGTTGGCTTTGCAAACAGAAAGACTTGGGTACAATTCAAAAAAAGTTAATCAAAATAAGTTTTCTCTAAGTTGACTGTGAGCAATAGAACGTCGGCAAAGTAAAATAATTAATTAAATGGCTCCCCCTTAGTTAAAAAATAATGCATCAAAATTTACAAGCGAGACGCCGAGAACTTTGCGGGGCAACTGCTGCGTTGCGCACGAATTAGGCTTTGTCATCCTACCGCTTTCACCACCCATCTATTCACTAAACTGTTCCTCTCTCTATCTACTTCCAGTGCAAAGCATTACATATGTAAGGGATTGCCCCTGAACACTGTTCTAAGATTAAAAAATAACACAAATTTTACGGTCGATGATGTTAATTGACAACAACCAAATTTAGCAAATTAAGCTTTGGCTTAACACCAGGCGGTGATTATGAAGGGGAAGGGATGAAATATATTTCCCTTTAGAAAAGTATTTTTTTTTTTTCTAAAGACAATACAAACTCTACGAAGCTGTTAAGCTTGTCTGTAGAAACACCTAGGGTCTAAGCGGGAATCGAACCCGCACCTCCATATTGATAAGACTAATGCTCATGCACTAGACTACGGAGGCAAAATTCTCTGCAACGGCGGAACGTATCGATTCAATTCTAGAGGGTTAAGTAAAAAGTGGATTGAGATCTTCAAAATGGCACCAGCTTTATAAAAAAAAATTAAAAATATGCTCTGAGGGACAGAAAGAAAGCCAAAAAGCAATTTGAAATGACTTTTGAAAAAGTAAAACTTATCTGAAATTAAGATTTGAAAGAAATAAGTAAGTATTGTCAGTATTCTCTCTCTAATTCAATTTGTTTTAGAAGATTTCAGCACACATAAGGTTCTACCTCAATGTGTGCCAACCTCTCGTAGAGATATAAAATTTTTAGTACCACAAATAGCTGACGAGTTGAATAATGGTGTTTTCTTTTCAACCAAAAAATGCGTATCTTTTTTGTGTTTGTATCTTAAAAATGTTTGGCTTTCACCCCAGACCAGATAGAGTTCATAGGGCTACCAGACAAATTTTAAAAAATAAAGTGAAAAAGTTGTGTTATAAAATAAAGAAAAAACGGCCTGTATTGTCATATTTTTTATGAAATAATTAGTAGAGTATGTTATATTATTATTGCTGGTTTGTCACCGATATAAAAAAAGAACATGCCGCAAGGACAAGCCCATATAAAATTCATAGGAAATGATCCACATTTGCACTACTTACGGATTATAATATTATAATCTTCTTTACTTCTTTCGCAGTTCTTTTTTTTTTTTGCTGGGAAATAAATAGTTCGTAGGCAAATGTACTCGTATGACGGACATACTCTTTCATTAGTGAAAACTATTTCTGAATTGAAAAAGGTCCATATTCTTTTTTCCAAACTTTATAAAACTCCATTCTAAAAGCTTCTAAAGTAAAGAACTTTCCCATCAATAACTCGAAATTGTTTAAATCTGAGATACGTTGTTATTCATGAAAACCACAGAGTTTGTATTGATTTCAACAAAAATGAGCCATTGAGTAAAATATTCCTCAAAAAAGCCACGAAAATTTTTCAGTTATAGATAAATAACTTTTTAAGAAGTAGCCATTCACACAAATATCTGTTAAAAGAAAGAAAACCAAACATCAAAACATACCCTTTAGATTATGATTTGAATTCAATTTTTTTTTTCTTCATATACGAAATATTTATGTATGTGAAACCGCAATTTGGTACAAGTATTTTTATTTCAAAAGTTTTCATAATATAATGGAATCATAACATCAGAAAAAAAAATGGTACAATCAACTACACAGGTAACCAGTGTATTAACATTAACATCAGCAACAATCACAGTAACAGAAAAAAAAGTAATACGTTCCAACAACATTCTCTGATTTTTGTGCTCATGTGAATACAAACAACAAAATGTAGGAAAAACTTCGTTAAGGAAAAGTATGTTAACAGCATGGAACAGATGAAAATGTTGTATGAATTTAATAATTTAACAAAATGATTTTTACTTTTTCATTTTCTTGATGCATAACGTAAGTTGATTTTCCTTAATAGTGCGCCGGCATTAAATCATGAACGATGAGCGGATTTAAAAGAACTCTGATTAACTTAAAATGATGTCAAAAATAGAAACCAACGGGCGACATTAAAGATCCTGTATCTATTTTATGACCGATTTCTTTTGTCGATGCAGTTCTCAATTTAAGATCTTTGCGGGCAGCTTATTCAATTTCTGAGATATAAATAAAATAAATCTATTTGATCTCTCTTCAGAAGGGGTCTAATTCTCGCAGTCATATACGATCGCATACTTAAGGTCTAGTTAGTAAAAACTTATCGTCGAACATTAGACTTATCAGTATCGTTCAACTTAAGGTGTCGTTTATTAAAAACCTAAAACTTCCAACAATTCAGTCTGCTGTTGCAGCTTTTGTTTTTTATATGGAAGCAATGCCAAGTTGACGTTTACAACGTAAAAATTTATTTTCTGTAGGTTTTCCAAGTGACAATTTCAACGATACGATTTTATTAAACAGCAACGAGCATTGCTTATGTTACAGCTTTTGCCCAGCTGATAGCCGCGAACGTGTTACGCTTTTACTAACTGAGGCTTTACTCGTACATTCGAGATTTTCTCTTTTGGGCATCTCTCAGTCATTATCGCTTAACATGTATCGAAATTTCTAATGACAGCAGTCAATAGCGACCGATCATTTGAATGCAACCTTGCGCGTTTTTGGTCGTAAGCAAAAACGCTATCGAGTAAAGTTTTTGTTTTGTGCAGAACAGAAGCATAAAGATAGAAAATGTAAATGAAAACTGTTTAAAACCCCAAGGAAAAAAAGGTATAATTTCACCACTTTTGGTCAAAATTGTCAACAATTAATTACAATAATAAATAAAATTTTATGGGTAAAAAGCCAGATTTAAAAAAGTATACTACCTCAGGTATTAAGTTACCGCATTAATTTTCAATCGAAAGGAGATTGTTTTATTTGTTATTTTACTTCACAGAAGGCTTATTGCTCAAACGCAGATGAATAGCGCTCTCCTTGTTAGCGGACAAACTTTTTATCAATTTTTTATTGTGGTCTTGAATTTTGTGTTTACAATTAAATTTTTTACAACACTGACAAAGATATTTCCATTCGTTCAATATCGACTGACATAATTCGAAATAAGAGCACTGTCGACATTTCTTTCGAATCGAAAACAGTTTCGATCACGACTGCCAAAATTAACCCCCCAGCTTTCTTCTGAGTTATTCGAGACATTTTTTGTATTGTAAATCGATTGCCTGATTTTTTAATTATAAAAACTGTACAGTACTTTTTCATGACGGCACTTTCCATGGTCTGCTGGTTTGAGCTCCTGAGTAAGCTGAAGTTTGTACGAATGAAAGTGGAGGTCTTTTCTCAAAATTCTCTGCGTAGTGCTTCGTGAAATTTGAAGTTTTGGACAAGATGCCGATTTGATGTTCTCGGCGACACTCTCGTTTCCAGCAGCAATGTTTGCTGGGGATCGACCGTTACGTTGACGCACAGGAGTCTTACAGTCCATAACCGACCCAATTTCTTAAAAAAAATTCTTATTATCCTGAGACACTTAAAAATATGTATCAAAGTTTGTAAATATACAATAGAGTCCCGATTTGCGTCGCTGCTTAAAATATAGATCAATTCGCTTTGCATCGTTTTGATTCCGATTTGCGTCGCTTCATACCGACAGACATTTGAGTTTTTTAACTGAATTTTCACAGAATTACAAGTGAAGGATTTGTCAATTTGTATGTAAAAATTGCTGGTATCCGTTATTTTAATCCTAAGCATAGTTGCGTGTCAGTAAATAGGAATTTAGTTCTCAAAAAGAATTGCTGCTGGTTGAGTCAATAACCAACTTAAAAAAATTAAAATAATTGCAAAATAAAAGAAAATGCATACAGTTTTCTTTAATTCTTAATATCTTTTCAAATAAATATATTTTGAATTATTTCTTTATAATAATTAAACCCATATGAGTTTTTTTTAGTAGAATTTTTTGGTAAATATTTGAATTTATGGCCAAATCAATAAAAAATTAGTGCATTTATATAGAAAAGTGATCCAATTTGCATCGTTTCGCATTACGTCGCATTTTCCGGGCCCCATTAACGACGCAAATTGGGGCAGCAGAGTATATATATATGCACTCGCTTCACACTGTGCAGGAAAGAATGAAGAAACTCATTGTCCGCAATGGGTAGCCAACTATATTGCCTCTCTTGCTTTTGAACATCGCGGGATGTGTTCCTTTGTTTTGAGAGATCACTAATGAGTAGTGAGTAAATGAGTATGCTCGAGGCTTGACTTATACTTACACACACGCATTATTGTAATGTATACTTACCATCATACTCACAATTAACTAAATTTCTGACTGTGTTCACTAATACTCTTCGTAACCCATTGCGTATGGATGATAAGTATCATTCGTATTCGAACATTAAGATAATCATTACGAGGTCGTGTGTTTGCTCTGGTACGTTCAGTGTGACCATGTTTTAAATATATGCACAAAAATAAGTAAAGCTAAATCGTGTTTAAAATTTAGCTTAAAAATCTCAAAATATTTTTAGTATTACTTTAATCTCCATTCAGCATTAAATGTCTATGTAGTTGTGGTCACACTGGCTGGCAATCACGTACTTATGAATGACTCTAATCATGAGTATTTTCTCAAAACTAATAAGTCATACATATGTAATTTATGAGACATGCAGATGGGGGAGTAGGATGTCGATGTGTGATTCATACTTGTTTATACTCATAAATCTAAGTTAGTGTTAGCACGAGTACATCAGAGTAGTTGAATTGTAATGCCGCATATTCACTTATACTTGAAATTTCAAGAATCACTATGCTTAGCGAAAACATGACCCAATGCTGATCTCTGGTAATTTTGTCATTTGAAATCAAGGAATTTGTTCCCGAAGCGCGATCATTTATATGTACGTACTACGCGCTTCTGATTAAAAGAGCAGCTATTAGTGGTCGATGTGGCAATGAATTCCACTACACATTACGAAAAGAACTTATTTTTTGGCCGAATAGTTGAGGTATTTCGTGTCACATTTAGTTTGGGAAAATTTTAATCGAATGTCCATAAACACTAATCACTATACCCTCTTCCACAACCTCATTTCTTACTTCCAGCCTAATTCATTGCATTTCCTGAGTGGCGGACCAAGAAAAAATAAAATTAAATTTCGAAAGCGCACTTGTGAAAACTTTTTTAATGTTAAAGAAATTTAGAAAAATATATATTCTCTAAGAGAAACAATATTTTTCCCATAACAATGGAACTGACTCAAAGTTAATTCTTGGTTTGCAGAATAAAAGAGTCACGGAAGGATTGAGGTTATGTAGATATGTATTTAAAAAAGCCGTAGATATGCTTATAATTATACAATATAATTAAAAAGGTTTTTCTATAACACTATATGAAATTTTTAACAGAAAATTTCACTTTTTTTTTTTTTTTTTTTTTATCTAGGACCAGCACTCAGGAGATGACTCCTACACATGCGAAGCATTGTGCTAGAACTATAGGAAAGGGATAGTAGGAGAAACGACAGGAGGTGAAGCTTAATTAATTATTGTTCAGCTCTGCTTTCGCACGTTCTTTTTTTTTTTTTTTTTTTTGTTTTTTTTATACTCGTAGCAGTGCTGACGCTTCGGTTTAGTAGCCATTTTTATTATTATTTTACTTCGCCGGTGCTACACAATACCGACGAAGGAGGGCGTTCTGATGTGATTGTGGATTGCTATCAGCTGAAGCCGGTATTGTTCAGTGACCAGTGACTATGCCTTCGCCACTGAAACCTTCCGACAACAACTGACACACAAAGACACACTAATGCACATCAGAAAAATGCGAGATGTTTATTTTTATTTTAAAATTTTTTGTCTGAAACTGGGGTTGAACCCAGGTCTGTTTTTTGGTTGTGTAGTCAACGTGCAGACTACCATCCATCGTGCCATCGCCACCTTACAGTGAACTCGCGATAATACAAACTTATTAAAACTAACCCAGTTCAGTTTTGTTCAGATTGTTCATGTTTCCGAATGTCATCTAATATTATTCTTTAAAAAACGTTTTGCCCAGCAAAATATTTCTTCTTGTTATTACTTGTTTATTGAAGTGCCACTGTATATTAGAAATAAAATTATTTGCTATGGGTGATCTGAAGCTGAGTCCTTGATATTTTTTTTATACAAATTATAGGAAAAATTAAGTGCTTTTGCTGACTTGTTCTTTATTCTATGCACTTTTGATAATGATGCAAGAGGGTATTTAATACACATCATTAGTAGTTTTGTATGTCTGTATGTCTATAAAGTACTTATGGAATATAAATTTGTTTGCGCTTGCTCTTGCTCTTTGTTAACTTGACTTTTGCTTTATTTTATAATATTTTTTTTCTTGCTTAATAAATTATTAAGAGTGTCTTCTTTTGATATATTTATGCATGTTTGTAGTATATCCCGTGTTTGCGTTTATATTTATTTATACATATGTATATGTATATATACGCTCGCATAAGACTAGATATGTACACATCAGAGTATGTACGAATGTAAACTAAACAAGGATATACTAGAGCAGTTACCTAAAAACGTACAAAGGTGTCTTGCTTTATTCTAGACATAATAAGTACTATTATAAAGAAATTTTCCAACTCTAATGTTTGTATGCATGTACATATGTATGTATATTACTTAAGTCTTAAGGGCATATTCAGGCAGTTTACTGCATACAACAGTATGATCAGGTTGTTTGTGGTACGGTTGCACATGTTAACAAAATTTGATTTTTGTAAAAGAATTTTAACATTCGTAGAAGATTTTCAGAGAACAAACATTCTTGTAAGATATTAGTATCCATACGTTGTTTTATGATAAATAAATTATTAAGCAGAAAAAATAAACATTTAATGTAAATTTATACATGCTTTTGTTAAGTAGAGCATTAATTATTCGTTTTATGTCGCTAATTGCAGCAATCCTTCTTTAATGTTTGGATCTGTTAAAGCTATTTAATACATACAACTTTTCCATATTTGTATAAGTGCGGAAAATATGATGATGGATGATGATGTTGGAAAAAAAAGTTTCAATTGTTTCAACAGCTGCTTTCAAAATAATAAATTCAGGTATCACTTCAATTTGTCTAATTGGATGAACACACATGAAGTTATTTAAAATAAATAATTTAATGGCAGAAGAGAAGGCAAGTTACCATGAAATTTTTAAGAAATAAAACAAAAAATTTTTTATCATTTAAATTGTTGACTGTTGAGAAATCCGTCTCTTATTAGGTCTGTTCCACGTACATAACAAAACAGTCCGAACTCGCACAAATTAGTCCAAAAGTGTTACAGATAACAATTTTTAGAGCAATCTTGAGAGAAATGAGAGCTAAAATTTTTAATTTTCTGTACAAAGTTGTACGTGCGTTTTCTTTGGCTATCACCCGTTTTTTATTTGCATTTAAAAGTCAAAAAAAAACTTTTAAATAAAGGAAGAAAGTTTTTTTTTTTTTTTATTTATATTAGTAGTATTTTTAATACTTTTAAGAATTACATTTATATATTAAAAAAAATATTTATCTTTAAAAAAAAATTATTTTCCAAAATTTGAATTATTTTTACATTCGCCGATTATAATTATTTCTAATAAAATTTTTATAGCATTTGGAATCGTGTTGTAAAGCCTCAGATCTTTATAAAATAATGACCTTTGCATCGCACTTGTATTCGGATTTTGTAGCCTGAAATCAGCGGCATTCCTTAGATTATATGGTTGGATATCTCCTACGTATCTTAGTTGTTCTATTAAATAAGCTGTTGCATCTTCCGTCTTCATTTTTCGGATAAAAATTATTGTATTTAATTCCAGTCTTTGTTGTATATTTAACCATTTCAATATATTTAACATATAATTTATCGATGTCTACCGATTACATTTTAGAATGGAACTCATTGCTTTATTTTGTAGCTTTTGCAATCTTGTTATTTGTTGATCTGTGCAGCATGTGTATAAAATCGTTGATCCATATTCAAAATGTGGTTTGATAATTGTATTATAAATATTAATAGCTGTGCTAATAGATAGTTTATGTCTTTTTATTTAAAATTGATGAAAAAGCAAAATGGAAGATTTTCAAATAAACTTGAATTACATATCGAGCCGTTGTTGCAATACCGCAGTAACTCAAAATTTGAATTTTTTGAACTGGGTATGCAGAAGTGATCTTTGGGGAAATATATATCTAAAGGAAAAAAGATTATGGTTCTATCTCCAACTGTTCAGATTCTACTGCTACAAATGTGTGTATTGCCTCCAGCTATTTCCAACAATATTTATTTGCAATAATGAAATATTTCCTTTATGACAAGAAATTTAGAAACCAATAACATTACAAAACATGCCTCTTTATTTAAAAACTTAAAAAAAAAATAACTTTAGTAAATGAAAATAATATCAAAAAGATGGCTCAAAACTTCAAATGCATTTCTCTCAGTTCACGATTTTTTGAATTACGACGGTATTGCACCAAAGGTTTGATATATTTGTGCATATTTAACACTTTCTTAAATTAAAAATAGCTTTTAGTTTTTTCTGTTACGTTTTACAGCTGTTCTCAATGATGCAAATGTTTTGCTTTTAAAATATTATGCATTTTAAGCGTCTAAAATCACTAAAAAAAAATTTATTTGAGAAAGTAACCAGCATTAGCATTTCAAGATGTTCAATTGTGGTTTTTTGCGTTCCAGTAATTTTGAATAACTTTGTCACATTCAGAGAATAATTTTCTTTTTATTCTCAATAGTCCGGACAATTTTGATATGCACGTGGAACAACCCTATTACTGATATAAAAGCTAAATTCTATGTTAAAATTTTAATTTTTAAAATACATGTTTATAAATCGGAATTTCTAAAATAAACAAGTTTAATAGTATTTTCAAAATGAACTACTATAACCAATAGAATTATATATTTAAAATTTACTTTAAATTTGTTCGTCCGGTAGCACAAATGGTGATTACCTTTCGGAACAAAAAAGTTGCTCTTTTGTTGGGAAACATTTTCTACAGTTTGTCTATATCTTACCACAACGGTAGAAAATATTAAAGACTTAACATTAATGTATACTTAGATTTTCACTACTTCCACAATATTTAGCATAATTGTATTAATAATATGAGGGCGGATCAAAAAGTCCGTGAACTTTCGAACTTCCCTCGTAGTTATATGAAATGCAACACTGTTACCATCAAATACCAGCTGTTAATAGACTACTGTCAAATTTCGAGCAAGTGTCGTCATTTACTTTGCGTTTAACAGCTGTTCAAAATATACAACCTCGTGTATTTTTCTAAAAATGGAAAAAAATTGAATATCGGGTGCTCATTAAACATTATTTTTTGCGAAAAAAAACTTCAAAGGATTGTTTGGAGTTGTTTAACCGCAATCCGAATGAGTTTTTGCGGCGCTTTGTAACTGTGGATTCATTACTGTACTCCGGGGACCCAGCAGCAGTCTAAACAATGGGTTTCTCTGGGTGAACCTACTCCGAAGAAGGCCAAGGTAAGTTTGTCGGCCAATAAGGTGATGGCAACAGTTTTTTGTGATCCAACTTATTAGACCGATTTAATGAGGATTTGAAAAGAAAACGACACCATATGGCCAAGAAAAAAGTTATTTTTCATCAAGATAATGCACGGGTGCACACGTGTGCAGTCTCTATGGCAAAACTCTATGAATTCGGATACGAATTGGTACCTCATCCGCCCAATTCATCGGATTTAGCCCCTAGTGACTACTTCTTATTTCCAAACCTAAAGAAATTGCTCGGTGGAAAGAGGTTTAGCTCCAACGATGAAATGAAATACCTATTTTAAGGACCACAAAAAATCCTATATTTTGGTAGGGATACTAAAACTGGAGAAACGTTGGACCTAAATGTATTGAGTTAAAAGGAGATTATGTAGAAAAAAAACTGTCACGGACTTATTGATCCGCCCTCGTACTAATAAATAAACAATAAAGATAAAATTTGTTTTATAAATCTCCCGCTTTAGCACATAAAATCAGAAGAATAAAAGTTCTTATTTGTTTAAAAATGTACTTATCAAAAATGTAACAAAGATCAATATCTCGCCACAACTTGAGAGCAGAGGCCATCGTATATTTATCAAGTAGGGTCAACTAATTACTTCTCGTTTATGTTTTACACAACGTCAATGTCAAAGTTTGTTTACATTTTATGCGGGTCAATATAATTTTTACTCATTTGTTTAATTTGAGAGATGGTTGCGAAGGCAATTAAGGGCTAATAAATCAGTTATAGTTTAAACTCTAGTTTAGTTAAACTAAAGTTAAGCTTTTTGTGGTTTAAACTCAACAGCAGTAAATCCGTACTTCGTATATTATATATAGTTTAAAAACTAATAGTGTGTTAGCACTACGATAAATATAAAAAAAAATCTTTGCAGCGAAGAATCAATAGAATTTGTGATTCTATTCACCAGTTCGGCGAAGGTAAAGTCGTGGCTCTGGATATTTCTAAAGCATTTGATAGAGTGTGGCATGGGGCACTTCTGTCCAAACTTATTGCTTTTGGTATCGGTGATATCTTCTCTCGATTTATATCGAGTTTTCTCAGGGATCGCGCTATAAGAGTTGTTATAGACGGGATCTCATCTAACGAGTATAAGATAAATTCAGGGGTACCGCAAGGCTCCACTCTTTCTCCTACCCTATTTCTGGTCTTTCTAAATGACCGCCTATGTCAAACTTCCAACCCTATCCACTCTTTCGCAGATGACAGCAGCCTTTCTCACTCATATTCATTTAGTCGTAGACCAACATCGACTATGATCACTTCGCTGAGGCAGAATATGAGTGACTCATTGAATTGTGACCTCATGAAAATATCGCAATGGGGTCAGGTAAACAGGGTCGATTTCAATGCTCAATAGACCCAATGAGCATGCTTACACATCGACGCATGCCCGATGACGCTGCGTCATCTGCAAGTATGGGCGGTATAAACATCGAGGAATCAGAAGCTCTTGATGTTCTTGGCATGAAAATTCAGTGCGATGTTCGATGGACTGAGCACATTTTTCAGGTCTCAAAAGAAGCATTCAAGTGCCTCGGTTTTTTAAGTCGGTGCAAGACATACTTCACCCCATCTGATCTCCTCACTATTTATACCGCCTACATCCGACCGAAAATGGAAGACAACTCTCATGTTTGGGCCGGTGCTGATGGCGAGTAGTCAGCGTGTTGGCTCTGCAACCAGAAAGACCCAGGTTCGATTTCCAGCCGGGTCAAATCAGAAAAAAAATTTTTCTGAGTTTTCTGTGCTACAGCACCCTCCTTCGTCGGTATTTGAGCAGCAATAAAACGTCGGCGAAGTAAAATAATAAATAAAATGGCTCCATTAGCTTAAAAATAATGCGTGAAAAAACATCAGAGACGCCGCAACTTTGCTTTATAATTTACACGCAACTGCAGAGTTGTGCAAGAATTAAGCTCTATCTTCCTACCACTTTCACCACCTGTCTATTTTCTTCCCTATCCTTCTCTCTAGTTCCAGTGCAATGCATTGCATATGTAGGGGATAGCCCCTGAGCACTGGTCCAAGATAAAAAAAAAAAAAAAAAAAAAAAAAGACTATTTTGAAGTTACTCGACCGGGTCCAGGAGAGAGCGAAGAAACTCATAGGAGACAGTAGGGAGCCAACTCTATTAACTCTCTTGAGCATCGTCGCAACGTGGGGTGCGTTTCGTTATTCTATCGTTACTATAATGGGATGTGTTCTGATGAAATCAGGGAACTTGTTCCCGAAACCCGATCATTCACACGCACGACGCGTTCATCATTAAGAGCACATCCATTTGCGGTCAACTTGGCAGCGAACCGCACTACGCATTACAGGGAGAACTCATTTTTCGGCCGAACATCGCATATGTGGAACAAACTCCCTGCCGAGGTCTTTCCTGTCACTTATGACGTGGGAAAATTCAAGTCAAATGTCCATTCACACTACTTCCTCTATCCTCCTTCCCATAACCTGATTTCCTAGTTCCAGCACAATGCATCGCATGTGAAGGGGTCATCCCCTGAGTGCTGGTCCAAGATAGAAAAAAAAAATCAATTTTTTGCACATGATTATAGAAGCTTTTTAACTTTATAAAACACACAGTTGTTAAAATCGTATGGCAAATAAACGTAGTTTATACAACCAATTTTGCCTGTTTAAAGATGGTGTGTATAAATGTTCAATCATTTACTGTTCTATTAGTTTAAACATACTTTAAGCTAAAAAACTAGATGAACTCGCAGTGAGTTATTAGCCCTAAGGCGTAGTCGTACATGAATGAAATTTATGTTTTTCTTGCTATTGCAGCCTGCGTGTGTTTTCTTTTGAGAGAGCAGTGCAAGAACAATTAATCCATAGGTAAACAAAATTTTGGTTTTTTTTTTCTATTGTAGTCATCTGTTATTGACATTTTTATTGTGTTTTACACAAATGAAATACCTGTTATTTTGTTTTAGAGTTGCAATGACTTGATAACTATTCTTTGCTAGAGGGTCAAATATGTTGCCTATTTTGGCAGCAGTTATTGGTGCAACATATTCAGGAAGGAACTCGATCGTTATTTAGAATGTTGCATAGTCTTTAGAATGGAACACGAACAGCATCGAAATTTAGCATATATGTATGTACGTGGCACTTTTGTCAGAAAAGAAAACGACATAGGTCATAGTAGAGGGTGTCTCAGTAAGAATGCACTTTTTAAATTGAGCGTAATGTATTTTGTGCAAGTGGAAGCTCTGAAATTTGACAGCTGTCCCATATGATGTTTATTCCGATGCAGCGCTTTAAGAACGAATAACGTCATATAATTGTGAAATCTTATTACAAAAATTTGGAAAGTTATGCTGAGAAGAATTCAAAGAATTTTCAGGCGAGAAAGTGCATCGAATGTGTCAACTATGTGTCAAGAGTGGTAAAAAAGTTTTAAGAAACTTGGTCAGTTATGGACAGGACGACTCCTGTGCTCCAAAGGTATCGGTCGGTCTCTAGCAAACATTGCTGCTGTTATCGAGAGTGTCGCCATCTCTTCTCCATCGGGCTCAACAATTTCCAATTTCACGAAGAACTACGCAACGAATTTTGGAAAAAGCCCTCCACTTTCATGGATACAAAATTTAGGTTACACAGGAGCTCAAACCAGCAGACTATGCAAAGCGTCAGCAATGAATAACTACCTTCTTACTGAGACTCCTTTTATATGGGTTTAAACGTTTGCACTTAATTCTACAGTTCAGTCAAATTAGTTTTACAATTTTTCGAATTGTAATTCGCAGCATAGATTCTACGGCACACGAACGATTAACAATGGTAGCGAAAATATTAAAAAAAAACTATCTCCCTTTTCTCTCATACTTGTTTATGTAATGCTGAAAATTTGTTTCAGAGAAATATATCTTCATTGGTTTAACTATTAACCGCAAAACCTAAAATTTACTAACTTTACTCATGCATTCTGCAACAAGTTCTTTCACTGATACAGTTTGTTTTTAGTTTCTATATTCTTTTAACTTCTTAGTGAGTTTTTATACACAATTTTTTTTTTTTATTACTTTTGCTATTTCAAAGTAAACTTAATAGCTTAGAAGTTTAGAACTCTTGGCTACATAGATAGATAGATATCCTTTTACTGTTTTATGGAAGTATAAATCTTATAACATTCATGTAGAAAAACTTAATATTAACTACCATTAGAACATCAAAAAGGGTTAACCAAAATGAATGAGATAAAGATAAAATTTTAAAATGTTTCAATGCATTTGTAAAGCGTTTCCCAAAAGTGCATTGAGAAAAAATTTTAAAACATTCTCTGCTTTAATACATGATAAATTTGAGCAATAAACTGAAGAATTGATTAAATACAGTATCAAGAGGTGTTATTAATTAACAAAATCTTGGTTATCTTAATAGATCCTACATTAAAGCGAAGGTTCTGATTAACGTTAGGCTCACGGTCAGGCAGTGCAACTTCATTACTTTTCAAGGGCTTGTTCGATAGTTTTGACAGTGTTGAATATAGTATAATTCGTCAGTAGTTGTCAAATGAAATTCATCGACAAAGTAAAATAATAAAGTATGGTCATTATTACAATATTTAAAATTGGAATACTATTGCACTGATTAATATTTTTCTTTATTCTTAGAAGTTATCTTTAAAAGTGTCAGACAAGCTACCGTCAGGTTTGTCTTACCGGTAAATTTTTAACCAAATTTTTAACACCCTCATTGTAATTATGGGAATTTTGCTAACAGCTTTACGTTTTCTTCATTTCGATTTTACTCAGTTTATTTTTTAAACCAAATTTATCATAAACCCCTACACAGAAAATATAATATTTATTTAAATTTTAACCAATTACGTCATTGTTCAGTTAATTTTTTTATCCTAATTATTAATTTAATTGTATCTACGTTTATTTTAATTGATTATGTTGTTCTCTCAAAACAGTGCAATACTATAAAATGGTAGAATAAAAAAAAACGTGGAACTTTTTCAATTCAAACTGTTGATGTCACAATTTTTGTGATATGTTGAAATCTAATTATTATTTTAATTGAATCTTTGTATTTTTCAATTGCATCCCGAATTTTACTTTTTCCAGAAAATTAATAAATAGTACATGAATAGAATTAATTTTTCTAACTTGAAAATATATCTAGTGGAAAATAAGTCGTTGCCACCATGAATTTTTAGCACACCAAAATGGTCGTCGGTATTGCTGTGGTATTGCCATAATAAAAAAATTATAACATTTATTTTATCGGACCGTTGTATTAATGGACACAATAAAGGTCACTCACTTTAGCTAAAGTTTAACTGTCGGGAATTTTAGCGGTAAGTTATGAAAATAATAGCCCTAAATGTCTCTCATTAGCTTAAAAATTAATGCGTCAACCAGCGTTGTCACTGAGAGCAAAATGTTTCCTACCAAATTTTTATAAAAAAAACTTAACAAAATAACTTAAAATCTACAAATTTTTGAAAGCTTTTTACAAATAAACACATTTATATTCATTTAATATAAAATATGTTTTTTGTCAAATATTTTTATAAATTATGCACGCAACGATATATAAACCAGATTTGGTAAGGCCGGCGCAATAAGGGCAATGCTGAGGTCAATGTAACTCAAGTGACGCATCAACTCTGCTATACAATTTAGTCAAACTCGCAATAGGACAGTGTTGCCAACCGTTTTTTCTTCTTCAAAAAATTTGGATATGGAACAAAACAATCTTATTTTCGCATTAAAAATCTTTTTTTTTATAAGATTTTATTGAAATAAAATTCAGTTAAAATATTTATTGACATACATTATATACATTTGTAAATTTTTATATTCGTGGGAACTTTCTACATTTGTTTATTCAAGTTTTTATTATATATTCTTTTGACTGTTCAAACATTGTGCCATTACGATCAGATTTTTTCTAGATGTGCTTAAAATACCACTTAATTATTATTTTGTTTATTAATGCTGCTTAAACTATTTTTTCAGTTCAGAAGTTCAGAGCAATCGAAACGATATGCATTGATATGATATCTTAAAATGCTTCAATATTTTCTTCACCGATTAAATTGTATTCCTTAAACATGAAGTGACGCAATTCTAGCCATTCGTCATGAATTTTTTGAATTTATGCCAATCATTGACATTGAGAAGAATTTTGCTAATTATGAAATAGTTTTATCAGCACCCACTGAAAAATATTAAAAGCCATTCCTTAGGAATTACTTTTGATCTACTTCCAAAATATCAACAACTGTATATTTTCGACTTCCCAGGAAGTTATTCAGAACAACATCCAGAAAATTAATACGAAAGTGATGTTAGTCTACAAAATTTGTTTATTTTTTTATTAATATATTTGTGTACAAATGTATAAAACATTTTTCTTTATTATTTTTTTGATCATAGTAAGTAATAAAAACTACAATTCAATTGCATTTCGATTAAATAAATTAATTAAGATTAGAATGTTTATAGAATTAGAACTTATCATAATCTGCTTCTGCATTAAAACAAAGCAATAAGCAACTTTTCATAGCTCCGTGGGTAGGCTTGCCAGATGGCCTGAAATCGCCTGGATTTTCCAGTTTTTTCATATTTTATATTCTTTTATAATGAAATTAATATTTTGTACAGAAAAATTGCATTCTAAACACAATAAAATAGGCATCTTCATTAAATGAGACGGCTTGGAATTTATCAAAAATATCCAACTCCACAAATACAAAGTTCTCAAAATAATCGACAACAATAATCTTACAAGTTCATATTAAATGTTATTTTAATAATATTATTATAAATCGTTTTACATAATTTGTATCTGCTTTGCCTTTAATTCATTTTAATATTAATTTTAACTTTAATTTAAAAACTGCCGAAACGCATAAAACGAAAAACGTATAGAAAGAGAAGAAGGTGTGCTAACGAATAGTAAAGTTTAACGTGATTACCTGCCATTACGATAAATTAATACAAAGTTGTGTCATGCTGTTTAATTTTATTTAAGCAATACCTAGAGCCTCTTTGGTGACCCAAATTTATTAGCTTAGCCAAAGCGGATTTGAACAAAAATTCAAGTGTTGCTGGTTGAGAAAGCGAATGTGGATTGGCGATACGTATTCTTATGAATATTTCTTTATAATGCTAAGTAAAACTAATACTAATTAATCCTATTGTGCCCCTGGATTATAGAATATTAACATCCTTTAATATCTTGTAAGTGGTGGCACAGACGTAAATAACTACTCGTTGTATGACTACATCTGTCAAAGAAAAGCCGCCTTTCATTCTAAAGGCCTATTATGGTTTGTGTTTCAAGTCTATTAGACCTGTATTTTTACATTTATTTTCCTGTAATACTTTCTGTTTTTACCCATAATTCGCTTCTTTTTTCATCATTTCTGCTGCATAATTTTGTAGTTAAATCAAAAAAGAAGAAGAAGAAGAAGGAGAAGAAGTGAAACGACTTTATCGAAATTAAAAACCAGCACATTTAACCATGATCTAATTTTGTTCTTTTTTTTTTTTTGTCCATCTACTCAGAAACCACGTTTTAGATTTCAATAACAAGAACTTTTATACAATAAAAGGAGACCTCAAAGAGAATAAATAAAACAGAGTTAAAGCCGTTTTTAAATTACAATGCCCCGACACAATACAAAAAAAAAAAACTTAAAGTATGAAAATAAAGACATGATACAGAGCAAAAGTCAAAGGAGGTAAAATCATTGCGAATGGGATAAAAAAGACAAAATGCAATAAAGAAAAACGTTATTTCCAATTTAAACTCAGCAATACAATAACAAAACTGGTTAAAATAGCAGACAGGTATTAAATGTTAAACTGAAAAAGGCAAAAACACGCAAACACTACAATGGGGATACACAAGAAAATGTGAAAAAGTAGGTACGACATAAAGAAAGCAATCAACAACGGTTGCGAAGAAGTAACAAGAAATAACAGAAGAATCTAAGTATTTAGAAACGAGTTAATAACGTTTTACCTGTGTGTACGAGTATGGATGTATGTATGTATGTATGTATATTCATGCATATGTACGTATGTATGTAGGTATATACCCATGAATTTTTACGAATACGAGCACCTGGGTGTGTTTTATGGTGAAATGAGCACATTCAAGTATGCTAGACTTGCGCTGTGGGGGAGATTTCTTTGAACCGCTTTCATAATGAGCAACAAATTTATGACGCCATGATAATTCATTTCATAAAAATGAAAACTTACATAGATCCATAACATAAAAATGTCATGTTTGTTTGTATGTTGTATGTGACTTTGTGCCTCATGGACAGCTAAACGGTTAAACCGATTTTCTTGAAATGTTCACAGTATCTCTCTGTATATCTCGAACGAACTATAGGCTACATAAATTTCAAAAATTCCAACTGGGCGTTACCACGCCCATACAAGGTAAATATTTATTTTTGTATATCTTGAGAACGGTTGAAGTGACAGTTGCTGAATATGGCCCAAATGACTTTGTAGTGAAAAGAAATCATCAGTCAAAAACTGGAAGGGATTGCACAAGTAGGCGTGGTACCTCCCATACTAACTAAATATTGATTTCATTATTTCTCTAAAACGGTTAAAGTTAAAGTTTCTGTATTTGTTCTGCGTAGGTACAAGTATCAGTCAAAAAGTGGGCGGAAATGGACAAGTGGGCAGGGTGCCTTCCATACAAAAAAATTAAAATCGAATCATAATCACAGGAGCTCAAGATTTATTAAAAAAAAATTTCAATAACGTATGAATTTATTTTAATTTGAATATGTGCAGCGAAGCACACCGGTCTTTAGCTAGTGTATCTATAAATTTAATGAAAGCTTCTTTTTCTTGCGAAGAATTTTTTTCGGTAATAAATAGTGGGCATTTGTTAAACTTCAAACCGCAAAAATAAACAAAAACTAATTAATTATAAAGTTTTATTTTGAAAATAACGGTTTGTTTTTTTTTTTTGAAAATTTAATTAAAATCATAATGTTCTTTTTTTTTTTGCTTTCTTGTTTACTTAAATTACAAACTTTGGTAATTTTTTATTAAATTTTATGTGCACCATGTTTAAGGGAGCTGTACACTTAACCTCATGAGATACACGTGTATGTGAAAATGAATTATGTACGTCTTAAATCCTAATAAGTCATTTACTGAAACCAACAATCATATATTATTCTATATTAGTAAGAGGAACTCCATAAGAATGTAAAAAATATGTCCTAAAAATCAAAATGGGTATCTAAAACCAACAGAAGTCGACAGATATAATAGGTGTGTTTATTCATTATTATTTTGGGTAAAGTTAGGTAAAATGCGAATAAACTATAATAATTTATCTCAATGAGAAACAGACATGTAAAAAAGTAAAGAAACGAAAAAAATCACAGACTTTACATCAAGAAGGAAACGCCAATGTATATGACCATGTACGTATAATACAAATTTACACACATCCATAATTGTAAAAATTTATGTAATTTATAATGGACAGAATGTGTTAAAATGAGCGCCGACAACTGACGACAGGGTTTTTAACACCAACATAATTTGTAACATTCACCACCGCCCGTATGGGCACAAAGAAAGCAATTACGTTAGAATAGACATTTATATATACATACATACATAAAAAAAAAACAATAATTTGACTTCTACAGGCAAATCGCACTATAACGAACGATATAATAACAGGTCCTTTTATAATATCAAAAAATTCTTTATATCGCAAAGTATTTTTTAAGTTTTATTATTATTGTAGTTAGATAAACAATAAATTACCTTATTAAAAGCTCAAAAAACAAAAAAATGCGGAAAAATACAAGTATATACGGTTCTATATTAAAAACTAATCCTGGTGACAAAAATAGCTGATTGATGTTTGCTTTTTTCACAATACTATACTAATATACTACTATACTACTATAGTACTATAGTACTATACTACTATAGTACTATAGTACTATAGTACTATACTACTATAGTACTATAGTACTATACTACTATACTACTATAATACTATACTACTATACTACTCTATACTACTCTATAATGCTCGAGGATGCTCGATTGTGAAGACAATTGGGACGCTGTGGCACAGTACGTGGGATACGTTCTGCGGAGGAAGAAGAGGGACCTCGATGCGCTGCTGCATAGCGGGGCCCCCTCTGACGGGGACCAGGCAATACGGGCCGGGGCCATGGCGCCGGCTGCAAACTTGGCGGACCCAGACGTGGGTGATTGAGAGTGGTCCTGATTGGGACGTGGCTCTGGGCCTTCCCGAAGTAATGCGGAAAGCGGTTCCGGGGAGGAATCTACCCAGAGGAAGAGGAGGGAATTTTTTAGTGGCAACACCACTCGACGCAGAAGACGACGGTCTCTGTAAGTGCGAAGGCATTTTCAACCCTACCTCACACGCCAAAAAAAAAAAAAAAAAAAAAAAAAAAAAAAAAAAACTATAATTTTTTGTAATTTCACTTTAAACGGAATCACTAAATCAGATCTGGATAAGAACTTTTCTCCGCCTAACTTCAGAAGTCTAATCCCTTCTTATTTTCTTGAGCTAGTCACCACTTGCTTGGAAATCACCATTAGAAATTATTGTAAGTATTTCTCTGGCAATACCATTTATTGGCAAAAGTTTTTTTCGTTGATAGAGGAACCAGTCATATAGCTCCTCTTCCATACTGACTATTTTCCACTATTTTTTAAATATGACTGATTTTTTAACCATTTTTCGTTTTTCCCAAATTTGACACAATTTTTGACACCATTTTGCTTTTTATTCTGCGATGTTTTTTTTTTACCTTTTTTACCGTTGTACGCGGTATAAAATTAAAATAAAATTCCTATTATAAGATCCGGAAATGCATCACTGCGCTACATCTGATGCACAGTACGGTCTTGAAAGCAAAGGATTACAACACTACAAATATGTTGAGTTCAAAAATGCAACAGCTAATGGCCAAACAAACACATCAAACAAGCATCACAAAAATGGCTAATGCAATGGAAGAGTAAATGTTACATTTTTTTTTTATACAATTTCTTTAATTTAATTTTTTTTATACCTTGTTTTATACTTTGGTTTAAGTCATGTAAAAATCTCTAAAATATTTTTGTTATTTTCCGTCTGCTCATCACTATTAGGTGATTTGCATCAGCATCTCAAAATAATCATATATACGCATCACATGCGGTGCATTTATGCATTTGCGAACAGGGCTGTTGTTAATGTAAAAAATTAGGGATTTTTGCTATACCGTGATGAAAATCTTTTGTAATAAAAATGGTCAACATTTTTCACTGTTACAAAACATCTACTTTTAAATTGTTATTGTTTATTTATCAAACAGCTGATTTTATGTTTAGTTGCTTAAAACTAAACCTAAGAACAAGTACTCTCTCAAATTATCTATTATTTACTCAATTTTCGAGTATGCGAACGCTTTCTTGCAAGATTGGAATCCCGCGGTCGTCCAATTTAGTGTTAAGAAACACACCTATTAACGGCAAGTGGTTTTAAATGAGAATTTAAATTTCGTTGGTATTTAAAACAGAAAAAAATAAACGAAAATTTGTTTTTTCTTTCAATGTATCATTGAAATCAAAAACAATTTTCCTTGGAGTTTAATTTCTGCATAAAATTGTTTATATTCAGCTATTGGCGACTACTTAGAAACGGTTAATGTATAACATAACAACCATTTAGTTTTACTTTACCTTTATATCTTCTAGCATATGAATAAATTCATGGTTGTTAGTATTAATATTCCAAAACACCAGCTGTTTCTTTGTTACAAAGAAAGACAAATTGCGAAGGTATTTCGTCTGGCTTCTTAGAACGCTCACAGTCTATATGACTAGTACACTAGACACAACTCAACGGGCATACCCAATTTCATTTCTACATATGTACATATCTTTAGGCTCTATGCTTCACATTTATTTCGCATTGTGATTTTGAATTTCTTATTATTACCATGCCATTCTCAGTTCATTATTTTCCGAAAACAGGTGAAGGTTAAAAATGCGTTAACTAACCATCATTGTAACATTACACAGTGGTACAAAATTGATTGAAGTAGAAAAACCTGGGACCGGATATTATTTTTCTTGTAGCTGTTGTCGAGTTAAAGAAGAATCCAATAGTGAAATATGCCGGACACCTCCAAAATCCGGATTTACGGTTAAAAAACCGGTTTTTTTACCTTTGCGCACTTATAAGCCATTATTTTGTTGATAATAATCCGATTTTCAATTTCTTACTAGATTTGGAAAGTAGTAACTGAGATCTTTCGAAAGATATATAATTTATCTAAGAAAACTTGAGAAATTTGGGTTTTATTGTCGAGCAAACACAAATTTTGTAGATTTTTCAAAAATTTTTCAACTTTGGTGACGTTTTTATACATTATAATGTAATAAACTATAATACTATTGAATTTATTTAAAAAGTACGTTTATTAACGATTACAACGCATATTTGGGGTTAAAAATACATAAATAATTGACTGAGTTATTAAACTTTTCATGAAAACAAAATTTTTAACAAATTGCCTGCACAATGTTTTTGGTGTTGTTTTTATGCACTTTCTCTAAAATTACAAATCACTGTTAGCCTAAACACAACTTAGAATTACAACAAATATTTTTAATGAGAGCTTTACTCATGTTTGTTTGTCAATATTGCTGTAATACATTAAAAAAAAAGAAAATTCAACCTTCGTTTGTTTTGCCCTTTTCTACGCCTATGATTTGGCATCATCAGCCATATCATAAACCAAATGAATGCTACTTTTGTCAAACCGATGTTTTAGGTCACTGTTTTAAAACGCGCAAAAACATTAAGTACGCAAATGTTGTAACTGTTACAAAACCAATACCTCTAAGTAATGATCTACCGACAACGAGCAAATCTGGCGATGTAACAGAAAAAGATTTTGATCTACAACAACGGAGCTGCATTTGTTGTCAAAAGCTGATTTCGACGATCTTGTTCGCGATTTACACTTGTGAAAGCGGCAATCTGAAGTCCTCGGGTCGCGATTAAAGCAGTGGAATTTGGTAGAAAATGATTTCGTTATAACATCTGGTAGAAAGAGTGACCGGACCAGGTTTTTTGGACTGTCGCACCGTGTTATTCTATGTTTTGGAAGCAATTAAAATATCCAATTTTTTGGGTGTTTGTTTGACAATAAAAACATCTGCTGTTGAAAAATCCTTTATTAGGCATTCAAGAATTCCGTGAACAATAAAGATTTTATTACATTTTGCAATTTAAGTCAATCACCCCTCGATATATATTCCCTTTTCCCGCGAAATATATTCCATTTTCCCAAAATTTCAATCAGGTATAATTTCCTAGTTTTGGAGTTCTTTTATAGACTAACTTAAACGGCTAGTACAGGATGTTTTTATTATAATGTTTTTTATTTTTTATTTTCAGTCTTTTTTTAAAGAACACTTGGGGAATTTAAAATGGAACTGTACATAATTGAGAAACGTGACAAAATCGTTGAACTTTATTTCTCTAATCAATGATCAGCGTGCATATCGTCGTTCTTTTAATGTGTGTGTTGGACCCCTGTTGGGAATTTCCGCCAACAAGGGGCAGTAAGGAATATTCCTGGTGCCGGCAGACGACGAACGGTGTACACGGATGACAATATTGAACGGGTGCAGGGTATTATTCGGGAAGATGGAGTAACATCAACCAGGAGATTTCCGACACAATTTGGCCTCTCACGAGTGTCGCTGCAGAGAATTGTGCATACAATAATAATGTTTCCATACAAAATTCAAACTGCGAGGCACACAATGGCGACATCTTTGGTGAACAAATTATATCCCGTACTACATACACTGCATTTAAACGCTTCAGTCTGTTTCCTTTTAGGGTTAATTGAAAGTAAAAGTCTACATTAATAAGACTAGAACCATACAACAATTAAAAAATAATACGCGCGAAGAAATCAACAACACAACACCTGAAGTTTTGCGAAGTGTTATGGAAAATGTTTTGGAAAGAGCGCAAATATACGAAGCGGAAAATGGCCACCACTTGCGATATATAATTTTTCATAATTAAATTCAAAATATTCTCCATTAATATGGTTAGGTTAACAGGCCGCCAATTCCCAAGGCATTCAGCTCACTTGGATCCTCCTGGGTCCCATTGTGTTGCCTGAGCGGCATCAGTCTTCATCCATAAATATACTGTATTTAAAATAGAAAAATTTTAATAAGAATGTCTTAAATAAGAATTTATAATGAAATTCGTCATTTTGAGCCACCCTGTACTTTACAGATCCAAGTCGAAGCATTTTATTTGCATTTTTGATGTACCCTATTTTTGTTTATTTTATTTTTGAAATTCCTTCATTTTAACACTTTTTGTTAATACTTGCATTCAGGCACTTTTATTGTTCAAATGCAATACTTTTTATGCGGATGACGTATTCACTGGGTCCTGAATATTTAAAAATACAATTTAACACTTGAAGACATGAAGACATGCAACTACACGAATTTTTATTTGTGAATTAAATTTAAATTGGTTGGATTTTTAATGTTTTCAGATCTGCGTAGCTTCGCTAAATTCACTGAAAATGATGACGGCAATAAAATTCCGCATGAACTTCATGATACGAATTTTTCACCTCGAGGTGAATGAAAATTTCAGGGGAACAAATATTTCACTTCTTATTCGCGATAGGGGTGACTAGTTTTATTTAATTACCGTCATATTCATTTAATATTTAAAACGAGTTTGAAATATATTTTGTTTCAAATTTTTCATAGAAAATTTTCTTAAAATAAATTTCAAATAAATGAAATTTTTTTTATGAACACAAGCCTTAGAATTTAGTTTTTGTACTTTCACCACTTTGCATTTCTAAAGATTGTGATCAATATTTCCTAATAATTCAATGAATTTTCCCCTGTCATACTGATGATATACAGCATTGAAGTCAATAAATTTGCTTTTGTGAAGCATTTAAAAGAAATGTACTTCCATTATTCAAATATACTCTAAAACATTTCATATTTCAATATCCTGTAACTTAAATTTAATGTCTCTTCGAAGAGCATGCGCAATTTAAACTTTTTAATTTTAATTAGTTGCAACTTATCAGTTTCATTTCCACACAATTATTCAAGTAGATGCTTATAAAAAAGATTTTTTTACTTTATTAATTTCCTAATTTTTTGCAATTTGTTTTCAAGAGAGTTTCTGATGAATGGAATGAAAAAAATAACTAAATTATAATCACATAATTTTTTGTAGGTAATCTTTGAAAGTTATTTTTATAGTAAAAATAAATAATAATTGTTAAAAACTATTCAAAACTATTTACTTATTATACTGATTCTGCGAACGATCTCAAAATTTGCAAATTAAATTTTAACCCAAGAATATTGATTCTTTGGACTTTAACCGAATATATTTCATACATAACCCAATAAGCTAAAATTTACGACGATAACATGCAATATAAGATCATGGATGTGAATCAACAAGTCAGCATTTCTAACCTTGGAAATTTTTCTGCAATTCACAAGGTCACTAATTAATTACTTTTATATAAAATTGAGTTTTTTCTTTTTTTGTAATGCAACTGACTTGCGCAAATTTGTCATTCTTGCCTATTTGTTTTTTTTTTTCTTTAATATTTTTGTCATACAAATTATTGAACGAAATAAGAGATACGGAAAAACCCGAGATGTTACGATTATGCGCGTTCGATTAAAATTTACTTTGAAATGTTATTGAAAATAAAATTAAAATAAAATATCTACTGCCGTTTACATTAAATTTGTCAACTTATGAAACTATAAAAAAATTTTATTAAAATCTTTTTCGTAACGACTTTGTGGAACAAAATTTATTTTTCCTTTAAATTAGCCACGCGTAACACTGATTGATTGATGGATTGATTGTTTTTCCATAAACATTTTTCGCCCATGTACATAGTTTGTATGTATTAATTTTTTTCTTCTCTTGATCGTTGTATAATTAACAGAAGAAAATAAATTTTATTGTAAAATAAACCAGTAATTATAGTCTGTTTAATACGATTTTCAAAATATCTTAATAAACTGTAATAGAATAACGCACGAAAAATCTATCTTGTGATGTGATTAAAGTCCTTTAACATAGACAGGTGGTGGGTGGCGATGGCTGAGGTAGTTAGCACGTTGCCTATAAAACCAAAGATTCTGCTTTCGTGCCCAGTATCTGAGTTACTCTGCAGCCAAATGGCCAAGATTTTACTTAAAATTATTTGCACATGCAGCACGTAATAATGACGTAAGCTGCACGCAAGCTTTAAGAAATTTAAAAGCAATGAAATTTTTCAAAAGTCGCCGTCAAAAATGGAACTACCAAAATGTTCATAAGAATACCAATCAGCTGTTTTCGCATGAATTTTTAAAAACGTGCGATAGTATTAAAATTTTAAAGGCAAAACTTAATCTTAATCAAAACTTAAATAATAAAAACATTTTACATTTTTCTGATGTGACTTTGTGTCTGCTGTTGGCGGAAGCAGAAGCACTGGTCACTCAACAGTACCGGCTTAAGCTGACACTAATCCACAAGTAACATCAGAGCTCCTTCCTTCGACGGTATTGTGCAGCATCACGGCGAAGTAAAATAATTATTAAAAATGGCTGCTAAAGAGAAGTTAAAAAAATATTAATGCGTCTCCTTGACAACAAAAGCGCTGCAACACTGTTGAAACAAAATGCGAAAACGTGCAAAAGCAGAGTTGCAAAAAATATAATAATGAGGCTTTCCTCTGTCTGTCCCTTTTCTATCACTATTCCACACTTATAAATGGTAACACTTATTAGTAGGCAATCATTGCCTGATTGATACATCTTTTTATGAAAAAAAAAATTCTTAACTTAAAAACAATTCTTAAATAATCGTCAGCTCTAGCTTATGGTATTTAAAAGCAATTTCTCTTTAAATCTAAAACCTTAAACCTACACAATATGATTTACAATTTGTTCTGAAATATTAATGAAACATCTGCAGGCATTAAAATAAACTGCTCTGTTATACTTTTACTCAAACAAAAATTTCACGACAAAATCTTAAAGTTGCTAAAAAAAAAAATAAAATATTTTTTCTTTTCCAAATACCGTATCATTTCTTAATGAGTTGACTTATTTAATTTTTTTTTTGTCTCTTAAAAAACAAACTGTTAGTTTGGCTTGCCTACAGATAATTTATTTGCGTTTAGGTATTCATTCGCATTACTCACCTGTTAAAATGGCTAAAACACACAAAACAAAGTATAATTTATGTTGCTGGAAATCCATTTTGTTAACGAACTGTTGGAACATTGTATAAATATATTTGTATATGTATGAGAAATGCTAATGGTGCAACTTTATTTATTATAATTTGTTCAAAGCTTCAATTGTGCACTATTGCAAGTAGATGGGAAAAAAATTTATTACAACTAAAAGCTTGATATAAAACTTTTAACACAAAATTTTTTTAATATATTCTATTTTCAATAGAGGTTATTTTAATATGCATATGTAATTAAATCTTTTTTTTTTTTTTATTTCTTTTTATACATTTCTCTGAGTTGAACACACTTTTCAAATTACGTATCTGTTCGTTTTATTTCGAAATTTTTGGCGCGTAACCCGGCTACGTTTTCAAATTCCTAGACTTTTTGAAATTTAATAGGTAATTTTTTATAACACATCATTTATCTTTCAAACTTTTTTCCACCTGTTATATATTTCTCCTAATTATGCGTATGTATGTGTGTGTGTACTTAAAAAGCAATTTCAAATATTTACTTCTATTTTTTATTATTTTTTTTTTTTTTTTAAGAAATAGAAGCGGAGAAATTGTGTGCTTGTCGCTATATAGAACACACACAAATTTATTTTGTATTTATAAGATTTGGAATACACGAAGAATGTGGAGTAAAAAAACGAGTTTACGAATAAGCGCGCGAGTGTTGTAAAAAATATGACAACGTACGATGCAACAGTTACTAAACGACTGAAGCAATGTATGTTTATAAAGTTGCCAAACAGCTCAACTTTTCTGCTTGGTTTTGGTATAGAGTTGTAGTCGTTGTAGCAGTCAGTAGTAGTCATCGTTTGTCGTAAAATGGCATGGTTTGGTTTTGAAAACATCTAGATGCGCACACAGATACTCACATGTATGCACAATAGTGTGTATGGCGTTGTATATACAGCCACATGTATGTACAAACATACAAACATACATGCAGCCAAATAACACCACAGAATATACAAGTGCACAAATACAAATTCATATGCTCATACATTTTATTCTTTAGTACTTGTGCACAAGACTTCTCACACTCTGACTCACTAAGAGTGTAATTTACACATAGATACAAACTTACACATAGGCACTCTTACACACATTCATATACTTCATTTTCGTATCATGCCAACAACTTATACTCACACCCGTGGTGCGTGTGTTTGTGCAAATTTTTGTTTTGTTTTTCAATTTGTAGTGTTTTTTTCTTCTTCTGTATTGTAAACATTTCAACTCTTCAGATACACAATACTTTTAATAACAGCAATCGCCCGTATACATATAAATATGTTTATGTTTTTAATTTTTTTACAACAAAGAGAAATACTGCAACAAAATATCAACAACAAAAACAACAGCACAGCTTTATAACTAACGTTTTCAACATTAACCAAGCGAAACTTTAAATGTTAAATTTAACGAGTGCAACTGGAAGCAACAACAAACAAATACTCGTATAAGAATGTTGCCTTCATTCATTCTGAGTTTAGCAACTTTAGTTGGGTTACTTTGCAATCAGCGTTGCCACTGACAATTTTTTTTTCTAATATATTTTTATAAAAAATTTTCCAAAGTAACTAATCCTGGAATGGTAGACAGTGCCTGTGAGGCGAAGAAATTTTGTTATTTTCTTGTATTTCCTGAACGATTATTCGTATCGAAGCGTGCACTAGTATCAACTCATTTGAACCAAGTAAAAAAAAGAGCAAAAAATTAATATACGACTCCTTTCGTCCAAAATTAAAGCGTATGAGCTCATATTTCAGCGCATACTTACGGCTTAGAGCGCAAATCACCAAAGTATTTGCAATTTCATATCATATTTTATGTGAAAAAATGCCAAACTTTGTTTTGCTGTGCACAATTTTATTCAAGTTATAAGCCTTATATTATTTCTTAATATATTAATTAGGTAAGATGAGTCCTTTTATCTCGAATAGTTTTTTTTTTAATTTTTGTACAGGATTTCTTTATACCAGTCATTAATATATGTGATTGAAACACGTATCTATTGTGTATATCTTTAAATACTGAATACTTTTTATATATGTTTTTATAAACTTTTTGTGAAAAAAGTGCATTTGAATGTAAAAAAATGCATTAAAACAAAATCCAAAAGCTCTTTTTAAAATAAAGATTTTAATGCATTTTCTTTTAAATTGAAATGCACTTCTATTTGCAAAAGTCGCTCATTGTCGAACTTCACCATTAAAGAGTTATAAAATTTGTGTACCAGGGTATAATCCTACCAATTTTTAAAACTTTTTAAAAATTAACACATTTATTTAACAAATTTCTTTTGTTTATAAATTGTACACCGGCCAATGATTGACTCCGTACTTAAATGTGATTTACCTTTAAATGCTATTTAAATAGCTACTTCGTTTATTCAGTATAAATTTGAGGAACATTTAAATATAACTTAAATGATCATGCCTCGGCATATTTTTTTTTTTATTTTGGACCAGCACTCAGGGTAGGACCCCTACACATGCGAAATTTGTACTGGAACTAAAGAAAAGGGATGGTGAGAGAGATAGAAGCTGATGAAGCATCGATTTCATACAACTCTGCTTTTTTGTTCAAAGCAGTGTTGGAGGGCCTTTGATGTCAAGGAGATGTATTAAATTTTGAAGCGCTGTTTAGTAGCAATTTTTAGTAATTATTTTACTTCGCTGGTGCTACAATAGCTGAGACAAAGACACACTAAGGCACATCAGAAATGTTTTTATGACTGACTCTAAAACAGAGGTCATACCCAAGAGTTTTTGGGTTTGTAGTAAACGTGCAGAGTTCTTCAGCCAGCGCCATGCTCAAACCTACAAAAATTGTATTTATCCAACAGTTCTACCAAAGCAAAAATTTCTTACTATTAAGTAAGAAAATTCCAATAATGGCAACACTGTCGCAATGAATGCATGAGCACACATATCTGTGTACTACGTATGTTTGTACATATTGAGCCCTAACCGCTAAAATAACGTAAACGTTATATTTATCGAAATTGACTTTTCGATGCCGAATTGTTGTACGCTCTCTGATACGTCGTCTGGTAAAATATTGGATAAAAAATAGTAATAGTTACAGAAATACAGGCCTATCATTTATAATGTTAACGACATCCTCATATTTTTGTTACCGGTAATATAACGTAAGTGACATAAAAGAGTGTGGAAGTGCCCTAAGAAGTGAATTAATTGTGAAGGACAATCATTATTTGAATATGTAACAGTTGCTTTTCTCATTATTTTGTTGTAGATTTGGAACCGTGCATAACTTCTCACTCACGATCATACAATCTTACGATAAAAATATTGCTGATGCGCGGCCTTGTTTCTTCGCACGTTCTCGTGAATATAATTAGAAATTAACCACGATCACCAAAAATCCATGGTCACGAGAAACTTTTATTGTATTTTATAATTTTCGATTTGCTTTTTAGAAATTTTGGAACGTTACGATAACCTTTCTCACAAATTTTTTTTCTATCCATTGTTGTTTTATTTTAATTTTTATTAAGGTTAAAAAATTAACTTTTTACTTTTAATTCATAATTAATTTTTTTAAAAAAATTTAAAAAATTTTTTTTTTAAATAAAATATTAAAATATTATTTAAATATTCTTTTCAAATCAAATTCAGTTAAAATATTTATTTACATACATTACATTCGTAAATTTTTTATACGTTACCTTCACTGATGTGAAGATGTAGTTTTTTGTGCAAAAGAGTAAACCGAAATACATCGTTTAAAGAAAAAAAATTTCAATATTTGTTTTCTAGTTGTTGTTTTGCAAGAGATGTAAAAGTACTATGTCCAATAATGTTGAAGAAGTAGTGCTTAAAAATTTTAAATATAAAAAACCTTGTTCCCTCTCCTGTAAAATGTATTAAATTGGAATTAGCTCTGTCACGACTGAAAGTAACGATTTGTTTATTAAAATTTTTATAGATTTATTTCTACTGTTAAAAGTTTCTGCATTTACGATCAGATTTTTTCAAAATATGCTTAAAATACCAAACAATGAATGGGTGGGGTATTTAATTAGTTTCATACTTTCTTCATATTCATAAAAAATTCTTTTGACACTAAATGTTGGTATTGTCATATTTAATAAACTATTTTTCAAACAATGAAAAGCTTCGGAAGCAATCTTAACGATTTGCATTCGAAATGATTTCAGAAGTCTAATTTAAAAAAATTTTATTTTAATAAAATTAAACAACGTCTAATTTTATTGACATCCCAAAAAACTGCAAAAATAAGATAAATTTTCAGATATGGTAACACTGTTGTCGAAGCAGGATGCTTCGCTCATGATTATGGTGTGCAGAGAACGAATAATTTTTTTATAATTTTTTATAGTATGAATGGAATAAATTAATGACTTTTTTTAAATTAAAAATTGTTTTTAATGTTAATTTAATGTTATTTGTTATTGTTCAAAACCTTCGTAATAAAAATTTAATGTAATTTAATGTAAAGCTAATCTATTACTTCCATACGGTTTTTATTCATAGATTTCAATTAAATTTTCATTAAAAAAAAATTCTGAAGAAAATATAAAAACATTTTCAAACAAATTTACCTGTAATTTTCGTTTTCTGTGGGTTACGTTATGTTCGCGGTCACACTTTATTTTAACGTGTTAGAAATGTAGACGACGAAATTAACGCAAGTGACACACAAAAAATTCCATTCGGTAAATGCAATTAAAATTTATAAAACTATAACTTGCATAACATCGTTAGTAAGCTACGTTTAAAATTTTATTAAAAAAAAGTGTGAAATTTGTTCTTTGCCGGATACGTTATTTTCGCAGTTGGGGCTCATTATTTCTGCAGATATAACTGTTGGTTTTAAAAGGCATTCCAATTCTAGAAGTATGCCAAAATATATTATCGATAGACTAATTATTAAGTAAAATTTTTCAACTAATAATTGCAACTCATTTTAAGTATTTTGTATAGCAAAAGATTTCATATGAAGAATTCTATTATCTATTTTTTGCGTTGGAGTCAATGAACTGCCATATGCTTATCATACATTTCCATTGCCACTACAGAAAGTCGATCAAAAATTCACTGTACTGTAACGATTTTATTTTGATGAATATTGTCTAGATCATCAGTCGGTTTTTGGTTCCCACAGATTTTCATATAAAATTAATTTGCAATAAATTAACTAGAAACTTATTTTTTTAAAGTAATTTTCAGTCGCACTAACTATAATTGTACATATGTACATAATTGTAAGATAACAATTTATTTTTGTTTGTGCTACTGGCAGTGCGCTTATTTTTATGATTATGATTTAAAACATAATAAAACTTCATCATCAAGAACAACAGAATTTTCTGTTGCCCTTCTTTCACCTTTCCTTTATAGAAATTTAGTTATTTTTTATTTCTAGGATTAAAACCAAGCGTAACGAAGAAACAAAATAAACATTTTCACTCAAACTTGTTAAGTAAAGTTTATTCACATTAAAGATGCCGTGAAATCTTTATAAACAAATGTTTATATACAATGTTGCATGTTGCAATTAGTTTTTGTATATAAACACACAAAAAGATATACATTATTTTTATAACACATGTTGATTGACTCTTAAACTCTTTAGAAATCAACAGCTCTCTTTTGTAATAGAATAGTTGTGATTTAACTTTATGGTTTTTTGTTTAATTTTTTTATTTATTTATTTATATATTCTAATAAATATTTTAAACTTTATTTTGCAAAGTACTTGTTGGGTTACAGTACTCTAAATTGTATCCCAACCTTAGCAGAAAGCGTTCCCGTACTCGAAAATTGGGTAAATGAGAGACTTTTCGAGGAGGAATGTTCTTGTTCTTCTTCTTTTATCTGCGACCAGCACTCAGGGGATGACCCCATGATCTAAATATATAAGGTCTGCTTGATATTGAATGACAGCTGGCATTTTTTTTTAATTTGACGTCATCGTCGGGAAATGTTTTGTTGTGGTTAAATGGAAATTTAAAAGCTAGTGATTAAAATTATTATTATTACATATTTATTAAGAAAATTAAAGGATTATTTTATTGACAATAAATTAAAAATAAATGTGAACTGAGTTAGAGCAAAAAATAAAGAGTTTTTAATAAACAATTTGTGTAGAAAGTGATAAAATTTATTTGGACAATGAAATACTGTGTGGTAAAAGATTGTAAAAGCTCAAAGCAGGATGATAAAAATGTAAAATATTTTACGTTTCCAAAAGATCCAGAAATAAAGAAAGTGTGGATCAATGCATGCGGTAAAAAAAATGTTAATTGGAAATCTGGAACAATTTGTTCTAGACATTTTACGAATAATGATTGGCGTTTAAAGGATATATTATTGAACACGCCAATAAGAAAAAGATTGTTAGATGCGAAGGCTGTCCCATCTTTAAATATCCATGTAAACAGCATTTTACCTGTCGAAAGATCGAAACGATACGTAAAAAGAGCAAACAAACAAATTGTAAAGGAAGCAATTGCTGAATTTGATTTAAAGTAAATAAAATTTTTTTAAAATCCACTTTTTTTAATGAAATAATATTTACAAATATTTATAGTCTGCAGAAATTACAAGAAGAAAGTATTGAAAATGAAAATGCAAATAAGTCAGTTGCAGTTCAAACAGAGTAAGTTTTATTGAATATAAAATTTGTCTCCAAATAAATAATATTTACATAATTTTTAGGGTGTCATCGGAAGTTTCTAGAGAACTTAAAATAATAGAGTTGGAGAAAAAATTAAAGGCATCACAAAAAGAATATAATAAAGTAGCAATTGAAAATAAAGAATTTCGTAATCTAGAAACCTCTGTTAGCCGTATATTTACAAATGGAAAAATTCAAAAATCCATATAAGAAAATTAACTGGTCTTTAGATGATATTTCATTCATTTACATTCAAGTGGTCCTCGGCCATATAGATTTTTGTGCCCCAAAAACTTTACTCTACCAGGAACATCTACATTAAGGCGGTGGGCAATAAAACTGTGTGTTCATCCGGGAATCTTACAGCATGTATTAAAATTGATGAGAGACTATTCACTTAGTGAAGAACAAAAAATTTGTGTCCTTTCATTTGATGAAATGAAAGTAAAATTTATTTATTTTACCTTTAAAATTGCAAAATATTAAAAAAAAAAACAAACCCCATACATATTAAAAACAAATCTCGACGATGACGTCACAGTAAAAATAATTTGAACTGTCAAGCAGACCTTATATATTTAGATCATGGGATGACCCCTGATTAATTTTTATGGTTGTCAAATCTTCGTCCCCTTTCTACACTCACTGAGAATAACATCAACTTTCACCTCGACGCGAATGAAAATTTCATGGGAATAAAAATTTCACTTCTTATTCGCCATAGGGGTGAACGATACTAATTTAAAGAAAAAGGATAATGTGTTAGATGTAAAAGTGTCACTGCTTGCGTACATAAATAGACTTTTAATTCCGCGAATTCCCGTATATAATTGACCGGAATACGGGAAATGAAAGTAAGCGATTTTCCCGGTAATTCCAGTCCCTACTAATAACTCAACTAAGATGCTGTTGGCATTTATTATTATTTATTTTTTTTTTATCTTGAACCAGCAATCAGGAGATGACTCCTACACATGCGGTGCATTGTGCTGGAACTAGAGGAAGGGGAGAGTAGAATAAATGACAGGAGGTGAATCTTCTCTATCTTACAACTCTGCTTTTGCACGTTCTATTTTTTATAGAAGTGTTGTAGCGTCTCTGATTTCAAGGAGACGTATTAAATTTTGAAGCTTCGTATTAGTAGCCATTATTTTACTTCGCCGACGAAGCAGGGCGTTCTGATGTGCCTGTGGATGGGTTACAGCTGAATCCGTTGCTGTTCAGTGACCAGTGATTATGAAAAAATGCGAGATGACTCATCAATATCTGAAACTGGGGTTTAACCCAGGAAATTTTTTGCTTTTGTCAACGTGCAGGCTACTTCAGCCATTGTTACCTTTGTAAAAGTTTATATACTTTTTATTTCGTCTAATAATCACTGGAGCTTTAGTAAATGTAATTTGGCCTCCAATTCGTCCGCTGTTACACCAATTAAAGCAAATGATTCTCGGCAATCAAAAATAGTAATTTTTTTTAGTTTAGAACCTCATGCTTCTGAAAAAAATGCTAGCGCTGGTGGGAAAATGTGATGAAGTAACCAAAATGTATAGAAAATTTTTGTTTGTGTGAACATTATCGCAAGAAATCTTATTTTATCGATACCTTTCGATAATCGGATTTCTAAAAATTACAAAATCGTCTGCTCAAGTCAACCTATAATTTATATAATTTTTATTTAATATCTTTAACAATAATGTCCAGTCAATTTGTCCATGGAATCTTTAGTCATTAATTAAATATGTTGTTCATGAAATTAAGCTGGCTTGACACAAATTTATAACTTTCATCTGAAGTTTGAAACATCACCTATGACAGCTACAAAGAAGCCTGAAATTTTCTATCAAAAGCAAAACTATTAATCTTTCTATTGCAATCAACTTCAATAACCTTTATTGTTGAAAAATAGAAGTTTACTGTCTCTTTTGTATGTCGTCAAAAGTAATACAGTAGAGTCTTGATGATATAAAAGTCGTTCAGTAGCTTAAAAAATATGTCATAAATTGAAAATAAATCCATATATTTTGATCTCTCGGTAACTTGAAATTATTTCATTATTTCGCAGACGGCCTAATATAATTTTTCGGCTCTACGCTCTGAATTTGTTCGACTTTAATCTGCTGCGTTTTATGGAATAAAAACAAAATAATCTTTGATTTTAGTTCTTATGCATTGATTGCTCTTTATATAGAAACTAACTGAGCCGGCCACGCATTGCTGTAGCTGTTATAATAGCTTTACTTGAAAAAAAAATATGTATATGAATTATGTGTTGCTTTCAATTTTCAAAACTCAAACTATAAAAATAATCACAATAAAATAAAAAATATAAAATAAAAAATAATATAAAATATGAGAATTCTTTTCTTGTTCAGGCTGCTCGAATTTGGAATTTTTTGCCTAGACATTTGCGGTCTTTCTCTTTGTACCTTTTAACTTATAAACGAAAACTGATTGAATTCTTTAATGACACTAAGTTTAATCACTGGCATGGCATGGCTCTGTTATTTTTTTTCCTCTTTTTAATTGTGTGGGATTTGTTGGGATGTTTAAGTCAGTCAGGTTAGTTATCTTTATTTACCTATAAGGATTTTTTTACTACAAGTAATACTAAGTGTATTGGCCAATAGGCTATTTGTATTACAAATGAATTCAATAAATAAATAAATATAAAAATAATAAATAAAAAACTTTAAATTTGTATTAAACTCTTGTTAAATTACATTTTTTTCTTCCCGCTCTGTATTATAAAAAAATTTCATCACTTTAAAGCAACGTCGCAATCTATTAAATGAATTCGGCAAAATTCAAGATTTTCCGACAAAGGTAGACTAAAGTAAATTTAATTAAAGTGTATATTATCAATTAGCTTCTAACTACTTTATGAAGTTTTTTCAGTCTGTATAGTGGGTAATTCTCAAACACTTTTTCATAGTTTTTATATAAACATGTGCGATTTCTTAGCTTTTTGAAGAATTTGGTTGAACGTCTACTGACCAGGTGTCATTTGCATCAACCAAATGTGCATAAAAAGACTTTCTTAACCGTATAACAAATATAAATAAATAATCGCAACTCATTCTACTCGCGTTAAATTTAATATTAGCATTAATTTCGGGTTAAATTAACAATAAAATTATTTTGTTTTACTTTTATACAAGTTTGATTCAACACGATGAGCCACATTGTTTCAAACTTAATTAAATGTTAAACCGAATAATCTGATATATTAAATGAACTTGACTTAAGGATATTTTAAAGTGGAATCTTGTTGTTTGTAACATATATTATTAAAAAACCATGTTGATTTAACATTATGCATTTATGAATGTTATATTTACATGACTTCTAATGGTTTTTACAATGAATCCTTTCTGTTTGTATGAACTCTATACCATGTTAACTTTTTCTTTGGACCTTTATCCAATTATCGAGAGTCAACTGTATTATTATTTTCTCCTTTATTTTGTCTTTTTTTTCTTCTTCTTTTCAATCATTTTACATAATTGGTTCTTTATTGTTTGCATCTTTCGGCTCTCCCTTTGCGCTTTGTAGTTTCGAATTGTTTCCATATTTCAATTTCTACTGAAATTTTGTTACTTTTTGTCGTTTTGCCATAATTAATAGTTGTCAGTCCCTTTGGTTTTGTTCTGATGCATACACGTCGAAACTTTGCTATGGGAATATAATATTTAAACTTTTATTTTCACATTACTTTAGAGTTTAAACAACAGGTTCACCACTTTTTCATCATTTTTGCTTCAATTGCTTTGCGCAACATTATCATAAGCTTTTCAATTAAAATAGAACATTGTAAAGTGTTATTATTTGAATTTTCTTAAATAAAGAAACTTTTCAACTTTACTTTCTTGCCAAATTTGAGACAGAGCAAATGGATTTTTTTTTAAATAGTTTTGTGAAGTGTATGAGAGAAAGTGAAACGAACAAGTCGAGACAATTCACTCAAACTGTTAGTTCTTTGAATGAATGTATTAACAATGTAATTGCTTGGAATTTTAAATGTTTATTCATTTATAAATGACTGTACGGAATACTTCCTTAAATAATGTACACAGGGAGTCTAGAGTAAAAGTGGTCATATTTTTTGTTTTTTTGTTATCTTGGATTAGCACTCACCGGATGACCCCTATATTATGTTTATATTTTAGGATATACACATTATCGCGAGTGTACTGTGTTTATCTTTAATTTTCTATTAGATCTTCTGACTTTGGAGTGCCCCAATTTAATGGATTAGAACTATAAGTTATAATTTCTGGAATTTTTTTCAAGTATTTTAAAATGCGCTATTTTTTATTTTGCATAGGAGTATCATCTTCAGGCGATACTGGTCATAATTCATTATTAGAATTCAGGTAAACAATAAAAAAACAACTAATAATTAAATTACCAGTTAAAATAATTTATTAATTTTCATTTATTTACTGAGGAATTTGTACCCACATTTTAGGTCCAGTCCAATGTTGCATTTAGTACACATTTACAACTCTTTCTCGATGTGGTCTGCTGTATAATCTCCTCGTTTAGTTTCATCTGAAACTCCTTATAAGATGGGAACGCGACCTTTTCAAAATTTGCAGCCAAGTTACCAGTAAAAAATTCAAAGTATATATGGCTCTTGGCAAACATATATAATTGTGTGGCAACGCTGTACTATTACATAAATAGAGATAATTACATAAATAAAGAAATGGGTTCTACTTGTGCTGCTAGACACCAAATCATTGTACGTATCTGCCTTTTTCCTCAACACATTCTCATGTATTTGCGTGTCAGGTATTCAGTTAATAATGGCACAGCAATATTAACTCTGGCTTCATTGTGTGTCCCATTCAATATATGATTCCTCTGTAGGGCATAAAAGTTGCTCATATTTACTGTTATGTTTATTAAGGCATCGTTATACCATGACCCGGTGCAATCAGTGGCACTAATATTTTCTAGAAATGCCGCTTATAATACGAGTATTTTCATCGCAGCCACCTTTCTCACATGAAGAATAAACAGACTGTATTTGACCATTTGCCATTTGTAATGTGGTTTTGTTGTCAGCTGAGGTATTTCAGCGATGTCCAGGGTCTACTTACGGATCGGAAGAGATAACACGATTATTTACTGTCTATGGAGGTTAAATGAAATACTTCTTTATTTAGAAATTTAATAAAATTCAATGCAAAATTATATACAGGGTGGCGCAGAATGAATGGTTTGAATTCTTTATAACTTTTTCAATTATTATTTTTTCTTTGTTTTTTTCCAGCATTTTGTGAAGAAGACTTGGGGAATTAATTATGAATCATTACACGAACGAACAACGTACAAAAATAATTGATATTTATTTTTCAAACCAACAGTCTGTTGTGTTGACATAGCGTGCTTATCGTCTTCATTTTACCATTTGATTGGTCAACATGGGTCTGTAGGAACCCTTCCTGGTGCCGGAAGAACACCTGCCGTGCACACTGGTCAAAATATTGAACGTGTACGTGTAGAGAGCGTGCAGCATAGTCCATCAACATCAACATGTAGACGTTCGAGACAACATGGACTATCACGGCTATGCTAAAAAGAGCACGTACGTGCGAAGCAGAAAATGGACATCACTTACTGGATATCATTTTTCAAAGCTAATAGCAAAAAATTCTCCAATAATATACTGTATTTAAAAAAAAATTATAATAATCGCAAAAATAAAAAAGTTATAAACCATTTGAACCATATAGCTTATTCCACACCACCCTGTATTTATTGATGACAGGTTCCAGTAGGCGACGTTCGGGTGCAGAATATCAGCAATTCGGGAAAGGGTGTTCGCAGCTCACGGGATATTGTCGGTAGTTATGCAACTCGGAGAATAGTATTGGGTGTTCTCGGGAACAATCGGTGAGTACTTGGGAATCGGGGCGCAGTACTAGCGGTTCTCGCAGAAGCTCAGGTTTATACTATTGACTATACGGGGAATAACAGCGGCAGCTCTCGGAGATGAAGTGAACGACCTTCGGGCTACTGGTAATGGTCTCTGTGGCCGGCGTATACTTATATTAACGATTAAATATTTACAATGGGTACTTAGGTCTAGAGCACTATTACTACGGTTCTACAGTCACTACTTTATGTAAACAGTCAGCCAAAGCCGCTGTAAAAAACAGTCAATCGAAAGTGCTGTGCCAAACAATCAGCCGAAGCCGCTGTCATGAACAGTCAGCCGAAGCCGCTGTCATGAACAGTCAGCCAAAGCCGCTCCTCACCAAGGCCGTCGCTCGGTATCAGAGCAGGTTTTAGTGTCGGACGTTCCAGTACGTAAAGACCAATCGACTCAGGAAACTCTCACAGCCCCACTGTAATGTTCCGGAATTATACTGACTGACTGTAAATTCTTTGTTTTTCTTTTTCGGAACAGGTTCCTGAACTTCACTGTGTTCTGATACTTGTATGGTTGTATGTTGATACAACCATTATTTCTATCGGCAGGGGTGGTTTGTACTTTCCCTTCTGAGCGCAGTATTCGCCTTGGTAAATTTGGTTCATTTTCGTCGCCACTGTCTTCTTCCGTCATTTCTCCATACTCTGGGGGAAACAATTTGATATCACCAGGGTCGTCTCCAGCCTCTAATATTTCTATAATTTGGACTTGCATGAAATTATATTATCTGCAGCAAAATAACGAAGCAATAATCCAAACTCAGTTTCAGACTCATAAAAACATCTCTCATTCTTTTTGATGTGCATTGTCTGTTTTGTGTCAGTTGTTGTCGCAAAGTTTCTGTGGCGAAGTCATACTCACTGGTCACTGAACAGTAACGGCTTCAGCTGTTCACATTTAACAAAACAGCTGGTCATGAATATTTACAATGCAAAGTTGAAAATATAAATTACAACTGCGCAGTTGTTCATATGAATTAATCGGCAGATTCTAATGCATTTTCCATGCGTGCTAAAGTGATAACCTTTTTAACATTTAAGATGGCATTAAAATTGAATTCAAATAAATATTGAAAATATACAGTAGACTGTCATAAATTGGCAGAGTATAATTTTCGAATTACTTTTTTTTTTATGTTTAATATTATTTTTTAATTTTATTTGTCATCTTTTTTTTATATTAATTATTAAGTAAAAATTTAAGTTAATTAAATATTCACATATTTTTTTATTAAAGAAATTAGACCTGGCAGTACTTAATTAGTGAATTGCTTACATTCCCCTAATAAAATAAAATTACTAAGCTGTATAATTTTTTCATATTAAATTGCATCGTTTGCGGCTTTACAATAAAATAAGAAATTTAATTTTAAATATTCCTCAAACAAAATGCATACTAACCCGCTATTCCCCAGCAAAATTTAATATATTTTCAGTGAAATGACAGTCAAAGATAAAAATCAACTTTTTAATTATTTAAAGCCCTCTTAAAGCGATTATGCACATATTTGTGATCATTATTTAAAGCTGAGTCAAATTCAACAATTAGATTTATATACAAATATTTTCAGCTTAAAACGATTTCACCAAATGTCATAACAAAGCCCATGGAGAGAGAGAGAGAGAGGAAAAAGGCCACGAGAACAAAAAAAAATAAAATAAATAAAAAATGTTAACTGCAATAACAAAAAATATATCTTAAATCCAACCACAGAATTACATTTCTAGATGTCAGATTTTAGAAAACACGGAAATAAAATCAAAAAACCGAACAAAAACAAAAACAAAATATACAAAAAGCGAATGTTAGATGGGAAAAAGAGATGCCATTTGACAACAATTTCCAAAACACACAGAAATATGTGTATGTTGCATGTGTGTATGTAAAATATGTAGATGTGTTAGATGGAAATAAATAAATGTAAGTGAATGCATACAATGAAGCAGACAAGCATTCAACAGAACATGCACAACAGCAACAGAAACTCCAGAATGTTTGTATCATCTCTAAAGTTCGTGTGATAGGAAGACAGCCAAACAGAAGACAGCTACAGAGAAAGTTTGTACCTTGTACGGAGTGTATGTACGTATGTAGAAGAGCACAGAGATGAGGCAAATAGAACAAATGAATGAATTTGCATGTGTTTACATAAAACCATAAACATAATGCAAATGTTCAAATAACAAAACTTAAGACTTCAATTGGAACCAGCCACATGGCGGGAAAAGGCGGACAGACAGCAAAACAGACAGACAGACAGACCGCCTCGCATAATGAACGAACGAACGAACAAACGGATAAACAAGCAGGCGTATGGATAGACGTTTGGACAAACCTACTGAAGGGCAGAGTAAATCTTCACCGCAACGCCAGCCAGATGATGGCAAAAAGGATAAACGAATACATATACAAATTTAAATAGCAGGTTCCATGACGGTTGTTGATGTTGTTGTTGTTGTGTTGTAGCTGGAGCTGTTGCTGTTGCTGTAAAGTTGGTAGGTTCGTTGTCTGGCATGCGGGTTAACGACTGGTACTTTCAGATGCTGATAATAGATCTAACGTGATATAGACCCTTAACAGGGGTATTTTCCATGTGGTGAAATATTCATTTTCTTTTTCTACTGAACTGAACGTATCAATTTGGGCAAATTTTCTAACCGACAACAGAAAATGTCTAAAGTTCTTAATTTGTATGTATGTGTATGTGTGGATGTATATATGTGTGTATGTATGTGTGTAAACATTTCAAAACTTAAGAACGGCTCAACGGATCCGAAGGAAAGTTATTGAGCTGACTGAGATTTCGTGAGATAGTGAACTGATTCGGTTTGGTATGTTTCGAAAAGTTTCTAAAACTACATTTGTGAAAAATCGTTTCTTCCAAATCAATTGTGAAACTACTAAGCCGAACAAGTTCAAAATCTAATCTGCTCTTAAGCTGAGAAAGAGGCGTGCATTGTTATCAAAATGACTCAAATTGGGTGATTCGTTCGAGAGATATCGCTGACGAACAACTTCGATAATACATTTTTGTTTCTAATAACTTCCAAAGTCTTCATCAAATCGATTAAACATTTAAACAGTTGAAAAAAATTTATCAAAATCGCTAAAGTGTCTACAGCGATAGTCATGCCTAAAATTTTAAAAAGAAAAACATTTTTTTTTAATTTAATTACTCCGTAATTTCTTGTTAAATAAATTTTCAAGACGCATTAATTTTTTTTTACAAACTGCGTCGAATGCTGCAAATTAACATTGAATGATTTAAATTCAGCGGGAAGTTTGAGGGATTGCTTGCAAGCTCAATCGATTCACATAGTTTTTTATTTTGTTCTATAAGAGTTATGCGGCGGCGTGCAATAACTTCCAGGTGGAATAAGTGCCAAGGAAAAGATGAAATAAGTCCCAAGAAATTTTCATACATATCTGGCAGTTATTTCATAATGACAAATAGCACAGGAACTTTAGAGATGAATATTTCATAATGAAATAATTCCCACAACTTAGGATTTACTTCATTTTTTTTTTTAGAATTATTTTTTAATTTTTGCCTGGGCTTTTTTTCATAAGGAAAATACTCCCATTTGAAATAAGTCCCAAAATAATTTCATATGGGTGCTATATAATTTTATTTGGTTTTTAGGTCTTATTTCATTTGCTTGGGGAGTTATTTCTTTTTCAATTATTTGAATTTTCTTAAAATGTTTCTCTTAAATACATTTTATGGACGCTTCACCAAATGGGAAGGAAATTAAATGGAACGCCAGAAGCGTTTTGTTAGCGAAAGCGGTTATTCATAATGGAATAACTACCAAAAATATAATTTTTGATTTGGGTACTATTTAATTTTTTTTTTATCTGGGACCAGCACTCAGGAGATGACCACTACACATGCGATGCATTGTGCTGGAACTGTAGGAAAGGCGTAGTAGGAGAAATGATAGGAGGTGAAGCTTAACCATCTTACAACACTGCTTTTTGCACGTTGTTTGTTTTTTAGAGCAGTATTGTTGCGTCTCTGATGTCAAGGAGACGTATGAAATTTTAAATCTTCCTTTTTAGTAATTATTTTACTTCGCTGGTGCTACACAATACCGATGAAGGAGGGCGTTCTGATGTGATTGTGGGATTACTTTCAGCTGAAGCTGTCACTGTTCAGTGATCAGTGACTGTGCCTTCGCCACTGAAACCTTCCGACAACAGGCACAAAGCCACACAAATGCACATCCGGAAAAATGCGAGATGTTTTTTTTTATTAGTTTGAAACTGGTGTTGAACTCAGGAAAATTTTTCGTTTTGTAGTCAACGTGCAGACTACTACGACCATCGGCACCCTGTGGGACTTGAAATTTATTTCACCAGCGAGTTATTTCACAGAGCCGAATTATGCATTTATGCGAATATTTTTATCTGATAAACACAAATTGCATTCTTAATTTGTTGTTGTTTGGTTAACTTAGTCTATATGATGATGACTTAGTATCAGCAGTAGACCTGCAACCATATTTATGGAATTCCACAATAAATATTTGACAATATTGGGAATTGGAATTAAAGAATAACTAACTTGGCAAAGCTGGATTCACCCAATTGCTCCGAACATAAATTTTGTCGGGACAAAATTTTTTGTTTTCTGCCACACGATGTAGTCATTTCGAAAAATTTGTCGGGAAAAACAAAGCCGCTTACGAACAAACGGTAATACGAAGACAAACTATCAGGGGGACGTTCACCACACCCCAACTGCGGCACAATCCAGTGACTACTGTTGAAAGGCAACAGCGCCTCGTACCTGGCCTTATGTCTAGAATATGACAATGTCTCCCGTATTGTAGCCGACGTATCTTTCGATATCAACCACAACCGGTTACAACTCAACATCGAGTAGATGACCTAACCACTTAAGTATTTAGATTTTAAACTACGTAGGGTAGGGGTGAGATGCTGGGCAACTGGTATCGAGTCCAGCCGGTTGACACCACATCAGCCATTAAACCCGTATTCGCAAGGAGCCGTTTGGGGTCCCGATTCCCGTAGTACCAATTTAGAGTCTCTGGTCGCACTTCGAAATTCATCCGACGCTTAACTTCTGCCATATGTTAACCCATGGTAGTTACAGGCGATGTATTACCTTATCCAGACACGTATCAAAGACACTTCCCTTTGGCTTAATATCTCAAACTACTCCATTGTTCTATTATTGCAGATAACGATCTGAGGATACTTTCTTTATACACATAATCACCTCCCCATATCTCTGTTTCCATATTATTTGTTAAATCTGATACCATGGCTGTCAGAAGCTCCAGGAACCATGGTTTCTGCCTGGCAGGAAGAGCGAGGAGAACAAATTTTCTATGGGGAGTTCCATTCCAACCGGCTGCCGTGACCCATAGATCGGAAGGAGTTTTAGACAGGCTTATTTATATGCCTGTTTGCATGCATATTTATGGGGATATTAGTGGGCGCATTATCTTTACTCGGTGTGCATAACACCGTCGGGTTAGGCCCTAAGGACAGGTACCGACGTAAAACGTGGACACATCTGTTCTGTTCCCCGAGATTGGTCAGCATAATGTATTGTTTTCAAATTCTTTAAATCCCTTAGCTGGGAAACTGCGAAACTGCGACACCCGTTATCCTATGAAGAGGAACCTTACGCAGGCCGGTCAATTTGTTCAGCAAAATTCGAAAGGGCTGTAGTCTTGACTAGACCTATTCATTTCCAAAGTAAAGAACAGTAATTTTGCTTCTTATTTTGATACGCCCAATTTTTTTTATTGCTCTTTTTTACGGTAGATGCAGAACGCAGTAATGTATCCATATACTAATGAATACTTGAAGATTTTTCGATGACTGCATTGGATTAGAAGCCAGTACTTCACCCACCAGAACCTCACTTATGTATGGTATGTTCAGGAAGATTAAATTTCGATTAAGGTCGATCCAAATTCAAAAGGAATTTGAATAGTAATTAGGTGAAAGGGAGAGAATCTCGTGATAGTGATAAACATCCTTGGCAATAGCAAATTAAAGCAAAAACATTTATATTTTTAAACGATCAATGAGAGGGTGAGCAGACCTCGTCGCATAGCTCATTTTTATGTAAAATTCAAATGAAATAACACATAATATTTTACGAATCTTGTGAAAGAAACGAGTTTGTTGCTCTTGCCATAATTTCCAAACGTTAATATAATTTACAAAATGTTGCAAACACAAACATACATATAACGTGATGGCAGTGGGTGGTGTGAAGAAAATTCCCTTGCCAAGAAATGAAAAGGATGTTGCGATACATGCTGCAAACTGCAAGTGGTCTAGCAAGAGTAAAGCTTTTAAATAATTTTTTAAGCCGCACAGCTTAAATTTGCCTTCTATACTTTAATATGTCTACTTTGTATTATAAATAGAAATGCATATGTATGTGTGTGTATGTATGTATGTATGTATTCTTTACTATATGCATAAATGTGTCCTGAAACCAACCTGCGGCAACACTTTGTTTTAAGTCAATGTGCATGTGATTTCTATATTAAAGTGTATCTGTGCTGCACAACTTGACAGCTGTGCAAGTGTGAAATGCATGCATTTACGGGCACATACGGTTACATACATTTATATGACTATTAATATATCCCAATGCGAACGTATTTCATACTAAATATGGCTAGAAAGTAAAATAGATTAAATTTAACGCTGTTAGCGCTTAAAGTGCTGCACATATAAACCAACCAGATACTTGCATTAATATTGCACAGCGTAAAAGGTCGATTGTATTAAGCGCTATAACGACATATAACTTCCGATAAATTAATGTATTGACAAACTGGTTGCGGAAGGAAGTACGTGGTGTGTATATGTAGAAGACTGGCAACTGGCAACTGGCAACTGGCAACAACTTCTGACAGTTTGCAAATGATAAATTCCATTCAGTTGGGCAGAAGATGAAGATGTGATTGAAATGAACAGGAAAGCTTAAAGATATAAATTATCATGACTAAGCAAAGGCGAAATATGAAATCTGCCACAAGTTCATTTAAACATTTATTCTCCAGCATCGAACAGATGTTCAGGATGCATTTAAAACCGAAAGTAAGAATGAAATTTAAAAAAAATATTTCTTTCATGCTGCAGTTCATAGATTATGTTACTCATTTGCCAAATTGCTTATCTCTTGCATTAATTTTGCAACATTATTTCAACTCTCAGTTTACAGAAATCTATAAAATAGAATAAAATAAAATATTTTCTTAGTTAAAAATATTGCAATAACAATTAAAAAAATTCCAGCTGTATTTGTTACAGAGGCAACAAATTATATCACAGCAAAGAAAAAAAGGGATTGCGTTCACTACAACATTCAGTACAACATTTTTCAAATCATTGATTTGGCATTCAATTCTCAGAATTGCATGACATGAAAGTAGCCCCAAAAATACAAACTTCTGCATCATTCGTTTTGACAAGTTGGCTGCATTAATAATTTAATGGCCATATAAAGTTATTTGCTCAAGGTGAATTTTTATCACATTTCCTAAATTTTAACACGATTTTATCTCGGTATACCGTACGGCACAATTACCACAGGAATTGGACAAAGAAGGAGACAGGTTCCACCAGCTGACCATGGCAATGGAAAAGCGATTGAAAGGCAAACAATTTGATGCATTGCTTGCGGAGGTTTTGGTGCTGAAGTTCTAAAATTATGCAGTTTGATGATGAAAGCACCGAAGATGAAGATGACATTGAAATTGGTGGACACGCAGAAGAAGAAAACATGCCCTTGAATATCATGTCTAACTCGGATGATCATACAGACTCAGATTATAAACCTACGAAGAACACAAGATCAGCAGAACCACATGTGTCAACTTCAACGAGGATGGATATGATGACAATAATGTAAAATCTTTTAAATTTTGATTCCATGCACAGATAACAAATAAAAATCTCATATTTTCTGTGCAAGAAAAGCATCGGAAGTTTATAAAAAAAAAAAAACAGCATATTTGTGGATTTGTAATCCAGTTATTGACCAAAAAAGGTCAAAAATATGGAAAAACGGGAATTTTTGCAAATTTTTAAGGCAGCGGAGGCACTTTTTTCGTTTAGGTTTGTTCCGCTTTTTTCCCTATTCTATATCTACAACTTTGCTTAAGATACAAAAGAGACATTACGTACCGGTATACCGAGTTAGAACCGTGTTAAAATATAGAAAAAAAAGTGATAAAAGAAGTTCACCTTGAGCAAACAAATTCGTATGGCCATTAAATTATTAATGCAGCCAACTTGACAAAACGAATGGTGGCAGAAGTTCTTATTTTTGGGGCTACTTTCACCTGCAGTTCTCCAAATTGAGACCCACAATCATGTGTTGTACTGTGCTATGAATTGGTATTTTCATTTTTTCATATTCATTTTTAATACCATCTTAAATGGCGACAAGATTATTACCCAGCATATTCAACTCTGCCGATTAATTCATATGAACAACTGCGCAGTTGTTGTTTAAATTTTGTACTTTGCGTTGTATTCGTGACCAGCTGCGGTGTTAAATGTTAACACATGCTAAAACGTTACCAAATCTTGGAATATTCATGGATTCTAAGCATTCATTTAAATGACAAGCTGTTTTGATAAATGTTAATACGTGGTCGCCTATGACACCCGAACTAAGTTGAACGAGTTCATTTGCATGTTTTTTATTTTTTTATTTTTTTTTTATCTGGGACCAGCACTCAGGAGATGACCCCTACACATACGAAGCATTGTGCTAGAACTATAGGCAAGGGATAGTAGGAGAAACGACAGGAGGTGAAGCTTAATTAATTATTTTATAGCTCTGCTTTCGCACGTTCTTTGTTTATAATCGTAGCAGTGCTGAAGCTTCGGTTTAGTAGCCATTTTTTTTACTATAATTTTACTTCGCCGGTGCTACATAATACCGACGAAGGAGGGCGTTCTGATGTGATTTTGGATTGCTATCAGCTGAAGCCGGTATTGTTCAGTGTGACCAGTGACTATGCCTTTGCCACTGAAACCTTCCGACAACAACTGACACACAAAGACACACTAATGCACATCAGAAAAATGGGAGTTGTTTTTGTTTCATAATTTTAGTCTGAAACTGGAGTTGAACCCAGGTCTGTTTTTGGTTTTGTAGTCAACGTGCAGACTACCACCCTCAGGGATCAGTTATGTATTTAATAGATACATAATTAACATTTAAATTTTTTTTATTTAAATATAAAAATTCGTTAGTTTCCTTCACAATAGATTGTGAATTTACCTCCTCCTTTGTGAATTGTATTGTGTGCAAATTTCCAAATAAATTTTTAATTCCCAAAATTAAACGTTTAATAGATTATTCTTTTAATTTCCATTAAGGGTGCCGATGGCTAGTCTTAACGTTGACTACAAAAAACCAGAAAAGTCCTGGGTTTGACCCACAGCTGTTTTTGTTTATATTTGTTTCAACAAATTTGTGTGCTAAAAGAACAATTTTATAATTTTAATTGAAAATGGAATTATTACAAGACTTAGAGCCTATTTCACCAAATCTATTTAATATTAAAATCTATTCATATTTAAATGTCCATTTTCATTTTCATATATAGATATACTCATTGAATATTTAAATACTGTTTAAGTAGCCAGCACTCTGCATTTAAATATTGATTTTGCAACAGCATGAAACAGCTTTAAAACAGCTTTTAGACAGCTTTTTAAAAAGCTATAAGTTGACGCTATCATATTAAATATCAGAGCGTTACCATACTTTCTTGTGTTTCATTATTTCAGTTGGTGAAAATGAAATTTTTTTAAACATACTTTAAATAAAGATCATTAATTACATTAAATTGTGTTTAAATATGTTTGGTGAAAGAGACCCTTAGATGTCATTTAAAATTTACTATATTAAAAAGTCGAAATATTTTATTTTCTTCACCTGTTTTTAGCAGTTTGATAACAAAAATTAATAAGTGTTTTTTTTTTTTTGTTATTAGCTAAATGAATTTTTTGAACTAAATTATGACGGGTTATTCATAGCAGTCATATTTTTCCGTGTTATTAATTTGAAACATACGACTACCTTGTGAGTACCCTAATTATATAAAAAGTAATTGAGTTGTTATTATTTTATAATTTAAAATATTAGAAATATATGCCAAGGCGAATTAAGTACAATGCAGTACAAAACAGTGCAAATCAATCTGTCAAAACAAATTTTGGTTCGTTTAGGGATGATCTCTACACATACAATGCATTGACCTGGAACTACAGGAAAGCGATAGAGAGAGCGAAGGCAGGACGTAATGCTTCACTATTTTACAACTCTGTGTTTGAACGTTTTTTTTTTAATAGCCTCTGATGTTTAAGTTTGAAACTTTGTTTTAGTAGCAATTTTTAATAATTATTTTACTTCTCTGGTGCTACACAATAGCGACGAAGGAGGTTGCTCTGATGTGCCTTCGCCACAGAAACCTTCCGACAACAACTGACACACAGACACACTATTGCATTTCACTAGTGCGATTCGGCGCTAAATCGAGCATATATATATATTATAATTAAACATATAAGCGTAATGTTGGTTTTTGAAGCAGTGCTTCGGGCTGCCTGTGCACGCATAGATTAATATTCTAGCAAAATTATTCTCAACATCTACTTTTTTTTTTTTTTTTTGCAAATTCATAGAAAAATAAATTCGAATATTTTTCATGTTCAGTATGGTTTTTACAAAATAATTTTGTATATAATTAAACACTTGTTTTGCATCTGCATTTCATTGATATTAAAAATTATTTGCATTATATTTGCATAAACGCATATATGAAAATCTAAACAAGATTGCAACAATTCAGTCACAAAATTATATTCTGTAGGGCATCAGATGCACTGAAATCACAAATATTCAATATCTGTATTTTTTTTTTATATCAGAGAAACCAGAAAAAGAAAAATTGTAAAGAAAAATTTCTCTACGTAAAATATTAAAGGGTATCAGAGTGTAGAGCATTGGTGTCCAAAAATTAAATGAGGGGGTATTGGTGAGAGAATTTGCCCAGCAAACATAATGTCAAACGTTTCAAATAAAAAAGAAAATGCCAGCTATATACAACTTATTAAATGAATGTAATTTAAATTTTAAGAAAAAGATAAATAGCAGTTATCAATTTCAATAAATAATTTTAGAACACTTATTTGGGGTGGAAAAAAACAAAAATAAATTCATAGAAAACAGTTTTTTTGGGCTTAAATATTAGACTAAAAAGTTTAACCATCTGTCATTCGTCATTATAATTTTTAAAATCGCTTCCTGTAGAGGAAGGTTCGAACTACAAAATAGTGAGAGATTTCTTTGATATGTTTTGACGGGAATCAAAAGAAATAAACGAAATCAGCTTTAATTATAAAATAAATCAGTTGGCAGTTGTTGTCGGAAGGTTTCATTGGCGAAGGCATAGTCACTGGTCACTGAACAATACCGGCTTCAGCTGATAGCAATCCAAAATCACATCAGAACGCCCTCCTTCGCCGGTATTGTGTAACACCGGTGAAGTAAAATAATAATGAAAATGGCTACTGAACCGAAGCTTCAGCACTACTACGAGTATAAACAAAGAACATGCAAAAGCAGAGCTGTAAAATAATTAATTAAGCTTCAGCTCCTGTCATTTCTCTCCCTTTCCTCTAGTTCCATGTATGTGTAGGGGTCATCTCCTGAGTGCTAAAAAAAAAAAAGTCAAATATTAGCTGTTCCCAATAAGTTTTAGATTTCTAGATCAATTACTTCGGTAAATAATTCATATTTAAAATGGAATGGATACACGGTATACTCTGTCACGAAGAAGTCCAATATGATGTCCAAATATGTTCTTACGAGCTGATTATACCATAGCAACTACAAACAAAACGCCGCATAACCAATAAATAATTAGTAGCGTTTGGTGTTGTTGTACTACAATACAACAAACACAAATATAATGTTGCCGTTTTGGTTCCTTTTACCCAAAATTGGTTACTTTCTTCTTCCAATGTGTATAATGAACATGTGTGCTTTTTTTCCATTTGGGTTACTTCTGTAAAACAAAAAGTAACACAATGATAATGCTTGCTATTGCAGTACTATATTATTTTCATGAAATTTTTCATCACCAATTCGCTATGTGCGGCTATATGTCATCGTTAACCACACACAATTCCATTTTTGTGGTCTTCTAGCGATTGGGCCCTTATTTTTCTTATAGCTGCAAAGAAAAAAAGTCTGAACATGTTGAATCATAAAAACTCGATGGCCAATTGGGATCGCCTCTTAGCCCAATGATACGGCCAGGCAACTTTTCACGGCAATCAATTCATCGTAAGAGATGCTCCAGCCTCAGTGTAGAAAAGTAAGGCCCAATAACCCCGCCAGCTCAAAAAACGCACTAAACGGTCGCACATTAAGTATGCAGAGGCTCTTCCGAGACAAATTCGTTGATGGTCGGTAGTAGTGAGTTCGTCTGTTAATTGATCTTAAAAGCGTGTAGAGCTAAGCCAAATAAAAATGTAAAATACAATGTCAAATTCCAAAGAAAAATTAACAAACCCGTATTTTGTTCAACATTATAGGTTTCGTGATGATTAAAAAATGAGTTAGTTTTGCAAAGTACGATTGCCAAAATTTTTACCATTTTTATAGTGAATTTTAACAATTTCAATGCTTTGCAGAAGCATATATCGTTCTATCTTTATTAATGGCGGGTTATTCAAAATGAAAAGTTTCATTGGAACACCCGTTTGGTTACTTTTTTGTCGCGTTTGATTACTTTTTTTTTTAAATTTTGGTTACAAAAATTTTTTTTAGTCGTGGCAACACTGTATGGTATGGTATATTTGCGATTTCCCTGTTTATCACCACTCTCTAAACAATATAAATAATAAAATACAGAAAATACCATACACGCACAATGTGCTGACAAACCAACGTATGTATGTTTGTACTCTTACATAGTTACATACATACAGATTGCATGGTATACAGTTGTATGAATGATGAAGAATGAAAGAGCGAATGAATTTATTCACAAGAAAAATTTATAAATTAAAATTTATGGCCGCAGAGAACTTATATGAAAGTAGACATATTAAAAGGGATGAGCTTAAAAACTTTGACCTCTTTAATTAAAATTGGAAAGATTTTTCAAGCTGCATATTAAAAATAATGGTGATTAAAACATGCTGCAATGAGTATGATTAGCAACATGCCAACATGATAAATGTTGCTGAGATATTTTATCTTGAATTCTCTTAACAGTAAAATTTATTTCAATGTTTAATGAGGAAAATGCACTCCAAAGGGAGATCGTTTACATATTCTCATAATACACAAGTATATCAACACACACATGTTTATGAAACATGTTGATCAGTATTATTATTTTTTTTTTTTTAAGTTGTGTGCATAGGTGTGCGTGAAACATAAACATTTCATAGATTTTAGAGCGACTGTACCGGTAATGTTAAGCTTAAATTCACTTTTATGTTTTCTTGACTTTCAAATCTCTCGTTATTCTGTATGTCAGTTCCTTAATCCAAGGAAAATTTTTTTAGATACACTTTTGTTCGTACAAGTTTTTATTTCTTTTTCTTTTAATGCATCGTATGTATCTTTGTTTATTGTACTTTTTATTTCTTTTTTTATTTACTTCACTTTGTACGTTTTGACCAAAATAAATGCATCTTTATGTTGAAGTTTAAAAATAGAAGATGATAACTAAACGTACAATTTATTGACTTGTACATATTATGGAAAAGGTCATGCTGCACTGCTTATAGAGAACACACATGCAATAAGAAATATGTATGTATGTGTGTATGTATGTCCGAGTATGTGCTTCAAATGCAGCATAAGAAGTATTTTTTTAATAAAACGTTAGATTTAGGAGTTTACTGCATATTCAACACAAAAGAGGTGGTGTTTCTTGTATTAATTTATTGGATATTGTATGTACATATTTACATGCATACATGCAAACATACATACATACATACATACATACATATATACATACAGACATAAAGTTTTTTTTTAATTCATTTTATTTGTAGTTGTGCGGTAAAACTGATTTCAATTTTGGTGCTTGAGTGTTATAAAGTTTCTTTCTGTGTACACAAAAATACTATTTTAAAAGTAGTTTTCTTGCACATACAATATTTTATTTCAAGAGGAAAAGTTTATTATTGACTTTAATTGGCTTTCCAATTTCACACTAATATTTAATGTTGAAGTGGTGTGGTTATAAAAGAGCTTTCGGCTTTCGTATAAGTAGTACCTGCTGTGTTATTAATTGACCTACTTTAGGCATTAAAACCTCAAAAGTAGAATGATTTAAAATTCCACTTAAAAAGACCATTCCAGGTTCCTCAATACTTGTATTTGCATGCTATGGGCATAATGAAACTTAATTGTTTATAAAACTTAAAAATGTACTGCATTGTATTTAAACGAAAATTATGATTTTTTCATTCATGTATATGTATATCAAATGAAAATTTTGTAAATTACATTTTTTATGTTAAATTACAAACGTATACTCTTGTTGGCTGTTTCATATCTTATTTTATATATTTATTATTATTTATTTAATAGATATAGAAATATTTACTTAAATTTAATTTCGAAATAAATATTATTTATAAATGGCTTAACTTAATAGTTGTAGCCAGAGTGGCAAAATAAGAACAAATACAGTTATAAAAGAGTATTGTATACATGTACATATAATATAATGTTTTATATATCAATATTATTCAAATTCATTTATTAACAATTTTCTGTGTCTTAAACACGACTCTAAATAGTTAACAAGTGTGTCATAAGCGAATGATAGACCATTGAGAATATTTAACACCTCAACTAGATTTAGTTGGCATTTATTAAAGTACCTAAGCCTATAGCCATTAAAAATATTATTATTTTATATTAGTATCACTTCTATTTTTATTTTGACCTTTATTAAAATTTTTTAATTATATTTATTTTTGAGCGATGGTCCTTTTTATGAAAAGTTTTTCAATTATTATTTATTTCTCAATAATTCGCTACCAAATATGTAGCATCGTCAGGAAATAATAATTTGTATTAACAAAAATATTTTTTTTTTTTTTTTTTTTTTTTTATTACAAATTATTTTTATTTCCTGACGATGCTACCTATTTGGTAGCGAAATATTGAGAAATAAATAATAATTGAAAAACTTTTCATAAAAAGGACCATCGCTCAAAAATAAATATTATTATTTTATATAATGGGGCTCAGAAGTAGCGAAGGTGTTTAAATTTTTTATAACTTTTTTATTATAATTTTTTTTGGTTTTCAGTATTTTGTAGACTTGGAAAGTTAAAATGGAACAGTACACGATTGAACAACTGTGGCAAAATCGTTGAACTTTATTTAAGAAAAAAATCATGATTTTAATTATAGACGACGGAACCCATTTCCAATTGAATGGGTTCGTTAATTGGCAAAAGAACCTACAGAACATCTCAGAGTAGTTCAACAAGGAGAATTACACCCATTTAAGTGCACCGTTTGGTGCGCTGTTTCGTCGGAAAAGATAATTGGCCCATATTTTTTTTTGTGAATATGAACACGGTGTTACCGTTTCCATCACTAGTGTTAGGTATCGGACAATGATGGAAAATTTTATAAGGCCAGCCATGGAAAAAGATCCGCAAGTACGTTTCCAAGAAGATGCAGCCTCAGCGCACACTGCGAGGGAAACAATGGCTCTTTGAAGTCAAACCCCTTCGGTAATTTTGGGCCATCCTGTAGTTAATTTATATTGCATACACCAATTGCTAGTAGGTTTGATTTGAAATCTATCACGAACCTTATACCTTTTAAATGTCATATAATTGACATCTAGTTCAAATTTATTTCCAAGTCAAAAAATTATTATTTTTGTACGCCTCATCGAAACTTCTCCCACGGTCAATCAAAGTGCAATCACCGTCTTATTTTCTGGAAGTGATGAACCTTACAACTTGTCTAGCTTAGCAATAGACATGTGATTCCAATTTATGATATTGCAGAAACTGTCAAAACTCTGTTATCTCTAATATGGATCACTCATTTTGAATGACTGAAATTTAATATGTAATACATACACAGAACAAATGTTTACTTTTTTATTTTTAATTAACACCTTTAATTAGAATAACATATTATTTCAATTAAAAGTTTTATCAATTTAATAAAATTTTGAATTAGTTTTTGGGCTCAGTTTTTTTTTTTTGCTATGAAATATACAAAACGAGTGTTTAATGTTATTTAAATGTTTATCTGAACTGATTTTAAATATTTATTGGTGTCAAAAAAATTTTTAAAATTTTCAAAATATTTAATTAAATTTTTAATTGTTATTATTAAAAATTTAATTTAAAATGAGTTCATTAAGTCAGCAATAATAAAATTTGATACCAATTATTTCTGTATAGGTGAACATCTAATTACAAAATTCTTATTTATAATTATTATTTATTTTTTCTCTGTACATAATTGCTAGCCTATTTTCGTTAACAATTATTGCTTACAAAAAAGTAGAGGTTGGTGCTGGTACTGCATAACATAAATAAAAACTCTTTGCTTTTTTCTGCTGAGCTTTAGTGTGCCTTGTGTCAGTTGTTGCTGGAATGTTTCAGCGGCCAAGCCATAGTCAATGGTCCCTGGAGAGTACCGGCTTCAGCTGATACTAATCCACAAGTAATATGACAGTGCCTAGCTTCTGCGGCTTGTGTAGCTACACAATACCGACGAAGGAGGGCGTTCTGATACGATTGTGGACAGCAACAAAGACACACTAATCCACATCAGAAAAATGCGAGATGTTTATTTTTATTTTAAAATTTTAGTCTGAAACTGGGGTTGAACCCAAGTCTGTTTTTGGATTTGTAGTCAACGTGCAGACTACCATTCATCGTGCCATCGCCAATACAATAAAAAATACTTTGTCTTTGTTTGCAAGAATTTGTAAAACAAAAAAATTAATTTTTTTTTGAGTTAAAACGCCTCAATCATAAGAATGATCCACACATTTATTAAAGTTACTTTATTAATTTTTCTAAATGCTTATTGACAATGGTGCCATAAAAATAAAATTCACATACACAAATTATTGCTAGACCAAACAGAAATAATTAATGAAACATGAAATATGCAAACGATGCTTTGTTTGAAACTATTTAAGAAAAGATATTTTCTGTGTATGTTACACTGATAAAAAGTTTCTTGTATTAATGAGATTAGATAACAAATTAGCGTATGGTTGACCATAATACTACATGGACGGTCCGGATCTAAAATTACTGTAACTTATATTGATAAATGTGTGTTTAACATCCGTGGAAGTTTATTTTAGTACCGAAATATTTGATTTTATGATTTGTAGTAGATGGCGAAGGCGACCGGCTCACAGTCGGCTAATAGCTGCCGCCGACGATTTCCTTATTTACTTAGCCGCCCCCAAAGTGTGCGACGGCAATTTTTTATTAGCAAATTTAAATTTTGTAAAGTTTTTCTATTTTTAAATTTGACACTTTATTTTATTGCTTAATAAATATAAATGCTGCCAGTTGTAACAGTATAAACATTTTATTTTTTAACCTTGGATCAGCACTCAGGAATGACCCAACATATGCAATGCAGTGTGCTGCAACTAGAGAATAGAGATGAGAGATGACAGTCGGTGAAACTCCACTTTCTTAATACTCTGTTTTGGCACGTTTTTTGTTTATAGCAGTGCTGCAGAGCCTCTGATGTCAAGGAGACGTTTTTTTTACTAATTAATTTTATTAATTATTAATTTTTAATTAATTATTTTTATTTTTTTTATTAATTATTTTATAATGCTGCACACTACCGACGAAGAAATGCGCTCTGAAGTGCCTATGGATTGGTATCAGCTGAAGGTGGTACTGTTCAGTGACTAGTGACTATACTTTCGCCACTGAAACCTTAAGACAACGACTGGCACAGAGGCAGACTAATGCACATCAGAAAAAATGCAATATGTTGTTATGACTTATTCTGAAACTGGTCTCGAGGCCAGGACTTTTTGGTTTTGTAGCCAACGTGCAAATAACAGTTTGAAATTGCATGTTTTTATTACCCCAGTCTAGGATAGCAACGTGACTAATAATGTGTTAACCGACCGCTAACCAAACAATTTTTCTTAATAGCCGCCGTTGACATTTGCTCTGTTTCAGACGATTTTCAGCCGCCGCCGAGTATATAGCGTGGTAGCCGCCGCCAACCTCCAGTATATATCCTCTTCGCCTTCTGATTTGTAGTCAGTAAAAATATCTACAAATATAAGCTTAGAATGTTTAGTATGTATATCTTAAGCTATGTACACACAATTATCGGATTTTACAATATTGTAGGATATGGCAATATGGTGGCAATGCACTCTCAATGAAAAATTGTCACCGAAGTGTAAATTGTCTATTCAGATTATTGTAAGAAAAATGTACAATTTTATTGTCGCACAATAAATTTATCTGTTCAACAAAAATTGTCTGTTCACACGGCTGTTAGATTATTGTATGGCAACAGTTGCCAGATCCGATGTTTAACATTATATCTAAATATTTATGGGCAACGTAGCCAAACAGAAAAATTTATCTGTCAATGGTGTTACTGTATGGTGCACTAAATTAAGCACATGTCACAATAACAAATGACGGTAAAATGTGTGTGGCAAATACGTTTCCATGGAAATGAAGGGTTTTCCAACGATTTTCAGAATTGTGACAATATTATTGTCATACAAAGCACGGACAATACATTTTGTGACAATGTAGCCATACAAAAATTGTGAGTTCCCACGATTGTTCAACATTTTATTAAAATTTTTCCGGCAATATTGTACTCTATGATAATCGTGTGTATATAACTTTACTTATTATAATAAATTATTATCTGCTTATAGCTCGTGCATCAGCAGCATAAATTTAATAAATAAAATATGTAGTAGGTGTGCCTTAGTTAGTACTAAAATATTAATTTTACTTTTTAAATAAAATACTTCATGAAAAAAACTCATATCATTTCCACTTTGATATTAAATTTCAAGCTTATAAAACGCCATAATCACGTTAAATTTGAGTCGTTTTAATAAAATACCAAGAAAATTTCTCATAACCTTCAGCATCATGCTGTTAGTGGGTAACGCAATACAAAATGTTTATTTATGTATGTAGAAATATGCGTTTATATATCAAAAGAAAAGCGCTTAATTTTAAAAAATTTCCCATTATTAAAAAAAAAAAAACAAAATGTTGGTAACATGACAGATGAATGTATGTATGTATGTATGTGTGCATGTATGATTGGCCGGGCGGACAAACAAAATGAATTAAAAAAGAAGCACTATCTAAGCATTTTCCAACTCCAAACAACAAAACCATTACCGAAGTTGTTATATAACAATAGAGCAGCACAAGCAACTATTTATTTATAATTTAAAATAACAATAGAAAAATCTCGCATAGACCCCCAGACTCCTCATGTACATATAAAATGGATTTCTATATTTAAGCTTGTGTTTAGAAGAGAAATTTCATTTTCCCAACCTAAAAAACTAGAAACGTTTAAACGTCGCGCAATTAAATGAAACTGACAGTTGAGTTATTGTTTGGTGAAGGTACTCTGTATGACTCAACAACATTCGGTAAGTGAATGCTGCATACACATCCATCCATACATACATACATACATACATACATAATTATTACGAGCTTTTGACGGTTTATAGTTGCTTCCAGTGTTACTTTTAAAACATTTGATTGCAGTTACGAGACTTTACACGGAATTCTTCTTTTAGTTTGATTTTATTCTAAGAGTAAAATGCACTGAAAACTTGTACTCATTTCGCCACTTAAACGGTAGCCCACTACAGCAACAGTAAAATTTACATACAGATTCGCTGTATGCATGTACATATGTAAGCAAGCGTACATACATATGTATGCAAATGTTACTCTGATTTTACCTTGAATAATTTTTTTGCAATATGTTGAATGAAGTGTTCAAAAGAGACATGAAAAAGATGCAAGCTTTTAACGAATTAAGTTTAATGTACAAGAAATTTATTAAACGTTTCGTTAGTTCCATTGGATCAGCACTACGAATATTAGCAAGCCCTACTTTGTTAAGGCCAACGCTCATAGAACTCATCATGCGTCATATTTTGCCTTTTTCGAAGGGCTTTGACGTAGCGACAGATGAGGTTGGTGGATATCAAATTATGGCCAGCGTTACTACGACCATAAAGTTTCTGCAAGCAAATTTTTTTTTAAAAAGTTAAAAAATTAAAAGAAATACCATAATATGTTTTACTTTATAAAAGTAAGTTTTCCATTTCTTCTGCAGCAGCCACAGATTTTATTAAAAATAATTTTCAGGAAAAAATTATTCACACTCGTACACCATTTCAATTTAGAACGAACAAAGCCGTTGCCACCACCCCATACAAAGTAAATATTTATTTTTGTATATCTTGAGAACCGTTGAAGTGAAAGTTTCTGAATATGGTTCAAATAACTTTGGAGTTAAAAGAAATCATCAGTCAAAGTGGGCGTGGTACGTACCATACAAACTTAATATTGATTTCATTATATCTTGAGAACGGTTAGAGTTAAAGTTTCTTTAGTTGGTCTGAGTAAATGAATGGTGAGTACAAATTATCCATCAAAAAGTGGGCGGATTGGCCAAGTGGCTGTGATACTTCCCATACAAACTAAATATTGATTTCTGTATATCTTGAAAACTGTGAAAGCCAAATCGTCTAAATTTGTTAGAAATGACTTTGTGATTAAAAATTAATCAAACATATGTTTCAATCGAACTTTTTTTTTTATTAATTTTGTTGGGTGTAGCGAAGCACGCCGGGTTTTACTTAGTATAAATATAAATGTAATTTGTACACTAATCTGAAATTGCAGCTGATCTTTCTTAGAGAAGACCAGAAATTTCAAGATTATTTTGATTCTAACCCACTGCCCAACTGTTCAACTTTCATTTTAAATAACGTTTTATTTTATTATTTAATTATTAAGCTCGAGGTCGTTATTCTTTCGTAATTATATTTTTACTTTTTTACTTTATTTACATACATCTATGGATTCATGATCCTTACAAATGATATAATGATATACAGTACATAATTAAGAGTTTAAAAATACAATTAAACTAGATTTGACACTATCAACATTAAGCGAATAATCAATATGGTTATACAATTTATTAAATTGCTTACAAATTCTTAACAATGGTTCCGAATTAGCATAATTTACTCTGAAAACTTTAACTGCAAGCGGATAGTAATGACGTGTAAATCGTGAAGGAACATTAATAAAGATATTGCTAATCAAAAATTCAGAACAAACATTTCCTTTTAGCAAATTTAAAACAAAAGTAACATTAAGCATAGTCCTGCGACTCTTAAGGGTCGGCAGCTTTATCAAGGCAAGTCTGCTAGTATAAGGTGGGAGATCCAACGGATTCCAGCGAAGCCCACGTAGACCAAATAAAAGAAACTGCTTTTGAACGGATTCAATACTATTGATATGAACCATATACGTTGGATCCCAAATTATTGAGCCGTATTCAAGAACAGGTCTTACCAGAGATGTGTACAATTGCTTTGTAATGTACGGGTCGGAGAACTCCTTTGCCCATCGTTTTATAAATCCAAGAAGACCGCGTGCTTTAGCAACAGTAGAAGAGATATGTTGTATAAAATTTAACTTGGAATCAAGTAGAATGCCAAGGTCGGAAATAATATTTAAATTGTCTAGCGAGTAACCATTTAAAATATATTTTACGCTTAAGTTACGTCCACGGAAGAAGCTCATACATTTACACTTTTTATGATTTAATTCCATCAAATTACGATTACACCAAGAGCTAAATGCATCTAAGTCCTCCTGTAGGTAGTGATGATCAGCATATTTTCTATAGCTTAAGAAAATTTTGACGTCGTCAGCATACATTAAGACATGACAAAACTTCAATATTTTCGGTAGATCATTTATAAATAAAGAAAACAAGAGCGGCCCTAAATGGCTACCCTGCGGCACACCAGACAATACAGCAATCGGCTTAGAATAACAGTTTTTAAAATGAACATTTTGAGTTCTATCAGTCAAGTACGATTTTATCCACTTAAGACAGTTTAATGTAAATCCCATTGAGTCAAGCTTTTTCAAAAGTATTTCGTGATTAACCTTATCGAACGCCTTGCTAAAGTCGGTATAAATAACATCAGTTTGCTCTTGTTGTCTAAAACCACGATGAACAAGTGATGTTAACTGCATAAGATTTGTAACAGTTGAACAACCTTTACGAAACCCATGTTGGAAAGGAGACAATACAGATGATACTTGATGAGAAAGAATGTCAGTACTAATTTTTTCAAAAAGCTTCGGTAGAGTGCTCAGTTTAGCAATGCCTCTGTAGTTTTCGATATTATTTTTACTACCATTTTTGTATAATGGAATTATGAAAGAGGTTTTCCAAACCTGCGGAAAACATCCAGTCCTTATTGATTCATTGAAAATAAGAGTTAGTGGGGTCGATAAAGCTTCAGCACATCTAACTAACAGACAACTCGGTATTCGGTCAGGACCACAGTTAAATGAAAATTTCAGTTTTTTTAAGGTATTAACTACGGTAAGTTCATCAAGAAGTGGTATTGAAACAGGTGGATATGGTAATTCAGATAGTGGATGAGAATCTGAATCAGCAATCTTGACATCAGAATATGTGGACGAGAAGAAATCCGCAAACAAATCACAGATTGCAACATCATTATCGGATTCAATATCATGGTAATTCATCACAGAAGGAAACGAACTCGATCTTCTTTTGGAATTTACGAATTTATAGAATGTTTTAGGATCACATTTTAAATTTTGTTTGACTTTAATTAAATAACTGTAATAGCAGGAGCGATTAGCTGAGATGTATTGAGCACGAGCTACAGAATACTTGGCGTAATCAGCAAAAAGTCCAGAGGATTTATATTTCTTGTAGAACTTATTCTTTTTATTTTTTATAGCAGAAAGAACTTTGGAATTCCATGGCGGGGCAGAACGATTAGAATCAAAACATTTAGGAATACATTGATTCATGTACAGATACATTCTTTTGTAAAACGTGTCAACCATTTTGTTAATATGTATTGAATTAGTATTTAAAGCAGCATTCGTAAAAAGGTTCAACCAGTTTGTATTAGACAGAAGCTCATCAAGCCTATTATAGTTTGTTTTCTTGAAGCAAAACGATTCTCTTCTCTCTGTTTGAAATGATGACACAGAAACACGACTAGATGCAACAGAAATTTCAATTCCAATTGTAGGATGATGTAAGTCCTCAGGCAAAGAGATCGGGTAACAGCGATCAATGGAGATGTCACTCAGTACATTTAGGAATATTAAATCAAGTAGTCTCGAATTTGCGTTGTATAAGCCATTTAATTGGCAAAGATTCAAGTCTAGAAGAGAATTAACAAAATCCATATGGTAAGCATTACCTCCAACCATTCTCGGAATGAAATAATTAACTTCAGAAGAGAAGTCCCATGATAATAAAGGCATATTAAAATCGCCAAGAGCAATAACGTAATCGTATTGATTTGCGGCCTTAACAACATTCCCAATAGCTGTTACATGTTTCATGTAAACCACTTCAGGTGAAATTGGAGGAATATATGAACAGGTAATAAACATTTTCATATGTTTTAACTTAACTGCAACACCAATAAACTCGATGTCATACAGACCTTCACTATAAAGAACATCAGAAGATAGACGATTAGAAACTGCAATCAGAACACCGCCACCTTTGATAAGATTACCACGATCGCGTCTATAAATTTGATAATTTCCGCAGAAAATTTCAGTATTGAGTACATTATCGACAAGCCAGGTTTCAGTAAAAATAATAACATCATATAAAAAATCAAAGCTTTGGTTGTAAATTGACGGTAATTTTGTATTTAAACCACGAACATTTTGGTAAACTATAGACAATTTATCAGGTAAAATATTTAGTTTTTTGAAATTGTCAGATTAGACGATGGAGCATTAATTTGTGGTAGGTGGACTATATCAGAAGGGACGTTTTCACTATACACGTATTCACGTATAAGTGCGTTCTTCGGCCAAAAATCTGGATTAACAACTGAATCAAAATTTTCTTCATTAACAATAATTTTGAAAGAGGATTTACGTCTCTGATTAGAGTACTTAAATTTGTAGACGGATAAGTCAATATCATTACCAATTTTGAAACAAATATAACGTTTAACAGCATCGGTACTTGTATTAGAATCAAAACGAGCGGCAAAAATAATCCTTTTTGGTGGAATAACCTTTAAAGTTGGAGCAGTAGAGGTATTATAAGCAGGAACTGATGGGTTTAAATTAGTAGGAATACAGCTGTTTTGCAATGGTTGTGGTGAAACTAAAATTGTTCCCGAAGATATTTCACGAGTTTTAGTTGAGCTCGCGGTGCCACATACGGAAGGAACTGATTCAACAAAATCATATGATGGAGTTAATACTGGAGTGGTTACAAGAGATGCTCCAGAAATATCGCTTATTTCAATAGAATTAGGTTTAGATACCAGTGAACTTGTTAATGTTTTCTTCTTTCCTTTGGGTGAGCACGGTGCCTTATCAAACAGGTTCCTGTAATTCGAAAATTTAGTGTTTAAATTTTTCAAATCATTACCCAATTCATCCAATGTACTTTTAGTGGATTTAAAAAATTTATAAAATTCCACATCAAACAAAATACAGTTTTTACAACACCAGCGGAGTCCCTTGTTCTCATGCAAATTATCCACAGTGCGTGCAGATAAGTCAACGCATTTTGCATGATAAACCGATTCGCAAAGCCAACAGGCAACCATAACATCATCGGACTTATTGCGACACTTCGGCTTAGAACAGGCCATAATTAATATATTAGAAGCGATGTAAAAAGTTAAATTAATTTAAAATTACCAAAGTATATGTATGTAGACAATTTGTTAAACAGCACAAATATGTAATAAATTGCTTATATTGCTTTTGTTATTTAAAGATTATTTATTGCACCAAAGATAATGTTGTTGTTTCAACCAAAAAGTATGTACACTGTTTAAAGTAATTTAACAGTTAATTTAAAGTTATTGTTTGTGTAAATTCTTTGTAAGGAATTCCAATTGCAGAGCACTATGCATAATATGCAAAGAAAATTCAGTTGTTGTTGTTAAAAATAGATTTAGTGAGTAAAAAATTACTAAATCTTTAAGCAGCCAAAATGTATTTTATCACACAATTAAATAATTAAATTTGAAATTATAATGCACAATAACTTCAATAAAATCAGATAGATTTAATTAATTTATAAATTAAATTGTTTGTATTTATTTTCAATATTTACTTAACAGTTCGTTAACATCATCAGGAAATAAATGATGTAAAATTTAAAATATTTTCAATATACAAAAAAATGATTTTTTAAATGTCACAAAATTTTGTGAAAAAATATTTTGGTTTTAGAAAAGAAAAAAGATGAAAATATAATAACTGTAGTAGTATTATAGACGTAAACATAAGTATAACAAATTTAAAAAAAATAATAATTATTTATATATGTATATAACAAATTATAATTAGGAGAATATATTGAAATATACATATGAGAAAATATATAATAATAACCTTTTCTTTACTAAAAAAAAAAAATAAAAAAAACATAAAAACAACCAAGCTGGCAACCTTTGTTAATAGTATGTAGACAGTAAAGATTATTCTCGTATGCAATTTCCAAAGCTCTGGCGGGTTAAATAGATGATATTAATGACTTTACAACTATCTCCCTGTTGACACAACGAGTACTGATGGCGTGTGTGGTGGCATAGAAAATACCCAACTATAATGTGCGTACGCTAGCTTAAGCTACTGTCACAATTGAACGAAAAGGCTGTCAAATGCTTAAGCAACTCAGAAGAGACTTTTTTAGGTGGCTACAATATACTTACATGAACTTAGAAACCATTTCGCCACAGTTGCATATCGGTACGATATTCGTAGTTTGAAAATATTTTATTTCTTTTCACATTTGCTATATAAAAAAAATTTATTCACAAAAAGTTATTAAATATCCATAATATACATATTATATACATACTCGTATATCATAACATAAATATGCAAATTTATAATTATTTTTATTAATTTTAAGAGGAATTTTAAAGTAAAAATATGAACAATTTAGTACTTGTTTTGTTCATGGACGAAAGTAATAACAAATGCAGCAATGTACATCACTAAATTATAATATTATATAATATTGTCAGATTTTGTGGTAATTTGTGTGTGCAAATATTTATAAAAACGGGAAAAAAATTAATTAATTAAAGTATATATAAAATTATTCTCGTCCGCGGCTTCCATTTTTCAAATATATACAAAATTTATGTACACATACACTCAAAATTATAAAAACAACTGATTCCGTACGGAATGTGCAATCAGTTCCGTAGCTTGCTTAAGCAAATGACAGTTAACGAAACTCAACGAAACTTTTACTTAAGTACATTATGGTTACCACATACGATTTGCGTGTAATCGCACAGTTGCATAAGTTGACTTCAGCTGGTGTACGCACATTATACTTGGGCCTTTATTCTACTGCTGCTGAAGATTAATTGTTCTTTTTCCTTTATTGTAATCAAAAATGTAATTTCTTCACAATATTGTGATAAATTAACTGTGAACTTGAACACGACAGAAAATTTTCATTAATTTGTAATAATAATAATATTATTATATGATTCTAATTTCAAAGTTGTGATTTTTCCCGAAAAAAAATATATGAAATATGTTATTACATACTTTATGATAAATAAAGTATTTTCTATAAAAGCAAACTCAATAATTGAGAAATCATATATATAAAGAGATATTCCCAAAATAAATTCCGTTAATATAGGATAATATTAATAATTAAAATAACGATTTATATAAATGCGAAGAAGTTTATATAGACGCTACATTACTGCATCCAATCATAATTACGTTTAAAACCAAACAACAAAAGCAAGCATAAAATGTGAATGTATGTGTCTTGGGACCCCTGATCTAATGACTACCTTTTGCGCGATTTGAATGGGAGCAACGTATATATAAATATATATCCTACTAATATTGTAACTCTGAATGTTTGTATGTTTAGATGTTTGGATGTTTGTTCCATTATATTGCCTAAGCCGCTGGACAGATTTTTATGACATTTGTTAGGTGGAGAGTATGTGATCCAAATTAAAATATGGCATAATTTTTATGGGGTACAAATGGATCAAAGATCCCGATAATGATTCAAAAATTATATTATGAATGTCTGGCATCTGTCGTCAATTTTACTTAAATACACTGTGGGCCAAAAGCAAACACCCGGGCCATAAGTAATCACCCGATGTCTTTTTATTCTAATTTTATTTAATAAAAACCTTTGGATCTACATGTATGGTCATCAACTCTGGCGGCGGTCACTTAGCCCATATCATAAGCAGTGCCAAAATTTGTATTAAAAAAATGAAATTACAGCAAGAGAACATCGGGTGTTTACTTTTGACCCACCGTGTATATGGTTTGTCATTTATTAAAACACAACGCCTAGCGTTGGGTATAGTGGCAGCGAAGCGCACCGGGTTAATCTAGTGTATATGTTGTAAGCAGCGTTACCATATATTTTTTAAGAAAAACTTTTTATTTAAAAAAAAAAAAAATTAATTTTTCGACAAAAAACTTTTTTCCTCAAAAGTGTTCATATAATGAAAAAAAAGCTCAAAAATTTATATTTTGAATTAATTTTTATTGAAAGTAAGATAAACAAAAAAAGTTAAACAACAACAAACTTATTCTTTCCACGATTTTGAGCAGATCCCTATTTTTTAAGCTTTAGTTGGAGCCTACGATGTGTTTGTGGCGTATTCTAAGCTATTTTCTCCTGTTGCATTGCTGCTTAAAACTAATAACACCAAAAACTTGATATGAACTAATCATCGACTATATAAAAAAACTTAACCATAAATACCACGAATCTGTACTAAATTCTTCTTCTCAAATAATAAGAGAATGCATACAATCGGCTTAATTGCAACTTAAAACAGAATTCATTACATTGAAAGTGACATGTATGCATGTATTATCCTCGGATAATTTCATGGTATACCTGATACGTTTTAACTATATTTTAATTAAATATCTTTTCATATAAAGGTTTCATCTATTTCCCTTTGGATAATGTTATAATTTGAAAATTATTATCAAGTTTTTTTTTTATCTAAATTATTCGCTGTAGTATCTATAGATGAAATCTCGAAATTGTAAATTTATATGCTCACGGCCATTTTCACAATGTCTCATTAAAAATTAATTGGAACTTTAACTGTCGGTTCGGTAAAAATCCATTTCACAATGTATGATTAACTTTTAACTGACACCATTTAACGAAAAACTGTCTGTTAAATTTAACCGAACAAAATGTGACGATTAGCAATATAATCGACACTTATGCACAGCTAATTTTAATTGATAAATAAAAAAAATTTACACATGTAAAAAAAGAAAGAGTAACACTTATATTTTTTCAATGTTTATAATTTTAAAACTTCGAAACAAAAAAAAGAAATCTTGCTGTGAAATTAGAGGCTCTACAAAAAACTTTTTAACATGTGTATATCTTAATATTTTTATAGACCAATATTTTCCTGTCTCACTTGTTTTTTTTTAAGTTCCAAGCTGGAACAATTTGTTGCTTATGATAATTCCGCCATTTCCTTTCAGTATATTTTTGTCACAAACATTAAGATTTTTTTTTATTTTCTGTCATAGTATTTTTCGTAAACAAACACAAACAATATAGCCATACTTTTTAGCGAATTCTTTTGTTAAGTAACTGAAGGATGGTGAAACTGAAATCATTAACCGTCGATTAAATAGTGACTGTTAAGCATACCGCCAGTTAGTTAATTTTCTGTTAAAAGTAAAATAATGAGACATTGTCAAAATGGCAGTAAGTATAAAATATTAATAAAGATGAATTTAAAAAAAAAAAAAAGGGAATAGACACAGTTAATTAACACTGTTGCAGGAGTGCAAAATTATAAGATCGTTTACATTGCATGGTACCATCAAATAATATTTTCATCACCTACGAATATACTGTAACTTAAAAATTAATAAACGAAACTTGATAATCAAAATGAATTTCAAAAAAACTTCTTTTTGAAGCTAAAAACTTAAAAATTTTATGGCATTTCAAAAATTTTGAAAAACAAGGGAAAACTTGAGAAATGGTAACGCTGGTTGTAAGTAACTCTATAATTTTATTAATTTAATTTTCGAACAATTAAAATATAGAATGAAATCTTAAAATCTGAACTAAAATTTTGTCAAATTTCTGTATTTCACTCGAAAAGTTGGCTTTTAAAAAATATTTATTATCTGAAATCAAATTTTAGTGATTGCATTTTGGATTTAGATTTAGATTTAGTTCAACACAAATAGTGTAGTCAACAGAATGTGTAGGGTATATTAAGTTATATTTGATTGTTGTTTTATTTTAAGCAATTCAAGCACCTTCTGCATGAAAGATTTCGAAATGTGTTTGGAATAGTACTTACTTATTGTTTAGCTTTTTTGTTGTCGCTCGCTCCTTTGTCTTATTTCTATGTTTTGTTGTGCATTACTTTTTTACTTCTACTATTATTATTGTATTTTCCAAGTTTTAGTTTTTTTTTAGTAAAATAAATAATCGTATACTTATGGGCAACAAACACATTGATAACCAAACTTACTCACACATAGCGAGCCATGCATATACATATGTATGTAAGTATGTATCTGGATACATTTATTTTATTTTATAACAAACAAAAGCGTCATGAAAACCTCAATAATGGGTCGATGAATCGTTTGGGAGGGGGCGGCATAGCAAAATAAGAGAAGAATGAAAGAATAATAATAAAAGCGTTAAAAGCCGGTTTATGTCGTCACACAATTTAAGTGTTTGTTGCTCTTCAGCCTCTTTAGTTGGCACTGCAGTCGATGTGATATATTGCTTACTTGCTTTCAAACATTAGAGTGTATTAGACAGCAGACTGGAAATTGCTTTAATTATTGAATTCGATAATATGTATTCGAAAAATTTTAAAATGTCATATCAGCTTTTAATCGTTAAAAAAAAAATATATGCAATTTATTTTTATTACAACCTGAAGAATGTTGATTATTTCATACGATTACGTTTACAACCGAAGCAATGCTGGCTGCCAAGATAAATATGTTTGGATTTTCTAATTCGATTCACAATTCAGTGCATTTTGTAAGAAAGAATTTTCTATCGTAAATTAACTTCAGAAACCTGCGTCGAACTGTTTTTGCCAACTGGCTAATAATCATAGAATGATAACGCCTTTATCAGTATTGGCAGTATTAAATAACTGAGAAGCACACAAAAAATTGTCTTGAATTTTTTTTATCTTAAATTTTATTGCTTTCTAAATTTTCAAATTAATAATATGAAAATCGCGACACTTTAGAAGCTGCATATCAGGAAATCTATGCAACGCACTGTTACAGCGTGCAAATAATTTTAACCGGTTTTGTTGAGAATTATATAAAAATAATAAATAAATAAAAAAAAAAAACCTTAAAGCTTAATAAAATAGATTGTTCAAATAATAAAAGAGGTTAAAAAAACAAGTATTAAGAAAATATTTTCTGTTAAAGAAGGTTTGCCGTTTTTATTATTAAATTTTATGATTTCATTAATCGAACTTTTAATTTATCATTATACCCAGCAGTGTGATTAAAAAGTGTTCACTATATCTAGAGTGCACTGTATATACGAGTATGTACATAAATATACAATTATAGATTATGTAATTTAATTAATTCTTTTCGCATATATTATATACATAAGTATGTATATGTTGGCGCAATAATACCTAAACCGATAACGATTATTAAATGATTTCGTGTAAATTGTTTTGCTAATACATCTAATCAGGCTGAATTTAGCAGTAGTATACGTTTACGCCTCTGTATTTAATTTCGTAAATTTTTTACACAAAAAGATGTTGACTGTTACTTTTGTCTTATTTTCGCATATTTTAAATCTGTTGTCCTGTTTCTTTCAAGACAAATTCTATGCTTTTTGCACGACAGTGACGACTCAACCATGATGTTGGGGAGGGTAATATTGACGTTGGCGACGACGAAACAGCCATGAATACGATGTTTTTGCTAATGATGAAAGAAAGAATATAACAAAAGAACAAGAAAAGAAATAACCAAAATATTTATAAATACAAAAGGAAGAAAAACAAAAAGCAGTATGAAAAGTGATTCAGCTGGTATGTTGGCTGAGCACTTTGTACTCGTACCTTGATACTTGTATGAGTTCACATTTGCTTGTACATACCCAGTTGACCACGATACTCGATAATACAATTTTTTTTAATTTTTATTTATTTTTTTTTTATTTTTTTTGGTCTATAGATTATAAATCTCTACATACTAAATATGCAATAGAAACTGGGCACATCAGCTAAAATGAAGCTTCAAAATTTCAAAAGTCTCCTTGACATCAGAAACGCTTCAACACTGCTATAAACAAAGAACGTGCTAAATCATCTTTCTCACTATCCCTTCTCTAGTTCCAGCAAAATGCATCGCATATGACCAGTGACTATGCCTTCGTCACTGAAACTTTCCGACAACAACTGTCTCAAAGACAAACTAAAGTACATCACAGAAAATGTAAAATGTTTCTGACTTTTATTTCTATATATTATTATATATTTATTATATTTTTCCATTTTACCATTTTAATTGCAGTGTTTTGAGAGACCACCACAATCAATTAAAAGAAACGTGGTGCCTGCGCAGCCTAGTTGCATGAGCATTAGTTTTATCAATCCGCAGGTTCGGGTTCGATTCTCGCCTAGAACCTGGGTATTTCTACTTGTGGTTTCATAATGGGCCTCAGCTCTAGGCTAAGTTGGGCATTCTAATTCGAGGAGGTTCCGCCATTCAATTAAATTATTAATTAACAAAAACAATTGTACTGAGCAAATATTTAATTGGCAAACATTTAACTGTTATTTTTTTCTGCGTGAAAAGGAAATATTTTTATATCAAAAATTATTTATTTTAGCGATTGTTGGTGGCTAAAACTTTGGTCTATGGGTATGAATGTCGGTATATAAGAATGCTGAATACTTTTATTATGATTGTATAAAATAAAAGTAAAACAAGAAAAAAGGCCCCTCTTTCATTGCAGTTGTTTTCTTTTAAATCTCTTAGCGCTGTTGCCACTATCTGTTAAAAACGGCTACAGAAATAAATGGTTGTGCAACATTTGGTATGTTCGTGATGTAGTTGTAGTGGGTGCTTGTGTTTTTATGTGTCTTACAGTCGAACTGCGATATAACGACTAGTATACATAATGTAAGACGCTTTCGTTAATACCACGTTCACACTTATGTTTCTAAACGCGTTTAAGCAAAGTGTTTTAATAACTAAACACAATCGTTCACACTATATGTGAGATGTTTAAGAATGACGTTTTATCAGCTGTTTATGGTTTCGTAAACAATTGTATACAAGTTTGAGAAAATTAAAAATATATTAAAATGGAAAAAAGTACAATTGTGAAATTATCAGCTGCATATTTGAGTTTTGTTAATGGTGGAATTGTTAACATTGATGAACTATTTAAAGGTGAATTAAAGATGTATACGAAAAAACGTCGCGTCCTAGGAAAAAATATAATTAATTTAAAAAAACAACATATGCTCTTGTTAATGGCGGCTCATTCCATTGAATTAAGTGACGAAAAGAAATTGTGGCAATTGGTATTAAAATGATTTTGTTATATGTATGTACACAAGCACAAAATTCCAAGCATTTCTCCTTATAGGAACGATGTAAGTCGTTTTGGGAAGCTCTTCCTCCTGCAATGTCCAGGGCTTCTTCCTCTTTTTCTTGTCCATGGCGTTTGATTTTCTTATTTGTTGTTGATGTGCCGCCATTTAACGCTATTTTAATATGTGTTTAATAGCCATAAAAAAGTGACACATTCGTCAAAAACACACTGAACATATCCCAAAATTAAATGCAACCCTGCCATTTACGCGTTTAACAAAGTGTTTAAATCAAAAACATTTCATTTGAGATGTTTAACAAAACGCGTCAATGTATGGTAAAACATCTCAAAATCGATGTGTTTAATCCTTAAACACGATTGAGATGTTAAACACGATAGGTGTGAACATAGTATAAAATGCGAAAATCGTTAAACCGAACATAATTTCTTTCAGATAAAAATTCATATCTATTCATGTCTATTTAACATCCAGTCGGGGGTGCAAAACGTGATGATTTTTCAGAGCGATGTTTTCAAAATGTCGATTGACCATTTTTTGTTCAGCACCGCTCCTTGACATCACTACTGTTTACCTCAACATAGACTCTACGTATAGACGAATTTATATCATGACGAACTCTATGGAATACAATAATTTTTAGGTACTACTTTTTTGTTTAAATTTTTAAATCTGTCACGTAAAATTCTTATTTATTGACTAGACAAATATATAAAACACATTTTTTCTCGCAAAAAATAGAATTTTGAATCAAAAAGTTTGAATCTAAGAAGAAAGAAAATATTATGACATTGAAAGCATTAGAGGAAGAATTTCTTAAACAAGGAATTTAAGTAATACTATTAGAAGATGCTCGTACAGAAGGCAAAATAGAAAGATATTTTAAAAGAAAGCGTAAGGAATTAGCTGATTACTTTAAAAACTATAAGTAGACCTTCATCCAAATTTTGGCAATTTTCTCTTTGTATATTTAGTAATTCTCAATGAATTTAATAGAATTTTTATATAAACATGTAAAAATTTTTTTTTTAATTTAGTTGAAGGTCTAGTGATGACTTGACATTAGCACCAACCAAAGCAGGATATGGATTAGTTTAACAAAACAACAGACATAATTTTAATAATTTGCATATTTTAGAAAGTATAAAATTTTAAACGCGGACAACTGTTAAAATTTTAAAAGTAAATAAAACGTTGACTACACAACTAAAAAATTTTTTCTTGGCTCAACCCCATAAAAACATCTCGCATTTTTTCTGATGTGCATTTGTGTGTCCTTGTGTCAGTGCTGTGGGTAAAGTTTCAATGGCGAAGGCATAGTCACTGGTACAGTAACGGCTTCAGCTGTAACCAAGTCACAGGCACATCAGAACCACTTCCTTCGTCGGTAGTTGTGTAGCACCGGCGAAGTAAAATAATTACTAAAAAAGGCTACTAAAAACGAAGCTTCAAAATTTAATACGTCTCATCAGAGACGCTACAACACGCTACAAAACAAATAACGTGCAAAAAGCAGTGTTGTAAGTTAGTGAAGCTTCACCGCCTACCATTCTTCTACTATCCTTTTCCTCTAGTTCCAGCACAATGCACCGCATGTGTAGGGTTCATCTCCTGAGTGCTGGTCCAAGATAAAAAAAAAATGTCAATTACGTATGTAATTGATTTGAATTGGCCAAGAAATGCCAAAAGATATTGTCAACTTTTCCATTATTATGTGTTTAAAGTTTTTATTTGAATTAAATTGTTAACGCTAGATGAAATACATTTGGTTATTTATATAAAATCACTACTATTGTGTTTTATGTGCGAAGATATTTTTTAAATCCTGACTACAACATTTTCAAAATTTAACAATTTTTGGAAAAAAAATCTTTGACTGCCCTGCTTTCAGTTCCAAGTTTTATGCATTTGCACAGAAAAATGACGTTCTAACCCTCGTCGAACTGAAGAATTTAACAATGCTAAATGGCGGAGTCACAAACGGCGGAGTCGTTACAATTATGTCTTCATACATTTATTACTTCATATATAATTTTTTTATTACAAAATTATTGAAATTAACTTTTAATTACATATTTATAGCATATTTAGTATAAACTAAAAGCGAAAATTGTGGTTCAGCTTAAATTTAAAAATTTTAAAGGTGCTACTCAAATATTAAAATTAAGTTATAGCGAATATATGTACATTATTATTGCCTGCGTGAACGCCGAAAATAAATTTAGTTGAGTAAAATGGATGTTTTGTTTAAGTATTACTATGTTAAATCTATGTATGTCAATAGTAAGCCAGTGTAATTTTAAGAGATTGTTGCGTAACAAACATCTATTCTACACATCTTTAAAGGTACATTATACCTTTATTATACAGTCTTTAAAGGGCATAAAATAGTTTAACCTCTATATCAAGAGGGTGGCGATGGCACGGTGGATGGTAGTCTGCACGTTGACTACGAATCCAAAAACAGACCTGGGTTCAATCCAAGTTTCAAACTAAAATTTTAAAATAAAAATAAACATCTCGCATTTTTCTGATATGCATTAGTGTGTCTTTGTGCGTCAGCTGTTGACGGATGGTTTCAGTGGCGAAGGCATAGTCACTGATCACTGAACAATACCGGCTTCAGCTGATAGCAATCCACAATCACATCAGAACGCCCTGATGAAAATGGCTACTAAACCGAAGCTTCAGCACTGCTACGAGTATAAAAACAAAAGAACGTGCAAAAGCAGAGCTGCAAAAATAATTAATAAGCTTCACCTCCTGTCGTTTCTCCTACTATCCCTTTCCTATAGTTCCAGCATAATGTTCGCATGTGTAGGAGTCATCACCTGATCCTACTGCTGGTCCTAGATAAAAAAACAAAAAAAAAGTTGAACTAGTTGAGTTTTAGCTTTGAAATTTCAAAAATACTCGTATAGCTACAAATAAAAGTTCTAAAGATGTCAGCAAATTTCAAGTATGTGTGGTATATGAGGAAAAAGTTATTGCAATTAAAAAATGAAAAAGGTACAATTGTAGCTTCTCAGTTGAACGAGGGTTAATTTCTGTTTCATAATGGCCTTCGTTAAACAGGTTGTAAAATAAGTTGAGCGTTCGTAATTTAAGGCAGCTAATTTAACAATATGATCATTCGTTATATCTGACGTCGACTGTATTTTTATTTTTCTAAAATTTTTTATTTGCGTATAGTTTTCTGCCTTCTTTTTTATATAACTTTTTTTTTGGCAACCATGGAACCCTGTTTGTATGATACAATGAATGCCTTTGAGGTAGCTATTATTTTTTAACTCTCTTGTACAGAGTATAAGTTTGAATTCATCTGTTCATATATCTACTATATGCCTGTATTAGATAGTCAGTGTTTTATGACATACGTTCGTGGGCTGTTCTTAATTGTTGCATTTATCTGAACATCCATAAAGTATATTCTGTTTCTAGTGCTTTTTTGTTTTGTTTATTAATTTTTATGTTTTATTATTTTTATTCTTAGTAAACATTAAAATTATTATGTTTTGTTTTGACTATGCATATTTATTTGCTACTTGGCAACGCAAACATTGAAACAAATTTTTTCTTCTGTATGTTGCTGCAACATTGAATACCTTGCACAAAGGTCAGTTTTAAGTTGTTAGTTTATTGAGGAATATGTGATTGTATGGAAATGCATATACAGTCTAACCTCGGTTAACGCAACCAATAGAAAATTGGGGCTGTTGCGAAGACCGAGTCAAAAATTTCATATGCCTGTTGTGCAATAAAAATAATATTTTAAAACAAATAGAAGTTTAATTTAAAAAAACAAAAGTTAACTTTTAAAATAAATAAAAACCTGCTTTTATGTTTTCGATCATTCGGCCATTTTAATTAATTACATATTTAAAAATGACGTACGAATTAAGATAATATTTAACAATATAAAATAAAATTTATTTAATTAAAATAAGGAATAAGATTTAATTTTATTCTATATTTCGCTACCCCTTTGTGTAGCTTCTTCAGGAAAATTGGTTTTTGTTTATAATGAGAAAATATTTTTTTATTTAAAAATTCACAAAAAAAAAAATTAAAAAAAAAAAAATTGTTTTTCAGTATAAACAAAAAGCAATTTTCGTGAAAAAGCGAAATATCGAATAAAATTAAATATTATATATATAAAAAAGATCTACAGCTTAAATAATTAGTGCAATTAATAAAAAAAATAGGTAAAAAAACTAGAAGAATTATAAGGAATAAGAACAAAAAAACAAAAATACATTTTTTAATACTTATTATTTAACCTTTTCTATTTTAATATTTAATTTATATATTATACTTTAAACTTAAAAAAATTTCCTGAAGATGTTAACCGATGTTTAACGAAATATCGAGGTAAAACAAATAAACGTAAAAAGAAACCTTTTAGCTTAAAATATAATATATAAATTGTTATTAAAACAAAAATATATTTACAATAAATAAAAAATAGAAATTCCATGTAAATTTGTACTGCTGGTTATTATCAAGTTGAGATTCATATTTGTAACCGAAAAAGAGTGCAATTTTCGACTGTGTTTTTTAAAAGACATATTTTTTATATACAAAAAACTAAATTTAAAAATAAAACTTAACTTTGTTTGCAAAGTTACGTTAATTGAAAAGTTGCATTAACATAGTCACCAATGTTAAGAATTTGGGTGTTGCGATTATCCAGGGTTGCGTTCACCGAGGTTACACTGTATGTATGTATGTATATATGTTCTGTATACATTAAAATAATTTGAGAACCAATACACCGTATTAAGAGACATCTGTCTGGTAATAATTCGTTCTTATCAACTAAATTCCAAATTCAATTTCAGAAAATGTTACTTTTTGCTTCTCTTGTTATATTTTTCCAATATAAATTAGATGTTTTTTTTAGTTCTTACAATGCTATGAATTCGTATAAAAAAAATTAAATTTTATTTCACACTTCAAATCTGTAAATGTATGTAATAAAAATTATTTTAGAAAATCATACACAATTTCTTTGAACAAATATAAAAGAAAATATTCAACAAAACACATCCTTTTTTATTCAATTAACAGTTTTCGTATTGATATTAGCAAATTTGAAAATGATTTTTTTTTTGTGAACTCGTATACGTATTTTGTTGTGCGAATAAGGCACAATTTCAATACTCACAGAGTTACATGCGTGTTTCATATATGACTACGTACATACATATGTATCTACATACATACATAGAATATCCTGCTATAAGCTTTAACAATACCTTACAAATTCCCAATTTGGTATTTGTATATGTAAGTGTATGCATGCAGATGTTTACTTGCGTCTAGTTTATAAATCTACACTTCCACACACACGTATTTGAGGGTGTACATAACACAAAAATTCATAATAAATGTGGTTTCTTTACATTTTAGAAATTTTCTTAGGGGCATAATTTTTTTATTGTTATAAATTTGAAATTGTAAACTTTAGCCACATGAAGAAAACACAATGGGAGGCACATATAATTTTTATAAATAATCCTTAAAGTATGCTACCGAATATTGTCAAAAATATTATATGTACAGTCGAACTTCTCTATAACGTAGCAGTTGGGGACCGTCGAATTTCTACGTTATAGAGAAACTGCAGAACATTTTGACTACATTTTTTTTATGTAGAAAATATATTTATTAAGACAAAAAAAAATTGTTTTTACATGAACACATTAATTTTTTTTTTATTAATACATACATATGTGACTAACAGCCTATTTCTGAGCTAAGAAAGATAACTTAAGCGAACGAAAAGCACTCGCTCGAATTCGAATCAATTAGGATTTCTCATTGGCACTCACTTTCTTTCGCAGTAAGTTACGTATGTCAATTTTGGTATCTTACGTTTTAATAAGTAGAAGCATTGCCAGATCATAAATTATTATATTTCTGTTAAAAGTATTAAAAAATACTACGAAGTTATTCTAAAGCTAATACAACTGCGTGTAAGTGTGATCAGCTGGTGGAAAGTATCAATAAATAAAAGGGTGAGAAAATTTAAAAAAATATTTGTAAATTTTGTGTTTTTTGTTTTAATTTTATAAAAGTGTTTCAGTTGCTGCATTGTTGACTTCTTTAAACTGAAAAAACAATTGTTAAATACATACATTCATATGTATATCATATGAATAGTTTATACTTACCACTTGTTATCCATTTGTAAATACTTTTTTATTGTACTTAAATTTTTTATTCTTCTTTTTTTATTTACAAGTATGTATACTCATATGTAAATTCTCAATACGAAAGCAAAACCAAAAGTGAGTGATTTTGACATTTCATTCTCACACGTTCTTAACAGAGAAATCGGATTTTATATGAAAACACTTACGTTTTCATTCGAGTTCTAGATCGAGTCACTGTTCGCATAGAAAGTGTGTAGAGAAATCGAAATCAATGTTCTTTCTCATAGAATGCGAATGAAAGCGTTCTTTCTTAAATCAGAAATAAGCCCTAAATTGATGCAAAAACTCGATTGCTAAAAACTTCGCAATAGAGAGATTATTTAGTGTGAAAAATTCTATTTAGGTCTTAAAAAATTGTGCGTTACAGAGAGAACTTTGCTATAGGGAAGTTCGTTATAGGGAGATCAAAATGTATGAAAATACTCACAAAAATGTTGTGTTCACGAATTTTATTTGTTATAGAGAAGATTTCGTTATAGAGAAGTTCGCTATAGAGAAATTCGACTATACTTAAATACCCATGTATGTACAGTGCTCTCAGAATAATGTCAACACACTACGACGTCGCAAAACGTCAATACTTTTTAATAATATTTTCTATTCTGAAACGTCAATAAAATAACAAGCTATAAAATGTTCACAATAAGTAAAGCAGCATTTTAGTTTAAGTAACAACTAAGATATGTTAACACCATCAAAAATCTTGTAAAATAATATTTTCCGGTCTCCATTTTACTTCAGAGGTTTTTCTTTTTTTTTTTTTTTTTATCTTGAACCAGCACTCAGGGGATGACCCCTACATATGCTGTGCATTGTGCTGGAACTAGAGGAAAGGGATAGTAGGAGAAATGTTAGAAGGTGAAGCTTCACTATCTTACAACACTGCTTATTAGCACGTTCATTGTTTCTATAGCAGTGTTGTAGCGCCTCTGATGTCAAAGAGACGTATTAAATTTGTAAAGCTGCGTTTTTAGTAGCAGTTTTTTGTAATTATTTTACTTCGCCGGTGCTACACAATACCGGCAACGGAGGGCGTTCTGATGTGCCTGTAGATTGGAGACAGCTGAAGCCGTTACTGTTCAGTGACTATGCCTTCGCCACTGAAACCTTCCCACCACAACTGACACAAAGGCACACAAATGCACATCAGAAAAAATGCAAGATGTGTTTATTCTTTAGTCTGAAACTGGAGTTGAACGTAGGACATTTTGGGTTTTGTAGACAACGTACAGACTACTTCAGGCATCGCCATTGCCTTCGAGTACAAACATTTACAAAGATTTACATCTGAATAGGAAACAATAAAAGTGAACAGCAGCAACAATACCGAAAACTTTATTAGCAACAAATGTCATCGAATCTTGTTACTCCAGCTTATATTCATGCAACTTTTCATTCGCATAGAAGTTAAAGAAATCGACATTGGCTATTAACTTTCTGGCATAATACCAACGTACACATTTTGGACAACTCAATCGTTCCTTGAATCGTGGAATATAAAAGTATTATAACTTTGCATGATTGATTTGCATTTTGCTTTAAGTGCAAATAGCCAGTTGTTGGATCTTCTACGTTTCGTTTTGAAATTTCCTTTGTTAATATTTTTTTGTATTGAACAGTAGCAACATTCAATTTTATTGCCTTTATATTTATAAGCATAATTCAATTGATTGAGATTACTTTTGTTTAAATCTATGTTGCTAGGCTATAAGTGAAAGTAGAATCCGTTAAAAGTGTTTAATAAAAATACTCACAGGCATATTTATCACGCATCGCTACTACGCCCTTATGGCTGTAATTTTTATTTTATTTTGCGTATTTATTGTTTTAATAAATTTAAAAAGTTTGACAGGAACCTTACACAAGTCCTTTACATGCCCACGATGAAGCCAAGGAACAATTATAACACAACAATTACGTACACAGAAACAATAAGCCAGGTACATGCCAGAGAACGACAAGTTTGATTGGAAAAATCCCTAAGTAATACGTGGGTAAAGGTGGTGGCTTATGCTGATGTCGTAGCTCTACTGGTCTCGGAACTCTTCCTGTACCCGTTGTTTGAAGATTTGGAGGGGGTGGCAGTCAGGCTTATCTGGTGATGTGTGTGAAGATAAATTTAAATTTAAAACCCAAGACACAAACCATTTATTTTAGCGGAGTCATGGTTAACTAATCTCACGGTTAACTAATCTTTTAGTCATGGTTAACTAATCTCATGGTTGACTAATCTCATGGTTAATTAATCTCATGGTTAACTAATCTAATGGTTAACTAATCTCATGGTTAACTAATATAATGGTTAACTAATCTCATGGTTAACTAATCCTTTAGTCTTGGTTAAGTAACCTCAAGGTTAACTAATCTCTTGGTTAACTAATCTAATGGTTAACTAATCTCATGGTTAACTAATCTAATGGTTAACTAATCTCATGGTTAAGTAATTTTTTAGTCATGGTTAACTAATCTCACGGTTAACTAATCTTTTAGTCATGGTTAACTAATCTAATGGTTAACTAATCTCATGGTTAACTAATCCTTTAGTCATGGTTAAGTAACCTCATGGTTAACTAATCTAATGGTTAACTAATCTCATGGTTAACTAATCTACTGGTTAACTAATCTCATGGTTAACTAATCCTTTAGTCATGGTTAAGCAACCTCTGTTGTAATATACAAGCTCAATTGAAAAACGTCTGTTCAATTCAAAGTTTTATTAAAAACTCAGTCTCAATATACATGTAAATAAAGCAGAAAAAGAAAATATAATAAACACTAATATAAAGTAATAGATAACGACAAAACAATAAATTAGGATTGCCATACAAATCAAATTCGTTTAGTTCAACATCCTCCCACAAACCAAATTTGTGCCTTATACAATAGACAGCAACAAAGATCAATAAAGTCCCACCATTCTCACAAACTTACAATGCTTGTTTTTCAATAAACATTTTGTTAAGATGTCGGCCACCATGTTGTCCGTTGATACATACTTCAGTTCAATCATTTTATTTTCAACGGCTTCTCGTACGAAGTGATACCTTATATCAATATGTTTCGATCTTGAATGATAGACGGGATTTTTAGCTAGTTGTTGTGCACTAAGATTATCACCATATATAAGAATTGGACCATCCATCAGATAACCAATTTCTCCCAGAAGACATTTCAAATACACCGCCTTTTTAGCTGCAACAGACAGAGCCATATATTCAGCCTCAGTGCTGCTTAATGCAACAGAATTTTGTTTCTTCGATTTCCAAGAAAAAGCACATCCCGCCAAATAAAACGAAAAACCAGTGTGAGATCTCCGATCCAAACCATCGCCTTCCCAATCAGCATCTACATAACCATGCAGAGGAGTACCAGTTGACTTATATTCGAGTTTCAACTCACTTGTGTTCGCCAAATAACGTAAAATATGTTTTATACCAGTATTATGCTCACTATGCGGATCTACATTGTGTTGTGCCAATTTATTTACTGCATGTAAAATGTCAGGTCTTGTTGCTAACGCCAGATACATAAGTGACCCCACCATAGATTGATATTTCCTTGTATCAATTCTCGTACAATCCCCATTGGCACAATCAATTTTGCTTCCAGGATCCAGTGGCGTTTTTCCCGGTCTACAATTGTCCATGCCGCATTCGGCCAGCAAGGTTCTAATATAATGTGATTGGTACACAGTAATTGCACCACATTCACCTTCACGCATAATTCTCATGCCCAAAAACAATTTCAGTTGATTCGAGTCCACACATTCAAATTTGCCCATTATGGCATTTTTAATTGCAAATAAATCTTCCTTCATGTCGCACCCGACAATGATGTCATCAACATAAATTATAATTATACATAATTTACCTTCTCTATACATATAATACAAACACGGTTCATGCTCAGACTTCCTGAATCCAATACCTCTCAACACAGAATCTAGCTTTGAGTTCCATTCCCTTCCCGATTGTTTCAGACCATATATCGCTTTGTTAAGCTTCAATACTTGGTTAGGTTTAGATTCATTTACATAACCCACAGGCTGCTTCATGTACACAATGTCCGTCAACTCACTATTAAGATATGCTGTGCAAACATCCAATTGGTGAAGATACATACGCCTTTCCACAGCAATGGCCAATATCATCCTGATAGTAGCACACCGGGAAACAGGTGAGAACGTTTCTTGATAATTTATCCCATATTGCTGACTGCAGCCTTTAGCAACCAAGCGGGCTTTGTATTTTCCAATTTTACCATCAACTCCCTTTTTCACTGTGTACACCCACTTACAACTAACCGTTTTCTGTCCTTCCGGTAATTCGACTAGATTCCAGGTGTTATTCTTCTGTAAGAAATTATACTCTCTGTCCATTGCCTCTTGCCACCACGTAGAGTCTTTGCCCTTAACAGCATCATCATAAGTCTGAGGAGCATTTACATCATTATCATTAACTATGGCATTCACAACATTGTAGATCTTTTTTGGGCAACCACGTTTACCAGTACGTTGAATTCTTGGTCTGCCTGGGCCAATGACGTCCGTATTAGTTTCGAAATACTCTAAGTCTTCAAGATCGTCAGCACTTTCATACTCTTCACTATGGCTTTCATTAGTTCTTTCCTCATTGATAATAACCTCTTTATGTACGAGATTGTCGGGAGGAGTCTTTTCATTAACTATATCAAACGATATAGTATCATTATGATTCTCCGTAACGTCTCCTTCATCAAACAACTCTTCTTCTCTCGACTACCTGATGTGTAATAGGGTCATAAAGCCTATACGCTTTTGATGATAACGAGTATCCTATCATACGGTATTTTTTACTCTTTGGCTTAAATTTGCCATTATTGGTGTTATTCAGAGCAACGGCCACGCATCCAAAAATACGAAAATGTTTCACAGACGGTATCTTACCAGTCCACACTTCATAGGCAGTAACGCCAACTACAGCTCTCGTTGGCGAACGATTACGAATATACACAGCCGTGGCAATCGCCTCTGCCCAGAGGAACTCACTAATGTTGGAATGAATCAGCATACTACGTGCCATCTCGACTAAAGTCCTATTTAAACGTTCGGATACACTATTCTGGGCTGGGCTATACGGTACAGTAAGTTGCCGTTGGATTCCGTTGACCTCCAAAAATTCATTGAATTTTTTATTCACAAATTCACCACCATTGTCAGTTCTAATTTTCTTAATTTTCTTACCAGTTTGACGTTCTGCCATAATCTTAAACAAAATGAACTTATCAAATGCCTGATCCTTTGACTTCAAAAAATAAACAAATACAGGCCGCGATTTATCATCAGTAAAAGTTATAAAATATTTCGATCCGGAAATAGACTGTTTTTCAAACGGACCACATATATCTGCGTGTATCAAGTCCAAAAGATCTTCGGATCTACTTTCCGATTGCTGCAGATATGGTTGTGTACATACCTTGGCCTTCATACATGTCAAACATTTTCCTTGATCAACAAAATCTTCTTTATTCATATCATTCACCATCTTTTTGGCATCGCTTAAACTCCTATAATTCAAGTGCCCATATCTGTTATGCCACAGTACTGCAGAAAAACATTGGTTCTGCGCATCATGTTCAATAACGTATAATTTATGTTTTCGTTCAAATGTTAATATAACATTTCCTTTGCTGATAATGCTTGCTGAGTTTCTACAAAACTTTACAGAGAAACCTTTTTGCGTTATCTTGTCGACAGACAAGTGGTGGTGCTGATGGCGAGTAGTCAGCGTGTTGGCTCTGCAAGCAGAAAGACCCAGGTTCGATTCCCAGCCGGGTCAAATCAGAAAAAAGTTTTTTCTGAGTTTTCTGTGCTACAGCACTCTCCTTCGTCGGAATTTGAGCAATAAAACGTCGGCGAAGTAAAATAATAAATAAAATGGCTCAATTAGCTTAAAAATAATGCGTCAAAAAACATCAGAGACGCCGCAACTTTGCTTTATAATTTACACGCAACTGCAAAGTTGTGCAAGAATTAAGCTCTATCTTTCTACCACTTTCACCACCTGTCTATTCTCCACCTTATCCCTCTCTCTAGTTCCAGTGCAATGCATTGCATATGTAGGGGATAGCCCCTGAGCACTGGTCCAAGATAAAAATAAAAAAAAAAAAGATAAAAAAATTGCCTTCATTGCCGGTGCACAGAGAACATCGCTAAAAACAAACTCACAATTATTAAAATTTAATTTTATATTACCAATTCCTTCAGCCACTATGTAATTATCGCCAGCCAACTGTATATTTTCTGTATGTTGCACCGCTATCTAAAATGTATGTGTATGTGTTCATCATCTGAGCAGAAGTTGAAGCCAGAATCGTTAACGCATAGCTGTTCTCCACTTTTTTTTCATTTTTCGTTTTTGCCGTACACCGTGCTGCTACATGACCATACACACCACATTTATAACATTTTCCGTTAAACTTTCTGTTGCTATACTGCTTGTTAGCATTCTTTGTTTTGCTTTGCTTGTCCTCATGCGCATAAAAAGCTAAATGGCCGTTATTTTCATCTGCTGTTCTTTCTTCTGTACGCCTTCGCTCACCCTCTTCTAGAAGCTTCACTCTTAATACTTTGAATGGAGGTAATTCATCCCTCGTCTCCATGGCAATTACGAAGTTTTCAAACGATTGTGGTAAACTGAACAATAAAATAATTACCAACAACTTATCCTTTATTTCTATACTGACTTCAGATAGTTTTTCCACAATATCAGTAAAAAGATTAAGGTATTCGGACATACTTGCACCATCGGTCATACTTAATGACAATAACTTTTTATACAGGGTTACTTTACGAGCAGGTCCACTAGGTCTGTAAATCTCCTCCAGCCGCTTCCAGGCTTCACACACTGTACCAAGATTCTTTACATAAGTTAACTGGGATGGCTTCACACTCAGTACTATTGTCGCCAATGCCTTTTCATTAACAGCATCCCAAATCGCATCACCTTGCACCTTAACATACACTTCATTGACCACCTTCCACAATTCTGAGTGTATCAGTACATTCTTCATCTGCACGCTCCAGCAGTCATAGTTGGAATCATCCAACTTCTCTATTTGGTATAGTGAGCTCATTTTACCTTCGAGTTCTTAATCACAAATATATTTTAACAAAAAAAACTTATAAGCGGGACCTGGGCCCATAACCTTTTGTAATATACAAGCTCAATTGAAAAACGTCTATTCAATTCAAAGTTTTATTAAGAACTCAGTTTCAATATATGTACATGTAAATAAAGCAGAAAAAGAAAATATAATAAACACTAATACAAAGTAATAGATAACAACAAAACAACAAATTAGGATTGCCATACAAATCAAATTCGTTTACTTCAACAACCTCATGGTTAACTAATCTTATGGTAGTATTGTAAATTTTTCCACAATGGCCACTAATCCCCTGAAGAAATTCAGTACAAAAAATCACTTTATTCAAGCTAATTTTTCTAAACTCCCAAAATTATTTGGGTAATACGACCTTTTCTGTCCCTTAGAGGTGTCTCTGAAGTACCATTTACATGTAGTGGGATACATCTGGATGTCACCATATTTCCGGAATAAACAATTATTATCACACTTTCATCGAATGTAGTACCGCTGTTAAGTGCTTAACAGTGCTCTGTTAAGTAGAAAACGAGTTCCGCTAAAATAAATGGTTTGTGTCTTGGGTTTTAAATTTAAATTTATCTTCACACACATTATCTGGTGGGCAGCCACCATGGTTTTTTTTTTTTTTTATCTGGGACCAGCACTCAGGAGATGACTTCTACACATGCGAAGCATTGTGCTGGAACTATAGGAAAGGGATAGTAGGAGAAACAACAGGAGGTGAAGCGTAATTAATTATTTTTGCAGTGACTATGCCTTCGCCACTAAAGCCTTCCGACAACAACTGACACACAAAGACACACTAATGCACATCAGAAAAATGTGAGATGTTTATTTTTATTTTAAAATTTTAGTCTGAAACTTTGGTTGAACCCAGGCCTGTTTTTGAATTCGTAGTCAACGTGCAGACTACCATCCATCGTGCCATCGCCACCTTCAATCCTGGCAATTCGGTACTGGTCCTCTTCACCAATACAAGTCTCCTGCCTCGCTCCCCTCTAGCAATCGTCGATACTTAACACATCTGTGGATGATCTTAGACTTTAGACTAAAGTGAATGGGTACTGTGAGAAGCAGTTAGAAAAGGCCTGAGTGCCCCTATACGGAAGGAGGTGGGGTCATAAGTCTAAGATACAGTGCCGTGGTTAGACCAATATTATACTATGGATACTTCGTGTCATGGGAGGTCCTTGGCAGGGCCTACAATCTGACGCGGATCTGACTAGGTCGAGGCTGAGATTCTTTGGAGCGCATTTCTTAGACAACTTGGCACTATGCTCTCGGTTCAACCTGACGGACTAATTGAGATACGTGAACGGCACAGGATGCTTTGTGACATCCTCTGCTTTCGACGAGGATAAGATGACAGAACGGCATCTATGGTGCTACTTGATTGGACCCATCTTTGTCGACTCCCTTTTAACCTAACCGAACATCGTAAAAACGTTTGTATTCAAAAAATCAAAGCACACATATTCGGTGGTGCTTTTCAATCATTCGGTTGTTGGTGGCCTTGTGATTCATTCAAATCAGTTCGAGTGTCTACTTGGTTGACTCAATGAAGATCATTTTGATGAAGAGTAAAATACAAAAGCAATAGTCTTTGTTTGCATCCACGATAAGTATTGCGAGAGAAGAGGCATCACGAACGCTTATGCATGTAGTGATTGTGATAATGATATAACATATTAATAATGTGACCAGATTCTGAAATGAACTGAAAGTTAAATCACGCTTCATAAAGGACTATAAAAAACTAAAAAAATTTTATTTCGAGCTAGAAAGTGGAGCTAAATTTTGTACTAATATTTCGATTACTTTAGGATATTTTCAATAGTTTAAATAACATATCGACCCCTGTGCGCGAAATTATCGTATGTTACACTTTTTTCGAAATCGAGTTTTTTATGCAAAATGGGTCTAAATCCATTAATTCATCTGCAGAAAAAGTATTATAGCGATAATTGTTATAGTTATGGAGATAACACTATGTACATTTTATCGTATGTAACAGTTATTGATGTCAGGCAAATAAGAAAAAGCCTAATAAAAACGCTCTCCTGTGAAATTTAGTTTTTGTAACATACGATAATTTCGCGCACAGGGGTCGATATAAGTATGTACATAAATTCCACTTAAAATATATTTTTAAAGTTTTCAAAATCATCTTCATCAAAATAATAAAAATTTATTTTTTTGATTGCTTAACCTACGCACTGCCAAACATCTTTATGTACATATTGAACCGAAACTCACCCGGGTGGGATATTGCACATATTTTACACAACATTTCATGTTTTTTACATTTAAATGTTTTACAATTTTTCATTAAAACTAAGAGAATTAGTCACTTAGTCGAAATCATTTTCAGTTTAATTTCCAATTCAAAAAGTTATCACTGATTGAAAATCGAAAATGCCTCCCGGGTGGGTTTTGGTAGTGCGAAGGTTAAATAGAAAGTTAATTTTTTTTGGATGTTGATTACGTTTGAATTGTTTTTCCAATCACACTTTGTCGTTCTCTGGTCTGTATATGTGTGCATTTATCAGCTGGAATTACTGAAGAACATTAATTCATATTGAATGGGTAAATCTAAACCATGGACACATAGTATTTGGGTCCGCTGTGACGTTTACCTTACTTGACTGTCAGTTAAATATTAAGGAGTACGCATGGGATGGTATGTGTGACAAGATATATATATGTATATGGATATGTATAAGTATATATATATATATATATATGTGTGTGTGTGTGCCCTCTTTATTGTTTTCTTATCGTTTGTTGCTGCAAATGAAGATGACAGTGTCATTAAAGTCTCAATTTCATAGTTTAGCATTACACCACTTTTGTGTTCTTCATCCACTGAGATTGTGATGTTGAAAGTTTGTCATTGTTGTTGTTATTTTGAGCAGGAGGTCAAAGTTGATTACTTCATTTCATAAGCTAAAGCTATACCAGTATAAGGGACAATTATACAAGTTAACATTTAACTACTAATTGCTGGCGGCTTAGTTAAAGATAAACGGCAGAGTCGTTCAATTTATTTGAAATAAAAATTTTAGCAAGAAAAGAAAATATGTTTGTATGTAATAATTATCTATTTAGTAAACTACTTTCTCAGAAGCTTTTTAATGCAAATTGCCAGGAAGACATAACGCACACATATGTAGTTCAAAATTGACTCGACTCAAACTTTGAATTTTTCAGAAATCGAAAACAACTGTTTTTGACCGAAATAAAAATAATGTTTTATGATATTTTAAAATATTTTGAATCATATTTTTTACATATTTTTTATGACACGTGTTCTGGAATTTTCTTTTATGTTAAGAAATATCGAAAAAAGAGCAAAAATAGAAAACAACAGATTTAATACTCTAAGGCCCATTATTATAACTTGCCGATAGCTAAAGTTGGGATGCTATCGGACAAATAATTAGTTTTTCGTTATTACAAGTTGAGTTTAATCTAATGTGACCGATAAGCTAACGGAAAGTTCATCCTACCTGCAACTTTTAAAGTGGACTAAAGCATTTGAAGCTGCCATATTTTATGCACTTTAAATATGGCAACATAGAAAGTATTAATGTATACAAATTAATTTTTAAATAAAGAATAAAATAAAACCTTGTCGTTGCCAGTAGCTTTTTTTTTGTTTGTCAAAAGTAGTCGGTATTTACTCTGGTACTGCTATATTTTTAAAAATATTAATTTTATTTTATCGAACAGCTGTAATAATGAAAACAAGTTAAAGGTCACTTTATTATTCATTTTACCTAAAGTTAATTTTAGCTATCAATAACTTTATTGCTTAGTTGTAATAATGGCCCTTATTCGTATTCGTCGAATATTGGTATTAGTAACATTACTAATACACATGTATGCCTGTGAATATGCTTGTAAATTCTTGTTTTATTCTTTATTTTGTAATTTGTAGATTTCAGCAACTGTTCGCCAATTAATGTAATTGATACCAAATGAAACATGCAAAGTTTCTAATTTCCTTTAATGTGGCATAGTCTGACACACATATTCGAACAAATAAAACTCAAGAGTCGATTTATGTTGTTCGTACCATTGTAAAAGGCAGGCGCATTATTACTCAGCCTAACAAACAAGATACATTCTGCAAGCCTAAAGTAAATAATAGTCATTAAATAAATATATTAGCAGAAGATTTATGCCATCACTTTCGTTAAGATTAAATATTTGCTAATAAATCGTAATGAAAATAACACTGTTAAGCATCACTTGGTAACTTAAACTGCAAATGTCATGGAATGATTGCAGAGATCAAGGGTTGCAAATTAAGAATTATGAATACGAAAATCTCTGCTAATGGTTTCGATTTAAAAACAACAAAAATATTCAATTAAAACTAAAATCTGCCATCATCAACAAAAGGGTGACAAGTACAGAAATAAATAAGTATTATTGCATTTTGTATTTAATTTAATGGAAATTATTCTTTTTCAGTCCCCCTTTGACAGAGTATTTAGTTAAGTTAAAAGTTTAAGTTTAACTCCATCATAGAACGTTATGGTTCCTAAGGGCCAAATAAATACTACTGTTTGTTAAAACAAAACTGGAAAATATATGTAATTCACATTAATCAATTATAGTTCACACAGCAACAATTATAATTCAGATTTTAGTCAATTGCAATTCAGAAAGTATGAAATTGTAAATTGTAATTAGAAAGGAACTACTAGATTAGCCCGGTGCGCTTCGCTACTTCGCCACTCTATTTTATCTCACCACGCCCACTTTTGTACAGATATTGTTACGGTAACCAAGTACCAAATTTGGATATTTTTTTGTTAAATCACCAGCCCTTTTCGAGAAAATAAAAAAGGTTCCTTTTTCAAAACGGAGTTTTTCCGAAAAGTATACTTTTCATTTTATTTTCAGTTTTCTTCAAGTTGAAACGCCTCTGATGTCAAGGAGACGTATTCAATATGGAAACTGTGTATTAGTAGCCTTTTTATACCCTTCACTTTAAGTGTAAAGGGAGGGTATATGTAAGTTTGTCATTCCGTGTGAAAATTCTTTAATATTCCTCTCTGAAGAAAAATTTATATATTTTCAGAAATGTTATGAATACAGAAGTTTATAGAGCCATGTCCGTCTATCCGTCTGTCTGTGTGTCCGTTGAAATGCCGTTTTAGGCCAAATTAGTCATCACATAAAATTTGTTTTGTAGCAATAAGTCAGTAGTAGACCTGAATCTCTGGGTATTTAAATTCAGGCAAATCGGTTGCAAACTTTCCGAGCTACCATACCGACCCGCTCACATCGTTTTTTACTTGAAGTTTTAGCACAAAAACTGCCATAACTTCGAAACGGGTGGAACGGTTTTAATGAAATTTAGTCCGTGTATGTGGACTGTTTAATTTAAATGCTATTTGGACACGCTAGGTAGCTCGAGATATGTTCCAATATACAAGAAAAAAACTAAAAAACACCTGATTTCCTTATGAAATATACATCATCATATACATCGACAAGGTGCTTATCTGCTCAAATGGGTGTCAGCGGACAGTCATTGCAGACAATTTTTCATAAAGATTTAAATCTTTTTCCATATAAAGTTTAACTAATAAGTAAGCTGAACACAAGAGACTTGCCGATTCGCCTGAAATTTTGCGAGAAGATCATTCAAATGGTGGCAGAGGATGAAAACATCTTGAACTGCATTTTTATGTCTGACGAAGGACATTTTGATTTAAATGGGAATGTTAGTAAACAAAATTGCGGGATATGGAGTAATTGTAACGCACAGGTACTCCATCAGACATAATTGCATCCACTTCGTGTCACAGTGTGGTGTACAGTATCATCAAGATTCATTTTCGGTCCTTACTTTTTCGAAGAAAACGGTCGTACTGTTACGATCAATGGAGACCGTTACTTAAAGAAGTTGAAAAAGTTTTTCTTTCCAGAATTACGCCGAAAGAGAATCCAGTTCAACTCTGGGTGGTTTCAACAAGATGGGGCAACTTGTCACATAGCCACGCCTGTTATGACAGAATAGCAGCGAAAATTCCCAAATAAACTTATTTCAAGAAATTCCACATTCCGTTGGCCACCCAGCTCTCCTGACCTTACTGCACCAAATTGTTTTTTGTGGGGTTATTGCAAAGAAGAAGTTTACAGAACAAAACCGTAAAATTTGGATGATTTAAAGCAATGCATTCGAACAACAATTGAGGCAATTCCCGCTGCCACACTCCAGGCCGTAATGAATAACTTCTTGATAAGATGTCGCACATGTGTTAATGACCGTGGAGGCCATTTGAGTTCAACTATTTTCAACACTTAATACATTTTCTTAATAAAACTGTATGATTTTTCAAATGCATTAATAAAAGATATATTACATAAATTTTACAAAAAGTTATTTGGGTTTCCTAATATAGCAAAATTCATCAGCCACCCTGTATTATGACATTAATAGAACAACATTTAAATTAAAACTTACCTTTTATGTATTTTATTGTATGTATAACATGATTCGATCCACCATCAAAACTCTACCAAAACGCCATTCAGATAGATACTCTGTCACCTCATCCATCGACACCGATGAGTTTGTTATAACTTATCAAGACTAAATCTTACCACAATTTTCCCACTAATACAGGGTGTCTGGTAGCAGATGTATATTTTCATACTTAAATAAAAAATGTAATAATTTACACAAAGTGTTATTAAGAGCATTGAACGATAGAATGAAAATGCGGATTTTAATTTTGAAAGAGTATGTCATCCAGATCCCTTTTTAAAATTTCATGAATAATCGACCAGCAATTACGTAAGAATTATTACTCTTAAGCGAACGCGCGATGCTCACTCGACCACTGCAACATCGTGACTGACAATTTCGCATAATCGATAATTCCAACGGCGTCACCCTCCCTCCGCACAGATTATTACTTTTTGAAATAATCGTATTTAAAAATATAAATTTGCCACCAGACACCATGTATATTTGTAATCTGTTGTAAAGGGTGGTTAAATTTCAAGGGCCGATGTTGATTTTGAATAAAACACAAACTATTTAGGAAATTATTGTAATTTTATTTTATTATGATATATTGGTATTACTCAATTATGTATGGAACAAAATATCGGCCAAATCGGCCCTTGAAATTTAACCACCCTTTATATACATATGTACATTTCCAACCAACTCATCAGTTATAGAAAAGTGAAATAGGAGTTACTATTTATTTTTATTCTACAATACCGCATATATGCTGGTAAACATTTCTTGATTTAAACAGCTGTATTTCTGCATCCGTATGATGTGGATGCGGAGTGTCTGTATTACTTTATTTCGCTGAAGTTTTTCATTCCCCAAATACCGAGCGCTAACTACTCAGCCAACAGTAAAAACAGCCTGAAGGCAAAATATTTATCAAAACTTTGTTTAAAAAAAAAAAAAAAAGAAGAAATTTTTAGTGAACTCTTCAGATATTGTCATCGTTCTGATTTAATATTTTCGTAATAACATTTAACCAAAAAAGCCCAATGAAAACAAAAAATCTGAAGAACAATTTTTTATGCAAAGAAAGCATACTATAAGTTTTTTTTCCCCGAATCCATCGTTTATCGTGTTGTGCACAATGAACCTTTCGAGCATTTTCTTGCCACATATTCTTTAGTGAAACGTATTATTTTCTAACAAAGAAATGTACCAAAAAATGTACATTATGTTGTTCTTTGCTGACCTAAAATTCAAGTGTTGGTGTATGTATGTATATTCATGTTAGCAGTAGTAAGAGAAACCATAATGCATTTCACACATAGACCGCCAGCCACATAATCCACATCCCAAAACAACCACAAAGAACTTAGGAATCTCATAAATCCCACTCTACCATTTTATTTGCCGCAGCATGCATTTCTTTTTTATCCCTCCATACTTTTTTTAGACGCTCTCCAGAGTGTTAATATGAGCACAAATATAAACACTTAATATGTACATCTGTATATTTCTAGCTAAACACACACACACGCACACACACACACACACGCACACATACCAATAAACATTTATAAAAGGAAGCAGCAAATATACGAGCATAAAGAAGATAAATATAAATCCTTGCTAAAATAAAATCCTCATACAACCATTTAGCGAATATGTTGCAATTTCTTTTGTTGTCATTTGTATTTGACTCGCTAAAACTGTTGCTTGTTATTTATGTTGGCTTTTAACGAAATATTTTACAAATAGCGCTTACCACACTCGTATGTACATTCCATAGAAAGTGTATGCAAACTGTTACATATGAATGACTACATACTTACGTATGTATGTATGTACAGGGTGCGGCTAAATTAACTGCATGTTTTGATTTTTCTGTTTGATTGTGAGCGGTGTAAAGAAGAAATCGGGGTGGAAAAGTTGCATAGCGACGCCTGACTAAAGTGCATGCTACACGCATCAGTATTCAGCTGCAATATTTGGCTTTGGCTTAGTATATACTATGTATATTGAAGTATATACATTGAAGCCTATGTCACAATACGTCACCATTTCTCATCAATATTCATTGTTTTGGGTTCTTCACAGTATAAATATATACACATAGTTACTAAAGTATAAATACGGCACGTTATTTCTATGTATTGACAAAAAAAAAATCAAGATATGTTTCTTTTTATTAAACATTTTTATTTCTTTAATTAAGAAAAACAAACTAACACAATTTTAACATAAAGTTTTACTTCAATATTTTCCAAAACTTAAATTATATTACATTTCACATTTATCCAAAGTTACTAAAGTATACATACGATTTTAAAAATATACGTAAATATGTAAAAATAAATTATTTTAATATCTTGTGTGGCATCCATTGGCTTCTAGCAGCCATTGACAATGCTAATTTTTTCGTCGTTTCTGCGGCAATTAAATTCCACTCTTCGATCAATGCCTGTGTTAAAGAGGGATATACGTTACATTCGTTTTTTTTTGGGCTCGTTTAAGGTGATCGCATAAATGCTCTAGAGCAGTGATGTTCGCCACATACAACATTTGTTGAAAAATTTACACAGACAGTTGTTATACTCTTTTAAAAACTTTCATCCAGTCGTCGTTGAGCAAGCGATGAATACACATACGGATGGTTATTGTCATTTTTTTCAGAAATTTATTAGGCATTGTTGTTGTTTCTTATTGGACGAAGCACAATAAACACACGCGATTCAATTAGAATTGAATACGAAAAAAATTAAAATATAATAAAAGTTCACGAAATGAAATGTGAAAAGTATTTTATGGTAAACGATGCTTTTCAAAACATTCAATGCCTTTTATGTTACAAAACATTAAAAGCGGGTAATGAACACAATCAGAACTAATAATACTTAGATCTGAGATAAAAGATTTCGGTAAATTTAGAACTCTAGAGTTTTGGAAAAATTTAGATGTTGCGATATGTCCCCAGCTCAAAAAAATGTATTTAAAATATTTATAATTTTTTTCCACTACTTACTTATGCGAACAAATATTTTCAGACATGAAAAACGTTTGTTCCAAGCAGCGAAATAAAAAGACCTCGTTGAATTTAAAAAATATTTTACTAATTCGCAAGTGCCATGGAATGTTTAATTTAAAATTTTCAAAGCGATTTTAAAAATTATAATGAGGAATGACAGGTGGTTAAACTTTATAGTCTAATATTTAAGCCCAAAAAAATATTTTATATGAATTTATTTTTGTTTTTTTCCCCCCAAGTAAGTGTTCTAAAATTATTTATTAAAATTGATAACAGCTATTTATGGTCCCTGATACTCTTATCTTTTTCTTAAAATTTAAATTACATTCATTTAATAAGTTGTATATAGCTGGCATTTTCTTTCTTATTTTAAACGTTTGACATTATGTTTGCTGGTCAAATTCTCTCACCAATTTATCTGCATTTTATTTTTGAACCCCCCTGCTCTAGAGCATTTAAATCTGGTGATTGAGGTGGATGCTCTTATTGCGTTTTCACATTATACAGCAACCATTCCATTTTATTAATATATTTTTCTTTTAACACGTTTAAACGTTTGAACAAAAATAAATGCTTTGAAAAAATTCAAATGTAAAAGATGCAAGAGTTTGGAAGCAACTTTTAAAGAAAATAGAGAAAAATCCATAGCGTTTATTGCGAGGTGTATATATGGACTAATTATTTGAAAAATAATGTCAGTTAAATGAGAACCGTTTTCTCTAACACAAAAATATCTTCTTTTTATAGAATTTGGCATAACTTTGTTGAGTGTTTCTTGTATACGATCAGTTTCTACTTGAATGTTCTCCTCCAGTTGCTGTCTTTGTTGTTTAGTTGCCTTTGAGATGCAGTCAAATCAGGCGATCGTGATGGGCATCTCAAATTGCCGTTTTCAGAAATAATCCGCTTTGGAAATTATTGTCTCACGGCCTGTATAGGCGTGGTGCACCATCTTGTTAAAACCATATGTTCGCGTTTGTTGGCCATTGCGGAAATAAAAAGTTTTGGAGCATTAATTTGTAACGTTCTGCATTTGTTGTTTGACTTACACCTTGATCGTTTTCAAAGAAAAAAAAATTAACCGTAAATTTTTTTCGGCGGTAGTGACACTGCAAACGGTAACACGAATTGTAAAGAATTTTGATGAAGATTTTTGGGATTTTGTGATTGCCAAATTCTCTTGTTTTCTTCAGTTAAGACACCGTTCAAGTCGAAATTCATTTCATTGGTATTGTATAGCGTTTCCTTTTTTATATATCCTCGAAAGTTTAATTCCTAAAGTAGAAAAAAAATATGAAATATTCACAAGCAAACAAGTTATAATTTTTTTACATCCATATAGTTACTTTACCGCACCCTGTATATCCTTCAATAGTTCGCAACCACACAAACCCACTTATTTAAATATGTGTGCGAATGTTGACATTTCTGCTATTGTTTCAAATCGTTAATGCACAAACTTTTCGCGATTTACTAAACTACTGTAAATGTGAAGAAACAATTTAAATTAATGTGGCAAACATTTATTAAACTATTGTTGTATTGTTAATAAATGCGTATATGTTTATGTATGTGTTGCTCATAAAAATTACTTTTGATTTATGGAAGCGCTATAAAAAGAATTACCATGTAAAAAGCTCTTCAGAAAGCCTTTATAAGCCAGAATATATATTTATGAATAAGAATGTTGTACGGTACCGTTTGACCTGAGATTCTTTTTAAGCGAAGAATTGTCTATATAAAAACATTCGCTTAATTTTCGGAAATTTTAAAAATAAAAATTGTCACTTCACACGGCTGTGAGATTATTGTATGACAAAAGTTGCCAGATTCGATGTTAAACAGTGACTCTTAATATTTATGAGCAGCATTGCCAATAGAAACATGTACATAATTATCTGACAATGATGTTATTGTACGGTGCACTAAATTAAGCACATCTGTCAATAACAAATGACCGTAGAATATCTGGCAATTACCTGCGGGAATGGAAATGGTGGGTGTTCCCATGATTTTTAGATGCCTGACAATTTTATTGTTGTAAAATATACCAACAATGTTGCCAGATAAAAATTGTAAATTAACACAGTTGTTAAACATTTTATGACAATATTGTAATATCAGACAATCGTGTGTACAAAACTTAACAACCTTGTTGTGTGCTTGTCGCATAAACGATACAATTTAATGTGCGATCTGATGTAGAACATCATTTGTGTAGTCAAGTTCTCATGAAGTGAAGACGACAATAAATATTGTCGCGTATGCTTTAACTATCACTTTTAACTTTTTTTTGTATTTAAATAATAACTTCTATAAATAATGATTTTATTGTTATAATTTATACTGCTTGCAAGATTGTGCGACAGCCCCATAAACATTACAAAATTTTTAGATTTTTCGTAGAAGGAAGAAACAACTTAACACAAACGAGCCCACAAAACCTTGCAATCTCTGGTAAAACTTTCTCAAATTGTACCAACCGTTGCATCGTCTGTGGCTTGCTTTTTTTTTATGTGGGACCACCACTCAGGAGATGACCCCTACACATGCGATGCATTGTGCTGGAACTATAGGAAAGGGATAGTAGGAGAAACGACAAGAGGTGAAGCTTAATTAATTATTTTACAGCTCTGCTGTTGCACGTTCTTTGTTTCTACTCGTAGCAGTGCTGAAGCTTCGGTTTAGTAGCCATTTTTATTATTAATTTACTTCGCCGGTGCTACACAATACGGACGAAGGAGGGCGTTCTGATGTGATTGTGTATTGCTTATCAGCTGAAGCCGGTATTGTGCAGTGACCAGTGACTATGCCTTCGCCACTGAAACCTTCCGACAACAACTGACACACAAAGACACACTAATTCACATCAGAAAAAAGCAATGTTTTTTTTTTTTTTTTTTTTTTTATAAACATATATACATATATAATTTTACTCTGAAACTGGGGTTGAACCCAGGTCTGTTTTCGTTTTGTAGTCAACGTGCAGACTACTTCAGCCATCGCCACCCTTTAAGATGAGCAGAACAACACAAATTTCTCGAAAATGAAACACACCTCAGCGCGAAGGACCATGTCTCTAATTTGGTAAAATTTAAGTAAAATGATGACTGAGCGATGGACCTAAAATTGGGCATTAGAAGATGGGGAGCAATATTCCTAATTCGACACACAGCGGATTCTGTGATATGTTAGATGGGGTGCCTGGTTAAAAACTCAATTAAATTAGTAAAATCTTACATTAGAAAATGTCTTTATTTCCAATAATTTAAAATATTTGTGTTACTTATGTGGATCGGATCCCCTAGGAGGACCTCCTATTTTGCGTGAGATTGAAAAATAATATTAAAAATAAGATGGAATGTATCGATCTGGCCCTTGCGGCAAATCGTCAAAATACAAATTAAATTCACAATAATGTACTACAGAGGTGGTTGCATGTTTTACAAAATAAATTTAAAATAGAAAACATAATGTAATTAAACCAGGTAGGATGACTACGTCAGGTGATTATTTTTTTCTCTGCTTAACCCTTTCGGTCCTATTGGGATAATGCGACCCAGAGCAACTTTGAAGAATCCTATTTGTTTTCTATAGCATTTAAATTGTGTTTTAAAATGGCCCAGTCGCACTTTTGAGTTTTAACGTATAAAATAAATTACGGTACCCAATTTTGCACGAGTTTCTTGGGAGATATTATCATTAGTTGATGTGAACTTCTCATAAAGACAACATCATTTACTGCTTATAATTGAAATAAAAATAATTATTTTAGCTGTTTTGTAATAAAACTTTGTGTATTTGTTTTTTGCAATGAGCGTTACCGTTTGATTGTGGAAAAACAATATTTCTTGATAAGAAACAAAATTTTTTGACGTTTTTGTTCGCTGGGGATATATAGTCCCCAACGTGTTTTTCACTGGGCTTATATGTCCCATTCGTATTATCTTCAGGTAAAATGTCACAACTTCCTAAGCAGCTTCAAGAGCTTTTAGAAGCAGATAATTCTGATTTTAATGAATCTAGTGGCACCGAATCAGAAAACGAATCATCAAATTCAAGTGGCGAAGAACTCGATGAAACAAGAGAGCAAAATTTGTTGTAACGAAATTATTCCCAACTTATTCTTATGGTCACACAGATTCTGAGTTTCAACCTAGAATGTAAATTTCTAAAGAAAAAGAACCTGTAATTTAGACTGATATTAATCGTTCTTCCAAAGAACTAGACGTTTTCAAAAAAGTTTTCGCAAACTCTTTATTAATATTTATTGCTGAAAATACTAATAGAAGACTTGAAATATTAGAAATGGTGAAAAAAAATTCAAATCACAAAAACTGATGAGTATGAAATATTAATTGTGCTAAGTTGTTTCACTATCATGAGCTATAACAAAGTTCCGAGGATTCAAAGTTACTGGAGCACAAATGCATCTCTTTGAAATTCAACAATTAAGAATTCAATTTCTAGGGACCGATTTCAGCTTATAATGTCCAAAATGTATTTCAATGACTTGATGCTGCATTGCTGACATTCACATCTACGGTTTGTTGCTGTTGCCATTTGTAATCATCCTTGTAGTTGATGCTGTTTTTAAAACGTCCTTTTTGCTGTCACCGCATTTTTTTTTGCCTTTCATTTCTGCTTTGCGTTTTCGTTTGAAAAACGTTATCGAAAGTGCTTAAAGGAGCGATTAACCATAACTGTCACTTGTTAAAGCAGTTGTCATGTATCTGGTCTTTGTGCGTGTTAATGCATTTGATTTGATAATACGTTTTCATAACTTCATTACGTTTTATGACTTGAGGAACACAACACTGTACACTTTGTGTTGTCAAAATTGTGTTTTTGTGAAATTTCTTGAAAATTATTTTCCATTAATTTCCAGAGTGCAATTTGTCCTAATGTGTGTGTACAAATTCTCATAAATTAAACGCATCCATAAAAGCATGTTTGTTGTTTCGAGAAAATTTTAAATTTGAATTTAGCAACTAAAAAGTTTTTATGTCATGATCCTATCTTAACTGAGAAGCATTTTAATGGCACTAAAACACAGAGTATTAAATCTAATGATTGGCATAAAATGTCAGCATTTTGTGTCTTGCTATTCTGTGGTTTTCATCAATTCTTATCGGATTTCTGATTGAAAATTATGCTGGCATAGAATTTTGTCATTTTCTTGTTAAATTGCACAAAACTTAATATTTGTTTTTTTTTTATTATTAATATATAAGCTACTAAACCATTTTGCAAAAAGGTGACAATTGTGGCTCGATTATGGATAAAATTGTGGTTGCTAGAAAAGCACTAAAATGTACTGAAATTAGGCAACTGTAGTTAATGCATTGTAAATTTGCATTACCTGCATTATCATTTTTAGCAACTGGAAACTGCACGACAGTTCGGTTGCTATCCATAATCGAACCATTAAATAATCAATTCTTGGCAATCAATTATATTGCTTTTTTTTGCAGTATCGCGTTTAATCCAAGCAGAACACCACTAAATCGGGTCTCTTTTCGAAAACCAAATGACAATTTTTTATTTTTAAAAAAAGACAAAAGACATCAAATGTTTTACAGCTGTGAATAATTTGTATTGGAAAATAAAATTGTCGTTTTTAGAATTTTCCATTACTTATTATTTATGTTTGTTTCTCGGCGTTGAAACCGACAAGAATTAAGCTCTATCTTCCTACCACTTTCACCACCAGTCTATTCTCTACCCTATCCCTCTCTCTAGTTCCAGTGCAATGCATTGCATAGGTAGGGGATAGCCCCTGAGCACTGGTCCAAGATAAAAAAAAAAAAAAAAAAAAAAACTGAACATGTTTAACAGTAACATGCTGAGCTGGCAAAAAACCGTGTTGCCAAAAAGAAAGAAAGAAACTCACCTTTTACATATATAGATAAATACGCATATTAATTAATTCTACTAATTATTTAAGGTCCTTTTAATATATGTAATATTTATTTTTATTCAATATTTCGTTACTGCTTTGTGTAGCTTCTTCAGGAATATTGGTTTTTGTTCATAAATTAATATAAAAGGAAGTCCAAAACCTAGAAGAATTATGCATATGAATAATATATTTATTTTTTATCTCATATTTCATTGACGATTTATTATATCAACATTTATTTTAATCACATTTCCATGTGTATCAAAGTTTTCATCTATTTACTCTTTCGAAAATCTCTCATAATCCAAACAATTCAATAAAAATATTTTTTTTCAATTTGATTAGCGATAACAATAAAGTGCATCATGCACTATTATGATGGATTTCTTACATTTGTTGAGTTCTGCCATCTATAAGCAATTACAATAGTAACAACAAAAAGCACTCAATGAATTTCAAAGGTTTAGCGGAGAGTCCACTATTTGTTGCCAATGTTATGACACCAGCTTTCATACTGAAGCAATTTTTATTATTTTTAGCAATCTGTCACATGTAATTTTCCTTTATTCACTTGTTTGATTTGAAATAAAAAATAAATTTTTAATAACAACAACGAATAAAGGAAAAACGTGAACGTGGTTGCCAAGCAAAATCATCATCATCACCAGAAGTGAAATAGTAGTAATAATAACATCATTATAAAAAGTCAATAACCCTTCAATTGTTCAAATGATGAACAAACTCAAGTAACAAAATTAAGTAAAAGAAAAAAAAAATAAAAAAAGAAAGAAAAAAAAACAACGTCATAATCCACTCAAACCTTTTGGTTGCACGAACTGAAAGACAACTATGAAATCAACCAAATAAGAAAAGAAATATAAGCAGCATTATTAAAAGACCATTTTATATAAACCAAGGAGACCAAAAATGAGTGAAGGCATGTACATATCGTTACTTTAATATAGAAAGGCCCTAACTAATTTCTCTTCTTAAATCGGATATTTTTTTTCTTATATTTTCAAATAGACAAAAATAAGTTGAAGGGTTCCCATTGAGACATGCTTAGAGAATTTAATAATAAAATTACTTTAAAAAATTATCGAGACTACAAACTGTATCCTATTGCCGTAAAATAAATTATTAGTTATGGCCTTTCTATATTAAGGTAACGATATGTATGTACAGATATATGTAAATGGATTTGTGTATGCGATGTGTCCGCTTGTTCAGCGTTGCCGTAAACTGTTTTCCAAAATATCTTCCAAATAAGAAACATGTTATTTTCCTTCAAAGCCTTCTCCTTCAATGCTGATGTTTGGTATGGTACATCATCCTCTTTTCAAAGTCTGTAGAGTATCACACACACACACACGTGTTAACATTAACAAATTAAAATAATTCTCTTTGGTATAATTTTAAAAACTTGACAAACAAAAGCACTAACTGCCAAACTTTCAAACTTTGAAAATCTTTTTAGCAGCAGAAAATTTCTCGTTATTAACTTTTAGTATTCGAAAAACTTCCAAACTGAGTTAAATCCTCACATTTGGCAAGGCTGCCGGGTGCCTCGGCGATGTTTCTTGTTCATATTAACCATCTACCATTCTTGTAGGATTGCATATTGTTCGGGTAGTGTAGGTGTGCGTTTAAAAACGTGTTGTTTGTTTTTAGATGTGCTAGAGAGTAGTTGAGCATAATGATGGGTTCGTTGATGACTGGTGATGCTGTTGATGCCATAATGCACCTTTTCTATTCACCACTGTTCAATAAGTTTAAAGATTTCAACATCTCTTCATTTATCTTTTCTGCAATGTGACCAACTAAATTTTTTCCATATTTGTAACATACATAGCCACTTAAAGAAGAGCCTTGAGGGAAAAGAAAAAAATATATCTCGAGCCTTTGGTGCAATACCGTAGTAACTCAAAATTTTAATTTTTTTAGCTGGGTATGCAGAAATGATCTTTGGAAAAATATATATGTATCTAAAGGAAAAAAGATTATGGTTCTATTTCTAACTGTTCAGATGCTACAGCTACAAATGTCTTTATGGCCTCCAGTTATTTCCAACAATATTTATTTGCAATAATGAAATATTTCATTTATGACAAGAAATTTACAAACAGAAAACATTACAAAACATGCCGCTTTATTTAAAAACTTGTAAAAAAATAACTTTAGTAAACGAAAATACTATCAAAAAGATGGCTCTAAACTTCAAATGCATTTTTCTCAGTTCACGATTTTTTGAATTACGACGGTATTGCACCAAAGGCTCGATATGATAAAAGCAATTTTTGTTTAAACAAATAATCACCCCTATCGTGAATACTTTTTCCCTCGAAATATTTCCCTTTTCCCTAAATTTGCAATCGTGAAAAAATTCCCCCTTGAATAATTTCATGTAAAAATATAATTTCCCTTAACACGAATGATTTTTTACCGTAAGTTTATTCCTATTTTTTTTTCCTATTAACTTATTCACTTGATTTTTGCTGGGGAATTGCATATTTAAATATTTTTTTTTTCTATCTTGGACCAGCATTCAGGGATGACCCGTACACATGCGATGCATTGTGCTGGAACTAGGAAATTATGTTATGGGAAAAAGGATAGAGGGAGTAGTGTTTATGGACATTTGATTTGAATCTTCCCATGGTAAAAGTGACACTTATAATGATAACGGGAAAAAATTTTACGCGAACGTCATTATACCAATTTTCCTTTCGAGGGGAATGTAAATTTCATGGGAACAAAAATTTCTCTTCTTATTCGCGATAGGGCTGAATATGTAATCTACAATATAAATATGCATGTCTTTATAAAAAAAAATTAAATTGTATGTTTTTTTCAAATTTTTTGGGCAATTTTTTGGGGATTGAAATCATTCGAGAGGTTAAAAAATTAATAATAAAAATAAAATTAAAAAACTACTTCTATATTTAATTGAGTTTCTCCAATAATTAAATTAATAAATTGTTTAATTCAATCATTATATTAATTAATTTCTGTTTAATTATATTATATAATTTTTTAATTATATTTATTTTTGAGCGATGGTCTTTTTTATGAAAAGTTTTTTAATTATTATTTATTTCTCAATATTTCGCTACCAAATAGGTAGCATCGTCAGGAAATAATAATTTGTATTACAATTAAAATATTTAAAATTTTTAAAAAATTTAAAATAATTAAAAAATTTTAATAAAGGTCAAATAAAAATAGAAGTGATACTAATATATTATATAATAATAATAATTAGTCAAACAATTTTTCGATTGCTTCAATTAAACACGTTGTTTAATTTTTCATATTTTTTTGTAATTATATATTTAATTAAAACTAAGAATGTCGTTAATGGAATAAAAAATAATTTTTCCAATTATTACATTCTCGATAACTGATATGATCATTTCGGTGAGAGTTGGCAAATTAAACATCTTTTTGATTGTTTCAATTATTTTGGTAATTAAAATTATTTTTTAATTTTTTCTGTATACATATGTATATATTTTGTTTTTTTCCACTTATACAGGGTGGCGCAGAATGAGCTATATGGTTTAATCGGTTTATAACTTTTTTATTTATGCGATTATTATAATTTTTTTTTTTAAATACAGTATATTATTGGGGAATTTTTTACAATTAACTTTGAAAAATTATATCCTATAAGTGATGTCAATTTTCTGCTTCCCACATACGTGCTCTTTTTATCATATTTTCCACAACTTTTCGCCAAAATTTCGCGACGAATCGCAAAATTTCAGCTGTAACGGCCCTGATTTCATTTCGAATGTTGGTTTTTAGTTGGAGTATGATTTTTGGTTTGTCAACGTACACTCTTTCTGTGAAATATCCCCAAAGAAAACTGTCAGGAGCTGTTAAATCTGGTGAACGTGGAGGCCAGTTAAAACCGCTTGTGCGCGAAATAATTTCTTAACAAAGCCATTGAGGCACCTGCAGTATGTGCTGTGTTCGATCGTGTAATGATTCATAATTAATTCCCCAAGTCTTCTGCACAAAATGCTGAAAAAAAAACAAAGAAAAAATTATAATTAAAAAAGTTATAAAGAATTCAAATCATATAGCTAATTCTGCGCCACCCTGTACTCATATATCGTTAACTTAATACAGAAAGGCCCTAACAAATAATTAACTTTGCAGGAATAGGAAACATTTTATTAAAAATTAATGTTTTGCAGTCGCGATTATTTTTTTAAGTCAGTTTTTTTTATTAAATTCTGTAAGCAATTCGCTGTTGGAACACTTCAACTTTTTTTTAGCAATTTATTTTAACTGTTATCTATTTGAAAATATAAAAAAAAATCCGATTTGAAAAGAATACTATGTATTTAATGTCTTTTATCTTTTCAGCAACCAATGCACCGTGTAAGATTTAACAAATCTAGCTGGACGAAATTAATATTTCGGTAAGTAGTTGAGATATAGTTTTGGATTTTCGTTCAGGGCACAACTAGACCAATGTGCAGCTTTCGGAGATATTGTACATTTTGCGACGCCCACTAACTATGCTATACTGCAAAAATTTTACGTTTGATATATTAAATGGCCTTCAAACCTCCAAATTTGGTTCTGCTTGGATGGCCTTCAAATCTAGCGGCAGCCACTTGGCCGATATCAGAAGCTGAACCAAAGTTTTTCATCAAAATAAAAAACTACGGCAAAAAAGTATCGGCTGATTACTGGTGGCCCGGGTGATTTCTTTTGGCCCACCTTGTATATGGATATCATTAATATCTAGCATTCCACGGATGATTTTTAATTTTCCCAATAAGTTATTTTTAATCGGAACACTTCAAATTGACGTTCTGTGACATTGTTGTTTCCTGTTCTTTTTTAATGTAAACAGCTTTTTTAAAATGATACTCTGGACTTCGTATAAAGAGTAATCGGAATGGGCCAAACATTTTTACCGCGAATTTTTCAATGGACCACCAATAACTTAAGAATTTTTTTTTTAAATTTTAGATAAAGCATCTTTATTGTAAATAAATATTAGGGTTCAATAGAGATTATCTGAAGAGAAGATAAAATGTGCGCAGTTGGTCCCACTTCTTGCTCATAAATAGTTTCACATTTTCCGTCCACATCGACCATAATTTCGTTTCTTGTTGTTTTTTTTTTTTTCAAACATTTTTATTATCGGTTTGATTTGATACGGTGTACAATAGAGCGAGAGAGTGTGTCTTTCTGCAATCAGTATGAGTACAACAGCAGAATTAAACGTCATGGTTACAAGATTGGTCTGCAACTGGTGTAATGGATGATGCTGTTTCTATTCACTTTTTTTTACTTTAATTTTACGTTTTTTAACAAGTACCCGTACATCCAAACATACACAAAGTATGTCACATTTGTATCCACCCAGCTGATATTTGGAAGATTGTTTGACGAGCGCGATCATTTCTTGACTCTTTTTTCAATCGTACAGACGAATCGTGTTCGTTCACGCATTTTAACGAGTATTGCCAGATTACAATAGTCTTCTAAACTTCCAAATGATATTTTGCGAATCATATTAATTGAATATTGATTTATTTGTTATACAACACATGAACATTTAAACAAAGTGATATTACAAATAGTTTAAGAGTTCAGACAGTAAATTATCCTTTTCTACTTAAAAATATATACAACAAATTAAATTACTGGTATTATAAAGTAACATTAGTATGTGTGGCGGATCAACCAGCTCTGTAACATAAAGGTCTGGCACCCCTTTTTCAATTAGCCACGAGACGTCAGATTTTTGTATAGAAAAACGATTATTCATTCCTTCGTTCACTTCTAAGCAATCAATACAATCCTTTTGTTTTTTCTTTAAAGTAATTTATATTTAAGTTTTGTTTAACTTTAGCAATACAAACTTGAATTAATAAAGGCATTGCTTCTGTTAACATTAATCGCTAAATATCTTTAGGCAAAAAGTTTCAAAATCCTGTGAAAAGCCCAAAAAAAAATTTTTTTTTGTATTACAATAAAGCTTAGGACTATGTGTTAACTGTCAATTCGTTGATGTGTGCATGTTCAGATAGTTGACATCTGAGATCATACAGGGTGTCCGCCGGGAAGGTGTACTACTTTGGTTTGCCGCCATTTTGGTAAACATTAGTCTTGACAGTTCATATTTGGCAGTCGTGAAGTAGACACGTGGCAAATTTATTATATTCGATAAACCAACGTGTTTTAATCGTTAAAACATTTTATCAAAATCAATCATCGATTACAGTGACGATGAAATTTTTGGGAGAAACAACATGCCAACAAAACGCACTATTTATCGTGTAGTGAATGATTTCGAATAAAGAGGTTCTGTAGGTGATAGGCCTAAGCATGGACCACAACGTACTGCAAGATCGGCTGAAAACATTACTGCTGCTCAAGAAAGTGTTCAAAACAATCCATCAACCTTGATTAGATGCCGTGCTCAGGAGCTTGGTCTTCGAAGAACATCTTTGGCTACAATTTTTAACGCCACAATTGCATGTTTTGGGCTTGATTAACATGTGGTAATTAACAAGACGGTGCCACATCGCATGCAGCCAGGATTACAATGGAATTACTGCCCGACCTCTTCCCACAACAACTTATTTCAAGAAATGGTGATTTCGCTTGGCCTCCACGGTTTCCTGATTTGACTGCTCCGGACTTCTTGTGTTGGGGATATCTGAAAAGCAATGTTTATGCAAACGAACCAGAAACGCTTGAGCAACTCAAACAAAATTCTCGTGATGAAATTAATGAAATACCGCCTGAAATGTATGAGAATGTAATGAAAAATATGCTCAAAAGGGCTCGCATTTGTGAGGCTAACAGAGGCGGACATTTATCTGATATTCCATTCATAATTGCCGACATTAAATAAAACATTTATCAATATAAGATCCATTCTCGTCATTTAATCAAAAATTATAAACATACAAAGTAGTATACCTTCCCGGCGAACACCCTGTAATTGTGTGTGAGTAATGAAATTCTCTGTTCAGCCAATTCGATGTTATTAATAGAGCACAGCCGTTGGTTAGAAAAATGGCAGGGTAGGTTATAATTAATTTTTAGTAGTTTATTTTGGATTGTTTGAAGTCTCTTTTTATTACTGCTTGCGATATCATGCCGTACTGGACCTCCATAATACATATATAATGCACATAAAAATAACTTTGAAAATTATGATTTTGTTCTCTTTGCTAAGGTGGACTTCTTATTTACAAAAGTGTACTTAAGTCTTGTAGTATTGTTTACTTTTTTAATTATATACGTAGGATATATGATCGCTGAAATTGAGTTCTGTGTCCAGGATAATCACTAGATATTTGATATTGTCTTCCCATTTAATATTTGTGTTACTGAAACAGAGATCACTTTGTGGTGTGAAAAAAGGCTTACGTCTTCGGATAAAATATAATGCTCGAGTTTTTTCAGGGTTAATTAGAATATTCCACTTTCTGAAATATTTATTCACTTCTAACAATGCATTTCTGAGGCTGTCTACTATTTCGTCAGCTAGTACTCCGTGACCGAGAATCGCGGTATCGTATGCAAATATATCCTTCCAACTATGTAAGGTAAAGCAAATGTTAATATATTATATAAAATTGGTGATAGGCAAGCCCCCCTTATATTGCAATCTGTGATGAGCAATTTTGTACGTTTTGCCTATCACAAAGTTTTGGACAATTTTTATGATTTCCGCTGGAAAATTTAGTGGGATCATTTTATAAATGAGACCATAAAACCATACCGATTCGAAAGCAGATTGAATATCCAAAATCACCATTCCATTCACAGTTCCCTTCGTTAAAATTAATTTGTCTCTTGTTTTTTATTCTAATTAAATGATGGAACGTATTATGTCTAGTTCTAAAGCCAAATTCTTGCATTGGGAAAACGTTATTTTCATCACAATATTTGAGAATTTTTTACTTAATAATTTTTTCCAATATTTTGCTTATACGTGATAATAAGCTGATTTTCCTATAGGATGATAACACAGCCCGACAAAATTAAAAAAGATTTTTGCTTCTTTGAATTTATCAACTGATTCTAGTTAATTTGGGTGCGCTGAATTGAAATCTGTACTCAGTTTGTCTCTATCAGCTCTAGTTTTCATGATATAGCTTTTTTATACCCTCCACTGTAAGTGAGGAGGGTATATATCAGTTTGTCATTCCGTTTTTTCCGAAAATATTATTTTTTGTGTAATTGCTAGCTGATTAACGGGAATTTTATTTGTGCAATATTATTCAGAACGTTATTTTTTCTTTTTGCACTCCAATTGCATATCGAAAGTTAGTTGCTTGTAAGAAGTAGTTTATTGCAGTTGGCAAAGTTTATTAAAAAAGTGTTGATCTAAATAGAAATGATTTCCAATAGAAGACGGTGTAAAAATTACGCTGACACATTTTGTTATATTTGTGGAGAATACACCTTTAAAGAAAACATAAGACCTATTTCGGAATGTGTTAAAAAATCGTATTTAGATTACTTTGAAGTTGATCTTGGTGACCAAGATAAAAGCTGGGCTCCACACATTGTGTGCAATACTTGCTGTGTAAATTTGCGACAGTGGACTCAAGAAAAACGCAATAGGCTTAAGTTTGGTGTGTCGATGGTTTGGAGAGAGCCCAGAAATCATTTGGACGACTGTTACTTCTGTTTAGTGAGTATTGCTGGTATTAATAGGAAAATCGAAATAAATGGCAGTATCCCGATTTACCGTCAGCGCGCCGTCCAATTCCTCATTCCGAAGATGTTCCCATTCCAAAACTGAATGATTCTTCAGAGCTGAGTTCGGAGTTTGAACATAATACCGCTAATGATCTAACTGATTGCGACAGTGTTTTCGAAGACACAGAAACTATTCCTCAACGTTTTAATCAATGCGAGTTGAATAACTTAATTCGAGATTTGGAAAGAAGCGTCTGAAGTGTTATCTTCGAGGTTAAATGATAAGAATTTGTTAGAACGTGGAACAAAAATAACTTATTACCGCACTAGGGATAAAGCTTTTTCAAAATTTTTTACTAAGAAAGACAATCTGATGTTTTGTAATAATATAAATGGTCTTATGCAGGAAATGGGGCTATTCAAGTATCTACCTAGCGATTGGCGCCTCTTCGTGGACAGTTCCAAGAGAAGTTTGAAGTGCGTCTGGCAATGGCAATGTGTATGCATCAATTCCAATTGCGCACTCCACAACAATGAAAGAAGAATATAACAACATTGCATTAGTGATGAAAAAAATAAAATACCAAGACCACCAATGGATCATTTGTGTTGATCTTAAAATGGTAAATTTTCTTCTTGGACAACAGAGTGGTTATACTAAGTACCCTTGCTTTTTGTGTCTCTGGGATAGCAGATCCAAGCAACAACATTGGCGGCAAAAATATTGGCCTACGAGAGAAAAAATGATTGTTGGCGATAAAAATGTTCTAAATGAAGCTTTAGTTGCACGTGAGAAGATCGTCCTACCACCGTTGCACATCAAATTAGCAAATCATGAAGAAGTTTGTTAAGGCTCTGAATCGCGATGGGGAATGTTTTGCATATATTTGCAGCAAAATGCATAATATAAGTAGAGATAAGATTAGAGCAGGAGTTTTTGACGGTCCCCAAATAAGGCAGTTTATGAATGACAACGATTTTGATAAGTCAATGACCGAAATTGAACGAAATGCGTGGACATCATTCGTGCAAGTTATAAAAAATCTCTTGGGAAATAATAAAGCTCCAAATTGTGTTCAGTTAGTGGAGAATATGCTGGATAAGTTCAGAGACCTTGGCTGCAACATGAGTATTAAAATCCATTATTTCCACAGTCACTTGGACCGATTTCCCGAAAATTTGGGTAATTTAAGCGAGCGAATTTAAGTTACATCCTGTAACTAGTTTTATATTTATATTATGTTTTTAATGCTTTATGAGAATTTTTTTTATTTTAATAAATCTGTATGAAACAGTTTTACTTCTATGTTTTTTTTTTAAATTCCTATGGAAAAGTTTTACTTTTTAAATATTTAAAAAAGCTATGTCATGAAAACTAGAGCTGATAGAGAAAAACTGATTACAGATTTGAATTCAGCGCACCCAAATTAACTAGAATCAGTTGATAAATTCAAAGAAGCAAATTGAGTGTTGGCCTGTGTAATTTGCCCAGTTAACGTTGGCTAGACTTTGTATTCAACCTTTTCGGAAAAGCTTTCAATGTTCTGTAACTTATTTGACAGTCATTTTGATTATTGTTTGCGAGTGCTTTTTTAAGGTACTCCAGAATCGTCTTTTAAGCACACTGACGACTATTGAAGGATCGTTATTTCACCACAATCTCATTCTTTTCATTTGATTGATTTGAGAGAAAAAGCTAGCCAAAAATGCAAAAATGAATTAAGAGAACTCCTAAGAACTAAGTACACAGCTCGAAGCGGCTGCCGCCAGAGTTGATATACATCTGTTCCCGTTTTATCGCATTTTTCATAATTTTCAATGGAAATTTAAACAGCGTCAAAGTAGTAGTCTTAGTTGTTTGATTTTTGCTGGCCTTTTATGAATTCTTTTGAATGCATAATTTGTTCCTAAACCTACGAAAATTTAATTCGCCATACCATCCTAATTAATGAAAAATGTTCTACTAGATTTGGTTATAAAAAAGCACAATAATGTCAGCGCTGGTGACAAGTTACTTATATATAAAATCTAGAGAGACATCAAACTGAAGTTTCTCCACTGAAAAGAGTATCATGTCAAACGAAGCGTAGATATATCGCTCATTTACTTCAATGACGCCATAATCTATAAAAATACACTTTTTGATTTAAAATGCAGAATAATTCTTCATATTGGCCTTTATCTTGTGTAAAAAATTCATGCAAATAGATTCAGAATTCACCTCGTGACAGAAGAATATTTTTTTTATTTCCCAATTAAGAGGCAGGTAAATTGAAATCTTTAGGTACGTTTTTTACAAAACTAGTTTTTTTTTTAATTATGACGTTGTTGAAGTAAATGGGCTTATCTATCGTGGTGGTTAAATTTTAAGGGCCGATGTTGATTGTGAACCACACCTAAACTTAAATTTTTTTTGTGCATTTCATTTGACATTTCTCAATTTCAGACTAACTCTATTTGAACCACAGTCGATTAACGCGTTAAAGTTATTCAGGCTTATTATGAAAATGGGCGTTCAAATCAAAATGCATATCGTGCACTTCATGATTTTTTTGGTCAATTTAATCGTCCAAATGTGCGTACTATCGGAAAAAACATGTAAAAATTTGAGCGAACCGGGTCTGTAGGAGATGTGAAAACACCAGTGCATGCTCGTACAGCTCGTACTGCAGAAAATATTGCTGCTGTTCGCGATAGTGTGGCTGAAGAGCCGTCCACCTCAACTCGTCGTCGTGCCCAACCTCTCACGCTCGTCGTTGATGAAGATTAAGCATAAAGACTTTACACGCTTACAAGAAAGTCTCTTGACCATTCCAAACGTCGCCAATGGTGGCAAGAAATGGCAACAGTGAATGATCAATTTTCGAAGAATATCATCAGAGGCACATTTTCATTTCAGTGGATTCGTTAATTAGCAGAATTGGCGCATTTGGGCGAATGATAATCCAACAGTGATTGGCGAAAAACCGATGCATCCACAAAGAGTGCCTGTTTGGTGCGGTTTATGGGCTGGCGGCATCATCGGGTCGTTTTTTTTTCAAAATGAGGCCGGTCAAGCAGTTACTGTGAATGGTGTTCACTATCGTGAGGTGATAACGAACTTTGTATGGCCCGAATTGGAAGATATTGATGTGGACGATATGTGGTTTCAACAGGACGGTGCCACTTGCCACACAGCTAACGAAACAATGGCTCTTTTGCGCGACAAATTCAATGGCCGTGTTATCTCACGTGGTGGCGTTGTCAATTGGCCGCCAAGATCATGTGATTTGAACACCATTGGACTTTTTTCTTTGGGGTTATTTGAAAGAAAAGTTGTACGGCGATAAGCCAGCAACAATTCAAGAGCTCAAGGATGAGATAATTCGATACATTAACGGCATACAACCTCAATTATGCCTCAGCGTCATCGAAAATTTGGACCATCGGATGGAATTATGCCGCCGAGGTTGCGGCGTCCATTTGGGCGATATTTTGTTCCATACATAATTGAACCATACCAATATTATCCCAATGAAAAGAAATGCCAATAATTTCTAAATAAATTGTGTTTTATTCAAAATCAACATCGGCCCTTAAAACTTAACCATCCTTTATATACATATGTATGTGGTCGCTTTTCTTTGAGTGTATTATTCATTTTATTGAAACTCTTGTTAATGTAGAAAATTGCTGCACATGGAACACCTGAAACAGTTCAACGACTTTAATCAAACCCCTTCTTACAATTTGTTTGATATTTTATCTTACATTAGGTTGTCAAGGAAGAATAGAATACGTGAGAGCCAGTCTAATTGACTAAATGGCCGGAGTGGGAGAATGATGACAAAATAAAAAAATATTAAGAAAGAAAACAGGTTTAGTTTTTTTTCTTTTCTTAAACTGCAAGAGGGAGAAACTCGATATTATTTATTTGTTTTTACATTGTTGCTGCGGAATAAAAGAATATTTTATTTAGTTTCTATTGTTATTATGGAGTAGTTGTGCTCTCGTGCCCTTTGAATGACGTTCATCACACCAACACCAATTTGTTTGTAAATATGACATTGTACTGATACATAAAAGAAAACATTTAAATTTATTAGTTTATTTATTAACGAATTTCAAATATTTTATTTTCACTTTTCTAACTTGTCGTGGTGAAATTGTTACTCAAGCAAGAAAATTACATTTTTTACGTTTATGGAGAAGAAAAGTTCTGTTATTTTTCTGATTCTGTCATGAATTTTTTAATCAGTTCTGTTAAGGAAAGTCTATTGATATTGTTAGGCTGCTGAAAAAAATTATTAATGATAAATTTGTGAGGCTTTCAGCAATAAGGTAGAAAATCAACGTTTATTTATCAAGTAACCGCAACTCTACAACAAAACAACAATACCAAAAAAACAACAGGCATTTTGTTTGTGTAAAAGTCAATGAGGCTGTCAATAACAGAAGACTGCAATAGGCAGAAATACAAAAATTATGTTTTTTCACTGCTCTATCAAAAGCAAAAACACACAGGCTGCAATAGCAAGATAAACATTAATTTCATTTATGGCTGCCTTATTTGCTTCTGCAATCCTCCCTCAAAATAAAGAAATGAGTAAAGCTGTTAATTGCGGGCTCTCTCAAATTAAACAAATGAGTAAAAATAGTATTGGCGTGAATAAATGTAAACAAATTTTGACTTTTACGATGTGTGAAACATAAACGAGCTATAAAATACAACTGATGAGTTTATTTATTTGATAAATATACTTTGGTGGACTACTGATAGTTGAAAAAATAATATTTAGGCACCAGAAGAATCTCGAAAATTTATTAAAAAATATTAGTTAGTATTGTGTATTACAGTATCTGCTACTAATACAGGGTTATGCATTTTTGGGTTGGATTGCAAAAGTAAAGTTAAACAAAACACGCATAAAGCTATGATTTGGGTGAAACTTTTATTTCATTGTAATGCTTGGAGGTTGCAATTATATACGATATATAGGGGCATTTACAGTGGCCAAAAAAACTATTCGACTTAGGCCGTAAACTTTATATATTTATCAAAAAAAAAATATGTAATGTTGTTTTTAACAAAATAAACTTATAAAAGTTTTTATTAAGGAACACAAAGTTATATTCAGTAAAAAAAATGAGATCTCAAAGTAAAAAAAGCAAAAAACACATGAATTAAAATATTAATAACAAAAAACAAGCAAAAAAAGTATTCGACATTGGTAACATTTTTAAAATACATGAATTGAAATACAAGCTTATTTCTATTTCAGTAGCGAGTTGCTTTTCCTTGCCTACGTATAACCTCTTTTAAACGATCTGGCATAGATTTTACCAACGTTTTGGTATATTCCGGATGAATTTGGCTCCATTCCTCCTGCAGGAGAACTTTCATCTGGTGTTTGTGCGTAAATTCACGTTTTCTGATCTTTTTTTTCAAGTGACCTCAAAGATGTTCAATTGGGTTAAGGTCTGGGGACTGTGGCGGCGTTTTTATTAATTTAGGACAATTATATAAAAGCCAAAGCTTTGTATTAGTGGCACAATGTTTGGGATCATTATCTTGATAAAACTGAAATTTATTTGCCAGACGCAATTTTCCAGCACTTGACCTCAAATTTTGCTTTAGGAGGTCAATGTAATTTCGGTGATCCATAATCCCATCAATAAACGCAATATTACCCATGCCTGATGCCGCCATACATCCCCATACCATAACACCACCGCCACCATGTTTAACAGTTGGTACCATATTCCTTTCATCTAATTCTGTGTTAGGCATCGCAATACCAGAACTTTTCCATCACATCGAAAAAGGTTATATTTACTTTCGTCAGCAAAAAGAAAATCCATCCAGAACTCCATTGGCTTATTTACATGCTCTTTCGCAACATCTAATCTCAACTTTCTATTTTTCTTAGTAATGTATGGCTTCTTCCTGGCTGATCGTGCATGGAAATCGTGCTTTTTTCAGACGCTTCTTATTGTTTGAGGTGTAACGGATATACCTAAGTGTTCCACAGTGTTTTCAGCTAAAGTGTTAGCAATAATTTTTGGATTTTTTCTTACTTCACGAACGATTCGCCGTTCATCTGAATCTGTAAGTTTGCAAGGTCGTCCAATCCTTACCTTGTTCATCACAGTTTTACTTGATTTGTACTTTTTTATAATGTAATATACAGTAGTTCTTGACCTTTAAACGATTTCTGATATAGTCTTTTCCGTTTTTCCTAATTTAAAATGATGTATTATTAAATTTCTTACATCAACAGAAGTTTCTTTCCCTTTACGTCCCATCGTCGCGATCACTTGCACAGAAATAAGAAAAAAGTTCTTGTAAATGATAAACAAGAAACATAGCGATATTTTTACCAACAATGACATGAAGTAATGAGAAATTTACAATCAGAATAAGGGAAAAACAATGCCAGTCGAATACTTTTTTTGCTTTGCAATTTTTGTTTTTTCGTTCAAACAGATAGATGAGTTAAAAAATGTGCAATTTTTATTATTTTTAGGACCATAAATTATTAAATACATATAATACAATGTGATCTCACGTTTATACATATAAAAAACCAAAGGATACTAGCGTTTAAAATGAAATTTAAGAAAATAATTGCAATGTCGAATAGTTTTTTTGGCCACTGTATATTACGTTGCAGCAGTCGATCTATTTGAGGTAGTTTTCGACCACTTTTTGTGAAATTACGGGTCCTGGAAACTTTTCATGAAATAACAGTCGTGTTGTGTGTCTTGTAACACCGTCTTGTTGAAACAACATATCGTTATGAGTGTAAGCAAAAAAAAGACATTCAAAAGAAATAGTTAATGCATGAGTTCAGTGGCAAATGAAGTGGGTCAACTAAGCTGCAGAACGCATGATATTAACAGAGGGGTAGTGTGTCATTGGCAAGCACTTATTCAAATAGAACACAACATCTCATTATTTAAATGAATGCTTAGAATCCATGAATCTTCCATGGTTTGCTTACATATTTAGGATATGTTAATGAATTTCGTTAACACATTTAAAAATTTATTTAAATTATAACTAAAGGGTGGTTAAATTTCAAGGGCCGATGTTGATTTTGAATAAAACACAAACTATTTAGGAAATTATTGTAATTTTATTTTATTATGATATATTGGTATTACTCAATTATGTATGGAACAAAATATCGGCCAAATGGGCGCCGCGACCACGGCAACAGTGGATGATCAATTTTCGAAGAAAATCATCTTCAGTGATGAGGCACATTTTCACCTCAGTGGATTCGTCAATAAACAGAATTGCCGCATTTGGGCGAATGAGAATCCAAGAGTGATTGTCGAAAAACCAATGCACCCACAAAGAGTGACTGTTTGGTGCGGTTTATGGGCTGGCGGCATCATCGGGCCGTATTTTTTCCAAAATGAGGCCGGTCAGGCAGTTACTGTGAATGGTGTTCACTATCGTGAGATGATAACGAACTTTTTATGGCCCGAATTGGAAGATATGGATGTGGACGATATGTGGTTTCAGCAGGACGGTGCCACTTGCCACACAGCTAACGAAACAATGGCTCTTTTGCGCAACAAATTCAATGGCCGTGTTATCTCACGTAATGGTGATGTCAATTGGCCGCCAAGATAATGTGATTTGACACCGTTGGACTTTTTTCTTTGGGGTTATTTGAAAGAAAAGGTGTACGTCGATAAGCCAGCAACAATTCAAGAGCTAAAGGATGAGATAATTCGGCACATTAACGGCATAGAACCTCCATTATGCCTCAGGGTCATCGAAAATTTGGACCATCGGATGGAGGTGTGCCGCAGTGGTCGCGGCGCCCATTTGGCCGATATTTTGTTCCATACATAATTGAGTAATACCAATATATCATAATAAAATAAAATTACAATAATTTCCTAAATAGTTTGTGTTTTATTCAAAATCAACATCGGCCCTTGAAATTTAACCACCCTTTATGTACAAGTGCGTAGTGGTTCATATGAATTAAGCAGCAGAGTCGAATGCATTTGCCGTGAATGTATAAGCGATAATCTTGTTAATATCTAAGAATATATACTAAAAATTAATTCAGATAAAGAAGTGCTTATAAAGTCAAGAAAATATCAATTCATAGTAAAAGGCCAAAACCGTTATTTTCTTTCTTAATAAAAATAAAAGTTGTTCTTCAATGTTCAAAAGTATATTTATCAATCGATTTATTTGACAATCTACCAAAAATAATTTTTATATTTTTCAGAGTGAAAATTTATAAAGCAATGGTAACTAGATAGTTTTTGTTGAACATAAAACAGGTATTTTAAATATTTTAAAAACATATAAATGAAGATTTCCAACAGTCGGATATCCTGTATTTAAAGCGTCCTCACTTTGGTCATTGGAAGAATCATAATCAGTTTCACTATCAAAGTTGGTTGGTAATTCCCAACAAGGTTTCAATTTGTCAGAAGCATAAACCGATGAGTAATGATGTGACGTTCTTTTGGAATTTTGAATATCTTCTATTATGTATCTATCATTATGAAGAACTTTAGATATTTTGAAATGGCCTTTGTATCGTGGTTCTAATTTTCGAGAAGTGCCACTACTTGAAGGCTCGTTTTCAGCAAGTACAAGAACATCAACTTTATATTTATGAGGAGTTGAATGTCGCTTATCAAATTGATCTTTAATTTTTTTTCGTTTTGTATTAATATTATCGGAAGCTGTTTGTCTAATTGCATTTACCTCATCTTCGGTTAGATTATAGTTCTCTTCGATGTTTTGTGATGGAAAATTCTCTTTTAACATAAGATTATTCAAATATCTATAATCAATACAAAATCTTTCATCATCGTTTTTCTTTCTTTTTAGTACAACCGGACTAGCATATTCTGAACTGGATGATGGTATAATATCATTTTCCAAGAGTTCGTGAACCATTTTTGCTTTTACATTTTTCTTCGACTCTGGCACACGATATGGAGATTGTTTGACAATTTTAGAATCTGTTAATCTTATTTTCACTTTAACTAAATCTGTTTTTCCCAAATTTTGCAAACTATTTGAAAACACATCTCTATTTTCATGGATAAGATCTAGCAGTTTAGATTTTTCTTCATTTAACTCACATTTAACAAAATCTGCTTCAATCGGTGCTTTCTTACAATTTCTTTTTAATAGCTCTTCAGTTTTGCTATTAATTCGTATTTTTTTATCAGATTTACCAATAATCGTTATTTTCTTGTCTTCAACTACCATGACTATATTACCATCAACAAATGCGTCTTCACCAAGTAAAATATCTGATAACGAGAGTTCATCATCAATCAAATATAAAGTTACGGGTACATTGATATCGTTAATAATTAGATTGACCAATATCTTTTCATTTGCAACTCGAATACCTCCACAAATACCGGTAATTGTCATTCCGCATTTAATACGTTCTAAAGTTATTTGTTTACAAATAGATTTCTTTATTAAGCTGCATTGACTTCCTGTATCTATAAAAGCAGTTAAAACTGTATTATTTAAATTAACTTTTATCATTCACCTGTCGTTGTAAATGTATGATATCACTGTTGCTTTGTTGAACTGTAGTAACGTTTTCTTGTTCATCAATTGTTAAGGACGTTTCCGGAAAAGTATCAATATTCTCACCATAATTAGCAATTACGTCTGAACCAATATAACTTTCAAGACGTTGAATCAATTCAGCTTTTGTTCCTGTGCTAGACAACTCTCGTTCTCCTAATAGCTGTTTTAGCTCATCTACCTTTAATTCTGAAAGCTTCTTCATCTTTTATTGTATTGATTCCGATCCCACTTCTGATCTAAAAGGGCAAAAACGTTATTTTCTTTCGTAATAAAAATAAAAGTCGTTCTTCAATGTTCAAAAGTATATTTATCAATCCATTTATTTGACAATCTACCAAAAATAATTTTTATATTTTTCAGAGTGAAAATTTATAAAGCAATGGTAACTAGATAGTTTTTGCTGAACATAAAACAGGTATTTTAAATATTTTAAAAACATATACAGTGAGTCAAAGTAATATTGGGACAAAGCTAAAATGATTTATGAGGAGATAATTAAGCACTATGTTAACTGATTTTAATGCAAAATTTTCATGCTTTTGTGTAGCTAACACTGTGCTAATTGCCATCTCAAAAGATTATGATTCTTAAGTTTGTCAAAATTAATTTATAAATAATTATTCACAATAAGTTAAAAATGCAGTACAAAGTAATAATGGGACATGTGCCATCACTATATAATCTTGGCTTTATAACGGAACATTTTGCAAAAATTTTTTGTTTAAAAGTTGCTAGAGTGTATTACAGATTAATTTTTGATAAGTTTTTAAAGAAAATTAAAATATGGCGCCACGGGGCTCACAAACATCGCCTCAAATCAGAAAACTGATATTAGAACATTCGAAATCAGGAAAAACCGTGAGAAATATTGCGGAAATAGTAAATAAACCAAAATCTACAGTGTTTAACATCATAAAACGATATGGAGGTACAGAAACTTTTAAAAATGTAGCAAAACCAAGCAAAAGAAAAATATTTTCCGACGCGGATGAACGATGGCTTATGCGACAAATCAAACAAAAACCCTACTTAAGCGCTCCCAGACTTGCTGCTGAAGCGGAAATACATCTAGCAAAGAAAGCTAAACCCGAAACGGTAAGAAATGTGTTAAGGAAACACTATTATAATGGCCGGGTAGCTAGGAGAAAACCTTTTATTAATAAGGTTAATAAGCTTAAACGAGTGCGCTTTGCTAAAGACCACAGAAACAAGGATTTATCATTCTGGAATAAGGTAATATTCACTGACGAAAGCAAATATAACATATTCAGATCGGATGGAAGGTCATTCGTGTGGAGAAGACCAAATGAAGAACTGTCAGAAAAAAATTTGAGACCCACTGTTAAACATGGCTTGGGGTCAGTTATGGTGTGGGGTGCAATATCAGCAGCTGGTCCCGGTAACCTTCACATTATTGAAGGAATTATGAATCATAAATATTATATCAACATCCTGCGTGCTAATCTTGCAGAAACAGCAGAGAAATTGGGACTGGCGAATGATTATTACTTCTACCAAGACAATGACCCCAAGCATAAGGCTCACAATGTAAGGTGTTGGTTGCTTTACAATTGCCCACATGTGCTCGAAACGCCTCCGCAATCACCCGATCTCAATCCGATAGAGCACGTATGGGCCTGTTTAGAAGAAAAATTAAGAAATTACCAAATAAGTTGCAAATCGGACCTAATTAGTGCTCTGAAAGAGGAATGGGGTAGAATAACCCCACAATTCTGTCAAAAATTTGTGAAATCTATGCCGTATCGATTGAAGGCTGTAATAGAGAAAAAAGGCCTTCCAACTAAATATTAAACATTATATATTTAATACTTAACTTGTTACTTTATTACATTGTCCCATTATTACTTTGACAGGATTTTCTGTGTTGTTTTAGTTTTTTTGTTTTTATATCCCAGTGGCGGTACTCAATGTATTTTTTATTTATGTTCTTAATAAATAATAAAAATAAAAGTATAAATATAATTTTATTTTCTTCTTAAACCAATAAGTTCAAAAAAATAATTCGAAAGTTATTGGATAAACAGCTTGTCCCATTATAACATTGAGTCACTGTAAATGAAGATTTCCAACATTAGTGAACGCATTCACTTTTTTTCTGCTGGGTATATTTTACTCCCAAGACACAAACCATTTCTTGTAAACAGAACTCTTTTTCACGTTAACATAGCACTGTAAGCCGCTATAATAAATTTGATTTCATTTAGAATAAAACTGCGTTTACTCGATATCTGAATTGTGTTTGTGAAATGATACAAAATGGCCACAACTCAATCTAACAACATTGTTTTTTTGCACTTTATTTGTTTTTACAGCAGTATTGAAGGGTCTCTGATGTCAAGGAGACCTATTAAATTTTGAAGCTTGGTTTTTAGTAGCTATTTTTAGTAATTATTTTACTTCGCCGATGCTACACAATACCGACGAAGGAGGGCGTTCTGATGTGCCTGTGGATTGGATACAGCTGAAACCGTTATTGTTCAGTGACCAGTGACTATGCCTTCGCCACTGAAACCTTCCGACAACAACTGACACAAAGACACAGAAATGCACATCAGAAAAAAATCAAGATGTTTTTATAAGTCTGAAACTGGGGTTGAACCCAGGAAAAATTTTTCCGTTTTGTAGTCAACGTGCAGACTACTTCGACCATCGGCACCCTCATATATTATCTTCATTTCACAATAACTTTAATTCGGTGAGGAATAATTATTTGAATTGTATTAAATTAAGTATAAATTTAAAATTAAAGTGAAAAGTGAAAAAAATCATTCACGATAAGGAGAATTTTATGTTGATGTAAAATTATTAACGGGGAATTTTTTTCACGATTATAAATTTATGGAAAGGAGCAGAAGTATTAACGATAGGGCTGAATAAGAAAAAGAAATGAAAGCTGAAAAAATGTTTATTAAAGTGAAAATAACTCGACAAATATAAAATAATTTAAAAATCAAGCTAATTGAAATAAAGGAATTTATTTGCGAGAGAAGAAATAACTAATTTTTTATTTGACGATTTTTTTATATTCAACTATAATATTTCTCTATTTAGTTAAAAAGCTAACTTAACCAATAACTCTACTAACGTAGTAAAAAATGCCACGGGCAAAACTTTGTGGTGTTCTTAGCAACAATTATTTTGTTAACCACTTGGCTGGCAACAAACGTTAATACGACTACTTACCACACAAACCAGCAGACCCAGCAACAACAACTATACTCAAACAATATCAACAAGTTGTTTAAAAGGCGAAGAGGTTAGTTAGTTTGTACATGATACAGGTAAAGGTGTTTATTGAAGTCGTACATTAAAATGATGACAGTGATAGACGAATTCACAAGCTCGTTATACTCGTATCATAGTATCGGTAGTAATAAATGCAAGTGTGTTGTCGGTAATTTTTCATATGAAAAAGGAATACACACATCGAGCCTTTGGTGCAATACCGCAGTAACTCAAAATTTTAAATTTTTCAGCTGAGTATGCAGAAATGATCTTTGGGGAAATACACTGCGTTGTTTCACTTGAATATCACACCGTACACATTGAAATTCTCCCCCCTATATCTTTGTAGGAAATAAAAATAGCGGATTATTTTTAGTTTACATATGTAGTGCTAGTTATAACTTTTAATAGAATATAAAAAATATTTCAATGTATTAAACGATTTTTTAAATATGTACAACTTAAAAAAGAAAAATACTCAAAAATAACAAACAAATTCTGTTTCACTAGAATAGCTCATTTTTTAATAAATGTGAATTAAATGACATTTAATTGAGGTTTTTTTTTTTTTTTTTTTTTTATAAAATTTAAAATTTAAATATGGGTTTCTAGTAATGGGTTAAGCCTCCCTTGTTCAAAATAACCTCGTATATCCTATTAGGCATTGACTCGTACAGATTTTCCAAATAGTTGAGAGAAATTGCAGTCTACGCTCGTTGAATGGCCTCAATAAGTTCGGCTTTAGTTGAAAATTGTTTTCCAGACTCGTAAACTTTTCTGGATAACCATCCCCAAACATTCTCTATTATATTAAGGTGCGGCGCGAGTATGGTGGCCAATTCAAAACTGTGACATTTTTGGACTCTATCCACGATTTGATCAAACGGGCAGTATGTATTGGGGCGTTCTCGTGTTGGAAAGTCCACGGCAATTGACCAAAAAGTTTTTCAAACGATGGAAAAGCCTTTTCTAGAACACCCTGATATGTTTTAGCGTTCATAGTGGAACTTAAAAACTGGAGCTCACAGGTGCAATAATAGGAAATCGCACCCCACACCATAACTCCGCCGACTCGACTGTGTAATCGATCCAACTGGTGAGTCTCCTTCCTCAAATCGTTGAAGTAATAATTGTAGCCATCAGGGCCCTCCAAATTAAACTTCTTCTCGTCAGAGAAAACAACGCGCTTCCAATCGTTCTTCCATGCCATGTTATCTCGGTAAAATTGCAACCGCATTTCTTTCCGTAAAGTGTTAAGTGGTGGTTTTTTTCTTTAATTTGAGTCGTCTGAGGTGATTTGCTCCTGAAATAACACGCCATACAGTGGACTTGCTAGCATGGACACCTACTTTAACCTTAATGTTGTCCACAGAATCGTGCGAATTTGAAGCTTCTCTTAAAATAGCACTCTTATCTCCGTCAGAGAGCACACCACTTACACGGCCTTTCATGTTTTTTCCATAGTTCGTATCGTTTTGAATGAAATTAGATATCACTTTTCTGCTTTTAGCTATTTTTTTTTGATATTTCAGTAACTCAAAATTTGAATTTTTTGAGCTGCGTATGCAGAAATGATCTTTGGGGAAATATATATCTAGAGGAAAAAAGACTATGGTTTTTTCTCTAAATGTTCAGATTCTACAGCTACAAATGTCGTCTTTATTGGCTCCAGCTATTTCCAACAATATTTATTTGCAATAATGAAATATTTCCTTTATGACAAGAAAACATTACAAAACATGCCGCTTTATTTAAAAACTTGTAAAAAAAATAACTTTAGTAAACGGAAATACTATCAAAAAGATGGCTCAGATGGCTTCAAATGCATTTTTCTCAGTTCACGATTTTTTGTATTACGACGGTATAGCACCAAAGGCGCGACATACTTTTCTATTTATTAAAAATAATTTCAATGTCTATTATTGAGAATTATAATATTAATAATAATTGGTTTTATATTGTATTGGCAATATGCATCGTCTGCGATGCTTCGTAGAGAATAGTGTAAAAGTCTTATTTAAACCAATTTAAACTACGAGTATTTCTAAGCCTATAACACAACTAATTATTACTTTTCTTTTTTTAAAATATTTTTTACGTAACTCTGTAGTACATTGGGTACATTGGTAATTTGTATCTTTGCTTTTTTGCCTCAAGCGCCAGATCGGTAAATTCAACCTTTTATTTTTTTATTCCTATAACTTCACACAAAAAATTACGCCCTTCTAGGGACCAGATTATCCACCCAAATTAAATTACATGAAATAAAGAAATCTTCTAATGTAAATTTTAATAATTTACTTGAGTTTGAATACCAAGCATCACCGCCTAACACATCAAATATACCCCTTTGTGTAATAGTAGGATTTTTGCAACCTCCTCAAGGACCTAACTCTAGGTCCATTAATAAGTCTCCGCCCACGATTTATATAATTAGAGTACTTCTTATATTCCTACTGCAGACGGGCCTGAATGAAACAATCGCCGTGATCAAAAACCGATTTGAAAAGAAACAGAAATAATTTGTTTGCTGTTTGACATTCGATACTTTTGCGTCTACGTCCAACTGGTTAATTGATTTGCCTACGTGAAAACTATTACAAATTTATTTTGTAAAATATAAGTGTCATAAATAAAAAAATATAGGTAAAGATAATATTAATTTATATATCGACTGCTTAGCGTCAAATAGTGAATACTTCTATTCTGCACGTTGATTACAAAATGCAGAAAGTCAAGTGTTCGACCCCAGTTACGGATTAAGTCATAAAAACAATTCGCATTTTTTCTGATGTGTATTAATGTATTAGTTGTGGTCGGAATAGCGTGTGAACTAATTCAGCCATCGCCGCCACTCTCGTTTTAGATAAAAACTCCAGTTACTTGGGTTTAAATTAAAATCTTTATAATTATTTCCCACACAGTTTTAATTTTTAGTCATTTGCATACACCCAGTGACAGGTAACCGCAATGACGTTTTAATGCTTATTTCGTACTAAGAACATATACATTTCTTACTTAACAAACAAATAAACAGACATGGCTCTCAGATATATTTGTAGTCAGTTAGAAGATTCAAAAAGAAAGTAACAGCAATGTAACGTTTTTGGTATTCTTTTATTTTAAAGTTGATATGGCCCGCACCAAAAATTGATTATCAAATAACTTCGCTTTTTTGTGGACCAAATTTTAAAACTATTATTTCATATGGAACAGGTCCATTATTGTCGAAATTTGAGAAATAACTTCGTCTTTTGTAAACCAATTTCGAAAATTCTTTTTTCAAAGGGAAAACTTCCGCTTAATTTTTTTTTTAATGGGATGGAAATCAAAGTGCCCGCCCACCCATCATCATCGGCTAAAATTCGGCATGTGGACTCCTCTTTCCATGTTCAGATCCACTAAGACAAGGGTCGATTTCAATGCCCAAAAGACCCAATGCTGCATGCTTACCCATCGCCGCATGCACGATCACGCTTCCTCATCTGTAATTATGGGCGGCATAAACATTGAGGAATCAGAAGCTGTTGATGTTATTGGCATGAAAATCCAGTGTGATGTCTGATGGACTGAGCACATTTTTCAGGTCTCAAAGGAAGCATTCAAGTGCCCCGGCTTTTTAAGATGCTGTAAGACATACTTGACCCCTTCTGATCTTCTTACTATTCATACCGCCTACATCCGACCGAAAATGGAATACAACTCTCATGTATGGGCCCGTGCTTTAAAGACTATTTTGAAGTTACTCGACCGTGTACAAGAAAGAGCGAGGAAACTCATAGGAGAGTAGGGTAGCCAACGCTATTGACTCTCTTGAACATCGACGCAACGTGCGGTGCGTTTCATTGTTCTATCGTTACTATAATGGGATGTGTTCTAATGAAATCAGGGAACTTGTTCCCGCAACCCGGTAATTCGCCCACACGACGCGATCATCATTAAGAGCGCATCTATTTGTGGTCGATTTGCCGGCGACTCGCACTACGCATTGCAGAGAAAAGTCGTTTTTTGGCCGAACAGCACGTACGTGGAATGGACTATACGCAGAGGTCTTTCCTGTCACTTTTGACGACCCGCAGGGGGGTTCTGGAAACTTGTGAATCTTGTATTCCGGAACCTACGGGTGGTCTGAGCGACCCCGCGGTACCTAGCTCAAAGTGCAGCATTACCTTGTTCCTCCCTGAGGATCGAAAATGATAGAAGAGGTGACTTTTCGAAATCTCACTAGAGATTGATGAAGGACTGCTTAACACCAGTTAGATTCTAATCTAGTACTACGGGACCAGCTTGGCCCCACACTGCTGACGAAAGTACGGGTTTAAGGACTGATGTCTTCCTTGTTAAGTACTACGGGTACTTCGAGTCGAGGACTTCGTGTCTACCCCGAAGGGTTGGCTGGTGTGCGCTGGTATGGGTTTGGATTCGTAGTGGCTGTGATTGCAACCCAAAGATACGCGGGAAGTGGAGTTTTTGGTCTAATCGTAAATATGTGAAAGTCGTAACACGCATATTAATGATATGACCTTTACTCTACTAGGTGCTGTTGCCATTCGACAGTAGTCACCGGAATGTGTTTCGAACCAACAGTATTACTGTTAAATGGGTCTTGACGTAAAAACATTCTGATGTGACAAGAGTCATGACAGCTCGAACACCTCAACAAGGTGCATTATAGAATTCAGGGATATTTATACATGATTTGCTACCCAACTCTGGAAGTAGGTGGCCTACGACCTTATTTGCTTATCAGTGCTCTGGGGGCGCTAGTAAATCGTTTCAAAAATTTACTCGGTGTTAAGACCACCGTCAGATAAGGCCCCATGGGCAGGTGCTGACGTTAATCTTGAACACCATTGAACACCATTGTCACTTTTGACGTGGGAAAATTTAAATCAAATGTCAATAAACAGTACTCCCTCTATCCTCCTTCCCATAACCTAATTTCCTAGTTCCAGCACAATGCATCGCATGTGTAGGAGTCATCCCCTGAATACCGGTCCAAGACAAAAAAGGAGAGATTTTTGGATATTCTAATGTTAGGGGGTAAAAAATGGTCAAATCGATAATATAATATCTAAACTAAGAGCCTATTTCACCAATTATATTTAAATATCAATTCATATTTAAATGTCGATTTTCATTTTCATCTAGATATACTCATTGAATACTTAAATACTGTTTAAGAAGCCAGCACTCTTCATTTAAATATTGATTTTGCAACAGCATGAAACAGCTTTAAAACAGCTTTTAAACAGATTTTTAAGAAGCTGTAAGTTGCCGCTATCATATTAAATATCAGAGCGTTACCATACTTTCTTGTGTTTCATTATTTCAGTTGGTGAAAATAAAATTTTTTTAAACATACTTTAAATAAAGATCATTAATTAAATTAAATTGTGTTTAAATATGTTTGGTGAAAGAGACCCTAAGACAAATAGAATGAAAATTATAAAAACATATAAATGCTGCTGAAAAATAAACGGATATATATATCTCCCAAAGTATTGGACATAAAACAAAGCTTTCTTCAGTAATCTTTTCTTCGAGAAAAAATTTCGAAAATGCGATCTTATTTTTTCGAACTTCAAAAATACATGGAGTAAAATTGTATCTTTGTGCTTTTATCCCATTTAAATAGTATTTATAATGCATATTTTTTATTATCTTTAAACACTGCCATGATATGGGTATCAAGTTGAAGATATTTTTGAAGGGATCACAAATTATAATGAAAACACAATATGGTGGACTACTATTATTTACCCACTTCATATGAAAAACATGGTTGCGAAGAAAACCTGAAATGAAGTGAAATGGTTACTTTTCAGCAAAACTGCGTTTTCTACCATTTTTCTTTTTTGGTTGATAGAACAATAAAAGTATTCACATTTACGGCTTCCCGTAACAATATCTATACAAAAGCGGGCGAGATTAGATAAGTTTGTGTGGGGTAGCGAAGCACACCGGGTATATCTAATTTTACTACTAAAAAATTTTCGCATATCAATAGGGAATGTTACAAGTGCTCTGGGAATGCCTTCGACATATATAATGCATTGGCACTGAAACTCGGAAAATACATATACAATACGAAGATGGAACGAGTAGTGTTTGTGTGCACAGTCTACTTGACCTTTCCAACATGGCAATTGTCGAAAAAAGTTATATTTTTTAAATATTTAATGTGTCTTACAAATATCTAACTTTAGATTAACAAAAGTATTCAGATCTGGAATCAAAATTTTCAAGAGCATTCCTCAAGTAATTCAAAGTACGAAGAAATTTTATTAATTCTCTTGCAATTTCATAAAGTAAACTTTAAGACAAGGTCCACTATATGCAAAACAGCTCGTTTGTGTAATTCTTGTACTCGCTTCGAATCTGTTTTTATTATTGAGAATTGTAAACTCGTGCCTTTCCTATTTCGTAGTTTGTAATTATTAGCTTTGCAACTTTAATTAAATTCAAATACAGGCAATTTTCGATATTCTTATGTAGTATTATAGCTGATATTGTTTATGGTTGTATGTGGTATTGCTGTTTTAACTGACATTCTTTATGTGGTCATGTGCAATGGTCTAGAACAAAAACTCATCGTACTGAAATAGTGACTATTTTGTTATGTTTTCTTCAGATAGAAAGCAAACGAATAATATTTATTTATATTTATGTAGAAATATTTCTTTTATTATGCAAATATTGCTTCTTTGTAGAAAAGGAAAATAAAAATCTAAGTAATATTCCCACAGTTGAGTTTAAAATTACTGCAGCTTGCTGACGCAGACGCAAGGGGCACATGTCACAGTTCTATTTGAGTGATTACGGGTAACAAATTTATGCAGATATTTTTTATAAAAGGCTTGAAGGCGATTTTTTTTTTAAATTAATTAATTACATTTGCTTAAATTTTCGTAGTTGTGATGAGAAATTTCATGAACAATGTTTTCGCATGAAATCAAATTGAATTATTTTTAATTTTGTGAATGTAGAACTTTAATTTAGTGGTCTAGATTTCACTGAGCATCTCCCATGAAGGCCTCAGCCCACCGTCGTCCTAACAACGGCGTAAATTTTGTGACGTTCAGTAAAGCCCATGTGATTGAAGGAAGAATACCGACGTAAAACAGACTGTCTCCTAAGTTACCCAATCTCTGGTACTGATCAACTTTGGCCAGTGTTTGAATTTATTTTTGCTTTATTGTGTTCATCAGTATTTTGTTCTGTTCAATTGTACACTGAAAAAAAACTCATCTAGATTATGAATGTGTTTTGGTTTGTAGGTGGGACTTTAGTTTTTTTTTTTTTTTGCTGTAAAACGTAAAATTGACTGACTCATAAGAAAATAAGTTGCGGAGGGTTTAAAATACATTTTCGTTTTTAGTTGAATTTTAAGGCGTTTTCTTCATTCCATATTATGCCCGATTTTGCGCGACATTTATTTAAAACATTTCCAATTTATTGTTCCGCTATCAAGGAATTTTACTGCTCTTTAAAAGAGATCAGTAAAGTTTAAATATTTTAAATAAATATAGCGAAAAGTGCAACACACTTTTTGAAAATCGATATCACTGTTAGTATAACAATGAATTTTTTTTATACAGGGTGGCCCAAAATGATTAAACGGGTTTGAATTCAAAGAGCCATTGTGTCCCTCGCTGTGTGCGCTGTAGCTCCATCCTATTGGAACCATACTTTTTTTTTTTATCGTGGTCCAGCACTCAGGAGATGACCCCTACACATGCGCTGCATTGTGCCGGAACTATAGGAAAGGTATAGTAGAAGAAATGATAGGAGGTGAAGCTTCACTATCTTGCAACACTGCTTTTTGCATGTTATTTTGTTTTTAAGGCAGTGTTGTAGCGTCTCTGATGTCAAGGAGATTTATTGAATTTTTGAACCTTCGTATTTTACTAGTCATTTTTTCTTATTAATTATTTTATTTCGGCAGTGCTACACAATGCCCACGAAGGAGGGCGTTCTGATGTGCCTGTGGATTGGATACAGCTGAAGCCGGTACTGTTCTGTGACCAGTGACTATGCCTTCGCCACTGAAACTTTCCGACAACAACTGACACAAATGCGAGATATTTTTATGACTGTCTGAAACTGAGTTCGAACCTAGGACTTTTTTTTGGTTTTGTAGTCAACGTGCAGACTAAATCAGCCATCGCCATGACTATAACTTTTTTCCTTTAAGAGATTTTCAAGCAAAATAAATTCTGTGTAATTTTGTGACTCATGTGCTACTATTTCTATAAAAAATTTAGGTTTTGTGTCTCAGAATTTAAAAAAAAAGTTCAAATTGAAAATCTCCTACTTAATAGAGCATAACTCCATGTTGTAGTCCCAATTCTCCTTTACACTGTTATACCCCATATCCGCCCGCTTGAACCAGAGCAGTTTTTCTGACCCGAGGTCAGCTAGTTTGCGCAAAATTTATGAATACAAAGATTTGCAACGTTCTTGCGAACGGCTTCAGCTGATAGCACTCCACAGGCACATAAGAGCACCCTCCTTCGTCGGTATTGTGTAGCATCGGCTAAGTAAAATAATTACTCAAAATGACTACTAAAACGAAGCTTAAAAAATATAATACGTCTCTTTGATATCAGCGACGCTTCAACACTGCTATAAAACAAAGAACGTCAAAAGCAGAGTTGCAAGATTGTGAAGGCTTCACCTCCTGTCGTCTCTCTCACTATCCTTACCTTCTGTTCCAGCACAATGCATCGCATATGTAGTGGTTATCTTCTGAGTGCTGGTCCAAGATAAAAATAAAATTTTAATTTACGAAGATATTTTTAATTTTAGCAAAATACTGATAAAGTAAAGTGCATTTTGTATCGCTCTGTTCGCTGTAGTATGGTTTAAATAGAGCTGTAATTTTTTGGCTCTCGAGCTTAACTGTTATTTCGTTTCAAACGAGTCATATAACTCTAAAATCGGTGACCACAAAAATAATTATTTTTGGCCCCCTGCTCAAAATATGGTCCACAGTGCCGCGCAAATTGTTTTTGTTTTTTTTTTATTATCACGAACAAAAATCTTAGTTTCCTAATATTAAGTGCATATTTAATATTATTGTCTCCGTATATAGTTTTTTTATTTCCCTTTCAATTTAATTAAGAGAAATTTTTTAATATAATTACCGCACCACTACTGACTGTATCCTAAATTACGTATCCAGCTGTTGCAATTATTAATGCACGTACTACTTACCCTTGCTGTGCTTGTATTTGTCAGCACTTGTAGTTGTTTATAGTTCAATATAATTTATGAGCTTCATAAATAGTCGTTAATTTTATATTTCGTTTATATATGAGAGTCCTTGTTGTTGCAATATCTGTGTACGAGTACATGAATGCAACGCAAGCTGCCGTTAAAGTTATGTAAAATATTTGCCTTCAATACAACCAACAACTTGTCGTTGACTTTATCATAATTTATTTAATTAATTTGATTTCTATTAAACTTTGCACATACATTTTCTTATTTATAAGCGAAAAATGAAAAATTAAAAATAAAAACTTAAAACTCGAAAAGAAAACGTAAGAAATATGAACATTTAACTTTGCAACAAATTAGAGTGAATTATTAAAATTGCATTTTGTACGTATAAAAAAGGGTTTGTTAGTGAAAAGATTGCTTGCTAGGAAAAATATTTAAGCAAATAATTTTGCATACGGTGTAAATTTGAATGGGTGGCGAGGATGGAACTTACGCAAAAAGCATTTGATTTTAATATACATTTGGGGTATTCACTAGGTAGTCATATGTTTTGAAATAATAACACGAAAAAATATCACTGTCAGAAAATTTATCCGGCTCAGACTTCTTCTGTTCAAATAAGTTCTAAAGGTTTTATTATTTTATGACTTCTTTGTTAGAAGCACAACAACAATTCGTTTAAACTATTTTAAAATATTAAGACAATATGGCAATTTGAATTAAGAGCAAAATATATTCTTGTTAGTAGAAACTATGAAATTGTATGTATGAATATTTATTCAATAATATTAGAAATTTCATGAGAATGTGAGTGGCAAGGGAAACGTATGACTAATAAATATAGTGAAATAATAGTCGTTTATGAAAAAGCATGCGTAGAATGTTCTGGCATTAAACCACGCGTTCAGCATTCAGCGTTCATGCATTAAATACTCGTACTTGCAAATAACAAAAAGATTTTACGACCTCAACTTTTATGAGACAAAGAGTTTTTTTTGGGTCTTCTTAGTCTTAGTCTGGTGTTAGTTCGTGTGATAATATTGTTTGTCATTAACATCGATGCCATTTAAAAATTCATCATGCTCCACTAGTGCTAAAGGGTGCTTTACATTGTCCCACAAGTCGTATGACATGCCAAATTTTTGTGCAGAAGAGCACAACTCGGATCGTCTAAACGTAATATGTAATGAAACTACATATAAGATTTTGAAATAAAATACGGATGAAAATTTGACAATCGTATGGCTCTCTTGAATTTTTAAAATTTTTCAAAAACCAACGCAGACCATTAGATCAGGGATGCATTTTTATGTAAACAAATGTGAGAAAGCCAGGGAGAGAAAACTGCTTTCATAAATGTATACCAATTATAAAATCAAAATGTGCATTTTAGACCACGAGCGCACAATTTTATAAAAATATACGTATATTTTCCAAAAGTACACTAAAAATTTTGACCACGAAAATAACATATTCCAAAGTTATAAAAATATTTTTCAAGGATATTAAAAAAAAAATTCAATTCCACAAGAACTCCATGCCTGGGGACAACAAGCAAACAGCTGTAGTTAAATTAAATGAAATTGTTTTCATCTTACTTGATTTTATCCATACCAATGGTGTAAACGCCAGAAAACAACTGTCCGATTTTTACTCTCTTTTTTTTTGACATACGGATGGAATTTTATTTTATTTTCTTTCACATTTTACGTACGACAAATCTTATCGTTTAAAGCGGCCTTAATTCGGAATGATTGAAAATATATTTGGATATACAGTGCAGCTTTAGTATAACGAAAAACTCTATATAACAAATGTTTTAAAAAGTTCTTTATTGCAAAGTTTTTTATAAAAAAAAATACACTGTAGTTGTATCGAAGAACGCCTGGGCAATAAAAAATATACGAGGTTTGTTCAAAAGAAAATGTGAATTTTTTATTTTCTTTGATTAAAGTGGCGTGGTGCATCTTGAGTTCTTGCCAACAGATCGTACGGTTGATAAGGAATACTACAGGGTGTCTGGTAGCAGATTTATATTTTCAAAGTTAAATAAAAAACGTAATAATTGACACAAAGTTTTATAAAGAGCATTGAACGATAGAATGGAAATGCGGATTTTATTTTTTAAAGAGTATGTCATCCAGATCCTTCAGATCCTTTTTTAAAAGTTTTAAGAATAATCGCTCTTGGAAGTCCCAGTGAGTTTGCTCTTTTCCGTATCGAAAGTCGCCGATTTCCACGTAAACTGCTTTCAACCAGTGCAATGTTTTCGGGAGTCCTGGAAGATCGACTGGGTTCTCGCCGTGGGGCATTCTTAGCCGAAGCAGTTGCGCGGAATCTCTGCACCCACGAACGAATTAAATTTACACTCGGTCCATCACTTATTCGCCGAATTCCGAACCTTGAACAAAATTGTCGACGAGCAATTACGTAAGAATCATCACTCTTAAAAAATGTCTCCACAGCGAACGCGCGATGTTTAATCGACCACTGCGATATCGTGACTGACAAATCCTCACAATCGATAATTTCAACGGCGCCATTCTCCCTCCGCACCGTTTATTAGTTTTTGAAATAATCGTATTTAAAAATATAAATTTGCCACCAGACACCCTGTACAAGGAAGTTATGCAACGTTTGCGTGCAATACGGCTCAAACGATCGGAATTATAGAAATAATGGATTCTGCAACACGATAATGCATTCGCTCACACATCAATCCTTGTTTTTTTTTTATCTGGGACCAGCACTCAGGAGATGACTCCTACACATGCGAAGCATTGTGCTGGAACTATAGGAAAGGGATAGTAGGAGAAACGACAGGAGATGAAGCTTAATTAATTATTTTGCAGCTCTGCTTTTGCACGTTCTTTGTTTGTACTCGTAGCAGTGCTGAAGCTTCGGTTCAGTAGCCATTTTTATTAGTATTTTACTTCGCCGGTGCTACACAATACCGACGATGGAGGGCGTTCTGATGCGATTGTGGATTGCTATCAGCTGAAGCCGGTATTGTTCAGTGATCAGTGACTATGCCTTCCCCACTTAAACTTTCCGACAACAACTGACACACAAAGACACACTAATGCACATCAGAAAAATGCGAGATGTTTATTTTTATTTTAAAATTTTAGTCTGAAACTGGTGTTGAACCCAGGTCTGTTTTTGGTTTTGTAGTCAACGTGCAGACTACCATCCATCGTGCCATTGCCACCCTCAATTAAGCAAAAATGGTAAAGTGTCTAAATGTATGTGCAAGTACAGATAGTCTTTTCCGTTTTACATCAGCACCTGCCATTATGGTCTTATCCGATGGTATTCTGAAAACGAGTGTGATAAAGCGACATCACACTACCACCATTATGACCCAGATACCTTCGACAGAATAGCTTGTAGATCCCTCTTCTGTTTATCATGGATGTTAGATGGCGAAAGCATTTGACTTGAGAAATTAATGTTGTGATAATTTGCTTGACAAATAACATTTGCTCCAGACTATTAGCATGAGCCTCATAGATTGCAGGAAAATTAAGAGCATAAAATACTTCAGCAAGGAGCTTGTTCATAGTCAGGGATAAATATGATCAAATATTGCGGCGTATATGTTTGTTTTATATATTTCCCAAATACGGCAGTCCACTTCACCTGATACGACCAGCGTACGATAGTGCCGTCAAGGCGGGTATTATACTATTAATCATTAAAACCAGAAATGTTGCAAAAGAGTCACTAGTTTAGGCAATAAGATAAAAGTTGTATATCAAATCCCTAAAACCATTCTAAAATCAAACCCTACGGGTGCCTCCTTAGCCGAGTGCATCAGCATTAGTTTATCAATCTGGAAGTTCGGGTTCGATTATCAGCCTAGACCCTGGGTGCTTCTGCAGACATGCCGAGAGCTTCGTAGAGTTTATGTTATTAAAAAAATTAAATCTTAAACAAAATTATCACAAGAGCCAGTCTACCTACGCAGATGCGAATTTGTGAAGAAAATATTAAACCGAATCATGATGGACAATGGTGGAAATAAATTTAGAGTTCCAGTGAAGCATTAATTGCACAAAATTGTGAAAGTATGCTCAAAGGGACTAGGGGAGTAATGCTTTTCCAATGGCATACGAAGATATCCAAAAGGCTGGGGCTAAAGATTAAGACAAACGGGAATTTTGTAGGATGTTTTTTATTTTTCCACTACCACTATTTTTAATTGCAATTGTTGGTTTTTGAAATCTTAATAAAAGAAAACACTAAAATGTGTCTACTCGTACCATCAATAAAAATTATACATATATCGATGTGCACACACAAAAAAAAAATTCATAATATACATGAATATTTTTTGAAAAATTTGCCAATGTACGATTTCCTCATATATATGAAGTTTTTCATGCTATTCATGAAAAATATCCAAAAAATAAAATAATACTGGGGAAATATTCTATGAAAATAGTATGAATATTTTTTGAAAAATACATAAGATATATGAAAAATTTCTTTCCATTTATGTAGTAAGTTTGCCAATGTACGAATTCATAGTATTTATGATTTATTACATATATATGATAAATAGTGTTTTTATTGGTCTTAAATTTTAGAAAGTGTTCATAATATGAATGAAAATGTATGACAGATTTCATGAAAAGCTTCATTATGTCTATGAAACTATACGTATTTATTTCCTGCAGGAAAAGACAGCCGCATTTCAATTGAACAAAATTAAATATTAGACATGTAGAGGTAATATTAATTATTAACATGTTTATGTATGAATTTTTGAAATCTCTGAGCAAAAGTAATTTTTCCGATTAAATCCTAAAAAGGTTACAAATACATTAGCAAGTAACGAATGATGGATGAGACGAGACTATTCAAAGCCTCTAGAAATAAAGCAACAAATAATCAAAATAATATACATATACAATAATATATGTACATACATTACGAGTATGTTCATAAGACATGTCATGCAAATATTTCCAAATGAAAAAGAGTTAATTTTTTTTCATATGAAAATATATGAAAATTATATATTTATATACGTACATACGAGTACATACTCGTATATCCAGTAACATAAATATCATGTAGCCTTTACACAACAGTATTTATAAAATCACTTTTCATCTCATCATTTCTGTTTCATTTGTAATTTTATTGCAGTACCTTACACGATTTTTTATAAAAAAAAAATCCAACACATGACACGTCTGTACACATCCACATATACATACATACATACATATGTATGTATGTGTTGATGCAAACTTTATATATAGTGAAATGGTTTGTAAATGTCTGTCAGGTGTAATTGTCACGGGTGATATTTTAATTACACTAAAAGCCAAACGGTACAACGTCATGAATATAAATTTTTGTTTAACACCTACTGCTCGTATAACCACACCTAATGCAGTACTATCGCTGTAGCAACTACCAATTTCACCGTACGAGAATAATATGTATTTTATATACCGACAAAATATACAAACGTACATATATATACACACTAGAGAACTGCAAGGGTATCTCTTCTTGTGACTCTAACTGCCTGCCACACGATGTCGAAAGAATTCTTTCATTCCTTCAAATGCATTTAATGGCAAAACAAATTCTTAAATATTGTTTTTGTTTTGACTGTAGTGGAATAATGAAAAATTCTTTCTATATCGTGACCCTGGCAGTTAGTATACTCATCGATGCTTAAAGCTGATTTTTTTAAAGCTTTCGGATTTTGTTAAAAAAAAAGCACAAAAAATTTAGAGAGCTGTATGAAATCTTTATTTAAGTCAAAGGAACGATGTATATAATTCAATGTTTAAAGATGATTTCATGTAACTGTTGACCGCGGCTACGCCTCAAATGGTTTATACGCTGGGTCCAATATATCGGCCGGTATCTCACAAATAAATTCTTCAATATTGCCTTCCAGTGTATCAGTAGTTGCGGTAGATCCTTAACAAAAAAAGGGCGTTAAAGCTGTTAAATCGCACGATCTAGGAGGCCAATTGACCAGCCCCAAACGTGACATAACCTGTTCACTGAACTCGCCTTTCAGTTGGGCGAGTCAGTTGTCTTCCGTGCTGTGTGGCATCTGTCTTGCTGAAACCATATGTCAGTGAAGTCCAGATCTTCCGTAGTGGAGTAACAAAGGTCATCAACAACACTGGCGGATGCAGCTGCGATATTTTCCTCTGTCCACACTATACGTATGCGTGTAGGTGTTTTAATGTCCTATAATGTATATTTGGTGCGAAATTTAGTCACAACATTCCGAATAGCCGCCTCAGAAGATTGTTCAAACTGACTATAAAATTGTAGAATTCCACGATACACTTTCTTAACCGGGCATGAATTTTAATAATATATTTCTATATTCTGCGAGCGCTATTCGTTTATAAGTCCAAGCATGGTTAAATTATAGACCAAACTGAACATGTTTAACAGTAACATGTTACAGGAAAACAGCTGAGCTGCCAAAAAGTGAGTTGCTAAAATTTTTATGTTCGACCAGCACTCAGGAGATGCCCCCTACACATATAAGAAGGGGATTGTAGGAGAAATGATAGAAGGTGAAGCTTAACTATCTTCCAACACTGCTATTTTTTTTTGTTGTTGTTTTTTTGTAGTGTTGTAACGTCTCTGATGTCAAGGAGACGTATGACGTATTTGAAGCTTCGTTTTTAGTAGCTATTTTTTTTTAGTAATTATTTGTCTTCACCGGTGTTACAAAATAACGACGAAGGAGGGCCTTCTGATGTGCCGTTACTGTTCAGTGACCAGTGACTATGCCTTCGCCACTGAAACCTTTCGACCACAACTGACACAAAGGCATACAAATGCACAACGGAAAAATGCGAGATGTTTTTATGAGTCTGAAAGTTGGGTTTAACCCAGGACAAATTTTTTCAAAATATATTTCAACTTTATTTATAAATATATTTAAAAATTGAAATGGAAAACGGTAACTCTGTACTAATTTGTTCGTTATTCGTCGTTGTACAATTAATATATGTACGAATATAATATAATATATACTAGAATATATTAGTGCACTTCGTGCCCTCAACCGTCACGTAATTATTCTAAACCAATCCAAAAAATTAAGAAAAATGATTATTAATTCAAATAAGTAAAGAAAAGAAGTGTTTTGATGAATTTGGTGCAAGTAATAGCTTTGAAGTCATATTTATACTAAAGTACTAAAGCGATCTGAATAAAATTAAGATTGTGCATATCTGTGTGCAAATCTTCAAAACCATATACAAATATCTTTTCAAAACTGGCGCAGTAGTACAGACATAAAATGGATTACAAAAACCGTGTTTCCCTATTAATATAATAGATTTACGAAGATCAGTAGATGAGATGATTGAGTATGAAACGCACTTATCGTAACAATTAAAAAAAAAGTAGATGGGTATGTTACATACTTATATTTACAATATAAATGGGGTGACGCTAGGCATATTATAATTTTAGTCTGAAACTGGAGTTGAGCCACCAGGTCTATTTTTGGTTTTGTAGTCAACGTGCAGACTACCATCCATCGTGCCATCGCTATCGTGCAAAAATAACAAGATTTCTTTACATGTTCAAGATACAAGTTTATATCTTTGGAGGTACAGCTTGCTTCTTTAATTTCTATCAATTTGCTCGAAAAATATGGGCACTGTTACCATTTGGAATAGGTAACTCTAGATTTGTAATGTTTAACAGAGCTCTGTTATCATGTTAACAGAACTCTGTTAAGACAGTTGGTTTGTGTATTGGGTTTAATTTTCAAAATTTCACTGCGCACCAATTTAAGATTCTCTGCGGTCCCGTGGATTTAAAATTATCGAGAATCGAATGTATTTTTTCGAATGGTTTTATTTCATGTAAATATCTATAGTACATTGGCAATGCACATGTCCATGCATATGTATATTATATTCAGGTATGTGATGAAAATCGTTTACGGCGTTAAAACGTTTTGAAATCGACAAATAATGTTATGAATTTGTATGTGACGATTTCATATTCCATCTTGTTTTATTGAAAAAAATACGTTTTTAACATGTGACGTATTTCGTTTTCAAATCGTTTAATTTTACTTGAACAAAATGTAAGGAAATATACAAAAAAAAGTAAAAAAAATAAATAAATATATTTTGCTTTTAAACAGGGGAAATCATAAGAATAACTTACAAGAAAATGCCTGGATTCAGTTTATGGAAAACCATCCTGATATAGCGACGGGGTTTACCAAAGGAGATAGAATACACATATGTTTACATATTTTACAGTTGTATTTATAGAAGAAAAGTGGATAGGAAACAAATATGGAATATGATATCAATCGAAATTCATCACACTACTGTCGATTTACTTTTCAAATATATCGATTTCCATCACATACCTGATTATATTTCCACAAATGTTCTAGATATTACCATGTATGATTTAAATACTAAACTCTGGCTAAACATTGATAAACCAGCTGGTAATATATAATTTTCAAAGAAAACATATTAAATTATTATTATTTGTCACAACATACTGTATGCTTTTCTGTGTGGTATATCGACCTTAAGCAGTAGTAATTAAAATTCGTATCCGAGTTTAGGTGTTGGTATGACATCATATGAATAAATTAATACTGCATGTCAAAAGTTTGCATGTGAAAAACACCCTGATGTTTAATTGTTTCATTATAAATATATAGACATGCACACTCACATTTATATTCAAATTAATTTTAACATCACTATATTAATTGTGCTTTGCATTTATGAAAATATGATGGTTTTTATGTGCAAACTTAAAATGTGAATAAAGTAAGAGAGAAACTGTTGTGTGCGGCAAAATTATTATTGTTAATGAAAGAGGGAAGGTTGTTAATTTCTTAAATTATCGTGAAACGTATTTTGCAATACATATCAGTGAAAACTACCTGGCTTGATGTATTTATTTTGTTTAACAAATCATGTCATTAAAAGTAATTTTGAAATTTATTAGTATAGACACAAACCATACAATATCAGTTAACAGTCAGAATAAAGTACACATGTCCCCCGTTTGACACAGGAGGAAAACGTTAGAGAGAAATGATTATTCGCACAACAGAAATATTCAGGTTGTTGCATTGCTGTCCTATCCCTGTCACCTGTAACCGTAAGCCTTCTTTCTCGGAATGGTATTAAGTCACTATCATCACTGGATTATATTATCTCATCACCTTCAGGAACTTTATTTGATGAAAAAGTATTGATATGTGTGATATGTTTTTGTTAAGCATTGTCATATGGTCTTAAACAATTGTTGATATTCGATTGAAATAGAAAGACTCAAATATTTTTTATCTTTGTCGTAATAAAAATTGTATCACTTTTAACAGTGGTTTTGGAAAACTGTACAAAGTGTTATTCATCTAAAAGGCAACATTTTTGTTTAGAAATAAATCAGCATAAGAAATATTTATTTTCACCACATGATGGAATTTTTTCTCTAAATAAATTTACAGAATTATTTGCATTAAAAATATGGAGATGAAGTGCATGTATTTCTGATAATTATATTTTCTTAACTGCTATATAATCCCACTTGCAACTCATTACCTCGCCAGTCAATTCATTATCAAGGATATAGAAAACATGTGGTAACGGATTTCAAAAGGCTGGTTTTTAATTAAGAATAATATATGTACATGCAGCACTGTTTCTATTATTATAGACAGTGTATATACACTCAATTACATACAATGAAACTTACACTGGCGACTAAAAGTGTACCATGTGATTAAATTAATATTTCAGAAATTATGTGCATCACTATGTGATAACAAAATTGCAATAATTCTGGACGTGAAGTGAATAAATATTAATTAGTCAAGTTTATTTAATTTTTCAGGAGAGAGAAAACGGATCTTACAAATAAATATTGTTCTAAAGTTTATTAAATTTCTTCAGTATCATTTAGATACTGTCATATTACAATGTGCTTCCCGGGGGGAAAAGTTCTTTGGTTACGTTTCCGTATGTGAAAAATACTTATGATGAATACTTGACTTATGGGATGTCTGAAATACATTAAAATAAAAACAATATAAATAGTTATTCAAGTTATGTTTTTTAATTTACGTATAATTTGTATGATAAAGATATTTTACAGACTTAGCCACTTTTCGGTATTTTCATGTTCACATTCTGGCCATTCGATGATAAGTTCGTAGAAAAGTTGTAAATTTTTCTCTTGAGGCAAATCAGTTTTTCAGCTATTTCAGATCTTCAAGTTTTCTCTTTTCATTAGGTATGTATTTTACCGGTGTAAGCACACACTGACGACAGTAATTGCAACAATAAGAATGTTTGTATTTTCATAGAAAATGAACGAGAACTCATCAGTTTAATTTTTTACAGTGACTCACTTATGGATTTTCTGAAATACATGCAACTTGTGTCAAGCCGCCATTCCTTTGTTTTTGCACTGATTCATGAAATTTAACGTATGGTTACAGAATGGAATAAGATGAACACGAAAAAGGGAAAAAAATCATGACTTATGGGTTTTCTGAAATACACGATTCATATTAAAACTTTAGAACTTCGGTTGCGACAACGTGGCCAAAGCACTAATTTTTGCACGCACGTGTACTGACAATCTTATTGTCAGATTTTAAAATTAGAATTGTGGAATTTAATCACACTATTGTCTACATTAATCATTTATCAATAAAGTCCAGTACTCTGTTCGAAATTGTGAAAAATTTTGAACAGCATTCTTTCTTTTATACGAAAAACGTATGGCTATGCCGATAGATACATTGTAAAATATATAACCCTAGACATAAACCTCATTACTTAAGAGAGCTCTGTTAACGTATTAACGTAGATCTGTTAGGAATTCTTAAATTTGTTTGAGGTTCGATTTTTACCGGATTCAAAGACGATTGCGCATACAAACATTCCGATATTTTGAAGCCAGTGATAGCGGAGCAGTCCAATTTGCAAAAAGGGCGTATTTTCTCTTTGACCGTTGCTGAGTTTTAGCCTTACATGGGTATTATCAATACGTCTGTATTGGTCTACTAATCCAACGTTTAACCAAGCTCAGATCGCAAGTGCCACGCCACGGCTCCGATTTGAAGAAATCTCAGCTAATCTTCAATTTTGCGACAACAAAAAAGCTGACATTAGTGACCGTGGCTACAACATTCGACCAATTTTAAATCATATTAATAAGGTTATGCCGTACGCTTATACGTATTCAAAAAAATTATCAATCGATGAACATATGGTAAAATTTATGGGACATAATGCCATGAAACAATATATGAAAGACAAACCTATTTCATGGGGATTCAAACTTTGGTGTTTATGTGGTCAGAAACTGGATACTTGTATAATATTGACATTTACACCGGAAAAAAACCGTTTGTTGAACACGAGTTGGGTTGAAGCTGTTATGCTGCAGCCATGTGAGTCACTGGCACAAAAAGGGGTGGAAGTTTACTTCGACAATTTTGTTACAACCGTGAACTTAATGCACATTCTTTAACAAAATGACATAATTTTCCGCCCGATAAAGACATGAATAGAGGCGACATCAGATACTTTATTTCGGATACCATTTCAGTAGTCAAACGGATGGATAATCATGGTGTCTACCTCGCCTCAAATTTTATTGACCCAAGGTATTCACGGCCAAGCGACGTAAAGCTGGACAAGCTAGTAAAATTGATATTGATTGCCCTCTGATTGTTCAGCACTAGAACAAAGGAATGGGAGGTGTTGATCTAATGGATCAAAAAAAGGTTATTATGAGTACGATCGTAGAAGTAAATGGCGTTTTTATATACGTTTGTTCTTCTACCTTTTCGAGTTATGTGTTCATAATAGTAACATAATATACAAAAAGCTCATATTGGCAAACAGTTCCTCAATCACTGTGCCCTCTATTGAATTTAGGGCTGCTTTAGCGAAAGGATTAATAAGTAGCTTCAATTCAAGAAAGCGCGCCTCTTCAACGGTAACGAAATGTGCAATTCATTTCATAAGCAGGCCCAAAATCCTCCATAAAATGGAAAAGCGTGAAGAATGGAAACGCTGTTCCCATTGTACTGCCAATAAGAAGTATAGTCGCACAAATGTTTTTTGTGTTCAATGTGATGTGTTCCTTTGCTTCACTTCGAGCCGTGATTGCTTTGGAATCTATCATGATCAACATTAGTTAGTTATTTATAAGATCTTATAGGGTCTTGTACTTTACTTTATTATTGTAAATAAAAAACATTTCTTAAATATTTTCAGCAAATAAATAAGTTGGGATAAAAAGTTAGCTTTCAACCCATAGGCAATTATATTTGCCAAGCGAAATGGCGGAATTAGAAGGTGTCCAGGAGAGCAAATTTTTTTCTCGTCACTACTATTAGGCCACAGATCACGAAAATAAAACAAAAAAGTAAATCGCTTCAGCAGGAAATATTTGGTCCTCAAAGGGTTAAAATGTGAATTTTTAGGACAGGAACCCACGTGGGCGACTAGACTAAAATGGAATTTGTGGACCAGGATCTCTTCTACGAGTATATTTAAAGATATGTTAAACATTCCTTTTATGCGGGAATATAAAGATCAGATGCCTCTACAAAGTTCAATAAACCAATGTATAATGGTACTCCGAGTATAATTTACAAATGTAAAGTATGTAAATAAACATTTTTACTGAATTTAATTGAAGAAAAAAATATTTAATTCAATAAAAAGAAGATTTTTTTTCGATATGAATATTAACAAAAAAATATTTGATAACTGCGTGCATATATGAACAGAGAGAAATTAGAAACAATTTTGTTGTGCACATGTATGTGTGTAATGAGAAATTACGAAAATGTTGTATTTAACCATTAAAATTGTTGATGAATCCATATAGAGGCCACTTTTAACCATTATCGTAAGAAATATTTCAATTTGGTGGTCACCATAACCAATATAAATGTAAATTTTTTATTAACATTCATACAAAACCAATATAAACCAACTCAACGTCGGGTCATTATGTTATACCCATGAGTTTCCCACTGCAATAGCACGCCCATGCTCAGAAACACAACTACTAAACAAAGTGACAGTTTCAAATAACAAAATGACAGCATGCATAAAATTTCTTATGCGATATGTCCACTTATGAATAAACACAAAATTCTTAAATTCTCATATTTAAATGCTCATAAATGAACATAAAACATTTTGTTTGCATTTTATCACATGCGAATAGCAAAAGCTTTTGATTTAATTCAACACAGTATTTTACTTAAAAAATTGAAAAACATTGGCGTTGCTAATGAAACAATATTACTTTTTGAAAACTATCTAAAAAACAGATATCAATTTGTTCAAATTGGGGACACGAAGAGCGACTTGCTACAGGTAATTTTGCTATTCAAAATTTATGTAAACGATTTGAAAAATATCAACTTTTATGGTAAATTATGTTGAATAATATGGAAGCACTTCTAACTTAGATATACATATATGAGTGTTTTTCTTACATAAATTGTTGTATCGGGTGGTTAAATTGTAAGGGCCGATGTTGAATGTGAACCACACCTAAACGCCAAGCTTTTTTCCGAATTTTATTTCACATTCTCTATTTCAGACTTACTCAATTTGAACCATGGAGAGATACACAATCCAACAACGTGTTAAAGTTATCCAGACTTATTATGAAAATGGGCGTTCAAATCAAAATGCATATCGTGCACTTCGTGATTTTTTTGGTCAATTTGATCGTTCAAATGTGCGTACAATCGCAAAAATCGTGGAAAAATTCGAGCAAACCGGGTCTGTAGAAGATGTGAGAATACCAGTGCATGCTCGTACAGCTCGTACTGCAGAAAATATTGCTGCTGTTCGCGATAGTGTGGCTGAAGAGCCGTCCACCTCAACTCGTCGTCGTGCCCAACAATTGCACCTCTCACGCTCGTCGTTGATAAACATTATGCATAAAGACTTGCATTTACACGCTTACAAGGTGCAATTGGCTCAAGAACTAAAGCCTCTTGACCATTCCAAACGTCGTGAATGGGCAGAATGGTGGCAGAAATGGCAACAGTGGATGATCAATTTTCGAAGAAAATCATCTTCAGTCATGAGGCACATTTTCACCTCAGTGGATTCGTCAATAAACAGAATTGCCGCATTTGGGCGAATGAGAATCCAAGAGTGATTGTCGAAAAACCAATGCACCCACAAAGAGTGACTGTTTGGTGCGGTTTATGGGCTGGCGGCATCATCGGGCCGTATTTTTTCCAAAATGAGGCCGGTCAGGCAGTTACTGTGAATGGTGTTCGTTATCGTGAGATGATAACGAACTTTTTATGGCCCGAATTGGAAGATATGGATGTGGACGATATGTGGTTTCAGCAGGACGGTGCCACTTGCCACACAGCTAACGAAACAATGGCTCTTTTGCGCAACAAATTCAATGGCCGTGTTATCTCACGTGGTGGCGATGTCAATTGGCCGCCAAGATCATGTGATTTGACACCGTTGGACTTTTTTCTTTGGGGTTATTTGAAAGAAAAGGTGTACGTCGATAAGCCAGCAACAATTCAAGAGCTAAAGGATGAGATAATTCGGCACATTAACGGCATAGAACCTCCATTATGCCTCAGGGTCATCGAAAATTTGGACCATCGGATGGAGGTGTGCCGCCGTGGTCGCGGCGCCCATTTGGCCGATATTTTGTTCCATACATAATTGAGTAATACCAATATATCATAATAAAATAAAATTACAATAATTTCCTAAATAGTTTGTGTTTTATTCAAAATCAACATCGGCCCTTGAAATTTAACCACCCTTTATATTGTAATGCCAGGCTACAGCCTCTACAAAGCCTATAAAGCGCTGAGGCAAAAAAAAAATGGAAAAAAAGATGGAAAAACAATTTTAAGAGTAAATAAAATCTACGCACGCATAAACGACAAAATTAAAATATGTTTTAGTCTCTCATGCATGTACGTATGCCAAGAGGCAGTAAAATTTGAAACGTTCTTATTCCTGTTCATATGCGAACTAACAGTATGCGAACATTTCGGTAGTCACTTAAATTCAGAATTTGGAAAAGCTGTCAAAGAGGTAACTGCCATTAAGGGATTTTGCCCATTGTGTTCAAACTTTGAAGAAAAGATAAGGTTTTCAATTTTAAAAAACAGTCAGCAAGAATGGTATAGGGAAGAGGAAGGGGTAAATGCTGTAGTGCCTTTGTTAGTTTGTAAAAAATTAATTAATTTATTAATTAATTAATTTTTGTCACATTCATCCCCATGTGCCATCCAACAAGCCACCATTCCCTAATTTGCCGACTAACTCAGGGGCGACAGGGGAGCTAAGACCCGTGACTTCCGGACGAGGGATTGACAATAAAATTTTTATTTCTTTTGAAACAAAAAAAATGCAACAAAAAAACAAAACAAGCAGAATTGATACCATTAGGAATGGAAATACAATAAATTTCGGAATGACGTACATACAGTCAATTGGGCTGCGATATATTGGAGACAACAGGTCTTACATATGTCCCCCTCTAGCCGCCCGCCCCGCCTTGGTAACACTTTCTCAATTCCCATGTTACCCCTCAGATCACACATTTCCAATTCGGCGTTTTTTTTTTTTTTTTTTTAAATATAAATGTAATCTGTTACATTTATGCTTGCCAGTGTACAGTTTGTGTTTGGCTGCACATGCCCAAAATTGTTAGTTAGTCGAGACAAAATTACAGCAAATGATAGACGAAATGCGTGAAACGTTAATGTTAATTTTATGCCCGCAATAACATTGTGAAACTCTCTACAATGTTACATTCATAATGGGATTAATATGCAAATAATATCTAAGGACCTTTGTTTGGCCCTATTTTATTGTTAGTTATATGGCAGATAATTAGAAGGAATGTTTTTCCGAAAACATGTGATAGTTAATGTTACTACAAACATATAATCATATTAAACAGTGATAGTTGGGTCAGTCAGTGCCAGCAGGTAATTTGTGGCAATAGACAGGTGGAGTTACATATTTTGAGCTGATGTTATTATGAATAATCGAGATAATACATTTCAGCGAATATACGAGTGCTGAGTTATTGGCAAATCCACATGACCCAAATACAAACAGACATTTTTATGTTTTTTCTTCTTTTCTGTAGTTTTTAATAATGTTAATGAAATGATAGGAAATCGTGTATTAAGGAAATATATAATGTTATTTATTTAACGCGGGCCAACATTAATTGTGATTATTTATTCATGGATATACATACATATTTGTTCTCTGCCCAACGAAGTGCAGCCTATCGACTAGCTCAACCACTAATTTGACGACATTATCAACAAACTGTTAGTATTGTCTTTAATAGGCAGAGACAATTTTGAGAGTTGCATAATTATGCTCATTATATTTTTGTATTTTTAATTTGCTGTAGATGTGCTCTAGACCGTAAAAAAAATTCCCGTATATCCCCTAGTATAAAGTATTTTTGAACGGCAAATTGTAAAAGAATTAGAGATTGTCTTAGGGGCTGGTAGGGGTAGTTAATGGTCAGCCGTATGACTAATTGGAAATTCAGTTTTTACTGAATCCCATACTCGTAAGCCAGTGTTGTCACTTAAGGCATTTTATCGCCAAATGTGACGGTAAGAAATTATTTTGGGCGAAGAAAATTTTAGAATTGCAATTGGCGATATTTTTGGTTATATTTTTTACGAAAACCAAAAAAAAAAAAAATTATAAAAAATCTGACGGCATTGCTTCATAAGTTTAAGAATAATTAATTAAGAAATGATGTACTTTGGCGAATTAACAAGGCTTCAACAACAGAAAGGGAAAATGAATTTCTCTTTCATCTTAATCTTAGGGTCTCTTTCACCAAACATATTTAAACACAATTTAATTTAATTAATGATCTTTATTTAAAGTATGTTTAAAAAAATTTCATTTTCATCCACTGAAATAATGAAACACAAGAAAGTATGGTAACGCTCTGATTTTTAATATGATAGCGGCAACTTACAGCTTCTTAAAAAGCTGTTTTAAAGCTCTTTCATGCTGTTTCATGCTGCTGCAAAATCAATATTTAAATGCAGAGTGCTGGCTACTTAAACAGTATTTAAATATTCTAGATGAAAATGAAAATCGACATTTAAATATGAATTGATATTTAAATAGAATTGGTGAAATAGGCTCTTAATGTTCGACAAGGAGTATATAAATCTTTGGTTATGTAGAAATATCCCGAAACGAATTTCTGCACAGTACGGTTTTGTGTACGGGAGCAATGTTTCCATATTGAGACAGCTCTTTGGCATACAGCGAATGCCGAATAATAGACCTCGAGGAACATTTGCGTCCTCTCGTTTTTGATTTACCCGGCGAAAACAGTCGTTCTTACCGAAGTTACTGACTTTGAGAGCCTGTTGTCGCCCCAAAAATAATCCGACTGGCCTGAAACTTTCCAAGTTCTTTTTTTATCTCAAAAACAAAAAATTTTGTGGGTGAGACTTTAACATTTTCATTCCAACCATTCTATTTTGCATGCAAATGACATTTTGCATAGAACTTACCATATGGCACTCAAGATGAGGCAAATAAAAACAAACAAAAGTAAGTTTTTAAAAAATATGGCGCTTACGTGTTCCATAATACGAAACAGCGAGGAAAGCTCGGTCACCCTGATTATAACACTTTAATCATCGCGTTACCAAAAAACAAAATTACGATTATCTTTCAATTTTACAAAATTATTATAACAATTACTTTATTTATTCAGCGTGATTCAAAATGAATTACGAAGATTGATCTATGTTTGTTATATGGTTTAGCTGGTCTAAATGCCCATTTCATTTATGGATAATCGTCAGGAGACCTTTAACGAAATTCTTTAAAAAAGCTAAAAAAATTTTATATGTTTATACAAGAACTCTCAATGTGTATGAAGATAAATTTAAATTTAAAAACCCAAGACACAAACCAATTATTTTAGCAGAGCTCTTTTTCTACTTAACAGAGCACTGTTAAAGCACTTATCAGCGGTACTACATTTGATGAAAGTATGATAATAATTGGTAATTCCGGAAATGTGATGACATCCAGATGTATCCCACTACATGCAAATGGTGCGTCAGAGACAACTCTAAAGAGCAGAGAAGGCCGTATTACACAAATAATTTTGGGACTTTAGAAAAATGAGCTTGAATAAAGAGATTTTTTCAACTGAATTTCTTCAGAGTATTAGTGGCCATTGTGGAAAAATGGACAATACTACACATATCCCACTATATACAAATGGTGCGCCATTGGGTCCTGTAACGATCCAAATATTTGCAAATGTACAAACAATATAAACCAAAAGCTTTCTAAAAAAACTTTCTAGGTACAACATTTTATTATTCACTTTATTTTTATTTAATTTTTCTAAATCTATTTAATATTAGTCAATGATTGAAAGGCAACATGAAAAATTAAATTTTTCAATACAATTTTTTTTATTTATTTAACGTGAGTCCAACATATTATTTCGTATTAGCAGCAAATATAGACCAGCTAAACCACATAACATTTCTATATAAATTACTAATTTTTATTAATAAACATATTTAAATACTACTGCATACTTTGTACGTATATTTGTTGACAGTCAGTAACAAAGAGTATTGAAAAAAGATTATCAAAATTTATGAATATCTATGGAAACCATATTTCTATTTCCAAATTACTTATCGATCTCCGATGGCGAAAGTTTTAAAAGTAGTCTTAATACAACATGACACTAACGAGAGTTGCTGCGGTTTTCATATACAGGGTTTTTCAATAAGTACTTCCTTGCTTTAAATTTAAATAGAACAAAGTATGTGAGTGTGAAATGGTATTTATATTTTTTATTCGTTTAGGTCTTTCTATTGATGCCATTATGTGTGGAATATAACATTGTTTAAATGTCCGCCACACCTTCTTTGGGTGGAGCGCATACAAAATGTCAAATTTTCCATAACTCTGGCGCATAAATCAGGCTGCATTTCACTAAGGACATGATGTGTTCAAGATTTGCGTGGACACCTACGCATAGCGTTCTATTCCACGGTGCTCTCAACACTGAGTGAAATTAAGATGATCACTACCGCCCCAAGGCACTAGGAGATACAAAATGCTGTATCACCACCAGTGCACGGGTGGCAAATCAATCATCGTTAGCCCTGGTCTATAAATTGCACCTTGCTGAGGTGTTTTGAGCTGTCCAAACTCTGTGTCACATCAGAATGTTTTTGAGTCAAGAACTCCTAATCCAGTAATGCTGTTTGTTCGAGACACACTCCGGTGACTACTGTTGAATGGCAACAGCAACTAGTTAGGTATAAGTCATATCTGAATATGTGTGTCAAACTCACATATGTATATCTCGAACAGACCAAAAACTTAACGTTCAGCGTGACTTTTGGTAATAACCACAGCCACTACGAATCCGTTCCGAAACCAGCACACAATTCCAACTTTTCGGGGTGGACACGAAGTACTCACTTAAGAGTACATCAGTCATTGAACCCTTAATGAGCGTTAGAGCTGTGGGGCTTCGTTGGGCCCGTAGCACTAGATTAGAATTGAACTGTATTTGTATAGTCACAAGGAAATGCAAGCATAATCTCCTCAATCTCTAGTCAGATTTCGAAGAGTCACCTCTTCTGTCATCTTCAAATTCCAAGGAAGTTTAAGGTGATGCTAGACCTTTAGCTGGCTTAGCTTTACCGCGGGCTTGCTAAACACCCGTAGGTTTAGAAACAATTTTTCCAACCCCTGCGGGTCACTAAAGCCCTGCGGCCATACACCACGTTGAGACCATCCAATTCGGGTTAAAAAGATTGGTAAGCATCGACTTATAGCGCTCGCCGTTCACTGTGACACGGTGGCCAACGTCTTTCTCAAAGAAATATAGACCGGCGGCGTCCAGTCCAAAATCCACAGCAAAGAGTGAGTTTTTCGGGATGCAGTGGAAGCATGTGGATTCGTATCGTTCCAAATTCGACAATTTTGTTCATTTACGTACCCATTCATCCAGCTATGAAGCTCATCGCTGAAGATGATTTCTCGCACGGTTCAGATTTCTGAACGAACGAAACCCCCATTTTCATAAAATAATTTTATTATTTGCACGTGGTATTGAATGCTGCATCCGTCCAGCAAAAGAAAGTGAATAAACGACAACTAATTTGACAGATGTAGCCGTTATCAGCTGTCAAGTCCCAGCTCGGAAATCCCTGTTGAAAGACTCTATTCAAACGTTAGTTTTGAAACAACAAATGCCACAAAACCCACAGTGGTCGAAATAGCAATTTTGCTAAATGAAACTTAGCAACATAATTTTTACAAAAGCCATTTAAAACTTTTTCCTGTCAAAATTTTGTGAAAGATGTCGGTTCTTTCTTTCTGTACATTTTGTGGCATAAACAGGTGACAATACAAATGGCTTAATTAACACCATCAAACAATAGAAGGTGAGCAATCATTGTTGGTAGACAGCGTTGGGCGAACAAAAGCAACACAAGGATTTGAAGTGATAGACACATCACATATGTACACGATACGTACGTAAATATAAACAGATAGAAATGTGGCGGAAATACGTGGTTATTTTTCTTCTCCTAATTTTACACGTACTTTGCCAGAGATGTGGTAAAAGTAATTTTATTTTATTGATAAAACTTTGGGTGTGTATTTTCTTAACTGTTGTTACTTTAATTCCAATTGAATTATTAATGAGAATTTATATTATTTAACCATATTTGTATTCTGATCAGGCTCTTTCGAACCTTATCATGCATTTAAAACTAAAATTACATTATGTTGACATTGATGAACAATTCTATAAAATATTTATGTCATCCTATTGAAGGGTGTTAGAACGTCAAGGCTCTTGAGCCTCTGTTATTTGCAATTAACGGGAGCATAGAGCAAAAAGGAAAACATAATAACGTTTCTTTTCTATTGCCATTTTATTAATAAATTTTACATGTTGTTAGAAAAGACCGCAGGTTATTGCTTTTGAATTGCCTATGGAAATTCGTTTCTTTCTAGAAAACTTTTTACACTAAATTTGAACTTTGGATTTTTAACATAAATATTTAATAAAAAGTTTAATAATAAGTTTAAAAGTAATCCAGTTTCCTTTAAGACGAAGTGACATAGCGGCTCTATGCCAAGCTCAATTGTGAACAATATTTTTAAATGCAATATTTACAATGCATATGTTTGTTTATTATCTATTTCCAAAAATTTCAACCAGTTACAGCAAAAGAACATCGGGTGAATACTTATGCTGCGGGTGATTACTTTTGCCCCACCCTGTATTTGTTTCTATTTCATAAATTATTTAGTTGTTGGGCAATTATTATACTTTAAGTATAACTTACCAGCCGTAGCATGTTAAGTGTGTCATCAATATTTAAAAATAACAATTTTTTGCAAGACATTTTCATATACCACACAGTATGAAGTACGAGTAATAGGTTTGCAACATATGAAAGAGCTTTTATAACATGTAACATAAATCAGTATATTTAGGAAATTTATAATATCCATTCACAGGGGACTAATTAAAGTAATTGCATAATCCAACACAAAAATCACAGAAGTACATTCGGTTGGTGTGTAACTCAATGAATGTTTATGTACAAAAACATGTAGTGACTTCAAAAGCGTTATAAAAAAAAATAAAAGTACCTACGGCAAGGAAACAAATATTTGAACACGTGTTGTCGCTATTTGGTAGAAGCGGGGAAGTGTTTATCTGATATAAATAATTAATAGAAGAAGAAAATACCTATTCGAAGGCAGCACCTTTTTAAGTGTTTTTTGTTTTTATTAAAAAAAAATCTATAAAATCGGGGTACTTGAGATTTGACATTTTTTCTCTGCTTAATTATCTCCCACGCTCCCTAACAATTTATGGTTATATGTTCTTTTCTGAGAAACATTCTGCATTTATTTTGCCTTTTAGATTTTTTTAAGTTCTCTTCTGAAAAATATTTGTTATTTTGAAACTGAACGCGTTCTTTTCTGTTGATGTTCCCCTTAAAAAGAAGAAAAAAAAAATGCTACAATCTCAACACAAATTTTTATTAAAGTGGCATGAGTGCCGTACTATGTACATTAGGGCGGGTCGATTTAAAAATCGCTCAAATTACAAGGTAAGTCGTATTCTAGGGATCAAAATATGAAACTTTGCCGAAGGAACCATACCTCTACAATGTATTTTGACGTGCCGACTTTTGAAAAATCTCACTTTGACCCATTTAGTGTGCCTCAATCGAGTCAAAATGTATGACCGACCCCTACTAACTTTGGAGGGCCGACCCACCTATGCCAGTGGCACGCTCCGCGGAACCACCCCTGGGGGGTCCCCATACAAACATTTAAAAAAATCACCATTTTTGGCACTTTACAAGAACAAAATCAGCGAAATGGCTATGTTTTTTTATTTTTGGAGTTTATTTTTCTTTTTAGAAATTTATTTAGTCAGAATGAAATGAAAAAATTAATTTTACTTAGTAATAGAAAAGACAATAAAAAAAAATTATTGTTTGAAGGCTTTTTTTTTGTGGAAATTTTGGGTTTTTCTTTTTGCTCTTGATTTGTTCTTGATATTTGTCAAGCAATCTATTCAATTTAATATATACACAATTTTTCGCGATTATTTCCATACCAAGTTTTTCCCAAATTTCAATAAACTTATTTTGTAATTCAATAGTGAATGATTTATAAGAAAACTTTTTTTGGTCTGTTTTAGCACGTTCGCTCAAGTAAAAATAATATCTCAAGATATCCAGTTGGGTAGGTAAATCAAGATCACTCAAATTAATAGGCACACCAAAAACAGTAACATCATGCTTGGGTATATGACTCATTGGGTTTTCCATAGTTGTTGTGGCTTCATCTTGCGGTGTACAGGATGGTGGATTCATTGTAATATGATGATTGTTTAAATAATAAACTATGTAGCTTACGCTTTGACTTGGACTTTGGACTTAAATACTAAAAATGAGAACCTTAAAACTAAATAGTACATATGCGTACCTGATGTTAGGCATGCTCTTTACTGCATACAGCTACATATTGTAAACACATGGAAGATATATTTTATTACATAGCTATCAGGGATTACCAGTATTTAACCCAAAAATAACACAAGATTCTTGTTTCATTTACATATGTTCTGACTAAATAAATTTCTAAAGAGAAAAATAAACTCCAAAAACTTCGGCAAAGTTTCTTATTTTGATCCCTAGAATACGATTTTCATTGTAATTTGAGCAATTGTTTTGCCTCCATACAAATCGACCTGCCTTAATGTACATATATTAAAAGCTGGTTTTGTTATTGTTACTGTATAAATAAATTATTTTTCAGTTCGTCTCTCATCATAATTATATAGTTTTTGTATTTTAAATTTATTGTCACGCACGGAATAGTTGTACTTTATTGTTTTATGCCGAAACATTTGTTCTTTTGTAAAAGGAAATGAATCAGGTGAACATTTGGCAATGTTGCCAAATCACATGTAACACTTATTCAAACTTATGCAAATAAAAAAAATACACCATTTAATTCCCGTTTATTTTTTACACATTTTCTTATTAACTTTCGATTAATTTATTTATCTAAAACAGTTTTACCCCGAAACGATATACATATGGTATGTTGAATTTTTCTTGTACTTGAAATCATCCAATTTGGTTTTGAATAATCGTTTTAATAAATAAAAAAAATAATTTTTAGTGGTGGAAATCTCTATTTGGACCTGTGCAATTTTTTCTGTTAATTGTAAAAGGCCAAAAACGTTATTTTCTTTCCTAATTAAAATAAAAGTCGTTCTTCAATGTTCAAAAGTATATCTAACAATCCATTTATTTGACAATCTACAAAAAATAATTTTTATATTTTTCAGAGTGAAAATTTATAAAGTAAGGGTAACTAGATAGTTTTTGTTGAACATAAAACAGGTATATTAAATATTTAAAAAAACATATAAATGAAGATTTCCAACAATTGTGAAAATATAATATCAGGCAAGTGGCTGCCGGCAGTGTTGATACCCATTTGTGCCCGTTTTATTGCATTCTCCATAACTTTCTGCCATATTTCTGATGATAACTGTTCGGCTTCCCGTCGACTATTCTCCTTAAGGCTGGGTGGGGCTTGTTGGCATAAACCCCCGACTTCAAGTATCTCCGTAAGGTTTCGCCAAAAACACTATGAAGAATCATAAGAAATGAAAACAAAATTTGTCTACTACACAAATAAGAACGTTGATTTAAAATGTTGATGAAAATCTAATAGTAGTGTTGATGACATGATGACAAGATGACAAGTCTTTAGCAAAATTATTAGGTTGGGTCGACAGGTTGCTCGATGTAAATGTAAAGAAAGGTTCCAGCCCACTTGCGTCCCATTATCCCATGATAGCTGTTGTGAAACCACTTTCACTTGTTGTAGTGATATAGACCAGAGTCTCCGCTAAGGATCGAACCTAGAAGCCACAACTGATAAACTAGCGCACTACTCACTAGACTATCGGGGCACCCTACGAAAATTATTAGATTTAGATAGAACTTAAAACACTGTATAAAAGATTTGTATAAATTCTTTCATTCAACACACTTAAGCGTGATCTTGTAATTACACATTTCAGGTAATTAAACGCGCTTAAATGCTTCCCGGGATAATTACTCAATAATTGCCAATGTTTAATAATTTTGTTAGGCATAAAAATAGACCGCAAATTGATTTATTGATATATTTGGCGCGAAAGATACGAATACACTTGAACTTTGGGGAGTAAGACCATAATATTTACTCGTATACCATTTTGGGCTGGTAGAAAAATATTTTTTTATCAGAGCCACGATATAACTTAAGAACTCCATTTAACTGCTATTCTGTAAAATATTAAATAAAATAATAATTAAATTGTTTTTATAATTAAGTCTTTGCTCAGAAAAATGTTTTTTCCTAATTAATAATTAGTATAATTCATGTAATTGAATTCACGTTCACTCAAAGTGGCCATATTTTAAATTTTTTTCAATTAAAACTGTTAATTGATTCTGTTTTTTTTTTTTCGTAATAAGTTGAAATCTAATTATTTTTTTTTTTTAAGTAACCCTTCGTCTTTTTAATTGAATCTTGATTTTGCCTTTCTCTGTGTATAACGATAATGTAGTCGAAGTAGAATAATAAACATAATAATCTCTCCTTTAGCGTCTACATAAAACCAACTCGTCTTACATTTTAAAAGCACGCAACAGCACAATTATGTATGCAATAAGCCCTGCTAACACTGTTAAACTTCTTTATAAAGACGAAGACTACCACACTTGGTGTCATTTTTGGATTCGTTCAATACAATTCATTCGGAAATTCTTGACCTTCTGCGAAAATATGTCAAGGAGACCCAGATGCCATTGTAAGAATGGCATACGAAGCATGCAGTTGGGAGACTACACCGTACTATCCATGCTTTGATATATACAGTGAATGTCTGGATCGAGAGCGAAAATAGTATTTTTACTGATTGAACTTTTATTGGCGAATGGCAGCAGCGAGTGTTTACAAAAACGCATCTGCTGTTTGTCTTTGTACCAGAAGCCAGAATCGCGCTTGGGAATGGGACGATGGGTGTCGGGATTCTACGGTGGTTGAATACCCTGATCAGAAATCTATTTATAATAGAAGTTCACGTAATTTAAAGTTCTTAAAATTTTTTTTTAACAATTTATTCCTTTAAGGTCTTTAAGGTGAATCCAATTTATTACGATTATTTATATATGTTTGTTGTCTACACTGAAGAAAAAAATTTCATCAATATAACGAAACGGTTTCATTGAGAGTTCTTCACTATGATAATGAAAGTTTTCATTAATACAATGAACAATGACATGGATACATGAAATCTTCCAATCTCTGTTCTTCAGAAGTTTTTCATACTTTATTATATCAATGAATATATTTTCATAGTCTAAACGAATTTTAGTTTTAATAAATTTCTGATAAAATAATAAAATAAAATAAACAATTTAATAAAACTAATTAAATTGTCAATTATTTTGTGCAAAAATATCTTATATTTGTCATTTTATGATATTTTAAAAGCACAAATAAAAGTTTCATAAATGCAATGAAAGCATTTCATCGAAACAATGAAATATTCTTTTTCTTCCATATGTATATATGTAAGTTTTTTGTATCGTTAACAGCCATAACTAAACAAGAGCGGAAAGCGGAACGTTTATCCGCTTAGCTTTTACACTGAAATGCCATACCTAATTAAAAGCGGCAACGCCAGGTCAAAACGATAAAAACAGGGTTATCAAAAAAATAAATATAACAACCCTGATTATTTTAACAATAAAGTTTATTGGTGTTTGCGATTTTTAAATAAGCATTTTATAAAAAAAATGTTTAAACAATGAGTTATATGGACGATTTAGAGGATAATAATAACAAATATTTTTTTATGTTTATTTCTTTCACCTTCTTTATGTGCAACTTACTTCACTATTAAACGCACTGTCCAAATCAGGTATTTCAATTGCAAAGCGTTGCCGTTGCGTTGACGCTGCGGTATTTCGGTATGCTGCTACATACAAATTTTATGGGCATGAGAATTTTGGAGAGATAGAAAACGCTTTCCGCTTTTGTTTTGGTATGTCTGTAAGCTAGTCTGTATGTATAATATTGTATAGTCGCCAATTCTCAAAGAGTCTTTGACAGCTTCTATATACATACATATAAAAACGCGTGAGATTTCTCTTGATGAATTGTCACAACCACCAACGAAATGAACACATATACTAGCTTAACGATGCAACAAGCATACATACATATGTAAGTAATATTTAATTGTATTAATAAAATACTTTGATTGCATTTACGACAACAAAATTATTTCATGCATGAAAGTTTTCATAAATTTTATGAATTAATTTCGTTTATGCTATGTAATAACAACATTATATTAATGAATCTTTTAGATTTTATATATGAAAATATTGTCTTAAACTAACGAAATAGTTTCATTATATTTATGAAACGTATACCCAAATGCTATTCTTCTGAAGGGCATCTTTGAGTGCCTTTTCATGATAAATTCCATTGTTTTAATATAAAAATTCACTGTACGAATAACGACTTTTGTTCAGTGCAGTTAAACTGGCCGCCTATATGGTGCATTTTAGTTCATTATAAATAAATAATCGTAATTCATTTTGAAATAATAAGTTTTCATTGAGGTTAAATTTTTCATTTGCTCCTTTAAATACAATCAGCCAATATATTATTGGTTTATGAAAATTAAATATGTATTTTAAAAGCGAATAAAGAAATGTCTATTGTGCTAAATTTTTCTGTTTGCATATATTAATTCTCAAATAGTTTTTGCGAGTATGAAATAATATAAACTTAGCCTTTCGTAAAATTTAGTTGGAGGCTTTTTGAACAATTATTTTGAAGAAGTGGAAATTAACAGAAATAAAACCAAATCACTGCGTCTAAATACCACTAATTTTCATTCATTCCAATAGATAAATTATACTCTGAGGCGGCATCATCAACAGAGGAGGATCAAGCGTAGATGTTGACAACCGAATAAACTGCGCCCGTCGATCTTTTGGGCTTATAAATCCCATATGGAAAGCATTTCAACATTTCAAGGAAAACAAAAATTTGTTTATTTAATTAAAATGTAAAATCAACACTGTCTGTATGAATGTGAGACTTGGAATACTACCGCCCGAGATTTGAACTGATTGCAAGTATTTGCCAAAAGTGGTTTAAGACCGAACATTATATCCAAGCTGGATCTATGGGCAGCTAACAATCGAAAACCCTTGCGCTACGAGCGCAAATGGAAGTGGGTTGGTCATACGCTCCGTAAAACAACTGGCGATATTACACGGGATGCCATTTAGTGAAATCCTCAGGGGAGCAGAAGAAGAGGAAGGCCCACACATACACATGGAAGAGGCAGTTGGAACGGGAAGTATTAAATCCGAGAAATCATGGAGGGAAATAAAATTATTAGCTCAAAATAGATCAGAATGGAATACATTTGTACTGGCCCATGTTCCACATTGTAAGGAGGGGAATAAATATATATGAGCATATATATATACTTATATATATGCGATATTGGTTCAAAAACTAAGGTGATTTTTTAAATTTATTTCGGTAAACGTTGCCTACTTTTGCTGTTACAGTTGCACCGAAAATATACGCTCACAGTTTCAATTATCTTGCTATCTTTGTTGCTCACATCCGTGTTTCATGTGCGCACGAAAAAGTTTTAGTTTTAAAATAAAACTTACAATTAAAATAAATTTTGGTTACTGGGTTAAAGCTGAAAAGTAATCGCTTTTAGTTACTTGTGTATGTTTGAGTACACAAAATGCGTGATTTTTTTCACTTTAGGGGTTCTGTGGCATATCATCATCATACGCTTTCAACAAAAAATGCCACACAGTCATATTTTCACATTCTTGTGTGTTTTAGGTCTGTGTGCCTTTGTATGTATTAATATAGGGTGTATCAAAATATCCTTAAAAGTTAAGGTTAACAATTTGTTTGTTATAAAAAATAAAAGTTCAAAAGTGGAATTACTTTGCAATTTCGGGGCCAGAAATAATATTGTGTTAGTTATTGTTGAAATTTGTCAATTTAAAGTGAATTTATGTAATGAAAATTTATATTTAAATTAAACATTTTTAAGGAATTTGTATCTGTAGTTTTTCACTTTTTTTTTAAATTTTAAACTAAATATTGGTAAATTTTTTCGCTCGCTAAATATTTCTTTTGTGTATTATGACTTTTATATTTTTTTAAAACCAAAAATTCTAATAAAAGATTGTGCAAGTTTTTGATTACTCTCTACTGGTGTCCTTTTTGGTTGCCGGAAAAAGAATATTCTTAAATAACGATATGGTTGGCGCGTATTTCTTTCGCTATATCGTTAAACGCACTATAAAATGTACAAATTTTATGTGCAGTTTTTGTTAGAGGAAACTATTTGGAGGGAATTTGAACAGACCCACAGAAAACGGCGATGACTGAACAGATCACTGGTCACTGAACAGTACCGGCTTTAGGTGATACTAATCAACAAATGATATCAGTAGTGCGATTCACTAACATTTATAATTGTTTTTTTTTTTTATAGATAATCACGTTGTTATAATAAGTCTTATAAAATTTATCCAAAGTGTCATTCAGAAACATATTGAACGTTATTCGCTATCGCTTCACGTCTGCTATTATCGTTAACTTTGCGACAATAAAATATGTGCTGTTTAATATCTCTATAAAATGTTCGTCATGTTTAAAATGTTGTTGTTAGAATTTTTCGGTTCTAATTATTTGCGCCATATTTCCAAAAATAATTATATTTTGTATATGAAAATAAATATTAATACTTTTTACCATTTTTAATTCGTGTATTCTTTAATTTACTACAATTTATGATTTAGTTTGATAAGCTTTTTGTTTATTTGTCCTCTTGATCAATAATTTGTGCTCTTTGTTACTTTAATTTAAAATGTTCACTATCTATAGTTTCCTTTCAAGAGTGTTTTTACAACTGCATAACGATTACTCGCACTTATTTATGCTCCAAAGACATTTGCCACTAGACTCTGTCAGAACATTCTGTTATTGTCTAGTAACTTTCCCATTTGCTTAGATTATTCCAGAAATCCATTAATTTCAATATAATATCTGTATTTGTGCCATAATTATCTTTATCTTATATTATCCTAATATTGTTGGATTAGTGGAATGTGTGTTTGCCAGCTTATGTAATTATTTATTATTATGCTTTGCGTAAGTGTGGCATGTGATTTGTATATCGGGTTATTGCGTTTTCAGTAGATAAAAATCCATACTTAATAAAATATGTTTATACGAGGGTAGTGTATAAATTTCTGTTAATAAATGTACTTCTTTAACAATATTTTCAATATAATTTTGCAAATATAATGAACAAATAAAATACGAAATAAAATTAATAAAAAAATTTTAAAATTGTGCTTTTTCCCGAAAAAATATGTGAAATGTATTATTACATACTTTACGATATTCTCATAAAGAATTTTTTTTTATAAAAGCAAACTCATTGACCGAGGAGGAAATCATATCCGTATAGTACTATTTCTCTAATGCTTACTTAGCTCATCAGTGGACTTTTCTGACTATAAATTCAAGATTCTTATGTTCAACTAGAATTAAATCTAGAATTAAATGTGAATACCGAACACAAAACCAAAAATCCATGAAGAAAAACACAACAACAATCCATAAGTTTACTTTTTTCTTACACATACATATTTCTATTTTTAGATTTTTGTTCTCTTTTACACTATGTTTGCCATTGGTCAGCATGCTAAAGGATTTTGTATTTTATATTTTTTCTATTTATATAATATTTTGAAATTTGGAAACATATATAAAGAGATATTCCCAAAATAAATTCAGTTAATATTAATAACATATTTTCGTATGATTTGTATGTTCATGTTCCTCTTTGTGCTTTTATGTACTTTCACAGAGATGCCACATAATTTTAATACTTATCTACTATCGTCAACATCAAACAACCTGAAGTATTGACATATTTAACAACTGCCGAATCGTTAAAAGTTACTGAATCGCATTACAGTGCGAAGTAAAATAATTTAAAAAATTGCTACCAAAAACAGCTTCAAGAACTGAATGCGGCTCCTTGACGCACCAGAGTTGGTGCATCACTGCTATAAAAAAACAAAAAATGGGGCACAAGCTCAGTTATAAAAATTATGATTGTCTTTCCTCTCACTAGCTATCATCTCTATCTCTCCACCTTTCCTATGGAAGTTAACACCATGTAGTAGACAATCATTGCATAATTGTTTGTTGACCTACGTGGCTGCCCGCACGTACTCGAGTAGAATCGCGAGCTTCTGTTTCGAAGTTACCACCCACTCATCCGAGTCCTAACCCATGAGAGGAATCTCCCGCTGAATCAATAGCAGAGATGTACTAAATCCACGGTGTTGCGTTAAGATATCTCATACCCATGTGCGATGCCTTCTCTAGGTCGTTCAGTGCGGTGCTGCACAACGCACTACGCCCGTTAGTCGCAGATCAATTGTAATCACGTCTCCTTCTTATACGGTTCTTGGCAGCTGCGACAAAATGTATTCTGAGGGAAACGCAGTCTACCGACATGTCTGCCGATCGCCCAGTGACCCGACAACGCCGCAAACAGCTGCGAAATACTCCTCCGGTTCCCATTTTTTTTTTTTTTTATCTTTGACCAGCACTCAGGGGATGACCCCTACACATGCAATGCATTGTGCTGGAACTAGGAAATCATGTTATGGGAAGGAGGATAGAGGGAGTAGTGTGAATGGACATTTGATTTGAATTTTCCCACGTCATAAGTGACAGAAAAGACCTCGGCAGGGAGTTTGTTCCACGATCTGTTCCGTGCGTGCGCTAATCGAAGCGTGCCTACAATTTTCTTGCCACTCTACATATGATCAGCTTGTTCCGACTTCTGTCCCATGATCGAGCTCTTTATAGTGGCGAACGTCAACGCGACCGGAATAGCATCTGATATGTCCTTAGCAGACCCATCCCTGACAAGTCCATCCGACCGCACGTTGCACAAGAGGCTGGTATGTGCCGGAATCTAGATGATAGTAATGTCAGCCCAACAGCTCTAACTCTTAGCCATCGACAAATAAGCCGATCATTCTCGTGCACATTCCTCAGTCAGCATCCTACCCGCTTCCCTTATGGCCAGACTTTCAGCCTGAAATACACTCGACCCATCCGGAAGCCGGCATGATTGCAGAGAATATTCCAGATCGAACTCCTCAGACCATTCTCGATCCGTCAGTGTAGACCCTGGTATCCAAGTCGTTCGTCATTTCGCAGCTTCTCTATCCATCATCTCTTGAAGTGTAAAAAAAATAGTGTCATTTATATTTTGTAAATAGTTTAAATGGCTGTTAGCATTTTACGCTACGATATGTCGTAGATGGTTTATGCATTCACGTCCACTAGTACATTAAGTTTTTCCACTTTTTCGGCGTTTTAAAGTTTGCATCTTTTTCATTATGCCACTATTGTTTATGACTCCACTGAGATGCGTTACAGTTTGTACGAGTGATTGTGTTTTGGTATGAAAGTATTTTTTGGTCATTTTACAAAGTGCTATATTTTCCCAATTGTTTCATTTGTGTGTAGAGCTTTAAATGCTTAAAGTTTTACTTTTTATTTGTTCTAAAATCCACCTCATATTTATAAAAAATACCAACTGTTACAAACAGACGAGTATTTATTTAATAGAAAATAATATCTCAAGGAAATAATTTAAAAAATGCAATTAAAGAAATGCATGAAGGCTTGGAATTTAATAAAATATTTATTAAAGATAAAATACAATTTTTATTTAAATACCACCCATTGAAAATTTATATAAATTAAATCATTATGTTTGTTGTTTGATTAATTGTTTTGTTTGATTGTTGTTGTCAACCAAATTTTTAGAAATGTTGAGAAATTTCACACGTTCACACACATCACATGTTCAATTCACAAGCTCAGGCGTATGATTTAAAAATACGATATGTGTTCGTTCATGTGCTTGTGAACATGCAAATTTGTTGTATCGTGTTTTTATTTATAAATTTTTTCTTTTAAAAAAATTTACATAATTTAATTTTATTCCATGAAATTAAACCAGGTATGGAAATTTCAATTTGATACGAATTAGTTTTTAAATTTTTCACGGTTCAAATAACGCGTGGTCCAACTATAATGCACAATGTTAATTGTGTGTCACAACTTAACGTCAACTTTTTTGACTATTTGACAAATTCAACCATGGAGAGATACACAATTTAGCAGCGCCCTAAGATTAATGAAGCCTTTTAGGATAAAGGACATTCAAATCAAAATGCATATCATGCACTTCGTGCTTTTTTTTGCCAGCATAATCGATCACTTGAGTCCACAATCGCAAGAGTTGTGCAAAAATTTCAATAAACCGGGTTTGTTGGAAATGTGAAAACATCTGCGTATGCTCGCCCAGTTCGTTCTGCGGAAAACATTGCTATTGTTCGCGATAGTGTGACAGAAGACCCGTCAACATCGACTCGTCGTCGTGCCCAACAATTGAACATCTCACGGACATTACTGATGCTAATTTTGCTGTTTGCTATTCCTAGATGATAACGGAGTTCTTGTGGCCAGAAATTGAGGATTTGTACCTGGACGATATATGGTTCCAACATGATGGTGCCACTTGCCACATAACGAACAAAAAAAAAATAGCTGTTTTGTGCGAGAAATTCAATTGCCGCGTTATCTCATGTCGTGGCGATGTTAATTGGCCGTCACAATCTTGTGATTTGCCACCGTTGGACTTCTTTCTCTGGTGATATTTAAAAAGAAAGTAAAATAAGTCAAGAAAAATTCGTTTAAAATTTTGGTGCATCTAAAATAGTATTTTACAGCTCTTTACGAAATTATGACTCATTCCTAAAATTCAGTTGTTTATTAAATTTTTTGGCCCCTGTAATCAAATCAGTTATTGCAGTTGTCGATTTCCAAATTATTTTTTTTTAATTGTGAGTCACATCGTAACGTCAAGTTTTCTGCCCAACTTAATGTCTTTTTTCCAGTGTTTGACAAATTCAACCACGTACAGGAACATAATTGAGCAGATTGTTGAATCCTTTTAAGAAAATGAAAACTCGTGAACCGTAATTTTTTTTGGTCAGCATAATCGCCCAAATGTGTTCACATTCAAAAGAATTGTGCGCAAAGTTCAACAAACGGGGTCTGTAGGAAACGTGAAAACACTTGTGCAATCTCTCGCTTAATTCGTTTTGCGGAAAACATTTCTGTTGTTCGCGATAGTGTCGCAGAAGAGCCGCCAACCTCGACTCGTTGTCGTGCCCAACAATTCAATATCTTATGGATATCACTGATGACAGAAATTGAGGATGTGGACCTGGATTCCAACAGGATGGTGTCACTGGACACACAGCCTACGGAACAATGGCTCTATAGTGTGAGAAATTCAAAGGCCGTGTTGTCTCATGTCGTGGCGATGTTAATTGGCCGTCACGATGAACTTCTTTCTTTGGGGATATTTAAAAGAAAAAGTCTACGTCAATAAGTCAAGAACTATTCAATAGCTAAAAGATGAAATAATTCGGCACATTAACGACATTCAACCTCAATTATGTCTCTGAGTCATTGAAAATATCGACCACCGGATAGAGGTAAGCCACCGAAGCCGTGACGAGAATTAGGCTGATATTTTGTTTCACACCTAATTGTCATTGATCGATAAAATATTAAGATAATTCTGCGAAAACTTCTCGCTTTATTTACAATTAATATCGTACGTTTTGATTAAACCGAAAATTAGAAATTTAATTGTAATTAATTAAATATGTATTTACCATTCAGTAGAATTTAATTTCTAGTGTTAGTTATCATATATTTGAAAGATTTTTACACAATTAATAAAAATAATAGAATATTCTGAAACCTGACTTCAATACAACTACTTCAAACACATATAGAATTCAATCGTATAATCAGCACACAATTTTGAATGAAAAGTCCTTAAAACAAAAATACAATAATTTATAATGAAATAGTTACACAATGCAATATAAACGTTAATTCGACGTTGCGAATTGAACAAATAATATTATATATAGGGCGGCACAAACTTAAATTATAAATAGTACGGTTTCTGTGCAAAAAGACCTAATCAGAACCAGTGCCAGTGACAGGAGCCGCATATAAAAAGGCTGGAAAAAGCTAAATAGCAAAACAAAAAGCTAAAAAGGGCTAAAATTTTTTTTTATCATAATGACACATTTCTTATAATAACTACAGGGTGGCACAAAAGGAGCTACATATATGGTTTATAACTTTTTT